>CM061540.1:203691512-206091512 GCA_030864215.1 Capsicum pubescens
GTCTGATATCACAACCACAAGGATTATCATAACATAACTCAAATGCAATAATCCGGGAATATCCATGTAATTTACCAAGTTACAAAGTAACCTTATTCTAAGGTTTACTAGCCTCACTATGTCTATCATTTGTACTAAGTCCACAAGACTTAACAAAAGCTTAGGCCTAAGTAGTCGAACGATCGTATTCTAATCAACAATTTCCATAATTAGGCATACTTTGCCCCAAACTAAGTTAAGGTATCTAGTTCATCCTTTAGATGTTGAGTAATTAATATTCAAGCCTAAGATAGCCACTTAAACAAGAAACAAGGATACTCAAGTCAACTTTACCCAACTTATAATTTCAAGATTACCAAACTAGCCCGATAAGGCTAAATAAACAAATCATACTTCAAAATATAAAACAATTTTCCAAATAAAGAATTATATCATATCCATCCTATAACTAATTTGAACAAAAAAGGGAATGCAATAGGATAGAAAAGGGTTATAAACATGCCATCCGACGGGTCCAAAACCCTCATCTAATCCCCAAACTTCAATATATCAAGGCTAAGTTATCCTACTCATAATCAAGCCTACTGTCTATATTCACACACAACATATATCACACATTATCTATGAAGAAAAGTAGATAGAAGCTTACCTAAAGGCCGAACTGCAAACCCTCACTTCATGCACAACATGCTCGTCTTCACTTTACATTCCTTAAAATGCAATCACACTTTCAAAACCATAATCTACTCATCAATACAATCTAATGATACCCATATTGCTCTATTGTTCTTCGGGTCCAGAAATGACACCAAAACCCCAAGAGGGTCCCACAATGGAAAATGAGTTTCCTAGACCAACCCAATGTTTACACATGAATAAGGAATCATAACCCTCAAAGAATGGGTGAAAACTAAGTATACTTTGGGCAAAAATCAAAGCCTAAGCTAAATTGGGGTTTTGGATCCAAATTAAAAAATTCAAGCATGAATCCAAGAAATTCTTACCTTAATCTTAAAGATAATTTTGATACATGATGATAATTAATCTTGCAAGTCACCCCCCATGACTAATTTTTAGTTATTACACTCATTTTGGTGTTTTTAGGTGTTAATGATGAAGGGGAAATGACCCAAACACATCTTGGGGTGTTTATATAGACCTTATAGGTAATCAAATGCAGCAATCGTGGTCCTACGATCTACGATCGTACTACTAGAGATCGCACACTCTTTGTCGTGATCGCAGTTGCATCAGATGACAACAAACTCAAAAATATGTTATTGACCATCGTAACACATATGGAATCCAAAGAACATGATCCAATATTTAATCTAGAGTGAAAACCACATTTAAAATCCATTGGAATTATCAAAACTTTCATCGGATATTGTTTAGACAAAAAGTGGGGGCCATACCATAGTTTCATCACTTTTCATAAAATCTACTCAATAGTCCAAAATAAGTCTAGGAGCCTTGGGACCTAAACCAAAAGTCTCCCTAGCCTAAAATCGATGTTCCAGAAGTGATGGCTAAGTTGGATTTTCAACCTGAGGTCGTTTCAATCAAATGTGGGTCCCACACCTATTTATTCCAATTTTCAACTTTCCGACCAATAGGTCTAAATGAGTTTGGTTGCATTAGGACTCAAACCAAAGGTCTACCTAGACAAAAAACGATATTTCAGATATAATGGAACAGTAGGAATTTACAATCGAGATTGTTTCACTAATATTTTCTCCTGTTGGCTATTTTGGACCAACGAAGTCTTAAAAGCATGGAATTGACTCTAAAACCAAATGAACTGTCATCAATTGAACCATCGGTCCTAGAAAGACATAAATGACTTGGGAATCTATGGAGAAGCTCAATATAGAAGGTAAGAATAAATATGGAAAATGACCCAAAAGGTCATTACATCATTAGGCATAACAATTATTCCATCTTTCTTCAGAATGCATTGTACCAGACTGACCTACTTTTTTATCAGCAATGGGAAATACCACACCAGTATCCAACAACTTGATGATATCTTTCTTAACTACCTCATGCATAGGAGGATTAAGTCAAAGCTGATGTTCAACATATAAAACATAATTTGGATTAAGTTGTATTTTGTAAGTACACTAAACTGGTAGAATACCCACAATATCTACAATTGACCAACCAATGGCCTTCTTAAAATTCTAAAAAACTGACAATAATGTTTCTACCTCTAACTATCTCAGATCATCTGTAATAATAACTAGCAAAGTGTTGATGGCACCCAAAAATGCATATCCCAAGAGAGATGGGAGGGCCTTCAACTCTAATACGGTTGGTTACTCAATGGATGGGAGAGCACATAGAGTCTTTTGATTCTTCTAGTCAATGTCAAGTTTCTTTGGTTTAAAATTATAAGAACCACTCCCATACAGTGCAGTTACTAACTCCTAATACTCCTCGATACTATCAGAGTCAAAATTCATGTTCACAGCTGTAAGTGCTTCAACACCTAGCCTTTCTTTAATTGGAATAACCATATCATAACCATCATCCCATAGAGCACTGATTCAATATCATGGAAAGAATTTTCCTCCTCATCATGCACATTAGTAACAAAAATCACTCTAAATTTATTAGGTTGCCTCGTAGATTTGCATATATTGAATATCACATGTTCATCATTCAATCTCAGTATCAAATGCCCCAACTCCAGATCAATCAATGTCATTCCTATAGAAAAAAATGGTATTTTAATAATAATTTGGACTTGGAAGTCTACTTCACAATCTAAAACCACATAATCAATAGGAAAAATGAGTGAATACACCTTTACCAATAAATCATATAGAATACAAATTGGTTTTTTCAAATTCCCATATGCTATTACTAGTCTCATGATGGTGGGTTTTTGAGCTTCCAACTTTAATTGCTTAGATATAAAAAATGGCATAAGGTTGATGCTAGAACCATCATAAGACTTTACCTTGAACCATTGGCACGCTCAAAGTTGAATGATTCAATGGTTCAAGGTATTGTTAACGCATTATAATCCTCATTCATCTCTACCAATAATCTAGTGGCTACAACACTACAATGATGAATATTGTCAACCGGCTCATAACTAACTGCTCTCTTCTTGGTGATTAGATTGTTCATGAATTTTGCATATCCAGGAATTTACTCTAATGCCTCTACTAGCAGTATATTGACTGATAGTTCATATAACATAGATAAAAACTTCTAGTATTTACCATCTTCTTATTTTTTTCTTTAGCCTTTATGGATAAGAAAGAAGAGATTTTGGAATAGGCTTTAGCATAGGCTCTATAGCCTTCTCTTCTCTTTCATTCTTCTTTCTAGTGCTCCCTATATCAATCGACTCATCATCATTCTTCTTCTCATCAATAGTAGGTAATGGTGGATCTATAGTGACTTTACTATTTTGAATGGTAATGGCATGGCATTTGCTATCATTTTTGGGGTTTACTACTGCATTGATTCATAGAGTGTTAGGATGTCTCTGATTTACTGTAGATGACATCTGACCAAATTATTGCTCAAACTGCTTGATTATTGTAGATTGTGACTCAACCTTCTGGTTTAAAGTTGACAGATCAGCTTGATATCCTTCGGGCGGTTTTCTTGACTTGCTTGTCCTTTGACTATCTTAGACAAAAGAGCCTCCATTCTGAACTCTATATCTCAACTACCTGGTGGAATATAATGGTCACTTTTCTCCTCATAGTCGTATTTAACACACAATTACAATTTTTGTCTCTACTCCTATCTCTGTATCTATCATTAATTTAATTCTAACCTCCATTCCCTTGCTTTTGGGCTCAGAAATCCACCAATCTATGATCAAGATACTTTGTCTCTGCTTCATATTCTTTCTCGAATGGTTTGAAAGTAGACCCCTATACCGCAACTGCATTCACCTTCTCAACACTCAATGACATAAATTACTTTGTAATCAACCCAATATTTGTACGAAGCTGTGCAATATCTTATAGTACCATACCATTCGTTGCTCCATCAGTATTTGTTTCTCCAATAGAATATGTACTACCACCACATTCTTAATCTCTAGTATGCCATCCCCTATTGGTTACAATGATATCATCTAAAATTTCCTGTACAACATCCCAATGAAGATGCATAAATGCTCCTTTTGATATTGTATCTACAATAGCTCTTCAACTTTCATTCAGTGATCTATAGAATATTTTTGACAAGTTAGATCCTCTCATTCTGTGATTTGGTACCATGCTTAGCTTCTTCCTGAATCGAAACCATGCGTCATATATAAATTCTACAGGTAACTGTCACAAATTGTAAATTTCATTCTTCAACTATAACATCTGTGCATGAGGGAAGAATCTTCTCAAATATTTTTTTGTTCTAATCGTGCCAAGTAGTGATAGATCCTCTTGGAAGTTACCCTAACAATAGTGATTCTTCTCCTATCAAAGAAAATAGGAACAACCTTAATCTTAATTCTTCCTGATCAACCAACCCCTGAAACAGTATAAGATATGTAGGTCCCAAGAAAATTGGCAAAGTGCATACTTACGTCATCCGTAGCTGCACTCGAAAATAAAACCTTCAGATTCAACAATTGGATCATAGCACTAGTGATATCAAACTTCACATTAGGTACTAAAGAAGAAGGAATAATGGCTCCAAACTCAGTTGGTTCAATATAACCCAGAGCTTCATCATCTCCTTATATAGGTATATTTGTTATATGCCGGAATAAATGGAGCTCTTCCTCTCTAAACTTAACAATCAATAACCTGTCTAGGCCTAACTAGTCCACCTAACTAAGCTTACTCCACATTTGCAACAAGTGTAGCCTTTTCAGCTTCTCTACGTTCTCTCTTCAATAATTGTTATGTCTATAAGTATGTAATGTTCTTTGGATTTAATGGTACACATGACAGTTTTATGTTCGGATCCACAGGTGGGTGATCTTGAAACCCTTCATGAACTTGACCTCACATCCTTCTCGGTGATTGAAAGATTCTCTCTGGTTTTGGATCAAAATGGAGTAAGAGATTGCCTCTACTCCTAGTAATTGTTATACACCGACGTATGCCAAATAAAAAATGAAACTAAAAACCCGAAAACATTACCAATCCAATTCATTTCTCAAATCGTCTCCCCGGCAACGACGCCAAAATTTAATGTCACACAAAATACAATCCAATAGAAGTATAATATGGTTGATTGTAAATATAATAACCCAACTAGTTTGTAGTTGATCCCACAGTGAAAACATGAATAGTGTCTTGCTTTTGATGTAATCCACGAGCAACACAAGAAAGTAAATGGAGAGATTTCAGTATTAATTACAAGGAGTAACCAAATTATGAGTACTTTTGAGTTGTAGACAATAAGAGATGAACACTAGGCTTGTCTTTCCCCTGGCTTCTCAACTCCATAAATTTCTCTCAATAAACCCAACTATTCTATTATTATGCATGAAAAGTTTACAAGATAGGTATTATCAGCCACCTTGTGGGAACAAAGAAAAATCTCACCCTTTACCAGTTAAGACTAAGGGCGTCTCCTTGTTGCTCCTTGATACGACTTCAGTTTACTATTAACTTTTGGGATCAAGTGATTAGATGAGATAGCGGGGACTAAAAGGTAGAGGTGATTCCCAAGTCAGTGTGCTAATCTTCTTTTCCCAGTCACAAGGATGGATGTGAATATATGCTATCTAAAACTGCTTCAATTACTTGACATTAATTATCAGGAATAAAATTAATATACATGCAAAAACCCTAGAACAGATGAATCTCAAACTTCCACTATGTACCCAATGCACCAGGGTTCCCACAACCCTAGTTAAGTAGATTAGTTGCTCATGTTTGAGCAGGAAACCATGATTATCAATGAAGAACACATAAAATCAATTTCACAAGAATAAGATAAATAAACTCCAAAGTTTTTAATAGAATAAGAACCTAAAATATCAAGAGCAATTGTAAAAGGATTGTAAAGTATTGTAATAATATATAAAAGAGCATTATCTTATAAAAGATAAACCCTAGGGTATTTATAGTATATCAAAATAATATAAAAGTCCTAAAAAATGGGAAAGTTTTTGTTACATCGGCAGTTGGTAGGCCTCATTCTTAACTCACACCGGCATCATACATGTCGTACCCTGCTTTCTCGTATCCAATCCAGTGTCTAATCTCCAAAGGCTTCACCTTTCTGTTCAGCTTACTACTTCCGCTTGCGAGTCATACCTGAGTGTACGACTCGTGTCCTTCCCTCGTATCCACCTGGGACTTTTGTATTTCCATGCTGTGAAAACTGGTTGGTTTATAACTTCCCTATATGAGTCGTACTCAGACTTCCGACTCATATACTTCTTAGACTTCAACTCCCAGATGGTAGCTTAGGTTCTATTATGCTTACAATTTATTTATAAGAATGGTATCCTAGCTTACAACTTGGATACTTGAGTCATAGCTTCACCATACTTTGCTCTTCATGTTGTCATTTAGTTCTGTTGTTCATAAGATTTGGCATATGATACATATCGGATGTTCACGACTTAATAGTTGGCTCTTACGCTAATTAGATTTGGTCTTTTGTGGGTCTTTCTCTCCTTTTTTCATTCAAACACTATAGTAGACCTATTTTACCTGCATTGTGCACTAAAGTGCATTATATCTAACAAAATATCCTAAGTTTATGCATAATTTCGTAGTTTTAAGCATCGAAAGTGCCATGTTACCATGACACATCACTAATCGAATCGAATCCTGACTAATGACATTAGACTCATCCAAAATGTAACGGCAAAGCCTAGGAGCATGAAAAATCGAATGAACGATTCTAAATTAAGGGAAAGCGAATTCATAAGACAAATCACCATAATTACAAAGTATCTTAAATGGACCAATATACCTAGGGCTAAGCTTTACCCTCTTCCTAGATCTCATTAGACCATTCATGGGCGAAACTCAAAGAAAAACACGATCGCCAACACTAAAACTCAAGGCACAAAGTCTATGATCTGAAAAACACTTATGCTACTTTGAGTCGCTTGAAGTCTATCCTAGATGATCTGAAAAACACTTATGCTACTTTGAGTCGCTTGAAGTCTATCCTAGATGATCTGAACTCTATCCAAAGACTTGTAAAAAAAGTTAGTACCTTGAGGTCTAACACCAGAAAGCTCAAACCAATCAACTGGATAGTGATAACTCATACCATTCAAGGCCTCAAAAGGAGCAATATCATTATCAGAATAGTAGCTATTATTCTACGCAAACTCTGCCAAAGCTAGATGTTGCTCCCATTGGCCACCAAAGTCTATCACACAAATGAAGAGCATATCCTTTAATACCTGAATAGTCTGCTCTGACTGACCATCTGTCTGGGGTAAAATAAAATGCTTAGATCAACCCGAGTACCCAACTCATCCTGAAATGTCTTGAAAAAAGGAGATGTGAACACTAAATATCAATCTGAGATAATAGACACAAGCACACCATGAAGATGAAAAATCTCACGAAATTACATACGAGCCAACCTCTCAGTACTGAAAGAGACCTGAACTAGAATAAAATGGGTAGATTTGGTCAATCTATCCATGATGACCCAAAAACTATCAAAAACATGCGATATATGAGGCAACCCAATCACAACGTCCATAATAATCAATTCCTACTTCCACTCGAGAATGGTTAACCGATGAAGAAATCCACTAGCCCTGAAATGCTCGGCCTTCACCTGCTGGCAACATAGGAAACGAGCTATAAAATCTACTACATCTCTGTACATACCACCGCACTAGTTATGGTGCCTCAAATCTTGATACATCTTAGTTACTCCCATATAGATGGAACAACTTTAGTAATGAGTCTCCTAAAAAAAAATCAAATCTAATCACCCACTCTCAGTATATAAATCGGGCCTCCAATACTAAAAATACTAACTAAATTGAGCGAGTCTATCTTACCCTCAACACTCAACACCTAATCCCAAATTGATCTTAATCCAACATTATCAAACAGATGAGCTCAGGTCTTCTCCATCAAAGAAGACCTAGCCTTTACGAATGCTAAAACATATTCAGGTGTCAAAATATCATTCCTAACTATCTAGTTAGCTAAAGACTGAACCTCTAAGGCCAAAGGCCTCTTCTGGGTTAAAATATGCACCAAGCTACCCATGCTAGTTGACTTCGGGCTCAAGGCACATACAACTACATTAACTTTGCCCGGATGGTAGAGAATAGTCAAGTTATATTCCTTAAGCAACTCAATCCAACAACGTTACCTTATATTAAGATTTTGATAGTTGAAGAAATACTGAAGGCTACGATGATCTGATAAAATCTCACAATGGACACCACACAAGTAGTGCCTATAAAACATCAAAGCAAAAACAATTTTGTACAAGTGCAAATCATGGGTAAGGTAATTCTTTTCATGAGGCTTCAACTGGGGCGAAGCATATGCAATCAATTTGCCACCATGTATCAAAAAATCACCTAACCTAACACCTAAGCATCAAAAAAGATGATAAAACCCACAACCTCCTTAGGCAAGGTCAAGATAGGAGTTGATGTCAATAAATCCTTGAGCTGTTTGAAGCTCACCTCACAAGAATCAAACCACAAAAAAGAAATCTTCTTCTAATTCAACTTGGTCAATAGAGCTACTATGAATGAGAAACCCTCAATAATTCATTGGTAGTAACCTACTAAACCAACAAAACTCTGTATCTTAGTGGGTGTAAAAGGCCTATTCCAATCATGAACCACTACTATATATGCTGCAACAAGTGTAATACCTTTCTTAGTCACCATATGAAACGAGAAAGAGACACACTCCAACCAAAACTCATACTTATAGAACTTAACATACAACTTCTCATTCCTCAATTTTTGAAACAAAATAAGCAAATGCTTCTTATGATAGGCCTAACTCTTGGAATTAACCAAGATATCATCTATAAATACAGTAACAAAGGAACCGAAATTTAGTTGAAATACCCAATTCATCAACTTTATAAATGCGGCTGGGGCATTGGTCAACCCAAAGAACATGACCAAAAACTCGCATGACCATACCGAGTCTGAAAAGATATATTTGGAACATCGCAAGATATAAACCTATCTAGTGATACCCAAATCTTTAATTATTCTTTGAAAACACCAAAGCACCCCAAAGTTGGTCGACCAAATCCTCAGTACAAGGAAGCTGATACTTATTCTTGACCATCACCTTGATCATCTCTCAGTAGTCAATACACATATGCATACACCCATTCTTTATAGACCCATTTTTTTACTAACAAATGAAACAGGCTCACCCCAAGGTGATACACTATGTTGGATAAATCCATTATCCAATAACTCCTCCAAATGATCCTTTAATTTTTTCAACTAGATTGGGGCTATCCTCTAAGGATTCATAGAAATGTGCTTAGTTCCTAGATAAATGTCAATTGCAAAGTCAATACCACTATCAGAAGTATACCAGAAAAATTTAGGGGAATGACATCCACAAACTCACAAGCCACACAAATAGAATCCAAAGAAGGAGGTAAAGCAGTACTAGTATCACAAATATGAGCCATATAAGATGAACATCCCTTTTTAAGAAAAAATGAGCCTAAGAAAAGATATAACTCTCTTGTTACCCGAATAAAAAACACCCTTCCAAACTACCCTTGGCACACCCAGGAAAGATATGGTCATGATCTTAACATAACAATCTAGGACAAGATGGTAGGGAGCCATCCAGTGCATACCCAAGATGATATCAAAATCTACCATATCCAATATAACCATATCTACCTAAGTATTATACCCAAAAAAAGTCATAACTCAAGATCAGTACACCCTATCCACCATAAAGAGTCTTCTATGGGGGGGATACATAAATAAGCACATCAAGATGCTAACAAATTTAATCAAAAGTTGAAGTAAAGTATGCAGACACATCGGAGAAAGTCGATCTCAAATTAAATAACACGGATCCAGGTCTAAAATAAATGGGGATGATACCTTTGATAATAGCATTGAAAGCCTTTTCTCTGGACTTGCTAGAATAACATAGCATTGTCTATGATGACCTACTGGTTGAATATCCTCGTAACTACCACCACAGGCTCCAATGCCTTTATCCTGCGCACCGCTAGTAGAGGCCTTACCTCATACAACTAAAATAGGAGTAGCTTTCAACACACAATGAGGAGAGTCCTTGGCCAAATGGCTAATTTCATCATATACATAGCAACCTCTACAGCCTGACTTAATAGCAGGAGGTATGATTAGACTTGAACGGCCACCTAAAACTACTAAACTTGAAGACCTACTACCTAATCTCCGCAAATCTACCTGCATTGGTCTTCCATAATAACCATGAAAGCATCTAAAATCACTACATTATAAGTTTGACCTCTAAACTCGCTCACATAGCACCCCTTTATGGCACCTCCTTAAGATGTTCAAAAAATACCAACAGTAATCTTAACATGATTCGTAATACTATGAAATTAAGCTCCATACACCACTATCTGAGATATAGCTAGATGAAGGGAAATACCCAACACCTTCATTAACTTTTGAATCTTCTCAGATTTGGTAGCAATACTGGCATAGGAATATCTTTACAAGGCATAAAAGGTGCCTCATAGTCTGCAATAGTAATGAGGCTAGTCTCCAGGCAGTCAAACTATTCTCTCATTAAATCCCTCAGAATGTAAGGCATGAACCACTATAAAAAGGCCTCAACAAACTTAGCCCAAGAGATCATAGGAGTATTGAGACGTCTTCAACCAATTAGTGACCTTCACTAATCTCTAGTGGCATCTCTCAAGTGATAAATGGTATATGAAACACTATACGACTCAAGAAAATTGAGGTTAGGCAACTTCTACTACTGTCTATCTAGAACTCAAAGGAATCCTCGCCTATAGCACTACTAAACCTAGCAGGACCCAAATCATGAACCTCTTTTGATCCTCAGAAGACATAACTACACTCATAATGAAAAAAGATATGGTTAATCTTGCAGGATAGGATCCCACCTAAGAAGAAAACATAGATAAAGGTTGAACTTCTGACCTCTAAATACCATACTTAAATAAAGGTATTGCCAAGACCTAATTTTCTCGGGTCATGATGGCACCTACCATAACACACTATTAGGCAAGCTAACAGCATAGTCCAAAACACTTAGTAACAGACTACTCAATAATATAAGGAAACGAATATGGAATATATAAAATAAAGAACAATATATATAAGTGTCCCAAAACCAGGTGGTATCAGTACCAAAGCTTCTAATATAAAAAGAGTACAAAAGTGAAATCAAGAGATATACGTTGATACAACTTATCTCCAAATACAACTTAGAGTCTAGTATAATACTTAAGAGAGAGATAAGTAATGCTCCGAACTTCAAAATCTCACTATAAGTCTCTAAAATATGGTTGCTCTACCCGATGCACACATCAATGGAAATAAACCGCACAATGATCTGCAGGCAACAAAAGTATAATAAGAGTACCAAACAAATGGTATTGTGTAGGAAACTGCAAACTAAGGTCCAAAGATACAAAAGATATATACAACATATAAACAAAATGGAAACTACACAAAAGAGTCTTAAAATCATATGAAAAATCAATATGATAAGAAGGAACAACTATTTTATTCATGTCCAAGAGTATAACATAATAAAACTAAGGAAGTATTAGGGAGAACTATCCTATTCTAGCTGCATTCAATATACGTCAATGGTATACCATATATCCCAGGTCAATAGACAAATAAAGAGCACAAGAAAAATATATATAGTAATTAACAAGGGGAAGAAATGACTATAAAACATGAACAACGAAGGAAGGGATATACAATAGTATCATAGCTTCATATAGCTAGATATATATATATAGGTATATATTCATATAAATAAGAGGTCATCTCAAAGCATAACCTATATAATCATATTCTCATTTAAGACCTTATTAGGATTCAAATACTATTATACTCAGGGTTTTTAATCCATATGGCTAGACAAGAAATAATTGGGTATAATAATGCAATGATAAGATAGGAGAGGCCAAAAACGTACCGCAAACCCCGATACTAGATCAATCACCAATCTCTCATAAGCTAGCCATAATAATAATCATAATAATGATAACAACATTATCAATAATGACGTGAATAATCGGCTACTCCGGACAACCAAATACTTAGTCGAGCCTATGCGTACCCCTACTTCCCTAGGCTTGGAAGGTTTAATTTAGATATAATAACACAAGGCATATTCTTTACCCATATCTATACAACCGTCCCATACTAGCTAATCGACATAGGTTCATACTAATAATAGACATGTAGGAATGAATGCAAGATATACAATCAATATCACAACCTCATCATAATTGTCCTCAGCATGACCATCATCATCGTAATCAACCTCTAGCCTTGACAGATCTCAACATATAATCAATATATCCTCCGACTTTACCGGGTATCAATAGCATCCCAACAATATCCTCCGGCCTTACAGGGTATCAACATCATGACAATAGTATCCTCTGGCTTTACCGGTTATCAATATCATCACAATAGTATTCTCCGGCCTTACTGGGGATGAATATCATCACTATAGTATCCTCCAGCCTTGTCGGGTATCAATATAATCACAATACTATTCTTCGGCCTTATCGGATACCAATATCATCGCAATAGTACCCTCTGGCCTTGTCAGGTAGCAATATCATCACAATTACCATTACCGAATAAGATATACTAAAATACTCATAAACATTGACATATCACCATAGAATATCTATCTAGTCAATACTTCCCAACTACTCGTTATTAGTTAAAAAACACTTATTATGATGGAATCACTAGTTCACTAGTCATCATGTAATATCTAGTTATTACCCTAAAGATTATCCTTCACATAATCCTTACTCATGAGATAGAAACTAACCATTATTTACTAAATAGCCACCGTATATCATCTAGTCAAGATTTATCACTATACCAAAACTGCCATTTATTCACCATTCATTATTATCAACTGATCATCTTATATCCATTAATAAATAGTAGAAAACACCTTACTACTTGTCACCTAACCATATTTTATTAACTAAAACCATTGATTAACTAACCATCGTTAGATACCATGTTTCAACTAAGCAAGATTCATTTACTAATACATTAGATTCCAAACCATTAAGTTCCATAGTCCCCTAGTAGACAACTAGTTACCACATAGCTTAACTGTCTAACAAGACGACCTGTCATAAGATCACATTTAAGGTATAATCATATTATTTACAATGGTGAATAATCATAAACGTACCAAATCTATGCATGCCATCACCTGTATTCAATCAATGGAATAATAAGCATAATACCGCATCTTCTTTTGTCCCATACCGGAGAGATGTGTATACAAACATATACATATTCGTATTTATAAACTATAATCACATCATTTATAATGATAAATAATTCTCGAAGATTTAATCTATATCATAACACAATCCCTAGACCATTAATTTATTTAAAATAATAAAAACATCATAATTACGGTCTTAGGCCCATACATATATCCAGGGCTCATATCAATAATCATATTTATAAGCTGTAGAATATCTCTAATCATTTCACATATAGGAGGAATTTCACATATAGGAGGCATAACATGAATAAGCATGTAATTATCTTTCACATAAGAGGCATCTCACATCTAGGAGGGATAATATAGATAGACATGTAATCATGTCTCACACAAGAGGCATCTCACATCTACGAGGCATAATATAGATACTCATGGTATCAGCTCTCAAACAAGATGCATCTCAAAGCTACGAGGCATATTATATATAGACATGCAATCGTCTATAAGATATCTTATAACAATAGGTCATACATTATGACTACGGGTAATATCACTTCACTATGACAATTTACGTATCAAAGAGGAACAATGTCTCTATAGGTAGAATAATCATGACTAAAAGAAATAGAAACTCTATAGGCCAATCATCAAGTCTAAGAGAAAATAGTATCTCTATAGGCCAATCATCAAGTCTAAGAGGAAATACAATCTCTATAGATAAATCATCAAATCTAAGAGGAAATACCATCTCTATAGGCCAATCATCAAGTCTAAGAATAAATAGCATCTTTATAGGACACATAACGTATATAGAAGGAATATCATCTCTAAATGCTCAATATCACTTCCACAAGGAGTATCATGACCATAACTCAAAATCCACAATCCGACAAAAACAATACAAATTACCAAGTTACAAAACAAACTTATTGTAAGGTTTACTAGCCTCATCTATGTCTATCTCCCGTACTAAGTCCACAAGACTTAACACAAGCTTAGGCCTAAGTGGACCGAACGATCCCACTTCTCACCCACAATTTTTATAATTAGGCGTACTATGCCTTAAAATATGATAAGTTACCTAGTTAATCTTCTAGATGTCAATTAAGCAATATTCAAGCCTAAGATAGCAACTTCGACTAGAAACAAAGGGACTCAAGTAAACTCTACCCAACTTATGATTTCAAGACTACTACACTAGACAAATAAGGATAAATATACAAATCATGCTTCAAATTCTAAAACCTAATTCAAAAAAAAGCATTATATCATATTCAAGCTATAACTAATCTAAACTAAAACGGGAAGGAAATAGGATATAAAAGGGTTATAAACATGCCATCTTACGGGTGTGAAACGCTCATTTAATCCCTAAATATCAATATATCAAGGATAAGTTATCCTACTCATAATCAAGACAAAAAATTTTACTCACACGCAACATATATCACACATCATCTATGAAGAAAAGTAGATAGAAGACTAACACAAGGACAAACCGCAAAACCTCAGTTCATTCACCACATCCTAGTCTTCACATTACAGACCTCAAAATTCCATCACACTATCAAAATAATAATCTACTCTTCAATACGAGTCTAATGATACCCATATTTCACAACTGTGTTTTGGGTCAAAAAATGGCACCAAAATACCAAGTGGGTCCCACATATGGAAAATGTATTTTCGAGACCAACCTAATGTTCACACATTAATAAGGAATAATTACCCTCAAAGAATGGGTAAACACTAAGCATACTTTGGGCTAAAACCAAACCCCAAGCTAAATTAGGGTTTTGGGTCCAAACTAAGAAATTCAAGAAATTCATACTTTAATCTAGAAGATAATTGTGATACAAGATGATAATTAAGCACCCAAGTCACCCCAAGACCAATTTTGAATTTTTACACTCTTTAGGGTTTCTAAGTCTAAATAGTGAAGAGAAAATGCCCCAAACGCATCTTGGGACCTTTATATAGCCCCTACAGGTACTCAGATGTCGAAATCGTGGTCCCACGGGCCGCAATCACGGTTGCACCAAATGACAACAAACTAAAAATTAAGTTTTTGACCCTCGAAACTCATCCAAAATCCAAAGAACATGATCCAAGAGTGAATTTTGAGTGTATAACATTTAAAATCCATTGTAATTATGAAAACTTGTATCGGAGATCGTTCAGTCAAAAAGTGGGGCCCACACCTTCAATTTTATCACTTTTTATAAAATCTGCTCAATAGCCAAAAATAAGTTTGGGAGCCTTGGGACCCGAACCAAGGGTCTCCTTAGCTTAAAATCAACGTTTCGAACGCGATGGCGAAGTCGGATTTTAAATTTTGGATTGTTTTGACCATATATGGATCCCACACCCATTTTTTCCCATTTTAACTTTTTGATCAATAGGTCAAAAAGAGCTCGGGTACACTGGAACCAAAAAAAAGGTCTACCTAGACTAAAATCATTATTTCAGATATGATGGTGAAGTCAGAATTTGCATCTGAGATCATTTCACTAATGTTTTTGCCCAGTGGCCATTTGGAACCAATGAAGACTAAAAAATAAGAAATTGGCTCTAAAAGTTAAAAAAAATACTCGGTAACCGAACCATAGATCCCATCAAGTCATAAATGACTTGGGTCGAACAATGTACATAAGCATAAATATGGAAAATGCCATGAAGGGTCATTATAGGTGTCGATGGAGGAATAACACTTGGAGTCTATTGAGTACCAAAAATAGGAGTAGCTATCATTGTATGATACATATGTTGGGTAGGAGGAACACCATAAGTGGACCTAAACATAAATAGAGGTACAATACTGAGAGCTAGGGGAATACCAGGCGTAGACAAAGGAGCACCCTCCAAACGGGTCAATAAGTGAACCAATAACCCCTCCAAAAAAGGGGCAGAAGATATAGGTGGAATAATAGTAGGACCCACACCACTACTATGCTCAACCTGAGGCTCAGGGGTGAGTTCCCTAGCAATACTCCTTGATGGGGTAGATCCATGTGTCTTTCAACTTTGTTGAGCACCTATATGACTCACACCACGCCCTCTAGACTAGACTCTCACCTTAGACGAAGTTTTTTTTATTTCAAATCTCATGATAACTAGTCATCATTATCTGCATAGAGAAGAGTTAATATGATTTATTACACATTGATTGAAGGAAATTCACATGATAAGGAACAAAATCAGTGAACTTTCCTAAAGAGATACTGTAGCCTCTCAAAGATAGATACAGATACCTACATACCAATCTGCGAGACTCTAGTCATTATCCCATTCTTAAACTATTAAGACCAATGAACCTAGCTGCTCTGCTTCCAATTTGTCAAGATCTAATAAACAAAGATCTTGATGGAACTTCTCGTGGCAAGCCTTGAAAAGTGATGCTAGCATACAAGCTAATAAAAAAGGGAAAATAATAATACTATCCCAAAGTAAGTCTTCTAGAATGAAGTCGAACCACAAAATATAATAAAAATCGAAGAACAGAGCCAAAGATATCATACCATCAGCCCAAAACCTAGTGTCATAGCGTAAGAACAACATTAGTACAACTCAAGATCAAAATATATAAGTTATAAATAGGAACAACTTTGTCTCTAAATGCAAAATAAAGGCATAGTCTAAATTAAAAAAGGTAGTAGTCGACTCCAAAATATAGAACATAACTGCTACCTCAAATAGCTCCAAAGTATCTCCCGAAGTCAACCACCATGAGGCGCACTAAAACGTAGATCTACACTAAAAGGGCACAGTAGGGGTGACTATAGTCCACTTGTACTCAGTAGATATCATAGGCCAACTAAGCAAAGTAGAAAATAAAGCATACAAAATACACACTAAGGGAACCTTACCTGAAACCATAAAATGTCCCAAACGGTAGCCCACATTGTCTCCACTTATCGTTCTATAATATTAACATACACTATAATATGTGAAAGAGAAGTAAAAGTATACGGGTATCAAAAATATGAATACAAAAGAAGAAACACACATAGACAGGTACCACATTAAGGAAAATAATACTTCACATAAATTTACAAAGTAAATACAAATTTAATGGAGATAATAATTGTAATGTTAATGATGATAATGAGGATACTGATGATGATGCCCGAGGTGGTCGCACAACCTCCTTATACACCTACGGAGCCAAAATAATTTGTACTCAATAGGCATTATCGGCCGACTGAACTAAACTATGATATAAGTATGAAAAAATACAATAAGTTATAACTAAGTCAAGGTATAAAAGGGAACCTAAATAATCTACAATATTGATGTACACAATAAGTAATTCAACCAAAATAACAATATAACATAAGGTATCACACATTCCAACATCTTCGTGCTATATATGTAAATAAATTGGGATGATAATACATCACAAGGCATCGCACAAGTAATCACAAACTACATAATTTGCTCCCATATGCTAATTGGTGTTGAAAAGTAAATAGTTCATCATAGACTCCCATATGCCTGGAATGTACAATAAAAGATAGAATAAAGTAACCATTCATCGTTTACAAATGATTGACTCATTATTCAACCATCATTCCATAATTTATCATCAATCGGTCATTTACCGACATTTATCAATGAGTCCACTTTCCATACTATTACCATCATTTAATAACCTTAGCACAGTTACTCACTTGTCATCATTTATTATCTGACCATCTCGTATTAACTAATTCATTTTATTACTAGTCATCATATAAACTTTAGTCATCATTTAACACTATTCACCACCTATCCACTAATCACCATTTATTTGATAACCATCATTTATCAACTAACATCATTTATTAACTAATTATTCTTTACCAAAGAATCCTCATTTATTAAATAGTCATGATTAGTCACTTAAATCATATCAACCACTAATCCTTATTTATCAGTAATCATCAACTATACCACCTTATAATCATTTATCACTTTTGGTTTGTAACCTGCATCCCTAATATCAACATTATACCCAACTTCTATATGCATATATATATATATATATAAAACATATCATAATACATATCTGATCTCAAATCGGTAGATGTAAGCATAGGCACATCGACATAGTCATCCTCTAGCCTTGTCGGCTATCAAAGTATCATCATAATCATTCTCCAACCTTGTCGGGTATAAATGTATCATCATAATCATCCTCTGGCTTTTCCTGTTACAAATGTATCATTATAATTATCCTCTAGACTTGTTGGGTATCAATGCATCATTATAATCATCCTTCAGAGTTGAATCGGGTATAATCAACATAATCATCACCTTTTGAAATTTAGCTGGGTATATATGTATATATATTATAAATATCCGGACTCGAATTGGTATCAATATAATCATTTTTGGTGTCATAATCAATAACATAAGTGCTAATATAGTGAATTATTATGAATTCTAGCATAAAATAGCCCAACTTCCCATAAAATCAATAAGTATGACTACTAGCATTATTAATAACACAATTTCTAACATCATAAATAAGAATATTTTCTAGCATGATTACTAGCATAACTATTTACCATGATCATAGTCATAAGTAATAGCATAGGCAATAACTTATCAATATCATGGTAAAAGGCTTATTATTAGCATAATAGATAGCTTATACATGACATAACTAGTAACTTGTCGTAAAATGATCCATATCTCATCATAGCATAAGTAACAATCTAATCCATTAGTCTAGGAACATTACTTCTAATGTCATCATTTCCATTGTCATCAAGTTCCAAGGTTCCTCAGTATTACCTCAAAGGGGCATTCTTTAGGTAAGCGTATATGGATTTCAAGAGTACTAGTCATTGGTATTGGCTTATGGTAGGTAAAAAATCTCACTTCTAAGTCCCTAAAATATATTCTAAGTCAAATTATTCCCCAGACTAGGCTAAGGTATCTAATTCCACTCTTAGATATATAGCAAGCGACACTTAGCCCTAGTGTAAAGATTCTTCTTAAGCACTTTAACTATGTCAAATGAAAACTAGGGCAACATTCATTAGTGTAATAAAGCAAGGACTAACTTACACTAAGCAAGAGTGTCTAAAGCAAGTTTATCTAACATGAGTGATCTATGGCATTCTCATGCTAAAAATGAGACATGAAGCCTAATTCACCAAAGGAACAGGGAAACAAGTCCTGAGTTTCGACTTTACGATTTCAAAAGAGCATAAACAGTACAACTAAACAAAGTGTTGCATTTCATCAATCCAAGACCAAAAAACCATCCCAAATCTAACACAATATCATAAGAATATTATGAAATTGCTCAATCTAACAATGGATGAACCTATCTTAGTCGCTGCCAAAAAAATCTCAATGATCTGCCAAACCACAGCTTTATACTTTCGAGAATCCTCCTCAAGATTACAAGCTATCATAAACACATTTTGCTCATTAATACGAGAATAACGATACCCATATTGCACCATTATTCTTCAGGTCAAAAAATCACAAAAAAAACACATATGGGTTGCACGAATAGAAATCGCATTTCCAAAACCATCCCAACATTCTTATATGCTGAAGTAATCATCACCCTTAAAAATTTAGGAACACCAAGCTAAATTTGGGATAAAATCAGGCCTTCATGGTTTTGGGATTTTGAGCCAAAAAATGGTAAAATATACCATGAATTTATAGGAATCTTACCTCAAATTCGAAGGCTAATCACAGAAACAAGTGTTAATCAAGCTTTCCAATCACCCAAAAGCTTCACTCTCACTTTACTTCACTATTTAGGGTTTAAGCTCTCAAGAAATGGGTCAGAAATGGTTGAATTCACAACATAAGGGTCTATATATACCTATACTAGGTACTCGAGTCCCACTATCACGGATGCATACCTGCGATCGCAGTATTTAGTGGTTGCACACACGAGTTGCAATCACAACTCATGCCCTACATTGCACTACTTTGCCTACCAAGTGTACCGCGATTGTGGATATTGGCTTATGATTACAGCTACACTAGATAACACCTGAAACTTGGAAAAAAGTTCAAGTTTCCACCAAGACCTGGGAATTCATCAAGAATCCTACATACATAAACGAACTATGTAACCAAACCAAATTAAAAATTCTAAACTCAATGGAGTAATTGGATTTTCTATCTGGAGTTGTTTAGACCAAATTTTGGTCTCACACCTATATTTTATTTTATTAACTTTCGACCAATAGGTCAAAATGAGCTTGGGTGCCTCGGTACTCAAAACAAAGGTCCACATAGACAAAAATTGGCATTCCAAAGCTGCAGGAGTGGTCAAAATTTGTATACGGGATCATCTTTGTAATGTTTTTGCCTAGTGGACATTTGGAACAAGCGAAGATTTCAAAATAGGGAATCAACTCCAAAAACCAAATAAATTGCCCAAAAACTAAACTGTCAGCTTCAGCAAGTCATAAAGGACATAGGGCAACTAGGGAAAGGCTCCAACAGTAAAAATAAGTTAAAATATGGAAAATAAACTGAAGGGTCATTACTATATCCATTGCTAAAGGAACTTTCGTCCAAGAAATTTAATGTTTATGATGCACCTGATGTCTAAAACTGGTGAGGATACTGGGTCCGCATTTCTCTTTTGATCTCCAAAGTTGTCTTCTCTACTGGGAGGTGCCTCTACTGAACCTTAACTATAGAAATCTCTCTAGTGCACAATCTCCTGCCATCACTAGCGAATATGAGCATCGACTCCTCCACAAAGGTCAAATGCTAGTCCAGCTGGCCTGTGTCCCATCTAAGCACATTAGATGGATTAGGAATGTACCATCGCAACATAAAATCATGAAAACTGGATGAACAATGATAAAATCTTGGGATAGACCTAACTCATAAGAAACCTCACCAACTATACAAAGAATCTTGAAGGTCCAATATTTCTTTGACTAAGCTTGCTCTTCATTTCGAACCTCATCACACCCTTTATAGGTGATAGATAGAGGAACACATAATCACCAACTCCAAATTTCAAAGCACGAATCCTATGGTCTACATAGGCATTTTTCTTTCTCAACCCACTCTGGATAACCCTGACTCTATGAAATAACTCTTGAAGAAAATCCAAGACAGGCGGTCTAACCTTATAAGTCTCAAACCATTAAACCAGAGAATGACATCTCCTACCATACAAAGCCTAAAAAAGTGCCATGTCAATACTCAAATTATAGATTTTATTATATGAAAACTTTGAGAATGCTAAGTTCTCCTCCCACTAAACTCGAAAATCCATAACACAGGCTCGGAGCCTATCCTTAACTACCTAAATAGTCCGCTATGACTGACCATCTTTCTATGGAAGAAAAGTTGTACTAAGATCCATATGAGTGCCCAACTCCTCCTGAAATGCTCTCAAGAGAACACAAAACCATGGGCTGAAAATAATAGAAATGGGCACACCATAAAAATAGACTATCTCCTGAACATAGTTATAGGTTAACTTCTAAGAACTAAAGGACATATCATTAGGAATGAAATATGTTGACTTGGTCAAATGATCCACAATGACCCAAATTCCATCAAAAACTAGGGAGAGTGAACCTGGTCACTAATGTTTGTCCTTTAACTGCTGACAACATAGGCAACGAGCTACAACATCTACCACATCTCTCTTCATACCACTTCACCAATAATGTTGTCTCAAATCTCAATTTATCTTTGTTATGCCGGGATGAATGGAATATCTAGAGCTCTGAGCCTCATTAAAAAACAATTGAATTATGTCATCGATCCTCAAAACACAAATAATACCATAAATTGTCAAAACACCCTCAGAATCTATAGTATTCCTCTCAGACTCACCACTCAACACATACTCATAAAGGAATCAAAGCTTACTATCCTCAAACTAACAGTCTTTAATCTTCTCAAATAGCGAGGACTTCATATTCATATTAGCCAAAATCCTCTTGTTATCTAAAATATCAAAGCAAACAATCAAGTTGGCTAAGGACTGAATGTCCCATGCAAATAGCCTCTAAGAAACTAAAATTCAAGCCAAGCTACCCATACTCATTGCCTTCTGCCTTAAGGCATCTGCTACTATATTAGCCTTACCCGAATGATAGAAGATAGAAATATCATAATCCTTATACAACTCCATCCATATTTATTGCCTAGCACTAAGCTTTCTCTAAGTCATAAGATTCTAAAGACTGTGATGATCAGTGAAAATTTTATCATGCATACCACAAAGTTAGTACCTCAAATTCTTAAGTGCGAAAACTACCGCCGCTAAATCCAAATCATGAGTGGGTAGTTGCGCTCGTGCACCTTAAGCTGTCAAGAAGAATACGAAATGAAACAATCTAACTTCCTCAATACACATCAAGGGACAAAACTAGAAACATCAAAATACTAGGTGAATCCCTCATCCTTAACAAGAAGTGCTGAAATAGGAGCCCAAATAAGTAAATTCTTGAGCTATCCCAGGCTCGACTCATACTCATCGAACCATCAAAAAGGAACCTCCTTCTGAGTCAATCTTGTCATAGGGGCTAAAATAGTAGCAAAACCCTTAATAAATCACCTATTATAATTGGCAATCCAATGAAGCTACGAACCTTAGTAGGAGATGTAGGTCTAGACCAATAAGGAATCACTTTAATCTTTATTGGGTCTACCACAATACCATCCTTAGACACAACATTTCCATGGAATGTAACTGACTCAAATAAAAACTCTCACTTAAAATACTTAGCAAAAAACACATGATCTCTCAAAGTTTGGAGAACAATCCTCAAATATTGCACATTCTCCTCTTTACTCTGTGAATACACAAGGATGTCACCAATGAACACAATCATGAAGTAGTCCACTGAATACTAAGTTCATAATATCCATGAACGTGGCTGGGCATTAGTCAACCCAGATGGCATCAGTAAAACTAACAATAATTATAATAGGTCCTAAAGGTTGTCTTTAGGATATCCTATTCCCAAATCCTCAACTTATGGTTACCATATCTCAAATCAACCTTAGAAAATACTATTTCTCCCTAAAGCTGATCAAACAAATCATTAATGTGAGGCATAGGATAACAGTTTTTCACTGTCTCCTTATTAAGCAGTCTATAATCAAAATATATATGCATAAAGCCATTTTTGTTGTTCACGAACAATAGAGGATCTTCACAAGGGGACACACTAAGTCTAATAAAACCTATACCAAAATGATCCTAAAGAAGATAATTAAGCTCTTTAACCTTGGCAAGAGCTATATGGTAAGGTTCCATAGAAATAGGTCAGGTGCTCGGCTTGAGGTCAATAGTAAAAATAATCTTAGGATAGAGGGAATACCATACAAGTCAGTAGGGAACACATCAGGAAACTCAAAAACTACAGAAATAGAGTTAAGCAATGGACTCTCCATACAAGTATCAAAAGTATAAGCCAGGTAAGACTCGCAACCCCTTGAAATAAGCCTTCTATCACGAATATAAAAAAAATCCCCATCGACTTATGGATAACTTCTCCTTGCCATACGACTGGTGGTACGTCGAGCTTGGCTAAGCTAACGGTCATGGTTAAATGATCCATGATCGCATGATAGTGAGATAACCTATCTATGCACAAAATCATATCAAAATCCACCATATCAAGAATAATAAGATTAGTATAAGTATAAATATCACTGACAGTCATAACACTTGATCTAAAAACTAAATCCACTACTAAATAATCACTTATGGGAGTCGATATGGCAATGGTATGGATAAAAAATCCTAAGATAGCTCTAATAGTAGAGCATACCAAGAAAAAACATAGGAATTTGTGCATCCCAAATCAAATAAAGAAATGGCTGACTGATGGAACACCAAAATTGTACATGTAATAACAGCATCTAAAGACTTAACACCAATTTTAGTAGGTACTATATACAACTACCCACACCCACAACCTAGCTGGGTACTTAACCGACCTCTTATCCTTCCTACTTGAAAAAATTCTTGAGTACCATAGAAACCACCCTTGTGACTGTGAGAACAACCACTAGCTTAGTGATGAACTGCTTTAAGAATTGGAACACTCTAAACTAAAGAAATAATCACCCTAAGACTAGGGAAATCTTATGAATAGTCTCTAGGAGCTCTATAACTATAACATGATACTTGAGCTGAACCAAAATCAACATATCTGGCTGAACTTGATTAACACTATTTCTGGAATGACCTAATAATGAACTTCTAAAAGACTAACAACTGCCCTTACCAGTGCAACCACTAGCACTAGACTGACCTCCATTAGTAATGTAAAGTACTGCCTAAATAGGTTGACTAGTCTAAATCTGAGACTGTTAGGATGCATACAGAGGATATCTACCATAAAAATGGCTACCTCTAAATTAGGAACTACTATGGCTCTCACTGAAACTGCCCTGATATCTAGGTCTCTTATTATGTCCCCTAAAGGACTCATGATGTATCTCCTTCATAAGTTGAGCATGATAAAAAAACATAAGAAAAAGACCTACATGCAACAACCAAACTCTGAGTAAACATACGAAGGTGTAGTCTTAACCTTTGAAAAATAAATGAACTTACTCATACTCAGTATCAAAAATAGAAGTCGCATAACTAAAAAACTCATAAAAAAAACCCTCATACTCCGCAACTATCATGAAGTGTTGCACCAATCTAGAGAATTGATCCCTCAAATGATCACTAAGGTTGCAAGGCATGTACTTCTCTAAGAGTATCTTAGAGAATTAAGCCTATGTCAAGGGAGAAGATACATCTTGTCTAGAATCAACCTAACCTCTCCACCAATGTCGAGCAGCCAAGTCTAACTAAAATAGGGTGTCATCAATACCACGAGTCTCAATAGGGCCTAAATTACAAACCCATCCTCACAAGCAATCAGAAACTCATACACATCCTCGCTCGGTGAACTAGAAATCCTAGGTGCAAATAATATCAATAATCTACCTAACATCTTATACTTCTTAAATACATAGAAGGATGAGCAACCACTAGTTTAGAAACTACCAAAGCAGAAGGAACTCTAACTTTAGAATTTGTAGCTATAGGTTGCTCCTCCGCTTCAGTACCACTTAAATCTATATACTATGCACAATCAGAAAGCACACCACCAACTTTCCCCAAAAGTTGATATAATGCATCACTAAGCACTAAAGAAGAAATAAACCCTGGTGGACCTAGGCTGGTCCCTAGCCCACCGCTTTATGGGGCAGAAGAATCTCTAACTCAAGAGTGGTATTAGGACCTAGAGAAGGTGGCCTATCCTAGACCTTAGCTGGGGCCACTCTAAAGACTATCCAAAAATTGTTTTTCATCCAAGAATAGGAGTAAGATCCCTAGGCACGGTCTTAGGGCCCTCATCATGTGTAGCATAACACATGTCCTGACCATTTGTGGAAGAGTAAAGTTAAAGAAATACTCTACAAACCAATTCAAACTCTTAGCACGAAGAGAGTGAAAGAAGTGATGAACTCCTAAGAATGTCCAATAGCACCCCAAAGATGGTAAATAGACATTATCATTTTGATCCATAAGACTTTACTAAACACTTGGTCTTGTACCGACAATACCAGTGTAGTCTAGGCTCTGATACTAATTTGTCATGACCCAATTTGTGAGTCATGATGGCACCTACTCTACCCCACTTCAATTTATGAGTCATGATGGCACCTACTCTACCCCACTTGTAGATGAGATTAATCATAATTCAGAGCTAAATGCAATGGGTTAACTTGGTGGAAAATGACAAATCATAGGAGAAAATAAATAACACACTTATATATAAATAGAGTTTTGTAAATAGATAAAAATATTAAATACTAGATATCATCCTACAACCTAATAGAGCCATTATAACAACATCTAATAATAATAATACAACTTTCAATTTTTTATAATAGCCAATCTGTTTGGATGACGAAAGTCTAAATATCAAAAGATCGAAGGAAATAGGTGACTTTAACTCTATGAGCTCATCCTATATATACAAATATCAAAATAACATGATAAATGTTCAACGACGATAACTAGTTCTCGAATCTGCTCTAAAAAGGTACAAAATTCTAATATGAGTACCAAAAAAATGGGTACTCAGTGGGCATCATCTACCGACTATGTTAAACCATGATAAATGTATGATAAAATGCAACAAAACATAAGTAAATCAAGGTACAAAACCAAACCAAAATCCTCTCCAATACTACTATACACTAAGTAATTCTACTGAAATAACAATATAACACAAGGAAACAAAACATGCAAACATTGTCATGAAATATAAGTAAATAAATAGAATTAATAATACGTCACTAGCCATCACACAAGCAACCATAATTTATAAAGTTGTCTCTCATTCGCCAATTGGTGTAAAAAAGAAAATAACTCATCACAGACTCCCATACGTATGGAGAGCACACTCAATGATAGAATAAAGAAACCATTTATTGCTTATAAATAATCAACTCATTATTCAACCATCATTCCATAATTTATCTTCAATCGATCAATTAAAAACATTTGACATTGTATCCACATTCCATAATGTTACCATCATTTAACAACCTTAGCATCGTTACTTATTAGTTATTATTTATTAGCTAAACATCTCTTATTGACTTATTCATTTGATTACTAGTTATCATAGAATCTTTTGTCATTATTTAACACTATTCACCACCTATGCACTGATCACTATTTATTAGATAACTATCATTTATCAACTAACATCATTTATTAACTAATAATCCATTACCATCTAATCCTAGTTTATCAACTAGTCATGATTAGTCACTTAAACAGTATCAACCACTAATCCATATTTATTACTAGTCAGCAACTATACTGCCTTATAATTATTTATCAATTTCGAGCTATAATCGTCATCCTTAATATAAACATTATACCCCACTTTTATATGCATAAATATATATATATATATATATAAATATACCTATATCATAATAAATAGCCAAACTCAATCAGGTTGATGTACATATAGGCACATCAGAAAAATCATCCTCTAGCCTTGTCGGGCATCACTTTATCATTATAATCATCCAACAGACATGATGGGTATTAATGTATTATTATAATCATTCTCTATCTTTGTTGGGTATTAATGTATTATTATAATCATCCTCCAACATTTTTAGATAATAATTAATCATCATAATTATCCTCTGACCTTGTCGAGTATCACTGTATCATCATAATCATCCTTCATCCTTGTAAGGTATTAATGTTTCATCATAATCATCCTCCAAAATTGAACCAAATATAATAAACATCATCATCATATTCCAAAATTTAATCGGGTATATATAGTAAATATCAGGAGTTGAATAGGTAGCCGCATCGTCATAGTCGGTGGCACAATTAATTGAATAAGTGCTAATATAGTAAAGTATCATGAATTCTATAATAATATAGCCTAACTTTCCATAAAATCAATAAACATGACTTCTAGCATAATTAATAACACAATTGCAAATATGATCACTAAGAATGTTTTCTAACATGATTACTAGCATAATTGTTTAGCATGATCATATTCATAAAGCAATAGCATAGGCAATAACATAGAAATATCATGGTCAAAGGTTCATCGTTAGCATAATATATAGCTTATACCAATAGTTTATTGTAACATGAACCATATCTCACTATAGCATAAGTGACATTCTAATCCATTAGTCAAGGAACATTACTGCTAATGTCATCATTACCCTAACCATCAAGTGCAAAGGTTCCTCAATATTTCCTTAAAAGGGTATTCTCTAGGTATTCAACAAGTGTATAGGAATTTCTAGAGAACTAACCATCGATCTTGTCTTAAGGTGGATCAAACAACATACTTCTAAATCCCTATAATACATTCTAAGTCAAATTCTTCCCTAAACAAGGCAAAAGTATCTAAATCCACTCTTAGATGTATATCAACCCACAATTAGCTGAAAAGTAGAGATTCTTCTGAAGCACTTTAACTTTGTCCAATGGATACTAGGGAAATTTTCATTTGCATACAAAACTAAGGCCAAACTTACCCTAAGATGAGTTTCTAAATCATTTTTATCTAACATGCATGATATAAGCCATTCTTATGCTAAAAATGAGATATGAAGCCTAATTTTCCTAAAGCATAACGATACAAGTCAAGTGTTTCAACTATATGGTTTCCAAATACCCTAAATTGTCCAACTAACCCAAGTCTTGCATTTCATCAATCCAACACCTAAAATCTATCCCAAATCCTACACAATATTATAAGAATTATACGAAATAACTCAATCTAACAAAGCTCAAACCTAGCCTACATCAACATCAAAGAAAACTCAAGGATCCGCTAAACCATAGCTTTTCCCTTCCGAGAAGCATCCTCAAGATGCCATGTTACCATACACATTCTATTTATCAAGAAGAAAATAATAATCGACATATTGAACCATTGTGCTTCAGGTCCAAAAATCAAACAAAAACATCATATAGGTCCCATTTATGAGAATTGCATTTCCAAAACCAACTCAACATTCTTACATACTCAAGGAATCATTACCATAAAAAAATGGGTGAAAACAAAGTTAAATTAGGGCTAAAATCTTGCCCTCAAGGTTTTGGGGGTTTTGAGAAAGAAAATGAAAAAATTTACCATGAATTTAGAGGAATCTTATCTGAAATTCGAAGGATAATGTATAACCTCTATTATACTAGCTTATTTCAGCCTACTATTGCATGTTAAAGGGGTACAAGACTTAGAAAATTTTACTAAGTTTTAAGACTTAGTTATATCCAAAGCCCCTTAAACTTTGATGATTTCAGTTTCGACCTTCTCAGCCGTAGAATGTCAATTTTAAGGTTGATTCATGATTAAGGA
The DNA here is from genome assembly GCA_030864215.1 of Capsicum pubescens. Taxonomy (NCBI): domain Eukaryota; kingdom Viridiplantae; phylum Streptophyta; class Magnoliopsida; order Solanales; family Solanaceae; genus Capsicum; species Capsicum pubescens. Next base: position 203,720,773 of record CM061540.1, read on the forward strand.
AGTATAAGGTACATCCCGGGTGAGTTTTGGAATTTTTAGAAAAGGTTTAGAATGTGTCTGGATGACCAAAATAGTAAGGTGTCATGATGTATCCATGCCACGATGGGTATTTTACCCAGCTTATGGTTGCACCGTATTAGCTGCTTGACCCAGCTAGGTGTCATGCCGCATTGGGTAGCGTCTTCCAGCTTCTTAAATCCTCATCTTTTAGGGAATTTAGGTAAATTTCCCCCACCTAAACTCATCCATAACATGATATTTAGTGTCCCTAGGTTCACTAATTACCCATTTATTCACAAATCCTCTCAAGAGAAAGCAATCCTCTCATAAGAAAAAACCTAAGCCATTTTAAGATTAAATCTCAAACTTCAAGAAATCACCAAAGAACCTTCAAAAATTGTTAAATTAAGGTAAGTTAGATGTTCATCTATGGGCCCTTTTCACCCATGGAGTCCAAGAATCTATTTCATGTTTTAAATTATGAATTTACATGTTTACAATGAGTTTTTTCATGAAGCTTTTATGAATTTTGATTGTATATAATGTTTGCAAGTGATTTTAGTTTGAAAGTATACCTTACACGTTTGCAGTATGAAATTCCATGTTAAATCCCTAATGTATGGTTTTAGTGTTGTGATTATGTTGTTCCCATATGTTTCAATAATCCCCATGCCTATGTTAATGAATTTCAAGTGTTTGTTGAAATGCCTAATTTGTTGGATTTTTAACAATGACTACTTTTTATGCTTTGAAGCTTTAGTATGTTTCTACTGTTAATGTTATTGAGTCCTGGGGGTTATGAATACACAAAAACTTAACTGTTTACTTAGTCTCAGTATTTTAAGGATGGTTTCTGGTATATTAGAGTATAATAAGTTCAGTCATTTATAGTGATTAGTTAAACTTAGACTAGTTCAGTAATCCAAGTCAGTTCAGTTGGGAGTAGGATTTAGCACCGAGCGAACCTAGGGATGGGGGATCACCTGCCAGTTTAGAGTGTAACCTTTAGTAGCAATCCCTCATTCAATAACATCATAAATATCATAGGTTGAGATGTTAACCTGCCAGTTAAGGGTAGACATATATCTCAATAGAGCACATGCCAGTAGAGGGTGACTCTTTAGTCTTTCAAAACTTCACTTTACTGTATCCACACAGCCAGTGTTAGTACCTATGGCATGGTACTGACACCCTTCTATTGGACCCCAATTAGCTTATATTGGGGCATGTAGGTTAGATGATTCTTCCCACAATCTCAGTCCAGTCTCAGTTCAAAAGTCAGTTCAGGTATGCTTAACCATAGCTTACAATTTATTAGTTAAATAGGTACTCAAATTTCAGTATTTCAGTTTATAGACTATTCTAGTATCATGATATAGGCTTGGTCATGCATTCTCAAATTTTACAACCTTCACGCTTACTATGCATTTGTTATCTAATGTTATTCATTCAGTCAGTTGTTATTCATTACTATAAGCCAATGCATATCTTCCTATCATCTATTAGCATACTAGTACATTCAAAGTACAAACCATGTACTCATTTCTTGTGCTATAATGTATCATATCATAGGTTTAGATGCTCAGGTTCCCGACCACACTTATAGATTCTAGCATATCAACAACAGTAGTTGTGGTAATTCCTCATCTATTGAGGACATGGTTGTTTATCTCTAATTTATTCAATTGTTCAGTAATTTATTTCAATTATATAGTTGAACTTAGTTGGGGCTTGTCCTTTTAACTCTTATTTAGTCTGTTTAGAGGCTTTCAGATACTGTCAGAAAGATTAGTCAGTTTTGTCATTATTTTACCAGTTTTAAGACGATTGTTTTAAGACACTTGTTTCCAGGTTTATGATTTTAAGATATTATTTTTTTGTATTTAAAAACTTATGGCATATTCAGTTATTTCTGCATATGTTTGTTACTCGTATATTATTTAATGCTCATAGCAGTTACCAATTCATGTGTTAGATTATGGTCACTTATGACTGTAAGCACTATATGGGGTCCAGGGTGTAATCCAGGGGTGTTACAAACTTGGTATCAGAGCTTAAGGTTATATAGTGTCTTAGAAAATCTGAAAGCCGCGTTGAGTAGAGTCTTCTTCATTGATGTGAAGTGTGCCACACTTATGGACTAGAAGGTATAAAATATTTTAGGAAAAGTTCCCCTTCTTTCAATATTCATGCCATGCGAATAAGCATGAGTTCGATTTAAATTCCTTTTCTAATTCAATTTTCTTTCTATTTATAGAACATGCCTCCTATAAATACTAAGGTAAGAAAAAATAAGAATTTGCCTGCACCTCCGCTTGTTCAGGAAGATCCCCTGAATGAGCATGTCTCTTATACCAAATTTAGAGTTGCATTCACTACTTTAGCTTACTTAGTAAATGCTCAAAATAATCTGTAGGTTGTTGCCCCAACTGTTCCAGTTGCTACTACTGTCGTATCAAGGATTTAGGACTTTACCTGAATAAATCCTCATCTATTTTTGGGATCCAAGTCTGATGAGGATCTGCAAGAATTCCTTAACATAGTTTATAAGGTAATTGACATAATAGGTGCTACTACTAGTAAAAGTGCAGAGTTGGGTGCTTACCAGTTGTAGGATATTGCTCACACCTGGTATAAGTAGTGAAAGAGAGATAGAGGCACAGATACAAGGCCTATTTAACGGGAGGAATTTACTATAACCTTTTTAGATTAGTTCTTTCTATTGGAGTAAAGGAAAGCTAAGGTGCAGGTGTTTATCAATTTGAAGTAGGGTAACATGAGTGTGAAAGATTATTCTCTTAAGTTTACTCGACTAGCTAGGTATGCTCCTAATATGGTGTATGATAACAGGTCTAGGATGAGTAAGTTTGTTTCTGGGGTAGTTGATAGTGTGTTCAAGGAGTATGGGACTACGATGTTGATTAAGGAGATGGACTTATCTAGGTTTATGGTTTATGCTCAATAGATTATGAAGCATAAATTTAAGGAAAGAGAGGGGGAGAATAAGAGAGCCAGAATAGGTAGCTTTAGTTTTGATCAAACTAGGTCAGAGGATGGTAACCGTCCTTAACTCCATCAAAAATCTTCAGCCCCAGCTAGTGCTCCATTTTAAAAATACAAAAATGATAATCGGGATAGGGCATCAGGCTCTAAGTCAAAGGGCAGCATAAACAATGGTCGTATGAATCCTCTTTGCAAGAAATATGGTAGAAATCATTAGGGTAAGTGTAGAGATGGCAATGATCTATGCTTTTGGTGTGGCAAGCCAGGACACGGAGAAAGGGATTGCCCAAATATGGGTCAAAAAGTTCAGTCCAGTCTTCCCCCATTTTAATTCGGTCACCTAACTCAGTAGGATGCAGCTTCTAATGCACCCAAGGGGCAGTGCCCAAATAGATTTTTTGCACTTCAGTCCTAAAAGGATTAGGAAATTTCTCTTCATTTAGTTATGGGTACGTTATAGGTCTTTCATTTATATATTTATGCTCTGTTAGATCTCGGAGCTTCGCTTTCTTTTGTAACTCCCTACATAGTTGTGAATTTTGATATTAGTCCTGAGACTTTAGCATAACCTTTCTCAGTGCTAACTTCTGTAGGTGTCTCTTATATAGCCAGGCAGGTATACAAGAACTATCCGATCACAATATCCCGGAAATTTAACTCTGTTGATCTTGTGGACTTAGAGATGACTGATCTTGATGTCATTCTCGACATTGATTGGCTCCACTCATACTATGCTTCAGTTGATTACCATAATAGAGTTGTTCATTTATATTTTCTGAAAGAACCAGTCCTTGAATGGAGGGGTAATACTTCAGCACATAGGGGTCAGCTTGTTTCGTACCTTAGAGTGAGAAAAATGATATCCAAGCGATCTGTTTACCATCTTGTTCGAGTCAAAGACTCTAGTTCATAAAATCCCAGTCTTGAGTTAGTTTTAGTAGTGAGGGAATTTCCTGACGTGTTATCAAAAGATCTTCCTGAAGTTCCTCCCGAAAATGAGATTGACTTCAAAATAGACCTTATTCTAGATACCCAGCCTATCGCTATTCTTCCCTACAAAATAGCTCTAGCTAAGCTCAATAAGTTGAAAGAACAATTGAAAGATTTTTTAGATAAGGGTTTTATCAAACTATCTAGGCAAGACTAACTGGCAAGTTGTTGATTAAATGTAAATAGATTTGATTTTGATAGTTGTCTTTTCCCTATTCTTTATATAGAGGAAATCATATTTTAAAACCATAAACTACCTATCCAGTTGTAATGATGCTCCATGTCATTTTCTATATCTTTTCTTATTTTAACCATTTAGAGCATTCCTATAGCTGCCCCAAGTAATTTATGACTTAATGGAAATATTAGTGCCGTCACCAGATAGGGTGATTTGGTTTTTAGAGCAAATTTTCCATTTTGAAGACTTCGATGGTTCAAATTGGCTATTGGGCAAAACATTTAGTTAAACAACCTCATATGCTAATTCAGATTATTCCAATAGCTTTGGAACGTCAATTTTAGGCTAGGTGACCCATAGTTGGGGTTCCAAGGCTTCCAGACTTATTTCAGGTTATCGGCTAGAAGTTAAGAAAAATGGCAAGTGGGTGAGACCTTGGATGGAAATTTCAACTACACCATTGAATCTAGAGCATCAAGTTTAATAGGGTAGCATAGTTGTTTTGGATATATGGGATTCTGTATGACTCTCAATGTATTAGTAAAGACTAAAAAGTATTCCTAGTCTACATCTTATGTAGGTGAATCTGGTGCTACTAGTAAAGCGACCTTTGTTGCTTTAGCAGAGGGCACTTTAGTCCCATACTAAATTGGAAAGTTCTAGTTTAGCGGCTATTTGGTTGCTAAAGTTCTAGTTACTTTAGTTCCAACCGACTGCCTTAGTGGCCTGCCATGTCATTATATACTACTTTAGTAGTCAGGTGGGCCCTTTAGTGCCTGCTACTAAAGTGGCCCAGTGTCCGCTTAAATGGTACCCGCGTACTTGTTGGGGTATAAGAACCCTACTTCACTTGATATTCACCATGATTCAACCATTAGATAAATTATTGAACCTTAACAAGTGGTAAGTCCTTGGAGAATAAATATTGGGTGAAGGTGACGATTTAATATAATTAATTTACATGCTTCTTCTGTGAATTAATGGTAAGATTCCATTAATTTCAGGGTTGATTCATCCATCCTTTTTAGAAATCCTTATAATCTTGGTCAAAATTCACCCATTTTTAGGGTAAATTTTCCTTGAGCATAGGGAGACGTTGTGTTGGTTTAGAATATTTGATTTCACAAATGGGCCCTACATGAGATTTTGACATGATTTTGGATTCGAAGCTCAATACTAAAATATGGGTATTATTGTTCTCATATTGATGAGTAGATTGTGATTTTGATAGTGTGGCATCTTTCAAAAGCTTCTAGAAAAGAGAAATTGGTGGTTTAGCAGATTCTTTTGCCTTTCTTTGGCATCAAGATATGCTAGGCTTACCTTTCCCATAGATTGAGTAATTTTTTAGTATGAGTATGATATTATTCTAGATATAGGGTGGGATTTAGGTATAGGAGATATGATTGATATTATTTAGGATAGTTGGACTGTTTAGGCTATCTTATATTCGTAATTTTGGGAAAATCTTCTTAGTCTACTATTTTTATGGATAAATTGCTATATTAGGGCTTTGTAGGGATTATTTAACATCTTAAAAATAACTTAGATACCTTAGACTTGTTCGGGGTAGAATTTACATAAAATAAACTTTTGGGATTAGAAATGGGGCCCTACGACCCACCTTAGGCCAAGATTTGTGTTAGCTTTTGTAGACTTATTTACGCATAATCCTTTTGGGGCTTGAAAAGATTCGAATCTTATTGTTTATTCAATTTCGGTAGTTAAGATTTAGTACTAATTCTGGGTAAGTTCTGGTGGGTAATGGTTGTGATTTAGTGATATGGCTTATGACTACTACTTATTTACATGGCCTATTGATATGATCTAATGATATTACCTGTCTCGATTCCAGTCTAGCATTTGATAATAATATTTATAACATGAGTTTCGATTTGAGTATTATTATTAATGATGATAATGATATATATATATGATTCCTAGTTTGAGTTAGCCATTTGATGACTATATTCACATAATGAGTTCTGGTTCATGTTCGGCAAATGATGATAATGATGATTGGACTATTGTGTTCCAGATCAAGCTTGGCACATTGGGAGATAGTTATAATATGATATGTTTCAGATGGATTCTGGTTATGGCATGGTTAATGGTAATATATGGTTACTGAGTTAATTACATTACTTAATTGTACTCTACAGGCTCATAGGGGCCTACATTGAGTTATTTACTTTTCCGCACTTATCGTCTTGTAGGGAAAAATTCTATAATTATATCTATGTGATCTTTATGTTACTATTTCGTACTTATTTATTTATTTATGTACAATAGTGTTGGAGCTTATCTCTAGGTTTTCCGTATTACCTCGACTTAGTTTACTTTATCTTGTATATTAAAATATTTATATCATAATTTAGAAATGTCGACTGATGATGCCTACTAAGTACCCATGGTTTTGGTACTCAAACTACACTTTTGTACTTTTCTTGTCCATATTCTAGTACTAGTTGTTGCCATTTATGTGATGCTGATTCAGGGTTGAATTTGGAGATTGGGTAAGCTCCTAGAGTCGGAGTTACCCTTTTTCCTTCTCTTTATCTATGTCTAGTCTTTTATTTTCAAAAAAGAATGTATTTGATTTTCCAGTACTTATAGCTCAATTCTAGTAGCTCTTGTACCAACATCACCTACTTTTGGGATAGTTTTTGCTCTTTTAAATATCTATTAGACTATTATGATTGCCTTACTAATCTTTTACCTCTTTAAATTGTTAATTTCTGTCTTTTAGGCTATTTTTTACCAAGTTAGACTATTCTTAATAGCCCGGGCTATGGTTTGGCTTACCTACCGGCCGAATAAAGTTGGTTCCATCAAGAAAAATTAATCAAGTCATCACAAATTGGTATTAGAGCCTAGGTTTTATCAATTTTTTGGTATAAAGTAACTGTCTAGTGGAGTCACACAAATTGGATTGATAACGTTGATTTCTTATCTTTTGAAGGATATAATATATTCATAGGATTCTTCACTTCTTTCATTTATTTTATGCTAAGAGTTTGAGTTGGTTTCTAAGGCATTTCTTTGGTTTTATTCTTTGGTAGATGGCTAGAAAATATTTTACTGCTACACGAGACGAGGGTCTTATGACTAAGACTATGGATTATGTTGCTATTTCTGGTGACATAAGGGTTGTGTATAAATTAGGTACATGTCCTAATCTATGGACCAGGATAGTGCGCCTTCACCATACCCTATTCTTACCCTTGAGATAAATATTCTTTTTCCCTAGACAACGATAGGCAAGGGACCATTATAGGATCTACCGGGGTTAATTTATTCTTCAAAGCTCAGGGATGCTATTGCTCAGATTTATGATTGGTCGGTGGTTCACCTTCTAATGGTACATAATTAATGGATCATACTGGTACTAAGGTGAAGACATAACTTGTAGCTGTGGCTTCCAAAGTTGAGGTCCCTCTTGCACCGGTGGTTGCCAAATTGGAGTTGCTTAGCTGGTTTGGCCTAGCCTTATATGTCTGTTGAGGATCATAAGATATTGTGTATGTTCTCGATACTGACTCCGCAGAGATTTTTTGGTTCACCGAGCGTGGATGAGTATGAGTTCATGATTGCTTATGATAATAGACAATGTAATTTTGGCCTAGTTGAGACTCGTGGTGGGGATTACACTACTTTTTAATTGGATTTGGTTGCTTGACATTGGTGGAGAGGTCATTTAGATTCTAGGCCAGCTGGATCTTCCCCATTGTTGTGAACTTAATTTTTTGAGATCTTCTTGGAGAAGTATATGCCTCACAGTCTTAGGGATAGTCTGAGGGATCAATTCTCGAGGTTGTAGCTGGTCACCATGACTGTGTTGAGTATGAGCCTTGATTTTATGATTTAGCTATGCATGTTACTTATATTCTGACTACTGAGTATGAGAGAGTTCCTTGATTTGTTTGAGGATTAAGACTCCTTCTTCATATGTATACATAGAGTTTGCTTGCTATGGGTAGGTATTTTATAGAGGTTTCTAATCATGCTTAGATTATAGAGGAGATTCAACGTGATGCCCGAGTAGGCAACGATAAGAGTCTAAGGTGTCATGGTAATTTTAATGGTAGCCATAGTGGCTTATGGTTTAGTGGTAGTGGTTCTCAGGATAGGTACCCTCTACACCACCTGTATCATCATTAGGTAAATCTAGTAGGCCAATTCAAACCACACATCAAATTATCGATGGAGGTCAAGCTAGTTTTATAGATCATCCTAGCCAAGATATTGGTTAGTCTTTGTCTTCTGGTTGTTCTAGTCCTAGTGTTTCTTCTAGATTAGTTGTATCTTTTAGTTTTGGTACGGTTACTAGAGCATGTTATGGTTGTAGAGCTTTTAGTTAATTCTCGATAGAGTGCCTCAACCATGGAGAGATAGTTTCTTTAGCATAAAGTATTCTATCAATTCAGGTAGTTTTACCCCCATCTAGAGGTGATATGCATGGTCATTGGGGTAGTCCCCAAGGTGCTAATAGAGGTTCCCTGGTAGGTAGGAAAGAAGATTATTTAGGAGCCTATCTAGGTGGAAGAAATAGTCAGTTGTATGCGGTACCTGCTAGACTTGAGGCTGAGTCATCGGATTTTATTACTATAGGTAGGATCATAGTGTACCGTTAGTTTACTTTTCCTTTATTTGATTTGAGATCTAATTGTTCTTATGTGTCTACTTATTATGCCCCGCAGATAGAGTTATCTTGGGTTTCATTATCGGTGTCATCATGTATATCTACTCCCTTATGTGTTTTTTAGTAGTGTATTGGGTTTTTAGATCATGTGTTTTGACTGTTTGAGTGCTTGATACTCATACTGATCTTATTATATAAGATATGGTAGATTTTGATGTGATTTTGGTTATGGACTAGTTAACCCCCTATCATGTGGTTTTGAATTATTTGGCAAAAACCATTACCTTAACCATGCACGGACTACCCTCAGTCATGTGTCAAGGAGTGGTTAGCCATGATTTGATGTGGATTATTTCATATATTTAGGCAAGGAGGTTTATTTTAACTGTTTGTGAGTCTTCTATCGATTGTATTTGTGATGTTCGTATGGACTGTCCGTCGCTTGACTCTATTCTTTTAGTAAGTGAGTTTCCTAATACTTTTCCTATGGATCTACCTAGTCTTTCTTATGAGCAAGATATTGAGTTTTTTATTGAACTTGACCTAAGCACCCAACCAATTTTTATGACACCTTATTATATTTCTCTTATCGAGATTAAAAAACAAAATTCTTAACTATAGGATCTTTTAGGAAGTGTTTTATTGGACCGAGTGTGAGCCCTTGGGGAGCCCCTGTGTTATTTGTAAAGAATAAGGATTGTTCCATGTATATGTATATTTATTATTCGCAGCTTAATAAGGTGAGGGTGAAGAAATCGTATCATATACCTCACATTAAAAATTTGTTTGGCTAGCTTCAACCATCAACTATGTTATCTAAGATTGATTTGAGGTCTGGTTACCATCAGTTGATGGTTCAGGCTAAGTATATCCCAAAGACAACCTTTAGGTCCCATTATGGTCATTAAGAGTTCCTAGTGATGTCTTTTGAGTTGACTAATTCTCCAGATGTGTTTATGGATTTAATGAACATGACCTTATTTGGATTCTTTTGTGATTGTGTTCATTGATGACATCCTTGTTTATTTGAGGAGTAGAGAGAAGCATATGCAATATTTGAGGATTGTGCTCCAGACCTTGAAAAATCATGTGTTTTGTTCCAAATTCTCTAAGTATGAGTTTTGGATTGAGTTGATCACAACCCTTAGGCATGTTTTGTCTAAGGATGGCATTATGGTAGACCCAATAAAGAATGACTCTATTAGTGATTGGGATAGACCTACATCTATGAATGAGGTTCATAGCTTTATTGGTATTGATAGTTACTATAGAAGATTCATTGAGTGTTTTTATTCTATTGAAACATTGATGACTAGATTAACTTGGAAGGATGTTCCTTTCTAATGGTCTGGAGTGTATGAGTCGAGCTCTAGAAAGCTCAAGGGATTTCTCACTTCATCTCTTATTTTAGCTCTTCTTGTTGAGGTTGATGGATTAACCATATATTGTGATGCTTCTACTTTGGATTGGGTTGTGTATTGATGTACCAACTTTGAGTTATTGCTTATGCATTGATGAAAATAAAGGCGCTCGACCATGACTAACTCAGTTTTGATTTAGAGTTGGCGACGATTTAATTTGCACTTATGATTTGGAGACATTATATTTATGGCATACATTGTGATGTCTTTACAAATCATCATAGTCTTCTGCATCTTTTAATTTGGAGAGAGCTTAATTCTAGGCAGAATAGATGGATGAAGTTTCTTAAGGGTAATGATATCTCGATCTCGTATTATCTAGGCAAGGTGAAAGTAGTAGCAAATGCTTTAAGTTGAAAGGCAGTGAGTACGGGTAACTTAGCTTGTATTTTAGTTTCTCAGAGGCCATTGGCTAGAGATATTAAGTCCTTAGTCAACTTGGTGGTGCGACTTGATATTTAGACAAAAAAAGTATTCTTTCTAGTGTTTAGGCGAGGTCTTCATTATTTGAGTAGATTCAGAGTTGTCGGTTTGAGGATAAGAGGCTTTGCATCATCCATGACAAGGTGTTATGCGTTGATTCAAAGAGGGATACAATAGATTCTTAAGGTTTCTTGATATTTGACAACTGCATTTGTGTTTCGAGGGTTGATTCCTTGATTATATAGATTTTGCAGGAGGATCATAGCTCAAGATATTCTATTCACTCGGGTACAACTAAGATGGACAGATATTTAAGGTATTTTTTTTAGTGGAGTGGTTTAACGAGAGATGTTCTAGAATTTGTATCTTGTTCTCTATGAAGGCCGAGAATTAAAGACCTGGAGGCTTAATTTAGAGACTACTCATTCTTAAGTTGATGTGGGATCATATTACCATGGACTTTATTAGTGATTTCCCTCGTACATCCCATGGTTCTAATGGTATTTAGGTCATTGTGGATCTGTTGACCAAGTTGGCGCACTTTATTCCTATTCAAATGTCCTTCAGTGCCGAGTAGTTAGCCCTTATCTATGTTAGTGAGATAGTCAATTTACATGGTGTACCCCTATCTGTCATCTCGAACTGTGGTTCAGTGTTTACCTCTAGCTTCTGGAGTGCTTTTTATGAGGAGTTGGGTACTCATGTTGATCTTAGTACAACCTTCCATTCCTAGACCAACAGGCAGTCGAAGATGATTATTTAGGTATTTAAGGATATATTGTGCGCTTGTATTATGGAAATTGGAGGTAAGTAGGAGCAATACTTATCTTTTGTGGAGATCACATATAATAATAGTTACCATTTGAGTATTAAGATGACGCCTTTTAAGTCATTATATTATAGATAAAGTCATTCTTTAATTAGATGGTTTTAGACTTTTGAGATTACGCCCCATGGTACTGACATGCTTCAGGAGTTGTTAGATAGAGTCAGGGTGATTTAGGATAGGTTGAGGACAACTCAAAGTAGGCAGAACTCTTATGCAGATCGTAGACTTTGTGCCTTAATAACTAGAGTTGGTGACCAAGTATTCCTCCATGTATCGCCCATGAAGGGTTTGATTAGGTTCGGCAGGAAAAGGCAATCTAAACACCATATATATTAGACCCTTTGAGGTTTTTCACATAGTTAAATGATAAAGAACATGTTTTTACTAAGTTGGAGCCAATAATTATTACCTGGAATCGAAGAATCTAGAATTAAAATATGAACAATGCAAGTTTATCGCTACTTTTTTATGAATATGCATGCAAGTGAGGAGTGTGGGCGGCGGGTTTATGACTTTAACAGAGAAAAACGGAAATTCGAGAGTTTTAAGCGATTTGGAGTTTTGTATTTTAAAAATTGGGGTAATGCAGAGTTGGGTTTACGGTTAAAATAGGAGGACGGGGATCTGATCAGGTCAGGTCACATGATCCCAACCTAGATTTTGAAAATTAGACCCTACAAATTTTGATGAACTTACGTGGACACTTACGGCTCGTAAGTACTACTTATAGTCCTTGTAAGTGGGTCAATAAGTAGTTCCTGCAAGTGTTTTATTCTATGATTTCTATGAACACACATACGGGGTTGTAGGTTGTACTTATGACCCCCTTAAATGGGTTCGTAAGTAAAACTTAAGAGACCCAAAAATCTTCTAAATTTAATCTGACACAAGCGATATGTTACCATGGACTAGCCTAAAATTTTTCAATTGTTACCATGTTCCAGGTCTTTCTCCTTGTCATTAACCTACAAAACATAAAAAAAAGTGACACAAAATCCTTGGGTTGCCCTCTAACAAATGCTTTATTTAACGTCGTGACACAATATGGCTATGTTTGATACTTAAACTTAATCAACAATCCTGGGGGTTGCCTCCCATGAAGCGCCCAATTTAATATCGCTGCACAACTCAGTTGCCTTTGATACTAAAAAAATTTCAATGCTTACATCCTTAAAAACCTTTAAATCCTCCATACTTCCCATATAGTGCTTAAAACGATGCCTGTTCATCTTGAATGAGGCTTATCTGTATCATTTTATCTCAACTATAACATGAGAAAATACACAAATCACGGTGAATTGTCCAAACCACATAGATTACACTTGATAATAAATAAGAAAGGTCTCAAATTATGCAACAAAACCCTATTACTAGATGAAAACACCCTTTTCTAAATCTACTTGTCGTGGTACAACTTTATCTTCTCCTTGTACAAAGCAGAACTCTCAAAAGCATGGACACAGATTTCATCTAACTCATTCATCTTAGACATTCTCAAGTTTGAAGCATCACTCCACTCAAAATTTATCTTTGTCAATGCCCGTAGTGCCTTGTTCTAAAGTTCAACTGGATAGTGGCATGACTTTCTATACATAAGCTGATATTGAGAGGCACCTATAGGAGTTTTAAAAGCAGTCTGGTAAGCCTATAGTGAATCGTATAGGTTATTGTAAAAATGCAATCAGGTAATGATAGCATATGGAGTCTGGGCCACCTTAGGTTTCACACCATATTTCTTAAGAAGGACCTTAAAAAGAGGATTACCAAAATGGAACCCACTAATACTATTGATAGAACGTAGAGCACCAAAATGAGAGAATATGTTTCTCGTTACAAATTTTACGACACTACGACCCTCGTTATTGGGAACAGGAACTACTTCCACCCATTTAGACACATAGTCAAATGCCACCAATATATACTCCATACTATAAGAACTCAAAAATGAACCCATGGAATCAATATCCCACACATCAAATAACTTCAACTCAAGAATAGGTGTCAGGCGTATTCCATGCTTCGGCGAGATTTTTTCTTGACACTAGAATTGGTCACAGGCACGAGCATATTAATGTGTATCTTTTTATGTAGTTGGATAGTAGTTACCACACTAAAAGATCTTACGGGTCATGTGAGTACCACTATGGTGACCCCTAATTGGAGATGAGTTACTAACCTTAAGTGTATGCATCATCTCAACTTCAGTAATACACCTCTGAATTACACCATCCCTAAACCTAAAATAAGTGAGGAACATCGTAAAAAACATTTAATACCTCATGCATAAATATCTTTCTTTTCTAAAATGATAAGACTTCCAGAATAATGTTACTTTCCAAATAGTTGGCAAAATCAGCAAACTAGGGGATTAAGTCTTGTGATGCTTCCAAGACCCACTAATTTGAAAAATTATTATCAATATCAAGCTCATCCCCAAATTTAAGTATCGCCTTTTCTTCTTGGTAGGATAGATGGTCTGCATCCTGATTTTTTGTACCCTTATGGTCCTTAACTTCAAAGTCAAATTCTTGTAGTAATAATACCCATAAAATCAACCTACGCTTTGCATGTTTCTTAACCATAAGGTACCTCAAATATGCATGATTAGTATGAATAATGTGATAGGTCCCAATCAAATAGGACCAAAATTTCTCAAAAGCAAACACTAGCACAAGTAACTCCTTCTCTGTCACCATATCTTTTTTGTGTAGATTTGAGTGCAATGATAGCATAGCATAGGACAACTCTTAAGGCCACACCACTAGAATCACACATCATTTTATAAGGAAAAAAACAATCTGGAGACACAATGATAGGAGGAAAAATTAACCTTTCTTTTGGGCAATCGAGGGCCTTAAGACAAACATCATTAAACACAAACTTTATTTCCTTCTCCAATAACTTGCACAATAGGTTTGAAATTTTAGAGAAGTCCTTGATGAACTTCATATAGAATCCAGCATGACCCAATAAATTTTGAATACCTTTGATAGAGAAAGGTGGAGTCAATTTTTCAATCACCCAAATTTTAGCCCTATCAAACTCTATTGCCTTTTTCAAAATATTATGTCCCAAAACAATCCCTTCTTTCACCATTAAGTGGCAGTTCTTCCAATTAAACACCAAGTTGCAATTCTCACATCTCTAAAGTGAATTATCCAAATAGGCCAAGCAGTTATCAAAACTATCAGCAACAATTGAGAAATTATCCATAAAGACCTATTTAGTATCCTAGACCATATCAAATAAGATGGACATCATACAATGCTAAAAGGTGGCAGAAGAATTACAAAGTCCAAAGGGAATCCTTTTGAATGAAAACATACCATATGGACATGTGAAAGTTGTCTTTTGTTGGCCTTCAAGGGCAATAAAATTTTATTATACCCTAAATAGCAATCAAGAAATTAATACCATATTTTATCTACAAAATAGTCTAAAATCCCATCCATGAATGGCATTGAAAAGTGATCCTTCTGTATCTAAGTGTTAAACTTCTAATAATCCATACAAACTCTCCATCTCATAACTAGTCTCATGGGCACTAACTCATTCTTCACATTCAAGATCACAGTAATCCCACCCTTCTTAGGCACACACTGAATCATGCTCACCCACTTACTGTCTAAAAGAGGGAAAATAACACCTATATCTAATCACTTAATGATCTCCTTATTCACCACCTCTTTCATAGGTAGATTCAAATAACACTAATTCTCAATGCTAGGCACACACTATGGTTCAAATTGAGTCTTATGGTTATAAATTTTTGGTGGAATCCCAATAATATCTGTAATTTTCCAAGCCATGGCCCATTAAAACATTTGTAATATAGACATCATGGCCTCAACCCATGTATCAACTAAATCTATCATAAAAATAATCAACAAGGTATTGTTGTCCCCTAAAAATACATAACTCAAGTAAGAAGGAAGGGCCTTTAATTAAACTATCAGTTGCTACTCAATAGATGATCAATATGGTGGAGTCATTCTATTGTTAAAGTTCAAGTCCAACTTCTTTTGTGCATAAGTATAAGATACAATACCAACAAGAGTTCTTACCATCTTATCATACTCATGTATGTCACCACTATCAACGCTCATGATCACCACCACTAATGCCTCTACACCAAGTCTCTCCTCAATAAATGTAATTAATCTATCACTTCAACTGACCTACATTAAAAGTAGCATGTTAATTATTGCGCTTGAATTTCAGAAAACCTATCTCCATGTCAACCAATGCCTTACTTATGGCTATGAAAGGGCTTCCTAAGTTAATAGGGATATAAAAATCTACCGCACGGTCGAGAATCCCAAAATCACTTGGGAATATTATTGAAGCTACATTTACCAAAACATCACACAAAATACCAGTTGGTTTCTTCACAATCCAATCGACTGCTAATAATCTCATCAATGTCGGCTTAGGTGACCCCAACACCAACTCCTTTTACACATCCAACGGCATTATATTAATACTAGCTCCCAAGCCACACAATGAACTAGTGAAATAAAGAGATATAATAGTTCAAGGAATAGTGAAATCTTTCGGATCCTTTTTCTCCTCAACCAATGATCGGGAAGAAATAGCACTGCAATGGTCCATATTATCAGCATGCTTAAAAGTCACCGTCCACTTTTTTCTCACTAAATCCATCATAAACATTCCATAACTGGTAATATACTTCAATTTTTTTACAAGAAAGATATTCACAGATAATTCATTCTACATCGATATGAATTTAATCTTTCCCTTTATTTTCCTTTTTGCTCAACCTTTGATAAAAAAGAGAGAGAGGTCATGGAATGGTCTTATAATCTAGTTCGACCTCCTTACTCATTCCTTAATCAGTATCAACTTGATTCTCAACACCTATTGATTTTTGTGATGTCTCAGCATCAGCTGCCAACTTCTCAGTTTCAGTTTTGAGTGCATCATCATTATCAATAGTATTACCCCTCATCTCATCAACAACCATCATAGGATGATCAATAGTGGCCTTACCACCTGAGTGGTGATGTCTAAGTAGTGACTATCAATTTTTGGATTCTAAATGGTGTTACTCAAAAGATTGCCTACTTGATGCTGATTTCAAATACCAGACATCTAATCAAACTATTTCTCTAACTTCTTAATCACAGTAGTATATGATTCTACTTTCTGACTTAGTCCCAAAATATCTGCCTTGATCTTCTTAAGGTAATTCTCTTAATTCTCTAAGTCCTTAACTATCTACGTACATAATAATTCCATCCTTGAATCAACATCATAGTTCAATAGTGGAACATATGCACCACTCTTCTCTTATAATCATATTTTCTTCTCCAGCCACTATTTTTCTCTACTCTTAGCCATATATCTATCCCTATAATACTTTCGACCTTAATTACCTTTACTCAAGTTCTAGGAATCTAGATTGGACCCTTGGCCTTGACTCAAAAACCAATCATCTCTCTATCTAAATACTTAGCCTCCTCATCAAAGTCAGACTAATTATATCTAACAAATTTACATCGCGTGCTCAGTTGATTCACCTTCTCTGCATTCATAGTTGAAAAATTCTTAGTAAGAAACCCAATATCCGTCCTCAACTGTGCTACCTCTTAAGGCATTGTATCATCTAGAACTCTCTGGTCATTGGAAGTATCAAAAACATAAGTACCATCTCCTCTATTTCTTTTAAATTATGGTGTGTTTTGATAGGGGAAAATATATATTTAAAGATTGTTTTAAACTTTAAAATATTTTATTGGTTTTTCCCTACCAACTATGCCATCCTCAGTTGATTTTAGAAGAACGATCTATGATTTTTGTAGCTAAATCCTAACGAAGGCTCATGAAAGCCCCACTAGTAATAATATCAGCAATAAATTTAGTTTTTGCACTCAAGTCTTTATTAAATATCTCAAGAAAATTTCTCCTTAAGATTATGTCAATGGGAACATTCATAAACTTTTTATTGAACCTCAATAAAGTATCATACAGTACCTCTGAAAGAAATTTTTTGAAATTATAAATATCATCCTTCAACTATAACATTCTAGAATATATGAACAACATGACAAGAATTATGTACACCACTCATTACATGAGGTAATGGACCTATGAGATAGTTCCCCTAACAATAACATTGCTTCAACTGTAAGAAAGGATGGGAATAACCTAAATCTTAAAGATTCTTGAATAACCATCCATAGATTATTTGAAGTGTAAATTCTCACGGAATTCATGATGTGCATGTTTATGTCATCAATCAGCAAATCGACAAATTTACCCATTATATTAAGAAACTGAATCATAGCACTCGTAATGTAAAACTTCATCTCTTTGAAAAAATTATAAGGAATGATATCTCCTTTCTTAATAGGGTCAACACACCCAAAGTCTACATATGGATTAATAAAAATTGGTAAATACTGATAAGTAGGGGTGGTTGAGCTTTATCTCTTCTAACTTTATCTCTGTCGACTGGTGCTAGATGCTCTTGGGTAAATTTCACTCATCTCCTCTGGATCTTAGAGTTTTGCATTCCTAACCCTTGTTCAGTGTCCCATATTAACTATCTCTTCTCAGTCTCAAGTTAATTAGATAAATATTGATAGCCTCAAATTACTATTGTGAACTTATTTTCCTAATCTCAAACTCTCTCTTAAGTTAGTATCGAATATATGTAGGTTCTTAACGCCTATAATTGTTAAGAAAACAATCAAACCAAACAAAATCAAAATACATGAGAGAATACCAATCAAGAAAGACTTTGCACTTTCTCTACTTTCTAATTCCATCAGGGTTCCCACAACCTTAGTTAAGAGGTTTAGCCGCTCATGTTTGCAAGAACACCCATAAAATTCATAATTGAAAGCATATGAATAATCTAACAATAAATTAAGAATGAAAACTAAAATCTCAAATTAATCTCAAACCATAGAAATCATGAATAAGAATTTCAAGGTCAAAATTGTATCTCAGAACTCAATATATTATTGTAAGTATAAATATTTCATAAACTAACAACAGAACATCAATGAGGTATGTATAGGATACATTAGAAACCTAAAAATTCTAAACAAAAAAAAATATGAAAACCATGTCGATAACTACCTATGACATCACTTATAGGTAGTAGGTACTACCTACGTACCCTAGGTGGGTTTGTAGGACTCAGATAAACTCCAGCTTTCTTATCATCCACTTACGGGGGTACTTATGGGCCTCGTAGGTGGCCTTCTTATATCTCATAATAAATTGGCCATCTTCAGAACTTTAAAGAATTTTTCTCTACAATTTATGAGGTGACATATGAGGGGGTGTAATTGACAATTACCACCCATAAGATGGTATGTAAATTGCCATCCTAGCTATACTTCATTTTTTTTTCTACTGTTTTGTTATAAACCTTATTTTCTTGCAAAAACAAACAAAAACACACATCACATCTAAAAAAAAGACCTAGGTACTTGCATAATTTATGGTTAAAAGCATCAAAATTACCATGAAACAATGGAACATCATAAAACCAAATGATAACACAGTTTAACAAGTTTAACCTCAGGATCAAGTAAATGCAGTCCATCATACCCCGTCTTTCTATGAGATTTATAGTATAAGTGACCACTCTACAGACTCTTGTGGAGGGAATTTGGAGTCACTAATCTTTTTGGGCAATTCTTAGAATGGAAATCTAAATTATGGTAATTCCTATAACCACAAGTGGAAGAGTCAGCCCAAGTACTCATGGTGCATCTGTCAGGATCAAACTCAATAATTTTAGGGGCAATAGAACATGCATGCCTCTAATATTGAGAATTCATTGACAAAGATCCCATCCAATCAAGAATGAAAGGTTGCAAAAATTAAAAATCAGCAAATTGATCAAAAGAATCTAGTGACACAATTAAGGAAGTTAGCTTAGACCAAAAATACAAGACCTAATGGGGTTTTCCAAGTAACACAAAGAATCCAAAATAGTTCATGGCAATAACGTTGAGAATTGGTAAAAATTTAATTCAACATAACTCTGTCATGACCCAAACTAGGGACTTACCGCGATGGGCTTCTCAAGTCCCACACGGACCGGAGACCACCCCTACAACTAACAAAGTGAACACAATATCTCCAACATCGAATGAATTCTGAACTTATAACAATATAACATAAGAATAAGCATAATACTATTTAAATAAGGTCTATAAATGACAATGGTAACCAACAAAAAAATCTACCAACGTCACCCAACTCCACGGTAATCCAACAAAGTCTTCTAACAAAAGAATCAAAAACACGACTTTGTCGGGATTTGTCCCCAACTCTGATAATGATAATGTTAATGATAGTGAAAACTCTCAATTTTAATCTATAATAAGAACTTATGAATGTCTAATCCTTTTGGAGAATGAAATGTCTAACAGTGTTGATGCACCTAACTTTGTGCAAAAAAGGTAGAAGTATCTTTTGTGCCTGTTTCGCGTTGGGATATAGTGTCTGGAAAGGGTTAGTGGGGTAGACACTAGAATGTAACTTAGGGATAAGGATAACATAATGTCATGGTCAACAGTTAAAAATAATTCAAAACCAATATATATACATACATACATATATATATATATGTTAGGATAGGGAACGAGTCTTGACATGCACTTTAAAACTTAGCTAGGATTGTATATATCAACTATCTTAAAATAAGAAGGCATCCACAAGCTATGTATGCCCAGCTCTCCCCAGCTGGTAGAGCACAGTGCATGTGGCCTTATGAACTAGAGGGTATACATATGAACTATAGGGGACTCGAACCTCCCGACATATCAAGGTCACACAAGAACTCAATCAGGTAATATAATGTGGGGGACTCAAACTTCTAAATCATATGATGATAAAATGGGGACTCAAACCACCCGCTCATACAGACCCTTACGTCGACAATTAAAGTTTCCTGTGTTGGTCCCTCGGGACCTTCATTTTCATGACTCAGCTACAAAACCCTCATTAAAGCCTAATTAAATCATTTATCATATATTCCTATTCATTTAACCATGATATAAATTTAGGCATACATTGTTGGTATGGTCATACTAACTACACTTGCAAGGTAATATCGACATGTAAAAATAATTTCATTATTTGGGGAAATACATAGCCGCTTGGTTCAATAATACATTAACTTGGGGAATTACACAAACCATAAGGTTAAATTCTAAATCATTATGCTTCAATAACCTTTAACATCATGCAATAGTTCAAGAATAGTTTAGTGTGCATATTTTTCATATTCAAAACAAATTCACAATAGGGGTTAAGGTCATAACAACTTCAAAAGTCACCAGTTGAGGAAATCATAATCCCCTACTTTATTCACCATACTCATGCACCCCATAGGTTCAAAAACAATATTTAAAGAATGAACAATAATGTGTAAACAATGGGAAACTTTATTCAACAACAAGCATTAAAAACCCTCAACCCATGTTTCTAAAAAAACATTAATACCATATGAACAACACTTTAAAACATATGCTTTAAACAAATTAGAAATCAGGGAAGAGTAACATGCCTGAAATACCAAGTTTCACGGAAAGAATTCAACCCTTGAGCCCTTGGATAACCTACTTCTTAGAAACCCTAACTGTTTTACTTGAGAGAGTTTGATTACTTTATGAATTAGAAATAACACCCTTGAGTGACTTATGAACGTGGGGTTTTAATTGCATAAGATGGGAATTTTAAATAACTCATCACCATGAATCATAGCCAAGATAGTTTCCAAGGCACTCACAATCTATTAACCCTAAGAATTAACTAATAAAACTCATAATGGGACCCAATGACTCATAGGTTCAAGTCGTAGTCAAAAAAGAACCCACTTGGGTTATAAACTGGTGTAATACCATGTACTTATACCTAGCTTAAATACGTCTCGAAGATGTCAAAAACATGCTTAAAAGATTAATACACTTTTATATATGTGGAATTTTAAAGATTGGTGTCAATGTATATCTAAAGATCTATCCCATAAAGGGAGTAAAGAGGTTCGACAAGAAGGGAAAGCTCAGTCCCTGATATGTCGGTCCCTTCAAAATTTTTAGCCTCTTCGGAAAAGTAGCTTATGAGCTATAATTTCCTTCAGATCTAGCCTCAGTTCATCCAGTCTTCCATTTATCTTTGCTCAATAAGTGCAGAGGTGACCCAGTAGTTGTTGTACCTATTTAGAGCACTGGTATTTAGAAAAACCACTATTTTGAAGAGATTCCAGTCAAAATTCTTTAGTATCAGACTCACAGACTGAGGAACAAAGGAGTCCCTCTAGTCAAAGTCCTTTGGCGAATTCAGTCTGTTGAGGGAGTTTCTTGGGAAGAAGAAGTATACATGTGTACCAAGTATCCTCACCTCTTCTCCACAAATTTAGACCCAACCCAAGGTAATAGCTTTTCTTAAGTATTTTAGTTTCATGTTAAGATTTCAGTTACAACTTCGTATACAGTTCATGTTTAGAATTCCATTATAAACTTGGTATCAATTACCATAGCATAGTCAATCATGCATTCATGTGCAGTTCATTCATGTATTCATGCATCATATATGCATGTTCAATTTGATGAGAAGCTCATCTTATCAGTAATTTAGTCATGCAGTCATAACTCCGTTATTCATGCATCAGATATGCATATTCAGCATAATACATTCAGCTTATCAATTATATCAGTCATGAAATCATGTTTCAATTATTCAAGTTCAGCATGTACTTTATTCTATCATTTCTCCCATCTCAGTCAGTTTCATTCAAGGATGAATGTTCCTAAAGGAGAGATATTATAATATCCCATACTTCTACCTAGCTTAAATTCTTCCCGAAGATGTCAATGACATGATTTAAATATGAATACATTTTTATATATGTGTAATTTTCAAGATTTTCACTTTTTGGTTGTGTGGAAAATTCACTAAGCATTCCATCGATACCAGATTCGCCTAAATGCATTAACCGAGTAAGAAGTAATGGCGATGTAAAATTTTAGTCATTTAAAACCATCATTCAGGCCAGTAGCGCATCTCGGAGTGTGACAAAACAACAACTGTCGATTTCCAGTGTTACTCTAAGATAGTGGCGTGTCGCGCCAAAGACCCAGTTCACAATTGTCTAGTTCCAGTAAGGCAATGAGATCTTAGCGCATCGCGCCACGGATGAACTTCTCATCCAGTAGTGATTCTCAATTCCACCGCATTGCGCCATCCGCCCAGTTTTCAGTTGGAAATTTCCAGTAACACAACGCGATAGTGCCGCGTCATGCCTGCCTGACAAATTGAGAAATTTTGATGAAAAATAAATATTTTATCTCGGGATAAATTGGACTTTTCCTAAGGTTTTAACACGTCTAGGCGAGGGACTTAATCCCTAAAAATGTTTTAAATTATTATTTACTCACTTTTTCCCCAAATAAAGAATATTCTCTCCTAAGAAACAAAACCCTAGCTCTCAAGAATCAAGGTCAAGATCAAGAATTACGTTCTAAGGTATGTCAAGTGTTGATTCATGGGTCCCTTTCACCCATGAATCTGAAGAATCTCTTTTCAAAGTTCAAGTATATTGATTTTTTCTAATCCCATGTTGGGTTTGCTTTTGTTCGTGTTGATAATGACCAATTGAACTCTAATCCATGTTTGATGATAAATTTTATGTGGAATTAGTTATTATATGTGTAAATTCATGTGAACCCAGGATTAAACCCTTGAATTTTTAATGTTCATGATTTATTTGAATTGAAATTCATGTTTAGGTTGTTGTTGGGTTCTGATTCATGTTTTAAATTACATGTTCCAATGATTGATCCATGTAGGTGATGCTTTGCATAATATTCATGATAAACCCTTCTAATTGCAAATTGATTTATACGATCATGATAATTAGATGCATTGATGATGGTATAAATAAAGTATGCTCCCCATGTGTTGGATCAAATGCCTATGTGAAGGAAAAAAGTGCCATTATAGTATGTTACTATGAAATCCCATTCATGTACAAGATAATGCATGTCAAGTGTTTGATGAAATGTCTTAGTCAATGAATTATGAATATATATATATAGCCGTTGTTGTGCTTTTGAACTTATGCCATGATTTACATTTATGCCATCAAGTACTTGGGTATTTATACCCGACAATTTAGTTGTGTGCCTAGAATCTATGTCAGTTTCATGATAATCTCAATCATGCCATGATCAGTAGTATTCTCAGTCAGTTACATGACTCAGGAACCTCATTAATCTCATAAACTCAGTCAGTTAAAAAAATTCAGTAATAATCCATCAGTTCACAGAACTTAGTGAACTCGGTCCAGTTCCTCTCAGTTTTATCAGTTTAGTATCTATCCTGTTGGGAGTAGGAATTAGCATCGAGATAACTCAAGAATGAGGTAACACACTGATAGTAGAGGGTGTGACCCTTAGAAATAATTCTTGCATTCTAGAACTATGTAGCCAGCATAGATTGAGACATAAACACTGGCAATTGAGGGTTGATGAGGAAGATTAACACCGCCGGATGAGGTTTCCACCATTCTCCTTTGGGGATACTGCTTGATGAGGGTCACTCAAATCTTGTCTTTACTATTGGCGCATTATTGACACCCTTCCAACTGGGGTTACACATTTGACCCCAACTAAGCTATATTGCTTAATTTGGGGCATGTCGGTTAGATGACTACCTCCCACAGTCTCAGTCTTAATTTAAGTAATATAACTCAAATAGTTCTACCTATTTCAGGACTATCAGATACAGTCACTAAGTTCAGTATGGAACTCAGCTAGTTCTATAAGAATCAAGAATGTCAGCAACAGTCACCCAATATCAGTTATATCAGTTATCAGTAATCCATGTTATTAGTATATTCAGTAATTAGAGTCTCCATGTTTCAGTTACAGTTATATTTCATACATGTATCCCCATATAGTCATGTTCATGTTCATATTATTATTCAGTTATAGTTCATGCATATGAACCCCATGCATTCAACCTACCTCACTTACATACCAGTACATTCTCACGTACTGACGCATACTTTTATTTTGAACTATGGTGTTTTATACCATAGGTTCGGATGCTTTGGTTCCCAATCACACGTAGCTGCTAAAGTTTCAGTCAACAACAGTAGATTAGTAGCGAGTCCTCATAATTCAATGATGCTTTATCATTTTGGTACTTCAGTACATAGTTTACTTCAGTAGTTAGAGTTAGCTGGGGACATGTCCCATCAACTCCTTATTTAGACAGTTTAGAGGCTTTCAAACTAGATATTCAGTCTTCAGTACTTTTAGTTACTTCAGTTGTTTTGGTACTGTTATACCACATTCAATATTATTATTACTCTTCAGTTTTGAACCATATGGCCTTTCATTTTTTTTCATATTTATACAACATATTATGCAGTTCTCAGTTATAGATATTAGTCATGGGTTAACTTGTGGTCCTTCAGGGTCATGAGCACTGTGTGGCATTTTGGATACTGAATTTGGGGTGTTACAAACTTGGTATTAGAGCCTAAGGTTCAATAGAGTCCTAGAAAATTTGAAAGTTGTATCTAGTAGAGTCTTGTACATGGGTGTGTTACGCGCCACATTGATGTACAAGAGGCTATAAGATGTTTTAGGAATAGTCTCCTTTCTTTCAGTATTCATGTCGTGCCAGTGAGCATGAGCTCAAATTTAACTTTCAGTCTAATCCATTTCTCCCCGTTCACTTACAGAACATGCCTCCCAAAAAAGAGATGAAAATTAGTCAGTCCCTCAGCTCGTCAAAGCAGATCCCTTGGATAAACATGTTTCTCATTCAGAGTTCAGAGCTACATTCACTACTCTTGCTAATTCAGTTGTTGCCCAGAATGAACGACCAACTGTCATTTCGGCCAACCCAGTGGCCAATTCAGCTGCAACTAGGATTCGAGACTTCACCCAAATGAATTATCCATCCTTCTTTGGGTCTAAGTCAGATAAGGACCCTCAGGAATTCCTTGATCAGTTTCAGAAGGTTACAAATATTATGGGGGTTACTGCTAGTAAGAATCTTTAGCTACCTACATATCAGTAGTAGGATGTGTCTTACACATATTTCAAGTAGTGGAAGGAAGAGAGAGCTATAAATGTTGGGCCTATTGAGTTGGAGAAATTTTCCACTGCATTTCTAGATAGATTCTTTACCATAGAGCTGAGAGAAGCTAAGGTGTTAGAATTTATCTACCTCAGGAAGGGCAAGATAAAAGTAAAAGAGTATTCTCTTAAGTTTACTCAATTATCTAGATATGCTCCTCATGTAGTGACAGACAACAGGGCTCAGATAAGTAAGTTTGTTTATGGAGTAAAGGATAGTATGGTCAATAAGTCCAAGTCCGCGATGTTGATTAGTTAGATGGACATAGCCAGTCTTATGACCTATGCTCAACAGATAGAAAAGCAAAAGATTAAGATTAGAGAGAGGCAGAAAAGAGAGTAAGGACAGGTAGTTTCAACTTTGCTCAGCCTAAGTTAGAGAGAGAAAACCGTTCTCAGTTTTGTCCTAAGTTATGTAATGTAGATCCTTCTTTAGCTAGTGATCCAGCTCCTAAGTTCAGGGATGGTAATAGAGATAGGGAGTCAGGCTCTAAGTCTCAGGACAGTATAAGTAATGCCCAAACTAATCCCCTTTGTCAAACTTATGGTAAGAACCATTAGGGTACTTACAGAGCTGGCAGTGATGTCAATTTCGAATGTGTCAAGCCAGGACACAGAGTTAGAGATTGTCGCCAGTAAGGCTATTAGGTTCAGCAGAACCATTCCTCAGCCCAGTCTATTCGCCCAAATCAGCAGGGTGCCACTTCCAATGCTACTAGTGGGCAATGCCCAAAAAGACTTTATGCTCTCTAGTCCCGGCAAGATCAGGAAAATTCTCCTGATGTAGTTACTGGTACGTTACAAATCTTTCACTTGCATGTTTACGCTTTGCTAAATCCAGGAGCTTTCTTGTCTTTTGTTACTCCTTATATAGCAATTGATTTTGGACTCTGTTGCGAAATTCTTACAGAGCCTTTGTTTGTATCTATCCCAGTGGGTATACAGGAACTACCCGGTTATGATATTTCAGAAAGTCACCTCAACAGACTTAGTTGAATTAGAGATGACTGATTTTGATGTCATCCTCGACATGGATTGGCTTTATTCCTACTATGCCATAATCGAATGCAGAAATAGAATAGTCCAGTTCTAATTTTTGAATGAACCTGTCCTCGAGTTGAGGGTTAGTACTTCAGCTTTTAGAGGTCAGCTTTTTTCCTACCTTCGGGCACGGAAAATAATATCTATGGGATATGTCTATCATCTTGTTCATGTTAAGGATTCTATTTTTGAGACTCCCAGTCTTGAATCAGTCCCAGTCATAAGTAAATATTCAAATGACTTTCCCGATGATATTGTAGGAATTCCTCCCGAAAGGGAAATAGACTTCTGCATTGATCTTCTTTGAGATACACGGCCTATATCTATTTCTCCATCTAGAATGGCACCAGTATGACTCAAAGAACTGAAAGAGCAATTCAAGGATCTCTTAGATAAGGTATTCATCAAACGTGTGTGTCCCTGTGGAGCATACCAGTTTTATTCGTGTGCAATAAAGATGGTTCTCTTAGAATGTGTATTGATTATACTCAGCTCAATAAAATCACGGTCAAGAACAAGTATCCACTTCCCCGAATTGATGACTTATTTGACCAACTTTAGGGTGCCAGTTATTTCTCTAAGATAGACCTCAGATCAGGCTATCATCACCTCAGAGTCAGGGAATATGACGTTCCAAAAATAACTTTCCGAACTAGGTATGGTCACTTCGAATTCCAAGTCATGTCCTTTGGTCTAACTAATGCCCCTACAGCTTTCATGGACTTGATGAACCGTATGTTCAAGTAGTACTTGGACATGTTCATCATAGTCTTCATATATGATATTCTTGTCTATTCCCGTAGTGAACGTGATTATGCAAACCATCTCAGAATTGTACTTCAGACTCTCATAGATCATCAGTTATTTACCAAATTCAGTAAGTGTAAATTTTGCCTAACGTCAGTAGCATTCGTTGGTAATATCATTTCCGGTGATGTCATTAGAGTAGATCCTCAAAAGAATGAAGTAGTAAGAAACTGGCCCAGACTTGTCTCTCCATCAGATATCAGGAGTTTCTTGGGTTTGGACGTCTATTACAGATGGTTTATTGATGGATTTTCGTCTACTGCATCCCCTATGTCAAGATTGACTCAGAAGAATGTCAAGTTTCAGTGGTCAGATCCTTGTAAGAAGTATTTTTAGGAGTTGAAGAGTTGACTCACCTCAGCTCCAGTTTTGGCTATTCCATATGGTTCAGATGCTTTTGTAGTGCATTGTCATATATCTAGAGTAGGTTTGGGTTGTGTCCTCATGCAGTATGGTAAGGTCATATCCTATGCCTCAAAATATATTAAACCCCATAAGAATAATTATCTTACTCATGAACTTGAGTAAGCAGCAGTAGTATTTTCCATGAAGATTTAGAGGTATTATCTATATGGAGTTCATGTGGATGTGTTCACAGTTTATAAGAGCCTTCAATATGTCTTTTCTCAGAAAGATCTCAATCTTTATTAGAGAAGGTGGTTCGAGCTCTTGAAAGATTTTGACATGAGTTTCCTTTATCATCCGGGCAAGGCCAATGTAGTGGCCGACGCTCTAAGTAGACTATCCTTGGGTAGTTTTTCTTATGTTGAGGTCAGTAAGAAGAATCAAGATCAGGAAGTCCATTATCTTGCAAGACTAGGTGATCGTTTAGTCGATATAGAGGAGGGTGATATATGGGTTCAAAGTAGTTCAAAATAATCTCTAGTTTTAAAGGTGAAAGAAAAGAAATGTAGATATCCCAGTCTAGTCAAGTTGAAAGAGTGAGTCAAAGATCAGAAGGTTGAGGTTTTCTCCCAACGGTGATATGGTGTATTGCATTCTCAGGGTCGTCTGTGTGTTCTAGGTGTAGATTACTTGAGGCTACAAATTATTGCAGAAGCGCATGGTGCGCACTACTCTATTTATCTAGGGGCCACAAATATGTACCACGACTTATGAGAGATATATTGGTGGAGTGGGATGAAGAGAGACATGGAAGAGTTTGTGGATAAGTTCTATACATGTCAGCAGGTTAAGATAGAGCATCAGAAGCCTAGTGGGTCCATGCAAGAGTTTAATATTCCTACTTGTAAGTGGGAAGAAGTGAACATGGACTTCGTGATGGGTTTTCCTCGTACTCGTCATCAGCATAATTCAGTTTGGGTCATTGTAGATAGGATGACCAAATCAGCTTATTTCCTTCCAATACATACCTCTTATTCAGCCGAGGATTACCCTAAACTCTACATCAGAGAATTGGTTAGATTGCACGGTATTCTGTTATCTATTATCTCAGATAGAGTTACCTAGTTCACCTCTTATTTCTAGAAAGTGTTCCAAAAGGGTCTTGGTACCCGAGTTCATCTCAGTACAACCTTTCATCCTCAGATAGATAGTCAAGAAGAAAGGACCATTCATACCTTAGAAGATATTATGCAAGCGTGTGCAATTAATTTCAAGGGTATTTGGGATGACCACTTGCCTTTGATTGAGTTTGCATACAACAAAAACTATCATTCCAGTATTAAGATGGCTCCATTTGAAGATCTCTATGGTAGGAGGTATTTATCTCAAGTTGATTGGTTCGTAGTTAGTGAGACCTCAGTTATAGGGATTTACTTAGTATTCGATGCCTTTGAAAAAGTCTAGTTGATCAGAGAAAGACTTCAGGATGCTCAGAGCCGACAGAAATCTTATACGAATATATGCAAAAAAGATCTTGAGTTTGAGATTAGTGACTATGTTTATCTAAAGATATCTCCAATTAAGGGAGTAAAGAGATTCGAAAAGAATGGAAAGCTTATTCCCCGATGTGTCGATCCCTTCAAAATTCCCAGTCTCTTTGGCAAAGTAGCATATATGAGCTTGAATTACCTTTAGATCTAGCCTCTGTTCATCTAGTCTTCCATGTCTCTTTGCTCAAGAAGTGCATAGGTGACCCAGTAGTTGTAGTCTCTATTCAAAGCATAGATATTCAAAACAACCTCTTTTTTTAACAGATTCCAGTCGAAATTCTTGACTATCAGACTCGCAGACTGAGTAACAAAAGATTCCCTCTACTCAAAGTCCTTTGGCGGAATCAGTACATTGAGGGAGTTACTTGGGAAGAAGAAGCAAACATGCTTACCAAGTATCCTCACCTCTTCTCCTCTAATTCAGTCTCAGCCCAAGGTAATAGCCTTCCTTAAGTCTTTCAGTTTCATGTTCAGATTTCAGTTAAAACTTGGTGTCCAGTTTATTTTCAGAATTCCATTATAAACTTGGTATCAATTACCATAGCATAGTCAATCATGCATTCATGTGTTAGTTCAGTTATGTGTTCATGCATTAGATATGCATGTTCAGTTTCATGAGAAGCTCATCTTATCAGTAATTCAGTCATGCAGTCATAAATTCATTATTCATGCATCGGATATGCATAGTCATCATAATACATTCAGCTTATCAGTTATATCAGTCATGAAATCATATTTCAATTGTTCATGTTCAGCATGTACTTCATTCTATTATTTCTCCCATCTCAGTCAGTTTCATTCGAGGATAAATATTCCCAAGGGGGAGATATTGTAATACCCCATACTTCTACCTAGCTTAAATTAATTCCAAAGATGTAAAAGACATTCTTTAAAGATGAATACACTTTTATATATGTGGAATTTTTATGATTTTCACTTTTTTTGTGTGTGGAAAATTCAATAAGCTTTACATTGATACCAAATTCACCTAAAAGCGATAACCGAGTAAGAAGTTATGGCAATTTAAAATTTTAGTCATTTAACACCGTCATTAAGGCCAGTAGCACATCGCGGAGTGTGTCAAAATAGAAATAGTCGATTTCCAGTATTTCTCCACGATAGTGGTGTATCGCGCCAAAGACACAGTTCACAATTGTCTAATTCCAGTAAGGCGACGCGATCCTAGCGCGTCGGGCTATGGATGAAATTCACATCCACTGCTGATCTCTATTCCACCGCATTGCACCATTCGCCCAGTTCCCAGTTTGCAATTTCCAGCGTGATAGCTCCGCGTCGCGCCAGCCTTCCAAATCAGGAAATTTTGACAAAAAACAAATATTACATCCAAGAATATATTGGTCTTTTCCCAAGGTTTTAACCCATCTTGGTGCTGGATTTAATCCCTAAAAATATTTTAAATTATTATTTATCTATTTTTTACCCAAATCAAGAATATTCTCTCCAAAAAACAAAACCCTAGCTCTCAAAAATCAAGGTCATGATCAAGAATTACATTCTAAGGTATATCAGGTGTTGATTCATGGGTCACTTTCACCCATTAAGCTCAAGAATCTCTTTTCAAAGTTCAAGTATATGGATTTTTATGAATCTCATGTTGGGTTTGCTTTTTTTTCATGTTATAATGACCAATTGAATTCTAATACATGTTTGGTGATAAATTTTTTGTGGAATTAGTTATTATATGTGTAGATTCATGTGAACCCATGATTCAACCCTTGAATTTTGAATGTTCATGATTTATTTGAATTAAAATTCATGTTCAGGTTGTTTTTGTGTTCTGATTCATGTTTTAAATTACATGTTCCAATGATTAATCCTAGTATGTGGTGCTTTGCATAATATTTATGATAAACCCTTCAACTTGCAAATAGATTTATGAAATCATGATAATTAGATGCATTGATGATTGTATAACCAAAGTATGCTCCCCATGTGTTTGATAAAATACCTATGTGAAGGAAAAAATGTGCCATTATAGTATGTTAATGTGAAATCCCCATTCAGGTACAAACTAATGCATGTCAAGTGTTTGATGAAATGTCTTAGACAATGAATTATGGATATATATATAGCCGTTGTTGTGCTTTTGAACTTATTACATGATTTACATTTATGCCATCAAGTCCTGGGGTATTTATACCCAACAATTTAGTTGTACGCCTAGAGCCCGTATCAGTTTCACGATAATCTCAGTCATGAAATGATCAGTAGTATTCTCAATCAGTTACATAACTCGGGAAACTTATTAATCTTGTGAACTCAGTCAGTCAACAGAATTCAGTAATAATCCATTAGTCCACGAAATTCAGTGAACTCAGTCTAGTTTATCTCATTATAATTAGTTCAGTGTCTATTCTGTTGGTAGTAGGATTTAGCACCGAGTGAACTCAAGGATGAGGGAACAAACTGACAGTAGAGGGTGTGACCATTAGAAACAATCCTTGCATTCCAGAACTATTTAGCCAGCATAGGTTGAGACATAAACACTGACAGTTGAGGGTTGATGAGGTGGATTAATACTGTCGGATGACAGTCCCACCGGTCTCCTTCGGAGACACTGCCAGATAAGGGTCACTCGTAGCTTGTCTTTACCAGTGGCACGATACTGACACCCTTCTAATTAGGGATACAGATTAGAACCCAACTCATCCATATTGCTTTATTTGGGGCATGTAGGTTAGATGACTACCTCCAACAGTCTCAGTCTCAGTTTTAGTAATAGAACTCAGATAGTTCTACCAATTTCACGACTATCAGATACAGTCACTCAGCTCAGTATGGAACTCAGCTAGTTCCATCAGAATCAAGACTGTCATCAACAGTCACCAAGTATCAGTTATATCAGTTGTCAGTAATCCTCGTTATCAGTACATTCAGTATTCAGAATCCCCGTGTTTCAGTTGCAGTTATGTTTTCATACATGTATCCTCATGCAGTCATGTTCATGTTTAAGTTTTTAGACAATTATAGTTCATGCATATGAACCCCATGCATTCAGTCTACCTCACTTGCGTACTAGTATATTCTCATGTACTGACGCATACTTTTATTTTGTTCTATGGTATTTTATACCATAGGTTCGGACGCGTAGGTTCCCGATCGCACTTAGTAGTGCAGGTTTCAGTCAGTAGTAGTAGATTAGCAGCGAGTCCTAATCATTCGAGGATGCTTTGTCTTTTTAGTATTTCAGTACTTAGTTTACTTCAGTAGTTGGAGTTAGTTGGGGACATTTCTCATCAACTCCTTATTCAGACAGTTTAGAGGCTTTCAAACTATATATTCAGACTTCAGTATTTTCAGTTATTTTAGTTATTTTTTTATAGTTATACCACATTCAGTAGTATTATTAGTTTTCAGTTTCGAACCCTATGGACTTTCAGCCTTTTTTCTATATTTATACAGTATACTATGCAGTGCTCAATTACAAATATCAGTCATAGGTTAGCTTGTGGCCCTTCGGGGTCATGAGCACCGTATGGCATTTTGGGTACCAGATTTGGGGCGTTACAACTAGACACCTAGGATTTGCTCCTAATGACTCGTAATGAGTCTTTATGACTCTTAATGAGCCACTTGTACTCAAAGTAGAACTCAGTCACACACAATTTTTAGGTTATGACTTGAGTCCAATGACACATCAAGACTCCCTAGGATTGGTAGGGTAAGTCTTAGTCTAGATAGTGAGGATAAGATTTTAAAAATTTTAAAGGACCAAAAACCTGAGGTGTTACAACCTCCAAAGAAAGATTATGAGCTCCAAGTAGAGTTAGTCGTAAGGTTGGTAGAGGAGAATCAAGATGCTTCCAAAGAGAGATTACAATAAAGACCACCATTCCCTCAAAGGCTTAAAAAGGCTAAGGAGGATGCATGTTTTAAAAATCTCTTTGAAATATTTAGTAAACTTCATATTAACCTCCTATTATTAGATGTTTTGAAAGTTGTGCATTAGTATGTTAAGTACTTAAAGGATGTGGTGACTAACAAGACAAAGTTAGGTTATATTAAAATGGTGGCCCTTACTGAGTGTAGTTCAGTGGTGATGAGTAAGTTGCCGAAAAAGCATAAGGACCTAAGGAGTTTCACCCTCCTCATACAAATTGTTGACAGTGATGTAGTCCACACTTTGAGGTGACTTTCTACCAAGCATAAACTTGATGATGTAATATATGCTCAATAGCTTTTGATTGGAGAATCGTAAATTATATTTTATAGTGCTCCATATAGAGGATAGAACTATAGTGTAGCTCAAAGGAATCACTAAGGACGTGCTCATTAAGGTTGGTAAGTTCATTATTCCTTATGAATTTATTGTTCTTGACTATAATTCAGATGACAAGGTACCAATCATGCAGGGACATCCATTCCAAGTAAAGAAAGGAGCCCTAGTTGATGTTAAAGAGGGCATTCTAACAATGCAACAATATGATGAAGATGTGGTCTTCAAAATATACAAACCACACTATAGAGATTTGTGAAAAATCAAAACCATAGAAGATAATAAGTATGGGGAGGAGGAGTGAAAGCCTCCAATGACCTCTTCAAATAGTCTCGTAGACTGGCCCAAACAAAAAATTAATCCTGGTGTTCAAAATCTTGAGACGGAGCCTGAAAAGTGTAGAATTTAAAATGATGTTAACCTTGAGAGGAAACACTCAAGAGCTCAAAAAAGTGAGAGAACATGGTTTCCAAGTAGGAGGAAAAGGTTGAAGAAATACAAATGAAGAGTAGTGATGCGGGTCGTGCCGTGATACTAAATCAGGAATTATTTGGGAGGTAACACAAGTTAATATTGGTATTATTTTTTATTTTATATCACTTTTTTGTGGGGAAAAATTATAATTTATGTATGGGATGCAGAATCTTTCCATTGGTTTGGGTGAAGTGTTGTTATAAGATTTTTATTTTTATTTGTTTTCCTAGTTTTTCACTAAATTTGAAAAATTACAAAAAATTAAATTCTTTTTGATTAATTTTTATCTTTTATTGGTATTGTTTTTGTATGAGCACACTTCACCCACAATTGGTTTTTTGGGTTATTTTCCGACGGGGGCGCCCTTTGAACCCAGTCTCCCTTAATAATTTTTAGGATTAATTTTCAAAATTATAGCATTAGGAATAAATCAGATGTTTTTCTAGTTGCGATATGTGATTAAATGATGCAAGTCCTTTTGAATTTAAAAACCATGTTGTTTGATGTGAATGAGTACTTTTGAGACACCTAGGCTCATTTTTATGATTTTTTTTGCACTGTTGGCTTAATTTTGAATTCATGCTATTTCTTGGTTTAGAGTCTATTGGAATCCTACTTGATTTGAGAATGGTCTGTGTGAGAGGTGAGATTTTTTGTTGTATTACTTATTGCATATTGATTTCTAGAATTTTCCTGGTGTGTATGCAAAGTGAAAAAAATGTTTGGTTTAGGAGATGGTACAGGCATTTCTTTAATAGTTGTTTTTGATAACCTCTTGTATCAACCCTTGTTGCAAGATCTTAGTTAGCCTTATATGTAGTATGTTCCCTATCTTTGATTGACTATAATTTAATGCTAAGTTCCTGAGTGCATTCGCAGAAAATAAATAACGTTAAGTCATACAAAATTGAAATAAATATGGTTAAGAAGTACAAAATTGAATAAGAAAAAAGGTGAAAGTAAAGCCCCAAAATAGTAGCAATTGCTGTGAAAAAGTTTATATGTTGTGTTGGGGAGTAATGAAATAAAAATAGAGAAATTGATAAAAAAATTAAATCATGTGTCGATAGAAAAAATTCCCTTCTTAAGAGGTTTGAACTATCTTAAAAGAGATAGAGCAAAGAAAAAGTGAAATGGGTAAATAGAAGTGGTAAGAAAGTGGTAAATAAGTGAAGAGTTCAATGTGTAGTGTGATGTATTAAAGATCTAAGGAAAGATAGTCACTATTATTGGCCAAAATAGTTCCTACCCATCCTTTAGCCTATAGTACAACCTTCAAAGTCCGACAGAATCTTGTACCTCGACATTCTGATATTAGTGGAGTACTAAACCAAGGGAAAGATTATGGTTCATCTTATGTGTCATGAATTCTTTGTGAGAGTGAGGGAAACTTGATCCATATACCCTATCTTGTGTTGAATTACTTATCTTTGAGTAAATATAGGAAACTCTCTTGTGATGAGGGCATATTTTGATGATAGTTAGGTAACTACTTTGATCTCCTTGATTGAGTAATATGCATGAGTTTGCTGACTTGGTAGAGTGAATTCTTGAGTTTAGGATATTTTGATGTAGTGTTCATGAGATTTCAAATGAATATGACATACAAATGTGGAACTTGCTATTCATGTAGTCATTGTAGTGCTAGTTTGAGTGTCTTTCTTATAGTAGTAATATTGGAGTCTTCCTTGATGGTGATTAATGTAAAGATTTATTCAAAGACGAACAGGGCTCTAAGTTTAGGGTGGTGATCTTAGGTTTATATTTGCATCTATAAGTCATTATCTACATATTCTTAGCCTAGTTTTGAGGACTTCTTGTGTATATAATGAGTTGTTAATAATATAATTGAGCATCTATGTGTTCAAATACTTGTTTATAGTGTTTAATGTGTGTTTCAACAAGTTCAAAATTAAATTGATCACATAGATTTAGATGAGATAACTAGTGTTACTAGCTTGATCAATGTGTTGTTCTAGTGTATCTCGTTAAATTCATTTGTGTTGTATAATTCATTGTGTTTGATGTTATATAGGACCATGTGAGATTTGAGGAGCAATTTTTGGAATCATAACAAGGTCTAATGATATTGGAAAGTCACCCACGAAGTGAGTAATGCAAATTCAAAAGGGAGGAGTAAAGGATGGGAAAATCTTGAAATTTTGAGGTCAAGGGTGTGCCATGCCATCTAGCTTCCAAGAAAAGAGAGTTCCATGACCCAAGACACAAATAACTTTATAAAAATAGTGTACATCCACCTTCAAGGCATACCATACCCCTAATCACGGCAATGCAAGAGCGTGCCACGCCCAAGGCACCAAAATGGGCTCTTTGCTTTCTGGTATAAATAGAACACTTCGTTCATATTCTACACACCTTGGACGAATTTTGTTTCTGGAAATACACTTGAGGAGGCTAAAATTAGGGTTATGTATCTTTAACTTATTTTACTATTGGTTTTTATACATAAATTTAATTCTTGTGATTCGTTGTAAGACCATGAGTGGCTAAACATCCACTTCTAGAGTTGAGGCCAATAACATTAGTACTTATGAATTCAATTGAGTTGGTTTATTGATAATTACCATTATTGGTTGTTCATATTTTCTTGTTATTACTTTTGAATGGATTAGTGACCCATTGGATAAACCGACATTTCTATTGTTTGCCAACAAGGAGAAAAATAGATTAGATTATGGGGTATAGGGAGTGGGATTTTATACGTTCAAAGAATTGAAGTTAGGATATGCATTTAGAGTAGGAATATAAATATTTTGACCTATATGGTCATATACAACATGTAATATAAATGGATTTAACTTATTTCCCGCATTTTCTCTCTATGATATAGTTGTGGGCCTATGTTAGATTGACGATTAAAGGCTTGAAAGACCATAATCATGTTATTAACCCCGTGAATCAACAACAAAGATAATTGGAAAACCAACGAGATTTAGAGCTATGCAGGATCGGTCGTAGTTCCTTGACCCTAGATTTCTCCCTATTATTATCTCCAACACATTATAATTTTGAATTGTTTATGGTTACTTTTATGTTCTCAAATATTAAAATATCTTATTTACAAATTCCACTTGTTTAATCTATTTAGTAAAGCTAAAATTAGACTGTTGTCTAGCACAAGTTCATGTGGGATCGATACTTGGATGTTAAAGGCCACTTTTTTACTTAGGAGACCATGTACACTTGTGTGTGCACTAGGATTCAAAAAGCTTTAGATTGTGACCTCAATAAATGAGGTTGTGATATCTAGGTATCTTATGTATAGGGTTTATATGACTAGGCACTGTGATAGCAGGACTAGTCACTGTGATCATGATGGTCCTTTCAATAGGGTGCTAAGATTGATGAGTTGACATTTTGTGACTCATTTAGTTTAGAAATGGTAAAAACAATGTCATTTTGAGTTAGGTTTAATGTTAGTTTGTTTGTTTTTTAGGATTAAAGCTATAGAATGATCAACGAAGCCTAAAGAAGGAAAAATGGAGAAAAGGAGTTAAAAATGAAAGTAGTATCACCCAAAGAATTAGGCGCATCGCTAAAGTGGAAAATCCATCTCTAAATGAAGCACTTTATATAATATATAAATATAGAAGTTTGGTGAGCAATAAATGAAGTTTGACGGATCACCGATACGTTTGGCTATGATGTGTTTCAATTGCCAAACTTAGCAGATTTAACCAACTAAATTTCAAAGATCTAAGGTAGTTAAATAACATGGTGAAGGTTCGATGCGTCTATGATGATTTTGGTAATGCTTTCTCCATCACCAAAACAAATGTAGTATACATTTTTGTAACTATGTCCGACCCAATTTGCTACAACTATAAATAGTTTTCAAACCTTATATGTTTCAAAATTTTAGGATCAGACAAGTTGTAATCAAACCCTAACATTAGTATTATCTTTTATTTTTATTTTTCTAAATAGTAATTGAAGTATTTCTTATGGATAATTCAATCTAATGGTCGTTTTTGGTGAGAATGATACAACAATTTTATCATCTTTCACTATGCTTTGCTAATTTCCACAATTTGGGGGTATGCAATGATTGAGTATTGAGAAATGCATGGGTACTAATTATTTGGTTTTATAATTGACTATTTATCATGAATTTAATCATTTTCCCCATATTTCAACTCATAATTGGATATTGTATACTCTAGTTCATCTTCTTTCACGCAAGCTACGATTTAATGATCCCCTGGTTGTGTCGCATTTTGTGATCTTCCGTTGATCTTTTAACTTTCTTGAGAAATTGGATAAGATTGAGGGATACTTATTAAAATTATTTGATTGATGTCTTTTATTGTAGATCATAAAAATAATGCTATCAAATTGAGGTTTTAAATTGGTCATGATAGTACACAAGGGGGTTTTAAAGAACCCAATTGTGAATTAGTGCTTAATTGAGATATTAACGTTATTATATAAAACCTAGATTGTCGATAGTTTTGATTAAATTAAGGAAAATTATTACTCACCCATGTATGACTCTACTCTCATGATAACATAGCCAAGGAAATTTTTTCATTAAGTTCTACTTCCAAGTCTTACATATCACAATTCAACTCTTTTGGTAACTATAATTGAAGGTGTTAAAAATTGTTTATCAAAAACCTTTTTTTACTTATGTTGCTTTAAATAAATATGAGAAAGCATTAGGTGAGCTACTTACACTGTGAAGTGAACTTGGAAATTCATCCCTTGTGGTTCGACCCCACTCTTTAAGTTTGGTTAAAGAATATTGACAATGACCATGTGCATTTTTTACTAGTGTAATTGGGTGTTACCACAAATGGCACCATTGTTGGGAGTAAAACAATAGAGTTCCTTTATTAAAGTGTTTTAAATCACTTGCGTTTAGCCATAGTTTACATTATTTGTTGTTTTTTATTTTTAATTAGGCTAAAAAATGAATTAACATGGTAGTGATACTGTGAGCTACAAAGGAACAATTTGATGAGGATTACCATTTAGGTGATGCTAGAAGAGCAAGTGCCATTTGTCAACTATATGCGGTTGAGAATAAGACCATTCATGTCACAAGAATGATCCATTTTCTAATAATGAAAGGGTTATATGGTGGTCAACCACATGAGGGATCAAAAAATCATCTAATGAACTTCATTGTTGTTTTAAACCCCTTTGACATAGAAAATATCTTCCAAGAGTCTATTCGATTGAGTTCGTTTCCTTTCTATTAGGCAATGGAAGTGGTTATTTGGCTTCAGGAATTGCCCAAATGATCAATTACATCTTGGTTTTATGTCATAATCTCATTTACGAGTCATGATGACCCCTACTAAACCCCTCCAATAAGTGAGACAAACCATAGCCTAGAGCTATTCACAATGGGTTAACTTTGTGGGAAATGCCCCAAAAAGGGGAAAATAGACAATATAATTAAAAACTAAGCAAGGCAATGAAAATAGTCTAAAAAGTAGACATAGCATAAAAAACTATTCCAAGCCCTAGAGGAGTTAGTACAAGAGCTACTAAACATACACCATAAGTTCTAGAATAGTCTGTACAATCTATCTAAAAACAAAAAATTAGAGATAGGTAAATAGAAGGAAAGGGGGAAACTCTGACTCACAAAGCTCACCTCATCTATGTAATCCAACATAGCATAATCCTTGAATCAACTACGACAAATATTACTTGGATCCACACCAAAATGTTAAAAAAGTCAAGTATGAGTAATAAAACCACAGGTAATCAGTAGGCATCATCAGCCGTCTGGGCTAAATAATGATATAAATGTGATAAAATGCAAGATAACATAACTAAGTCAAGAAAAAGGGGCAAACCTATACATAACTCCAACATCGTTGTACCCAATGAAGTAAATAAATTCGAATAATAATATAAAGGACAAGAAATTATAACTACAAGATTAACACTGATAAGACAATAAGTGCAGAAAAGTAAATAACTCAATGCATGACCCCATAAGCCTTGAAGGTACAATTAAGTAAGGCATAAATTGAACCATTGTTATTTTCATTTTCCATGATACTACTAGAATTCATCCATCTCTTGCCACACTATAGTCAATTTCCCATTTCTGAACCTGAAGTGCTACCCATATCTCAACATCTCTATCACAACCCAAGGCTACACCCTAGCCACGACAATGGTGCTTACAGCCACAAGTGACAAAAAGCCAACCCATGCACTAGTAACTGTTATAAGCACTTGTAACGCCTCGAAATCTGATTCTTAGGATGCCACACGGTGCTCCAAACTACAAGTAGTCCTAAGCTAACCTTGGCTGCCTTTTACTAATCCTGAATCTCAAAATAAGGTAATATAAATGTATAATAATAATAGATGCAGAAAACTGTCTGAATTATCTGATAATACTAATCTCTTCAGTCTGATAAAGAAAATATTGCAAATCTTAATACTACAACTAAAAGCTAAAACATGATCTAGTAGTTCGAAAACCCTCTACAGACTAAATCTTGAGAGCCACTGGGACAGGCCCCAACTGACTCAAACTGTCTGAAATGAATACTAAATCATCTACAAATAAACTGGAAATCTGACTAGCAAAGTCCCCAAACTATGTGGACTTACTAACTGCAGGGATATAGATAAGATGCTCGAAAATCACTCATGCTACTGAGACTTAGCACCTAAACCTACATTATGAGACAATGTAGCACATAGACGTATATGTGGATTAGTACTTTGGGAATGTACTGAGCATACGGGGGTGAATGCAATCAGTAAGCAGTATCATCACAATTTATAAAATCATGCATGCTAAACATAAATGACTTACATAGGCTTGAGTAATCTGAAATCTGAAGATCATAAATCATGAATAGTAAAGCATATAATGCAAATCTTGTGAGTCATAACACTTAGTTCCGAAAATCTGTATTTTGTTCTTATTTTTAAATAATATAGGCTAAGTGAAATCTGAAAACTTATTTTGCATGGGAAAATACTTTATCTAAAGGGAGGTTCTCTTAATCGACATAAACCATGTGAGCATTCATGGAGTCCAAAGTTTTTGTCCCCCTAAGGAGGAATCCTCACGTTGGGGAGAAGAGTCATACTCTTGCTAGGGAATATAACCTATTTAAGTGATCACATATCAATCATCCATATAAAAGTGGGAACAATCTAAATTATATGATGGCACGTAGTTCTGGGATATGAAACCATAGTAATGTACCCATGTCGGTGCTAAATTCTACTCCCATTAAATCTATATGCTCATTTTGAGCAAAATCCACTCTTAAAATAGTCTAATGATTTATAATGAAAAACCAAACTATATATCTATAAAACTAAATCTGTAATCTGAATCTTTAAAGTGGATTTCATATCTATTCTAAGTCTAAAAGGTCAAATCTTCATCAATAATCTAAAAGGAATCTAGTCATAGAGTGCTTATAGCATAACAAAGCTCGAAATAGCAATATTTAATTAGGGCTTAATGACCCATGCATCAAACTAATGTTAAACAACAAAAAATAGTAATGCCTGATAATGCAAACATTGATAAATCAATTCAAAATCTGAAAATTTCTGCAATATGTATGAAAATATGAACATAATCATGTAATTCAACTTCTAAATCATTGGAAATCTCATAATCTCATAAATAGCAAGATTGGGTATAAACCCTAACTTCAATTTCATGGGAAATTGCATAAAAATGAGTAAATTTATAATTAAAATAAATTTTGAGCACAAGGATGAAAGGATTATCCTGGTTGAAAAACACCACATACCTCAATTGATGAACTAGATGTTAAGAATTGAATCTTGGATCCCTATTGATGTTTTTAAAGTTTTATTGTTGGAGTTCTTGAGTTGGGAATCCTTCATCTTGAATTTCCTTGGAGAATTAATGGAGGAATATGAT
Source organism: Capsicum pubescens (assembly GCA_030864215.1). Lineage (NCBI taxonomy): Eukaryota > Viridiplantae > Streptophyta > Magnoliopsida > Solanales > Solanaceae > Capsicum > Capsicum pubescens. Next base: position 203,762,757 of record CM061540.1, read on the forward strand.
TTCTTGGAGTAGGAGCTTTTAGTTTCTAGGGTTTTTCTTTTAAAAATAATGAGCATAAAGTGCTTGGAATGTGATAAATTTTATTTTTTGGTCTGATTGGGGCTGGGTAATTTACCAAAATACCCTCTTTAAGCTCCTAAACGGACTGGAAAAAAGAAACATTTTCTGAACTGGGTGGTCACGGCGACGTGCCACAATTGAGGTGGCACACTCAAAAAGGAGCAAATGGGAACTGGACTTTCTCCGCGACAGGCCACAATCGTGATGCCCTTTAGTTTGCCGTTTTAGCCACTTGCTCGATGCACCAGTATCGCGTTGGTCCACTAGAAATGGACAACTGGGAATTTGGACCTCTCCGCATGTGCCAAAATTGTGGAGTCTCACTAGAAATTGACAATTGTTATTTGAACCCTATCTTCGATGCGCTAGTGACCAAAATGATGGTGTTTTATGACTGAAACTTAAAATAGCCATAATTTCTCATTCGGTTATCGGATTTGGGAGAATCTTATGTCGTTGGAAATCTAATTAAATTTTCTACTCATTGGAGGGTCTAAAACTAGAAAATTCTATATGTAAGAAAAGTCATCCTCTCTTGAATCAAACATTTGATGTTCTCAATGCTAAGTTGAACTAGGGAAAAGTATGGGATGTTACAATATCTCCCCCTTGGAAACATTTGTCCTACAATGTTATTAGATAGACTAAGAATACTAAGGAATCTGAGGATATATGAGAGTCATGCACAACTAAACTAAATTACAAAACTGTATCTAAATCATTCTAAGCTTCTGAGTTAATCAGTGAGTGCATGAACTTTCATGAGGACAATTATATAGATGAATCTGTGATTTGAAAAGAAATCGATTAAGGAATGGTAATACCTTTTGCTAACTATGAGTTTGCAGAGATAAGGTGAGGGTACTACGCTTGCATATCTACTTCTATTTCCCAAGTAGCATCCTCAACTGGCTGATTCCGCCAAAGAACTTTGACCAAGGGAACTTCTTTGTTTCTTAGTCTACGGATTTGATGATCTAAAATCTCAACTGGAATCTCTTTGTATGAAAGGTTGTTCTGAATATCTGAGCTTTATAAAAGAAATACAATAGTGGAGTCACCGATGCACTTATTAAGCATAGAGACATGTAATACACGATGAACGACTGATAAGTCTTCGGGCAACTAGAACTCATAAGCTACTTTCCCAACACGTCTCATAATTTTGTAAGGGCCAACATACCGGGGACTAACTTCCCCTTTTTGCCAAATATCTTTACTTCTTTCATGGGTGAAATCTTCAAATACACTAAATCAACAACCTCAAAAAAAACTCGAGGTCCCTTCTTCTTACATCTACATATGATTTTTTATGACTCTGGGCAGTTTTCAATCTTTGTCTAATCAACTGAACCTCCTCCATAGCTTCAAACACTACATCAGGCATAAGCAAAGTGGCCTCACGTACTTCAAACCAACCTATGGGTGATGGACATCTCTTTCTATAAAAATCATCAAACGGGGCCATCTATATGCTAGAATTGTAACTGTTACTATAAGTGAATTCAATCAATGGAAAATGCTCATATCAACTACCTTTGAAATAAAAAGCACATTCCCTAAACGTATATTCTAGAGGTTTGATGGTTCTCTCTACTTGACCATCTGTCTGAAGGTGGAAAGTTGAACTAAGACGAACTTGGGTACCAAGACCCTTCTGAAAAGATCTCCAAAACTGGGAAGTAAAATGAGTACCCCTATCTGAAATGAAAGACAAGGGAACTCCATGCAGTCTAACTAACTCTAGGATGTATAGCTTAGCATAATCTTTAGCTGTGTTTGATGTATGAACAAGAAAGAAATGCTTAGACTTAGTCAATCTATAAAAAATAACCCAAATCAAATCATGCTGCTGACGCGAATGAGGTAAACCAGTCAGAAAATTGATATTCACTTCTACCCACTTCTAAGTGGGGATACCAAACTCTTGCAACGTACCAGCAGGTCTTTTGTGCTCTACCTTAACATGTTGAAAAGATGCATACTTGGCTAGGAACTCCTCTATATCTCTCTTCATACCACTCCACCAATAAACTTCCTGCAAATTGCGGTTCATCTTAGTAGCACCTGATGAATAGAATAACATGTACCATGTTCTTCCATCATAATCCGCTGCCTCAAATCATCAACACACGGCACACACAATTTACTTTGATATCTCAACACGCCATCTCCCCCTTGGGAGAAAACCTCTACCTTCTGGTCTTTAACTAACTCCTTCTGTTTAACCAAACTAAAATCCATATCTTTCTTCTCCTTCACTTTCGAAAATAGGGAAGATTCGAAACTACTCTGAACCCAAACATTCCCTTTAGCTGAATCAACCAACCTAACACCCAATTTAGACAAACGATGAAATTCTCATGCTAACTCTTTCTTATCATTCTCCATATGAGAAACACTGCCCATAGACAATCTACTAAGGGTGTCTGCCACTACATTGGCCTTGCCCGGATGGTACAACACACTCATGTCATAATATTTCAACAATTCTAACCACCTTCTCTGGCGGAGATTCAACTCCCTGTAGGGAAACACATACTGCAATCTTTTATGGTTCGTGAACATATCAATCTGCACACCATACAAATAATGTCTCCATATCTTCAAAGAAAATACTACTGCGACTAGTTCAAGATCATGGGTAGGGTAGTTATTTTCATGACACTTAAGCTATCTAGAGGAATAGGCTATGACCTTACCATCTGTACCATCAAATAATGCTAAGACTGGCGCTGAAGGGAATCGAGTCTTCAACTCCTGAAAAATCTACTCACTGGAATTTGACCACTTGAACTTAACTTTTTTTGGGTTAGTCTAGACATTAGGGATGTAATAGATAAAAATCCTTCAACAAAATGACGTTAATAGCCAGTTAAACCTAAGAGACTTCTAATATTTGAGGAAGAGATAGGTTTCGGCCAGTTCCTTACGACTTTCATCTTTTGGGGATCAACTCTAATACCTTCACTATAAATGATATGACCAAGGAAAGCTACTGACCTTAGCCAAAATACACATTTGCTGAACTTGGCGAACAACTGGTGATCTCTAAGAGTCTGCATCACAATTCTTGGAGTTCTTGAGTTTGAAATCCTTAATCTGGAATTTTCTTGGAGAATTAATGAAGGAATTGGGTTTCTTCGAGAAGTAACTATTTGTTTCTAGGGTCTTTTGAAAAGAATTATGAATAATGAGCATAAAGTGCTTGGAATGTGATAAATTTTATGTTTCAGATTGATTAGGGTTGGATAATTTACCAAAATACCCACTTTAAGATCCTAGACGTACTGAAAAATTTAACATTTTCCAAACTAGATGGTCACCGCGATGCGCTACAATCGCAGTGGCTCACTGGAAAAGAAACAAATGGAATCTTGGCTTTCACCGTGATGTGCCATAATCGCGGTGCCCTTTAGTTTTCCATTTTGTCCACTAGCACGACGCGCCAGTATTCCGTTAGTCAACTAGAAATAGACAACTGGGAATTCAGACCTCTCTTCGATGCGCCAAAATCTCAGAGTCTCACTAGAAATTAACAATTGTCATTTAAACCCTGTCCGCGATGCGCTAGTGATCAAAATGATGGTGTTTTACGATTGAAACTTAAAATAGCCATAACTTCTCACTCGATTATCGGATTTTGGAGAATCTTATATTATTGGAAAGATAATTAAATTTTCTTCCCATTGGAGGGTCTAAAACTAGAAAATTCTATATTTAAGAAAAGTAATTCTCTCTTGAAGCCAATGCTTGACGTTCTAAATGCTAAGTTAAACTAGGGAAAAGTAGGGGGTGTTACAGCACCGAACAAAATAGTAATTCAATACATATGCATAAGATAAGCTTATAAGATAATGTAAAACTTGATACTAAAATACGAATTAAGCCATGTCTAAATTATCGGATAGAATATTAGAAACCCATTATCTATCTAAAAATAACTGATAACACTTAAATGACTAACTCACTGTCTAACTGATTGTCTGAAAGCCTCTAAACTTCATGAGAAGATGATGGGATAGACCCTCAACTAACTCCAACTGACTGAACATAAGAAAACACTGAAAAAACTAAGATAAGAAAATCATGTCCATGATGGATGAGGACTCACCATAAGTGCTGCTGAATAATTATTGAGCTTTCTAAGTGTGGTCAGGAAGCTGTGCTTCCGAACCTATGTTATAAGACAACATAGCGCAGAGAAAAGTATGTGGTTAGTACTTCGATTTTACTGGTATATGAGATGGGGATTGACTGATATGCATGAGGTAACTTAGCATAAATGTATGAACATGTAATATTTGAGAATGCAGGACCAAGAATTTACATGATTCTAAGATAATCTGCAATCTGAAAGACTGAATGTTGTATGACTAAATAACTGAAAATATATACACTTTGTCAAGCAAACCTACACTGGGATACACTGATTACTATACTTATACTATGGGAGGAATCATATAACCGACATGTCCCAATATCAGATAATCAGGGTCAAACCTGTATCCGCAGTTAGAAGGGTATCAATACCAAGTCACGGGTACTAACACTGGATGCGTAGATCCACAAACTAGTGTCCCGAAGGACTAAAGAGTCATCTTCTATTGACAGGTGATCTCATGAGATATGTGTGAACCCTCTACTAGCACGTGGACATCTCAAACCCATGTTGGCAACATAGTTCTGTAACTCAGGGATTGCTACTAACGGTCACACCCTCTACTTACAGGTGATCCCCCATCCATGTGTTAGCTCGGTGCTAAATCCTACTCCTAACTGAACTGCCACTAGAACTTGACTCAACAAAACTCAACTAAATATGTTTTACATAACTGATAGTTCTCATCATGATAATAAATATCTATGTAAATAACAAGACTCATGGTTTCACTGAATTATTACTTGGAAGATCTAAAATCATGTAATACACATAAGTGTTGGGTGTTCATAACCCCTCAACACTAGAGGATCATGAAATACAATATTAAAGCTTAAACTATAGTATGAAATCATTATTCAGAGACTCAAAGTATAGACATATCATCAAACATATAAGAATGATAAGCTTGAACATAGGAATATCTCAAACATGAAGAAACAACATGATTACATGGCTAAATTCATAATTTGGGGATTTATTCTAAAATTAATTTAATGTGACGGGAATCACAACTTGAAACAAAATATGACTCATTGAACTTGAAAACATTTGTAACCATTGCTTGACATTGAATTAACAAGAGATTTATGGATTTATTTCATCTTTAACATGTGTAAACTCATAAATTAAACCAATAGAGGCTTTTTGGGGTTCCATGGGTACAAGGTCCTTATGGATGAACCTCACACATACTTTAACAACTGAATTCTTGAAGGTTTCTTGGATAGGAATCTTGAAATCTTGATTTCTTAAGAATGAAGCATGAATTTGTTCTTGGGGAAGAAGGAGGGTTTTACTTGGGAGCAATTTGAGTGAAAGAGGTGAATAATGTCCTTTCAGAAGCCCCAATTCTTGTTATGGAGGAAATAGTATGAGGGAAAATAACCTAAATGCCCCTTTGCTTAAGGTAAAAAAGGTTGAACGAATGGGCATAGGTGCGCCACGGGATCCAGACCAGTGTGATAAAATCCGCACCGCGGGTTCCAATCCAATGGTCTAGACCGGGTACCGCGCGACATTCCCATCACATACCCTTACACCCATCCGAAAATTCTGAAACTGCCCCAACACATACCTGTAACAACCCCTAATATGTTTCATCTAAAAAATCCACGTCTCAAGGTCAGGAAGACCAAAATAAAAATCATCAAAGTTTAGGGGTCTTGAAAAAGACTAAGCCCTCAACACTTAGTGAAATTTTCAAGACTTGGATCCCTTAAGAATGTAATTAAGAATTGAATCGAGCTGAGAATATTATGGTGTATTACAATATCTCCCCTTATGAACATTCATCCTTGAATCAGACTTGTTAGACTAAGAATATTGAGGAAACTGAAATCATATACTGAACATGCATGACTTGAAAAATGATTACATAACTGAGTCCGGAACATGATACATGAACTGAACTTATTTCGTGAATGTATTCAATGTCATGAGATTGGTTATATATAAAATTGAGGTCATCTCATAGCCTAACTTATATCATCAAATTCTCATTTTGATACCTCATTATAATAGAATTGGTATTTAAAAACTATTATACTCGGGGGTTTTCATCCACATGGCTAGACATGAAATAATCGTGCATAATATTGCAATCATAAGATAGGAGAGGCCGAAGACACACCTCAAATCCCGATACCCGACCAAAGACCAATCTGTCATAAGCTAGCAATAATAATGATCATAACAAGGATAACAACAATATCAATAACAATGTTAATAGCCGCCAACTCCGGTCAACCAAATACCTTGCCGATCTTATGCGTACCCTTCCCCCATCCCAGGCTCAGAACGTCCAATCAACATATAATAATACAAGGAAAATTCTTCACCCATATCTATGCAATGATCCTATTCTTGCTGATAGACATAGATGCATAATGGTGATAGGTAATACGCAAGGAGGATTGAATGAAAAGTACACAATAAATATCACAAATCATTATAACTGTCCTCATCAGGACCATTCTTATCGTAATCAACCTCTGACCTTGCCGGTTATCAACATATCATTAATATATCCTCCGGCCTTATCATGAGTCAACATCATCACAATAGTATCCTCTAGTCTTACCAAGTATCAATATCATCATAATAGTATCCTCCGATCTTGTCGGGTATCAATATCATCATAATAGTATCATCCGGCATTGTCGGGTATCCATATCATCACAATAGTATCCTCCGTCCATGTTGGGTATCAATATCATCATAATAGTATCCTTCGGCCTTGTCGGGTGTTAATATCATCACAATAGTATCCTCTGGTCTAGTTGTGTACCAATATCATCACAGTTACCATTACCGAATAAGATACACCAAAATACCCATAAACATACACATATCACCAGAGAATATCTATCTAGTCAATACTTCCCAACTACTCGTTATTAGTTAACCAATAATTATTAAAATAGAATCAGTAGTTCACTAGTCATCACATAACCTCTAGTTAATATCCTAAACACTATCTTTCACATAATCCTTACTCACGGAATAATAAATATCCTCTATTTATTAATTAACCAACATTTGTCATCTAGTCAAGGTTCATCACTAGACCAAAACTATCATTTATCCACCATTAATTATTATCTACTAATCATCCTATAACTATTAATAATTGCTAGAAAACATCTTACTACTTATCACCTAACCATATTTTATTAAATGACACCATTCATTAACTAATAATTTTAGCAACCATGATTCAACTAAAAAAGATTGATTAAGTAATACGTTATATTCCTAGCCATCAAGTGCTATAGTCCCCTAATAGACAACTATTTACCATATAGATTAGCCATCTAACAAGAAGAGCAGTCAAAAGATCACATTTAAGCTATAATCACATTATTTATAATGGTAAATAATCATGAACACACCAAACCTATGCATGCCATCACTAGTATTCAATCAGTGGAATAATATACATCATACCACATTTTCCTCCATCCCATATCGTAGAGATGTGTATACAAACATATACATAATCATATTCATAAATTGTAATCACATCATTTATAATGATAAACAATTTTCTACTATTGAATAAATATTATAACATGCCCCTTGCCCATTAACATATCCACAATAATCATAACATCATACTCACGACCTTAGGTCCATACAAATATCCGGGACTCATATCAATAATCATATTTATAAGTCGTAGCATATCTCTAATCATCTCGCATATAGGAGGCATCTTACATATAGGAGGCATAACTTCAATGAGCATGTAATCATCTCTCACATAAGAGGCATCTCACATCTATGAGGCATAATATAGATATACATGTAATTTTCTATTGGATATCTTATATCAATAGGTCATACATCATGACTACGAGGAATATAACTTCTCTAGGCAACTGTACATATCCAAGAGGAACATCGTTTCTATATGTCCAACAATCATGACTAAAGGAATTAGCAGCTCTGTTGGCCAAATATCTAGTCTATGAGAAAATAGCATCTCTATAGGACAATCATCAAGTATAATAGGAAATAGCATCTCTAAAGGCCATTCATGAAGTCTAATAGGAAATAGCATCACTATAGGCCAAACAAAATGTCTAAAAGGAAATAGCATTTGTAGAGGCCAATTATAAAGTCTAAAATGAAGTAGCGTCTCTATAGGACAATCATCAAGTCTGAGAGGAAATAGCATCTCTATAGGACAATCATCAAGTCTAATAGGAAATAATATCTCTATTAGTTGATCATCAAGTCTAAGAGGAAATAGCATCTCTATTGGCCACATAACGTATCTAGGAGGAATACCATCTCTAAATGCCCAATATCACTTCAACAAGGAGTATCATAACCATAACTCAAAAGTAAAAATCTGGGAACATTAATAAAATTTACCAAGTTATGAAATAACCGTATTCTAAGGTTTTCTAGACTCATCTATGTCTAAAATCCACACTAAGTCTACTGGACTTATAACAAGCTTATGCCTAAGTAGGTCAAACGATCCCACTTCTAATCGACAATTTCAATAATTAGCCATACTATGCCCCAAACTAGGCTATGTTATTGATTTCATCTTCTAGATGTCAAGTAAGCCATGTCCAATCCTACGATAGCCACTCGACTAGAAACAACGATACTCAAGTCAACTCTACCCAACTTATGATTTCAAGACTACCACAATAGCCCAATAAGGCTAAATATAAAAATCATGCTTCAAAAGCTAAAACCATATTCCAAACATAGAATTATATCATATCCATGCTATGACTAATCTAAACTAATAAGGGAAGGTAATAGGATACAAAAAGACTATAAACATGCCATATTACAAGTCCAATCCCCTCATCTAATCCCAAACATCAATATATCAAGGCCAAGTTATCCTACTCAAAATCAAGACTACCATCCATATTCACACGCATCATATATCACACATTGTCTATGAAGAAAAGTAGACAGAATCCTACTTCAAGGCCAAACCGTAAAACCTCACTTCATGCACCACATGATGGTCTTCACTTTACAATCCTCAAAATGTCATCACACTATTAAAACCATAATCTACACATCAATTCGACTCTAATGATACCCATATTGCACTATTGTGCTTTGGGTCTAGAAATGACACCAAAACCCCAAGTGAGTCCCATTTACGAAAAATGAATTTTCAAGAGCAACACAATGATTACACATGAATAAGGAATCATAACCCTCAAATAATGGGTAAAAAGTAAGCATACTTGGTGTTAAGCTAAATTGGGGTATTGGGTCCAAACTAAGAAATTCAAGAATGCATTCAAGAAATTCTTACCTTAATCTTGAAGATAATTGCGATACAAGATGATAATTAAGATCCTAAGTCACCCTCTATGACCAATTTTGAGTTATTACACTCATTTTGGAGTTTCTAGGTTTGAATGGTAAAGGGGGAATACCCCAAACGTGTCTTTGGGCCTTTATATAGCCCCTACAGGTACTCGAACGACGCAATCCCGATCCTACAATTCAAAATCGCGCTACTCGAGATCACATACTCTTGGCAGTAATCGATGTTGCCCTATAGACAGCAAACTCAAAAATAAGTTTTTGACCCTCGGAACTCATCCGGAATCCAAAGAACATGATCCAATAGTGAATTTTGATTGTAAACAACATTTCAAATCCATTGGATTTATCAAAACTTTAACAGGAGATTGTTTAGAAAAAAAGTAGGGCCTACACCTATAGTTTCATCACTTTTCATAAAATCCGCTCAATAGACTAAAATAAGCCCGGGAGCCGTAGGACCTGAACCAAGGGTCTCCCTAGCATAAAATCAATGTTGTAGATACGATCGTTAAGTCAAATCTAAATCTGAGGTCATTTCGATCAAATGTGTGTCCCACACCTATTCTTTCCAATTTTCAACTTTCTGACCAATAGGTCGAAATGAGCTCGTGTACATTGGGGCCCGAACTAAAGGTATACCTAGACTAAAATCGATATTCCAAATCTCCTGGCATAGTAGGCATTTGCATACGAGATTGTTTCACTGATGTTTTTGCCCAGTGGCCTTTTGGAACCATCAAAGACTTCAAAATGGGGAATTGACTCTAAAAAACAAACGAACTGCTTGGTAACCGAACTGTCGGTCCCAATATGGAAAATGACCTAAAGGGTCATTACACTATCTTACACTATCCACTACTATAAGGACTTTAATCCCCGAAAGACAATGGATATGAAGAATCTCAAAAGCTAGAAAGGATGAGGTACTGGGCCTGCATGCTCCAAGACTGACTTCCCAGATAACCTCAGTGGAGAGAACATTTTCATAGGTATTCCTTATTCAACCATCACTCTTATTCTACTTCCAAAATAGACAAAACTCTACTTCAATCGCTAACTGGTCTCCAACTAAACCACAAAGGATGAGGCATGCACAACATAATAACATTATAATGATACAATATCTAAATCCACATAAATCAACAAAAGCTTATCCAAGCTCAAGTAAAAAACAAACTAACACATGATTCATAAAACCAACTCCAAATTCAAAAATAACCTTTTCTTACGTTTTTGCGCCTGCTATCTTCTATAATCCAAGAGAAAAATCACTTGAGTCTCGTCCACACAGTTTCATCACATATAACTCAAAAAACTAAAGCAGATCAACTGAAAGTCTATAATGCAAACATGAGAATAAGCTCATAAGGCATTATCTAGGCATACAAATAAAGATAATCATGGAATGCAATCCATGCCAATACTCTAACAAGTAAGGATGAAAATCAAACTAAAATCTCAAAATACAAGGTATAACTACTCATCACTAAATATTCAACTTTAGGATGTCTCATCCACCGAGAATGAAGACATACCAAATCCAACTCGAGAATATTACTCCCCTATTGTAAATCATCAAAAATTCCCAGAGAAAACTAAAACTCGAGGTCAAAACTGAAATAATCGATACGGGGCCCATGGGCTATCATTTGAACAGTTATCAACTGTAATCCAAACAAAGTCTGAAGACCGAATAGGCAACCACGGAGTATGCTCAACCATCCTTTAACTGAAATCTGAACAAGGAAAAGTCTAAAACAAAAGTTGCACGCAAGCTCTACAACACAAAGTTGAAATCTCAAAACCAAAGCTGAACCACTCAATCTCAAATATCTAAATCAAAACTAAAAATGGGTAGGCATTAATGCTCAAAATATATCAAACTTCTATATCGCCATTTCAAGGAGTCAAAATCCAAAACTGGGCCAATAAGGCTATATCAATGTCAACTATCTCAAATCGACTCTAGTATCCAGATATGACATATTTGAGATAAATCATACCAAGCCACAGTCGAGACATATCTAGAGAGAAAAATCACCACAAGAATAACAATTGACTGATAACATAAGAAACTAACTCTATATCAGCTTGAGGGAACAAAAAATAGCAACAAAATAGGCATAATTCCAAAGGAAAATTCACTGGCTGAAAATGCATATAACCTACTCCATATCCGCTGGAGGGCATGACCTATCCAAACATACTCAAAACTTCTCAAGGCTGAAAACCACACTAGTAAAGTCTAAAACTTTAGCAACTCATAGAAATAAAACTTAAGCTGGGAATTAATCAATGCAATACTCTATCAAGGAAAAGAAACAACCACAGGCTCATATCATCAAGAAGAATCACTCCACCAAGCCACACTAAGTCGAACAAATATTGACATGGGGATTTCCTGAATCCACCAAAAACAACATCATCGAAGAAGAAAATCAATCTCAAAACCACGGTCAAAGTCAAGTCCACCACCAGAGTACGAATAATATGAGATAAAGAGTTTCTAATTTAGCAACTTAAGAAGAGATCGCAGAAAAGGCCATCTGCCTCTAACTTTCCAAATCCACTAGACTAAATTATATCACAACAACAAAGGAGTATCTATTCCCACACTAACAAAAATGCAAACTATCCCAAGGGTACAGACGCAACATACCTATAAGATAAATTTACGACATATGGATATCAAATATCAAAATCACTATCGAAAAAATAAATAGCCACATACAAAGAACGAACCTCAAATTAGTCTATCTCATAAATGGGTTATACCTGAATGGATAGCTAAAACAAAAGCTTTCACAACCCAGGAGGCAAGTTCAAGAATATCAAACTCAAAAATGGGCAACATAACTAAATTGCCGACTCAAAAACACAAGGAACCATGGAAGGTAAACTTACCTTCGATACCATAAGAAATCCTTGAAATAAATTTACTACTATAACCAAGAGGGAATACAATCCACCTTGCCATACTAGGGGAAAGAAATCATGAAATTAGGCTATATCTACTCAAGCCACCAACTAATATCACATAAAAATAAAAGTATAACTAGTTATCACTAGTCTATACAGTTACCCAACGAGAATTAAATTCATCTTGTAACAACATTAAGTAATAATATCAAGTAATATCAATAACCTCACATAGTGGTAGCAATAGTAACAATAATATCAATATCAACATACTGAACCGGTAGTACTAAAAAAAATATCAATATCATGTACCATTCAATAGCCACAATAGAGCTAATGTGACAAGATAAATGGCACTCAAACCCAAAACCACACCCATAAGGAAAAACATCAATATAGATCTACCCCATCCACTACTAAAAAAAATAAACCATGGAGTAGTAATATAATCATAAACTCAACAATAAGGCACATAATGACTGATACAAATATATTAAGGCATATAATCATCAATGGGTATGAAAACCCCTATACATATAGTAAGAGATAAATATGGGAAATAAAATAACACAAATCTTGGTTACACTAGCATTCACATGCCAGACGGGCATAAGAAAAAAAATCATAACGCATCCAACTCGGACCGACCAACTGAATCATCAACATAGGTTCCAAGAGCACCATCTCTAACTGAAGACTCCACAACATTATAAGATGGTCTAACAAAGTTGACTGATTGGAATCTCTTGTCAGGGAAACTCCCTAGACTATTAATCAGTCTCTCTGTAGTAGTAGAAATTCCTGAAGCATTAATATGGAGAGAACACAAATGAGCCCAAACAGCTGGCCAACTAACGCTTAGAGAAATTCACAAAATTATGTCAAAACTTCCAAAATCAAATACTGTCTTATAAACTTTAGGCTAATGGGGAATGCATAGTAACTCTAGCTGATCACATATCTAATACCAAGGGCATTCTCTGAATTAGTGTCACATCACAACACAACCAAACCAAGATCTTAGAATACTTTGAGATACAACCCCACATAATACAGAATGCTCACTATCGAAAAAAAAACATACAACACTGCACAAGTCTGATGTGGACTCTTCCCAAATCCTTTTTGGATGCCATTGAGGATCTTCTATATCTAACTCTGACCCTCTAGTTTGATGTTGCACAAAATTTTAGAAACGCGTATTGGAGACTCGTCCACATCTTTTGACAATATTGTATTGTCCTTCAAGGATAAAATAGAGTCAAAGAATGTGTTCAAGGTTCATGGTAATACAGACACACAATAAGGAGTCATGAAGTGAATTTCCTAAAATGTCATCTTAGCCTCGTGAAGATAGGTTATGGACATCTCCGTACCGTTCTGGAAAACTTTACTAATACTTAGCTCTTGTATAAATACACCAATGAAACCAAGGTTTTGATACTAATTTGTCACAACCCAAATTCTCAAGCAAGTATGGCACCTACCGTAACCCAGCAGTAGGCAATCCAACCCGTAGTCTGTAATAGCTAGTAATGGACAACTCAATAATATAAGGAAAAGAATGCAAAATAGATGAAATAAAGAACAATATATTGAAGAATACCAAAACCTGGTGGTATTAGTACAAGAGCTTGTAATATAAAAAGTGTAGAAAAGTAAACTATTAAGAGAAATACAATGATACAACTTAATTTTGAGAACAACTCAGAGACTAGTCTAACATATAAGAGAGAGATAAGTAATGCTCCAAACATCAGTAACTCACTCTAAGTATCTGAACCAGGGATGTTCCCCGTGATGCACATATCAATGATGATAACCTGTACTATGATCAGCATGCGGCAGATATGTAGTATGAGTACCAAACTAATGGTACTTAGTAGGCTAATGTCAACTGTGCTCCAAGATAAAGCAGATATATACAATATTTAAAAAGAATGGAAACTAAACCCAAGAGTCTAGAAATCATATATCAAGTCAATGAGATAATTAATAACAACTATCCTATTCATGTCCAAGATTCTAACATAATAAAACTAAAGAAGTATTAGGGTGAACTATCCTATTCTAGCTACATTCAATATTCCTCAATTCTAAACCGTATATCCTATGTCAATATATGAATAAAAAGTAAAAGAAAAATATATATAATAATATACAAGGTGAAGAAATGACTATACAATATGAACAATGAAGGAAGGGATATACGATAGAATCATACCTTTATATAGCTAGATATATATAGGTATATATACATATAAAATGAGGTCATCTCAAAGTATAACCTATATCATCATATTCTTATTTTGAGACCTAATAATAATAGAATTTGGATTTAAATACTATCATATTCGGATTTTTTATCCATATGGCTAGACATGAAATAATCGTGCATAGTAATTATATCATAAGATAGGATAGGAAGAAGACATACCTCAAATTCCAATATCGGATCAAAGATCAATCTGTCATAAGCTAGCCATAGTAATGATTATAAAAATGATTATAATAAAATCAGTAACATCGTGAATAATCTGCTACTCCAGACAACTAAAACCTAGCCGAGTCTATGCATACCCCCACCTCCTAGGCTTAGAAGGTCCAATCATCATATAATAATAGAAGATAATTTCTTCACCCATATCTATGCAACGGTCCTCTACCGGCTAATAGACATGGGAGCATACTAGTGATAGGCAATGCACATACAGGAATGAATGCAAAGTACACAATAAATATCATAAATCATCATAACTATCCTCATCAGGACCATCCATATCGTAATCAACATCCGTCCTTGTCGGTTATCAACATTTCATCAACATATCCTCTGATCTTACTGGATATCAATATTATCACAATACTATCGCCCAATCTTACCAGGTATCAATATCATCACAATAGTATACTCTGGTCTTGCTCGGTATCAATACAATCATAATAGTATCCTCTGGCCTTACTGGGTATCACTATCATCACAATAGTATCCTCTGATCTTGTCAGGTATCAATATCATTAAAATAGTATCCTCCAACCTTGCCAGGTATCAATATCATCACAATAGTATCCTCTGGTCTTGCCTGGTATCAATATCATCACAATTACCATTACCGAATAAGATACACCCAAATACTCATGAACATACATATATCACTAGAGAATATCTATCTAGCCAATACTTCCCAACTACTCATTATTAGTAAACCAACACTTATTATAATACATTCACTAGTTCACTAGTCATTACATAACCTCTAGTTATTTTCATAAACATTATAATTCACATAATCCTTACTTATGTAATAACAACTAACCACTATTTATTAATTCATATCTATCATTTCATCAAGGTTCATCACTAGTCCAAAACTGCCATTTATCCACCATTCCTTATTATCAAATAATCATCCTATATCTATTAATAATTACTAGAAAATACCTTAATACATTTAATCAAACCATCTTTTATTAACTGACACAATTCATTAACTAACCATCGTTAGCTACCCTGTTTTAACAAAGTAAGATTCATTAACTAATACATTAGATTCCTAGCCATCAAGTGCTATAGTCCCCTAATAGATAACTATTTACCATATATTATAGTTGTCTAACAAGAAGAGTAGTCGTAAGATCACATTTAAGCTATAATCCATTATTTATAATTGTAAATAATCATGAACGTACCAAATTTATGCATGCCATCACCAGTATTCAATCAGTGGAATAATAAGCATCATACCTTATCTTCCTCTGTCCCATACCGGAGAGATGTGTATACAAACATATACATATTCATATTCATAAACTATAATCACATTATTTATAAAGATAAATATTCCTTGGCTATTCAATCAATATCATAGCACGACCCTTGGTAACTTTTCCGAAAGAATCACAATATAATAATAATGACCTTAGGCCCATACACATATTTGGGATTTATATAAGTAATCATATTTATAAGTCATAGAATATCTCTAATCATCTCACATATAGGAGGCATCTAACATAAAGGAGTCATAATAAAAAAAAGCATATAATCATCTCTCATATAAGAGACATCTCATATCTACGAGGCATAATATAGATAGACATATAATTTTCTATAGGATATCTTATATCAATAGGTTATACATCATGACTATGAGGAATATAACTTTTCTAGGATTATTTACAAATCCAATAAGAACATGATCTCTATAGGTACAACAATCATGACTAATGGAATTAGAAACTCTGTAGGCCATTCATCATGTCTAAGAGGAAATAGCATCTCGATAGACCAATAATCAAGTCTAGGAGTAAATAGAATCTCTATAGGCGAATCATCAAATCTAAGAGGAAATAACATCTCTATAGGACAATCTTAATGTCTAAGAGAAAATAACATCTATATAGGCCAATCATCAAGTCTAAGAGGAAATACCATCTCCTTAGGCCAATCTTCAAGTCTAAGAGAAAATAGCATCCCTATAGGTCAATCATCAAGTCAAAGAGAAAATAGCATCTCTATAGGCCAATCATCAAGTCTAAGGGGAAATATCATCTCTATAGGCCACATAACGTATCTAAGAGGAATATCATATCTAAATGTCTGATATCACAACCACAAGGATTATCATAACATAACTCAAATGCAACAATTCGGGAACATCTATGTAATTTACCAAGTTACAAAGTAACCTTATTCTAAGGTTTACTACCCTCACTATGTCTATCATTTGTACTAAGTCCACAAGACTTAACAAAATCTTAGGCCTAAGTAGTCGAACGATCGCATTCTAATCAACAATTTCCTTAATTAGGCATACTATTCCCCAAACAAGGTTAAGGTATCTAGTTCATCCTTTAGATGCCGAGTAATCCATATTAAAGACTAAGATAGCCACTTCAACAAGAAACAAGGATACTCAAGTAAACTTTACCCAACTTATAATTTTAAGATTACCAAACTAGCCCGATAAGGCTAAATAAACAAATCATACTTCAAAATATAAAACAATTTTCCAAACAAAGAATTATATCATATCCATCCTATAACTAATTTGAACAAAAAAGGGAATGCAATAGGATAGAAAAGGGTTATAAATATGCCATCCGACAGGTCCAAAACCCTCATCTAATCCCCAAACTTCAATATATCAAGGCTAAGTTATCCTACTCATAATCAATCCTATCATCTATAATCACACACAACATATATCACACATTATCCATGAAGAAAAGTAGACAGAAGCTTACCTAAAGGCCGAACTGTAAAACCTCACTTCATGCACAACATGCTCGTCTTCACTTTACAATCCTCAAAATGCAATCACACTTTCAAAGCCATAATTTACTCATCAATATGATCTAATGATACCCATATTGCAGTATTGTTCTTCGGGTCCAGAAATGACACCAAAACCCCAAAAGGGTCCCACTATGGAAAATGAGCTTCCTAGACTAACCTAATGTTTATACATGAATAAGGAATCATAACCCTCAAAGGATGGGTGAAAACTAAGCATACTTTGGGCAAAAATCAAAGCCTAAGCTAAATTGGGGTTTTGGATCCAAATTAAAAAATTCAATCATGAATCCAAGAAATTCTTACCTTAATCTTGAAGATAATCATGATACATGATGATAATTAAGCTTGCAAGTCACCCCCCATGACCAATTTTTAGTTATTACACTCCTTTTGGTGTTTTTAGGTCTTAATGGTGAAGGGGAAATGACCCAAACACATCTTGGGGCATTTATATAGACCTTATAGGTAATCAGATGAAGCAATCGTGGTCTTACGATCTACGATCGCACTACTAGAGATCGCACACTCATTGTCGTGATCGCGGTTGCATCAGATGACAACAAACTCAAAAATATATTATTGACCATCGAAACACATCTGGAATCCAAAGAACATGATCCAATATTTAATTTCGAGTGAAAACCACATTTAAAATCCATTAAAGTTATCAAAACTTTCATCGGATATTGTTTAGGCAAAAAGTGGCAGACATACCATAGTTTCATCACTTTTCATAAAATCTGCTCAATAGCCCAAAATAAGTCTGGGAGCCTTGGGACCTGAACCAAAAGTCTCCCTAGCGTAAAATTGATGTTCCAGAAGTGATAGCTAAGTTGGATTTTCAATCTGAGGTCGTTTCAATCAAATGTGGGTCCCACACCCATTTATTCCAATTTTCAACTTTCCGACCAATAGGTCTAAAAGAGTTCGGGTTCATTAGGACTCAAACCAAAGGTCTACCTAGACAAAAATCGATATTTCGGATATAATGGAATAGTAGGAATTTATAATCGAGATTGTTTCACTAATATTTTCTCCTGATGGCTATTTTGGACCAACGAAGTCTTAAAAGCATAGAATTGACTCTAAAACCAAATGAACTGTCAGTAATTGAACCATCGGTCCTAGCAAGACATAAATGACTTGGGAATCTATGGAGAAGGTAAGAATAAATATGGAAAATGACCCAAAAGGTCATTACATCATTAGGCATAACAATTATTCCACCTTTCTTCAGAATGCATTGACCAGACTGACCTACTTTTGATCAGCAATAGGAAATACCACACCAGTATCCAACAACTTGATGATATCTTTCTTAACTACCTCATGCATAGGAGGATTAAGTCAAAGCTGATGTTCAACAGATAGAACATAATTTGGATTAAGTTGTATTTTGTAAGTACACTAAACAGGTAGAATACCCACAATATCTACAATTGACCAACCAATGGCCCTCTTAAAATTCTGAAAAACTGACAATAATGCTTCTACCTCTAACTATCTCAGATCATCTATAATAATAACTAGCAAAGTGTTGATGGCACCCAAAAATGCATATCCCAAGAGAGATGGGAGGGCCTTCAACTCTAATATTGGTGGTTCCTCAATGGATGGGAGAGCACGTGGAGTCTTTTGATTCTTCTAGTCAATGTCAAGATTCTTTGGTTTAAAATTATAAGAACCACTCCTATACAGTGCAGTTACTAACTCCTAATACTCCTCGATACTATCAGAGTCAAAATTCATACTCACAGCTGCAAGTTCTTCAACACGTAGCCTTTCTTTAATTGGAATAACCATATCATAACCATCATCTCATAGAGCACTGATTCAACATCATGGAAAGAATTTTCCTCCTCATCATGCACATTAGTAACAAAAATCACTCTCAATTAATTAGGTTGCCTCATAGATTTGCATACATTGAATATCACATGTTCATCATTCAATCTCAGTATCAAATGCCCCAACTCCAGATCAATCAATGTCCTTCCTATAGAAAAAATGGTATTTTAATAATAATTTAGACTTGGAAGTCTACTTCACAATTTAAAACCACATAATCAATAGGAAAAATGAGTAAATCCACCTTCACTAATAAATCATATAGAATACAAACCGGATTTTTCAAACTCCCATATGTTATTACTAGTCTCATGATGGTGGGTTTTTGAGCTTCCAACCCTAATTGCTTAGATATAGAAAATGGCATGAGGTTGATGCTAGAACCATAATGAGACTTTACCTTGAACCATTGGCATGCTCAAAGTTGAATGATCCAATGGTTCAAAGTATTGTTAACGCATTACAATCCTCCTTCTTCTCTACCAATGATCTAGTGGCTACAACACTACAATGATTAATATTGTCAACCGGCTCATAACTAACTGCTCTCTTCTTGGTGATTAGATTGTTCATGAATTTTGCATATCCAGGCATTTACTCTAATGCCTTTACTAGCGGTGTATTGACTGATAGTTCGTTTAACATAGATAAAAACTTCTAGTATTTACCATCTTCTTATTTTTTTCTTTAGCCTTTATGGATAAGGAGGAAGAGATTTTGGAATAGGCTTTAGCATAGGCTCTATAGACTTCTCTTCTCTTTCATTCTTCTTTCTAGTGCTCCCTATATCAATCGACTCATCATCATTCTTCTTCTCATCAATAGTAGGTAATGGTGGATCTATAGTGACTTTACCATTTTGAATGGTAATGGCATGGCATTTGCTATCATTTTTGGGGTTTACTACTGCATTTCTTCATAGAGTGTTAGGATGTCTTTGATTTACTGTAGATGACATCTGACCAAATTATTGCTCAAACTGCTTGATTATTGTAGAATGTGACTCAACTTTCTAGTTTAAAGTTGACAAATCAGCTTTGATATCCTTCGAACGGTTTTCTTGACTTTCTTGTCCTTTGGCCATCTTAGACAAAAGAGCCTCCATTCTTAACTCTATATCTCAACTACCTGGTGGAAATAATGGTCACTTTTCTCCTCATAGTCATATTTAACACACAATCACAATCTCTGTCTCTACTCCTATCTCTGTATCTATCATTATAATAATTCTAACCTTTATTCCCTTGCTTTTGGGATCAGAAATTCACCAATCTATGATCTAGATACTTTGTCTCTTCTTCATATTCTTTCTCAAATGGTTTGAAAGTAGACCCCTATACCACAACTGCATTCACATTCTCAACACTCATTGACATAAATTACTTTGTAAGAAACCCAATATTTGTACAAAGTTGTGCAATCTCTTGTGATACCATACCATTCGTTGCTCCATAAGTATTTGTTGCTCCAATAGCATATGTACTACCACCATATTCTTAATATCTAGTATGTCATCCCCTTTTGGTCATAATGATATCATCTAGAATTTCCTGTACAACATCCCAATGAAGACGCATAAATGCTCCTTTTGATATTGTATCTACAATAGCTCTTCCACTTTCATTCAGTGATCTATAGAATATTTTTGACAAGTTAGATCCTCTCATTCTGTGATTTGGTACCATGCTTAGCTTCTTCATAAATCGAAACCATGCCTCTTACATAAATTTTGCAGGTAACTGTCACAAATTGTAAATTTCATCCTTCAACTATAACATCTGTGCATGAGGGAAGAATCTTCTCAGATATTTTTTTGTTCTACTCGTGCAAAGTAGTGATAGATCCTCTTGGAAGTTACCCTAACAATAGTGATTCTTCTCCTATCAAAGAAAATAGGAACAACCTCAATCTTAATTCTTCCTGATCAACCCCTGAAACAGTATAAGATGTGTAGGTCCCAAGAAAATTTGCAAAGTGCATGCTTACATCATCCATAGATGCACTCGAAAATAAACCCTTCATATTCAACAATTGGATCATAGAACTAGTGATATCAAACTTCACATTAGGTACTAAAGAAGGAGGAACAATGGCTCCAAACTCAGTTGGTTCAATATAACCCAGAGCTTCATCAACTCTTTATATAGGTATAATTGTTATATGCCGTAATAAATGGAGCTCTTCCTCTCTAAACTCAACAATCAATAACCTGTCTAGGCCTAACTAGTCCACCTTACTGAGCTTACTCCACATCTGCAACAAGTGTAGCCTTTTCAGCTTCTCTACGTTCTCTCTTCAATAATTGTTATGTCTATAAGTATGCAATGTTCTTTAGATTTAATGGTACACATGACAGTTTTATGTTCGGATCCACAGGTGGGTGATCTTGAACCCCTTCATGAACTTGTCCTCACATCCTTCTCGGTGATTGAAAGATTCTCTCTGGTTCTGGATCAAAATGGAGTAAGAGATTGCCTCTACTCCTAGTAATTGTCATACATCGACGTATGCCAAATAAAAAAGTGAAACGAAATACCCGAAAACATTACCAATCCAATTCATTTCTCAAATCGTCTCCCCGGCAACGACGCAAAAATTTAATGTCACACAAAATACAATCCAATTAGAAGTATAATGTGGTTGATTGTAAATATAATAACCCAACTAGTTTGTAGTCGATCCCACAGTGAAAGCATGAATAGTGTCTTGCTTTTGATGTAATCCACGAGCAACACAAGAAAGTAAATGGGGAGATTTCAGTATTAATTACAAAGAGTAACCAAATTATGAGTACTTTTGAGTTTTAGACAATAAGAGACGAACACTAGGCTTGTCTTTCCCCTGGCTTCTCAACTCCATAAATTTCTCTCAATAAACCCAACTATTCTATTATTATGCATGAAAAGTTTACAAGATAGGTATTATCAGCCGCCTTGTGGGCACAAAGAAAAATCTCACCCTTTACCAGTTAAGTTTAAGGGCGTCTCCTTGTTGCTCCTTGATATGACCTCAGTTTACTATCAAATTTTGGGATCAAGTGATTAGATGAGATAGCGGGGACTAAAAGGTGGAGGTGATTCCCAAGTCAGTGTGCTAATCTTCTTTTCTCAGTCACAAACTCCCTTGTGGGGATGGATGTGAATATATGCTATCTCAAACTACTTTACTTACTTGACATTAATTATTAGGAATAAAATTAATATACATGCAAAAAACCTAGAACAGATGAGTCTCAAACTCCACTATGTACCTAATGCACCAGCGTTCCCACAACCCTAGTTAAGTAGATTAGTTGCTCATGTTTGTGCAGGAAACCTTGATTATCAATGCAGAACACATAAAATCAATTGCACAAGAATAAGATGAATAAACTCCAAAGTTTTTAATAGAATAAGAACCTAAAATATCAAGAGTAATTGTAAAAGGATTGTAAAGTATTGTAATAATATGTAAAAGAGCATTATCTTATAAAAGATAAACCCTAGGGTATTTATAGTATATCAAAATAATATAAAAGTCCTAAAAAATGGGAAAGGTTATGTTACATCGGCAGTCGGTACGCCTCGTTCTTAACTCACACCGGCATCATACATGGCGTACCCTACTTTCTCGTATCCAGTCCAGTGTCAAATCTCCCAAAGCTTTACCTTTCTATTTAACTTACTACTTCCACTTGCGAGTCATACCTGAGTGTACGACTCGTATCCTTCCCTCGTATCCACCTGGGACTTTTGTATTTCCATGCTTTGAAAACTGGTTGGTTTATAACTTCCCTATATGAGTCGTACTCAGACTTCCAACTCATATACTTCTTAGAATTCAACTCCCAGATGGTAGCTTAGGTTTTGTTATGCTTACAATTTATTTATAAGAATCCTATCCAAGCTTACAACTTGGATACTTGAGTCATATCTTCACCATACTTCGCTCTTCATTTTGTCATTTAGTTTTGTTGTTCATAAGATTCGGCATATGAGTCATATCGGATGTTCACGACTTAAGAGTTGACTCTTACCCTAATTAGATTTGGTCTTTTGTGAATCTTTCTCTCCTGTTTTCATTCAAACACTGTTGTAGACCTATTTTACCTGCATTGTGCACTAAAGTGCATCATATCTAACAAAATATCCTAAGTTTACGCATAATTTCGTAGTTTTAAGCATCGAAAGTTCCATGTTACCATGACACATCACTAACCGAATCGAATCCTGACTAATGACATTAGACTCATCCAAAATGTAACGGTAAAGCATAGGAGCATGAAAAATCGAATGAACGATTCTAAATTAAGGGAAAGCGAATTCATAAGACAAATCACCATAATTACAAAGTATCTTAAATGGACCAATATACCTAGGGCTAAGCTTTCCCCTCTTCCTAGATCTCATCATACCATTCATGGGCGAAACTCAAAGAAAAACACGATCGCCTACACTAAAACTCAAGGCACAAAGTCTATGATCTGCGAAACACTTATTCCTACTTTGAGTCGCTTGATGTCTTTCCTAGATGATCTGAACTCTATCCAAAGACTCGTAAAGAAAGTTAGTACCTTGAGGTCTAACGCCAGAAACCTCAAACCAATCAACTGGATAGTGATAACTCATAGCATTCAAGGCCTCAAAAGGAGAAATATCATTATCGGAATAGTAGCTATTATTCAACGCAAACTCTGCCAAAGCTAGATGTTGCTCCCATTGTCCACCAAAGTCTATCACACAAATGAAGAGCATATCCTTTAATACCTGAATAGTTTGCTCTGACTGACCATCAGTCTGGGGTAAAATGATATGCTTAGATCAACCCGAGTACCCAACTCATCCTGAAATGTCTTGAAAAAGAGAGATGTGAACACTAATTATCAATCTGAGATAATAGACCCGAGCACACCATGAAGATGAAAAATCTCATGAAATTAGATACGAGCCAACCTCTCAGTACTGAAAGAGACCTGAACTAGAATAAAATGGGTAGATTTGGTCAATCTATCCATGATGACCCAAAAACTATCAAAAGCATGCGATATATGAGGCAACCCAATCACAACGTCCATAATAATCAATTCCTACTTCCACTCGAGAATGGATAACCTCTAAAGCAATCGACTAACCCTGAAATGCTCGGCCTTCACCTGCTAGCAACATAGGAAATGAGCTACAAAATCTACTACATCTCTCAACATACCACCGCACTAGTTATGGTGCCTCAAATCTTGATATATCTTTGTTACTCCCATATAGATGGAACACCTTTAGTAATGAGTCTCCTTAAAAATAAATCAAATCCAATCACCCACTCTCAGTATATAAATCGGGCCTCCAATACTAAAAATACCATCTGAATTGAGCGAGTCTATCTCAGCCTCAACACTCAACACCTAATCCTAAATCGATCTTAATCCATCATTATCAAATTGATGAGCTCAAATTTGCTCCATCAAAGAAGATCTAGCCTTTACGAATTATAAAACATATTGGGGTGTCGAAATATCAATCCTAACTATCTAGTTAGCTAAAGACTGAACCTCTAAGGCCAAAGGCCTCTACTGGGTTAAAATATGCACCAAGCTACCCATGCTAGTTGACTTCGAGCTCAAGGCATATACAATTACATTAACTTTTCCTGGATGGTAAAGAATAGTCAAGTCATATTCCTTAAGCAACTCAATCCAATGACGTTACCTTATATTAAGATTTTGATAGTTGAAGAAATACTGAAGGCTACGATGATCTGATAAAATCTCACAACGTACACCACACAAGTAGTCCCTATACAACATCAAAGCAAAAACAATTTTGTACAAGTGCAAATCATGGGTCTTTTCATGAGACTTCAACTGGGGCGAAGCATGTGCAATTAGTTTGCCATCATGTATCAAAAAATCACCTAACCTAACACCTAAGCATCACAAAAGACGGTAAAACCCATAACCTCCTTGGGCAAGGTCAAGATAGGAGTTGATGTCAATAAATCCTTGAGCTTTTTGAAGCTCACCTCACAAGAATCAAACCACAAAAAAGAAATCTTCTTCTAATTCAACTTGGTCAACAGAGCTACTATAAATGAGAAACCCTCAATAATTCATTGGTAGTAACCTACCAAACCAACAAAACTCTGAATCTTAGTGGGTGTAAAAGGCCTATCCCAATCATGAACCACTACTATATATGCTGCAACAAGTGTAATACCTTTCTTAGTCACCATATGATACGAGAAAGAGATACACTCCAACCAAAACTCACACTTATAGAACTTAACATTCAACTTCTCATTCCTCAATTTTTGAAACAAAATAAGAAAATGCTTCTTAAGATAGGCCTAACTCTTAGAATTAACCAAGATATCATCTATAAATACAGTAACAAAGGAGCCGAAATTTAGTTAAAATATCCAATTCATCAACTTTATAAATGTGGTTGGCGCATTGGTCAACCCAAAGAATATGACCAAAAACTCGCATGACCATACCGAGTCTGAAAAGCTATATTTGGAACATCGCAAGATATAAACCTATCTAGTGATACCCAAATCTTAAATTATTCTTTGAAAACACCAAAGCACCCCAAAGTTGGTCAACCAAATCCTCAGTACAAGGAAGCTGATACTTATTCTTGACCATCACCTTGATCATCTCTCAGTAGTCAATACACATATGCATACACCCATTCTTTATAGACCCATTTTTTTTATTAACAAATAAAACAGGCGCACCCCAAGGTGATACACTATGTTGGATAAATCCATTATCTAATAACTCCTCTAAATGATCCTTTAATTTTTTCAACTTGATTGGGGCTATCCTCTAAGGATTCATAGAAATGTGCTTAGTTCCTAGATAAATGTCAACTGCAAAGTCAATACCACAATCAAAAGTATACCAGAAAAATTTAGGGGAAAGACATCCACAAACTCACAAGCCATACATATAGAATCCAAAGAAAGAGGTGAAGCAGTACTAGTATCACAAATATGAGCCATATAAGATGAACATCCCCTTTTAAGGAAAAATGAGCCTAAGAAAAGACATAACTCTCTTGTTACCCGAATAAAGAACACCCTTCCAAACTACCCTTGGCACACCCAGGAAAGCTATGGTCATGATCTTAACATAACGATCTAGGCCAAGATATTAGGGAGTCATCCAGTGCATACCCAAGATGATATCAAAATCTACCATATCCAATATAATCATATCTACCCAAGTATTATGCCCAAAAAAAGTCATAACTCAAGATCAGTACACCCTATCCACCATAAAGAGTCTCTTATGGGGACATAAATAAGCACATCAAGATGCTAACAAATTGAATTAAAAGTTGAAGTAAAGTATGCAGACACATAGGAGAAAGTCGATCTAAAATTAAATAACACTGATCCAGGTCTAAAATAAATGGGGATGATATCTTTGATAATAGCATTGAAAGCCTTTTCTCTGGTTTTGCTAGTATAACATAGCACTGTCTATGATCACCTACTGGTTGAATATCCTCGTAACTACCACCACAAGCACCAATGCCTTTATCGTGCGCACCGCTGGTAGAGACCTTACCTCACACAACTAAAATAGGAGTAGCTTTCAACACACAATGAGGAGAGTCTTTGGCCAAATGGCTAATTTCATCATATACATAGTAACCTCTACAGCCTGACTTAATAGCAGGAGGTATGATTAGACTGGAACGGCCACCTAAAACTACTAAACTTAAAGACCTACTACCCAATCTCTGCAAATCTACCTGCATTGGTCTTCCATGATAACCATGAAATCATCTAAAATACCTACATTATAAGTTTGACCTCTAAACTCGCTCGCATAGCACCTCTTTATGGCACCTCCTTAAGATGTTCAAAGAATACCAACAGTAATCTTAGCATAATCCGTAATACTATGAAATTAAGCTCCATACACCCCCACCTGAGATATAGCTAGATGAAGGGAAATACCCAACACCTTCATGAACTTTTGAATCTTCTCAGATTTGGTGGCAATACTAGCATAGAAATATCTTTACAAGGCATAAAGGGTGCCTCATAGTCTGCAATAGTAATGAGGCTAGTCTCCAAGCGGTCAAACTCTTCTCTCATCAAATCCCTCAGAATGTAAGGCACGAACCACTATAAAAAGGCCTCAACAAACTTAGACCAAGCAATCTTAGGAGAATCGAGACGTATTCAACCAACGAGTGACCTCCACTAATCTTTAGTGGCATCTTCCAAGTGATAAATGGTATATGAAACACAATGCGACTCAAGAAAATTGAGGTTAGGCAACTTCTACTACAGTCTATCTAGAACTCAAAGAAATCCTTGCCTATAGCACTACTAAACCTAGCAGGACCCAAATCATGAACCTCTCAAACCTCTTTTGATCCTCATAAGACATACCTACACTCATAATGAAAAAAGATATGGTTAATCTTGCAGGATAGGATCCCATCTAAGGAGACAACATAGATAAAGGTTGAACTCCTGACCTCTAAATACCATACATAAATAAAGGTGTTGTCAAGACCTAATTTTCTTGGGTCATTATGGCACCTACCATAACCCACTATTAGGCAAGCCAACAGCATATTCCAAAACACTTAGTAACAGACTACTCAATAATATAAGGAAAAGAATATGGAATATATAAGATAAAGAACATTATATAGAAGAGTCCCAAAACCTGGTGGTATCAGTACCAAAGCTTCTAATATAAAAAGAGTACAAAAGTGAAATCAAGATATATACGTTAATACAACTCATATCCAAATACAACTTAGAGACTAGTATAATACATAAGAGAGAGATAAGTAATGCTCTGAACTTCAGAATCTCACTATAATTCTCTAAAATAGGGCTGCTCTACCCGATGAACACATCAATAGAAATAACTCGTACAATGATCTGCAGGCAACAAAAGTATAATAAGAGTACCAAACAAATGGTATTGTGTAGGAAACTGCAAACTAAGGTCCAAAGATATAGAAGATATATACAACATATAAACAGAATTGAAACTACACAAAAGAGTACCTTATAATCATTTATCACTTTTGGTTTGTAACTTGCATCCCTAATATCAACATTATACCCAACTTCGATATGCATATATATATATATATATAAATCATATCATAATACATATCTGAACTCAAACCGGTAGATGTAAGCATAGGTACATCGGCATAGTCATCCTCTAGCCTTGTCGGCTATAAAAGTATCATCATGATTATTCTCCAGCCTTGTGGGGTATAAATGTATCATCATAATCATCCTTTGGCCTTACCGTGTATAACTATATCATCATAATCATCCTATGGCTTTTCCTGTTACAAATGTATCATTATAATTATCCTCTAGACTTGCTGGGTATCAATGCATCATTATAATCATCCTCCAGAGTTGAATCGAGTATAATCAACATAATCATCACCTTTTGAAATTTAGTTGGGTATATATATATATATATATATTATAAATATCCAAACTCGAATTGGTATCCATATAATCATTTTTGGTGGCATAATCAATATCATAAGTGATAATATAGTGAATTATTATGAATTCTAGCATAAAATAGCCCAACTTCCCATAAAATCAATAAGTATGACTACTAGCATTATTAATAACACAATTTCTAACATCATAAATAAGAATATTTTCTAGAATGATTACTAGAATAACTAGTTACCATGATCATAATCATAAGTAATAGCATAGGCAATAACTTATCAATAGCATGGTAAAAGGCTTATTATTAGCATAATAGATAGCTTATACATGACATAACTAGTAACTTTTCATAAAATGATCCATATCTCATCATAGCATAAGTAACAATCTAATCCATTAGTCTAGGAACATTACTTCTAATGTCATCATTTCCATAATCATCAAGTTCCAAGGTTCCTCAATATTACCTCAAAGGGGCATTCTTTAGGTAAGCGTATATGGATTTCAAGAGTACTACTCATCGATATTGGCTTATGGTGGGTAAAAAAGTTCACTTCTAAGTCCCTAAAATATATTCTAAGTCAAATTATTACCCAGACTAGGCTAAGGTATCTAATTCCACTCTTAGATATATAGCAAGCGACACTTAGCCCTAGTGTAAAGATTCTTCTTAAGCACTTTAACTATGTCAAATGAAAACTAGGGCAACATTCATTAGTGTAATAAAGCAAGGACAAACTTACCCTAAGATAGAGTGTCTAAAGCAAGTTTATCTAACATGAGTGATCTATGGCATTCTCATGCTAAAAATGAGACTTGAAGCCTAATTCACCAAAGGAACGGGGAAATAAGTCCTGAGTTTCGAGTTTACGATTTCAAAATAGCATAAACAGTACAACTAAACCAAGTGTTGCACTTCATCAATCCAACACCAAAAAACCATCCCAAATCTAACACAATATCATAAGAATATTATGAAAACCATTACTCAATGTAACAATGGATGAACCTAGCTTACGTCGCAGCCAAAAAAATCTAAATTATCTGCCAAACCACAGCTTTATACTTTCAAGAATCCTCCTTAAGATGCCAAGCTATCATAAACACATTGTGCTCATCAATATGAGAATAACGATACCCATATTTCACCCTTATTCTTCGGGTACAAAAATCACAGAAAACCACATATAGGTCGCATGAACAGAAATCGCATTTCAAAAACCATCCCAACATTCTTATATGCTGAAGTAATCATCACCCTAAAAAATTTGGGAACACCAAGCTAAATTTGGGATAAAATTAGGCCTTCATGGTTTTGGGGTTTTGAGCCAAAAAATGGTAAACTCTACCACGAATTTATAGGAATCTTACCTTAAATCCGAAGGCTGATCACAGAAACTAGTGTTAATCAAGCTTCCTAATCTCCCAAAAGCTTCACTCTCACTTTACTTCACCATTTAGGGTTTAAGCTCTCAAGAAATGGGTCAGAAATGGTTGAATTCACAACATAAAGGTCTATATATACCTATACTAGGTACTCGAGTCCCGCTATCACGGACGCATACCTGCGATCGCAGTATTTAGTGGTTGCACACACGAGTTGCAATCACAACTCATGCCCTACGTTGCACTACTTTGCCTACCAAGTGTAGTGCAATCGTGGATATTGGCTTACGATAAAAGCTACACGAGATAACACCTGAAACTTGGAAAAAAGTTCAAGTTTCCACCCAGACCTAGGGATTCATCAAGAATCCCACATACATAAACGAACTATGTAACCAAACCAAATTCGAAATTCTAGACTCAATAGAGTAATTGGATTTTCTATCATGAGTTGTTTAGACCAATTTTTGGTCTCACACCTATATTTTATTTTATTAACTTTCGACCAATAGGTCAAAATGAGCTTGGGTGCCTCAGTACTCAAAATAAAGGTCCACATAGACAAAAATTGGCATTTCAAAGCTGCAGGCATGGTCAAAATTTGTATACGGGATCATCTTTGTAATGTTTTTGCCTAGTGGACATTTGGAACAAACAAAGATTTCAAAATAGGGAATCAACTCCAAAAACCAAATAAATTGCCTAAAAACTAAACTGTCAGCTCCAGCAAGTCATAAAGGACATCGGGCAACTAGGGAAAGGCTCTAACGGTGAAAATAAGTTAAAATATGGAAAATAAACTGAAGGGTCATTACTATATCCATTGCTAAAGGAACTTTCGTCCAAGAAATTTAATGTTTATGATGCACCTAATTTCTAAAACTGGTGAGGATACTGGGTTCGCATTTCTCTTTCGATCTCCAAAGTTGCCTTCTCTACTGGGAGGTGCCTCTACTGAACCTTAACTATAGGAATCTCTCTAGTGCACAATCTTCTGCCATCACTAGCCAATATGAGCATCGGCTCCTCCACAAAGGTCAAATGCTCGTCCAGCTGACCTGAGTCCTATCTAAGCACATTAGATGGATTAGGAATGTACCATCGCAACATAAAAACATGAATACTGGATGAACAGTTATAAAATCTTAGGGTAGACCTAACTCATAAGAAACCTGACCAACTATACGAAGAATCTCGAAGGTCCAATATTTCTTTGACTAAGCTTGCTCTTCATTTCGAACCTCATCACACCCTTTATAGGCGATAGATGGAGAAATACATAATCACCAACTCCAAATCTCAAAGCACGAATCCTATGGTCTACATAGGCATTTTTATTTCTCTGAACCACACTCAACCCACTCTGGATAACCCTGACTCTATGAAATAACTCTTGAAGAAAATCAAAGCCAGGAGATCTAACCTTATAAGTCTCAAACCATTAAACAAGAGAATGACATCTCCTACCATACAGTTTTAAAAAAGTGTCATGTCAATACTCGAATTATAGATTTTATTATATGAAAACTTTGAGAATGCTAAGTTCTCCTCCCACTAAACTCAAAAATCCATAACACAGGCTCGGAGCATATCCTTAACTACCTAAATAGTCCACTACAACTGACCATCTTTCTACAAAAGAAAGGTTGTACTAAGGTCCATATGAGTGCCCAACTCCTCCTGAAATACTCTCCAAAATCTCAAAGAGAACACAAAACCATAGGCTAAAAATAATAGAAATGGGCACACCATGGAAATAGACTATCTCCTGAACATAGATATAGGTTAACTTCTAAGCACTAAAGGACATATGATTAGGAATGAAATATGTTGACTTTGTCAAATGATCGACAATGACCCAAATTCCATCAAAAACTAGGGAGAGTGAACCTGGTCACTAATGTTTGTCCTTTAACTGCTGACAATATAGGCAACAAGCTACAACATCTACCACATCTCTCTTCATTCCACTTCATCAATAATGTTTTCTCAAATCTCTATTCATCTTGGTTATGCCGGGATGAATGGAATATCTAGATATATGAGCCTCATTAAAAAACAATTAAATTATGTCATCGATCCTCAAAACACAAATACAACCATAAATTGTCAAAACACCCTCAGAATCTATAGTGTTCCTCTCAGACTCACCACTCAACACATACTCATAAAGGAAACAAAGCTTACTATCCTCAAACTAACAATCTTTAATCTTCTCAAATAGCGAGGACTTCATATCCATACTAGCCAAAATCCTCTTGTTATCTAAAATATCAAAGGAAATAATCAAGTTGGCTAAGGACTGAATGTTCCATGCAAATAGCCTTTGAGAAACTAAAATTCAAGACAAGCTACTCATACTCATTGCCTTCTGTCGTAAGGCATCTGCTACTATATTAGCCTTACCCGAATGATAGAAGATAGAAATATCATAATCCTTATACAACTCCATCCATATATATTGCCTAGCACTAAGCTTTCTCTAAGTCATAAGATTCTAAAGACTGTGATGATCAGTGAAAATTTTATCATGCATACCACAAAGCTAGTACCTCAAATTCTTAAGTGCAAAAACTACTGCCGCTTAATCCAAATCATGAGTGGGTAGTTGCGCTCGTGCACCTTAAGCTGTCAAGAAGAATAAGAAATGAAACAATCTAATTTCATCAATACACATCAAGGGACAAAACTAGAAACATCAAAATACTAGGTGAATCCCTCATCCTTAACAAAAAGTGTAGAAATAGGAGCCCAAATAAGTAAATCCTTGAGCTATCCCAGGCTCGACTCATACTCATCGAACCATTAGAAAGGAACCTCCTTCTGAGTCAATCTTGTCATAGGGGCTAAAATAGTAGCAAAACCTTAAATAAATCACCTATTATAATTGGCCAATCCAATGAAGCTACGAACCTTAGTAGGAGATGTAGGTCTAGCCCAATCAGGAATCACTTCAATCTTTATTGGGTCTACCACAATACCATCCTTAGACAAAACATTTCAATGGAATATAACTGACTAAAATAAAAAATCTCACTTAGAATACTTAGCAAAAAACACATGATCTCTCAAAGTTTGGAGCACAATCCTCAAATATTGCACATTCTCCTCTATACTCTGTGAATACAAAAGGATGTCACCAATGAACACAATCATCAAGTAGTCCACTGAATACTAAGTTCATAATATCCATGAACGTGGATGGGCATTAGTCAACCCAGATGGCATCAGTAAAACTAACAATAACTATAACAGGTCCTAAAGGTTGTCTTTAGGATATTCTCATCCCAAATCCTCAACTTATGGTTACCATATCTCAAATCAACCTTAGAAAATACTATTTCTCCCTAAAGCTGATCAAACAAATCATTAATGTGAGGCATAGGATAATTCACTATCTCCTTATTAAGTAGACTATAATCAAAACACATATGCATAAAGTTGTTTTTGTTGTTCACGAACAATAGAGGATCTTCACAAGGGGACACACTAAGTCTAATAAAACCTATACCAAAATGATCCTAAAGAAGAGAATTCAGCTCTTTAACCTTGGCAAGAGCTATACAGTAAGGTTCCATAGAAAAAGGCCAGGTTCTCGACTTGAAGTCAATAATTAAAATAATCTTAGGATAGAGGGAATACCATACAAGTCAGTAGGGAACACATCAGGAAACTCAAAAACTACAGGAATAGAGTTACGCAATGGACTCTCCATACTAGTATCAAAAGTATAAGCCAGGTAAGACTCGCAACCCCTTGAAATAATCCTTCTATCACGAACATAAAAAAAATCCCCATCAGCTTATGGCTAACTTCTCCTTGCCATACGACTGGTGGTACGTCGGTCTTGGCTAAGCTAACAGTCATGGTTAAATGATCCATGATCGCATGATAGTGAGATAACCTCTCTATGCACAAAATCACATCAAAATCCACCATATCAAGAATAATAAGATTAGTATAAGTTTAAACATCACTGACAGACATAACACATGATCTAAAAACTCAATCCACTACTAAATAATCACTTATGGGAGTCGATATGGAAATGGTATGGATAAAAAATCCCAAGATATCTCTAATAGTGGAGTATACCAAGAAAAAACACAGGAATTAGTGCATCCCAAATCAAATAAAGAAATGGTTGACTGATGGCACACCAAAATTGTACCTGTAATAACAGCATCTGAAGACTTAACACCAATTCTAGTAGGTACTATATACAACTACCCACACCCAGTACCTAGCTGGGTACTTTACTGACCTCATATCCTTCCTATTTGAAAAATTTCTTGAGTTCCATAGAAACCACCCCTGTGACTTTGAGAATAACCACTAGCTTAGAGATGAACTGCTCTAAGAATTGGAACACTCTAAACTAAAGAAATAATCAACCTAAGACTAGGGAAATCTTATGAATAGTCTCTAGGAGCTCTATAACTATAACATGATACTTGAGATAAACCAAAATCAACATATCTGGCTGAACTCGAGTAACATTATTTCTGGAATGACCTAATAATAAACTTTTAAAAGACTGATAACTACCCTTACAAATGCAACCACTAGCACTAGGCTGACCTCCATTTGTAATGTAAAGTGCTGCCTAAATAGGTTGACTAGTCTAAATCTGAGATTGATAGGATGTATACAGAGGATATCTACCATAAAAATGGCTACCTCTAAATTAGGAACTACTATGGCTCTCACTGAAACTGCCCTGATGTCTAGGTCTTGTATTATGTCCCCTAAAGGACTCATGATGTATCTCCTTCATAAGTTGAGAATGATAAAAAACCTAAGAAAAAGACCTACATGCAACAACCAAACTCTGAGTAGACATACGAAGGTGTAGTCTTAACCTTCTAATAAATAAATGAACTTACTCATACTCAGTATCAAAACTAAAAGTCGCATAACTAAAAAACTCATAAAAACAACCCTCATACTCCGCAACTATCATGAAGCGCTGCACCAATCTAGAGAATTGATCCCTCAAACGATCACTAAGGTTGCAAGGCATGTACTTCTCTAAGAGTATCTTAGAGAATTAAGCCCATGTCAAGGGAGAAGATACATCTTGTCTAGAATCAACCTAACCTCTCCACCAATGTCGAGCAGCCAAGTCTAACTAAAATAGGGTGTCATCAATACCACTAGTCTCAACAGGGCCTAAATTACAAACCCATCCTCACAAGCAATCAGAAACTCATACGCATCCTCGCTCGGTGAACTAGAAAACCTAGGTGCAAATAATATCAATAATCTACCTAACATCTTATACTTCTTAAATACATAGAAGGCTGAGCAACCACTAGTTGAGAAACTACCAAAGCAAAAGGAACTCTAACTTTAAGAGTTGTAGCTAGGGGTTGCTCCTCCGCTTTAGTACCACTCAAATCTATATACTATGCAAAATCAAAAAGCACACCACCAACTTTTCCCAAAAGTTGATATAACGCATCACTAAGCACTAAAGAAGAAATAAACCCTGGTGGACCTAGGTTGGTCCCTAGCCCACCACTTGTTGGGGCAGAAGAATCTCTAACTCAAGAGTGGTATTAGGACTTGGAGAAGGCGGCCTATCCTAGACCTTAGCTGGGGACCACTCTAAAGACTATCCAAAAATTGTTTTTCATCCACGAATAGGAGTAGGATCCCTAGGCTCGGTCTCAGGGCCCTCATCATGTGTAGCATAACACATGTCCTAACCATTTGTGGAAGAGTAAAGTTAAAGAAATACTCTACAAACCAACTCAAACCCTTAGCAAAAAGTGAGTGAAAGAAGTGATGAACTCCTAAGAATATCCAATAGCACCCCAAAGATGGTAAACAGACATTATCATTTTGATCCACAAGACTTTACTAAACACTGGCTCTTGCACAGACAATAGCAGTGTAGTCTAGGCTCTGATACTAATTTATCATGACCCAATTTATGAGTCATGATGGAACCTACTCTACCCCACTTGTAGATGAGATTAATCATAATTCAGAGCTAAATGCAATGAGTTAACTTGGTGGAAAATGACAAATCATAGGAGAAAATAAATAGCACACTTATATATAAATAGAGTTTTGTAAATAGATAAAAATATTCAATACTAAATATCATCCCACAACCTAGTAGAGCCAGTATAACAACATCTAATAATAATAATACAACTTTAAATTTTTTACTATAGTCAATCTGTTTGGATGACTAAAGTCTAAATATCAAAAGATCAAAGGAAATGGGTGACTTCAACTCTATGAGCTTATCCTATCTATAGAAATATCAAAATAACATGATAAATGTTCAACGATGATAACTAGTTCTCGAATCTTCTCTAAAAAGGTACAAAATTCTAATATGAGTACCAAAAAAATGGGTACTCAGTGGGCATCATCGAACAACTATGTTAAACCATGATATATGTATGATAAAATGCAAGAAAAGATAAGTAAATCAAGGTACAGAAACAAACCAAAATCCTCTCCAATTCTACTATACACTGAGTAATTCTACTGAAATAACAATATAACACAAGGCAACAAAATATGCAAACATTGTCATGAAATATAAGTAAATAAATCGAATTAATAATACGTCACTAGGCATCAAACAAGTAACCATAATTTAAAAAATTGGCTCTCATTCGCCAATTGGTGTAAAAAAGAAAATAACTCATCATAGACTCTGATACGTCTGTAGAGCACACTCAATGATAGAATAAAGCAACCATATATTGCTTATAAATAATCAACTCATTATTCAACCATCATTCAATAATTTATCTTCAATCGATCAATTAAAAACATTAGACATTGTATCCACATTCCATAATGTTACCATCATTTAACAACCTTAGCATCGTTACTTATTAGTTATTATTTATTAGCAAAACATCTCTTATTGACTTATTCATTTGATTACTAGTTATCATATAACCTTAACACTATTCACCACCTATGCACTAATCACCATTTATTAGATATTCATCATTTATTAACTAATAATCCATTACCATCTAATCATAGTTTATCAACTAGTCATGATTAGTCACTTAAACAATATCAACCACTAATCTGTATTTATTACTAGTCAGCAACTATACTGCCTTATAATTATTTATCAATTTCAAGCTATAATTATCATCCCTAATATAAACATTATACCCCACTTTTATATGGATATATATATATATATAAATAAAATTATATCATAATAAATAGCAGAACTCAATCAGGTTGATGTACATATAGGCACATCAGAAAAATCATCCTCTAGCCTTGTCGGGCATCAATTTATCATTATAATCATCCAACAGACTTGATGGGTATTAATGTATCATTATAATCATTCTCCATCTTTGTTGGGTATTAATGTATTATTATAATTATCCTCCAATATTTTTAGATAATAATTAATCATCATAGTTATCCTCTGACCTTGTCGAGTATCACTGTATCATCATAATCATCCTTCAGCCTTGTAAGGTATTAATGTTTCATCATAATCATCCTCTAAAATTGAACCATTTATAATAAACATCATCATCATATTCCAAAATTTAATCAGGTATATATAGTAAATATCAGGAGTTGAATAGGTAGCCACACCATCATAGTCGGTGGAACAATTAATTGAATAAGTGCTAATATAGTAAAGTATCATGAATTCTAGAATAATATAGCTTAACTTCCCATAAAATCAAGAAACATGACTTTTAGCATAATTAATACAACAATTGCAAATATCATCAATAAGAATATTTTCTAACATGATTACTAGCATAATTGTTTAGCATGATCATATTCATAAAGCAATAGAATAGGAAATAACATAGAAATATCATGGTCAAAGGTTCATCGTTAGCATAATATATAGCTTATACCAATAGTTTATTGCAACATGAACCATATCTCACTATAGCATAAGTGATATTCTAATCCATTAGTCAAGGAACATTACTGCTAATGTCATCATTACCCTAACCATCAAGTGCAAAGGTTCCTCAATATTACCTCAAAAGGGCATTCTCTAGGCATTCAACAAGTGTATAGGAATTTCTAGAGAACTAACCATCGATCTTGTCTTAAGGTGGGTCAAACAACATACTTCTAAATCCCTACAATACATTCTAAGTCAAATTCTACCCTGAACAAGGAAAAATTATCTAAATCCACTCTTAGATGTATATCAACCCACAATTAGCTCAAAAGTAGAGATTCTTCTCAAGCACTTTAACTTTGTCCAATGGATACTAGGGAAATTTTCATTTGCATAAAAAACTAAGGCCAAACTTACCCTAAGATGAGTTTATAAATCATTTTTATCTAACATGCATGACATAAGCCATTCTCACGCTAAAAATGAGATATGAAGCCTAATTTTCCTAAGGCATAAAGATACAAGTCAAGTGTTTCAACGATATGGTTTCCAAATACCCTAAACGGTCCGACTAACCCAAGCCTTGCATTTCATCAATCCAACACCTAAAATCTATCCCAAATCTAACACAATATCATAAGAATTATATGAAATAACTCAATCTAACAAAGCTCAAACCTAGCCTACATCAACATCAAAGAAAACTCAAGGATCTGCTAAACCATAGCTTTTCCCTTCCGAGAAGCCTCCTCAAGATGCCAAGTTACCATACACATTCTATTTATCAATAAGAAAATAATAATAGACATATTGAACCATTGTGATTCAGGACCCAAAATCAAACAAAAACCTCATATAGGTCCCATTTATGATAATTCCATTTTCAAAACCAACCCCACATTCTTACATAGTCAAGGAATCATTACCATAAAAAATGGGTGAAAACCAAGTTAAATTAGGGATAAAATCTTGCCCTCAAGGTTTTGGGGATTTTGAGAAAGAAAATGAAAAAAATTACCATGAATTTAGAGGAATCTTATCTGAAATTCGAAGGATAATATAAAACCTCTATTATACTAACTTATTTCAGCCTACTATAGCATGTTAAAGGGGTACAAGACTTAGAAAATTTCACTAAGTTTTAATACTTAGTTATATCCAAAGCCCCTTAAACTTTGATGATTTTAGTTTCGACCTTCTCGATCGTAGTATGTCAATTTTAAGGTTGATTCATGATTGAGGAAGTATAAGGTACATCCCGGGTGAGTTTTGGAATTTTTAGAAAAGGTTTAGAATGTGTTTGGATGACCAAAATAGTAAGGTTTCATGATGGATCCATGTCACGATGGGTATTTTACCCAGCTTAGGGCTGCACCGTATTAGCTGCTTAACCCAGCTAGGTGTCGTGCCGCATTGGGTAGCGTCTTCCAGCTTCTTAAATCCTCATCTTTTAGGGAATTTAGGTCAATTTCCCCCACCTAAACTCATCCATAACATGATATTTAGTGTCACTAGGTTCATTAATTACCCATTTATTCACAAATCTTCTCAAGAGAAAACAATCCTCTCATAAGAAAAAACCTAAGCCATTTTAAGATTAAATCTCAAACTTTAGGAAATCACCAAAGAACCTTCAAAAATTCTTAAATTAAGGTAAGTTAGATGTTCATCTATGGGCCCTTTTCACCCATGGAGTCCAAGAATCTATTTTATATTTTAAATTATGAACTTACATATTTACAATGAGTTGTTTTCGTGAAGCTTTTATGAATTTTGATTGTATATAATGTTTGCAAATGATTTTAGTTTGAAAGTAGACCTTACACATTTGCAGTATGAAATTCCATAATAAATCCCTAATGTATGGTTTTAGTGTTGTGATTATGTTGTTCCCATATGTTTCAATCATCCCCATGCCTATGTTAATGAATTTCAAGTGCTTGTTGAAATGCCTAATTTGTTGGATTTTGAACAATGACTACTTTTTATGCTTTGAAGCTTTAGTATGTTTCTACTGTTAATGTTATTGAGTCCTGGGGGTTATGAATACGCAAAAACTTAACTTTTTACCTAGTCTCAATATTTTAAGGATGGTTTCTGGTATATTAGAGTATAATAAGTTAAGTCATTTATCGTGATTAGTTAAACTTAGACAAGTTCAGTAATCCAAGTCAGTTCAGTTGGGAGTAGGATTTAGCATCGAGCGAACCTAGGGATGGGGGATCACCTGCCAGTTTAGAGTGTAACCTTTAGTAGCAATCCCGTATTCCAGAACATCATAAATAGTGTAGGTTGAGATGTTAACCTGCCAGTTAAGGGTAGACATATATCTCAATAGAGAACATGCCAGTAGAGGGTGAATCTTTAGTCTTTCAAAACTTTACTTTACTGTATCCACACAGCCAGTGTTAGTACCTATGGCACGGTACTGACACCCTTTTATTAGACCCCAATTAGCTTATATTGGGGCATGTAGGTTAGATGATTGTTCCCACAATCTCAGTACAGTCTCAGTTCAAAAGTCAGTTCAGGTATGCTTAACCATAACTTACAATTTATCAGTTAAATAGGTACTCAAATTTCAGTATTTCACTTTATAGACTATTCTAGTATCATGTTATAGTCTTGGTCACGCATTCTCAAATTTTACAACCTTCACGCTTACTATGAATTTGTTATCTAATGTTATTCATTCAGTCAGTTTTTATTCATTAACATGACCCAATG
This sequence comes from Capsicum pubescens, assembly GCA_030864215.1. Taxonomy (NCBI): domain Eukaryota; kingdom Viridiplantae; phylum Streptophyta; class Magnoliopsida; order Solanales; family Solanaceae; genus Capsicum; species Capsicum pubescens. The sequence continues at coordinate 203,803,785 of CM061540.1, forward strand.
CATATCATCCTAACATCTATTAGCATACTAGTACATTCAAAGTACAAACCATGTACTCATTTCTTCTGCTATGATGTATCATATCATAGGTTTAAATGCTCAGGTTCCCGACCACACTTACAGATTTTAGCGTATCAACAACAGTAGTTGAGGTGATTCCTCATCTATTGAGGACATGGTTGTTTAAATCTAATTTATTCAGTTGTTCAGTAATTTATTTCAATTAGATAGTTGAACTTAGTTGGGGATTGTCCTTTTAACTCTTATTTAGTCTGTTTAGAGGCTTTCAAATACTGTCAGAAAGATTAGTCAGTTTTGTCATTATTTTACCAGTTTTAAGAAACTTGTTTCCAGGTTTATGATTTTAAGATATTATTTTTTTGTATTTAAAAACTTATGGCATATTCAGTTGTTTCTGCATATGTTTGTTACTCGTATATTATTTAATGCTCACAGCAGGTACCAATTCAGGTGTTAGATTATGGTCACTCATGACTGTAAGCGCCATATGGGGTCCAGGGTGTAATTTTGGGGTGTTACAAACTTGGTATTAGAGCTTAAGGTTATATAGTGTCTTAGAAAGTCTGAAAGCCACGTTGAGTAGAGTCTTGTTCATGGATGTGAAGTGTTCCACATTTATGGACAAGAGGCTATAAAATATTTTAGGAAAAGCTCCCCTTCTTTAAATATTCATGCCATGCGAATGAGCATGAGTTCGATTTAAATTCCCTTTCTAATTCAATTTTCTTTCTATTTATAGAACATGCCTCCCAGAAAGACTAATGTAAGAAAAAATAAGAATCTTCCTGCACCTCCGCTTGTTCAGGAAGATCCCCTGAATGAGCATGTCTCTCATACCAAATTTAGAGTTGCATTCACTACTTTAGCTTACTTAGTAGATGCTCAGAATAATATGTAGGTTGTTGTGCCAACCGTTCCAGTCGCTAATACTATCGTATCAAGGATTTAGGACTTTACCTGAATAAACCCTCATCTATTTTGGGATCCAAGTCTGATAAGGATCCGCAGGAGTTCCTTAACATAGTTTATAAGGTAATTAACATAATAGGTGTTACTACTAGTGAGAGTGCATGTTTGGGTGCTTACCAGTTGCAGGATATTGCTCACACCTGGTATAAGTAGTGAAAGAGAGATAGAGGCACAGATACAAGGCCTGTTGAACGGAGGAGTTTTCTATAACCTTTTTAGATTAGTTCTTTCTATTAGAGTAAAGGAAAGATAAGGTGCAGGAGTTTATCAATTTGAAGTAGGGTAACATGAGTATGAAAGATTATTCTCTTAAGTTTACTTGGCTAGCTAGGTATGCTCCTAATATGGTGTCTGATAACAGTTCTATGATGAGTAAGTTTGTTTTTGGGGTAGTTGATAGCGTGGTCAAGGAGTATGGGACTACGATGTTGATTAAGGAGATGGACTTACTAGGTTTATAGTTTATGCTCAAAAAATTAAGAAGAATAAATTTAAGAAAAGAGAGAGGGAGAATAAGAGAGATAGAATAGGTAGCTTTAGTTTTGATTAAACTAGGTCAGAGGATGGTAACCATTCTCAACTCCATCAAAAATCTTCAGCCCCAGCTCCTTCTTCAGTTAGTGCTCCATTTCAGAAATACAAAAATGATAATCGGGATAGGGCTTCAGGCTCTAAGTCCAAGGGTAGAATAAACAATGGTCGTACGAATCCTCTTTGCAAGAAATATGGTAGAAATCATTAGTGTAAGTGTAGATCTGGCAATGATCTATGCTTTGGGTGTGGCAAGCCAGGACACGGAGAAAGGGATTGCCCAAATATGGGTCAGAAAGTTTAGTCCAGTCTTCCCCCATTTCAATTCGGTCACCCAACTCAGTAGGGTGCAGCTTCTAATGCACCCAAGGGGCAGCGCCCAAATAGATTTTTTGTACTTCAGTCCTAACAGGATTAGGAAAATTCTCTTGATTTAGTTATGGGTACTTTACAGGTCTTTTATTTATATATTTATGCTCTGTTAGATCTCGGAGCTTCGCTTTCTTTTGTAACTCCCTACATAGCTTTTAATTTTGATATTAGTCCTGAGACTTTAGCATAACCCTTCTCAGTTTTAACCTCTGTAGGTGTCTCTTTTATATCCAGGAAGGTATACAAGAACTATTCGATCACAATATCCCAGAAATTTAACTCAGTTGATCTTGTGGACTTAGAGATGACTGATCTTGATGTCATTCTCGACATTGATTGGCTCCATTCATGCTATGCTTCATTTGATTACAATATTAGAGTTTTTTATTTATATTTTCTGAAAGAACCAGTCCTTGAATGGAGGGGTAATACTTCAGCACTTAGGGGTCAGCTTATTTCGTACCTTAGAGTGAGAAAAATGATATCCAAAAGGTCTGTTTACCATCTTGTTCGAGTCAAAGACTCTAGTTCATAAAATCCCAGTCTTGAGTTAGTTTTAGTAGTGAGGGAATTTCCTAATGTGTTCTCTAAAGATCTTCCTGAAGTTCCTCCCAAAAAGGAGATTGACTTCAAAATAGACCTTCTTCTAGATACCCAACCTATCGTTATTCTTCCCTACAAAATAGCTCTAGCTAAGCTCAATGAGTTGAAAAAACAATTGAAAGATTTTTTAGATAAGGGTTTTATCAGACCCAGTGTTCCCTCTTGGGGTGATCCTATCTTTTTTATGCAAAAGAAAGAAGTTTCTCTTAGAATTAAATCTATTACCATCAGTTAAATAAAGTCACCATCATGGATAAGTATCCACTCCCCCAATTGATGACTTATTCGACAAGCTTTAGGGTGCCAGTTAATTTTTATAGATAGACCTCAAATTCGGTTATTATCAGCTCAGATTCAAAGAATGTGACATTTTAGAAATAGCTTTCAGGACTCTGTATGGTCACTTTGAATTTCAAGTCATGTCCTTTGGTCTAATGAATGCCCTAGCATCTTTCATCGACTTGATGAATATAGTGTTCAAGCTATGCTTGTACGTGTTCATTATAGTATGTATAGATGACAACCTTGTCTATTTCGGTAATGAAACTGAACATGCAGACCATCTTAGAATAGTTTGCAGACTCTTAGAGCTCATTAGTTGTTCACCAAATTTAGTAAGTGAGAGTTCTGGATAAGATCAGTATCTTTCCTTGGCCATATTATTTTTGATGATGGCATTAGAGTTGACACTCAAAAAACCAAAGCAGTGAAAAATTGCCCCTGACCTATCTTTCCATCAGATATTTGAAGTTTCTTCGGTTTGGGTAGATATTACAGATAGTTTGTCGAATGGTTTTTGTCTATTTCGTCCCCTCATGTGTAGATTGACTCTAAAGAAAATCAAGTTTCAGTGGCCAGATTCTTGTGAGAAAAAGTTTTCAGGAATTAAAGACTCGACTCACCTCAGCCCTAGTTTTGACATCACCAGATGGTTTAGATGGGTTGGTTGTTTAATGTGATACTTCCAGAGTTAGTTTAGGTTATGTTTTGATGTAGAGAGGTAAAGTTATAACATATGACTCTACACATCTTAAGCCCCATGAAAATAGTTATTCTACCCATGATCTTGAGTTTGAAGTTATTGGGTTTGCCTTGAAAATTTTGAGGTATTATCTATATGGGGTACACATTGATGTGTTCATAGACTATAAAATTTAGCATTATGTGTTTTGGCAGAGAGTTAAATCTTTATTAGAGAAGGTGGTTTGAATTGTTTAAGGACTATGATATAAGTGTTTTGTATCATCCGGCAAGTCCAATATAGTGGCAGATACCCCTAGTAGATTATCTATGGGTAGTGTGGCTCGTGTTGAGAATGATAAGAAAAAGTTAGTTTAGGAGGTTCATCAGTTGGCTAGGTTAGGGGTCCGTTTGGTTGACTCAACTGAGGGTATTGTATGGGTCCACAATAGTTTGGATTCTTCATTAGTTACTAAAGTGAAAGAAAAGCAAGATAAGGATTCCAGTCTAGTTACGTTGAAGGAGTCAAAGGTTTTATCCCAAAGGGGAGATGTTGTATTTCCTTACTAGGGTAGACTATATGTGTCGTGTGTTGATGGTTTGAGACAGTGAATTCTTGCAGAAGTGCATGGTGCGCACTACTCTATTCACCCAGGAGCCACTATGATGTACCATGATTTTTGAGAAATGTATTAGTCGTATGTCATGAAGAGGGATATTGGAGAGTTTGTACCAAAGTATGCTAATTGTCAATAGGTCATGGTCGAACACCAAAGGCCTAGTGAAACTATACAGGAGTTCATCATTCCTACTTGGAAGTTCGAGGAGGTAAACATGGATTTTATGAATGGGTTTTCTAGTTCGCATCGTCAGCATGATTCGATATTGGTGATTGTGGGCAGAATGACCAAATAAGCTCATTTCTTGCCATTCCATACTTCTTATTCAGCCAAGGATTATGCCAAGTGTTATATTAGAGAGTTGGTCAGGTCGCACAGAGTCCTATTATACATAATTTTATATAGAGGTACTCAGTTTATCTCTCACTTTTGGAAAGCTTTTCAGAAGGTTCTTGGTACCCAAGTTTGTCTAAGTATAAGGTTTAACCCTAAGACAGATTTTCAGATAGAGAGGACCATTCTGACCTTAAAAGACATGTTGTGAGTGTGTGTTATCGACTAAAAGGGTAGTTGGGATAATAACTTGCCTTTTATCATGTTCACCTACAATAACATTTATCATTCTAGCAATCAGATGGCTTTATTTGAGGTTCTCTATGGGATGAGGTATAAATCTCAAATTGGTTGGTTTGAGATAGGTGAGACTATGTTGATAGGGCCTTATTTGGTGTTAGATGCGTTAGAGAAAGTTAAGTTTATTAGGAAGAGGCTTAAGACATCCCAAAGCCATTAGAAATTCTATGCAGGTGTGAGGAGAAGAGATTTTAAGTTTGAGGTTGGTGACTTAGTCTCTTTGAGAATCTCTCCCATAAAGGGAGTGAAGAGGTTTAGCTAGAAAGGGAATCTCAGTCCCCGAAATGTTGTCCCATACAGGATCTTGAGTCATTATGGAAAGGTAAAGTATGAACTTGAGTTACCCGCAGATTTTGCATCAGTGCATCCATTATTTCATTTATCCTTGTTAAAGAAGTGTATTAGTGACCCAACTATGGTTGTTCCTTTAGAAAGTACAGATGTTCGGGATAGCCTTTCTTATGAAGAAATTCCAGTCGAGATCCTAGATCATCAAATTCATAGACTGAGGAACAAAAAAGTTCCCTTGGTCAAAGTTCCTTGGCTGAATCAAACTGTTCAGGGGGCTACTTGGTAAGCTAAAGCAGACATTCGAACCAAGTACCCTCATTTTTTCTCTAGAAACTCTGACTCATCTTAAGGTAAATGTTTTCTTTAGATTATCTCTTTTGCATTCTAAGTTCCATCCACATGATTATCTTCATGGCATTGCTTGTATTCACGAATTAGTATAGTCAGTCACCATGTTTCAGACTCAGTCATGTAGTCATATTTTCAGTCATGCATATTCTGCCTTTAATCTAAGTACCTTAGTATTCTCTTCATAATCAGTTTCATTGGAGGACGAATGTTCCCAAGAGGGATATATTGTAAGACCCCATATGATCCTAGCTTATTTCAGCCTACTATTGCATGTTAAAGGGGTCCAAGACTTAGAAAATTTCGCAAAGTGTTAAGGCTTAGTTATTTCTAAAGCCCCTTAAACGTTGATGATTTTAGTTTTAACCTTACCGGCTATAGAATGTCAATTTTAAGGTTGATTCATGATCGAGGATTTCAAAGGTACATCTCGGGTGAGTTTTAAAATTTTTAGATGAGGTTTAGCCGTGTTTGGATGACCAAAACTGTAAGGCATTGCAATGAAAACCAGTTGTTAACTTCATCTTAGTATTTTCAAGATGGTTTTGGATATATTAGAGTATTATCAGTTCAATCAGTTATCATCAGTTCAATCACTTATCATGATCAGTTAAACATAGACCAGTTCAGTAATTTGAGTCTGTTCAGATGGGAGTAGGATTTAGCACCAAGCAAACCCAGGGATGAGGGATCACCTGCTAGTTGAGGGTGTGACCTTTAGTAGCAGTCCCTCTATTCCAGAACTATTTATCTAGCATAGATTGAGATGTTAACCTTCATGTTGAGGGTTGACATATATCTCACTAGAGCACCTGCCAGTTGAGGGTGACTCTTTAGTCTTTCGGGAATTTACATTAGTAGATCCACATAGCAATGTTAGTACCCGTTGCATGGTATTGACACCCTTCACACTAGGGTCATAGGTTAGACTCTAATAATCTCATATTGCGTCATGTCGGTTAGATGATAGATCTCACAGTGTTAGTCCAGTCTCAGTTCTGAAGTCAGTTTAGGTTTGTTTGACCATAGCATATAGTCTATCAGTTAAATCCTTACTCAAATTTCAGTATTTTAGTTTATTGACTATTCTAGTATCATGTTATAGTCTTGGTCATGTATTCCCATATTTTACAACCTTTACGCATACTATGCATCAGTTATCTCATGTTATTCATTTAGTCAGTTATTATTCATCCACATGAGCCCATGCATATCAGCCTAACCTTATTTAGCATGCCAGTACATTCAAAGTAATGATTGTATACTCGTTTTTGCGCTATGATGTCTCATATCATAGGGTTAGATGTTAAGGTTCTCGTCCGCACTTAGACATTCTAGTGTATCAGCAGCAGTAGTCATGGTAAGTCCTCATCTATCAAGGACATAGTTGTTTATCTCAGATTTATTTAGTTGTTCATTATTTTATTTTTGTTAGAAAGTTGGAGTTAGTTGGGTCCTATCCCTTCAACTCTTAGTTAGTTAGTTTAAAGACTTTCAGATACTGTCAAATAGATTGGTCAGTTTTGTCATTATTTTACCATTTTTCAAACGGTTGTTTTCAGAAACTTGTTTCTAGGTTTATTATTTTAGACATATTAATTTTTTTGTATTTAAAACCTTATGGCATATTCAGTTGTTTCTGCATATGTTCGTTACCCTTATATTATTTAGTCCCCACAGCAGGTACCAGCTCATGGGTTAGTTTGTGGTCACTTGTTAATGTAATCACCATATGCCGTCCAGGGTGTACTCCCGGGGCATTATAGATAATCCCAAAAACAAGTGTTAATCGAGCTTACTAATCACCCATAAGCATCACTTTAACTTTACCTCAGTAATTAGGGTTTAAGATCTAAATTACTGGTTGAGAATTAATTAAATTCTTGACATAAGGGTTTATTTATAACCATACCAGGTATTCGAGTCATACTATCACAGACCCAGACATGCTATTGTAGTATTTAGTGGATACACAATGGAGTTGCAATCGCTACTCATACCCTGTGATGAAACTACTTTTCCTTTCAAGGGTACCACATTTGCTGCCTTGGCTTGCGATAGCAGCTGCACCAGATGATAGCTGAAAGTTGGAAAATCTTCCTTGTTATTTCCAAGCATTCAGGATTCATCTGAAATCCCATATGTGGTAATGAACTATGTAACTATACCAAATTCAAAGTTCCATACTCAATGGTGTAATTTTATTTTCCATCTGAGGTCTTCTAGAACTAATATGGGTCCACGCCCATATTTCATTTTCATAACTTTCGACTAATAAGTCAAAATGAGCTCGGGTGCCTCGAGACCTAAACCAAAGGTCCACATAGCCCAAAATCAACATATTGAAGCTACTGGCGGAGTTATAATATCATACGAGATCATTTATTGAATTTTTTTTCCCGGTTCCCATTTTGAACCAGCGAAGACTTCAAAGTAGGGAATAGGCTCTAAAAAATAAATGAACTATTCGGTAATTGAACTATCATCTCCAGCAAGCCATAAATGACTTGGGGCTGCAATGGAAAGGCTCTACAAGTAAAATAAGTGGAAGTATGGAAAATAACCTGAAGGGTTACACCTTGTATTTTAACTCAAAGGGAAGATCAAAATCCTTTTCAAATTGAACACAACTCTATAGGACTAAAGAGCCTCATGTTGTTGGATTGACTAATTTTTCCTTCTAACATTCACAATTTTCTTTGAGATTTACTTTTTTATCAATTGAAAATTTTAAATTTACTAATTTATTAAGGAATATATGAGGTAATTACCTTATTTTTCACCCCGTACATAGTAAGAAAAGCACCAAACACCTAATTAAAAAATGAGAGCGTCCATTAGTTTCTCGGGAGTTACAAACCTTGTAAAGATGGCCACGAATATGTAGTTGTTTGGAAAGTAATCAATGGCAATAAATATGTACTTTTTATATACAAACTTTCAAAGAGACCAATAAACTCAATGTCCCATACATCAAATAACTCGAGATTTAGATTAGTCTTCGACAGTATCTCATGACTCCTAGAAATACCTCATTGCATTTGGAATTATGTTCAAGTTTTAACCATGATGTGAGAATCTCAATATAGGTTAGGCCAATAGAATCCACTTTGAAGGACTTTTGAATTCTTTGTAACACCGCCATAATGGCCACCAAATAAGGATTAGTGGCAAGCCTCAGGATTGGTCTACACCTTTGACCCGATTACACACCTATGAATCACTCCATGTGCACACTCCCTAAAAAAATAGGGCTCATATCAATAATATATATTCATATCATGGATGAATCTCTTTATTTGATAAAGATTTATGTAATTGGCGAGCAAACCACTTTCAACCTAATTTGTATAATTCGCCTACGAAGTCTCTACACTACCCAAAAGTGATATGATTAGTTCATCGGGAAAGGATTCATCAATCTTGATCAACATAATCTCAAGTTTCCTTGATCCTACAGTTCAATACAGCACACACAAATGGTTTTCTCATAAAATATACTTTCATGTGTTATCCACTTTATCATCATTCACATCAATTGTAGAGATAACATACAAATCTATAGATTGCTTTATGTAATTTTCACATGTTAAATGATACATGTAATGACCCTTCAGTCATTTTTCATATTTTTACTTATTTTCACTGTTAGTGATTTTCTATTGTTACTCCAAGTCATTTATAACTTGCTAGAACTGACAGTGCAATTACCGAGCAATTTAATTGGTTTTTAGATCCATTTTTTTGTACTATCTCTACTATGTCGTGGTATGGTATTTATGTAGTTATTACGTTTAAACTATTTCTATTGTCCTCTTTATTAATTGTGTTGGATTGCCTATTAGGCTTTTTTGGGGCAATTCCACCAAGCTAACCCATTGTGTTTAACTCTACATAATAGTTTGGCATACCGACTGGCCAAATAAAGTAGACTCCTTCATGACTCATAATTTAGGTCATGAAAAAATTGTATTAGAGCCGAGGCTACACCGATATTGGTGGTAGAAGAGCAAATGTCTAGTAGAGTCCTATAAATTAGAATGATGATGCCCATTTTCTATCTTTGAGAGGCTATAGGACATTATTAGGAGTTCTTCATTTTTTTCACTAATTTCATGATAAGAGTTTGAATTGGTTTGTAGAACATTCCCTTGACTTTATACTTTCATAGATGGCTAAGACTCATGCTACCATTATACGGGATAAGTGTCCTGAGATCGAGATGTATCCCCAGCTAGGGCCAAGGATAGGAGTCGCCTATAAGACTTTATTCCTACTCCTGAACCTGAGATTTTTTTGCCTCATCTAGTAGCGGGTGAAGGACTACTTAGGCTCCACTAGGTTTATTTTCTCTTTAGTGTTCAAAGATAATTTGGTTCAACTTTTAGGGTTTGTTGATGGTATGTCATCTGATGGTGCACAATCTATTGATTAGAGTGCTACGGAGGTTGTGGCGCAACCAATAACTATGATTTCTAAAGATGAGGTTACTTCTGTGTTAGTGGTTGCTCTACCAGTGCTGACCTAATCTTTTATGTTTTCGAAAATAATACAAGATATAGGATAGATTTTTGAGATTAGCTCTGCCTAGTTTCTTAGGTGATTTAGGAAAGGATGCATATGATTTTTCGATTGCTTATAAGGATAGGTTGTGTAATTTTTGTATTTCTTAGACTTGTGGTATGGATTTCACCATATTTAAGTTGGATTTGGCTGCAAAACATTGATGAAGAGGTTATATGAATTCTAGACCAGATGGATTTTCTCGCTTTACATAGAATCAGTTCTCTGAGATGTTCTTGGAGAATTATAAGACCCACGAGTTGGCTACACATAAAACTTTAATCTTGGTTATTATGTATGACAGAGTTTATTTGTTTGTTAAAGGGTTGAGACATCCTGTATGTATATATACTCAGACTTATGTTATTGTGGGTAGGTTTTTTGATGAGGTTTCTAATCATGCTCAAGTGATGGAGGAGGTCCATCATGGGGCCTATAGAGGAAGAGATAAGAGGCCTAGACATTAAGGCAATTTCAGCTGTAGTAGTTCTAGAGTCAGAGGTAACCATTTTTATATTTGATATCCTCCATGTTTATCCAATAAATCTTATAGTCATCCTAGTTGACCTATTTAGGCAACACTTCAAATTACTGATAGAGGTTAGTCTTATTCTAGTGATCGCCCTAGTTATCTCAGAGTATTCCCCCTATTAAAGTATTTCATCCCTTAGTTAGAGGTGGTTCTCAGGGTCGTAGGAATAGTTTCCAAGGTACTTGAGGAGGTTCTAATAAAGGTAATATAGGAGGTCAGTTAGGAGCCTAAATAGATGTCGGGCGTGGTCAGTTATATGTCGTACTACTATATTCAAGATTGTGTCTTCATGTGTTGCTATTATAGGTATTCTTTTAGTGTGCCATCAGTCGACCCTTACTTTATCTGATTAGGAATACACTTATTCATATGTTTCTGCTTATTATGCTCCCTCATTAGAGTTATCTTAGGATTTATTTTCTGTGCGCTTGATTATATATAATCTCTTGGTGATTCTTTAGTTATGGATTAAGTTTTAAGATTTTGTGTAGTGACTGCTAGATATGTTGATGCTCATGATGACCTTATTATTTTTTATATGGTGGATTTTGATGTCATTCTGGGCATGGACTGGTTATCCCATTGTCATGCAATCATCGATTATTTTTCCAAAATCGTTACCTTAGTCATGCCCAGTATACCTCCAATCATGTGGCAAATAGTGGTTAGCCAAGAGACAATGGGGATTATTGCTTATATTCCTGCAAAGATCCTCATTTTGAGGGCTCATGAGTCTTCTCTCACTTTTATTTGTGATAATAGTATGGAGAGTTTGCCACTTGACTTTGTTCTTGTAGTTTGTGAGTTTCATAATGTATTCCCTACTGACCTAGCTCGTATTCTCCCTATTTTTGAGATTGAGTTTGCAATTAATCTTAAGTCTAGAACCCAACCTATTTCTATGGCACCTTACCGTATGGCTCATGTCAAGCTTAAAGAACTAAATTCTCAACTTCAGGATCTTTTTTTTAAGGTTTTTATTAGGCCAAATGTATCCCCTTATGGAGCTCCAGTGTTGTTTGTAAAGAAGAAAAATAGCTCTATGTTTATGTGTATTGATTATATGAGGCTTAATTAAGTGACGGTGAAGAACAATTATCCTATTCCTCGCATTAATGATCTATTTGACCAACTTGTGGGAGTGGTAGTGTTTTCTAATAGTTATTTGACATTTGGTTACCATCGATAGAGGATTCGGGCTGAGGACATCTTGAAGACAACTTTTAGGACCTGTTATAGTTATTATGAGTTCCTTGTAATGTCTTTTGGGTTGACTAATGCCCCAGGAACATTTATGGAATTGATAAACAGAGTATTCAAGCCTCATTTCAATTCCTTTGTGATTGTGTTAATCGATGACATCTTTGTATATTTATGAAGTAGAGAGAAGGATATGCAACACTTGAGGATCGTACTAGAGACATTGAGAGATGATGTGATTTTTGCCAAGTTCTTTAATTTATGGTCGTCCAAGATAAGATTAAGGCAATTCATGGTTAGGTTAGACATATATCTCCGACTGAGGTTCGTAGCCTTATTGGATTGACCAGTCAGTATGGACGATTTGTTAAGGGTTTTTCTACTATTTCACCGCCTATAACTAGATTGAATCCGTAGGAGCTTCCTTTCTAATGGTCCTAGGAGTGTAAGTTGAGCTTTGGAAAGATCATGTATTTTCTTACTTCGGCTCCTATTCTAGTTCTTTCTGTAAAGGGTAAGGGATTACTATGTATTGTGATGCTTCTTTAGTTGGTATAGGTTGTGTTTTGATACAGTAGGGTTGCTTTATTCCTAATGCATTGAGACGGCTGAAGTTTCACGAGTCCAACTACACTACACTTTATTTGGAGTTGGCAATGATAGTTTATGCACTTAAGATTTTGAGAAATTATCTTTATGGCGTGCATTGTGAGATTTTCACTGATCATCATAGTCTTCAGCTTCTTATGACCCATAGAGAGCTTAATTCTAAACAACATTGATGGGTGAAGTTTAATAAATATTATGACATCTCTATCTTGTATTATTTAAGCAAGGCGAATATGATAATAGATTCCTTTAGTCAAAAGGTAGTGAGTCTGGTAGCATGGCTTTCATTTTCATTTTTCAGAGTTAGTTGCCATGGGACATTCAATCCTTATCAAACTTGATGGTTTGACTTGATATTTATGATGCTAGGAGTATTCTTGCTATTGTTGAAGTGAGGTCTTCACTTTTTAAGTAGATTTGGGATGGTCAAATTGAGGATAATAAGCTTTATTACGATCGCGATCCGATATTGAGAGATGAGTCAACGAGGAACACCATAGATTCTGTGGGCATTTTGAGATTTGATGGTTGTATTTGTTTTCTGAGGATTCATGATTTGATCTAGTTGATTTTACATATGGCTCATAGCTCTAGATATTCTATTCACCTAGGCACAACTAAGATATAAAGATATTTGGGACATCATTATTTATTAAGCGGTATGAAGAGTGATGTGGTGGATTTTATAGCTCATTGCCTATGTTGTCAGCAAATAAAGGATGAGTATCATTGTCCATGTGGTTTGATTTAGTGATTTCCCATTTCTGAATAGAAATGGGAGTGGATTAGCATGGATTTTGTTAGTGGTTTGACTAGCATGTCCCGTGGATTGATGGATCGATGACCAAGTTAGTACATTTCCTTCCTATTCAGATTTCCTTCAGTGCTAAGAAGTTAGCCCTGGATCTATGTGCATGAGATTGTCTGTTTCCAAGTCAATAGCAAGTCAGTACATTTCCTTCCTATTCAAGAGGAAGGTCAAGCTCAACCCAAGATAAATTGGACCTTTCAAGATTCTTTCCACAGTTGGAGAGGTGGCTTATTAGTTAGCTCCGACTTTAGATTGTTTTGTTGTCCATCCTGTTTCCCATGTTTCCATGTTGCGTGGATACATTTTTGATCCATCTCATGTGCTTAGATGGGATTCAGTCTAATTAGATGAGCGGTTAACCTTTGTAGAATAGCCAGTGCTCATTTTTGCTAGTGATTTTAGGTGGTTGTGCACTAGGGATATTTCTATAGTTAAGGTTCAGTGGAGGCACCACCCAGTATAGAAGGCTACTTGGGAGATCAAAAGCGAGATGTGGACCAAGTATCCTTACTTATTTGAGACTTCAAGTACATCCTAATCCTTAACTTTTTGGACGAAAGTTCCTTTAGTAGTCGATATTGTAATGACCCTTTAGGTCTTTTTTTATATTTTTGTTCATTATTTATAGCTTCCCCAACTCATTTATGACTTTTTGGAACATAAAGTGTGGTTACCAAGTAGTTCATTTGGTTTTCAGTTCCATTTCCCTATTTTGAAGTCTTTGCCGATTCCAAATGGTCACCGGGCAAAAACTTTAGTCAATCACCCTCAAATGCAAATTTTGACTTCCCCAGTAGGTCTAGAATAATGATTTTAAGATGGATGGACCTTCGGTTCGATCCCGAGGTACCCAAACTAATATCTACCTACTAGTAAAACATTTAAGAAACTAGAAATTGGGTGGGGGACTCAATTTTTGTCAAAACGACCTTGAATGTAAATTCTGACTACACCATTAAGTCTGAAACACTGGATTTGTTATGGTTACATAGTTTGTTTGCTTATACGGCATTACAAATGAATCCCGAGGGATTGGCGGATACTTGGAAGATTCCAAGTTTAACTATTATCTGGTGCACCCGCGATTGTCGGCCTTGTATCGCGATAACGATCTGGAATGACCATTAAGTGCCATTGTTGTGACTCTTTATGTCACGAATGTTACACCCTTTCTAGTCGACCAGTTCTGCGATCACAAAAAAGGAAAAATTATGATGCCAACTTCTCTATCTAACGCCCGGTACCACGATCACAAACGTTGGATCTCGATTGTGATGTCCAAGAACTTGGTAATGGTATAAATACTCCATTTTAGCCTGATTTTGTTCATTCTTCACCCATTGTCTTGAGACTAAAACTCTAAAGAGTGAGATTAAGTGATATTTATCCTTGTGGGTGATTGGGAAGCTTGATTAACACTTTTTTGTACGGTTATCTTTCGATTTAATTCACCTTTTTCATTATAGATATTCTTGATTTGTTATTCAAAAACAAAACCCTTGAGTGCGTTATTTTATCCCTAATTTATCTGGGATTTTAACCTTTTATGAGGGTAATGATTCCTTGAGCATGATAGAAGGTTGGGTTGGTTTTGGAAATATGATTTTCATGAATGTGACCCACATGGGGTTTTGATGTGATTTTTAGACTTGAAGCACAATAGTGTAATATGGGTGTCATTATTGTCGTATTGATTAGTAGAATGTGATTTTGATAGGTTGGCATTTGTGGTAGCTTCTCGGAAACAAAAAGCAGTGATTTAACGGATCTTGTAAGGTTTGTTTAGAATCTAGGTAGTCTAGGTTCTCCCTTTATTAGATTGAGCTACTTCACTGTATGTTTGTGATATTCTTTCTAGATTTGGGATGGGTTTAAGGTGTTCATGTGATGAATTGAAATACTTTGGATTAGTTGGATTATTTAGGCTATTTTGACTATCGCTTTGGACATGATTAGCATAGTTATTCCTATTTTAGGTGAAATTGACCTTGTAAGCTCTTGTTAGGATGGAAATTCCTTACTTACTCAACTAATATAAAGATTTCCTAGATCACATATGTTTGGGATAAAACGTACCCAAATTGCCTTACTTTAGGAGAAATCGAATTTGTGTCCCTATATAAGAAGCAATAGCTATCCTAAGGCTAGTTGTGGCTTGTTCAACATCTAACAGTAGATTTAGATAACTTAGCCTAGTCCGGGTAGATATTGCTTGGTAAATTATTTTGAGAATTTAAATGTAGGATGTAACGACCAGGGACTTTCCCTTAGTCATCATACGGTGCTTACAGTCCCGAGGGTCCACAAGCTAACCCATGAGATGGTAACTGCTATGAGCACTGGTTAACATGATCTTAAATGTGGAAGAATACTGACATGCCATAAGGTTTTAATAACTGAATTTAAAACTGAAATATGAGTCCGTACAAATAACTGACTGAATCTGATAAAATAATGATAAACTGGATAACTAAGTGTAATATCTGAATACTGAATAACTAACTCTAATGTCTAAAAAACCTCTAAAACTGACTAACATAATATGAGTTGATGGGACAGGCCCTAACTAACTCCAACTAACTACTAACTGAGATATGAAATAAAGTAAGCCTGTCCTCAAAGTGTGAGGACTCATTTTTGCTACTGTTGAAGATCTGATAAGTCTAATCGTGGGTCTGGAATTGAGTATTAGAATATATGATATAATACATCATATGCAAAAGAACAGGTATGCGATCAGTACTTTAAATATACTGGTACGCTAAATGAGGTAGGCTGGTATGCATGGTTTCATGAATAGAACTAATAATTAACTGGATATGCATGTAAAGCATGGAGTACTGAATAGAGAGCATGGAATCTATAGATACTGAAAATGCATGAAAATCTGTAAATACTTAAGATACATGACTAAGCATATTATATGAATTGAGTAAAATCTATAAACTGAAATACTGAAATAACTAAAATCTATATTCTTTGGTCAAACAACACTAAGACTAAATAACTGAGCTGGGACAGTAACTAAGACTATATGTGAGACTTTGGGAGGTATCATCTAACCGGCATTCCCCAATTTGAGCTAATTGGGGTCCAACCTGTAACCCCAGTTGGAAGGGTGTTAATATAGTGCCATGGGTACTAATGATGGCTGTGTGGATCCACTAAAATGATATAATGTCCAACGGACTAAGGGTGTCAAGCCTGAACTGATGGGTTACCCCTGCAAAATAGTCAAGACTAATCTGACGGCTAACTTCTCATACCTTACGCTGGCCATATAGTTCTGTAGTATAGGGACTTCTAGTAACGACTCTACCTATATGACGGGGAAGCCACCATCCCTACAATATCTTGGTGCTAAATCCTACTCCCAACTGAAAGACACTGAAATACTAGATTGTTCTGATAATGCTCATAGTATTTTCTGAAGACTATTCTATAATATACTGATACTAGACTAACTAAACAGGTATGGATTTCAGGTATTCAATACCCCCAGGACTCAAAACAATAATAGTAAAATGATACTAAAGCTTGAGGGACAAAACATGAAGGCTTTTATTTAAATCAATCACTCTTGTAGGCATTTTCTCAAACACTTGTAGTTCATGGTTATAACATTCATAGGAATGTCATGGAACTTATGGAATAGCATGAATTCAACATCATAGATCTAAATCATGGTTTCAATTCAATAAATAATGTTATAAAAACATGGAGAATTAAATAGTAACAGTAATTTCATGGTAACATGGTATAAAATCAATAGTGTATGGAGATTCATGGATGAAATCATAATTTAAAACATAATAACTTGAAAT
Source organism: Capsicum pubescens (assembly GCA_030864215.1). Lineage (NCBI taxonomy): Eukaryota > Viridiplantae > Streptophyta > Magnoliopsida > Solanales > Solanaceae > Capsicum > Capsicum pubescens. Next base: position 203,820,672 of record CM061540.1, read on the forward strand.
ATTATAACTTGGTGATTAAAATAGGTTACTTGGGATCCATTTATGAAAGGAATCCATGGATGAACATCTAACATCCATGGGATAGTGAATTTCATGAAGTTATGGGGTGAGTTCTTGAGGATTGGCCCTGATTTTGAAAGCTAGGATTTCTTATTTTTGAAAAGAGGGTTTTTTATTGTGAGAGGAATTGAAATAATGATGACTAATTAGGGTGTTTAGGGTTTAAATTTCGTGTTTTAGGTTAATTAGGGCCATTGAAAAATACCCAAATACCCCTGAACAAATTTAAAAATGGAAGCTAAAAACTGAAGATCCTGATTTTTTGCCTTGGCGCGACGCGCCACTATCGCGCCAAGCCACTGCAATTGGACAACTTGGAAATTGGTATGTGGTGTGATGCGGGTAAAATATCGGTCCTTCACTGATTGGGACCTGAAAGTTCACCGCGATGCTGAGGAATCGCGAAAAGACACTGGAAACTGCCAAATGCAAACTTTCCCTTAGGCGCGACGCGCTAAGATCCCGTACCTCCACTGGAAATTGCCAATCATCACTTAGACTAGCTCCGTGACACGCTAAGGGTTAAAATGCTAGGGTCTAATGACTAAAACATAAAATTTCCATAACTTCTTACCCGATTATCCGATTTGGGCAAATTTTATATCGCTGAAAAGATAATTGAATTTCCTACTCAAAAGGAGGCTCTAAACTGAAAAATAATGAGTGTTTCGAAATTTTTATTTTATGAATACTCATGTATTGAGACTTAGATTTTTCTAGCAAAATACGAGGCATCACAATATCTCCACCTTGGGATCATTCATCCTCGAATGAAACTAGTTAAGCTGAGGAAAACTGTTTGACTGAGCTTACATACTGAACATGCATATCTGATGCATGGATTATATGATTGAACTGATTTGTAAATGCACGAATGATATGAACATGATGTGCAACTGAAATTGAGCATGATAAAGAGAAATCTTAAGAAGATTAGTACCTTATACTAAATCTGGATTCACTGAGAAAAGATGAGGGTACTTGGTCCGCATATCCACCTCTTCTTCCCAAGTGGCTCTCTCAATGACTGATTCCACCAAAGAACTTTAACTAGTGGAACTTCTCTATTCCTTAGTCTACGAACTTGATGGTCAAGAATTTTAACTGGAACTTCCTCAAAGGAAAGACTATTCTAAATCTCTGCACTTTCTAAGAGAACAACTATCGATGGATCACCAATACGTTTTTTCAAAAAGGAGACATGGAACACTGGGTGAACTGCAGTTGAATCTAAAAGAAACTCAAGCTCATAAGCTACCTTTCCAAAACAACTGGGAATTCTGTAGGGACCGACATATCTGTGACTGAGTTTCCCTTTATGCCAAATCTCTTCACTCCCTTCATTGGAGAGATTTTCAAGTACCCAAGATCATTGACCTCAAACTCAAGATCCTTTCTCCTCACTTCAGCATATGATTTTTGTCGGCTCTGAGCATCCCTAAGCCTTTCTCAGATCAACTAAATCTTCTCTAATGTATCAAACACCAAGTTAGGTCCTACTACTGTGGCCTCACCTACTTCAAACCAACCAATAGGAGATTTATATCTCCTACCATAGAGAGCCTCAAACGGAACCACACGGATAGTGGAATGATAACAGTTATTCTATGTGAATTCAATCAAAGGTAAATGGTTATCCCAACTATCCTTGAAATCAACAGCGCATGCTCTCAGCATATCTTTAAGAGTTTGAATGGTCCTTTCTACTTGATCGTCTGTTTGAGGGAGTAAAGTTGTACTGAGGTGGACTTAGGTACCAAGACCCTTTTGGAATGCTTTCCAGAAGTTAGAGGTAAACTGGGTACCTCTATCAGAGAAGATACATAAGGAAACATTGTGCAACCTCACCAACTCTCTGAGATAGAGTTTGGTGTAGTCCTCAGCTGAATAAGAATTATGGACTGGCTAGAAATGAGCTGATTTGGGAATCCTGTCTACGATGACCCAAATGGAATCATGCTAATAACGAGTACGCGGAAAACTTGTCACAAAATCCATGTTCACTTCCTCCCACTTCTAAGTGGGAATACTGAACTCCTTCATAGACCCACTAGGTTTCTGGTTCTCAATCTTAACTTGTTGGCATGTATAGTACTTAACCACAAACTCTGCAATATCTCTCTTCATCCCACACCACCAATAGATCTCCCGTAAATTGGGGTATATCTTAGTCGCCCCTGGATGAATAAAGTAATGCGCACCATGCACTTCTGCAAGAATTTGTTACCTGAAATCTTCTACACCAAGCACACACAATCTACCCCGACAATGTAAAACACTATCTACCCCTTGGGAGAAAATATCTACTTTCTGGTCTCTGACTAATTCTTTTAACATAACTAGAATGGGATCTCTATCTTGCTTTGTCTTTACCTCAGAACTAGAGATGATTCGACGCTTCTCTGTACCCATACACTACTCTCTACTAAGTCGCCTAAGCGGACACCTAGTTGGCTAAGTTGATTAACTTCCTGAGCTAACTTCTTCTTACTATCCTCAACATGAGCAACACTGCCCATAGACAATCTACTGAGAGCATCAGCACTATATTGGCCTTGCCCAAATGATACAGAACACTCATATCATAATTCTTTAATAACTCTAAGCACCTTTTCTGACGCAAATTTAAATCCTTCTAAGAAAATACATACTAAAGATTTTTGTGATCTGTGAACACATCTATATGCACACCATACAAGTAATGCCTCCAAATCTTTAAGGAAAACACTATGGCTGCTAACTCAATATCATGAGTAGGGTAATTACTATCATGGGTTTTAAGTTGTCTGGAGGTATATGATATGACCTTACCCCTCTGCATGAGGACATAAAATAAACCTACCCTGGATGCATCAAAGTACACAACAAAACCATCTGAACCATCTGGTAGAGTCAAGATGAGGACTGAGGTGAGTCGAGTCTTCAACTCCTGAAACCTCTTCTCGCGTAAATCTGACCACTGAAACTTAACTTTCTTCTGATTCAATATGGACCTGGGGGATTCAATTTAAGAAAACCCTTCAATAAATCGATGGTAATAGCAAGTTAAACCCAAGAAACTCCTCATATCTGATGGAGAGATAGGTCTAGGCTAGTTTCTCACCGCTTCAGTCTTTTGAGGATCAACTCTAATGCCATTACAAAAAATAATATGGCCAAGAAAAGCTATTGATCTTACCCAAAATTCACACTTACTGAATTTAGCGAATAACTAGTGAGTTCTAAGAGTTTGTAACACTATTCTGAGGTGGTCTACATGATCAATTTCGCTACGAGAGTAAACAAGAATGTCATTAATGAATAATATGATGAACATATCCATGTACTATTTTAACACTCGGTTCATCAGGTCTATGAAGGTTGTTGGGGCATTGGTAAGACCAAAGGACATGACTAGATATTTGAAGTGACCTTAACGGGTTTGAAAAGCTATTTTTGGAATGTCACATTCCCTGACCCTGAGCTGATGATAGCCTGATCTGAGGTCTATCTTTGAAAAATAGTTGGCAACCTGAAGTTGATCAAACAAGTCATCGATTCTAAGAAGTGGACATTTATTCTTGACTGTGACTTTGTTCAACTGATGGTAGTCTATGCATATTCTTAGAGAACCGTCTTTCATACTCACGAATATAATAGGTGCGCCCCACAGGGAGATGTTGGGTCTAATGAATCCCTTATATAAGAGATCCTTCAAACGTTCTTTCAATTCTTTGAGTTCATCTAGAGCCATTTTGTATGGTGGAATAGATATGGGTTGAGTATCTGGGAGAAGGTCTATTTCGAAGTTGATTTCACTTTCGGGAGGAAACCCGGGGAGATCTTTAGGAAATACATATGAGGATTCATTTACTACTAGAACTGACTCAAGAGTTGGAGGATCGTAGTTAGAGTCTTTGGCTCGCACAATATGGTAAATACACCCCTTGGATATCATCTTTCTCTCTCTAAGGTATGAAATCAACTGACTCCTAAGAGTTGTGGTACTACCCCTCCATTCAAGGACCGGTTTATTTGGGAACTGAAAATGAACTATTTTGTTTCTATAATCAACTGAGGCATAGCATGAGTGGAGCCAATCCATGTCGATAATAATGTAAAAATTCATCATCTCTAATTCTACGAGATCAACTAAGGTAACTTTCTAAGATATTGTAATCGGACATTTCTTGTATACCTGTCTAGCTACAATGGAAATGCCTACTAAGGTAGACACTGAAAAGGGATCTACTAGAGTTTCGGGACTGACTCTGAAGTTGATGCCTATGTATGGAGTTACAAACAAAAGAGAAGCTCCAGGGTCTAGTAAAGCATAAACATGTAAGTGAAAGACCTGCAACATACTAGTAACTACGTCATAAGAATTTTCCTGATATTGGCGGAACTGAAGAGCATATAATTTTGTTCGGACATTGACCATTGGTAGAACTGGAAGTGGCACCCTGCTGAGTCGGGCGACCGGATAGAACTGATGACTAATCAAACTGGCCCTGTTGGCGCATATCCCTACCTTTCAAAGCAACTACCCGATACTCCTGAATCCAATAGCCTAGTTTTCCACACCCAAAGCACATATCACTACCCGCTCTACACTCACCCTAATGGTGTCTGCCATATTTTTGACATAGAGGATTTATACAAGAACTACTAACACTGACCTGGGACATAGAACCTGGTGTCGTATCCCTATTATCATTTCTGAATTTGGGTACAGAGGCACTGAAAAAAGTGGGTGTTGGGGCTGAAGACCTTTGATAAAACTGAGGACAGTTACCACCTTTTGACTTTGGATGACTAAAGTTAAAACTACTCATCCTAGCTCTCTTGTTTACTCTCTTCCTTAACTCAATCTTATGCTCCTCTATCTATTGAGCATGGAAAATCAGCCTAGACAAATCCATCTCACTAATCAGTATTGTGGTCCTACACTCCTTGACCACACTATCAGACACTCCAGCCATAAATTTTCTCATTTTTGACTTGTTATCAGCTACCACATAAGCAGTATATCTAGATAACTGAGTGAACTTGAGTGAATACTCCCTCACGCTCATTCTCCCCTGCCTTAAGTTAATGAACTCTAACACTCTGGCCTCTCTCAACTCTAATAGGAAGAATCTGTCTAAGAAAGCTATGGAAAACTCTTTTCATTCTACAGGCCCTGCATCAACACCCCTATCAACCTTCCACTACATAAACTAAGTATGGGCTATATCCTGTAACTTGTATACAGCCAACTCAGCACTCTGACTAGATGTCACCCCCATAGTATCTGTTACCTTTTGCACCATATCTAAAAATTCTTGTGGATCCTCTTAAGACTTGGATCCCATGAAAGAATGATGATGTATCCGGGTGGAATCTCAAATTCTAGTTGCAGCAGTATTGGCCACTGGGTTTGCCGAAATAGCAGCCAACCATTCATTTTGTGCTGCTACTAAATTGGCTAGAGTAGTGAACGCAGCCCTGGATTCTGCGTGAGAGACGTGCTTGTCCAGAAGATCTGCCTGGATGGGCTGAGGGGCTAGCTGATTTCCTATTCTTCTTTTGTTTTTCTTGGGAGGCATGTTCTGTAAATGGAAGGAAGAAATGGATTAGACAGTGAGTTTAACTTTAACTCATGCTCACTCATACGACATAAATACTGAAAGAAGGGAAACTTTTCCTAAATACCTTATAGCCTCTCATCCATAAGTGAGCCGCGTTATAAACCCATGCACAAGACTCTACTTGACGTGACTTTTAAACTTCCTAGGACACTTTAAAACCTTAGGCTCTAATACCAAGTTTGTAATTACCCGGGACTACCCCCTAGTCGTCGCACTGTGCTTACAGTCTCGAGAGACCACAAGCTAACCCATGAGCTGGTACCTACTATTAGCATTGGATAACATGATCATAAATGCAAAAGAATACTGACATTCAATAAGGTTTTATTAAATGAAATTAAAACTAAAATACGAGTCTGCAAAAATAACTAACTAAATCTGATAAAATAATGATAAACTAGATAACTAACTATAATGTTTGAATACTGAATAACTGACTCTAATGTTTGAAAAGCCTCTGAAATTGACTGACTGAATATGAGTTGATGGGACAGGACCCAACTAACTCCAACTAACTACTAACTAAGACATGAAATAAAGTAAGCCTATCCTCGAAGTATGAGGACTCAAAACTGCTACTACTGAGGATCTGATAAGTCTAATCATGAGTCGGGAAGTAAGCGTCAGAACCTATGATATAATACATCATAGCCCAAAATTAAAGGTAAGCAATTAGTACTTTGAATGTACTAGTATGCTAAATGATGTAGGCTGGTATGCATGGTTTCATGAATAGAACTAATAATTAACGAGATATGCATGTAAATCATGGACTACTAAATAATGAGCATGGAACCTGTTATTACTAGAAATGCATAAAAATATGTAAATATAGAGGATGCATGACCAAGCATATAATATGAATTGAGTAAAATCTGCAAACTAAAATACTGAAATAACTGAAATCTGTATACTTTGGTCAAACAACACTAAGATAGAATAACTAAGTTGGGATTGTAACTGATACTATGGAGGGTATCATCTAACCGATATTCCCTAATTTGAGCTAATCGGGGTCCAACCTGTAACCATAGTTGGAAGGGTGTTAATACCATACCACGGGTACCAACAATGGCTTTGTGGATCCACTAAACTGATATAATGTCCAAAGGACTAAGGGAGTTAAGCCTAAACTGACGGGTGACCCCTATAAGATAGCCAAGCCTAATTTGACGAGTAACTTCTCATACCCTACGTGGTTACGTAGTTATGGAGTATAGGAACTGCTACTAAATACTTTGCCTATCTGATGGGTACCCATCATCCATACACTCGCTCGGTGCTATATCCTACTCGAAACTAAAAGACACTAAAATACTTGATTGTTCTGAGTTTAATTAATAGATAACTGACTATTCTGATAATGCTCATAGTATGTTCTAAAGATTATTCTGTAATGTACTGATACTAGACTAAGTAAACACCTATGGATTTTGGGTATTCAATACCCCCAGGACTCAAAATAATAATAGTAAAATGACACTAAAGCTTGAGGGACAAAACATGAAGACTTTTATTTAAATCAATCACTCTTGTAGGCATTTTATCAAACACTAGTAGTTCATGGATAAAACAACCATAGTAATGTCATAGAACTTATGGAATAGCATGAATTCAACATCATAGATCTAAATCATGGCTTAATTCAATAAATAATAATATAAAAACATGAAGAATTGAATAGCAATGATAATTTCATAGTAACATGGTATTAAATCAATAGTGTATGGAGATTTATGGATGAAATCATAATTTAAAATATAATAACTTGAAAGATTATAACTTAGTGATTAAAATAGGTTGCTTTGGCTCCATGGATGAAATAAATCCATTAATGAACATCTAACATAACTGCGATAATGAATTTCTTAATGTTCTGGGTGAGTTCTTGAATTTGAACGCTAGGGTTTTTTGTTCTTAAAAAGGAGATTTTTAATCGTGAGAGGAATTGAAATAATGATTACTACTTAAGGTGTTTATGGGTTAAATTTTTTGTTTTAGATTAATTAGGGCCATGGAAAAAAACCCGAATACCTCTGAACAAATTTAAAAACGAAAGCTGAAAATTGAAGATCCTAATTTTTTGCCTTGGCGCGACACACCACTATCGCACCAAGACACTGGAATTGGACAACTGGGAAACTGGTCTGCAGCGTGACGCAGGAAAAATTGTGTTCCTTCACTGATTGGGACCTGAAAGTTCACCGCGACGCGATGGAATCGCAGAGAGACACTGGAAACTACCACATACCAATTTGGCCTTAAGTGCCATGAGCCAAGATTGCGTACCTCCACTGGAAATTGCCAGTTGTCACTTAGACTAGCTGTGTGATGCACTAAAGGTTAAAATGAAAGGGTCTTACAACTGAAACTTAAAATCGCCATAACTTCTTACCCGGTTATCGAATTTGGGAAAATTTTATATAGCTGGAAAGATAATTGAATTTCCTACGCAGTGGCAGGATCTAAACTTAAAAATGATGAGTGTTTTGAAATTTTTATTTATTAATACTCATGTATTAGGACTTAGATTATTCTAGGAAAATACGGGGCGTTACATAGGCACTTCGACCCACCATAGGCCAAGACTTGTGATTGTTACTGAAGACCATTGATATGCTTGTGCACATCTTATAAGATAGTTATTTGGTGATATTTATATACCTCGGTATGTATTGGTTTTGTTAAATGACATTGGACGTAATGCTTAAACTTTTATGCTCTATGTATGGATTATTGGTTAAGATTATGATGACCTATTTAATACACTATTGTTTGGCTATTCATTAAAATACCGAATATACTATCAAATGAGAAATTGTGTGTGATATTGTATAAATACAAAAATTATGCTATGAATGAACCATAGATTATGCCACGGATTACCTATGATCAAGCTATTGATTGGCTACCTCTTATACTAATGATAAGCCATTAGTTAGAATATTGAGAAGTTATTATCCGTTCCTTGATAATACAAATTGGTTATGTTAGTAATCATATTTATTGACTATATTGGCGATTATGCTATAGATTGTGCTAAATATAGTACTTATTTACTATATTGGCAATCATGCTATTGATTATGCTAGAGCTCATGATTTTGATTATGATTATTCACTATTTTAATATACTATGTTAGTTGTTATGCTATTAAATACTCTTATTATTATTTTATTGGTCATATTGTTGATGATATTCATTATACATGATCTTAATCATCATTATTATTATGATGATGATTATATATGTCTTCCAATTTTGGTGGATGTTTATGATGAATATATATACCCGGCAAGGCCGAATGACAATTATGATGATTATATATGTACCCAATAAGGCTGGAGGATGATTATGATGATTATACATACCCGACATAGCCAGAGGATTATCATGCTGATTATTTATACCCGGCAAGGATAGAGAATGATTATGATGATTATATATAACTGGCAAGACCGGAAGATAATTGTTATGATATTGAGATTATTGTTGAATATCCCTACCAGTTTGAATCTTATTATACATATTATACTATAATTATATACATATTATGATAAGATGATATTGGGGTGTAAGATTGACAATAGTGGATCTAACTAAGTTGAAAATAAGGAAATAGTTAATATGTGGTAAGACATGACTAGATTGCAATGAAATATTTTATTAGTTGATAAATTTTGATTAGTTGAGAAATATTGATTAGTTGTTAATTATTGATTAGTTGATAAATGTTGGCTAACTGATAAATAATCACTAGTTCATAAATGATGTTTAGTTGCTAAAGGATTATTTATTGTTATATGAGGATTAGTTGCTACGTGATGAATAATTAGTAAGTGTTGACTTATTTAAAAATGATGAATAAGGACAATCGGTAGTTATAGTGTGGTATGACTTGAATGAATTCATATTGTATTATGAGAGTAGATAAATGACGGTGATGCATTATTCTATCTTTTTTGTACCTTCCATGCTTATGAGGGCTCACGATGGGTTATTTACTTTTCTACACCAATTGGCATATAGGAGCAAATTTTATAGTTATGATTTCATGTGTTGTTACTTGAAGTTATGTTATGATGATATACCAATTATCTATTTATTCATGTATAGCGATGTTGGAGATATTTCAGGTTCATTTCATTACTTTGACTTAGTTATGCTATCTTGCATTCTATTATTCTTATATCATGATTTAGCTTAGTCGGCCGATGATGCCTACTAACTACCCTATATTTTTGTACTCATACTAGAATTCTATACTTCTTTGGTGCAGATTCGAGTACTAGTTGTTGTCGTTGATTCGTGTTCATGCGGTATTGATTTTTAAAGATGGGGTGAGCTCTTAGAGTCTGAGTCACGCATTACCTTATGTCTTTTTATATTCATTCTTTAGTTTTTACATAAATGTATTGACTATTTTAGATACTTGGGTTGTATTAATAACTATATACTCTTGTACTGCCTTTACAAGATCGTGTGATGATATTTATGTAGTGAATACCTTAAAAATATTTCTATTGTCTTGTTTATTTATTGTTTTGGATTGCCTATTAATCCCTTTTCGGGCATTTCCACCAATTTAACCCATTGCATTTAGCTTTGGTTTATGGTTTGGTGTACCTACTAACAACATAAAGTAGGTGCCATCATGACACGTAAATTGGGTTGTGAAAATACCCCATTCTTATTTACCAAACCATCAATTAATTACACTTAACAGTGTCTAAATCCTATATGAAATACAAGAATGGTCTATAAATTATGATAGAGACATCATGGTCAATTTCACAATCCAAAATGCCAAAGTCGATCAGAAAAATAAAATAATAACCTTTACAAGTATATCATACGATACTCCTATGGGCTATTTTATAGAAAGGTTCTCTATTAAAAGACTCAAAGTAGTGGTCTTGGCAGCACCAATCTAACTTTAAAAACATGAGAAATGGAATCAAATTAATAATTGACCGAAGGTAACATAACTCTTTTTAAAACTTCTACACCTCAATGGTACATTGGAAGGTGAATGTTCCCAAATCCTCTTTCATCACAACTATTGTGATAGACATTATTGCACTACAATTATGCGTAACTTCAATGGTTTTGGAATCTATTACTTATTTCTTCATTAACAAGTCCTTCATGAATTTAGCTTGCTCGGTTATTTCTTGTAAGGCATCAAACAATGGTATATTTACCAATATGTTACTAAATTTTTAGAGTAACTTCTTAAGATTTTGAATCATCTTCCTTCTTCTTGAGAATTTGTGGGAATGAAGGAAGGATTTGGATTTACAACTTTGAGACTAATGGTTTTCCTCTGGTTTTGAAACATTACCTTTAACCACTTATGGAATTTCATCACCATCAACCTTATCTTCCACTCTTTTAGCTTCTAAACACTTGGATAATTTGGAATATTTATTTAGCTTATCAAGCTAATTTTGCTTCCCACTCGCTTGTTCATCAATTTCCCTCTCATTAGGGTTTTTGTCAAGATTCACAATATTATTATCAAGATTCCTACCACTTCTTGTTTCAATTGTCATGATATGAGAATTATTTTTTAGATTCCCCAGGGTATTATTTTGTAAATGGCCCTTTGCCTTGTATTTAGGCGAGGTGAGATTTATCCTAATTATGTTTCATGTTGCTTGATGGAGGTTAAGTATGAGGTGACCATTAGATTGAGTCACAAAAAATTGTTTTTCATCTCTCTTAACATTTTACCACTTCCCTCAACACCCATAAGATTATGAGAAGAAAATTATCTTTAATATAACATAGTGAGTTGATGCTGTTGGACTCTTTGACTTTATGTCTATAATAATGAGGTATGTATTGTCATGGTCATGTTTCATTTCTCTCTAATCATGATCTCTATCTATATTCTTATCACTCCAATAATAATCACAATTAGGCTCTCTCCAATCATGGTCTCTTTTATTCATACCTTGATTCCCGCCATGCCTTTGATAGGTAGGTAGATAACCCTCTATATTAGTTGAAAAGTTTTGAATCCCTTCATCAAGTGCCTCTACAGCTTCATCTTCATATGATCTAGCATTATTTTAAACTACGACACCGACCACCTTTGGAGATCAACCTATCACATCCTTTGTTAGGAGTTCCAACTAAGTAATAACTTTGTTCATATTTGTCTCTCTCCTCTTCTTTTTCATATACTCTTAACTCAAAAAACATACTGATGTATCCCCCATTTCAACCTCAGTATCTCTTGTTCCATGGTCTACTTTGCCTTTTCACTTAGTCCAATATCCCTAACACTACAACAAATTTGGCCTAAGGCCACACTAATTCTAGACCAGATTAAAAAGTGTTGCTAAAAGTATCTATGGGCACACAATTAAAGCATGAACTTTGTCTAAATCTTTTGGCTATAAAAAAATTAGACAAGGTCTAAAAATGTGCCCTTTGATATATAGATTACACTTTATAAGTGTTTCCAAATCATAAAGGAATTTACAACAATTAATTACCTAATTTTTTACGCTTTTAAGTGTGGTATATTTACTTTTATGAAAGATAAAATTCATAAGTTTGCTTCAATATTTCCATAAAATTTTCAGCTAAATTTTAGATTCCCTCCTTATTAATTTTAGCTAAAAATTTGTTGCCATAAATTTTTCACTCTTTGATTCAGAAAGGCAAAAAAATTGTTGCTTCCATTAAATTTGTCCTCGATGAGTCTGCCATCTCATATGGATGATGAATATCTTCATTTTCAAATTTATTACTTTTTTTCTAATACCCTTGATTTCATAATTGGCTAAATCACAAAATCAAAATCTTTGTTGCTATCCTTCATCTATTTCATTTTTGAATCATTAGAAAAATCGTAACTGGTAGCTCTATATACATTAGTCCTATAATTATGTGAGTTCTCATTTGTACTAGCATTGTTATTCAATTAGGTTTTCAAATACGGCAAATAAAAGAGACCTCTGTTTATTATTGGTTTGGAGGGTGTCTCTGTTGTTCACTTTGAGAACTACCATTTCGCAAAAACACTTGGTATTTGGGTTTCTTTTAATAGATGTTATCATTCAATGGTCTTAGGTGGGGCTTGTTTCCTTCAGAATTTTTTCTCACAAAAACTTCTAAAAGAATATGTTGAGATCTATGCCTAGCTATATGCATATGTAATGGAAAACTCTAGTTGATTAACACTTGTGTCGACTTCCAAATTTTTTGTACAATAGCACCTTATTTCATCAACATGTACATCTCTTTGAATACTAAATTATTGAATAGCGATGGTGGTCTTATTTATAGTTTTAATTAGAGCCATTTGTACTTTAGATTTGTTTCATGTGTCCACTTGTACAACAATAATATACCTAATAAAATCCCATAAGTAGGTTCTAGGGAGGGTTGTATGTCCACTTGTAATATAGTTAAGTATTTTATAATCTAAACGACTTTCCATATGTAGAATCACAACTATGTTGTTTATCTTGAGTCTCTTCCAGAGGTTGTAGAGGTGACTCAAACGGAAGATGGGATGATCTTGCCTCGTCTAAAATAAAGATGATGTCACTTTAATACTATCCTGAAGCATCTCAAAGTTCACATGATTTGTATATTGGTAAACGTATCCTAACTTGATCCTCCTCATTTGAGGAAGACCTCAGCAACTTATTTTACTGCTCCTCCTTAGTTGTAAGCTTGTAGTGAATATTGTTGTCTATTATGAGGTTTATACAAAGATGATAAGTACAATCTTGACAATAATGATATCATGTGGACAATCACTTCTACGAAAGAATGTTTTTGAAGAATTACTTTATGTTTCTTGAATCATAATCTTGGACTCTGCTGTCTAAGTTAATCTTCATCAAATGAATGTTGTTGTCATAGTCAAAAGTATTTTTTCCTGATCTTGTGTTCATGATATCTAGTAGATTTTTTTCTTGCTTCTCGACGGGATTTGGCAGTTGGATTCAGGGTGTATGTGTGAACGGCAAATGAAGTGAAAAATAGTGGAGGGAAATAGAGTAACTAAAATGAAAATTGTACTCTTTTATGGAAAGACTACTAAATTGTAATGCCCCAAGAACCTATCCCGAGATGTCACATGGTACTCAAGGCAACACATGGCCTCAAGATAACCCTCTAAGCTTATCATCACTTTTAGAACTCATTAAAGTGCAAATCTTGCTAAGATAAAGAGGAATAACCATGTCATGAACATACTGAAACATGAAGTAATACTGCCTTGTACAAATAAAATACTGAAATCTCTGTACACGCTGGTACACTAGTCTGACAAAGCCTCTACTACATAGGACTGAGGAGCCATTGGGACAGATCCCCAACTGACTGGTACTGAACTGAAAGTAAATAACCATCTATTAACCAGACAAGATTGGAGACACAGGTCCTCAAACCATGAGGACTCACCAACCATAGAAATATAGATGAAGGTACTCAAAGATCACTGTTGTTGCTGAGACTGAGCACCTGAACCTATATCATAAGGTAATATAGAGTACAAAAGAGTATGGAAATCAGTACTTGGGAATGTACTAAGTATGTGGGGTTGGATGCAACATTTTAAATAATATCATAAATGTATAAGAAAATCATGCATACTGACAATAATAACTCTCTTCACTTGAATTATTTAAAACATCATTTCCGTAAGTCATCAGTAATAACACATGTTTCATAAATCTCATAAATCATTTAACTTATCTCAAACTCGTTGACTCATGACTTAGAGTGACTCGGTAACTCATGGTACTTATATCATTATGGACGTGGGAGTTTCTTATAACCAACATAACTACACTATGTGAGCCACATGGAAACTAACATTTTGCCCACTTAAGGAGAGAACCCGACATTGGCAGCAGTGTCGTACTCTTGACAGGGATTACAACCTCAATATCATTATCACAATCTCATACTCGGCCTCTAGCCCACAATTATAAGCATCAATCCTATGGTGGCACGTAGTTCTAGGGAAATACCAAATTTCTCGCTCGGTGCTAAATACTCCTCCCAGACTCAGCTCTGAACACATTAGTAAATCCACCTCAATCAATATCAACTCATGGGTCTATCATGATGACCAAAACAACAGTATATCTCATCGGTAAATCATATACGACTGTGGATTCCTAACTCGACTCAAATTCAAACAATGTTTCTCAACATCAAGTACATTTGCTTATCAAATCATTTCAAATTCCAAAGATTCAAGGAAACATCATCAAACTCATTCTTGACTTTCAATTTAAATATCGATATATATATATTCAATAGTCAAATTTCTCATAGAAAAATGCAAATCTTGACACTTATCATAAATCACTTAGAAATCATCAATATATAATGACAGTATACATCTCATGGAATAAATACTCAATGTAAGAAGCATGATGGTGAAATAACCATAAATATCAAGCTTATTCAACTTAAGTCTCCTAAATCATACATAATGAAATTTGGGTGCAAAATCATGTACATCAATAATAGAAAGTAAATCTTTAGGCAAAAGAAAGTAATGAGTGTTCTTGTTGAAACTCCACATAACTTGGATTTTGATTTGAAGATGTGGAAACTTGTTTGGAACTCTTCTCACACTTTTGGGCCAAGATTCTTGATTCCTTTGACTTGGGAAACTTAGTTCTTGAACAACTTTGAAGAAATTTATGGGAGATTTATTGAATTTCTTGGAGATGATTTGATTTTTGGGTTTGGAAGAAACCCTAGGTTTCTAGAGAATTCTTGAAAGAAATTTGGAGAGAAATGGAGATAAATGATCTTATATTCTCTACATAGATATATATATATAAGGACAAAAGGAGCGGAAATGACCAAGATGCCCTTTTTTGAAAATACTGAAATTTGCTGATCGGGGCCTGTGATGGTTGATCTGACGGTCCGTCAAGTCTACTGACGTTCCACCAGATCGTCCGTTACTCGAGTGCCAAAACTAGAGCGTTCTACCTCAACGTGATGGTTGAAGTGATGGTCCATCAGGAAACTGACGGTCAACCAAGTTGTTCGTCACTCGAGGGATAGGAATGAGACATTCTGTCTCGACCTGACGAACCCCTTGACGGTCCGTCAACTTTTTGACGATCCACCAACTTGGCCGACGCACGATGGCCTAAAAAAAGAGTCACTGCCTTGGCTTGATGGGGAACTTGACGGTCCACCAGGGACCTGACGGTCCACCAGGTCGACCGTCAAACCTGGGTGATCTGATACCGTTGAGTAAAACGGTCATAGCTCACTCATCCGATGTCGGATTTTGATGAAATTGGTATCGATGGAAAGCTTATTCAACTATCTATCACTTAGTAAGTCATACATATCCACTCAAAAGATGTATTTAGGCTTAAGAAACGATTGGGGTATTACAATATCTCTCCCTTGGACACATTCATCCTTGAATGTTGCCAAATAGGCCAAGAACAAGAGAAAATGAGGATGTATAGCTGGAATAACTCACATCTATGAGCTCACTTTACTCTAAACTTTTGAGTACTTCACCAAATGCACGAATCATAGATGGAATAACCATTTAGCTGAATACATTAGATTAGGAGGAAACTCAATTAAGGGAATAGTACCTTCAGCTTGATTCGAACTTATGGATATAAGATGAGGGTAACTAGCTCGCATGTCTGCTTCTACTTCCCAAATGGCACCCTCTACTGATTGATTTTGCCACTGAACTTTAACCAAGGGAACTTCTTTATTCCTCAGTCTACGTACTTGATAATCTAAGATTTCAACCGGGATTTCATCATACAAAAGGTTGTCCTGAGCATCACAACCTTCTGACGGATCAACAACAATAGAGTCTCCAATGTGCTTTTTGAGTATAGAAACATAAAACACAGGATGAACAGCTGACAATTCTGCAGGCAACTCAACCTCATAAGTTTTTTTCTCAACTCGATCCAAAACTCTATAAGGGCCAACATATCTGAGACTCAGCTTCCCTTTCTTTCCAAATCTTTTCACTCCTTTCATGGGTGAGATTTTCAAATACACCAAATCATCGACTTCAAACTCAAGAACTCTTCTTGTCACATCTGCATACAACTTCTAACGACTCTGGGATGTCTTTAACCTCTCCCGAATTAACTTAACGTTCTCCATAGCCTCATATACAGCATCAGGTCCAATCACAACAGCTTCACCCACTTCGAACCAACCTATAGGCGATCTACATCTTCTTTCATACAAAGCTTCAAATGGAGCCATTCCAATTTTATCATGAAAACTATTGTTGTAAGAAAATTCAATCAAGGGTAAATGTTCATCCCAACTTCCTTTGAAATCAAGAACACAAGCCCTCAACATATCCTCCAAAGTCTGAATAGTCCTCTCAGCCTGACCGTCTGTCTACAGATAAAAAGTGGAGCTAAGATGAACTTGGGTGCCAAGACCCTTCTGGAAGGCTCTCCAAAACTGAGAAGTAAACTGAGTACCTCTATCGAAGATGATAGACAATGGAACTCCATGCAACCTGACTAACTCTCGAATATACAGCTTAGCATAGTCCTCTGCGGTGAAAGATGTATGTACTGGCAGAAAATTTGCTGACTTAGTCAACCTGTCTACAACAACCCAAATAGAATCATGATGACGATGAGAGAGAGGTAAACCGGTCACGAAATCCATGTTCACCACTTCACACTTCCAAGTAGGAATGTTAAATTCTTGCATCACACCGCCGGGTCTCTGGTGCTCTATCTTTACCTGCTGGCAAGTTGCACACTTTTCTACGAACTTCGCTATATCCTTCTTCATACCATTCCACCAATAAATTTCCCACAAATTGCAGTACATCTTGATAGCACGGGGATGAATAAAATACCACACGCCATGCACCTCAGCCATAATTCTCTACCTCATATCATCAACATCAGGCATACACAATCTATTCTGAAATCTCAATACACCATCTCCCCCTTGGAATAAAACCTATACCTTTTGGTCTTTAACTGATTCTTTCAGTTCGACCAAACGAGAATCTGTATCCTATTTCTCCTTCACTTCAGAAACTAGGGAAGATTCGGAATGACTTTTGACCCAAGCATTACACTCAGCTGAGTCAAGCAATCTAACACCTAACCTAGACAAACGATGCACTTCACGGGCTATGTCCCTCTTATCTTCCTCGACATGTGCTACACTACCCATGGACGACCTGCTAAGAGCATCTGCCACTACATTGGCCTTGCCCGGGTGATATAACACACTCATATAGTAATCCTTTAGTAATTCTAACCATCGCCTCTGCCGAATATTCAACTCTCTTTGAGTGAACACATACTGTAAACTCTTATGATCCGTAAAGACATCAACATGAACACCGTACAAATAGTATCTCCAAATTTTCAAAGCAAAAACCACTGCAGCTAACTCGAGGTCATGGGTCGGATAATTCTTTTCATGAGGTTTCAACTGCCAGGAGGAATAGGCTATAACTTTACCCTTCTGCATCAACACAAAACCCAAACCAATTCTGGAAGCATCATAATATACCACAAAATCATCTACACCATTAGGCAGGGTCATCACAGGGGCTGAAGTGAGTCGAGTCTTCAACTCCTGAAAACTCTTATCGCAAGAATCTGACCACTGGAAAGGAGCAGCAATGGAAGATAAACCTTCGACAAAACGATGGTAGTAGCCAGCTAGACACAAGAAACTCCTAATATCTGATGGGGAAATAGGTCTAGGCCAATTCTTCACAGATTCTACCTTTTGAGGATCAACTCGAATACCATCAGAAGAAATAATATGACCCAGAAAAGCAACTGACCTTAGCCAGAATTCACACATGCTAAATTTGGCAAACAACTGTTGATCCCTAAGGATCAGTAAGACAATTCGAAAATGATCTGCATGCTCGTTCTCACTTCAGGAGTATACAAGAATATCATCTATGAACACAATAATGAACATATTTAGGTACTGTCTGAACACTCGATTCATGAGGTACATAAATGATGTTGGGGCATTCGTTAGACCGAAGGACATGACCAAGAATTCAAAATGACCATAATGAGTGCAAAAAGCCATCTTTGGAATATCACACTCTCTAACTTTAAGTTGGTGATAACCGGATCTCAAATCTATTTTTGAGAAGTAGCTGGCACCTTGCAGCTGATCAAATAGGTCATCAATTCTTGGAAGAGGGTACTTGTTCTTGACTGTGACCTTGTTAAGCTAATGATAGTCAATGCACATGCGCAATGAACCATCTTTCTTCCGCACGAATAGCATGGGTACACCCCAGGGAGACACACTAGGCCTTATAAAACCCTTATCAAGAAGATCTTTGAGTTGCTCTTTCAACTCCTTAAGTTTTGCAGGGTCCATACGATACGGAGGAATAGAAATAGGATGTGTATCAGGGAGAAGATCAATTCAAAATTCTATCTCTCTATCGGGAGGCATCCCTGGGAGATCTTTCGGGAAAACATCAGGAAACTCATTGACAACACTAAGACACTGAATAGTTGGAGTCTCAGACTTAGTGTCCTTAACTTGAACTAAATGATAGATACAACCCTTGGATATCAATTTCCTAGTTTTTAGACAGGATATGAAATGACTTTTAGGAGATACCGAATTTCTGAACCACTCAAACAATGGATCATTGGGAAACTGAAACTTGACTACCCGAGTACGACAATCTATAGACGCATAACAAGAGTGTAGCCAATCCATAGCCAGAATAATATCAAAATCAACCATGTCTAGCTCAGTAAAATCTAGAAACATGACTCTATTAAGAACAGTGATAGGACATTTCTTATATACTTGCTTAGCAACAACAGATTCACCGACTGGTCTAGAGACTAGAAAAGGCTCAGAAATATTTTCAACACTGATTTCAAAATTCACAGCCACCAACGGAGTCACATAAGAAAGACTTGACCCAGGGTCCAGAAACACATACACATCGAAATGAAATATACGAAGTGTACCAATAACAATATCTGGTGAATCCTCCTACTCTTGGCGGGGTCGTATAGCATAAAAGCAATTCTGGTGCTGACCACCTGCAGTACTAGACGAGGCACCCTGAAGAGGAGTAGGACGAACTACAGGGGCTGGAGCACTAATAGCCTAACTCTAGGGACGAACATCGCTGCTCCCCTGTCTAGCATAAGGGCAATCCCTGAACTTGCGGCCCAACTTACCAAAACCAAAATAACCCCTCTGACCGACTAAGCACTCACCAAGATATTCTCTACCACACTTCGAACATGGGGGAGGACGAGGTCTATTACTCACACTATCCTGGGACCTGGACATAGTAGGCCTATTACCCTGCTCCAGCCTAATTTTGAATGCAGGAGTACTGGATGATGAAGGCACTGGCACAAGAGAATGGTTTTGGAACTGAGGGCGGATCCCTCCAGAAAATCTAGCCTGACTATACCCCTGTTGCTCTCATCTAACTCTCTTATTCCCTCTAACTCTCTCTCTCTCCTTCACTTCATATGCTTTAATCTGGTGAGCATGAATCATTAGTCATGAAAGGTCCATGTCCCTATTAAGCATAGCGGATCTACACTCTCTCACAACATAACCAGATACACCAGCCAAGAACTTACTCATACTAGTTCTAGAATCAGCCATCATACCAGGAGCATACTTAGATAACTGATTAAACTTATGGAAATACTCCTTAACTGTCATAGTGCCCTGTCTCAAGTTCATAAATTCTTCTAATTTTGCTTCCCTCAGCTCCGGGGGAAAGAATCTGTCTAAGAAGGCATCTTGGAATAATTGCCAAGTCACAGGAGTATCATTCTCCCCTCTACTCTTCCTCCACATCTCCACCCAATAATAAGCAACATCTTTTATTCGATAGGCAGCCAATTCAACACTCTTCTCCTCAGTCACGTGCATAATCTGAGTGATCTTTCTCACTTTATCTAAATATATTTGTGAGTCTTCACCTACTTTTGACCCAAAGAACTCAGGTGGATTCATTCGTATAAAGTCACAAACCCGGGCTGCAGTAGAATTATTCCCTTGCAGAGGTGGAACAGTAAAGTGGGTGTTGGCTTGAGCGTTGGCGGTGACCGCCTCGGCTAGCGCTTGGAAAGCTTCCCAAAATTCGGCATGGGAGACCATCTCACCTAAAGGATCAACGGGTTGAGGTCATTCATTATTTCTGCGAGCTCTACGAGGAGGCATTTTTTGTCATAAGATGGAATGAATTAATAGCAGAGAGAAATAGTTATAGGCACGATAGACTCTTGAAAGAAAGAAATATCTTTTCCTAAAACGTCCTGTAGCCTCTTGCTCATAGATGTGGCGCTCTACACACCGATGATCAAGACTCTACGTAATACGGCTTGTCAGACTCCCTAGGACTGCTTCAACCTTAGGCTCTGATACCAAGCTTGTAACACCCCAAAAACTTATCCTGATACGTCACATGGTACTCAAGGCCACACGTGGCCTCAAGCTAACCCTCTAAGCTTGTCATCACTTTTAGAACTCATTATAGCGTAAATCATGCTAAGATAAAGAGGAATAACTATGTCATGAATATACTGAAACATGAAGTAATACTGCCTTGTACAAACACAATACTGAAATCTATGTACACGCTGGTACAATAGTCTGACAAAGCCTCTACAATATAGGACTGAGGAGCCATTGGGACAGATCCCCAACTGACTCATACTGAACTGAAAGTAAACAACGATTTATTAACCAGACAAAATTGAAAACACAGGTCCTCGAACCATGAGGACTCACCAACCGCAAAAATGTAGATGAAGGTACTCAAAGATCACTGTCGCTGCTGAGACTGAGCACCTGAACCTATATCATGAGGAAATATAGAGTACAAAAGAGTATGAGAGTCAGTAATTGGGAATGTACTGAGTATGTGGAGGTGGATGCAACATTTTAAATAATATCATAAATGTATAAGAAAATCATGCATGCTGACAATAATAACTCTCTTCGCTTGAATTATTATAAACATCATTTCCGTAAGTCATCAGTAATAACACGTGTTTCATAAATCATTTAACTCATCTCAAACTCATTGACTCATGACTTAGAGTGACTCGATAACTCATGGTACTTAGATCATTATGGACGTGGGAGTTTGTTATAACCGACATAACTACACCATGTGAGCCGCATGGAGTCCAACATTTTTCCCTTCTAAGAAGAGAACCCCACATTGGCAGAGGTGTCGTACTCTTTCTAGGGATTACAACCTCAATCTCATTATCAAAATCTCATACTCGGCCTTTGTCCCACAATTATCAACATCAATCCTATGGTGGTACGTAGTTCTGGGGATATACGAAATTTCCATCTCATGTCTAAATACTTCTCCCATACTCAGCTCAGAACGAGTAAGGAAATCCACCTCAATCAATATAAGTCATGGGTCTATCATGATGACCAAAACAACACTATATCTCATCGGTAAATCATATACGACTGTGGATTCCTAACTCGACTCAAATTCAAACAATGTTTCTCAACATCAAGTACATTTACTTATCAAATCATTTCAAATGCCAAAGCTTCAAGGAAACATCATCAAACTCATTCTTGACTTTCAATTCAAATATCGATATATATATATATTCAATAGTCAAATTTCTTATAGAAAAACACAAATCTTGATACTTATCATAAATCACTTAGAAATCATCAATATATAATGAAAATATACATCTCATGGAATAAATACTCAATTTAAGAAGCATGATGGTGAAATAACTATAAATATCAAGCTTATTCAACTCAAGTCTCTGAAATCATACATAAATAAATTTGGGTGCAAACCCACTTGCAAAATCATGTAAATCAATAATAGAAAGTAAATCTTTAGGCAAAAGAATGAAAGGAGTGTTCTTGTTGAAACCCCACATACCTTGGATTTTGATTTGAAGATGTGGAAACTTGTTTGGAACTCTTCTCAAACTTTTGGGCCAAGATTCTTGATGCCTTTGACTTGGGAAACTTAGTTCTTGAACAATTTTGAAGAAATTTATGGGAGATTTCTTGAATTTCTTGGAGATGATTTGATTTTTGGGTTTGGAAGAAACCCTAGGTTTGTAGAGAATTCTTGAAAGAAATTTGGAGAGAAATGGAGAGAAATGATCTTCTCTTCTCTACATATATATATATAAGGACACAAGGAGAGGAAATGACCAAGATGCCCTTTTTTGAAAATACTGAAATTTGTTGATCGAGGCCTTTGACGGTCGATCTGATGGTCCGTCATGTCTCCTGAAGGTCCACCAGATTGTACGCCTCCCGAGTGCCAAAACTAGAATGTTCTTCCTTGACGTGATGGTTGAAGTGATATTCTGTCAGGAAATTGACGATCCACCAAGTCGTTCGTCACCCGAGGGCCAGAAAGGAGACATTTTTTCTCGACATGACGGACCCCTTGACGGTTCGTCAACTTTTTAACGATCCACCAACTTGGACGTCGCATGATGGAATGAGAAAGGAGTCACTACCTTTTCTTAACGAGGAACTTGAAGGTCCACCAGGGACCTGACGGTCTACCAAGTCGATCGTCAAACCTGGGCTATCTGATATCGTTGAGTAAAACGGCCATAGCTCACTCATCCGATGTCATATTTTGATGAAATTGGTATCTATGGAAAGATTATTCAATGCTATACATGACAAAAATTAGAAATTAGAGAAATACAACATGGTGTAAACATAAATCACTTTGGAAGTCATATATATCCACTCAAAAGATGGATTTAGGCTTAAGAAATGATCGGGGTATTACATAAATCCCCCACATTGGTGGGAGAAAGAAGCTTTCAAGTTTTTATATTGAGAAGAAAAATCCACTTGGATATGTGAGTCAAAGAGCAAGAGGTGACTTGCACTATCTTCGTCGCTCTCTTAGCTCCCGCTTCTGATTCAGATTCATCAAATGATCGATCTATGAGATTTTTATTTTTGGACAAAATTTATTAGAAACTTCATGAACAACTGAAATTATAATCCAAAGAACCTTATAAAAATGTTTTTCTCCATGTTCGGGTGCATTTCGGATACTATACAAACGCATGCTCAATACACCTTAAACGGATGCGACCCTTCGAGGGAAGAGGCACACTATTTCGCATAAAGTGGCATCTGCGGTCGTACCCTGGCGACCTGTGGTTGCAGGTCCAGTGCAGGTGTAGCGCGGAAGATACTGGAATTCGGACAGTGTAACTTGCGGCCGCAGATTGAGCACTGTTCTAGCACAGACTAGGCGCAGGTAACATGACTGTACTGGATAGGTTCCTTTTCAAAAGGGCACATTAAGTCTATAAATACTTGACATATTCCTCAGGTACAAACATGATTTTTGACAAAAAAACACTCTTCTTCTCTACAAAAACTCAGTGTGATCATTAGCTGTTGAGTGAGTTCGAGGAATCTAATAATTTGAGATACCATTATTGTTGTATTAAAAGCCATTTTATCCTGGGAGGAAAATTCCATAACCTCGGGTACAGTGAGGGGCATTATTCCTTAAGGAAAATCCGTGAAGTCAGGGGACTTGGCTTTAAATTTTCATTTCATCTTATTTCTGAAATTATAACACATTTCTTGGATAGATTATTTCTAATATTATGTTGAAGGTGTTGTGTAACTTCATAGGTGTTCTTGTTCATAGACTTGAAATTGTGTTGAAGTTGTTTTGTGCCTAAATACAGATTTGTGTACCCGAAAACATTGAAAATAATAATCTTAAGGAACAACTTTTGAATCTGTATTGCTTGGCTTATGGATATTAAAGCTTTAATATTTATACTCCATTTGAACTTAATTAGTTATTTGAAGACATAAAAACTTCATCACAAGGTAAAGATCACTCAGTTGACGATTGTAAGTCAGAAAAACTTCATAATTAAACTAGAAACAAGAGGTATTTAAAGTTGTTGTAATATTATTAATAGTATTTTTATATACTGAAGTTATTGTCATGTTGTGACAGGAAAATGGCTACTGATAGTCAAGTGCATGATGATGCAACGACTGTGGCAGCAACTAGTATTGCCACAACGAGTCGTACGAATGCTCCGCCAGCAATGGCACCAGCAGAGAAGCCCAAAAAATTTACAGGTATTGACTTCAAAAGGTGGCAGAAGAAAATGTTCTTCTACCTTACAACTCTTTATCTTCAAAGGTTCACATTTGAAGAAGCTCTAGAGGTGCCCAAAGTAACCTCTAACCAAGAGCATTTTGTCATTATGGAGGCTTGGAAACACTCAGATTTCCTATGCAGGAATTACATTCTAAATAGCCTCACAGATGAACTATACAATGTGTATAGTGGTATGAAAATGGCAAAGGATTTGTGAGGGGCTCTGGAAAGGAAGTATAAGACTGAGGATGCGGGAACTAAAAAGTTCTTCATTGCAAGATTCCTAGAGTTTAAAATGATTGACAACAAGTATGTTGTATCGTAAGTCTAGGAACTGCAAATAATCATCCATGATCTCCTTGTGGAAGGTATAGTTTTGAGGAATAACTTAGTTGAATTTATTAAAAATATTCTTAATGTTCACATTAACTTAATTGTTGGTTTGATCATTAATGACGTATTTCAAGTCACGACAATTATTGAGAAGTTACTACCTTTGTGGAAGGACTTCAAGAACTACTTGAAAAACTAATGAAATGAGATGTTAGTCGAAGTTCTTATAATAAAATAGCTCATTGAAGAAGACAATAAAGTCGTGGAAATAAGGTCGAAGGGAATTTCAGCAATAAATGGAGCAAATATTATAGAAGATGATAAAAACAACTCCAACAAGTGAAAGAAAGCTGGACATAAAAGCAATCAACCCAAGAAGAAATTCAAAGGAAAATGCTTTAACTGTGGCAAGATTGGCCTCAAGTCTATAGTTTGTCGTGCCCCAAAGAAAAGCAAGAAAAAGGACAAAGCTAATATGGTTGAGTCCAAGAAATAAATGGATGATCTGTGTACCATGCTATCCAAATGCAACTTAGTGGGAAATCCTCGAGAATGGCGGATGGATTTCGGCTCCACCCGCCACGTTTGAGCTAATAAGGAGTTATTTGTTGCTCTTGATCCGATTCAAGGCAAGGAGAAGATATATAGGGTCAACTCCGCAATTGCTAAAGTTGAAGAAACAGGAAAGGTCTTCCTGAAAATGACATTAGGCAAAATGGTGACATTGAACAATGTCCTATATGTACTAGAGTTGAAGAAGAACCTAATTTCTTTATTACTTCTTGACAAAAAAGGGATTCAAATATATATTTGTTTCTGAAAATTGTATTTTGTAAAGGAGGAGTGTATGTAGGAAAAGGCTACCTCAATGAGGGTGTATTCAAAATGAATGTAATGAATGTTAAAATCAATAAAAGTTCAGTTTCATCTTACTTGCTTGTGTCTTATGAATTGTGGCCTGAACAATTAGGCCATGTAAATAACAAAACATTACAAGAACTAATTAACTTAGAAGTTTTGCCAAACTTTGAGTGCAATAAATCAAACTGCCAAACATGTATGGAATCAAAGTATGCTAAACATCCGTATAAGTCATTTGAAAGGAATTCCAATCCATTAGACTTAATCCATATAGATATTTATGATATGAATTCAAAACCATCTCGTAGTGGAAAAGAGTATTTTATAACATTTATTGATGATTGCACTAGATACTATTATGTCTATTTGCTAAATAGTAAGGATGAAGCAATATATGCATGCAGGCAATATAAAATTGAAGTTGAAAATCAGTTAGAGAAAAACATTAAAATGATAAGAAGTGATAGGGGTGGAGAATATATATCTCCCTTTGTGCAAATATGTGTAGAGAATGGAATCATCCATCAAAATACAACCCCGTATTCACCATATTCTAATAAAATTGCAAAAAGGAAAAATTGAACCTTGAATGAAATAATTAATGCCTTACTAATAAGTATAGGTTTACCGCAAAATTTGTGGGGGGAAAGCCATCCTTACAGCTTACCGAATACTCAACAGTTTCCCATAGTAAGACACAATTAATTCCATATAAAAAATGGAAAAGAAGGAAATCCAACTTGAAATATTTCAATGTGTGGGGGTTTCTATCATAGGTTCAAGTTCCTATACCTAAAAGAGTAAGGATAGGACCTAAGATGGTGAACTGCATGTTCATAGGATATGCTAAAAGTATCAAAGCATGTTGGTTTTTGGTTCATAAATCCAAATATTCGGATATTACTAAAAATATTGTAATTAAATTAGATAATACTGAATTCTCTGAACACATTTATCTGTATAAAACTAGATATGATTAGTCTAGTGGGGGGTCTAAACGACCTCAAAAAGAACCAAGTGAGGGTGTACATAATGATGGGAATCCAAGATGTAGTACACTTCAAAGAACGTCAACTTTATTTGGATCGAATTTTGTAACATTTCTCTTAGAAAATGAGCCTCTAACATTTAAAAAAGCAATGGCATATTTGGACTCATCCTTTTGGAAAGAGGCTGTCAATAGTGAGATTGATTCAATCTGAAGCAACCATACATGGGAGTTGGTTGTTCTTCCTCCAAAAAATAAACCTTTAGGTTCTAAATTTATTTTCAAAAGGAAAATGAAAGATGATGTTACTATTAACAAATACAAGGCAAGACTTGTTGTAAAATTCTTTAAACAAAAGGAAGGCATTGATTTCTTTGATACATAATTGCCAGTAACGATAATAATGTCAAAGGTTCACATTTGAAGAAGCTCTAGAGGTGCCCAAAGTAACCTCTGACCAAGAGCATTTTGTCATTATGGAGGCTTGGAAACACTCAGATTTCCTATGCAGGAATTACATTCTAAATAGCCTCACAGATGAACTATACAATGTGTATAGTGGTATGAAAATGGCAAAGGATTTGTGAGGGGCTCTATAAAGGAAGTATAAGACTGAGGATGCGGGAACTAAAAAGTTCTTCATTGCAAGATTCCTAGAGTTTAAAATGATTGACAACAAGTATGTTGTATCGTAAGTCTAGGAACTGCAAATAATCATCCATGATCTCCTTGTGGAAGGTATAGTTTTGAGGAATAACTTAGTTGAATTTATTAAAAATATTCTTAATGTTCACATTAACTTAATTGTTGGTTTGATCGTTAATGACGTATTTCAAGTCACGACAATTATTGAGAAGTTACTACCTTTGTGGAAGGACTTCAAGAACTACTTGAAAAACTAATGAAATGAGATGTTAGTCGAAGTTCTTATAATAAAATAGCTCATTGAAGAAGTCAATAAAGTCATGGAAATAAGGTCGAAGGGAATTTCAGTAATAAATGGAGCAAATATTATAGAAGATGATAAAAACAACTCCAACAAGTGAAAGAAAGCTGGACATAAAAGCAATCAACCCAAGAAGAAATTCAAAGGAAAATGCTTTAACTGTGGCAAGATTGGCCTCAAGTCTATAGTTTGTCGTGCCCCAAAGAAAAGCAAGAAAAAGGACAAAGCTAATATGGTTGAGTCCAAGAAATAAATGGATGATCTGTGTACCATGCTATCCAAATGCAACTTAGTGGGAAATCCTCGAGAATGGCAGAGGGATTTCGGCTCCACCCACCACGTTTGAGCTAATAAGGAGTTATTTGTTGCTCTTGATCCGATTCAAGGCAAGGAGAAGATATATATGGTCAACTCCGCAATTGCTAAAGTTGAAGAAAAAGGAAAGATCTTCCTGAAAATGACATTAGGCAAAATGGTGACATTGAACAATGTCCTATATGTACTAGAGTTGAAGAAGAACCTAATTTCTTTATTACTTCTAGACAAAAAAAGGATTCAAATATATAATTGTTTCTGAAAATTGTATTTTGTAAAGGAGGAGTGTATGTAGGAAAAGGCTACCTCAATGAGGGTGTATTCAAAATGAATGTAATGAATGTTAAAATCAATAAAAGTTCAGTTTCATCTTACTTACTTGTGTCTTATGAATTGTGGCCTGAACAATTAGGCCATGTAAATAACAAAACATTACAAGAACTAATTAACTTAGAAGTTTTGCCAAACTTTGAGTGCAATAAATCAAACTGCCAAACATGTATGGAATCATAGTATGCTAAACATCCGTATAAGTCATTTGAAAGGAATTCCAATCCATTAGACTTAATCCATATAGATATTTATGATACGAATTCAAAACCATCTCGTAGTGGAAAAGAGTATTTTATAACATTTATTGATGATTGCACTAGATACTATTATGTCTATTTGCTAAATAGTAAGGATGAAGCAATATATGCATGCAGGCAATATAAAATTAAAGTTGAAAATCCGTTAGAGAAAAACATTAAAATGATAAGAAGTGATAGGGGTGGAGAATATATATCTCCGTTTGTGCAAATATGTGTAGAGAATGGAATCATCCATCAAAATACAACCCCGTATTCACCTTATTCTAATAAAATTGCAAAAAGGAAAAATTGAACCTTGAATGAAATAATTAATGCCTTACTAATAAGTATAGGTTTACCGCAAAATTTGTGGGGGGAAAGCCATCCTTACAGCTTACCGAATACTCAACAGTTTCCCATAGTAAGACACAATTAATTCCATATGAAAAATGGAAAAGAAAGAAATCCAACTTGAAATATTTCAATGTGTGGGGGTTTCTATCATAGGTTCAAGTTCCTATACCTAAAAGAGTAAGGATAGGACCTAAGATGGTGGACTGCATGTTCATAGGATATGCTAAAAGTATCAAAGCATGTTGGTTTTTGGTTCATAAATCCAAATATTCGGATATTACTAAAAATATGGTAATTAAATTAGATAATGCTAAATTCTCTAAACACATTTATCTGTATAAAACTAGATATGATTAGTCTAGTGGGGGGTCTAAACGACCTCAAAATGAACCAACTGAGGGTGTACATAATGATGGGAATCCAAGATGTAGTACACGTCAAAGAACGTCAACTTTATTTGGATCGAATTTTGTAACATTTCTCTTAGAAAATGAGCCTCTAACATTTAAAAAAGTAATGGCATCTTTGGACTCATCCTTTTGGAAAGAGGCTGTCAATAGTGAGATTGATTCAATCTGAAGCAACCATACATGGGAGTTGGTTGTTCTTCCTCCAAAAAATAAACCTTTAGGTTCTAAATTTATTTTCAAAAGGAAAATGAAAGATGATGTTACTATTAACAAATACAAGGCAAGACTTGTTGTAAAATTCTTTAAACAAAAGGAAGGCCCTGATTTCCTTGATACATAATTGCCAGTAACGATAATAATGTCAATTCGGATGTTAATTGCCTTGGCGGCAGTATATAGTCTTGAAATTCATCCTATGGATGTGAAAACAACATTCCTAAATGGAGAATTGGGGGAAGAAATTTATATGGAACAGCCTGAGAGTTTTGAGGTTCTAGGAAAAGAAATTAAGGTGTGTAAACTTGTTAAGTCGCTTTATGGACTAAAATAAGCACCCAAACAATTGCATGAAAAATTTGACCAAACCATGTTTGAAAACGGGTTCATGATTAATGAATGTAATAAATGTGTTTATATTAAAGACACTCCAAATCATAAAGTCATTATTTGATTGTATGTGTATGATATGTTGATCATCAGTAGAGATATTTCAGACATAAATGCTAGAAAATGAATGCTTGAGAGAAAGTTTGATATGAAAGACCTTAGAGTTACAGATGTGATCTTAGGAATAAAAATCCATATAAATACCCAAGGATTGGCATTGTCACAGTCTCACTACATCAAAAAAGTACTTGACAAATTCAAGTATATGGAATTTGGTATTTCCAAGACTCCATTAGATGTAAGTTTCGCACTTCAAAAGAATGAAGGTGCATGCTATGTTTGGTAATGTACATGAGTAATCCCAAAAAAACTCATGGGATGGTAATGAAAAGTGTTTTGGGGTATCTTAAATAAAATCATGTAACACCCAGAAAATCTATCCCAAGACGTCACACGGTGCTTAGGACCACAAGTGATCCCAAGCTAACCCATGAACTGGTATACTGTTAAGAAACTGATTAAATATGTATAAACTAACTTAATTTACTATGTGGAAATAGAACAATGATGGAATCTGTGAAAATACAATATTGATAAAATTGTACATTCTGATAAAGTCTGAAAAGAGGGACTAAAATTGCATGATTGACTCTAACTGACATCTGTGAAGCCTCTACTATAGTGACTATAGATAGGTGGGACATGAATCCATCTACAACTAATCAATACATATGAGTAAGGAACTAAAGTACATAAATAGCATCTAACTAAAGTCCTCAAAGTAGGAGGACTCATCATCTGCCAAATGAAATCTGCAACTGTCTGATCCTGACTATACATGCTACAACTTGTACCTACATTATGAGACAATGTAACACATAGACGTATATGTGGATCAATACTTGAGGATGTACTGAGTATATTGGGGTGAAATTCATAAGTAAAACATCATCTCATCACCATAATTTGTAAAACAATACATGCTAAATGTAAATGACTCACATAAGCATGAATATCTAAAATAATAAAATTTGTAATAATGAATAACAAATCATACTAGAAAATCTAGTGAGTCATAACATTTAGTTCAGAAATCTGTTCTTATATTCTCTCTTTAAACCATACTGTCTAAGTGTAGAAAGGACTCACTTCTATGTCTGAAATCTGAAAGATGAAATTTGTAACTCTTATCTCTCTGTAAAGCATAATATGAATAAAATTTATGATCCTTTACACTTAGTTTTCTTAAAAGATTTTTTGTTACTCTTTTACTTTAACTTGTAGGGAGGTTCTCTTAACCGACATAAACCATGAGAGATAACATGGAGTCCAACGTTCTTTTCCCCCTAAGGAGGAATCCTCACATTGGGGAGAGGACTCGTACTCTTGCCAGGGAGTATAACCTACTTTCCATGTGATTGATCACAAGCTTAATCTTCTAGTCATATAAAAATGGGAATAATCTCAATCAGTACCTATGTTGACTTGTAGTTCTGTGGAAGATAGGGCACACTAATCCCACATATACCACTCGGTGCTAAATACTACTCCCTCTTAAATATGTATGCTCAAACCATTGGAAACCCACTTTTTAAAACTAGAATAAGGGTTTATATAAAAAAAATAGTTGTGCATTTATCTGAGTAAATCTGTAAATAAAGTTGTTCCGAGTTTTATAAACTGTAAGAATCTATAAAGTGGATTTCCATTGACATTCCTGATCATGATTCAACCTAAAAATCATTACTTTAAGGTTATGAGGATTGTAAAATAGAGTCTCCAACCTACGAAGGACAAAATAATTCTAAGTGTAAACACTTAGCTGAAATTTCTATGACTGTGACCTCTTTTCAAGCTTTAATGGACTGAGTTAAGCTTAGAATTTTTCCAGGTCTTACACATTCCTTATTGAAATACCACCACGTATTTCACATTAGTGACATAATTTTACCCGCTCAATGGCATCCCTATGCATGGTGGGAAAGTAAAACCCACATTGAAGGATTTTAGCAGTGGTGCATATTTCTCTATGATGACCACCGTGGGGTGACGAGTGGCACGCTTCGAGGATATCATTAATCACCACATGCATGAAACATAGACTAATAAATCCATCTAGACACTCCCAGAATAGGAATATCTCATCCTAAAAGTATCTCTTTGCATCGAACAAGAACTATTTGTTTTGATAGTATCCCATTCCCTCGAGAAGCACACGACTCGCTATATAGTTGTCAAGGTCAGCATAGCATGGTATGTTTCTTCCTGTAATAGAAATGACCAATTTATTGGGAAAGGAATCACTGATTTCAATTTCTCCTTCTTTTCAAGATTACCTTCATCACGCTAGAGATGATCGAGAACTTGTATTTGTACCCCTTTCGATCTTTTACCTCGAAGTTAAATTCTTGGAGGAGTGAAATACATCTAATTAGATGGGGAATTACCTCCTTTTAATCCATGATATATTTAATGGTGGGATGATCCATTTGATCTATTTGTACTACTAGTTTCCTTCCTAACAAGTAGGCACAAAAAATTTTAAAAGCATATACAACTGCTAATAATTCTTTCTCGGTAATGGTGTAGTAACATTGAGCATTATTCAAGGTCTTGATTGTATATTATATAGGATGTAAGAGTTTTTCCTTTCATTAACCTAACACCACACCCAATGCAATCCCATTTGCATCAAAAATTACCTTAAAAGGAGATGACCCTTCCGGGGCTACAATGATAGGGTCAAAAATAAGCAATTCTTTAAGATGTTCAAAAGAGTTCAAGAAAGCCTCATCAAAGTTGAATTTGGTTTCTTTCTCAAGGATCTTAAACATTGGATGAGCTATCTTGGAAAAATTCTTGATGAAACATCAGTAGAACCCGGCATGTCTAAGAAAGCTATGAACACCCTTGACGGAAATGAGAGGTGGAATCTTGGAAACTACCTCAACCTTTTCTTGATCGACTTGAATGCCATTTCCCAATATCTATGGCCCAAGACAATGCCTTATTTGACCATGAAATTGAATTTCTCCTAATTCAACACATTGTTTGTCTCCACACATCGTTCAAGCAACTTTCTTAAATGTTTGAGGCATGACTCAAAGGAGTTTCATAACACCGAGAAATCATCCTTTAACAACTCCATGGAGTCTTTCATGGTTCCATGTATATTAACAACATGCAACATTGAAAGGTTGCCTGGGCATTACTTATCCTAAAGGGCATTTGCCTGAATACAAACATCCCATACGGGCAAGTAAAAGTCATATTCTCTTGGTCCTCTGAGCGATACAAATTTGATTGTATCCCAAATAACTGCCTAAAAATAGTGCCATCCTCGCTCTTCTAGCCTATCAAACATTTGATCCATAAAAGGCATTAGAAAAATGGTCTTTCTTGGTCCATGAGTTTAAATTTTTATAGTCCTTGCAAACTCGCCAACCGGTGATCAATCGAACAGGAATAAGATCATTCTTCTCATTTTAAACTACTGTGATCCCCCTTTTAGGACGCATTGCACCAGACATACCTAAGTGCTATTGGATATTCGATATACCTCTCCCGCATTAAGACACTTTATGATTTCTTTCGTCATCACCTCTAGTATGGGCTGATTTAACCGTATTTGGTGTTCCACACTCGGAACATGACTATGCTAAATTTTAATCTTGTGTGAGCAAATGTCTCGGTCTATTCCTATTATATCTTCTATTGTCCATCTAATTTCTCGAATGAACTTCTTTACCACCACTTTCAATGAGTATACTTGAAAGCATTCGAGGTCACTAGCGATAATGATTGGTAATAGATTTGCATCCCCAAGAACACATATCAGAGATAGGGTAGTAAAGGTTTCAATTAAACTTTGGGAGGCTTGAGGATGGATGGTTTTGTGGGTGGGCTCTCACGGTTTTTTAGATCAAGGTCCAAATTCACCGGGTTGTTGGTGTAAACTCCAAGCCCCATTACAGATACAACTACCTCATCATACTCTTCCACTTCATCCTTTTTGGAATTCCATAGCACTCCTACCAAAGTATCATCCAACAAGCTCACATCAACATGTTTTTCCTCTTCCACATAAATAACATAAATCATCGAGATGACTTGTAAGTCCATGAGTTGCTTCATGTTCTTGCAAACATTGAAGGATACCTCCTTATTATTCAATCAAAACTTTATCTAACTGGAATCCACATCCACCAAAGCTTTTTTAGTCGCTAAGAATGGTCTCCCAAGAATAATAGAAATTTCAATGTCGATTGCACAATCCGTGATTACAAAGTTGGCTGAGAATATAAACCGTTCAACTTTTACTATCATATCATTAAGCACTCCCATTGGCTTTCTGATGGACTGATCGACCATGAGCAATTTTATTTTGGTAGGCTTTGGCTTTCCCATTCCAGGCTTTTAATATATGGCATAAGGCATTAGGTTTACACTTGCTCCAAGATCGTACAATGCTCTTGCAAATTTAAACATTCCAATGGTGCATGGAATCGTAAATGCACTGGGGTCCTTCTTATTTTCTTCAAATTTTTTTGACATAAGGTCACTACAATGATACGTTACTTAAATAGTTTCATCCTCTACTAGTTTCATATTAGATAACAAATCCTTCATGAATTTAGCATACCCCGACATGTCTTCTAAGGCCTCAATATAGGGAATATTTTATAGATAGGGTGATAAATTTATCGAAGATCTTGTTAAGGTTTGCATCTTCTATCTTTTCCTTGGACCACTTGGGGAAATGAGGAGGAATGGGGTTTAATGGTATAAAGACAATTTGACAATCATTCACCCTTATCTTTCCCATAGAAATATCACTCAGCTTTGGATCCCCATCATTGGACCTTTTTCTTTCTTCTTTACTTCTTCTTCATTTTGGATTTCATCACCTTTCCTTTCAATGAGATACCTTGATATTTGATTCACTTTTGCCTCTAATAATTGAGTGGCAATCGAGTGGAATGTAACTGTTTGTTGGAGTGTATATAAATTAATTCACATCTCATTTACCATTTCCCCGGTCCTCTCAACACTACTCAAGATTTGAGCCAAAGTACCTCTATTTATTTCCCTTTTACTTTGCATTGTGCCATAACTAGACACTTACAATTTCGACCTTGATTCCCGTCTTACCCTTGAGAGTCAAGATGGAAACCCTCCAAGCTTTTAGGTAACATGTGTAACTTGCTATTGGTCACCTCTTTCTCTACACTGTTTATTAGTTCAACTTCTCTTGCTTTTATCATACTTACACTTTCCATTGGGTCTCCTAACATATGCTCAATTAGGAGTTTAGGGAATGACATAATATAGACCATATTTGAATTTTTATCCTCCTCTTCATGTTTTTTATTTTGGTACATAGAATATGTGGAGAGAGACCTCACGGACACCTCATCATTCTTTATGTCCCAACCCCTACACAAGATTGCCACTTAATTCAAGACTTTTGAAGAAACTCCATATGGCGAGTTAATTAATGATCCATCAGATGTACTATTAATTATAGATTTATTCAATGGATCAAAACACTTATAGAATATTGTAAGAAGCATCTTATCCAGAATCTCATGGTTAGGGTAGTTTGTGAGCTTTTCCTTGAACCTTTCCCATGCATCATACCAAGTTTCATTATGTAATTGATGGAAATTAATGATCTCATCCTGAAATATAAAAATCTTAGAAGGTGGGAAGTATTGAAATAAGAAGGCTTCCATAAGACCTATCCATGAGGTAATGGACCTAGAGGGTAGCAATCTTAGCAATAGCACTGCCTTTCCCGTTAGAGAGAAAGGGAAAATATGTAACTAGATGGATTCTTGTGAAATGTGAGCAATATTAAAAGGAGCACAAACTTCCACAAATCCCTTCAAGTTTGAATTTGGGTCCTCATAGGCTTGACCGTTGAAAAGTCCCTTCAAATGGAGTAATTATATCATTTTGTTACAAAAAGAACTCCATGCTCTTCGGTAGGGGAATACTACTGGGACTCTCATGACCTTGAAAGACAAGGCACCCCGAGCCATCTTGACTCATGATTATATGGAAATGATAATGCTTACTTAAGAAAATATCAAAAACAAGAAAGAAGGTAAATCAATAATCACCACGGGCACATCAAAGTAAAAATCACACCGCATAAGTAAGATCTATATTCCACTCCTCGACAACGGTGACATTTTGACAATGCTCAAATTACTTACATATTTGAGGGGTAAGGCGATCTTTGTCAATAGACCAACTTACGTTAGGGTCAAATCCATAATGAGTAGGATTTTAACTTCAAGACCTAATGGGTGTTCTAATTACTAATATGGTACCCAAATTTAAAGCAAACATGGCATGTAATGTAAAGTAGGGGTTTAGTTTTAAAATTTATTGTACCAATTTTGAATCACTCCACAAGCTACACTAACACTTTTGAATTAAAATCATAGTTAGAGGAGATCTTGCTATTATGTCTACCCAAAGGTTTAAGGTGTCTAGGTTAAAGATGGTTCAATGTGATATCTATTTGTTGAGTAAGAAATAGGCTAGGTTGAAGCTCTTTTAGATTATTTATTCAACCAAACCTTAAAGATTTCACCCATCGGCTCTTTTGAGAACCTAACAAGTATGCTATACATAGTCACCCATAAATTTAATCGGGTATCCCTATTTCTAAGAAGATACCCATGGCATGGCTTACATTCCATTTAGATTGTAAATTGTAGTTAACCACATATTTAAGTGTCCACCATTGAATTTTCCCTCTATAACCCATTTTTCAAAAATGATATAGGTTTTTATGGGTTTACCTTCATCCCCCTTTCAAGGATGGTAAAGGTTTTCTAGAGTTTGGAATTTTCATCCATCAAACCCATTTTGAGATTTGGGGTTTTCACCCACAAATCTTAACTATTAATATTAAGAAATGGTGGAATACATACTCAACCACTAAAAATCATGCAAACACAGCAATACCCACACACAAATACACTTTAGTTCAACATAATCCCAAGATTTGGAAATTAGCTACTCATGAAATGAAAGAGAAAAAATCTACCTAGAAATTCACTCATGGCACACATAATAAAGAAAGGTATAGATAATTTTTTGTTCCACTCTTCAATTTCACCAATTTCTACTTAAAATACAAAATAAAGAGGAATGAATTTTTCCCCAAATTCTAGGGTTTCAACTGTGTTAAGTTTTGCAATCTATTCTCTTGAAAAATGTCCATGGGGAAAAAATTTTTGGGTCTTCTATAGGAATTTGAGTCAACTATCATATTTGACCAAAATTCCCTAGCTTTTTAATCCCGCTAGTCTGCACTCATATAGCTTCTCAGCGACTACGGTTGCCGCAACCGTGTTCAGATTCACGTTGTCACAGCAAAGTGACCTTCTTGACAGGCTAAAATCATAGTCCTCATACCGCGACCGTGGTAACTGAGGTTGTGTCTACTCCCGGTCTCCACTTGTACTCGTTTTCTTCTATTTAATCCCTTCTTAGTTCTAATTCACACCTTTTCATTTAATCAACTATGTGCCTACAAAATATGGATATTAGTGCATTTAATCGTGATTATGTCTTTTTTATTCATTCAAAACATCTTAGCTTACGCCAACAATAAGTGTAAATGAGTGGTAAATTTACCACATTTCAATCAGTCATACCAATTTTTATCTTTAAGATTATAGATTATTTCAGAAACATATTTATGCTTTGATTTGTATTATCAGATATTATACGTTCATGCATTCAGACTTATTTATCTTTTTCATTTCAGCCAGTCCTCATCTCATATACTAGTATATTCAAAGTACTATCTGCATACTTTTCTTTGCTCTATGATATCTTATAACATAGGTTCAGACGTATAATTATCTTATTATTCTTAGACAGGTAAGCGTTACTTAGCAGTAGTAGTGGTGAGTCCTCATCAATTGAGGACATGATTTGCTTATCTCAGTTATTTAAATATTACCTTATGTTTAGTTAGTCAGAATTAGTTGGGGGTCGGTCCCATCAACTCCTCATGATGTTTAGAGGGCTTCAAGAATATCAGTTAGATAGTCAGTCAGTTTTTTTAGTATTATCAATTGCTCAGATGAATAGATTAATTTCTAGTGTTTTATTAGATATTTCAAATATGTTTTGAAGCATATTTGAGTATTCATATTTATATTATTACATCAGCTTATCTCCCACATATGTATTATACTATAGTTTTACTCAGTGCCCACAGTAGGTACTAGTTCATAGGTTGGCTTGTGGTCATTTATGATCGTAAGAACTATTGTCGCAACAGGGGGTAGCCTTCTTTCAGTGTTCATGTCATGCAAAAGAGCATGATCTCTATTTAGTTCTTTTTTTTAATTCATCCATCTTTCTTTTTGCAGATAATGCCTCCTAGAAGAACCAGTGGAAGAAAAAATGAGGACCACCCCTTACCACTACCTGTTCTAGAAGATCCATTGAATGAGAATATCTCTCACGTTAAATTTAGGGATGTTTTCATGACCCTGGCCGATTTCATAGCTGCTTAAAATAATCAGCAGTTTGTTTCCCCAGTAAATCAAGTTTCAAATACAGATGTAATTAGAATTTGGAATTTCACTCGGATGAATCCCTCTCTATTTTTTGGATCCATGTCTAAGAAGGATCCACATGAATTGCTTGATATGGTATAGAAGGTGACTGATATCATTGGTGTCACTTTGATTGAAAATATGGAGTTGGTTATATATAAGTTGTAGGGTGTAGCTCCAACTTGGTTTATGTAGTTGAAAGACGACTGATATGTTGATGCAGGGCCTGTAGAGTATAAGGAGTTTTCCACAACTTTCTTAGACAGGTTCTTCCAACTAGAGTTGAGGAAAAAAAAGGTTCAGGAGTTCATAAATTTGAAGCAAGGTAGTATGAGTGTGAAGGAGTACTCACTCAAGTTCACTTAGTTGGAAAGGTATGCTCCTACTATGGTGGCAAATAATAGGTCTAGAATGAGAAAGTTCATATCAGGTGTCTCTGATAGTATGGTAAAGGAG
The DNA here is from genome assembly GCA_030864215.1 of Capsicum pubescens. NCBI lineage: Eukaryota > Viridiplantae > Streptophyta > Magnoliopsida > Solanales > Solanaceae > Capsicum > Capsicum pubescens. The sequence continues at coordinate 203,859,932 of CM061540.1, forward strand.
AGTAGGACTGCTATGTTTATTAAAGAGACGAGCCTATCTAGGCTCATAGTTTATGCTTAGTAAATTGAGTAGGAGAATCTTAAGGAGAAAGAGAGGGAAAAATAAGAGGGATAGAACAAGTAGTTTTAACTTTTCTCAACCATGTTAAGAAGGACGTAATCATTCTCGATTTTACCAGAATTTTTCTACCCCAACTCCATCTTCAGCTAGTGCTCTAGTGCCTATATTCAGGAATGACGATCGATATAGAGCGCCAGGCTCGAAATCCTAGCGTAGTGTAAACAGTGGTCATACTAATATGCTCTATAAAAAATATGGTAGGAATCATCAGGGTGAGTGTAATAATGGTAGTGATGTATGTTTGGGATGTGGCAAGCCATTCTATAGGGTCTGGGAGTGTCTAGTAGTTGCACCGATGGGAAAGTATTTATGCTAGCAGGGCCAATCTAATCTTTTATCAGCTTCAGCAGGCCGCCCGACTCAGTTGGATGCCACATCCAGTACCATAAGTAGGAAGCATTAGAATAGGTTATCTGCGCTCTAAACTCGTCATGATCAGGAAAGTTCTCCTGATATGGTTACGAGTATGTTACAAGTCTTCCATCTTTATGTTTACCCTTTATTAGACCCTGGACCCTCTTTATCTTTTGTTACTCCTTATATAGCTGTCAATTATTATGTTAGTCCTAAAACATTAGATGAACCTTTCTCAGTGTCTACACTAGTGAGTAAATCTATTATAGCCAGATGGGTATACAAAAATTATCGAGTTATAATATCTCAGAAAATCACATCAGTTGATCTTGTAGAGTTAGAGATAACCATTTTCGAAGTCATTCTCGACATGGATTGGCTCCACTTATGCTATGCCTTGATTGGATGTAGAAATAAAGTCATTTAGTTTTAGTTTCCCAATGAACAAGTCATCGAATGGATGGGTAGTACTTTAGTTCTTAGGGGTAAGATTATTTCATATCTTAAAGCCAGAAAGATGATATCTACGGGGTATGTCTACCATTTTGTCTGAGTCAAAGACTCAAATTTTTAGACTCAAAGTCTTGAGTCAGTTTTAGTAGTAAGGGAATTTCCAGATTGTTCCCTAAAGATCTTCCCAGAGTCCATCCCAAGAGGGAAATAGTCTTCAGAATATATCTCTTTCTCGATACCTAACCTATCTCTATTCAACCCTACTGAATAGCTCAGACTGAGCTTAAAGAATTAAAGAAATGTTTGAAAGATATCTTAGATAAGGGTTTTATTAGTCCTACTATTTCTCCATGGGGTGCTCCAGTTTTGTTTGTTTGTTAGAAAGATGGTTCTCTCAAAATGTGCATAAACTACCATCAATTGAACAAAGTCACAATCAAGAAAAGTATCCATTCCCTAGAATTTATGACTTTTTTGACCGACTTCAGGGTGCCAGTTATTTCTCTAAGATAGACCTCTGATTCGTCTATCATCATCTTAGAGTTAGAGAATGTGACATTCCGAGAACAACTTTTAACACTCGGTATGGTTATTTTGAATTCCTAGTTAATTCCTTCGGGCTAACAAATTCCCCTGTAGCTTTAATAAACTTGATGAACAGGGTGTTCAAGAAGTACTTGGACATGTTCATCATAGTCTATATTGATGACATCATTGTCTATTCCTGTAGTGAGAATGATCATGTAGACCATCTGAGAATTACATTGCAGACTCTTAGAGCTCATCAGTTGTTTGCTAAATTTAGTAAGATTTAATTTTTGCAAAGATCAATAGCTTTCCTTGTCCATATTATTTTCAGTGATGGGATTAGGGTTGACCCTCAAAATAACAAAGTAGTGAGAAACTAGCCCAGACCCATCTTGCCATCAAATATTCAGAGTTTCTTGGGTTTGGCTGGCTATTACAGGAAGTATGTTGAAGGGTTTTCTTCTATTGTATCCCTTATATCTCAATTGATTCAGAAGAAAGTCAAATTTCAGTGGTTAGATTCTTGCGAGAATAGTTTTCAGGAGTTGAAGCCTCAACTCGCTTCCGCTCAATCTTGACTTTTACATATGGTTAAGATGGATTTATAGTTTATTGTGATGCTTCCAGAGTTGGTATAGGTTGTATTTTGATGTAGAGAAGCAAGGTCATAACCTACGCCTCTAGACAACTTAAACCCTATAAAAAGAATTATCCAACCCATGATCTTAACTTGGCAGTTGTTGTTTTTTCCTTAAAAATTTTGAGGCACTATCTTTATGGTGTTCATGTCTATGTGTTCACAGATCATAAGAGTTTATACAATGTTTTTACACAGAAATATCTGAATCTTCGTTAGATAAGGTGTCTTGAGTATTTGAAAGATTATGATAGAATTGTGTTGTATCATCCAGGGAAGACCAATATAGTAGCAGATGCCCTTAGTAGATTATATATGGGTAGTGTTTCTTATGTTGAAGGATATAAGAAAAAGTTATTCAGTGAGGTTAATTATGTTGCTAGATTAAGTGTTCGGTTGGTTTATTCAGGTGAAGGTAGTATATGGGTTCAAATGGCTCAAAATCTTCATTGGTTGCCAAAGTTAAAGAAAAATAATATAGGGACCCTAGTTTTGTTAAGTTAAAGGAGGCAGATAGAGATCAGAAAGTAGAGGTTTTCTCCCCGGGGGGATGGTATGCTTCGTTGTCAAGGTAAGTTACGTGTTCTGTGTGATGATGGGTTAAGACAGCGAATACTTATAGAAGTGCATGGTACACAATATTCTATTCACACATTAGACACTAAGATGTATCGTGATTTGTGGGAAATCTATTGGTGGAGTGGTATGAAGAAGGATGTTGCAGAGTTTGTGTCTAAATGATCAAATTGTCAGCAAATTAGTTAAGCACCAAAGGATTAGTAGTACATTGCAGGAGTTCAGCATTCCTACTTAGAAGTGAGAAGTGGTGAACATGGATTTTGTGATAGGGTTGTCTTGTACGCATCGTCAGTATAATTCGATATGGGTCATTATAGATAAAATGAACAAATTAATTCATTTATTGCCAGTTCTGTAACATCCAGTATTTTTCTTGTAATTGTCCTAATTATATGGAACCTGGTATAGCCTTGTGGTATAGGTAACAGATGAGATTCGTTATGCAAGTATTAATGGGTAGATGGAATTATAGATGTTGCCAGTATAGTTTAATGTGATGTGACCAAGTTAACGTATACTACCATTTAAACTTGGGATCATAAGCTAGTATTTGAATCTAAAGTTTAAAGTGACCAAGTATGTATAAATTGAAGGTTAGATTAAAGGGATTAGGATATAGAAATGGAATAAAATATTGAGGTTCTTGCTTGACTTAATTAATGGACCATGGCTATGGACCAGATTTCGGCCTATACTAATATACTCATTTGGGCCCAAATTTAATAAAAGAGAAAGAAAATGGATAAATTTCCCAACACACAAATCTACCAAAGGCCCAAGTTAATTGAGCCCTAAATAAGAATTTAAGTAGGTGCATCACCTACTTTGAAAATTTGAGAAGCTTGAGTCCTTAAGTAGGTGCATTACCTACTTGGACCAATTTGACCAATTTTAAGGTCCAAAATATAGCTAAGGAGGTGGACAAAATAGGGACTTTATAAGACAAAGTTGCTGGTCAATTTACTTCATTTCTAAGTCACAATAAAGAGAATATTTCACCAAATCTCTCCACTCACTCTAAAACAAGAAGGAGTAGCCCTTAAATTCCTTCTAGGGTTCTTGAAGAAACCCTCACCTTTGCAGCCCAAGGTAAGTGAAAACACTTATGGTTTAGCTTAATTATCTCATGAAAGATTAGAAAAACATGTTATAGGTTCCTAATTATAAAAACATGGTAGAATATAGAACAAGCTACTTGCTAACTTTTTCTTTGTTATTAAGAGATCTTTTTTCTTCTTTGGTTTAAAGTGTGAAGAAAGTGAAAGTTAAAGTTTTGAGGAGTTCAAATTAGAAGAATAATTTGAAGAATTGAGGTAAGGTAACTGCTCCATTTTGTTCTCCTTGTATGTGAATTTGAAAGAGAATTATGGATGTGTTGTTATTGAGAACTCAAGAGATGATGAGTTCAATAATTAATTGCTACAATAAAAGGGATTTGAGGCTGTTTTATGGACTTTTTTGTATGCATAGGTTATGGTCTACTAGGTTGATGTTGGAGAAAGGTATATTTAGTTTGTAATGAAATATAGAAGAAAGGTGTGGTGGTACACCACCAAACCAATTATTGTATTTATTTACTGCCCAATACATTTTGAGTATTGTTTGGATTGTGTAATAAAGTCGAGGTGGTTTCGGTAAATCTAATAAGAACTTGTATGGTATGTGGGTGTTATTGGAGGAGAAAAGGGTTAAAATAACACCCTTGATTGATATATTAATGGCTTACTTCCCTTCTACTGTTTTAGGTGAAGTTAAGTATCCTAAATGTGTTAGTTGGTTACTAATACTAGTTTAACATATATTCTATTTTAGATAATTAATCTAAAAGGTGGGAAGTCAAGTCATGTTAGTTTAGGAGTTATATAACCAGGTATGTAAGGCATACTCTATTTTTCTCTCTTTGGCATGAAATCAGACATTTGTTCTATCAAGTAATTTCCAAGGTTATCCTGTAATAGGTAACACATAATAGCAGCGTATTATATCCAATGAAGCCAATGACCTTGTCCCCACTCTCTCACAAGTTAAAACACCTCAATACATGCTTATTATTAAACCTACACATCTATCTTCACCAGAAAATTTTAGGAGTTCTCTGCTTGTTCAAATAAGTCCCATGTGTTATTTTCAGCTCCTAAACACTTTGTTTGTGTGCCAACAGCTCCCTACCTCATTGTTGTTGCATTAAGTGTCCATTTATATGTCTCTTATTAGCAGATTATTGGTTTAAGGTACCATAATGTTATAACCACCAAAGTAACAATCTCAAAGGCTATATAAACTAAGTAACGCAAATCTGTAAAACGAGTGGCAGCTCAGAGGCATAAGCCTAGCATGGGCTGATATCGATACCTTTATATGTGGGTGACAGCTCATGAGAATAAGCCTAGCATGGGACGATCCCAATCTTTATATGTATCATCTCAGGGGCATAATCCTAGTATGGGACCATCCTAATTTATCTATCTACCACTGATCAGCTGGTCATTTTCATTATATATGGCTTACAAATATTATGAAGTAAAAAAGGTAAAAATAAATAAAGAAACTTAATGTATGTAGTCCCACAAGTAAATATAAATGTGGTCTACTAGTACTACTTATACACTTGTATCTAATTTTTACTGAGCTCTTGTATCATGTATTGTTACCTTCAGCCATACATATTCAGCACATAATTTCATACTTACGTCCCTCACGGGGGACCTGTATTTGATGTTGCAGGCACAGGTACTTCAACTCATACACCTCACTACTAGGAGCTCAGTGACTATTGGTGAGATTCAGGTTGATTCGGGGCTCTCCGAGTCTCTTCCATATATTTTGGTATTGTGCAGTAAGTTAAGAGTAGGGTGGGGGTTTGTCCTGACCCTAACTAAGTCTATGTATCTTTTAGAGGCTTTGTAGACTAATGTAAAGTTATGGTAGTGTCTTGTCTTTAGACGTGGTGACCCTAACTGCCAAGTGTTATATATATAAGTTTGTGCTTGCCTATGTAATTATTCTCATTGATACATAATAACATATTTGTCAGAACCTTTGGTTGTCATAGTTACATGCATGAGAAGTACAAGGTTATGAATTGGTTCTCTCGGCCCTTTACGGTTACGGGTGCCTGCCTGCCCTAATAGGATTTGAGGTGTGAAAAAAGTGGTATCAGAGCAGGTCGTCCTAGGGTGTCTACAAAGCCGTGTCTATATAGAGTCTTGTTTATAGGCATGTTGTGCACCACATCTATAAACAGGATGCTATGGGACATGTAGGGGTTGTCTCTTTCTCTTCATATCTTAGATCATGCAATAGAGCCTATGTTGTAGGTGAAGTAATATTTAAACATTGAACCTATTTTTTCCCTCTTATTATAGTAAAGATATCGGTTACGAGAAGAAGTAAGAATATAGGTAAGAGAATAGATGTGTCTACCGTAGAAGGGACCAGCAAGTCACCACCTAGATGAGCTAATCAAAATGAGGCTCAAGCAGAGTTTGTATCCAAACTTCTTCCACTTCTCCATCTCTAGAAGAGCTAAGAAGGAGAAGAACCGCATCCTTAGAACAACCTATTAATGCTACTAACCAAGATCTAAGAAATGCAGTACAATTATTAGTTCGTATAGTTGCAGGACAAGCTCAAGGACAATCCATTCCAACCACAGGTTCTAGTGGGGCAGCTAGGACAGCTAGCCTACGAACGCAGAATTTTCTTAAATTGGATCCTGCTAGATTCACTGTATCAGATCTTAATAAAGACCCACAGTACTTTATTGATTAAATATAAAGGGCTATAGATGTCATGCATATGTCGGGTAAAGAGACACTTGAGCTAGCAGCATATAGATTCAAAGGGGAGGCTATATTTTTCTATGAAGATCAGAAACGATCTAGGGGTATTGATGCACCTTCAGCTACTTGAAAAGAGTTCAAAGAGGCATTTCTTCATCATTACCTTCCATTTGAGATTTGAGAAGCCCGTGCGGAGCAGTTCCTGAATCTTCACCAAGGGAATATGAGCGTAAGGGAGTACAGCCTCTAATTTTACTCTTTGGATAGATATGCTCCTAATGTAGTAGCTACAATGGATGATAAAGTTCATTGATATGTGGATAGATTGGATCTATATCTAGTTAGAGATTGTACTATTGCTGCTTTGAACAAAGATATGGACATAGCAAGGATACAAGCATTTGCACAAAAAATGGAGGATCAGAGGCAAAGAAGAAGAACACAAGAATTGGAAAGAGGGTAGTCCAAGAGGTCTAGATCTACGGGGCATTTTATGGAATCCCAAGGAGATTTTAGGCCTTAGTTTTTTAATAGACTGCCTAGGCCATTATCTTCTTATTCTGTAGCTAGTGCTCTACCACAGTTTCAAGGGTCTAAAGGCAACCAATTTGGGCAAAGAAGTGAGAGTCAGAGTTTACGAAAAATGGGGTATCAAGGCAAGGGAGTATGAGCCAAATAAGACCTCCTCGGAAGCCATGTATACAATGTGGAAAACTTCATCTAGGTGTATTTCGGTTTGAGCCAAATGCTTACTTTTGGTGTGGTACGTCAGGATATATCATGAGAGAATTCCCTCAAAGGGGCACAGGTGGTATTGCACAACCGACTGGATAAGCCGTTTCATTATCATCATCGGTGTCTTATTCAAGAAGAGGTGTACAGCCTATGGGTCATGGTAGAGGTGCTAAATGAGAAGATAGATCTAGTGGAGTTCGGAATCGTACATATGCTTTAGCGTATCAACAAAATTGAGACACTTCTCCTACAGGTACATTGTCCATCTTTTCACATGATGTATATGTATTAGTTGATACGGGTTCTACATTATCATATGTCACTCCATTGGTTGTTGGAAAGTTTAAAAAACATCAGAATTTCTAGTTAAGCCACTTGGAGTATCTATTCCAATTAGTGAATCTATTATAGCTAGGAGAGTGTATCAAAATTGCATAATAACTATTTATGGTCACGATACAATGGCTGACCTGGTTGAGTTAGAAATGGTAGATTTTGATACTATAATGGGTATGGATTATTTGTCTTCTTGTTATGCCACAGTAGATTGTCGAACTAAGAAGGTGTATTTCTATTTTCCAAAAGAGGCAATCTTTGAATGGAAGGGTAATATTAGTGCGCCAAGAGGTAAATTTATTTCTTATTTTAAGGTAAAAAGGATAATTTCCAAGGGTTACATATGTCATCTAGTTAGGTTGAAGAATACAGATACGGAGCCACCAACTCTTCAAACTATTCCAGTAGTAAATGAATTTCTTGATGTATTTCCTGAAGATCTTCTAGGTTTTCCTCCAGAATGAGAAGTAGATTTTGGTATTGATATGATTTCAGGTACTCAACCAACTTTAATTACTTCATATAGAATGGCCCCAACAGAAATACGGGAGTTGAAAGAGAAATTGAAAGACTTTCTAGAAAAAAGATTCATAAGTCCTAGTGTGTCTCCTTGGGGTGCACCAGTGTTATTTGTGCATAAGAAGGATGGCTCATTGAGAATGTGTATTGACTATCAGCAACTGAACAAGGTGACTATTAAGAACAAATATCCCCTTCCAAGAATTGATGACTTATTTGATCAGTTGCAAGGCGCCAAGTGGTTTTCAAAGATTGATTTGAGTTTTGGTTACCACCAAATAAGGGTTAAAGAGAAGGACATACCCAAGACAGCTTTTTGAATATGGTACGGTCATTACGAGTTTTTAGTCATGTCCTTTGGTCTAACTAATGCACCTGCAGCTTTTATGGATTTGATGAATAGGGTGTTCAATCCATTCTTAGATGTGTTTGTAATAGTTTTTATAGATGATATTCTGGTTTATTCGAGATTAAATAAGGACCATGCCAGCCACTTACGATAGGTGTTACAGATTCTTCATGATCGTAAGCTATATGCAAAGTTCTCCAAGTATGAGTTTTGGTTAAAATTTGTGGCATTATTAGGTCATATTGTATTTGATGAAGGAATAAAGATTGATACTCAAAAGATAGAAGCCGTGAAAAACTGTCCAAGACCTATAACACCTACGGAGGTTCATAGTTCCCTTGGGTTAGCAGGTTATTATAGAAGGTTTTTTGAAGGATTTTCTTCAATTTCTGCACCTTTAACAAAGGTAACACACAAAACATCCAAGTTCTAATAGAATGATGCATGTGAAAGAAGTTTCAAAGATATGAAGAATAAGTTGACTTCTACACCCGTATTGGTACTTCCAGAAGGCATAGAATGGTATGCAGTGTATTGTGATACTTCAAGAATTGACTTAGGGTGTGTATTGATGCAGCATGGTAAAGTCATAGTATATGCCTCAAGATAAATACAACCACATGAGAAAAATTATCCAACGCATGATCTGGAACTAGCAGCGGTTATATTTGCCTTAAAGATATGGCATCACTACTTCTATGGGATTCATGTTGACATATATACTGACCATAAGAGTTTGCAGTATGTCATTAATCAGAAGGACCAAAATTTGAGGCAGCGAAGATGGCTTGAGTTATTAAAATACTATGATGTTGATATCTTGTATCATCCGGAAAAAAAAATTTATAGTTGATACATTAAGTCATAAGTCTATGGTGGTCACTTATGGGCATTCTATAGAATGAAAATGTATTACTAAGGATCTACACCAACTAGCCAATTTGGGGGTTCGCCTTCTTGAAACTCCAGACGAGGGGCTTATTATGCATAATGTTGTAGATACTTCACTAGTAGCTGAAGTAAAAGAGAAGCAATATGTAGATCCCATTCTATTATAGCTTAAGGAGAATGTGAAATGTGGTATGACAAAGGTATTTGAGCTTATGCAAGAGGGAGTACTTCGGTGCCAAAACAAATTGTGTGTGCCTAATATTGATTGGCTAAGAAAGAGGATTATGACAGAAGCACATCATTAAAGGTATTCCATCCATCCAAGGTCAACAAAAATGTACCATGATTTGAAAGGGACGTATTGGTGGGGTAACATGAAGAAGAACATTGCAGAGTTTGTAGCCAAATTTCTAAATTGTCAAAGAGTTAAAGTAGAGCACCAAAAGCCCGAGGGTTATATCCAATGTATAGATCTTCCAATCTAGAAGTGGGACATGATCAACATAGATTTCGTCACAGGTTTGCCTCATACATCTCGAAGGTTTGATTCCATATGGGTGATAGTTGATAGGCTTACTAAATCAGCACACTTTCTACCGGTTAAGACCACTTACACAATTGAAGAATATGCCAAATTATATATTAAGGAGATAGTTCAGCTACACGGAGTTCCAATCTCTATTATATCAGATCGAGGAGCTCAATTTACTGCAAATTTTTGGAAGTCTTTCCAGAAAAAATTTAGGAACACAAGTGAATCTAAGTACAGCTTTTCACCCTCAAACAGATGGACAAGTAGAATATACCATTCAAACACTTGAAGATATGCTACGATCTTGTGTATTGGACTTTAAAGGTAGTTGGGATAATCATTTACCTCTCATCGAGTTCACCTACAATAATAGCTATCATTTAAGTATCAAAATGGCACCATATGATGCTTTGTAAGGAAGAAAGTGTAGATCACCAATTGGATGGTTTGAAGCGAGTAAAACTACCTTATTCAAACTAGATCTAGTTCATCAAGCTATGGAAAAGGTTAAAGTGTTCCAACAGCGGATAAAAATAGCCCAAAGTCGACACAAGTCATATGCATATATTGGAAAGAGAGGGATAGAGTTTGGTATAGGTGATTGGGTATTCTTGAAGGTGTCACCAATGAAGGGGCTTATGAGATTTGGTAAGAAAGAAAAACTAAGTCCACGTTTATAAGCCCATACAAGATTACTCGAAGGTTTGGCCAAGTCACTTATGAATTAGAGCTATCCCAAGAGCTCTTAACAGTTCATCTAGTATTTAATATCTCAATGCTTCAAAAGTGCATGGGAGATCCATCTCATATCACTCCTACTGAAGATGTACAAGTTACAGAAGATATTACATATGAAGTAATACCTATTGATATCCTAGATCGGTAATTTAAGAAGTTAAGGAATAAAGAAATAGCTTATGGAAAAGTTCTTTGGAAGAACAAACAAATAGAAGAGATAACATGGGAAGCTAAAGAAGCGATGAAATCAAAGTACCCCCATTTGTTCAACTATGAAAAGAAAGTCCAAGATGCTGAATTAGAGCAATAACAAGTAAGTGTAATATATAAATAGTATGTGATAATAGGGATATTAAACATAGGCTTGAACTTATTTTGGTTGGATAGTTATGCTAAAATTCGAGGATGAATGTTCCTAAGGGGGGAAGGATGTAACACCCCATATTTTGCTTGTACTTGTTCTAATTATATGGAACCTGGTATAGCCTTATGGTATAGGTAACAGATGAGATTTGTTATGCAAGTATTATTGGGTAGATAGAATTATAGATGTTGCCCGTACAGTTTAATGTGATGTGACCAAGTTAACGTCGATATGACTATTTAAACTTGGGATCGTAAGCTAGTATTTGATTCTAAAGTTTAAAGTGACCAAGTGTGTATAAGTTATAGTTTAGATTAAAGGAATTAGGAGCTGGAAATGGAATAAAATATTGAGGTTCTTGATTGACTTAATTAAGCTAGTAGGTGAGTCACCTATTTAAGCTATTTGGACTAAATTAATGGACCCATGGCTATGGACCAGATTTGGGCCTATACTAATGTAATCATTTGGGCCCAAATTGAATGAAAGAGGAAGAAAATGGATAAATGGTCCAACACACAAATCTACTAAAGGCCCAAGTTAATTGACCCCAAAATAAGAATTTTAGTAAGTAGGTGCATCACCTACTTTGAAAATTTGAGCAGCTTGAACCCTTAATTAGGTGCATTACTTACTTCGACCAAATTGACAAATTTTAAGGTCCAAAATGCAGCTAAGGAGGTGGACAAAATAGGGCCTTTAGAAGGCCAAGTTGTTGGTCATTTTACTTCATTTCTAAGTCACAAAAAAAGTATATTTCATAAAATCTCTCTACTCTCTCTAAAACAACAAGGAGCAGCACTAAAATTTCTTCTAGGGTTCTTAAAGAAACCCTCACCTTTTCAGCCCAAGGTAAGTGAAAAAACTTATGGTTTAGCTTTATTATCTCATGGAAGATTAGGAAACAATCTTATAGGTGCCTAATTATAAATACATGACTAAATATAGAGCAAGCTACTTGTTCATTTTTTCTTTGTTATTAAGAGATCTCTTTTCTTCTTTGGTTTAATGTGTGAAGTAAAGTGAAAGTTAAAGTTTTGAGGAGTTTGAATTAAAAGAATAAGTTGCAGAATTCAAGTAAGGTGACTTCTCCATTTTTTTCTCCTTGTATTTGAATTTGAAAGAGAATTATGGATGTGTTGTTATTGAGAACTCAAGAGATGATAAGTTCAATAATTGATTGCTATAATAAAAGTGATTTAGGGCTATTTTATGGACTATTTTGTATGTATAGGTTATGGGATGCTAGGTTGATGTTGGAGAAAGGTGTTTTTTGTTTGTAATGAAATATAGAAGAAAGGTTTGTCGGTACACCACCAAACCAATTATTGTATTTGTTTACTGTTCAATCTGTTTTGAGTATTATTTGGAATGTTTAATGAAACCGAGGTGGTTTCGGTAAATTTTATAAGAACCTATATGTTATGTGGGTGTAATTGGAGGAGAAAAGGTTTAAAATAACACCTTTGATTGATATATTAATGGCTTAATACCCGGTTACTATTTTGGGTAAAGTTAAGTAGCCAAAATGTGTTAGTTGGTTGCTAATAATAGTTTACCATATATTCTATTGTAGATAAGTAATCTAAAAGGCGATAAGTCAAGTCGGGTTAGTTTCAGAGTTATATAACCACGTATGAAAGGCATACTCTATTTTGCACTCTTTGGCATGAAATCAGACATTTGTTCCATTAAGTAAATTTCCAAGGTTATCCTATAACAAGTGACACATAATAGCAGTGTATTATAACCCATGAAGCCAATGACCTTGTTTTCACTCTCTAACATGTTAAAATACCTCAATACATGCTTATTATTAAATTTGCACGTCTATCTTAACTAGATAATTTTAGGTGTTCTCCGCTTGTTCAAATATGACCCATGTGTTATTTTAAGCTCCTAAACACTTTATTTGTGTGCCAACAGCTCCCTACCTCATTGTTGTTGCATTACATGTCCATTTATATGTCTCTTATTAGCAAACTATTGGTTCAAGGTACCATAATGTTATGACCACCAAAGTAACAATATCAAAAACTATGGGCTGCTTGGTTGTAACAATCTCAAAGGCTAAGTAACTCAAATTTGTAAAATGATTGGCAGCTTAGGGGAATAAGCCTAGCGTAGGCCGATCTCTATACCTTTATATATGGGTGGCAACTTAGGGGCATAAGCCTATCATGGGCCGATCCCAATCTTTATATGTAGGTGGTAGCTCAGGGGTGTAAGCCTAGCATGGGCCGATCCTAATTTATCTATTTACAACTAATCAGCTGGTCATTTGCATTATATATGGCTCACAAAGATTATGAAGTAGGAAAGGTAAAAATGAATAAAGGATCATAATGTATGTAGTCCCACAAGTATATATAAAGGTGGTCTACTAGTACAACTTATACACTTGTATCTGATTTCTATTGCGCTCTTGTATCATGTGTTGTTACCTTCAGCCTTACATATTCAGTACATATTATCATACTGACGTCCCTCACGAAGGACCTGTATTTCATGTTGCAGGCATAGGTACTTCATCTCATACACCTCATTATAAGGTGTGCAGGCTATTCAGTGACTATTGGTGAGCTCCAGGTTGATTCGGGGATCTCCAAGTTTGTTCCATATATTTTGGTATATGGGTGGGGGTTTGTCCCGACCCTAACTAAGTCTATGTATCTTTTAGAGGCTTTGTAGACTAATGTAAAGTTATGGTAGTGTCTTTTCTTTAGACGTGGTGGCCCCAACGGCCAAGTGTTATGTATATAAGTTTGTGCTTTCCTATGTAATTATTCTTATTGATACAAAATATCATATTTATCATAATCTTTGGTTGTCTTAGTTATATGCATGAGAAGTACAACATCATGAATTGGTTCTCTCGGGCTTTTACGACTATGGGTGCATGTCCGCCCTAATATGATTTGAGGCGTGATAAGTTCATAGTTCGTACTCAGTTAAGGATTATTCCATAATTATCTTAAGTAGTTGGTTATGTTTTATGGGATTCTGTTGTCTATTATTTCCGATAGGGGTGATCTGTTTACCCCTCACTTTTGGAGAGATTTTCAGAAGAGTCTTAGTACCCAAGTTTATCTTAGTAAAACTTTTCATCCTTACAAAGATGGTTAGGTAGAGAGGACCATACAGACTTTTGAGTATATGTTGAGGGGGTGTATTAGTGATTTTAATGGTATTTGGAATGACCACTTACCATTAATTGAGTTTGCCTACAATAATAGTTATCACTCCACTATTCAAGTGGCTCCATCTTAGGTTCTCTATGGGAGGAGATGTAGATCTCCTATTGGTTTGTTTGAGGCAGGTGGGGCTGCTTTGATAGGTCTGGACTCGGTGTTTGCAGTAACGAAGAAAGTTTAGTTTATTCAAGAGAGGCTGAAAACAACCAAAAGTCATCAGAAATCTTATGTAGATGTGAAGGAAAGAGATCTTGAGTTTGAAGTTGGTGATTTAGTTTATTTGAAAAAATTTCCCATAAAGGGAGTAAAGAATTTTGGCTAGAATGGGAAGCGCAGCCCCCGATATGGTTGCCCTTATGGAATCTTGAACCGTTTTGGGAAGGTAGCTTATGAGCTTGAGTTGCCTGCAGATTTGGAATCAGTGCATTCGGTGTTTCATGTTTCCTTGTTAAAGAAATGTATTATGTATTCAGATGTTGCTATTCCTTTAGAGTGTATAGATATACAGGATAGCCTTTCCTATGAAAAAGTCGTAGTTGAGATCCTTGATCATCAGATTTATAGACTAAGGAATAAATAAGTTCCCTTTGTTAAAGTTATATGGTGTAATCAGTTTATTGAGGGAGCTACTTAGGAAGCAGAAGAAGATATACGAGACAAGTACCCTCCTCTTTTCTCCAAAAACTTCGATTCAACTTGAGGTAATGATTTTTCTTAGATTGATTTATTCACATTCTCTGTTTCAGCTATGTAACCATTCTCATATCATTGCATGCATTCACAAAACCAGTTCAGTTCATATATCAGGCTTCAAACTCAGTTGTTTAATCATGTTCCAAGTCATTAATGTTCAGTTTACGATCTCAATTGCCTTAGTGTTCTCAGTCTAACCAATCTAATTCGAGGACAAATTTTCTCAAGGGGTAGATATTGTAATAACCCGTAATATTCTTAGCTCGATTCAGTTCTTAGTTTAAATCATAAGGGTCCAAGGCATTAAAATTTCACCAAGTGTTGGGGACTTAGACATTTTCAAGACATCTAAGTATTTCATATTTTTAGTTTGGCTTTCCCGTCCCCGAATTTTTGGGTTTTCAGTTGATTCATGTTAAGGAAGATTAAAAGAATGCCGGGAGGAGTTTGAATTTTTTCGATGACATTTGGGGCATTTTTGGATTATGGAAATAGTCAATCCCCATGATAAGTCCGCGTGGCGGTACTAGTCCCAACTTTATGTTATCCGCGATGCGGTAAGGTCTTTCTTCAACCACGATAAAGTTGAATAGTAGTGACGTTGTTGCATCCAATTTTTGATTTAAATAATCAAGGGGAAATTGGATCTTTTCTTCCTCAACCCAAATCATCCATAACATGACTTAGGGCATCCATAGGGGCATTATTTGTCCTTTCTTCTCAAAATCACTCTCAATAAACCCTACCTCATTCCCAAAAAAACAATTCAAATCCCTTTTCCCCAAGAAAAAAGGAATCCAAGTTTCCCAAGTTCAAGAGTCATCAAGAAAACATCAAGACTAGGGCATCTTTCACAAATTAAGCAGCTTAAGGTATATGGGATGTTCATCCATGGGTACCTTTTCACCCTTGGAGCCCAAAAACCCTTTTTTCAACTAGAGTATGGATTTTTCCCTTTTTATGAAGTTCTGTATGTTCATGATGGATTAAATTCATATGTTTCCTTAGTATTTTGACACTATTCATGTCCAGGAATGATTTCATGAAAAGTTAGGTTATCTCATGATTTAAGATTCAATCTCTCATGTTATATTTAAGTTAAATTCATGTTTTATTATCAAGTTAAGATATTAGTCATGATATATTCTTAGACAGCTCAGCCTTACTCAGCAGCAGTAGTGGTGAGTCCTCATCAATTGAGGATATAATTTGTTTATCTTAGTTATTTCAGTATTTCCATATGTTCAGCCAGTTGGAGTTAGTTGGGGGTCTATCCCATCAACTCCTCATGATGTTTTGAGGCCTTCATACATATCAGTTAGATAGTTAGTTAGTTCTTTTAGTATTATCAGTTGCTCATATGGATAGTTTGATTTCTAGTGTTCTATCAGATATAACAGACATATTTTGATGCATATTTTAGTATCAAGATTTACAGTATTTCATAAGATTATCCCCAACAAATGTATTATAGTAATATTTTACTTATTGCTTACAACAGGTACCAGTTCAGGAGTTAGCTTATGGTCACTTGTTATTATAATCACTATTATCGCGAATGGGGGGTAGTCTCGGGACATGATAGATTCACTAAGTCAGCATTTCAGATTAAAGAAGGGATAGTCATTGATATATATCACAATTTTCCTTTATGCTCATTGGTTGATGAATGACCTATTACACACTTGCAGATGTTATTGGCATGATCCTCCAAACAAATGGATTATTTCATACAACAATCATTGATTTCTCGTGTTCCATCTACTTTTGATTTTCACTTTGAAGAATGTTTATCCTTTAATCTTCAGGATTAGCTCGTTGTTTAAACGGACGATATTTTGATTTTTCGTCCTTTATCTATTATATTTCACCTTCTTAGATTTTTAAAAAATAATAAGGCATGAGGGTTGTCAAATTCAATTATCATTGTTTGGCTTATCTTATTCCTTTTAGTCCCAATTTCTACAGTTTACTTCTCAAAAAGTATTTAACATACAAAAACAATAAAAACACGGCATACCATCAAAAATATAGATTAAAACTAGCAATTTCCTTTATTTTAAGCATCGAAAGTGTCGTATGTCTATGGCACATCATGTTTAACAAAGTAAAATGGTATTAAGGGTCATGTACAATACTATATTTAAAACTGTGTGAGAGATTGTTAATTGACATGCCTCATCTGAGCTAAATAAGGTCTAGCCTATTACCCTTGTGGTAGGGTGTTCTATACCTTGCCAAGGGTAATAAACCTAACTGAGATCCACTAACTGACATCCAACGGGCAAAGCTACTAACCTCAACTATTGGGTATTCATCAATAACCTACACTGGCTAAGTAGTTATGGGACTTGTAACCAATTTTATCAGCCTCTACTAACGGGTGATTCTATATCTCTATATCCACTAGTGCTACCTACAACTCTTAAACATGTCTATTACTCTAATAAAATTCATATGCACTGAAATTGAATTTAAACATACTTTATTTAAATGTATCACTAATGTCTGAATGATTGAGGATATGTTGTAAAATTATAAATTAAAGCTAAAAATGTTGTTCATGTTAAAATCAACAATTATGAGGATTGTCTACTCATAACAAACTATTAATTTTAGAAAATAATACTAAATTATGTAAAATAATTAAATACCAAGTGGGTATTAAATGATGAATGATGAAGTCTAGGATGTTATCAAATAATGGAAAATATATAGGAATCATGAGTAAACTAAAGTAATAAGGACATAATTAAATCAATAAAAATCCTAAACTCTAATCTTCGAGGAAATTGAGAAATTGTAAGTTATTCGGATCTTAATGGGTGAAAGAGAACCCATTGATGAAATCCTAGAGTGGAGAATCCTAGTAATAAAGCTTCATTGACTTTCTATTTTGAGGAGATGAATTGCTCTTCTGATATCTCTCTATGTGTTTAAGAGAGAATGAGGGTAAAAAGTATTTAAGTATCTTCAACACCATCCCAATAACCCCAAAACGACATAGAGCAAGGAGTTAGGAAGATGGAATAGATAGCAACACTCCTTAGTAAATCCTAGTAGATGTTGCTCTACCCATTTGTCATGGCAAACATAATAAGTCATTCAATATCATATTGACTCATTATTAGACTCATGGTTATAAGGAAGAATTTTTGTCATGGGAACAATTGAGACACTAAACCAATAATGACTTATGATGAGTCATGGTCTGTACTCGTCCCTTCTAGAACTAAAATGCAAACTATTTGGTCCTAATTAGAATTAGTGACCTGACAAGTCATCTTTTATGGAAATGACTCATCCCATTGAGTCCTGGTCATATGGAGAAAAATAGAACTTTTAAAAGGTTTTGCTTGATGATTAGGATGTATAAAAGGACTAACCTTCCTAAGTAATGATGTCTCACTACTATTAAGAGTCATGACCATTGAGCTGGATTTTCATCCTTCTAGACTATCGGGACTGCACTGAAGATGAGTACATGTGACAACTCATTAGACCTGACCATTACTCATTAAGGCATTTTTCTATGTGTTCTTCTACACGTTTCTTTTAAACTGTTGTGCTAAGTCTGAAATGAAGACTTAGGAACATTTGAATGGTTATATAGATAAATCTCTAATGTATCTGATAATTCAAACAACTTATTATTAGCTTTTAGAAAATTTGATAATATATTTGATGGTGGTAAACTTAATTTTCTTTGATAATATATTATTAGCTCTATATTTGATACTATAGAGCTATAATAGATCAATCGATTAGAGCTATAATAGATCTATCGATTTCTCCGCACCCCCAACAATTGGTATCAGAGCCTATGTTGTTTAAAGTTATCAGAAGTAATATATATTTGGATTTATTTGATTAATTTATTAATTATGATAAAATTAGATTTAGATATCCACCAAAATATTATAAATATTGTTTAGATGAATAACGTACAGAAATTACAAAAATATAAAGAATTAAAACAAATAATATCTGAAAAACATAAAGAATTAAAAATAAGGATAGAAAAGCTACATTATAACATAATTGTCGGAGTTAGTAAAAATTCAATAAATGGACAAAAAGAAGAAACATCAAATTTAGAATCAACAATAGATAGTCTAGAATATATATATCTACATAACCTATATATATTTAAATAAAATGAACAAAGAAGAATTTATAATAGATGAAAAAACATATGAAAATCACGAAGGATTAAAAATAAAAATAGTATTCTCTAATTTATGAAGAAGATATAAGAAAATAGGTGAACATTTATATTTAATGTTAGAAAAAAAAGAATTAAAATTAGAAGATAAGTCGGCAGCGATGGTAAGAATAGAAAGAGAAAACGAAGAGATAGACAGAAAAAAAAAATAGATAAAATAAAACAATAAATCACAAAAGAAATACGAAAAATAGAAGAAACTAAAAAAAGTAGGATTGTTGAATTAGAAAAATAACTACAAATGCTAAAAGATTTATATGAAAAGAGACAGAAAGAAAAAGAAGAAAAAGATAAAGAACAAAAATTATTAAACGAGATAAATCAATTTAAAGAAAAAATAGAAATAAAAAATAAAGAACCAAAAACCAGTGAATTAGAAATAAATGCAATAGATGCTGAAGAAACAGATAATTATGATTCGGAAGATAGTGAAACATATACAGAAATTCTAGAAAACATAGGAAAACTAGAAATTAATGAAAAACAAGAATTAATTAATAAAGAAAATCTAGAACTAATAAATACCGAAGTAAATACTCTAGATAAAAATATAATACCTAGTAAATCAGAAATAAGAAAACCAACATATAATTACAAAAGTAAGTTTAAAGGATATAATCCAAAGGATGAATATAATAAATGGACACCAAAATAAATAATTAATTACAACTTTCTAGATTTAGACTGTGTAATAGACACAAATAAAACAATACAACTATGGGTAGGATATATGTAAAAATAATTATTAGATAATAAAATAGATACAACAAACACACCAGAATATATAGAAAAGATATTAATAGGAACAGTAAAATTATAGTTTTTAAACCTAGCCGAAGCAAGTAAAAAGGTACTAAGATCTGATAATAAAACAGAAGGAACATCAACAACTACTAAAATACTACCAACAGAAATATTGAAAAAATATGAAATAGCTATAAGAGATGAATTTAGTAGTGTAACAACAGATGAAGAAGAGAAAAATAAAGAAAAAGATATAAATAGAAATTTAATGTTAAAACTAGCAATATGTAATATGTGCTATATAAATGAGTATACGTGCGCATTTAAAGAATGTTATTATAAAGGAACATATAATATAGAAGAAAGTAAAGAAATAAGAAGATTATATTTTAGTAAATTACCTGAATCATTTAGTTCAAATATAATAAAGAGTTGGGATGAAGCAAAAATAGTAGATACCCTAGGAGCAAGAATAAAATTTTTACAACAATGGTATAGAAATCTATGTGAAAAATATAGAGAAGAAATAAAAATGAAAAAAACATTAATAAGAAATTTAGAATGTTGCAAAGATAAAATAACACCTCAATTTGGATGTGAAGAAAGATATTATAAGAAAGGAAAAAGACATAAGAAATATAAGAAATACAAAAAATCAAAATATAAGTATAAGAAACCAAGAAAAAGATATTATGTAAAAAATTATAAACATAAAAGACCATATAGGAAAAAGAAATCTATAAAATAATGTACTTGTTATAATTGTGGAAAATTAGGGCATTTAGCTAGAGATTGTAAACTACCAAAAAACCCAAAAAAGAAACAAATATCATAAATAAAAAATAGAAAATACAGAATATATGCAGATAGATTATATAGATTATGAATTAGAAAGTGAAGATATTATAAATGAAATTTCGGAGAATGAAACAGATAATGAAATAGATAGTGAATTAGATGAATCAAATGACTGAAGAATATATAAAAATGAACCAAATAACTGAAGAAGATATAAAAATAATAACAAAGGAAGAATATTTAAATGAAGAAGGAACAGATCAAAAAATAATATTTGACAGTAATATATTTGACGAAATAAAAGGAAAAGAGTCAGACTTAAGTGTAGAAAAAATATTTAAAATACCAACAATAAAAAATATATTTAGTAGAAAAAAGGAAGAATACTACGTAGTAAGTCAAAAAGACATGTAATAGACTGTAGATATGCAAAAGGTAGAGCTAGTATACCACTAGTAACAAAAAGAATAATTAATAAAGAAATAAACGATATAAAAAGTAAAGACCCAATAAAATATGTACACCTTGGAGGAACAGAGCTATTAATAAAAGCATGTTTTAGAGAAGGAATAGATACACCAATTGAATTATATTTAGCAGATGATAGAATTATAAAACCTATAGAAAAAAGTATAATAATTGCCATAAAAGGAAATTTAATATACCAAAAATTTAAATTTATAATAAGTGTGAATTATTCAGTAGCAGTAATAGATAAAAATATAGATAAATCATTAGTATTATATTGAAAAATATCAGGAATAGAACTAACCCCAGGAAGTAAAATATTTACAGCAAGATGTAAAAAGCTATATGTATTAACAACAAAACATAAAACAACAGGAAAAAATAAAATTAATAAAATACAAATAGAAAGTCCTTTCGAACAATTTATAAAATCAATTGATAATAATGATTATAGTTACATAGACATAAATATAGAAGAAGATTTAGAAATAATAAATAATAGAATAAACACAACAAAAAGAATAGCTCATGAAAAAACAGAATCACCAAGCTCATCAAAAAGAACAAGTTATAAAACAACTTCAACAGTTAATTTAAATCAATATTATATAACAGGAACAATAAATAAAAAAGAATATTTAATACTCTTAAACACAGGACAAGAAGAAAATTATATAGATAAATATCTAGTAAAAAGTGAAGAAATAAAATCTAATAGTAATATATGCTCTGATCTACCAAAGAGTCTAATAAACATTAAAGATACGACAGAAAAAGAAATAATAATAGGAGTCAGAAAAATAAAAATAGAATTTAAAATAAAGGAAGAAATGCAAAAAGCAGACATAATATTAGGAATAAAATGGTTAGAACAAGTAAAATCATACAATATAGAACATATACAATTATCTATAACATATAATAAAGAAAGATTATTCATAAAAAGAGCTTTTACATGATATGAAAATATATGTACATGTAAAAATAATAGTAGAAGGATATTATAATAGGTATTATATACCTATGATAGATACAGGAGCAGAAGCAAACTTATGTAGATACAACTGCTTACCAGAAAGTAAACGGGATAAATTAAAAACACCAATAGAAGATTAATTACACATAAAGCTAAAAATATAAAAATACAGATATGGGATAAAATAATAACAATAGAAAAAATCTATAATTATGAACTAACATCAAAAGATATGCATTTAGGAATACCATTATTAGATAAATTATACCCACATATAATAACTAAAATAGATTGATGGTTTACAACACCATGTACACAAAAAGTAAGAGCAAAAAGAGTTATTAATAAAATAAGAAAGAAAACTGATTGGATAGAAGGAAGTGAAAAAATTACACAAAAGTTAGAAAATATAAAAAATACAAAAGACACAGTAGAACTAGTTGTATTTTCGATCAATAAAAAATAAATAACTATATTTTGAATAGATAAGGTAGAAATAATAAAGAAAAAATTAAGACAATTATATTGTGAAGATCCATTAAAAAGATGGAAAAAACATAAAACTACTATAAAAATTGAATTAATAGATAAAAATAGCATAATAACTCAAAAACCATTAACATATAATTTTGATGATTTAAAAGAATTTAAAATGCATATAGATGAATTATTAGAAAAACAGTAAATACAAAAAAGCAATAGTAAACACAATAGTCCAACATTTATAGTAAATAAACATAGTGAACAAAAATGAGAAAAAGTAGAATGGTTATTGATTATAGAAACCTAAATGCAAAAACTATGACATATAATTATCCAATACCAAATAAGATACTAAAAATAAGACAAATACAAGGATATAATTATTTTAGTAAATTTGATTGTAAATCAGGATTTTATCACTTAAAGTTAGATAAAAATTCTAAGGAATTAACCGCATTTACGGTATCACAAGGATTTTATGAATGGAATGTATTACCATTTGGATATAAAAATGCACCAAGTAGATACCAATATTTTATGGATAGTTATTTTAAATAATTACCTAATTGTATAGTATACATAGATGATATACTACTATATACAAAAACTAAAGAAAAACATTTAAAATTATTAGAACAATTTACAGATATAATAGAAAAATCGGAAATAAGTTTAAGTGAAAAGAAAACCAAAATTATGAAAAAACAGATAGAGTTTTTAGGAATACAAATAGATAAAAGTGAAGTAAAAATGCAACAACATATAGTACAAAAAATAATAAATTCAAAAGAAGAATTAGATACAAAAAAGAAATTACAATCATTTTTAGGATTAGTAAACCAAGTAAGAGAATATATACCAAAATTAGCAGAAAACCTAAAGCTTTTACAGAAAAATTTAAAAAGGATATAGAATATAATTGCAACGAAGAAGATAAAAAACAAGTTCAGAAAATAAAAATACTTTGTAAAGAGTTACCAAAATTACAATTCCCAAACAAAAATAAAAAATGTATATATATAGTAGAAGCAGATGCTAGTGAATATAGTTATGGAGGAGTACTTAAATATAGATATGAAGAAGATAAATTAGAACATCATTGTAGATACTACTCAGGTACGTTTAATGAAACAGAAATAAAATGAGAAATAAATAGAAAAGAATTATGTTCATTATATAAATGTTTATTAGCATTTGAGCCATATATTGTATACAACAAATTTATTGTACGAACAGATAATACACAGGTACGTTGGTGGTTAACAAAGAAAATACAAAATTCAGTTACAACGAAAGAAATTTGGAGACTAGTATAGAATATATTAAATTTTACATTTACAATTGAAGTAATTAGTACTAACAAAAATATTATTGCAGATTACATATCAAGACAAAGCTACACAGACTGATATAATAGAAGATGATGCTTTAGAAAAAATACTCAAAACCCTAACTACGCTTTCAATAAAAGTGGGCAGTATGGGTAATGAAATAGAAAAGCTAAAGACTAATGAAGTTAAACTGAAGTCTAAAGCTATGAATCAGCTAACTCAGCAGTGTGCAGAGCTATGTCAATCGGAAGACAATAAAATTCCAGAGCTAAAAGGAGACGTTGGGACACTTCATAAAACTTATAACGTTTATCAATCTACAATTATAGGTACAAGCAAAGGAGTTAGTGGACAAAGATACCAGAACATGAACATGAATAAGATATTTGAAAAACCATTTATACCAAAAGCTCAAAAAGACCCCTTGTACATACCCCCATAAATTACCGCATATCGAGATAGTTTGAACCAAGATAAAAAAACTTATAACCATATAGCCCGAGGATATATAAAAAATATCTACAAAGTACAAACTTTTCTAAACCTTAACCCCAAAGATACAAATATCCAAGAACCAAACACAAACTATATAACCAAAAAATTGCAAGGTTACAACAAGTTAATCGCACTACCCAAAACTAACCCAAGCTTAATAAAAACTTGTTTCGACTATGGATTATTAACTAATGTATATACCCAAGATGGAGAAGAACTAACAGCTATAGAAGAATTACATAAAGTATTCACCACATATAAAAGAGTAACCAAAGAAAATCTATTTTATATAAAGTTTTATACTGCACCAGCAGAGATATTATATGACGAGATCAAACTAGTTATACAAGTTGTAAAAATAGGATTAACCATAGATATGATTATACCGAAAGATATTGTGCAGTAGCCAGAGATACCCAAAATTGAGATACCTAATTTTTACGCAAATAAACGACTTATTGGAATAGCTACAATTATTCAAGAATTAGCAAATAATTATATCAATGGAAACCCAATATGGAGCTATTATTCAAGAGATCATCAAATGATTTATTTAAATTCAAGAGAACTACGACAAACAGATATGGAAGATGTTAGACAATGGGTAATGACGTTACTTATCCCAGAAAAACAATCTACTGCAAGAGCAATTAGGAAATGATTTATTTCAGACGGATTATTAACAAGATATTGCAAGATAATTGGACACAAATATCCAGACCATCAATGTTCGAGATGTAATGGAGGAGATAATATTATTCCAGAAGTCCAGCTAGAATAAAAAAAAAATCAACTAAGAAGATAAGGACGCCAGCTAGAAGATAAAAATCAACGGAGCAATAATACAAGAAGAAAAAGTATTGAAGATAGAAAAATGACATATGGAGAAAAAACTAAACTTCCTATGTAAATTATTGTAAAACTTTAATAGCCTTTTTGAATTTTCTTTTCATTTAATAGGCTTTTTGACTTTTTGAACAAAAGACTATTATTAGGTTTTGTTTTTTCGTTAACTTTAAGTCATTTCCTTTCAGAATGTAAAGACTTTTTGTAAATTAGATAGGATACGTGTAAAGTAGGAACAGTATAGAGAAAGAATACACATTTTCTTTATCTTTCTTAGGATTATAAATAGAGAGCATTTTGCTCAGCTAAAAGGGCAAGACTTTCATGTGTTGAAAGCAAGCCTCTTCCTTTGTAAACAAACTTTTGAATATTTAATAAAAAAAAGATATATTTCCATGAAAAAGCTATGGATAAACAAAGCCCAGAATTATCAAACCTACCAGAACAGGTATATTTATTTACGATTATGAATAGCTAAATTCATAAATTCCTGACAATCATGATATGATAAAATAAGTTCATGTTAGTTACTTTATAGTAGAATTATTCGAAAAATAGCATGTTAAGAAGTTTATTAGCAAAGTGGAAAAGGAGAAAATTCTCTAAGAACTATGCCATCCTAAAGGTGAAACCGGTAAGGTAAGAAAGCCGTGGTGGGGAGTAGCCAGAGTAGAGGCACTGTTTAAGGGAAAAATATCCAGTTTACCATGCTAATAGTGACCAAAGAACATGTTATTTAAGAATAATCTAGTATATAGTAATCTAAAATGATCATATTTTGGTATATGTGTGATTGAAGAGAATATTTTGAAAAAGCATCATATGAAAAATGAATACTTATTTATCTGACAAAATGGTAGATAAATTTAAAATACTTGTTTTGTATGTACTTAAGCATATAGAAATTGTACATATAAGAAAAATCATATTGGAAGAAATATTTGATAAATAGTTTAGGACTAGAATAAATTATATACCACACTTACCTAACTACTCTTACAAGTACCTACATACCAAACCTACACATCAACCATGATAAATTACATATATTTGGAATATTGGAATATGGATATGAAAAATATACAATCAATAGAAAAATTAATGAAAACAAATTTAGAAAAATATACAGAAACTAAAGATATAAAATATATAGAATTCTTTAATGAAAATATAGTGGAATTATTAAGATTAAAACAAACAACTAATAAATACTATGATAAATCATTTAATTACTAGAATTCAATTCCAAGTTATCCAAGTTCTTCGTAAAAACCTTAGCATAATATGAATAATATAAGAAGATATATATCTGATGAAACTAAGATACTTGTTTTATATATCATAAAAGATTTAGAATTAGAAGATATAAAGAAAATAATATGGGAAAAAATATTTAGTTATGAAGATGACTTACTAAGTACTAATTGGATAGAAGAGAAATTAGAAAATATAGATTTATTTGGTAGAAATAATTCAGATAGTTATAATTCAGATGGATATTATACAGTTTAAGAATGCTAGAATATATTCAAAGAGTTAGAGAAAAACAAAGTTGGCTATACGTAGAATTAATTAGAGAAACTAGCTTAGAAGAGGAAAAAAACAACTAAAAGAAAGATTAATTTGTCTAGATAAAACTATAAAACAACAAGGATTAAAAGACAATTTAGAATATGATTTAGACATAGAATTATTCATAGACGAAAAAGACAGGATAATTAATGAAATAGATAACCTAGAATTTAATATCAGATATAGTACAATTAGAATAAATTATTACAAATAAATTTGCAGTATCACAACTACTTTAGGATAAAATGATAGACTATGAGTATTTAAAATATTGAAGACAAGATGTGGAAGAAATAAGATTAATAGAAATACTTATGAAAGAGAATTTAATTGAATATTTTAGAACAAAAGATATAGAATATTTAGAATACCTCCAAAATAATATACAAGAATTACAAAGACTAAGAGAAAAAATTAAAGAAGATTACAGTAAACATTTAATCAAATACCATCTAATCACCCCCAAGATATAAACATTAATAAAATTAAACTAAATACACCAAAAATAAAAATGTTTGGAGAAGTTAAGAAATATCCACGCACAACTAAAAATAGATCCATTATAGCTATAATAGATCTATCGATTAGAGCTATAATAGATATATCGATTTATCCGCAATGGATCTATCGATTTATCCGCACCCCACTACAATTGGTATCAGAGCCTATGTTGTTTAAAGTTATCGGAAGTAGTATATATTTGGATTTATTTGATTAATTTGGATCGAGTCTTTATATTTTGCTTCGTATTATAATATACAAAAAAATTATAAAATTAATCCCAATTTTTTTCACTTTACTTAGTTTAGCCTTGCAACATTACGAGTGTTTATATTTCCCTAATTTTACTCTAACTTATTTTAATATCACCCTAATAGCGTAATATAAGATTCATTGATTGAGGTTCATTACACTTATGTGCCACACTTAAAAGCATGTTCAAAAATATTCATACCTCAAATCTTAAAAATGCTCAAAACCCAATTTGGTTAAGATCTGATATGGTCTCATATGAAATTACAATAGTTATTTGATAAAATAGAGAACATGACACTACAAAAGATAGTTTATAATAACTT
Organism: Capsicum pubescens; assembly: GCA_030864215.1. Lineage (NCBI taxonomy): Eukaryota > Viridiplantae > Streptophyta > Magnoliopsida > Solanales > Solanaceae > Capsicum > Capsicum pubescens. Next base: position 203,887,753 of record CM061540.1, read on the forward strand.
TAGTTAGATCTGCAATAGATTTATGAGCAGAAAAATTTAATTAGATCTATAATAAATTTATGAGTAGTTATGGAGTGTAGCAGTTGCCAAAGCCAACATCACTACCATACGACAAGTAGTGTGGTAACTTGAGGGTTAATTTTGAAATATCCATCACATTGCTTTGATGATGAAAAATGATAGCAACCAATAACATAAGAGAATTAATAGAAACCTTATTTCAATCATTGTTTCTCGCCCCCTCTTTAACTAGTTTCCCACTCCCGCAACCCCTAAAGGTTTTATTTTCTTCTTATTTTTAGCTAGGTTTATATATATATAAAACCGTCTTCTTATTTTTAGCTAGGTTTATATATATATATATATTATATATACTTCACCTTTTTACCATGTTAAGATGTACTGAGAACTGAAGCGAATCACACTTTAGCCACTAAAAACTAAAGTGGGTAAGACATAGTCACCAAATCAGGTGTATATTTGATTATACGATAATGACAAATGAAAAGAAATATGTACTCAGAAATGTATAGGGTCTGAATTAGAATATAAGGTATTGAAGAATGTAAAAGATATGTATTGAAAACTAACAAGTATCATACTTAATTAGCAAACAAAAATTAAAGAGGGTCATATACTTAATTTGGTGTACTATAATTATTTGATCGTTCCTTGCAGTTGTATTATGGTATTTCTAATTTGTAAATGTGGGTGATATAGTACTCAAGATGGTTGTTTGAGGATTATATGAATTTTTTATTTTGGAAGGTTTTGAAGTTGGTCTAGTTGACATTAGTCAATATTTATAAATTTTAAGGTTGTATGAGGATTTTATTATTTTAGTTAGCATTGGAATGTAGTTTTTGGGTTAGTATGACCATTTCTTTTTGTTATCCAAGTGTTTGGATGGATGTTGAGTAGTTAGTTAAAAAGTCTAAAGTTTTTGGCATAAAGTTAACTTTGGAAATCATTTGTTAATAAAGTCTAAAGTTTTTGGCATAAAGTTAACTTTGGAAATCATTTGTTAATAATGACATCGTTTGGCAATCTAACAACTTCGTTAAGTTTTAAATATTGATTTTAGTTTATATAGGTTTATGTTTGTAGGTTTCCAAGTAAGTTCCTAGGATCAGTTTCGTATTTGGGAATTATCTTTTGTTGGTTTGTGCAGCTAGTATTGGTGCAACCACACTTGCAGTGCCATGCATGAACCATCAACATCGCAGGGGTGAGGGAGGTGTCATGCCTGTGACCTAGAAATATCTAGAGAAGTTCCCCTTCAATAGAATCTAGCCTGCACTGGCAGAGCAGTGGCTGCAGGATTTTGTCGTGCCTATGCAGTTGGGCCACTACTCAGGGACATTAATCGGTAAGTGGAGTTTGTACTAATGGACTTTTGTCGAACCTACAATATTGCACTTGCGCTCAAATCTCCTCATGTGTGGAGATCGTTAATAGGGTTTTCATATTCAATTATCTTTTTACTATATTTCAGTTCTTAGAGCTTTATAACTTTGTTTTGGGAGATTCAAAATGTGATTTTTAATAATTCATTTTTCGGTATGATTCCTATACTACTTTAGTACATTCTCCAATACTTTTTTCATGATCTTATCTTCAAATCTTGGTTTTTCAAAGTTAAAATTTTGTGATTTTTGGGTAAAGTTAAAAAGTAATAAATTGATGATTTCAAGGTTGGGTTTAACTCAATTTTCAATGATGTTTTTAATTTGAACTCCTTAAATTAGGTGAAATGATTTTCAATATAATTATAATTTTTTCCTATGAGATTGGGATTCATTTTTATGACATAGAATTTAAGCATTGCAATATTTAGGTCAACGGTCATATTTTCTGATGTAGAATTAATGTTTGATTATCTTGGGTTCATTCGGAGGCTCTTCAGAAGGAAAGAACTTTTCTTCAAAAAGGAAGATCTCTTGTTGGAATTTTTGGGCTTTATTTGAGGAAAGTTAAGACTTTTTTTAGTCTTTTTTATGTGTTTACATGTTAGTACGTGTATAGGTAGTAATGATAATATGGGGGCCCCGTAGAAATGACATAATGAACATTTATGCATGTAGCGATATATAATGAAGGGGATAAAAAAAACTTACTTTTTATTTGGACTGAGTTTCTGAGAGTTTTGTAGGATGTGTTTTTATTGGTCGATGTTTTGATTCATGGTGCTTTGATTTATTTATTTGTATGTTGGAAGCATGGGTTGTTGATTAGATACTATTGTGTTTCTTTATTGGATATTATTATGGATAAATTATAAAGTAACAATCACTTTTTTACATTCTAGAGGTTTGATTGATGTTTATAATCTATTGTATACCATCTTACCCCTGCATATGCATCATATCATGCTACTATTGGTTATTCTCTATGGCTTTTGAGAAGATCCCGAGGTTGTGTTTTACTTGAGGCGCCTGAACTATTGGAACCCTCTGTGGCCTTATGAGTGAATTCGAATTGAGAACAAATATTATATTTACTTTGTGGCCCTAGATGTAGATCCAAATGGTGTATATAGACCTTACAAGACCCCACGAGTTCTAGCTAGCTATACAAAGCAACTGGTGCATACAAGTAGGACAAATATGTATCATATTCATTATTATCTTTTTCCCTCATTAATTCTTGGCAAACATCATTCACATCCTATTCATTTGGATGGTTGTCCTTGGTGTGGTGAGTGACTAGTGGATTGTGTTGGTAATATTTCTCTTTGGAGATGAGTCATCGTGCTTTATTGATTTATTTGAGATGGATTTAGTATTTTGTCATTATTTTGACTGGTAAAATAGGTGTGACCTTTCTGAGTGGAGGTGTAACTCGATTGATTTAGATTATTTGAACTGGGTGGTTTTCACCATCATATTTAATTAGGTTCGATAAAATATCCTACTAAGTACACATTTTTTCATACTCACTCTTGTTTATTTTTGCACTTTATGTGAGGAACAAATCCAGTTCTCCTAGGACGCTGAGTTGGTGTCCTTCTTGATTTTTCTTCAAGATTAGAGGTAGAAGTTAATTTTATTCTAGTGTCTACAAATCTCCTATATCTTTATTTTCTTATTTATTTTTGCATTCGCGATACTGGGACTTTTGTTTCATCGATACTATTATTAAAGGCTTGCAGGATTATGTATTAGGTTGAGACTTGATTTATCTTGCTTCACATCTATCATATATTTACTCGTTTATTTATTTGTTAGTATTGGGGTGACTTACCTCTCATGGAGCTATGATAGATTCCATTAGAATCAGAATTTTGGTATAGACAACTATCGGTAAGGTGTTCCTCTTAAACAGGGTAAATAGAGGTAGAGAAAATGTCTCGAGTCAGTATATAAATACCAAGTTATAATTAATTAGAACTTTTTTAGAAAGTTTTATTGTAACAAAAATATTATTAACATTGCATCTTGAAAAGCTTAAAAAATAGACTTCAAATTAAAATATATTTAAATTTTCTTATATAAATATATTATCAATTGAAACAAATTATAAATTGGAAAATTTTATTGTAACAAAGTTAATATTAACTTTTCATCGAAATTTTAAAAAAAATAGACCTCAAGTTCAAATATATGCAAATTTACGGGACTTTGAATTAAAAGGGACAAACAAGTTTCTCAATTATGTGATGGTCCTTCAAATTTTAAAAATTAGGAAAAAGGGACAAATTTATTTTCCGTTTTATTTTTAACATTTTCGCTCCAACAACTAAAGAGGTTGTCTCAACAACTATAGAAGTTTTCTCAACAACTATCAAAGTTGTTTGACAACTGTACAAAGTTGTAGTAAAACTTTAATAGTTGTTGAGACAACTACCGCAGTGGTCGAACAACTATCCTAGTTGTTTAAGCGACTTTGTTTCTTCTAACTTAATAATATTGTGGGATCCATTTATCTCCTTTTTTTAATTAAAGACATGAGAGGGTCTTTGAGCTCATTTTTCTCTAAATTTACTTTGAATAATACTTAAAGTTTTTTGTCACGGTTTGGCTTTGGGCTAAAAATATTGTTGAGCCACTATAACAACCCTTGTGGTGTTTTTTAGCATTTGTTATGTTTTGACCATTTTTTTGTTTCTTGATATTGCTTTATATCTTTTATGAGTTGAAGGAATTATTGGCATGGTTACTGAAGCATTCGGGAAGGATTTATAGGCGTTTATGGTTTTGAGTAACATTAAAGGTAATATAATTGACTTTGATCAACATTCTTAGCTTCAAGTATCGGATGATAATTCTTTCAGTTTCATTAGTTGTGGAATGTGAATTTTGAATTCGTAGTGTGGCTGTTTCAGTTTCAAGGCCCTATTATAATTCTAGTGTATTTGGGCGAGAAACTATTTTTATTGTCCTAAAGTAATATTTGGATGAAATTTATGATAATGAGCTCTTCTGATAAATTTGAGGGTTGATAGACTTCAAAATATCTAAATTAGTGTAGTAGTATTATTGGTTAGTTTTTGTTAAGTCTGATAAAATTCCAACGGTCCAATCAAGATCATGTTTATCCTTAAACCATAACTGGTGTAAGTCTTCTATTGTAGCTTTCAGGCCATCTTCTCAGTCGCGGCCCTACCATAATATTCGTAGAGAAGGAAATTGTCATCCTTCACGAACGCTATGGTGGGACCACATTCGTAAAGAGTAACCAGGTCTGGGTCTCCCTTTTCTCTGTACGTTCACAAATAGTCCATCGCATTCGCGGTTTGTCCAAGCTAGTATCTTTCATGAATGAAAAGTAGTGTCCACGTTCATGACGAAGGCATTGTTCGCAGAACAATATAAATGCTTTATTTTTTGCCTTGATTTCCATTTTCATTATTTTTACGATTTGGGAACATAATTTTAGGTGAATCTAAGAGGATTTTTCATTAACTTTTATTTTGGTAAGCTTCTAAATCTATTTTTTATCATTATCTATTGATTATATTGTAAAAATATCTACAAAACATGGATTTTATTTAAAAGTTACATTTTTTTCTGGTAAAGTGAACAATGATTATTTTGATGATTTCTAATCGTATTTCACCTTGATTTTTCATGGAATTTCGTATTTATTAATCTTTGGATAAATTTATTTTCTATTAAAATTTTATTTTTATACTTTAATTTTCGAGATTAATTTTTAATGTAGTTTTTGAACCGCAAATAAAATAAGTTAATACGGGTATAAATAGATTCGTGTTTATGTATAGAAATTATTTTTGATAGGTTGGGAGTAATATAAAGTCACTCAAAAAACAAAGGTTTTGTGTTGAGGGTTTCAAGATCGTGTGTTTGAATTTTGGTGTAGATAATGACAACTTTCTTCAGAGTAGGTTGGGTAGATAATTTGTCATATAAAGAATGTTTGATATAATCTCTTTATTTACATCCTTTGGAATTGATTATTCTAATAATGAGTATCGAGTGAGGACTTTTGCTGCCTTATTATTGATTAGAGAGATTATTATCATCGTGATACAGGAGTGGGGGCTTGTGATAACTTCATTGGCATCTTATATGATTGTTTACTATTGTATTTCCACGAGGGTCTTGTGTTATGATTTATTGAGATTTAGATGACTTGATTTAATTTTTTCCATAGTTGAATTGATTATTATATGATGTTGACTTTGCCATAATCAGACATACTCATTCATCACTCATTTTTATGAAACTGATATGACTATGGAACTTGAATCTCTTTGTGAAAGAAAATGAATCATTTTGTATAACATCTTTGCTGAAGAAAGTGCCTGGAAGGTTGTCTAGTCAGATTGTGATCTGTATATGAGTTGTGAAGTCCCATGGATCCTTTTCTGGTAGCTTAGGCTCAGAGGATGTATACAAAGTGAGTATTGAAATATTGCATGGATACCATATCATTATGTTGCATTACATTGCATCTCTTTTATGTGAATGATATTGTGTTTTGAATATCTATTTACGTGGTGCTGTTAAACTTATACAGTTGTTAACATAAGCCATTATATTATTAGAATTGTATGGATTGATTTGGTATGCAAAGCAGTTACATCACTCGTAATTTACATTAATTGTTAAGTTGTCTACATAGCATGGTCAGCCTATAATGTCTATCGAGTACAAGTGCATCGTACTCACTCCTATTTTTTTTGTATTCTTGTAGTTTAGAACCTAATTTTAGTGTTATCTGTGCATTGTGATCGTGAAACTTTGAAATTTCGGAGTTATGGTGTGTTCCCCGTCCGGAGCATGTTCTTGACTTCATCATTGTTATTTATGTTTTTACTCTATTTTGGATACAAACAATTGTGTACTCGTATTCTACGATAGCTTAGAGTTGCTCTTATTCATGACACTAGGTTTTGGGGTTATTCAAGTTGTATAATCCAAATATTATTTTATTATTGCTTTTGGTTTGGCTTTCGACTAAAATATCAAGTTCTTACATTACTGTTTATCTTTTTCTCATTATTTTCTCTAGTGTGTTGGGTTTCCCTACCACGATTGGGTTGGGGTTGGTGTCATCGTGACTATTGATCTTTTTCTCATTATTTTCTTTATTGTAATGAGTTTACCTACCACAATTGGGTTTGGGTAGGTGCCATCATGACTATTGATCTTTTTCATATTATTTTCTTTATTGTATTGGTTTACCCTCTACGGTTGAGTCGGAGTAGGAGCCATTATGACCTTGGGATTTGGATCATGACGGTCACCCTACCTTTGAGATCTTGATTGCAATCAAGAGGTTATATTGAAAACAATTTAAAGAGGGTTGACAATAAGATCCCCCACCCCTCATTAGTATTTTTTTTCTCGGATACATGGTTATTGCCGCTATAAAGCTAAATTAACGAAAAAAATAAAAATGTGTGAAGTTTTTTATTAGCTTTAAATAACCGTAGATAACTTTGCTAACTTATTTTCCATGGACAAGAACTGAATTATGTATTTATAAAAAGTTCGTTATAACGTTGTTTTTACTAAGTCATTTTTAGCCATCCATTCACCACTCTTTCTTTTTATCGAAGTCCACATATTTCTCCGACGTGAAATCTATCTAGATAATCAAGAAATCTTGATGAATTAGGAATTTCCCTTTTTCATGCATGTTTGAATCGATTAATTAAACCATGGACACAAGTATTTCAAAACGAGAAGGGTACACTACCATAGCAACGCAAGAGCCAAGAGAAATTAATCCTCTTGAAACCGAGGTCAAACCATGCCTACACACGACAATAAACATGGATGAGGGTGGATATAATAGAGGTTTTGATCAATTTATGTTGGCTCTCCTTGTGTTCATGTTGGGTTCATGTATGGTGTACGCCATAACAGATTCAATCATGCACAGAAATGACCAGATCATGGAACATGAATTCATGATTGACAAGGTTTCCTGCTCCTTAAATGTATCAACCATGAAAATGAAAGGAAATTGGAACATCACCATGATGGTTAACAACCGTAGCTATAGGGAAAAGCTCACAAAGGACTTCTTTTATGAGAATTCTGTCATTATAATCTTATACGAAAGTAACATTATTTCAGCTACAACGTTGCCTGGGTTCTACCAAGGAATAAATAGCACAAAACTTGTTGATGCTACATTTGTCTCTGCAGGATTACCTACCGATGAAAATGTTTCTGGAGCTATTTCAAGGGGTTGGAATTCAAAACTACCAATTTTTGTAAATGTGAAAATTCTTGGATGGGTTAAATATTTTCCAGGGGAAGGATGGTCACAAAAGTATAGAATGACTGTTTCATGTTGGGACGTGAAGTTGGAAATTTATCCAACCACAAAGGATGTTGCAATTCTGTCAGGCCGAGGCTCAGAAAAATGTGAGGCCAACATCTATTAATACAAAGTTAATGCATATTTCAAAAATATTAAAGTGATGCATTGATGTAGTGATTATTTTCCTTATCGCGTCTGAATGCAATTAACATACATTTTTATGCCATATTTTCTCTTATAGGATAGGATTTTAGATGAGTTATACTTTTTCACAGAAATATGAATGTAGTATTTGTAATAAATAATTTTCCTATTTGTTCTTCAAATATTTGAGGATTCATGTACTAGGGAAAATTTTCTGAAGCATCTATTAAAATATCAGTATATTTGAGGTATTGTAAATCTTTCCACTCTCTGTATCTCTTCTATTAAAATACGAGTATATTTGATGTATTGTAAATCTTTTCACTCTCTATATCTCTTCCTCTATTCTTATAGATTTTTAAAATATAATTTTCTTTTTCTTCTGCTTGCAATAATTTTTTATTTAGTGTAAACCAAATATTTCCTTTTTTTATATTATCATCCAATAGCGGGACCTTTAGTGCACTAGGTGACCCTTTTTTATATTTTATAATCATTTGGTTCTTAAATAAAATGTTGGATTGTTTAAACGTCGTTATTTATTCTGTTCTTTTTTTGATATAACTGTCTGACGGCTAAGAATAAAGGTGAAACACAATAAGTTGTAGTACTAAAAGGAAAAATTCAGAATTACACTAACTCCAGGGTTATCAAGTTGCTAAGTCATACTATAAAAGTCTGGCAGTACATGGAAGAGATGTAGGTGCATCAGGGTATATCTTTTATTAAGAATCAATTTTGTTTCATGATAGAACATTTAAATACATAAGTCATTCATCTCAAAAGGAGATTGATGGAGCAGCAAAGACAGAGCAAGACAGACTTACATATAGTGTTCATCGATTTAGAAAAGCCATACGATAAAGAACCCAGAGGTTCTATGGAGATGTTTGGAGGTTAAAGGTGCACATGTAACAAAAATTAGGGTGATTAAGGATATGTATGATGGATTCATGTCTCTAATGAGGACATAAAGAGGAGACTTAAAGAACTTCCCTATTGTGATGAAGTTACACCAGAGTTCAAATCTTAGCCCAATTTTATTTGCCTTTGGATAGATGAACTGAAGTGGCATATTCAAGGAGAGGTACCATGGTATGTAATTTATTGATGACATAGTGTTGATTAACGAGTCATGCAATATAGTTAATGATGGGCAGGAGGTTTTGAGATAGACTCTAGAGTCTATAGGGTTCATGTTGAGCAAAACTAAGATAGATTATTTCGAGTGTAAGTTCAATGAGGTAACTCACGAGGCAGATGTGAAAAGAAAGATTAATACTCAAGTATTCTCCAAGAGAGGGAGTTTTAATTATCTTGGCTGAATTATACAAGTAAATTGAGGGATTAGTCCTAATGTTATACAACATATTAAAGATGGATGGAACAAAATTTAGGCTTGCATTTGGTGCCTTAGGTGATAGGAATATATCACCAATAATTAAAGAAAAGTGATATAAAGTGGATTATAGACAAGCCATGATGTATGGAAAAAAATGTATTAACGTATATGTTGTATCGGAAAGTGTGTATGTTGTATCAGGCAGAGTATTGGTGGATGAGAACTCTCACGTTTATAAGATTAAAGTAGCAGATATAAGGATGTTTAGATGGATGTACAATCATTCTAGGAGATATATGATCATGAATGAAGATATACAATATATAATGTGAAAGACTGTAATGGTGGATCACGATCCAAAACTTGTTCATGATGGTACCTATAATCACCAAAACAATAGATAAGCCTAAACCCACATATGTAATAAAATAATTAAGAGTAATGATAATGTCAAAACACAAAATAAACACAAAAATAGGTAGATATAAAGGATACAAAAGTCAATAATAACATCCAAGGTCTCATAGTGAAATATCCAAATCATTAAAAGTAAGAATAACATAACGTATGATTCAAAGTGTCAACAATGCAAAAGAAAGAATAAGACTAGGATAGAGGAGAATTAGAAATGACTGGGATAAATAATCGCTACAGCATAAACCTCTGGGTGAATCACCAATCACAAGATAATATGAACGTTCAGGGACCAGCGGCTTAGTGCTACTCATAAGGTGCCAGAAATAAACTACCGTGAGTACTAACCCCATGTAATCAATAAAACATCGTCGACTGACTCTAATTCAAATCAATGAGAGAACCATCCCAAACCCATCGCAAATCAACCATTAAAAACAACCATATAAACCTGCACTTATGAAAGCCACTCCTAGTCTAATAGATTACAATAATTGTAGGGGACTAACATAGTCCAAATCATAGTTCCTTAGTCCAGTACAACATCAACAAACAACTAGTCACAATATTCAATCACAATGAAGCCAATTATAAGTAAATAATGAGATTAATGTTATATAATGCAATGAAGAACACATTATATACCCACTTCTTTGTCTAGCTATCTCGGACTCGAGGGACTTGCGAGGTCTATATACTATGTTGGTGTGGCCTCCGATCTATAAAACACAGTATGATGTGTCCTCCAATCCATAATGATGCAATCATATAGAGTAGATAAGCCCATTGATTCATCATATAATATAATATAATATAATATAATATAATATAATATAATATAATATAATACAATATAATATAATATAATACAATATAATATAATATAATATAATATAATATAATATAATATAATATAATATAATATAATATAATATAATATAATATAATATAATATAATATAATATAATATAATATAATATAATATAATATAATATAATATAATATAATATAATATAATATAATATAATATAATATAATATAATATAATATAATATAATATAATATAATATAATATAATATAATATAATATAATATAATATAATATAATATAATATAATATAATATAATATAATATAATATAATATAATATAATATAATATAATATAATATAATATAAGATAAGATAATATAAGATAACATATCATAACATAACATAACATATCATAACATAACATAACATAACATAATATTATATAATATAATAATATCAAGTGGCCGTGTCCACTAATCCATATGCAATGCATGAAGTTCAGGCTTGCAACTTCGATCCAATAAATGACAAGTTTAATTTGAGCAAATATTTCATGTCATGAGCAAAATTAGTAATCAACTCAAGAATAACCTAATTTAGCTCTAATTGTCATTTAGCTCTCTTTTTGTATCTCATGTAGCCAAAAAATCTTAATATGTCATCAAATGCCACTATAAAATGGCTAAAGTCCTCAAATAGAAACACAATAGTCAACAAGTATGTTCAATAAATCACTTTTAAATACAATTCACATTTAACATACCATTAAATACATTGAATAGAAGAAACAGTCTAAGTAAGACAATTGATTAATTTTAACCCTTCAAATAACACCAGCATCCGCATAGATGCTCATTATCTAATTTATACAGGACCCCATATTTGTATTACTCGTATTTACAAACAACTAACACATAAGTACTTTGAAAAAGATCAAAAAAAGTCTCAACTTGCCTTAAGAGAAAACCTAAAATTTGAAACTAATGAATTTCCTTTTCAATGGGCCTCTAAAAGAGCCTAATTAATTAAAATATAAATTCAATATTGAACACGAAAGAAAGGACACCCATCTTGCTATACTTCTAATACAGATTCAAAAACTAAATATAAAAGTCAATACCAAGCATAGAAAGGTAAAACTAAAATTTGATTGAAAAGTCAATTTATACATTACTTAAGGAGTTTAAATCTAAAATTTCATAAAAGAAGTAGTTGAAATTGACATTGAAATTATTAATTTATCAATCTTTAACTTTGTTGGGATCGATATCCTATAAATTTCAAGATGAAAATCAAGATTTGAAGCAGAAATCATAAATAATCATTACTGAATAAAAATATAATAGTTTAGAAACTTACCCAAAATTCAAATCTGGAAAATCCCTTATTGTCTCTCAAAAATGTGATTAGAACTTCTAAAATGGAGTTATGGGGTTCTTATTTGAAAAATCAATTCAAAAAGGTTATAAGTGACACGACTTGAAATCGGGACTTGTCGAATATGAATATCGAGCTTAACAAGGATTGGATATCGCCCCGTTAACCTTACCCGACCATTACATCAATCCATAAGTCTTGGATGAACTCAGAACTTATAACAAGTTAGCGGAACCAGACTAATAATCATAACTTAAGAAATGTCTAATCAATGCATTAATATCATCATGCTAGACCAATATACCTTAGTTCACAGTCATCCACAAAGCCTCTACAAATGTAATATCTAAATATGTCACAACATGCCCCCGACTATAGCCTAAAACCATGTCTCAAACAAGTCTATGACATAAAATAGCGAGACAATGAAATCTATTCCTTCAGATGGTTGGAAGCTCACTATTCAAAGTCAACACATGAACCGCTCGAACACCTGGTCACTGTGCAGGAAGAGAAGAAGAAGTTTAGGCCCCTATGTCGCATGGGGACACAACGTCAGGAGAAGGTTAACGATTGGAGCACTAACATGTAACTCAAGGGTAAGAATTAAATAGTGTCATTATTAAAATCCAAGTCAAACCATCATAAGAAACAATAGTTATATACATGGGCACATATATAGATATATAGATACGTCATGTATTGGGAAAAGGAATAAGGCCTTAGCATGACCCACAAAACATCCAATCATGAAACATGAAGTGGAGAAATCTAACCTTCTCTCGCATAGCTTAGTAAGATTGAACTTCCCATCTATATTAAGAAAGAGGACTCTAACCTCCAGTGGTCTTACGAAACATGTGGACTCTAACAACAAGTTGTTTCATTAGTCAAGGGACTCTAACTTTAAGCCGTTTCATTAAGCAAGGGACACTAACCTCAAGTCGTGGTGACTATTATTAGTCGACATTGGGACTCTAACCCTTTGTCCATGCATTAACATCCATTCAATTCAACACTCAAGGACTCTAACCTACTTAGCCAATTCAAGCCATCAAGGCTACAATTCAACACCACACATGACCACGAGGTGTTCATGAACCATTTATTAATCAATCACTTTAATAGGCCAATGCCTTAGTTTTAAACACCATTCAAGTCAATTTGTTATCATTAATACTTATAAAACACCATTCATTCTTCATTAGAATTCATATACCAAACCTTAGTTCAAGACATAATTCAATTTCATGTTAGGGACTCTAACCTGCTTTAACCAAGCAATCCACCAAAATCACCAACTAATACATTACATTGCCAACAAGGCCTTTACAAGTCACGTGCCAACCATTCTTACTCATTAATTCCTTTCCTTAGTACAAAATACTATTATCATGTAACTAGTTATTTCTCTTAGACATTTTCACAAACACCTTGAGGCCATACCTTTACTATGACCAAAACCCAAGTTAAAACCATCAGGATTAGAGTTACTCATGACCCATTTATTTAAAAATAATTAACAAGCACCCACATGTGCAAATTATCACCAAAAACATGTATAAACACAGGGTTAAACAAGAGTAAACAATACTCATCACTATGCATCAAAAACCTCAACATTTGATTTCAAAACAACCATTTACAAATCATAATAAAGGTTAAAAATACATGATATTTGATAAATAACAATAAGGAAAGAGTCACATGCCTTATACAAGATTACTCATGGAGAGATTCTTGGTCCTCAAGTCTTTAGATGGCGTCTTTAATAAACCCTAGCCCCAATCTTGTTGAAGAAGTTTAGAGAGAATTTTTGAGTGTTTAGATATTTTCTAAGTCAAGAATGAAAGACCAAATAATGTTATAAGTTGTGGGTCTTATGGGTTTAGGGTGGAAAATGTCTAAAATGTCCTCGGCTTAAAAGCTGAAAATTAAACCTAAAAGGGTACGACTCACCTCCTTGACCTATTCCCTAGGGTTTTAGTGGTACCCTAACTTGTACCCTATACTTCTCCTTGGCCCCTTTACTAATCAACATACGACCCCTCATGTCAAAGTCGTACCTTAGGGTTCGAGTAGTGCCCTCCGTATCATAGGAAGAACACTTTGGATAAGACTCATAGCATCGAACGACTTGGTAACTTACCACTTATACACTATCATACGAGTGGTATGATGTTTAATCGTACCTAGGATAAAAAACAACCCAAGAACATTGTCCAAAATACGAAAGGGGGACCCCTACCCGTATAACAACATACGACTAGTACCTTCTAGTCTTATGTTTTCAAGAATCTCCACCCAAGGAAATTTTATAAGGGAATCAAGTCCACGGTGTTTCAATTCTCCCTCACTTGGATCATTCGTCCTTAGATGAAGAGTAAGGCAAGAACAAGCATGAGTTAATATATAATAACAAATCAAACTAACCTTTAATCATGTTAGAAAATAAAGACATACAACAAGGATACGACACATGCCATGATTATTATCAATCAACCATTCATTCAATAGATTTTTGGACTCGAACCCATTGTCTATCAAAAAACTTGCTTAATTCAAATATTAGGGACTTGAGCATATTGCCTATCAAAAACATAAATCATGTTAAGTAGATCAACACATACCTCAAGCACGAGTTTTCAAAATAGAAAATAAATGCGGAAACTTAGACTTTATGTCCTCTTTTGCCTCACAAGTGGATACCTCGGACTTTTGATTCCTCCATAGAACCTTTACAGTGAAGCCACCTCTTTTGTCCGCAACCGACGAGCTTGACAATATATGATCCTAACTGGTATATCCTCATAGGACAAAGAGTATGAAATACCTACATCTTCCAAAGGAACAACTAATGAAGGTTCACCCTTAAATTTTTGCAACATGGACACATGGAATAAAAGATGAATGGAGCTCAAACTAAAGGGCAACTCCAACTCATAGGCAATATTACCAACCCTCTTTAAAATAAAATATGGACCAACATACCAAGGAATAAGCTTCACCTTCCTACCAAATTGCATCGCTCTCATCATAGGAGATACCTTCAATAATACCCAATCACCAACATTAAACTCCAGATCCCTATTCCTCACATCTGCATAGGACTTTTGGCGACTTTGAGCGGAATTCAACCTACCACGAATCAACTTCACCTTCTCCAAGGCTTGGTGTACCAAATTGGGGCGAAGTAACTTACCCTCACCAGCTTCATACAAACCAATAGGAGAACGATACCTCCTACCATACAATGCCTCAAAAGGAGTCATACCAATGCTAGAGTGGTAAATATTGTTGTAGGCGAATTCGATCAAGGGAAAATGGCCGTACCAACTACCACCATAATCAATCACACAATTACATAACATATATTTTAATGTTTGTATGGTATTCTCCGCTTGTCCTTCCATTTATGGGTGGAAACAGGTACTAAGGCACCTCTTAGTTCCTAAACCTTTCTGAATTTACTTCCAAAAATGAGAAAAAAATAGAGTACCACGATTCGAGATTATAGAAATTAGAGTACTATGAAACTTTAAAATCTCTGCAATATACAACTTCGCATAATCTTCCACCGAATAACTAGTCCTTACTGGCAAGAAGTGAGCGGACATGGTCGTTCTATGCACAGTGAGCCAAATATAATCACATTGATTCTGAGACCAAGGAAAGACAGTAACTAAATTCATATTGATTACCTCCCACTTCCATTCAGGAAACTCAATCTCTTAGTACAAACCCTTGGGTTTCAAGTACTCAACTTTCACTTGTTGACATACCATACATCTATCCACAAAGCTAGCCACATCTTATTTCATATTATTCCACCCATAGAACTCCTTAATAGCATGATACATCTTCATACAATCAGGATAAATACATACCAAGATCCTTGAGGTTTTGCCAAAATCCTTTCTCTAAATCCATCGACATTGGGAACACATAACCTACCTTGGTGCCTAAAGATACCATCACAACCAATCGCAAAATCAACAACCTTTTGTTGACCCACATTACTCTTAATTTTCATCAACTTGGGATCCAATATTTGCTTTTCCTTTATCTCAACCACATGAGATGACTATGATATCAGATGCACAAATACACCATCATCCTCATAGTCCGTGAGACAAACTCTAAGATTAGACAAACGATGAATGTCTTTCACCAACTCCATCTCATCCTCATCCACATGAGCTAAACTCCCCTTTGAACTTTCAATTTCCTCAAAATGTAGGCCACCACTCTACTATGTTGCATCAATACATAACCTAGCCTAATACAAAAAGCATCAAAATAAACTAAAAACCCATTATTACCCTCGGGAAAGGTCAAAACTAGAGCCAAAGTCAAATTATTTTTCAACTCCTTAAAACTGCCCTTACACGCATCCGACCACAAGAACTTGACCTTTTTCTGGGTCAACTTAGTCAATGGGGAAGCTATCATAGAAATACATTCCACAAATCTCCTAGAGTAATGTGCTGGACCCAAGAAGCTCTGAATATCGATTGGAGTTGTAGGTATAGGCCACGTCTTTATCGTCGCAACCATTTGTGGATCCACCATAATCCCTTCACTAGAGATAATATGACAAGGAAAAGTCACAAAATTTAATCAAAACTCACACTTAAAGAACTTGGCATAAAAATGATGATCCTTCAATAGTTTCAACACAACACGTAGGTGATCGACATGATCCGCCTCACTCTTAGAACCGACCAAGATGTCATTAATAAAGTCAATGAAAAAAAAGTTTTGGGAACGGACCAAAGACCCTATTCTTCAAATCCATAAGTGTCGCGGGGGCATTGGTCAACCCAAAAGACATAACTAGGAACTCATAATGTCCGTCCGAGTCTTGAAAGAAGTCTTAGGGATATCTACTTCCATAATCTTAAGATGATGATAACCCGACCTAAGATCAATATTAGAGAAAAAATTTGCACCTAGAAGTTGGTCAAATAAATCGTTTATGCTAGGAAGAGAATATTTGTTCTTTATGACCACCTTGTTCAACATAATATAATCAATGCGCATTTGAAGAAAACTATCCTTCTTACGCATAAAAAATATGGGAGCACCCCAAGAATACATGCTAGGACAGATAAAACCTTTATCTAAGAGATTCTTTAATTGCTTCTTAAGCTCCTTCAAATTTGCCAAAACCATTTTATAAGGAGGGATAAAAATTGGATGAGTGTTCGGAACAAGATCAATCCCAAAATTAATTTCCCTATCTTGAGGAATGCCAGGAAGGTCATTGGGTTTGACCTCGAGAAACTCATTACCCATGGGAGCAGATTGTAGAGAAAGACCTTCCTAGTTAAAATCTGAACATGGACCAAATGATACAAACACCATTTAGAAATCAACTTTTAGGCTCTAAGATATGAGATAAACCTCCCCTTAGGGGCTAAAGAACACCCTTCCCATACAATGACTGGCTGATTAGGGTATTTAAACCTAACTTTTCCGATCTGGCAATCTAAGGAAGAATAGAATGAAGCAACAAATTTATCTATAGAAAAATATCAAAATCGACCATGTCTAGCTCTATCAAGTATACCAGAGTTTCTCTACCACTAATAGATACCACACACCCTCTATAGACTCTTTTAACAACCATAGAGTCTCCTACCAAGGTAGAAATAGAAAAAGGAACCAAGAGACACTCAGGACCAAAACTAAAATGCACAGCCACAAATGAGGTCACATAAGAAAGGGAGGACCCCGGATTAAGTAAATAATACACATCATGGGAGAAAAGTTTCAACATAACCATAACAATATTTGGAGATTCCTAAGACTCTTAGCGTGTAGCAAGTACACACAAATGATTTCTGCCAGTGTCGGTTCCAGATACAGAAAAAGAAGCAGAAATAACACCCTTTGATACTGGTGTAGATAAAGTAGCAATAGAGGGAATGTTATACCAAAAAGCTACTATAGAGGGTCACTCTCATTGTATGTGCCTAATTTGACCACATCTAAACCATCTATACCTCCTTTTGTCACACATGCCATGATAAAGATGACCACAAAATCTACAAGGAGGGTATGATAGAGCTGACTGAGCCCCACTAATCAAAGAATGGGAACCCTGTCCCTGGAACCCACCATCTAATTATGACCGATGTTCACCCGATGGACTCAGGTAAGGAGCACTAATCGAGGAGAAAGTACCTGAACTCCCTTATTTCTTTCTTGGCTACTTACTACCATCTCTACCACTTTGCTCAGAAGGCCTAAATTTTTTCCCTTACCTTTCACTAAACTCAACCTATTTATTTTTATCTTTCTCAACTTATTGTATATACATAATAAATCTAGACATTTTTATATATTTGATCAATAAAGTTGCCTTGCTTTAAAGGACCAACTCACAAGACAATCTCGAGAAGAACTTCCTTATAAGATCCCTCATATCCAACACCATCTCCAGAGCATACCATGACAAATGAAGGTATTTCAAGGTATATTCCTTGACTGACATCTTTCCTTACTTCAGATTAACAAACTCCTCCACTTTTGCTTCCCTCAACTCTTGAGGGAAGAAGCCGTCCAGAAATGCATTAGTGAAATCCTCCCACAAGTATGACTCATAAACATCACCCCTTGTCCCATCCCATTATTTGTATAAATAGTAAGCCACGTCCTTCAACTAATAGGATGCAAACTCCACCATTCCACATTAGTGGCATGCATAACTATGGAAATCTTTTCCATCTAATCCAGAAATCCTTGAGCATCCTTCACTACCTAATGGTGAAGTGAAGTAGGTGCCTTCATGACTCGTAAATAAAATCGTGAAAAATTGGTATCAAAGCGCTAGATACACTTGTATTATTTGTACATGAGCAAGTTGTCTAGTTGAGTCCTACAGATCAGAATGCTGACATTCATTTCTTATCTTTAGAAGGCTATATGATATTCTTAGGAGATCTTCACTTACTTTAATTATGTTGGACTAAGCATGTTATTTTATTTCTAATGATCACATCAGTTTACTCTTTCACAGATTGCTAGGATGTATGCTATCTCTACACGAGATGATGACACTGAGTTTGTGACTTAGGATCCTATTGGAATTTATGGATGACCCTGAGGTTGAGGAAAACCATAAAGTATAGACCTATCTAGAGATCCGAATATGGGGCGTTCACCAGATCCTATTCCTTCCCACACACCAAAGATTCCTCCAAACCAGTCAATAGTAGGCTAAGGACCTTCCCAATCTCCATCAGGGTTTATTTCTTCTTCACTACTCAGGGATGCACTATTCATCTATTGGTATTTATTGGTGGTGCATAGTATGTAAATCAGAGTGGTACTAAGGTAGGAGAGTAGCCAACAGTTGTGGCTCCCAGAGTTAAAGTCCCTTTTGCACCAGTGGTTGTTCAACCAGTAATTGTCCATCATGTTATATTTGTTGAGGAGAAGATGCTACTAGGTAGATTCTTTAGATTGCCTTTGCCCAGTTTTTCTTTTCCATAGGGTAAGGATACTTATGAGTTCATGGTTTCTTATAAAGATAGGCTTTGTAATTTTGGTTAAGTTTAGAATCGCATTGTGGATTAGACTATTTTTAGTTGGATTTGGTGGCTAGGTGCTAGTGGAGAGTTCATCTTGTAGCTAGTCTAGTTGGATCTTCCCCTTTAACATAGGCTCAATTTTTTGAAATCGCCATGGAAAAGTATATACCTCACAGTCTTAGAGATCATCTGTGACATAAGTTCTTGATGTTGGAGTAGAGCTTCATAACTATTGTGGAGTATGAGGTTCTATTTCATGAGTTGGACGAGAATGCTACAACTATCTTACCTATCACACCCCTTTTTTTAACCAAAAAAATTAGATTTTAAAGTTTGAAAGGGTTTTATTATTAAGTGACAAATTGATGAAAGTTTTGTTTCTAAAAGGATCTTTTACAATTAAATTAAGAGTCCCCACTTGGCATAAATCGGGTGTGCTAACTCATCTTTGGAAATCCTCCATCCCGTGGTTTGACCACGGTCACTTTGTGGAGTATATTAGATAGTACAACACTATGAAATGCATAAACCACACAAAACACAAAAAACAATCAATCAATCAAACAAAACAAAAAAAGTCCAAAGATATATTGTCCAGTCCAATTTATTACAAGCTGAGAATAAAAAAATGCTGAAATTAAAACCTAAACTATTCTAATTATCCTAGATATGCTTTACCCGATGCCTCGGGCATTGATCACGAGCCTCCTTTGCATACATGATACTTTGGGGTATTTCCCGGTGATTAAGTACAATGTAACCTCGGGGAATTCCCCAGTAAATGAATACAATTTCAATTCTTGTACGATAAAGTAGAAAGAACCAGACACACACATATTAAAACCTCAACATTCATAATCCCTATGTTTACCCTACCCCAAACCTAAATTTTCCTAATGATTCTCGACTTAAAACATGATAATATCGGGTGAAAATTAATAGGAAACAACCAATTAATCAAACTATTTGCATTATGAATCAAAATTATCAACATACACCTTTATCAATTGTTAATTCCCTCAATTTTATTCTCAAAATAATTGCCTAATTATTCGAATATTAATTTAATTTCTTTCATCTAAATCCAACATCAACCAACACATAATAAAGATTCAAACATGCTAAACACATGACTCATTCATAATCACATTAAAATTAAAGCGAGAGAAGATAGAATTTGACCTCAATGCTACTTTTATTCACTCAACTTAAACTGATTTCAACACCGACGGGAACCTTGGGAACCAATGAACCTCGAACACACTCGAATCAATCATCCTCGACCTCGAACTCGCCAATGAACAAACCCCCAAAATTTAGACTAAACCATAATTGACCCAACTGACCCACTTTTTTTTTTATCATTTTCTGATGAAGATTTTGTCAGAATCGACTAAGACGACTGGGTTTTTGTGGATTCCATTGTGACTTACTATTTTTGGAGAGATTTTAACTAAACATGGGGTCAGGAGTGATGATATTAGAGTTATTTGGTCACCGGAAGAGATGACAATTCCGGTATAAACTTTGCCGGAATAAGCAATTCTCTCTTATTCTGTTTAGCTCTCTATTTTTCTCCGATTTTCCTAAATTCCAATTTCTATTTCTTCATTGATTTCACTTTCCGATCTTACTCTCTCTATTTTTTCCTCTATTCTCTCTATCTCTCTAGTTTCTACTCTTAATTCTCTCAATTTTCTTCTCTATCGGATGTTTGTATATCCTATTCTACTCTGATGGTGTGTGAATCTGTGTAATGTGAGTTGTGTGCTATGTTATTTATTATTGCATATCAGTGGTGAATATGATGTGCATTGATTAATTATGTGTGTGATATTTTCTTTGTGTGTATCAACGAGGTAAGTGATAAAAAATATAAGATGATGAGTGTACTGTGTGTAGCAAATTTAATGGAAGCTCGTGCGTGAGTGTTTTCCAGTGATGTGTTTTAATGGACATGTAATTATGTATTCTCCTCTATGTGGTGTAAAAAACGTGAGTGAATATATCATGCCAAGAAGAAAAAGAATATGTTAGGGAAAGGGTTATGTGGGTTAGGGTATATGGGGGTAGGGAGGTGTGTGGGGTAGAGTGGTTAGGTAGTTGTTATTTTTGTTAGGCTAAGGTGTCAAGGTTGTGATGGATTTGGTTATTTTTTGTCTATTTTGGGGACAAATTATGGAATTTTATGGGGGTGTATGATAAGGTGAGGTAAAAATGGATAAATTGAGTTTTCAGGAGGGACAAAATTAGGTGCCTATATCATGCCCTCTTTGGATGTAAACACAAAGTGTTTGCAGACAAAGAAGTAGACAACGAGATAAAATTTTGACTCGACCATTATTCAAATAGGAGAAATAGAAGGGTAGAGTACCACTGAGTCTTGATTTAGGATATCCTACCTACCAAAATTATGAGGGAATCAAGTCAAAGGTATCTAAAAGGGTTAGAAGGAGAGGGACTATACCGAGTTGGAGAGTTGAGTGAGGTCCTGTGGAGGTTCTAGTCTGCGGCTCTGTCATTACATCAAAAGTGAACACTAAAAATTAAACAGATAATTGACATTACAAAAGTCCTATCTATGCAGCTTCTCTGGACTCTTGACTTGCTATTTCATCACCCTATTCTTTGGGCGGGCTCCTGACTTACAATTTCTTCACCTTGTTCTCCAAGAGAGCTCCTGACTTGTAATTTTTTCAACTTGTTACTTGGTTTTCAATTTCTTCATCCTGTTCTCTATGCAGGCTCCTAACTTGTTATTTTCAATCTATTGACTTTCAATTTCTTCACCTTATTTCTTAACTTTCAACTTCTTCACCTTTTTTCTTAAATTTCAACTTCTTCACCTTGTTTCTTGACTTTCTATTCATTCGCCCTGTTCTTCAGGCAGGCTCTAAAATCACATCAAAACTAGAAAAAAAATTATTCCAAACAAATATTATTATAAAAAGAGATTTTATTTGCCAGAAAAGTAAAGTTCCAAACAACAGGAATTAAATTTTTTGCCACAATTTATCATTAGAGGGCTTTTGTGAAAGTCAAATCATAACTACTTGAAAAACCCAAATAAGGAAATACATCTTCTATGGGTTAATTGGAATGATTCAACTAGAAAGTGCATTTTCTAGGAGTCAAAGGGAATGAATTGACTAGAAAGTACATGTTCTAGGAATCAAGGGGAATGAATCGACTAAGAAGTATATCTTCTAGGAATCAAGGGGACTAACTCGACCCGGAAGTACATCTTCTAGGAATCAAGGGGAATAACTTGACCAAGAAGTACATCTTCTCGGAATGAAAGTGAATGACTCGACCATGAACTACATCTTCTAGGAATCAAGGGGATTTACTCAACTAGGAAGTACGTCATCTAGGAATAAAGAGGACTGACTTGACTAAGAAGTACATCTTTTAGGAATCAAGGGAAATGACTCAAAAAAGGAAGTACATCTTCTAGTAATTAAGGGGAATGACTTGACTAGGAAGTACCTCTTCTAGGAATCAAGGGGAATAACTCTACTAGGAAGTACATCTTCTAGGAATCAAGGGGAATGACTCGACCAGCATGTACATCTTCTAGAAATCAAGGGGACTGACTAGACTAGACATCTTCTAAGAATCAAGGGGAATAACTCAAATAGGAAGTACATCTTCTTGAAATCAAGGTGACTGACTCTACTAGGAGGTACATCTTCTAGAAATCAAGACTTAAGTTAGGAAGTGCATCACTTTACAAGTAAAATTTGAATTACCCTATCAATGAAGTGCGACTCCTTAAAAATGTCACTTGAATTACCCAAATAAGGAAATATGTCTCCTTACAAATTCCACTTGAATTACAAAAGTGTAATACCCCACAAAGTTCCCTTATAGTCTGAGCCTTTAGAGTATGTCAAGTGAAGTGTAATTCCGACCCTAAAAGATTAAGTAGTGATTTACAAAGTGATTAATGTTTAAACCATATGTAATTTTCATAATTTTTAATTTTTATCATGTGGTAAATTGAATTATCTTTCCAACGATACCTATTTCATTAAAATCTGACATCGAAAGAGAAAGTTATGCACATTTTACAGAAAGTAGTCGAAACTACCTAGGTGCGACGGAGAGGTCCGACGGACCGTCGAGCTAGTGATGGACCATCACCCAAACATTCACATAGGAGGAAGTGAGACCTCATTTTAGTTATAAGAAATGGTAAGGCCGATGGGTCATCAATCCAGCGATGGACTATCGACCCAGCCGTCGCAGGCAAGGAAGAAAGTCCAAATCTAGCCCGGTTGCGACGGTCAGGACCGACGAACTGTCAACCCAGTGATGAACCATCGCACCCACCATCGCATATTTTGTTCAGTGATTTTAAGTTATTTTTAAAATGGCAGTTTTGTTTTTTTCCACCCGTTTTACACCTTTATATACCCAGATCGAATCAGATAACTTCATTATCTCCCAAAATATCTCCAAAGCTAGGGTTTCTCCCTCAAGAACAAGAACAAATCATTTCTTCAAGAACTCTAAGAATCCACCATAGCTTTCACAAATTGAGTTAAGAGTTGAGGTTCCTAAGATAAAAGTTCCAAGGACCCTTACTCAAAGTACGAAAGGAGAGTCTCAAGCAAGCTTCTCCATCCATAAATCATAATCTAAGGTATGTAGGGTATGAAAAAGGACACTTCTTTCGTCCTTGTGATCAAAAGTTGTTTTACTTACGAGAATATAGAATTTTCTATGTTTTCTTAAGAAATTAAAGTATGGGTTTATACCCTATGTTGTTATTCCTTGAGATTTTAATAGTTCTAATGTTCTATAAATTAAAGTACATGAGTGTGTTGAGATTTTACGGAATTTTTTTGAAAATTCTAGATTTTCTATATGATTTATGAATCTTTATGATATCTAGTATGCACTTTGATGAGTCTTAACTTGAGACTTGATTATGGATCATTAATCCCTACTTGAGATTTGCAATTTTATGAACTTTTGTTCTATAAGAACACATGAATTGATTACTTTGATATTATTGAGAAAGATTTGGCCCTGCGGTCATAATAGAGTTGAAATCCACATTGAGTATCATTTAAAGCAAATAGAAATATGTTTTGGTCTTCATTATAAACCCTTGAGTTATTTTTAGGTGGATTTCCTAAGAGTTTTGAGCGGAGTATGGGAGTGGTATTTAGCACTGAGTTGGCTATGATTCCAAGGTTTCATACCCAGAACTAAGTGCCACCGTAGTTTTGAGATTTATGGGCCCAAGGCCAAGATAGTGATCACTAAAGATGATGTTCTACTCTAATGGCAAAGATAGAACAACTCTCCCTAACATGGGCAAGATATTGAACTCCATGTAGCTCACATGGTTTATGTCAGTTAGAAGAAACTCCCTAGTTCCAAGTGTCTCGAGTCTAAAAGAGTTCTAGAGTTTCCAAGTGTTAAAAGTTCCGAGTCCTTATGTTTTTAAGAAGTTTTACCCTGCAAAAGATAAAAGAATGAGTTTGAAAGTATTTTTTAAATCTTCTTTTAGACTTTAAGTACTGAGAATAAGAGGAGAGTATAGATTTTAAAGTTAAGTATAATGACTCACGAGATTTGTATTACATGCTTCACTATTCATGATTCATGAGTTTTATATTCTAGACTTATTCAAGCCATGTGAGTCATTCCTATTTGCATGCATGATTTTATTAAAGAGTATTGATATTATTTTATGTAAATGCATACATCCCTATATACTCAGTACATTTTCAAAGTGTTGATCCACATATACGTCTGGGTGCGGCATTGTCTCATAATGTAGGTACTGGTGCTCAGTCCTAGTAGTGGTAGTGATCTCCGAGCATCTCATCTACATCCTTATCCTTAGTGAGTCCTCATGGTTCGAGTACCTATATTTGCAGTTTTTCCACTTTCATAGTGTTTTGAGTTTTACATTCAGATCATTGCGAGTTAGTTGGGGGTCTGTCCCAATAGCTCTCCAGTTTTAGTAGTAGATGATTTCTCAAACTTGATTGTCAGTTGAAGTTGTATTCTAGACTATCAGTATTTTTGCTATCTAGACATTGTTTCCAGTTATTTTGGATTATAGTTGACGCAGTAAGGCATCATTATTTAGCTTATTTATCCTAAAGCAAGTGTTAGAAGTAGTAACAGGATCAAACGTTAGGTTTACTTGTAGCCTTAAGCACAATGTGATGTCTTAGGATGAGATTTTGGGGCATTACAAACTTGCTATCAGAGCCTAAGGTTTATGGAGTCCTAGGAAGTCTCACAAGCCACGTATAGTAGATTCTTGATCACCAGTGTCTAGTGCACCACATCTCTGAGCAAGATATTACAAGACGTTTTAGAAAAAAGTCATCTCTTTTATTCAGAATCTATCATGCTTATAGTTGTCTCTCTTAGATATTATTTCATGCTCTGTTATTTCAGAAAATGCCTCCCCGAAGAGTGAATGCCCACAGAAACAATAATGACCAACCTCAGCCTATTGATTCCTTGAATGATATTGTGTCTCATGCTGAGTTTTGGGAAGCATTTGAGGCGCTAGCCCTAGCATTCATTGCCAATTTTTAGGCCAATAACCAGGCCGCAGTTCCGAATCACCAGTGAGGTGATTTAGCTGCTGCTAGGATTCATAATTTCATTTGGATAAATCCTCTAGAGTTTTATGGGTCTAAGGCAGATGAGGACTCATTGTTATACCTTGAGAAGGTGAGAAAGATCATATAGGTGATGAATATTTCTGAGGAAGAAAGTGTGGAGCTGGCGTCTTATAGGTTGAAAGACATTGCATATGTCTGGGTTGTAGCGTGAAGGAAGGGTAGAGGTGAGGATACTTCCCCTATGACTTGGCAGGTGTTCAAAGATGCATTCTTGGATAAGTTCTTTCCTCTTGAGATGAGAGAAGTGAATATTGAAGAGTTTATGAACTTGAGATAGGGTTCCATGACTATTAAGGAATACTGCCTTAAGTTCAATCAGTTGGCCAAGTATGCTCTTGATCTAATTGCTGACACCCAAGCTAGTATGAGTAAGTTTTTGACTATGGTGTCTGGGTTGATGTTGAAAGAATGCTGGACTGCGATGCTAAACAGGGATATGGACCTTTCTAGATTGATAATACATACACAATAGATAAAGGTAGACAAGATAAGGGAAAAAGATAGAGTGAGGGGAAACAAGAGGGCTAGATTCGAGCAGCATGAGTATTGTCAGGCTAGGTCCTATGGAGGGAACTGCCCACAGTACCAGAGCCATTCGTCTATGCCAGATCCTTCATTATCTAGTGCTCCCATGCTAAGAGACAAGAAAGAGCAAGGGAATAGGTCTTCTATGTCCCGATCCCAAAATATTATAAGTAATAGACCTCGCTATCCTCCATGTACCAAGTATGGTAGGGACCATCCCGGTGAGTTCTTCGCAGACCATAGGGGTTATTTTGGTAGTGGCAAGATGGGCCACAGACTTAGAGAGTGGCCGCATGCTAGGCAAGGGAACAAAGATTCCCGACCTCAAACACAGGCTACTAGTGTACCAGCTCCTATAGCTTGTCCTACCCCTTCTCAGGGCACTTCATCTAGCACCGTAGGTAGTCAGTGCCAGAATAGATTCTATGCTCTAACACACTATCAGGAGAAGGAGGACTCTCCCGATGTTGTCACTGGTATGCTCAGTGTTTTCCACTTTGATATTTATGTGTTGTTGGACCTCGGGTCAAGTTTTTCTTATGTGACCCTATTTTTTGCTGTGACTGTTTAAATGAGTCCTGAAAAGATTCCTAAGCCTTTCCTAGTTTCTACTCCTATAGGATAGTCAGTTGTTGCTAAGCAAGTGTATCTAAATTGTACTGTTACTGTTCTTCATAGAATCATGCTTACTGATTTGATAGAGTTGGACGTGGTGGATTTTGACCTTATTTTGGGTATGGATTGGCTTCATTCTTGTTATGCATCTGTAGACTGTCGTACCCGTGTCGTCAAGTTTTAATTTTCTAATGGCCCAGTTTTTGAGTGGTCCAAAAGTTCAGTTTCTCCAAAGAGTCATTTTATCTCCTATCTCAATTATCCAAAGGTTGCATCTATCACCTAGTTAGATTTAAAGACACTAAGTCTGAGGCTCCAATTATTCAGTGAGTCAACATTGTTAATGAGTTTCCTGATCTTTTTCCAGAAGATCTCACAAGGGTACCTTTCGATAGAGAGATAGAATTTGGGATTGACCTTCTTCTCGACACAACCTATTTCTATTCCTCCCTACCATATGGCACCTGCAGAGCTTAAGGAGTTGAAAGAGAAAATCAAACATATTTTAGATAAGGGTTTCATAAGGCCCAGTGTTTCTCCTTGGGGCACACCTGTCCTATTCGTGCGAAAGAAAAATAGTTCTTTGCATATGTGCATTAACTATCTTCATCTTAACAAGGTCATAGTTAAGAATAAATACCCTCTTCCAAGAATTGATGACTCATTTGATAAGTTGCAAGATGCAAGTTATTTCTCAAAGATAGAACTTAGATCCGGCTATCATCAACTTAAAGTAAGGAAGTGTGATATCCCAAAGACAGCCTTTCGAGCCCGTTATGGTCACTTTGAGTTTCTAGTCATATCTTTTGGGATAACCAATGCTCCAGCAGCTTTCATGGACCTCATTAATTGAGTGTTCAAGCAGTATCTTGATATGTTTGTCATAGTGTTCATAAATGATATCCTTGTTTACTCCTGTACCAAGAATGAACATTCAGATCATCTTAGGATTATCTTGCAAACTCTTAGAGATCACCAGTTTGCCAAATTCAACAAGTGTGAATTTTGGCTAAGATCAGTAGCCTTTTGGGGTCATATTATTTTAGCCGATGGCCTTAAAGTCGATCCCCAAAAGCCAGAAGCTATAAAAAATTAGCCTAGACCTATCTCTCCATCTAACATTAGGAGTTTCTTAGATATAGCTGGCTATTATCCCTATTTTGTTGAAGGTTTCTCTTCTATTGTGTCCCCTATGACCCGATTGACCCAAAAGAAAGTTAAGTTACTTTGGTCAGATTCCTGTGAGATGAGTTTTTAGGAGTTAAAGACTCCGCTCACCTCATCCCCTATGTTTACATTATCTGATGGTACAGATGGTTTTGTGATGTATTTTAAAGCCTTTAGGGTTGGCTTGGGTTGTGTGTTGATGTAGAGAGGTAAGGTTATAGCCTATACCTCTAGACAGTTAAAGTCGCATGAAAAGAATTACCCAACCCATGATCTTGAATTAGCTACTGTGGTCTTTGGTTTGAAAATATAGAGACACTATATGTATGGTGTTTATGTTGATGTGTTCACTGATCACAAAAGCCTGCAGTATATTTTTACTCATAGGGAGTTGAATCTTAGACAAAGAAGGTGGTAAGAGTTGCTAAAGGATTATGATATGAGTATGCTATATCATTTGGTCAAGGTCAATATAGTGGCAGATGCCCTTAGTAGGATGTCTATGGGCAGTGTGGCTCATGTAGAGGAAGGTAAAAAAGAGTTAGCTCATGGTGTGCATCGTTTGGATAGACTGGGTATTAGGTTTCTTGATTCTTCTTAGGGGAATATCTTGGTGCAGAGTATATTTGAATCCTGTTTAGTTTCGGAAGTGTAGGAGAAGCAAGATAGGGATCCTAGTTTGGTCAGACTGAAGGAGTCAGTTAAGTATCAAAAGGTAGAGGTTTTATCCCAAGGGGGAGATGGTGTGTTGAGATTGCAAGGTAGATTAAGTGTTCCGTGTGTTGATGATCTGAGGTAGAGGATTATGGATGAAGTGCATGGCACGCGGTATTCTATTCATCCCGGCGCTACCAAGATGTACCACAACATACAGGAAATCTATTGGTGGAGTGGTATGAAGAAGGATATAGCTGAGTTTGTATCGAAGTGTGCAATATGTCAACAGGTTAAGGTAGAGCACCAAAGACCTGATGGTGTGATACAAGAGTTTTGTATACCTACTTTGAAGTGGGAAGAGGTGAATATGGATTTTGTGACTGGTTTACTTCTTGTACATTGTCATTATGATTCTATTAGGGTGGTTGTGGAAAGGTTGACTAAGTCCACGCATTTCTTGCCTTTGCATACATCTTATACGGCTGAGGATTATGCTAGACTGTATATCTGGGAGTTAGTCAAGTTGCATGGAGTCCCCTTGTCTATTATTTCAGATAGGGGTAGTCAATTCACTTTGCAGTTTTGGAGAGCTTTTAAGAATGGTCTTGGTACCCAAGTTCACCTGAGTTCTGCTTTTTATCCGCAGACAGATGGTCAAGTTGAGAGGACCATCCAGAGTTTGGATGATATGTTTAGAGAATGTGCTCTTGACTTCAAGGGTAGTTGGGATAAGCATTTTATATTGATAGAGTTTTCTTATAACAACAGTTATCATGCTAGTATCAAGATGGCACCATTTGATTTCTTGTATGGGAGGAGATGTAGATCACCCATAGGTTGGTTTGAAGTGGGTGAAGCTGCTTTGATTGGACCTGATACAGTATTTGAGGCTATGGAGAAGGAAAAGTTGATTAGAGAAAGGTTGATGATAGCTCAGAGTCATCAAAAGTCATACGCCAATGTGAGGAGAAGGGATCTTGAGTTTGAGGTGGGTGATTTGGTGTACTTGAAGATTACACCCATGAAAGGGGTAAAAAGGTTTGACAGAAAAAGGAAGCTTAGTCCCCGTTATGTTGGCCCTTATAGAGTTTTGAGTCATATTAGGAAAGTGGCTTATGAAGTTGAGTTGCCCGCAGAATTGTCAGCTATTCATCCTCTTTTTCATGTCTCCATGCTTAAGAAGCATATTGGTGATTCTGTTGTAATGGATCCTTTAGAGAGTGCTGATATTCAGAATAGTCTTTTATTTGATTAAATTCCCATTGAGATCCTAGATTTATAGATCCGTAGACTGAGGAACAAGGAGATTCCCTTCATCAAAGTTTTGTGGCAGAACCAGTCAGTTGAGGGCACTACTTGGGAGGCAGAAGCAGACATGCTAGCAAAGTACCCGCACCTCTTCTCCATGAGTTCATATCAAACCAAAGGTATTATTCTTCCTTAATTCAGCCCTTCTAATCTAAAGTTTAGATATGTATCTATTCTTACATGAGTTCTTGCAATTTCCGAGGTATTCAAGAGTTTAGAAAGATATGGAAGCCGCTTAGCAAGTTGCTTCAGCTATGTGTACTCGGTTTTCTCTGTGTTCTTAGCCCAACTAGAGACATTCGAGGAAGAATATTTCCAAGGGGGAGATATTGTAAGACCCCGCAAAATTTCCTCATAGTCTGAGCCTTTAGAGAGTGTCAAGTAAAGTGTAATTCTGGCCCTAAAAGATTAAGGAGTGACTTCCAAAGTGATTAATGTTTAAACCATGTCAAATTTTCCTAATTTTGACTTTTATGGTTTAGGAAATTGAATTATCTTTCCAACGATACCCATTTTGTCAAAATCCAACATCGGAAGAGAGAGTTATGAACGTTTTATAGAAAGAAGTCTAAACTTCCCATGTGCAACGGAGAGGTCCGATGGACCGTCGAGCTAGGGACGGACCGTCGCCCAAATTATCGCAGAGGAGTCAGTGACACCTCATTCTGGTTAGGAACGATGGTATGGCCGGTGGATCTTTGATCCAGCGACGGACTATCAACCCAACCGTCGCAGGCAAGTCAGAAAGTTTAAATCTGGCCCAGTACGATGGTCAGGACCGACGGACCATCGCCCCAGCGATGGATCGTCGCTCCCACCGTCGCATATTTTTCTTAGTTATTTTAAGTCATTTTTAAAAGGGCATTTTGGTCTTTTCCACCTTTTTTACACCTTGATATACCCAGATCGAATCAAATAACTTCATTATCTCCCAAAACATCTCCAAAGCTAGAGTTTTTCCCTCAAGAACAAAAACAAATCCTTTCTTCAAGAACTCCAAGAATCCACTATTGCTTTTTCAAATTGAGTTAAGAGTTGAAGTTCCTAATATAAAAGTTCCAAGAACCCCTACTCAAAGTAGGAAAGGAGAGTCTCAAGAAAGCTTCTCCATCCATAAGTCATAATCTAAGGTATGTGGGGTTTGAACAAGGACACTTCTTTCATCCTTGTGCCCAAAAGTTGCTTTACTTACGAGAATATATGATTTTCTATGTTTTCTAAAGAAATTAAAGTATGGGTTTATACCCTATGTTGTTATTCCTTGAGATTTTAATAGTTCCAATGTTCTAGAAATTGAAGTACATGAGTATGTTGAGATTTTAAGGCAAAATGTTGAAAATTTCAGATTTTCTATATGATTTATTAATCTTTATGACTCTAGAATGCACATTGATGAGTCTTAACTTGAGATTTGATTATGGATCATTAATCCCTACTTGAGATATGCAATTTTATGAACTTTTATGCTATAAGCACCCATGAATTGAGTACTTTGATATTATTGAGAAAGATTTAGTCTTTCGGTCATAATAGTGTTGAAATCCACATTGAGTATGATTTAAAGAAAGTAGAAATATGTGTTGATCTTCATTATAGACCCTTGAGTTATTTTGAGGTGAATTTCCTAAGAGTTCTGAGTTGAGTATAGGAGTGTTATTTAGCACCAAGTTGGGTATGATTCTAAGTCTCATACCCTAAAACTACGTGACACCGTAGGTTTGAGATTTATGGTCCCAAGGCCGAGATAGTGATCACTAAAGATGAGGTTCTACTCCGATGGCATGGATAGAATAGCTCTCCCCAATGTGGACAATACATTGGACTCCATGCAGCTAACATGGTTTATGTCGATTAGAAGAAACTCCTGAGTTCCAAGTGTCCCGAGTCTAAAAGAGTTCTAGATTTTCCAAGTGTTAAAAGTTCTGAGTCCTTAAGTTTTAAAGTAGTTTTACTCTCCACAAGATAAAAGTATGAGTTTGAAAGTACTGTTTAAAGCTTCCTTTAGCCTTTAAGTACTGAGAATAAGAGGAGGTTTTAGGTTTTAAAGTTAAGTATAATGACTCACGATATTTGTATTACATGCTTCACTATTCACGATTAATGAGTTTTATATTCTAGACTTATTCAAGACATGTGAGTCATTCCTATTTGCATGCAAGATTTTATTAAAGAGTATTGATATTGTTTTATGTAAATGCATACACCCTCATATACTCAGTACATTCCCAAAGTGCTAATCCACATATATGTCTGTGTGCTACATTGTCTTATAATATAGGTACAAGTGCTCAGTCCTAGCAGTGATAGTGATCTCCGAGCATCTCATCTACATCTTTGTCCTTGGTGAGTCCTCATAGTTCGAGGACCTATATTTGCAGCTTTTCCTCTTTCATAGTGTTTTGAATTTTACTTTCAGATCATTGTGAGTCAGTTGGGAGTTTGCCCCAATGGCTCTCCAGTTTGAGTAGTAGAGGCTTTGTCAGACTAGATTGTTAGTTGAATTTGGGTTCTAGACTATCAGTACTTTTGCTTTCCGGACATTGTTTTCAGTTATTTTGGATTATAGTTTAAATAGTAAGGCATCATTGTTTATCTTATTTATCCTAAAGCTAGTGTTAGAAATAGTAATAGACTCAAAGGGTTAGCTTAGGGTTACTTTTAGCCTTAAGCACCGTATGACGTCTCGGGATGAGATTTTGGGGCGTTACACCAAGGAAATGCGTCTCCTTAGAAATGTCGCTTGAATTACCCGAACAAGAAAATAAGTCTCCTTACAAATACTGCTTAAATTATCCATACAAGAAAATGTGTCTCCTTACAAATTACTCTTGAATTACCCAGACAAGGAAATACGTCTCTTTACAAATGCTGCTTGAATTACACGAACAAAGAAATATGTCTCTTGACCAATGCATCTTAAACTATCCAGAAAAAGAAATGCGTCAACTTACAAATATCACTTGAATTACCCAGACAACGAAGTACGACTCCTTACAAATGCCTCTTGAATTACCAAAACAAGTAAGTGCATCTCCTTACAAATTCTTCTTGAAATACCAAAACCAGGAAGTGCATCTCCTTACAAATGACACTTGAATTACCCAAACAAGAAAGGGCGTCTCCTATAAATATTGAATTATATGTTTTACCATGATTTTGATTACCAAATCTGTACAACAACATTGCCCCTTTGCATTTGTAGATGTGATAAATTATGGACTTTGATGTTTAGGCTTTGAAGTCCTTGATTTGAAGGTAACATATTTCCTATTTCATCAAAGAAAACTTGTAATTTTAAAACATGGTGGCTAGTTTGTGGCTTTGGTTTTCGAGACAATTGCTCTTGCACTGGTTACATTCAATCTTACTTCCCACTATTAGCATCTGTCATTGACTTGCAGCATCAGCGACCCAAACATAGATTATTAAGAGTGACTCTGAAACAAACACAGTATCTCTATTTTTCCGTGCTTCTCAAATTATCCATTTGAACCATGGTATTCTCATGAGTTCCCAGACTTGTCTATTGACAAAACGTTTTCCATGCCTTATTTTGGCTCATAATTATGTCTCTTTCATGTGCTGTCTTTTTGTCTTCATTTGTGCAACTGAAGAAGGTGGTAGCTAGTTTTGAAATCTTTTCTTACTTATTTTGACATAAACTTGACTCAAAGACAAGAGAAAAATGACAATGATTTTTTTATTTGCAGAACTATCTCAAGAAAATAAAATAAAAACAACGAGAAGAAAATGAATGTCCCCATTTGAAAAATAGAAAAGAAAACTTCTCTGAAAATGACAATCAACTTTAGTGATTATGAGATGTATTTTGGATTAAGATGCTTGATCTTTTCATCCAAACTTTGCACCAATTGTTGTTGAGTAACTTACCCTAAAACTAAGTTGCTTCTTTGGGCCTATTGCCTTTGGAGACCTCATTTGGCTAGCGGCACCTTGAAGGATTTTTGCTAACAAGCCTCTCTCATTTTTTTTTTCTCACCTCACCATTTCCCTATGGTGTCCGTGAGGGTTTTCACTAATGAGACTCTTTTATTTTGATTTCTATCAATTCACAGTTGTCTTACAGTGTCCGTAAGGGTTGTCACCAATAAAAATCTCTCATTTTTATCTCTGTCAACTTACCATCATCATATGGTGCCCGCGAGTGTTTTCACCAATAATACTCTCATTTTTATTACTCTCATAATTTCTTAGCTGAGGAAGAGAAGTAGTTCCCAAAGTGCATAATCATATGCATTGCATGCTCAGCCTTATCATTCTTCGAGATTGACCTTAAGGTCTTTCTTTGGTTGTAACATGGCTTTTTGGATAAGGTTAGAAAGAAAAGATGACATGAGTCCCAAATAACACTTGAAATGGGGTGGGACTTACAACTTTTGGAATCGGCTCAAATAACAAAGATTAACTCATTCCCCAGTTTCTCTTGACTGGGTAATTATAAATTTTTTATTTGGTTGGATTGAGCCAAGAGTAGGGCAACCTACTTATCTCACCATTGATCGAGGATAATCAGGTCGCATGTAGTTCCGACAACTTGTTCTTTTGCTTGATTTTGATTTCTTATTTTCTTTTTTTTTCTTTTGACACATTTTTCTCTTATCTCTTTTTTTGAAACTTTTCTGACTATTTTATTTACTCAACACTTTTTTGAAATTTTCTGAATCTATCTTGATTCCAAAATAGGGGTATGAATAAAAATAGCACTAAAGCTCAAACTGGGTGAGCAAAGGATGACACGTTGTTTGGATAGTAGAATGAAATGCCTTCGTCATATCTATCCTTGAAAATGCAAGTACATATCATGCATATGAAAGTGAAATATGAAGATCATTTATGACACTTTAACAACACTAACTTCAACTGATCCTATGTGTTAATACTTCTTCTGCACTTGTCTAATATACAACTCTACCTTTGTTGTACATCCCTTGCATCGAATAACTCATGCTTTTTTGGTGCTGATTTTCTTTCTTTTCCTCTTGATATAGAATCATACAACCACTATTTGGCCTAATTGAGAAATGTCTTTCAATTGATGATCAAGTTATTCTTGTGATTCTAAAAATAATTGCCTTAATTTTTAAAGAAAGTTTCAACTTGGTCACCAAATGTCTCAGCACTCTACCTATTTTATCAAATGCTTTTTCCAACTTTAGCCCTCTGATTCAAAGTTCATGCTCATAATAAATTTTAAGATCTAGCTGAAAATTCTGAAAGCATATCATATCACTAGAGCCAACATAAAATATACTATGTAAAGAAAACAAACAAATAACACATATTTAAAACACAAAGGGAAAAAAGACACTCCATATAGTTGAAATGAAAGATAAAAGGTTTGAACATAAATGACAAAGGGACAAAATAAGATAGATCCCGAACTACAACCCTAAAATAATTTAGATAACCGAAAAGAAAACAAAACAAACTAGCAGACCTCTTCCTACTAGGGAGACAAGTGACTTCTCAATTGCTGAGCCTAACATCTTAGACACTAATTTGCATATCAGCATGTCTAGATCATCCACCACTGTTGAACACAATCTCTTTAACAAATAAGTTCTAGATCTCCATGCTTAACTCATTGCTTCCCACATATTGTGCATTACTTTTCATTGATGAAGGATTTTTGTCAATGTTTTGTACAACCATTAATTTTTCTTGAATCATTCTTTCTATTTCTATTTTTAATGCACTACAACATTTAATACTATAACCCTAAATATCAGAGTGATATGCACATCCTACATGATGATCAAAATTTCTTGAATCTAGATCAAGAGTACATACTAGGAGAGGAGTGATAATGCCCAACTCTCTCAATCTCTGGAATAAACTGGCATACGACTCCTCTATTGGTGTAAAATTGTCCTTTGACTTCCTGCCCTTTGCAAACTCCAGCCTCAATTGAAACTTGGACTTAGAAGATCCATAGTAAATATGTGGGTGTCGGGGACGATGTTGAAGGACCGTTGCACGCCATTCTGTATAAGAAGGCGGATGAGTATACCGTTGTGCATTGTTCAAAGGAGACCAGGAACCTAAATGGAATATCTTGAACTTTGCATCGAGAAACCTTGTTGCAGGTGAGCATATGGATTTGATGTGTAAACTAGGGATTGAGACTGACAATATTGTAGAGTTGGACCTCTCGAGTTTTGGTTTGACCCTTTAATGATGATAGGTACGTTTTACTTCTTCTTCCCTTTAGTCCCTCTTAACTGATGACAATATCATCCCTAGTGCTTTACAGAATACTCATACCCATCATGTTCCTCAAATTCTAATACGTCAAATTTAGGATGGAGGTTAACACTTTAAAACACGCCCCAACCTTTGTATGAAACATATTTTTTACCCGCAGGTCCTAGGGAACTTTTCATATCATTTTCCGCACTATTTATTTTTCCAACCATTTTCTCTGGCTCTTTTGGCGTGCTAGATTTAATGTTAAGAAACATTGGTGGTCCAATTAACATTGATGTGGGATCTAGAGTATAGCAATGATCATCAAGAGTATTGAACGTGGGTCTACAAGTCTATTGGGGCAGCACAACCATTGGATTGATAGCCAAAGTGGAAGCCTCAGTAGAAGGTTGAGCAACAAAAACACAGACAGTATGTGGTGCTGTCAATGTGGAATATTTATACTAAAGATCTATAGATTGAGTGATGGAAGCATCGGGAGGCTTTTGGTATTGAATTAATTTTGAGGCATGTTGTGGTACATCAACAACATTAGTAAATGGAGCTTGCAATTATGATGGAATATTCAGGGTATTTATAGGGTCAATAGTGGGGAATGGAGGAGGAGGTAACCCACTAGCCCAAGCTCGATACATTTCCATCATTTGTTACATTAATTTCGTAATCTCTTGCCTTAAATTCTCATTTTTTTGACTCTTTATTTGATCCATGATGTCACTCTCTATATCCTTGTTGGACAAAACTAACTCTTCCTTTTATTTGGTGTGATGTGGAGGACCAACCAGAATGCCACAAACCAACCACCTTAAACTAACAGAACAAGAAATAACAAAAGTGTTAGAATGAAATACTTTTTCAAAACCTTATTTTTTTCCTTATTAAAACGATCACCGAACCGAAGAAAGGGGCCTACGTATCTCATTCTCGAGAGAGAAGAATCAGGTGTGCATAGTTTATGAAGTTTGGCCACAAAAGGGCCAATAAAACTCTCTTTCTATAAGACCCTACCAAATTTTCTCGTAGTTGGAGCCTTAGAGAGTGTTCAGCAAAGTGTAAATCCGGCCCTAAAAGATTGAGAAGTGACTTCCCAAGTGAGAAATATTTAAAAACGTGTAGAATTTCCCTAATATCCGACATCGAATAAGGAAATTATGGCTATATTACAGAAAGCAGTTGGAATCGCCCAGGTACGAAGGCCGTGTTGACAGAACATCGAGCTTGCGACGGACCATCGCCCAAACCGTTGCAACCGAGGGAGTAGCTCTATTTTCTAGCCCAAGTGAAACGGCCAGGACGACCAGCCATCGGGTTTGCGACGGACCATTACCAGGACCATTGCTGCTGAGGCAGTGTGGCCTCATCCTGGCCAAGGTGCGATGGACGATCTGATGGACCGTCGGGTTTGCGATGGACCGTCGATGAGACTGTCGCATTAAGGCAGTGTTTTCTTTTTCTGACCGATGTGCGATGGACGATTCGATGGACCGTCGGACTAAGCGACGGATCGTTGCTTCGACCGTTGCAGCCCTCGTTAAGAATTTTTAACTCATTTTTAAATGGACTTTTTGGTCTTTTTCCACTCTTTTAATCCCCTATTTATACCCGATCAAGGCTCACAACTTCATTTCTCCTCTTCAATATCAAAAGCTAGGGTTTTTACAAAATAAAAACCCTTCTTTCTTCTTCAAGAAAAATCAAGAGAAATCAAGAATCTCTCCAAGAACCTTCAAGAAAGAGTTTTCTAAGGTATGAAAGTGTTGATTATTGGGTCCCTTTAATCCAAGAAGCTTAAGAATCCTTTTCTAAATTCAAAGATTCTTATGTTTATGAGTT
Source organism: Capsicum pubescens (assembly GCA_030864215.1). Lineage (NCBI taxonomy): Eukaryota > Viridiplantae > Streptophyta > Magnoliopsida > Solanales > Solanaceae > Capsicum > Capsicum pubescens. Next base: position 203,926,114 of record CM061540.1, read on the forward strand.
TTCATGATTCATGTGAATTGATATTTGAGTTCATGCTATTATTGAGTTTTAATTAATGTTTTGTTTACAAGGTTTACAAGCTTTGAACCTAGTATGTGATATTCATGTGATGTCCATGATAAACCCTCTTCAGGTTGCTTGTTAAGTCATATGTTCAGGTCAATTAAGTGTAGGAATTGTTGAATAAGCAAAGCATGCTCCCCATATATTTGCTAAAATGCTTTTGTAAAAGAATTAGATCCATTATAGCAAGTTGACTAGAAATCACCAATTGTGTGCAAGCCCATGCATGCTAAGTTTTTGTTGAAAAGCCTTAGTGAATGAATTATGACACGATAGTATGAATTTGCCCCAATTATGTGCTCTTCAATACATGCAAAGACTTTAATACATGCTAAGTGTTTGATTTAATACCTTGTTGAATGGAGTATGAGCCAATTGCATGCCTCCCTATATTATCACATGTTTATGATTTCTAAATGCTTGAAGATATGCTTTAGTGGTTGTGATGGTGAATGAATTTCCATGCCTTATTTTGGCTCATAATTATGTCTCTTTCATGTGTTGTCTTTTTGTCTTCCTTTGTGCAACTGAAGAAGGTGGTAGCCAGTTTTGAAATCTTTTGTTACTTGTTTTGACATAAACTTGACTCAAAGACAAGAGAAAAATGACAATGATTTTTTTATTTGCGTAACTATCTCAAGAAAATAAAATAAAAACAACGAGAAGAAAATGAATGTCCCCATTTGAAAAATAGAAAAGAAAACTTCTCTGAAAATGACAGTCAACTTTAGTGATTATGAGATGTATTTTGGATTAAGATGCTTGATCTTTTCATCCGAACTTTGCATCAATTGTCGTTGAGTAACTGAACCTAAAACTAAGTTGCTTCTTTGGGCCAATTGCATTTGGAGACCTCACTTGGCTAGTGGCACCTTGAAGGATTTTTGCTAACAAGCCCCTCTCATTTTTTTTACTCACCTCACCATTTCCCTATGGTGTTCGTGAGGGTTTTCACTAATGAGACTATTTTATTTTGATTTCTCTCAACTCACAGTTGTCTTACAGTGCCCGTGAGGGTTGTCACCAATAAAAATCTCTCATTTTTATCTCTGTCGACTTACCATCGTCTTACGGTGCCCGTGAGTGTTTTCACCAGTAAGACTCTCATTTTTATTACACTCCTAATTTCTTAGCTGAGGAAGAGAAGTAGTTCCTAAAGTGCATTATCATATGCATTGCATGCTCAGCCTTATCATTCTTCGAGATTGACCTTAAGGTCTTTCTTTGGTTGTAACTTGGCTTTTTGGATAAGGTTAGAAAGAAAGGATGACATGAGTCCCAAATAACACTTGAAATGGGGTGGGACTTACAACTTTTGGAATTGGCTCAAATAACAAAGATTAACTTATGCCCCAGTTTCTTTTGACTGGGTAATTCTAAATTATTTATTTGGTTGGATTGATCCATGAGTAGGGCAACCTACTTATCTCACCATTGATCGAGGATAATCAGGTCGCATGTAGTTCCGACAACTTGTTCTTTTGCTTGATTTTGATTTCTTATTTTTTTTTTCTTTCTTTTGACACATTTTTCTCTCATCTCTTTTTTTGAAACTTTTCTGAATCTATTTTATTTACTCAACGCTTTTTTGAACTTTGCTGACTCTATCTTAATTCCAAAATAGGGGTATGAAAGAAAATAGTACTAAAGCTTAAACTGGGCGAGCAAAGGATGACACGTTGTTTGGATAGTAGAATGAAATGCCTTCGTCATATCTATCCTTGAAAATGCAAGTACATATCATGCATATGAAAGTGAAATATGAAGATCATTTATGACACTTTCACAACACTAACTTCAACTGGTCCCATGCGCTACTACTTCTTCTACACTTGTCCAATATATAACTCTACCTTTGTTGTACATCCCTTGCATCGAATAACTCATGCTTTTTTGGTGCTGATTTTCTTTCTTTTTTCTTGATATAGAATCATACAACCACTATTTGGCCTAATTGAGAAATGTCTTTCAATTGATGACCAAGTTATTCTTGTGATTCTAAAAATAATTGCCTTAATTTTTAAAGAAAGTTTCAACTTGGTCACCAAATGTCTCAGCACTCTACCTATTTTATCAAATGCTTTTTCCAACTTTAGCCCTCTGATTCAAAGTTCATGCTCAAAAATAAATTTTAAGATCTAGCTGAAAATTCTGAAAGCATATCATATCACTAGAGCCAACATAAAATGTACTATGTAAAGAAAACAAACAAATAACACATATTTAAAACACAAAGGGAAAAAGGACACTCCATATAGTTGAAATGAAAGATAGAAGGTTTGAACATAAATGACAAAGGGACAAAAAAAGATAGATCCCGAACTACAACCCTAAAATAATTTAGATAACCGAAAAGAAAACAAAACAAACTAGCAGACCTCTTCCTACTAGGGAGACAAGTGACTTCTCAATTGCTGAGCCTAACATCTTAGACACTGATTTGCATATCAGCATGACTAGAGCTTCCACTACTGTTGAACAAAATCTCTTTAACAAATAAGTTCTAGATCTCCATGATTAACTCATTGCTTCCCACATATTGTGCATTACTGTTCATTGATGAAGGATTTTTGTCAATGTTTTGTACAACCATTATTTTTTCTTGAATCATTCTTTCTATTTCTATTTTTAATGCACTACAACATTTAATACTATAACCCTAAATATCAGAGTGATATGCACATCCTACATGATGATAAAAATTTCTTAAATCTTGATCAAGAGTACACAGTAGGAGAGGAGTGATCATGCCCAACTCTCTCAATCTCTGGAATAAACTGGCATACGACTCCTCTATTGGTGTAAAATTGTCCTTTGACTTCCTTCCCTTTGCAAACTCCAGCCGAAATTGAAACTTGGACTTAGAAGTTCCATAGTAAATATGTGGTGGTCGGGGACAATGTTGAAGGACCATTGCACGCCATTTTGTATAAGAAGGTGGATGAGTATACCGTTATGCATTGTTCAAAGGATACCGAGGAACCCAAATGGAATATCTTGAACTTTGCATCGAGAAACCTTGTTGCAGGTGAGCATATGGATTTGATGTGTAAACTAGGGATTGAGACTGATTATATTGCAGAGTTGGACCTCTCGAGTTTTGGTTTGACCTTAGAATGATGATAGTTATGTTTTACTTCTTCTTCCCTTTAGTCCCTCTTAGCTGATGACAATATCATCCCTAGTGTTTTACAGAATACTCATACCCATCATGTTCCTCAAATTCTAATACGTCAAATTTAGGAGGGAGGTTAACACTTTTAAATACTCCCCAACCTTTGTATGAAACATATTTTTTACCCACAGGTCCTAGGGAACTTTTCATTTTATTTTCTGGACTCTTTATTTTTCCAACCATTTTCTCTGGCTCTTTTGGCGTGCTAGATTTCTTGTTAAGAAACTTCGGTGGTCCAATTAACATTGATGTGGGCTCCAGAGTATAGCAATGATCATCAAGAGTATTGAACGTGGGTCCACAAGTCTATTGGGGCAGCACAACCATTGGATTGATAGCCAAAGTGAAAGCCTCAGTAGAAAGTTGAGCAACAAAAACACAGACAGTATGTGGTGCTGTCAATGTGGAATATTTATACTGAAGATCTATAGAATGAGTGATGGAAGCATTGGGAGGCTTTTGGTATTTAATTAATTTTGAGGCATGTTGTGGTACATCAACAAAATTAGTAAATGGAGCTTGCAATTATGATGGAAAATTCAGGGTATTTATAGGGTCATTAGTGGGGAATGGAGGAGGAGGCAACCCACTAGCCCAAGCTCGATACATTTGCATCATTTTTTGCATTAATTTCGTAATCTCTTGCCTTAAGTTCTCATTATTCTGACTCTTTATTTGATCCATGATGTCACTCTTTATATCCTTGTTGGACAAAACTAACTCTTCCTTGTATTTGGTGTGATGTGGAGGACCAACCAGAATGCCACAAACCAACCACCTTAAACTAACTGAACAAGAAATAACAAAGCTGTTAGAATGAAATACTTTTTCAAAACCTTATTTTTTCCCTTATTAAAACGATCACCGAACTGAAGAAAGGCTCCTACGTATCTCACTCTCTCGAGAGAAGAATCAGGTGTGCATAGTTTATGAAGTATGGCCACAAAAGGGCCAATAAAACTATCTTTCTGTAAGACCCTACAAAATTTTCTCGTAGTTTGAGCCTTAGAGCGTGTTCAGCAAAGTGTAAATCTGGCCCTAAAAGATTGAGAAGTGACTTCCCAAGTGAGAAATATTTAAAAACGTGTAGAATTTCCCTAATATCCGACATCGAATAAGGAAATTATAGCTATTTTACAGAAAGCAATTGGAACCGCCCAGGTACGAAGGCCGTGTTGACAAAACATCGAGCTTGCGACGGACCATCGCCCAAACCGTTGCAACCAAGGGAGTAACTCTATTTTCTAGCCCAAGTGAAACGGCCAGGACGACCGTCCATCGAGTTTGCGATGGACCATTACCAGGACCATTGTTGCTGAGGCAGTGTGGTCTCATCCTGGCCAAGGTGCGATGGACGATCTGATGGACCGTCGGGTTTGCGATGGACCGTCTATGAGACCTTCGCATTGAGGCAGTGTTTTCTTTTTTCGACCGATGTACGATGGACGATTCGATGGACCGTCGGACTAAGCGACGGATCGTTGCTTCTACCGTTACAACCCTCGTTATGAATTTTTAACTCATTTTTAAATGGACTTTTTGGTCTTTTTCCACTCTTTTCATCCCCTATTTATACCCGATCAAGGCTCACAACTTCATTTCTCCTCTTTAATATCAAAAGCTAGGGTTTTTACAAAATAAAAAACCTTCTTTCTTCTTCAAGAAAAATCAAGAGAAATCAAGAATCTCTCCAAGAACCTTCAAGAAAGAGTTTTCTAAGGTATGAAAATGTTGATTATTGGGTCCCTTTAATCCAAGAAGCTTAAGAATCCTTTTCTAAATTCAAAGATTCTTATGTTTATGAGTTTTCATGATTCATGTGAATTGAAATTTGAGTTCATGCTATTATTGAGTTTTAATTAATGTTTTGTTGACAAGGTTTACAAGCTTTGACCCTAGTATGTGGTATTCATGTGATGTCCATGATAAACCCTCTTCAGGTTGCTTGTTAAGTCATATGTTCATGTCAATTAAGTGTAGGAGTTGTTGAATAAGCAAAGCATGCTCCCCATATGTTTGATAAAATGCTTTTGTAAAAGAATTAGAGCCATTATAGCAAGTTGACTAGAAATCACTAATTGTGTGCAAGCCCATGCATGCCAAGTGTTTGTTGAAAAGCCTTAGTGAATGAATTATGACACGATAGCATTAAATTCCCCCCAATTATGTGCTCTTCCATACATGCTAAGACTTTAATACATGCTAAGTGTTTGATCCAAGACCTTGTTGAATGGAGTATGAGCCAATTGCATGCCTCCCTATATTATCACATGTTTATGATTTCTAAATGCTTGAAGAGATGCTTTAGTGGTTGTGATGGTGAATGAATTTCCATGATCTTGATTATTCAAGAATGGCTATGTTTTACTTTTATGTTATCGAGTCCTGGGGGTATTTATACCCAACAAATTAGCTGCAGTCTAGATCCCGTGTTAGTTTTCTCAATAATCTCAGCCATGCCACGATTCTTAGAACTCAGTGAGTTATAGAACTCTATACTATCAAATAGATATAGAACGTAAAAAATCTCAATATTCTCAGTAATCTCAGTATCGCTAGTATTCTAGCCTCAGCTCAGTACTCAACTCAGATCTAGTAGTCTTCTAGTGTTCAGTTCATACCTCAGTAGCATTCCAGTAATCTTTTCAGAGCTTAGTATCAGTCAGTCAAATAACGAGATTCATTAATATTTCATCAGATACTGAACCAAGTGAATTCAGCTTAACCTATTCAGATCTTTTGAGAAACATGATCGGTATCAGATTCAGCTCAGTTTAAGTTTAGTTAAGAATTAGTTCAGAGTCTTTTAGTTGGGAATAAGAGCTAGCACCGAGCGAGTGCAGGGATGAAGACTCTTTGTTTGAGAGGCAGATTTGTTAGGAGCAATCCCTGAACTCCATAACTGCGTAGCAAGCGCAGGATGCAGGAGTCACCCATTAGAATAAGTCTTGACTATTACACTGCCTTAGGCTTGACTTCTTGTGAGGGTCACCCATTAGAGAGACTTGAACAGACTTGGGGTATTTACCCATGGCACGGTATTGACACCCTTCCAACTGGGGTTACAGGTTGGACCCCACCAGTTCAGATTCGGGGCATATCAGTTAAGTGAGCACTCCCACAGTTATAGATTCAATATCAGTCTTTAGAGTAGAACTCAAAAATCAGGACTTTAATATACAGTCACCTATCTTTTTAAGGAACTCAGATAGTTTCATAGATTCATGGACCACCCTCTAGATAGGCTTGGTCCCTTATAACATTATTCAGTATCAGCATTACCAGAATCATAGATCACCCGTTAGATAGGCCTGATCTTAGTCTCAGATTTAGTTGAGTAATATCATTATCAGGTCTAGAGATCACCCATTAGATAGGCTTGATCTCAGTCTCAGATTTATTTGAGTAATCTCATTATCAGATTCAGAGATCTTTCGCTAGATAGGTTTGATCTCAGATACAATCATTTCATATCATTGATAGTAGATTCGGGGATCATCCATTAGAGAGGTTTGATCTTAGATTCTATTAGTTGATATTAGCAAGATTAGAGTGCATTCATTGATATGAGTAGATTCAGTTAATCAGCTCAAGTAACATTAGTTTTCGATATCACTCGCTAGAGAGGACTGATCTCAACTCCAGAACTCAGTTATCAATATCAGGAGATTCAGTTATTCAGTATCTCAGTATTAGTAGTGAGTTTAGATGATAGTAAAGAAGTACTTGAGTTGTAGTATTTCGAGTCACAATGATTTCAGTTTTGATTTGTGCATTCATGCATGTATTCTCATTCAGTTCTCTCATGATTATTCAGTTAAGTAATTGTTCATGCATAAGACCTTGCATTTTGTCTTACCTTATCTTCATACTCAGTACATTCCCGTACTAACGCATTTGTGATATGGTGTTTTATTTGACACCATAGGTTCAGAAGAACGATATCCAAAGTACCCTTAGTAGCTCAGTCCCAGTCACCAGCAGTAGACGTAGCAATGAGTCCTCTTTATTCGAGGAAGATCCTTATTTTATTATCACATCAGATTTAGTTTATTTTCAATAGACGAAATTAGTTAGGGACATGTCCCATCAACTCCACAGTTCAGACAGTTTAGAGGATTTTCGGACAGATGTATCAGTATTCAATTTTTAGTTTTGAGTATTTTTAGATGTTTTGAACCTTATGGCAAGCTTTCACATTTATTATCTATATTATGCTGTGCTCCGATATAGATATCAGTAAAGGGTTATCTTGTGGTCCTTTGGGATCATGAGCACCGTGTGACGTTCCAATTTTAGAAAAATTGGGTCGTTGCACTTTCTTTTTCTTTTTGAAACTTTGAGAAGAAAAGAAAATAACAAATTGTCAAAAGAATTGACAAAAATCCTTTTTGTTGTTTCTAGTTTTAAACTCTTATACAAAATGAAACTTATGATTACCAAAATAAAAAAATCTTTTTGGGTTTTTAATTTTGAATTTCATATGAAAATGAAACTTGAAACTATTAAAGAAAATCTTTTTGTAGTTTTCTTTTAAAGATGTATATGAAACATCTACTCTAAATGAAGAATGAAGAAATGTTTTTTGATTTTTCAAATAAGATCACCGAACCATAGAAGGGCTGCCTACGTATCTCACTCCCGAAAGAGGAGAATCATGTGTGCGTAGTTCATCTAGATTGGACAATTAAGAATTAAATAACAAACTGAACCTTGACTTAAGAGATACAACCAAAGACAGACGATGAACAACGTTAATAATTTTTTTTTTTTGGGCTTTCAATTTGACACTGCACATAAAACTGACATCAAGTATGAAAGAAAATCTTCTTTAGTATTTTTGTTATATGAAAGGTATAAACCTTCTACCCTCTTTTTGAATTTTCTTTATAAAAATCTCCTATTAAAAAAAATCTTTTTGGAAATTTTAAAATTATGAATACTTGTTAATGGAAACAAAGGCAAAATCTTTTTGATGTTTTGTTTTTTGAGTAAATGAGTGCAAAAGTTAAAAAAAATCTTTTTGAATTTTTTGGGATTGTGAAGAACAAAAGCCATAAGAAACTCTAAAAATACTACGAAACTTTTTTTTTTACTGAATTTTTCTTTTCTCTTTTTATTTAAAGTTTTCATTGCCTACACACTTTTCTTTAATTCTAGCACATGTTTTCACCAAATCAGTCTGTCAAATGACCCTGTTACCCTCAAAGATGCAACAATTAGCATGAAGGGATGCTTTAGGGGTGATTCACCTACAAATGACCAAGTGGGTCTCGCTGGGACTCAATATGATGCAGATAAGCATGACCTAAAGGTTGACCTATGCTGGAGTCCACTAACAAGGCTGTTCGGGGGAGTGTATGGTCGATAATGGCTGCAATTACTTTTCACCTACTTTACCAGCCGATGGATCCCCCTCCTAAAATAAGGGTGACTCAATTAGAGGTCGTGTACACAATGTGTACTACATACTTGTTGCAAAAGAAATGACTCGAGTTATGAAAAGAATGACAAATATAAAGCGGTAACACATAAGAGAAAAATTGTAAGCACGTTGCACGTATGCACTCAACAATGATATAACAAATACAAACAACAACACAAACAATGTGTATACACCCATAATGTCAAACTAAGCCGATACAACTCAAAAAAATAAGCTCGAATTCTGAAAATTCACAACGGAGTCGCCAGACCTGTCACACCCCTTTTTTAACCAAAAAAAGATTAGATTTTAAAGTTTGAAAGGGTTTTAGTATTAAGTGACAAAAAGATGAAAATTTTGTTTTGAAAAGGATCTTCTACAATGATATTCAGAGTCACCACTTGGCATAAATCGTGTGTGCATAGTCACCATTTGAAATCCTTTTTCAAAATAGTTTGACTCTAAAAATTGATCCACAAACAGAGTTTCTGCCTAAGAAATTTTATTGACCGAGGGGAGGGTGTTAGGCACCCTTCGATCCTATGGTTCGACCACGATATCTTTATGGAGTATATCGTCTAGTACAAAACTATGAAATGCATAAACCATACAAAACACACAAAAAAATCAAACAACAAACAAAGCAAAACAAGTCCAAAAATAGAGTGTCCAGTCCAATTTATTAAAAACCAAGAATAAAAAAATGCTTAAATTAAAACCAAAACTATTCTAATTTTCCTAGTATACTTTTCCCGATATATCGGGCCTTGATCACGAGCCTATTTTTAGTACATGATACTTTGGGGCATTCCCCAATGAATAAGTACAATGTGACCTCGAGGCATTCCCCAAAAAATGAATACAATTTCATTTCTTGTGCGATAATGTAGAAAGAACCACACACACACACACATATTCGAACCTTCAACAATCATAATCCCTATGTTTGGCGTACCCCAAACCTAAAATTTGCCTAATGATTCTTGGCCTAAAACATGATACTATAGAGTGCAAATTAATAGCAAACAACCAATTAATTAAACTATTTGAATTATGAATCAAAATTATCAACATACATCTTTATCAATTGTCAATTCTGCCAATTTTATTTTCAAAATAATGGCCTAATTCTTTGACTATCGATTCAATTTCTCATTTCCAAATACAGCATCAACCAACACACAAAAAATATTCAAACATACTAAACACATGAATCATTCATAATGGCATAAAAATTAAAGCAAGAGAAGATAGAATTAGTCCTCAATGTTACTTTTATTCAATAAACTTGAACCAATTTCAACAGCGATGGGAGCCTCGAGAACCAATGAACCTCAAACTGACTCAATAGATCTTCCTCGACCTTGAACTCACCAATCGAACAAATCCCCAAAATCTGGATTAAACCCCAATTGACATGACTAGCCCACTTACATTTTTTGATTATTTTCTGATGAGGATTTCATTGGAATCGACTAAGACAACTCAAGTTTTGTGGATTCCATTGCCGACTTATTATTTTCAGTGACATTTGAACTAAACATGGGGTCAAGAGTGGTGATCTCAAGGATGTTTGGTTGCCGGAAGAGATGACGATTCTATTGAAAACTTTGTCAGAACATACAATTCTTCCTTATTTTGTTTAGCTCTCTATTTTTCTCTGATTTTCATCAATTCCAATTACCAATTCATCACTGCTTTTGTTTTCTGATCACACTCTCTCTACTTTTACCTCCATTCTCTCAATCTCTCTATTTTTTACTCTCAGTTCTCTTAATTTTCTTCTCTATCAGATGTATGTGTATCCTATTCTACTTTGATGGTATGTGAATATGTGTAATGTGAGCTGTGTGTTATGTTATTATTTATTATATAACGACGGTGAATGTGTTGTGCATCAATGAATTATGTGTGTGATATCGTATATATGTATATTATTGAGGTGAGTGATAAAAAATAGAGGATGATGAGTTCATTATGTGTAGTGAATTGAATTAAAGCTCGTGTGTGAGTGTTTTCTAGTGTTGTGTGTTAATGGATGTGTAATTGTGTATTCTCCTCTGTGGGGTGTAAAAAACTTGAGTGAATATATCTTGACAAGAAGAAAAACAAAATGTGAGGGGAGGGTTATGTGGGTAGGGGTATGTGGGGGTAGGGATGTGTGGGGTTGGGTGGTTAGTTAGTTGTTTATTTTTGTTAGGGTTAGGTGTCAAGGTTGTTATGCATTTTGTAATTTTTTTTTCTTTTTTGGGGAAAAATTATGGAATGGTGTGGGGGTGTATGATAAGGTGAGGTAAAAAATAGATAAATTGAGTATTCGGGAGGGACAAATTTAGGTGTCTACATTATTGACTGAGTATGAGCAGATTTAGTGATTTGTTTGGGGATTGAGACTCCTTCTCTCTATGGTTACATAGAGTTTGGTTGTTGATCATAGATTTTTTACTGAGATCTTTGATCATGCACTGGTTATGGTGGAGATATATTACGAGGTCTAAGGGCAATGATATGAGGTTGCATTTACCAAGGTAGTTTCAGTAGGAGCCGTAGTAGCCAACAATTTTTCGGCAATAGTTATTAGGGTATTCATCCTCCATATTAGGATTAAAGCATCAAGGTAAGTCTAGTATGACCATTCATGTCGTACTTTTCTTGTACGTCCATTCATGTCATACTTTAGATTACCGGTGGAGGCTAATCTAGTTAAAGTGATAATCTAGGCTAGAGTTGTGGTCAGCCTCTAAGGGGTTCATCTTTTGGGGATTATAGTCGAAGTAATTACTTGGGGTCAGCTAGATCTTTTGGCTTTGCATAACATCTGGGGCATGTTATGGTTGTGTGACCTTTGTCCATTTTATGAAAGAGTGACCCAGTTGTGGGGTAGTTATTTGAGCTACTTAGAGTGTTCCACCTATAAAGGTAGTACCTCACCCTGATAGTGATGTTATTAATGACTATTAGGGTGGTGCCTAGGGTACTCATTGAAGTCCTTAGGATGGTAGGACAAGAGATCAGTCAGAAGCCTGCCCTAGTGGCGGGAATGGTCAGTTGTATGCCTTACTTACTAGGCCTGAGGCAGTGTCTCCAGATGCGATGATTAAAGGCATAATTTAAGTATGCCATTATTCATCTTTTGCTTTATTTGATCTAGAACCCACTTATTCTTCTGTATCTACTTATTATGCACTGTTAATTAGAGTTATCTTTGGATTTTTATCTGTGTCATTATGTGTATCAAGTTATATGGGTTATTCTTTTATAGTCGATTGAGTTTATAGATAATGTGTTAGGCATGGACTGGTAATCCCCCTATTATGCAGTCTTTGATTGTTTTGCCAAGACCGCTACCTTAGCCATGCCCGACATACCCCTAATATTGTAGCAGAGATCTATTATCCATTAGACTATAGGGATTATTTCATATCATTGTGTTAGGATACTTAATTATAGGGGTTGGGAATTTTACTTAGCTTATATTCATGATGTTAGTGTTTAGAGTCCCTTACTTTACTCTATTCCTATAGTCTGTGAGTTTTCTAATATTTTTTATACCAATCTACCTAGTCTTCCTCCTAAGCATGACATTGAGTTTATTATTGATCTTGAGTTAGGCATCTGATCGATTTATAATTCACCATATCATATGGCTTGTGTCGATCTTAAAAAGAAGAATTCTTAGCTTAGGATCTTTTAGGTAAGGGTTTATTTGACAGAGTGTGTCTCCTTGGGGTGATCCTTTCTTTTTTGTGATGAAGAAGGATGGTTCCTTGCATATCTGTATTGACAACTGACATATTAATAAGGTGATGGTGATGAATAGGCATCCTATACCTTTTATTGATGATTTATTTGACAAACTTTAGGGAGCGATGTTATTCTCAAAGATTGAGTTGATGTTCGGTTACCATTAGTTGAGGATTCAGGTCAAGGGCATCCTAAAGACCACTTTTAGGACTCGTTATGGTTATTATTAGTTTTTGGTGATATCTTTTGAGTTGATCAATGACCCTATTGCATTTATGAATTTGATGAACTGTGTGTTGTGGCCTTATTTGGATTATTTTGTTATAGTGTTCATCGACAACATCCTTGTGTATTTAAGTTGTTTAAAGGGGCATATGCATCATTAATGAATTGTGGTCAAAACATTCAAACATCATACGCTTTTTGCCAAATACTTAAAGTGCAAGTTTTGACTCAAGTCGCTTACATTCCTAGGGTATATGAGGTTTAAGAATGGGATTATGGTGTACTCAATAAAGATTGAGGCTATTGATGATTGGGCCAAGCCTTCATCTTTGTCAAAGGTTCATAGTTTCATTGCTTTGGCCGGTTACTATAAGTAATTTGTTGAGTGTTTTGCTACTATTGCAACACTAGTTACTAGATTGACCTAGAATGGTGATTGTTTCCAGTTCTCTAAGGATTATGAGTCAAGCTTTTGGAAGCTCAAAGAGTATCTCACTTCAGCCCCTATATTGGCTTTTTCTATTAACTTTATGAATACTCTTGTTTTTGTGATATTGTGGTTCTGTTTTCAAAGTTAAGACTGTGATGATATTGAGTAAGATTTATGTTCTCTCGTTGTAATTTCTATGTGGTTAAATAGACTATATATTTTATTAAATGGTTCTTTTGTTGTATGTGTTGATATTTGTGATGTTAAAAAATTCAATTAAGGGTTGTTCTTGTGGATCATCCTTTGTGCTATAAGGGAGGTCTAACTTACATGTTTTTTGGATCATTGTTATGGGACGGTACTTGTAGTATGGACAATAACACTAGTTTTAGCCGATTGTAGAAACTTATAGCATAACTAAAGGACTAAGTGAATTGAAGTAGGTAATTGATACGGTTGAAAGTGGTTGGAATTTTATAATATGAAACTTGATTTGGTATTAAGTAACTTTATTAAGATTGTCATCTTTTTCTTATTGAATGTTATTGGATGTTTACATGATCTAACTCTAGGCAATTGATGATACATGTTAGTACATGTGTGTACTAATACTATTCTTGTTGTGTCCTTTTTTTGGGATATAAGGATACTGCAGTTGATTAGGAATTTAATGTGTGGAATTGTGGACATTCAACCATCATCAACTCCTCTTTTTTTTCTTAGATGTTGTGTCTTTCTCTATGACACTCAATTCTTGGAGTTTCTCATTAGGAAACTCCTCTCGGATGCTACCATCTTCTGCTACATGTGACCAACTTCTAGCCTAGAATGATAATCCGCTACTTGATTTTTTATTTCATTTTTGTATTTCACCTCTAGATAAAACTCTTACAACAAAAATATCTTATGAATTAATTTTGGTTTAGACACTTTCTTACAAAATAAGTAGCAAATAGTCGCATGATTTATATACACCATCACTTTGGTCCCTCCAGCAAGCTACCCCAACTGCACCTCTAATGTTTTAGTAGCCAAATTTTGATTCTATATATTTGTTGCCATTTGTTCTTGATTTTCCATAATTTGTTTCAACATTTTCTTGATATTGCTTGACTAACCACTATCCTGACTACCTTTGGCTTGTTGTTGAAGATACTTATCCACTTCTCCTGGATATTGATTTACATTATGCCCTTGATTTCCACCCTATGAGAAGTTAGGGTAATTTTTCCAGTTAGAATTATAAGTATTTCTAAAATTTTAATTCCCTTGGAACTGTGCATTACCCATATAGTTCATAAATTTTGAACTGCCTGCATATGCATCTGCTGAAAATTCACTACTGCCATATACCTCCCACAAAGTGTGAGTCGGATGCACTACATTAACTGCCACTTGTGTATGTCCCAACTTTAAGTTGCTGAACTATGTATTCATTTGGTTCTATAAAGAAGGAATTTTTTCTGCGATAGTTGTCAACTAGTCAACTTCTATCACTCCTACAACTTTTCTTGGGGTGCTTCTCAACACATCTGTATTCTACTTGGGTTTCCCATTTGATATACAATTTAGAAGTGTGTAGAATTCATCATAAGTCTTTTCCAGTGCCTATCCACCTTCTGCATAATATAGGAGAATCATAGTATGTGGCTTGAGTCTCTCAACAATAGTATGCACTAAAACTTCATTAGTTTGATAGTGGTGAGGGTGATCACAAAGCATGGACTTGAACCTCTCCCAATCTTAGTAAGGATTCTCTACATCTTTCATCCTAAAACTCAAAATTTGATTCTCTCCATCTTTCATCTTAAAACTCAAAATTTCACTTCTCAATCATGCGGTCTTTACAAATAGGAAGAACTGAATTAAAAATTTCCATGAAAAGTCATCCCAAGTAGAGATGGAATTTGGTGGCTTAGTCTTTATCCACCCTTTTGCTTCCCCTAATTGAGAAAAAGAGAAGATAGTAAGTCTCACATAATCAGCCAATACTTCTGTAGGAATGTAAGTATCACTGATCTCAAAGAAGTTCTGCAAAGGTTGTTATGGATCCTCATGAAATAGCCCTGTGAATTGTCTGCTAGTGTGAAAGAGTGGCACCATATTCTATTTTAGATCGAATCGACTACCAACATCCGGTCTATAGATACTATTAGTAACATTGTTAGCAGGTGGAATTGTGACATTGCGAACAAGTCTCGCAGCTGCTGCTTCAATAGGAATAAGTTCTACCTGATCAACAACTTGAAGTTGTTAAATTTGTTATTGGAGTGCAACTGTTCTCCATCACTGATGAAATACTCGCTGAGGTTCAAGATACAACTCAACCAATTCACTTTTTTCTCGCTAATCCAAAGTATCAAGTAGACCTTCAAAATTCAGCTGATATGACCAAGTTTTCAACACTTGTATAATATTACCAAAAATAAAATTTAGAAAATCACTAATTACTTGAAATCCCCGGTAACGGTGCAAAAAAAGTATTGCAGCCTACCGCACATGCAAGTTTCTATAGTTGATCAAGTAATATAGTATCTATAAATGAGCCGAATATCAAAGCCATAGAGAAAACTAGTTTAGCAATTTACTTAATCAAGTAATCAACAACATTTCAATTAAGTGTTGTGATATATCAATAGGTTTGTAACAATTATTATTTCCAAACAATACGTGAATAAAGATAAGTGTGGTGTATGATTTTAGAAAAGTTGCAATCAATAAGTGGAGAGATTCCCGATCTATGACACATCACACAGTCATGTTTATGATTCGTTTGTTTCAATGAACTTATTTCTCAAATTGTGGGCTGCGGGGTCATATGTACAATTTGAGAATGGTCATCCTCTAAATTATCAATTCAAAATAGTCTAACAACTACATTGTTGAGAAGGGATGTGAGTTTCTTATCCTAATGCTTAAATATTTTCATCCCGTATGTAAGAAAATAGGTCAGACAAAGTATATTACTATCCTAGTTGCAAATCAACCTACTTTCATAAGAGATAAACATATTCCTTATGTTCCTCAACTTATTCTCGTATTCCCATGGTTAGTTTATACAAGAATTACACATATGTTCTAAAGTTGGCTAGTTACTAAAATAGTAATTTCAAGAACACAAGCATGATATAATGAGAAATAAACTTCATTGATTTCACCTAATACAAAACAATCATGTTCCTACCGTACCTCCAAAACAAGGGTAATTCGCCACTCATGATTTAAAAAAAAAGAAAATGTAATCTTTTTCAAACAAAATATTAAAGAGTATTTGATTTTACAAAAGATGAATCTTAATGGAATATCCCTCATCCTCTATTCATTGCTCAAATTATAGCACATAAGTTCTTTCAAAAATGTGCTTGGGATATTGATAAATGCATAGTGAAACTACTCCAAGCTCCTTGACATGATTTAAAATGATTATGTTGTGCCATAGGAAGGGTCACACCATATGTCCCAACGCATGCCATAGGTGTCGCGACGCGGGTCTCATTGCACGCCTTGGGGTTAGGCACAAGGAACTATCTTGTACCCTCCGTTTTTGCTATTTTTATCCCATCATACGTCCTTTGCATTATGTGGTGTTCCTATGTTTCCATAAGTATCATTCACTCCTGAAATAGTACTAATAATGTAGGTTATCTGATTTAAATCAAGAGTAAGATAAACCATACGTAACTATGTCACTTCTCATTCAAAATTTAGCTCAAGTATGGGCAAACCATCTTAGGATTATTATCTATAATATTAGAACAAAAACTATATGAAAAAATGCTATATATATACATTTTCCACCCCACATTTTAAATATGGCACGCCCTAATGAAACGAAAATCAAATATAAAAGCCAAGGTAACTCCACTAATTTTTTATTTTTTGATAACTTATGAAGTCAACCCCTAATCTTGAGCTAATAACAAATTTTTTTATTGGGATTTATCAACGATTCCCTCAGACCAAATACTTTGGAGAATATAAGTAACATCTGTTTTTTTCTTTCTTCCTTTACCTCATTTTGTGGGGAAAATCATCCCTATAGGATAATTCTCAACTTGTTTTGTGTCGATGTGAAAAATCATGGATGTAAGAGCTATAAATCAAGTAAAAATTTTGATAGAAAGATCCAAAGTAATAATTATCCACTCGGCAATCAAATCATAGATGATTTTCACTACATTTTAAAACATATTAGACTTTAGATAAATTTAGTTTCTAACTTTGCTATTTCATTTCTTTGTTTGTTTTACCCCATCTCTAAGAAATTTTCACTAAGTCCTCAATAACGTTTTGTTCATGTTTTTGTTGTTAGCACTTGTTAGGATTTACAAAACCTTTTTAAAGACAAGTCAAAAAAAATAAAAATTAATTTTTAAAAATATGACTATTAAGTTTTTCTTATTTACATGGACAAAGAAAAGAAGCATAAATTAATACACAATATTCTATATGATAACTAATTATTGTCGGTTACAACAAATACACTAAAGATCGATTATCTCAAAACAAAATACAATTTCGCGCTTCTATCAAAACTCAATTACACAATTCATGATGACATCTACTATAACTCATCAGTAGGTAAGACGACCTTTCTCCCGGAACGACGAGTAATAGGCTATAAGAAAACATGATGAAAGCAGCGAAAAATTAGTCAAATAAAGAGGCTAACGTAGAGAAATCATATATAATGTACACTAATGCAAGAAGAATAAAAAGAACCAAAAGGAGAAAATTTACCCCCAAGACCTAGTGACGTTTGTATAAGATCCACTATCAGAACTAGACTACAAGGTAACCACAATATAGATATATACATAACTATCTCTAAAATATAAAATGAAGATCAGTCCAGGAAAAGAGGGAGAACGAGAACAACTCCCAACACCAGGACTCACCCCAATCTCCAATTATGGTTGCTCCACATAATGCACATGGCAGTTGTGAGAACTCGTTATATGAACTGTATGGTGCAAAAGTGTAGTATGAGTACCAAACATAAGGTACTAAGTGGCATCGAACGACTGAGCTCCAAAGATAATATAAGCAGAGAGAAAATGTATGGTTAAGAATATAAATAGCAGACAACTATCTAATAAACAAATACAAAGATTCTAATGGAGAAGTGAAGATTAACTACCATATATATAAAATAACCAGGACTAAAAAATGATTCCATAAGCAACTAAATGATATACAATAGGGATTAAAGAAGGACTATATAAGAGTTATACGAGGATAGGAGGTAATTTACAATAAGGATAGATAAGAAAGATAAGGAATATACAATGACATTATAAAAGGTTATAAACATTAAGGTACTATATTGTGGGAGGTATCCTAGCTTCCCACAGATCATCACAATAAGAGTGATAACACTAAAATAATCAAAGTCTCTAATTAAATGTAAATAATTTATTAAATAGGAAAAGAACTCTGGAACACACCTATAACCTTGTACCAATCCTTACCGAGCATGCCATGAACTATACAACAATATTTAAACAATAACATAACCAGATTGACCAGACAAGTAATAATCAAACTAGGCTCACATAATCATGAAAGGTATAATGAATCACTTAGCATACAATAACCATAAATTATAACTACCCAACCCCTATAAAACAAGTAGATATAAGTGATATAATTATACTAGTGATAGGTAATGCACATGAATGAATATATGAAATGAAAATCCAATACTACCAAACAATTTATATGCCATAACATAAAAAATATATACATCTTTTTCAGCTCGTCGGTTTGCAAGGTAGGATAAATTATACAACCATTTTGTACATGTGGTTCTAGAAATACGGTCCCATAGAGGACTCTAAATATCTGTATATATTGCCTTGTCCCAAATTAAGACTTCCAATAACTAATCATAATAAACATACTCCATTTAGTATCTGAGATAAATAAATGTATAATAAGTGCTCAGGCTCAAATCGACGCTATATAGGTATAAATAAGTAAATCCTTTACTTGATATCAAACTCAAGAATAACATAGTAGAATAGTGTAAAAAGGGTCAATCTCTCCTATGATCGAAATGAATAAATAATAGTGAAAACATAGTAGATCAAGAGTAGACCAAAATCTAACTCGGTTCGAGTTTTCATAGTAGTATGTTTTGGTTAAAATCTCATAAGTCAATAATAAAATTGATATGAATTTCTTTTAAAGAGTTCTTTTAAAGTCATAAAGTGGGAATAAATTCCTTTTTGAAACATAGTAGTAAATTCAAGGTTGTAGTTGGAGTCGTGAATAAGTGTAAATTCATCAAAATGTATGCATGCCATCACCCTTATCAAAACATAAAAAATGTAATAGTCTAAGTGTCTATGAAAAAACCCACATCCTTTCAAAGAGAAGTGTTCTAACCTGGTGTCTAACTATCTCGAACCCTATAATATACAAATTACTAGGATAACTGCATTATTACTCAAACGACTTAGGTAAGTACAACTATCAAGCTACTATAAGGATATAATAAAGGGATATCGCCTAAGTCAGTTACTGCCAATACAACATTTACTACGGAATCCTTCATGTCAACGTAAGGTTAAACAAATCTATACATCAGCATACTAGAGTTCCATTGTCAATATTCTGGCATACTACAGTCACATAACTATAGTCAATTTTATAGGCTAATGTTCAATTTGCACTTCGATGCTAAAACTCCTAACCATGCAAAATACTAATATAACTAGCCTTAAACCTTTCCTATAACCACCACCTTGCATGAAATATATTAAATACACAATCTTACTGGGAAGAGTAAAGCGTAACAGATGTGTCATCTAATAATGACACATAATATATTTTTAACTAAGGAAAATCATTTGTTATCAAGTAACCATTGATAGTTTTATGTTTTTTTATGTGTGATTTGAAGGAAATTGATTTATATATAGACAAAGAAAAATTTATTCTTAAAATTATCCTTGATGGATCAACTGACTAATTGCCAAGGTCATGATAAATTATTGTTTATATCAACGAGTCTAAATAAAAAGCAATTGAAGTCAAGTGACTTCTCAGCTGGTGGGACTTCAACCCTTGAGAAATTTTTACCTAATTCATCATGCCTAAATATAATGAGTGATAAGATAAAGGTAAGTTATGGCTCAAATAACGGGATTTGAGAGCCTCAGTTGAACCACCCTGGTTTCTTGACCTTAAAAAATTTCCATGATTTTGGTTTCTATGAAATATATGACTTAGGATAATGAGTCGTACACTTGGGTACGGGTGGTATTGTCTATTCATATGTTGACCAGTGTTGGTTGGTGGGATGGATTTAGTTACTGGAATGGGTACCACATGGTGGTATGAGTCATACTGGTGGATACGAGTCATTTAGTTTATTTACTAAACCTTTTACTTGGTAACATAAGTTTGATCTGAGTACGAGTGGATCATTATGAGCCGTAAGCCATGGTACGAGTCATAGCCAGAACTCGTATGGTGGTTACTGTTTAAATCTCCTAGATTCTATTCTTCTAGGGGTACGGTTTATGGGTACTAGTCTTACACTTAACTACGACTTGGGTTTAGGTTTGTCGTACCTTGGACATTGTTATATCCAAGGGGAAAATTCTAGGATACGACAGGTGGGTACCAATCATACAGGATGGGTATGATTCCAAAGGGTTAGTGGTACCCTATGATGGAAATTTAATGCAGTTTAAGTGAGGGTAATCTGGACATTTTACTACTTATCCTAGTAATATCCCGTGAATTATATTACACTTCAAAGGTTATTTTCCCTATTATTCTATTCTTAAAAACCATTGGCAAACACTCTTAAACCCTATCTAGAGTTCTTGGGCAAAGAAAGTTAGGTTTTTTTTATCTTAGGGAGTACATTGGGGCTTGTCTTGGTGATTCTATCAATCATCATCTTTTATTAAGGCATGTTATCTTCCCTCATTTTTAGTTCAAACCAAAGGCATCATCTTATACAATGATTTTATAATTTGAATGTTGTATGATTTTGAGTTTTCAAATATGATTTGGGGTTTTGGTTATAAATGCTTGGTTATGGTTTTCCCATATTTTAATTATGCCATTATATGCATTAATGTTGGTTTTTGATAATTGGTTGTTTGAGAATGGTTATTTGGTAATGGACTTTAGTTTTAGAAATTTTATGACCCCAATTTGTTTGATAAAATTTCTTTAACAATGTTTTCACTATTACATTGGTTTTTCAA
Organism: Capsicum pubescens; assembly: GCA_030864215.1. Lineage (NCBI taxonomy): Eukaryota > Viridiplantae > Streptophyta > Magnoliopsida > Solanales > Solanaceae > Capsicum > Capsicum pubescens. The sequence continues at coordinate 203,947,404 of CM061540.1, forward strand.
TAGAACATATGTATGGCTAGAATTTTGTAATGGAACCCTAAATGATATAAATGGTTTAAATAGTTTTAGAAGGATTAGAAAGCCCTTGGTTTCCATGGCTTTGGTTAATTGGAAATCATGTGGGGTACATGAAAATCCCCTTATTGTTTGCTAAGGAAAATAACTGTAAGTTATTGTTGGTATGAAGATACCACTACTAATAGCCTGGGTTAATAATAATTGAATAATGGTTTGGATGGAATATGGTTTTAATTGGGCTTAAGGGAGGGATGTGTGGAAAAATTATTGAAGGTCTAGGTCCTGGTGAGATCTAAACTTGAAACTCATATTTGTCGATGTAAGGTTTGGTCCTAGTGAGTGTGTGGATAATGTCACACTTTATATTTTATGGGATATACTATTCATCCCAAGTTTTTTTTCGTAGTCATGCGACTTCATGCACTGGGGCCCTTACAGCAGCGGGAGATGAACCCATATAGCCCATGGGTAGTTTAGGATGGTAACGCTACATAGCCCAGGTAAAGGTTTTAATGGCATGCTAAACCCGATTCCTTTTCCTATCATGGATATATATATATATATATAGTTGTGTGCACATAGATGGATTTTACATGGTTTCATAAATGGCATTATTTTAACCTTATCTTGAGTTTATGTTAGCGTTCACCTGCTAACCTATCTTCAGGAACTATATCCCCATGTGATGCAGGAACTGACCATTTTACTCCTCCTACTTAGCAATTCGTACTTCAGAGTCAGCATTTGGTTTGAAGTAGTTAGCTTTAATATATTCGAAAGGCTCCATTTCATGGATGTCATTTCATACTTTGGATTATTTGTGGATATTGGTTTTTTCTATGGTTGGGGGCATGTCCCAACCAAATATTTATATTTTTTGGTTAGAGGCTTTTATGGTACTACTATAGGTTTGTATGGGAAAGGTTGGTATTGGTGTCCACCTTAGCACTAGTATTTGTATTGGGGCTGATACCGATTGATGATATTATTGGTTGTTTCATCATCTTTTATTTTGGATTCTTTAATTATCAATGGAACTTATTTGGTTATGGTTGGATCTATGGTTTAGTTTTGCTTGGTATGGTTGTACGATTGGTATGGGACGGTCAGTTGGGTCGAGTTTGACAATAGACCTATCCTAGACTCTATAATATGGATAGTTACACTATCTTGTTATATGTTTGAATTTTATCCAACTCAGGGTAGGTGGCTAGAGGTTGGGTTAGGTATTAGGGGTGGTCTATGGTCTCGGTCGGACTTGGAATGCCCATTATGACAAAGCCCCAAGTTAGGTCATGTCAAGTTGGTATTAGAGCATTAGGTTCGTGTCAATTGGGAGTCCGCAAAGTCGTGTTTTAGAATTTTTTTTTAACTCTCCGATTTTTTGAACCGAAATGCTACACGGTGCTCATTACCCCAAAGGACCACAAGCTAACCCATGACTGATATCTGTACCTGTAAACTGCATAATATCTCATAAAATATGCTGAAACATGAACTGTATGGCCATACGGTTCAATACTGATACATATTTGAAAAATATGGTATAATAATACCAAAAAGGAACATAAATACTGAAGTCTGAACATCTAATCTGACATCTAGTCCGAAAGCCTCTAACTGAACTGAATAAGGAGTTGAAGGAACATGTCTCCAACTAACTCCATGAACTGAAAAACTAATCTAAAACACTGTAATAAGGTAATAATAATATTGTCCTCGAATAAAGAGGAGCACTGACTATTGAAATATGCAATGCTACTGCTTCTCTGAAACTCGTTCCTCTATACCTATGCATCAAATAAAACACCATAGTGCAAATGCGTCAGTACGACTGAATGTACTGAGTATACGAGTGAGGTAGGCTAAATGCAAATAGTTTTATATGCATGAACAATCCTGACTGATATGAACGTGAGAATACATACATACATACGTAACTTCAACTAAACTCATGGTGATACTGGCTACTGAGTCTGAATATTGACAACATGAGCTTACTGATGCTGAGATACTGAATGACTCAGTTTACTGATATTGATATGTAATTCACTAATAAATGAGGAACTGATATTGTATTACTGAATACTTGGAGACTAATACTATATTATAGATAAAGGAATGATTATTTCTGATAATTCTGATTATGAAAAACTGATTTGATTAACCGTATATAACAGTCCTGAAACTGAGCTCGTGATAACATGACTACTGAGTATGAATACTGATGACATGTATTTACTGATAACATATCATGAATGATAACTAAATTCTGATAACTGATATATCTGATAACATGAGTTCTGATAACTGGTAGTATGAATGATTGTATTTGACAGTCCTAAATCTGATGGAAATAGTTGAGTTCCATACTATATCTGACAGTCCCGATATCCTGAAAAACTATTTGAGTTCTTTTACTGTGACTGATGTTGAAACTGTGTGAAGTAGTTATCTATCCGACATGCCCTAAATACACTATAATAGCTAAGCTAGGGTCCAATCTCTTCCCCAACTAGAGGGGTGTCATTATCGTGCCACTGGTAAGGACAACTGTGAGAACCCTATACTGGCAGGTAATCAAATGAGAACGGTGGGAACCCTAAACTGAAAGGTTAAGCCACCTCATCAACCCTAATCTGATAGATTAAGATGAATCAACCTACGCTGGCTATGTAGTTTTGGAACACAAGGATGACTGCTAAGAATCACACCCTGAACTGCCAGGTGAGTTTCCATCCTTGGGTTTGCTCGGTGATGAATTCTACTCCCAACTGAATGACACTGAACTGATTATACTGAACTGATTTCCTAGTTCGTACTAGAATTAACTGAATTGTTACTGATTGTTCTATTTAACTGAACTGCAAATGGACTGAGTTTATTGAGTTCCGATGACTAGTGAAACACTACTGAATTTTGTTAACTGACTAAATGCTACTAAGTTCTTTTAGCTGACTAAGTTTACTGATGTCTGAACTGAATACTGAACTAAATTGTACTGATACTGAGATTAAGCCACCTCATCAACCCTAATCTAACAGGTTAAGATGTATCAACCTACGTTGGCTACGTTGTTCTGGAACATAAGGATGACTGCTAAGAATCACACCCTGAACTAGCAGGTGAGTTTCCATCCTTGGGTTCGTTCGGTGCTAAATCCTACTCCCAACTGAATGACACTGAACTGATTTCCTAGTTCGTACTAGAATTAATTGAACTATTACTGATTGTTCTGTTTAACTGAACTGAACATGGACTGAGTTTATTGAGTTCCGACGACTAGCAGAACACTACTGAATTCTGTTAAATGACTAAATGCTACTGATTTCTGTTAGCTGACTGAGTTTACTGATGTCTGAACTGAATACTGAACTAAATTGTACTGATACTGAGATTTACTGAATTCCATAGACTGACAGAATATTACTGAGATTATGTAGATTATTGAGTACTGAGTAAAACTGAATTGATACTACCTTTACATGAGTTTTCCTGAGTCATGAGACTGACTGAAGTCTACTGAACATGGCTTGACTGAGAGTATCATGAAAACATGACATGGCTCTAGGCATACAACTATATTTTTTGGGTAAGAATACCCCCAGGACTCGATAGGAGAAAACTGACACACATGACATGACTTGATCATAAGATTTGAGTCCACAATTCACAATATCATAAGCAGAGGATAGTATATTTCATGTATTTATTCAATATTTCAAACATGATAGGAAAAGCATGGATATATTTTGGGTACATAATTTATATCTCCATTATCATACATGCTTTATACCACAATAATAACAATACATAATTTGCATGGAAATTCATATTGGAGTGTATGGCTAACATGAACTTGTTATTTAGATATCATGAAATCATGTAAATATGAAGTTCTAATATACTAGGAATTTTATCGAACACCTTGCATGCATTCTTTAAGGCATAGGTGGATTTTATACTTACATTCTATCAATCCATCTAAAGATCATGTTTTTCAACTAACAACATAACTTTCATGATATATACAATCACGATACTATTATATAGCAAAACACATAAGAATCAACATGGGTATGATCATATCACCATAACCAACCAAGATTTTGTATTTTAAAGATTGATTCTTGAACTCCACGGACGAAAGGAATCTGTGGATGAACACTACGCATACCTTGGAAGGGAGGTTCTTGATGATTGATGGAGGAATTTCCTTGAATTTTGTTCTTCAAGCTTGATTGTGCAACCCTAGTTGTTTTTATCCTATGGTACTCTTGGTTAATGAACTTTGAGATGTTAGTAGGGTTGTAATGTAATTAGGAGGTATATATTTCATAGGTTTAAGTTTAGGGACGTGTAAGGAGTGTTAAAAGACTTAATTACCCCCCAAATAACTCAAAATAGAGTATTTTTGGCACTTGGAACTGATTTAGGAGGTGCCCAAGTAATTGCACAAGCCAGGTTGGGCGGCGCCTAACCAATCACCTAAGTTTGGTTGGGCGGCGCCTAACCAATCGCATACCCTTAATGTCTCTCACAAAAATGGGTATAAATTTTCACTCGGGTATTGGATTAAGGAGAAATTAGTATCGTTGGAAATCTAATTCGATTCTCTATAATTTGGTGGATATAAATATGCAGAAATACCATATTAACATTGATTTATTCTTGTTCAAATATGACCCTTACGAAATCAAACACTAAAACTTGACGGATTTAAAAACTCTTTGCTTGTATTACCTTAAGTGACTCATATGAACATTCTTAACGCATCATAAGCTATATTATCTCTAGGATACTCATTGTAAGTTATGTACTAAAGTATGAATCACAGGATAGGAGATTTCATATGTAGAAAAAATGGTTCGTCTCCTAGCTTAGATACATGCGGGGTATTATAATATCTCCCCCTTGGGAACATTTATCCTCGAATGGAAATTAACTGAGGCGGGAGAGATGATAAGATGAAGTGCGCGTAAGACATACACTACTGAAACATGGGTTCATGACTGACATGACTGAAAGCTGAGCACAACATACTGAACATTCATATCTGATGCATGGGAAGCTAATTCATGAATATAAGACTGAGGATTCTAATAAAGTGAGTTTTCTCAAAATGAGAATGCATATCTGATGCACAATTGAAAGGATGAATACATGAATATCTGATGCATGACTATATGACTGACATGATCTGCGAATGCTTGACTAAAAGTACTGATGAGCTGATCACGCCTATCTGATGCGTGAATTCATGACTAAACTTACTCATGAACATGTAATGGTAAAGGTATCAAGTTTGAACTAAAAATTGAGCATGGAACTGAATACCAAATTTGGTACTGAAATATGAACATGAGAACGAGTAAGTTTAAGCAAAACTGTTACCTTGAACTGAAAATACCGATAAGTTTGAGATTAATTACTGCATATGCATGATCGGAAATATGAGAACATAACTGAGTCTGGGACGTGGTAGATATACTGAATATCATGATCTGAACTGAATCTTGAAAATATGGCATATGACTGAAGTTGAAGTTTGAGGGTTAACTTATGAGTACCCCTTCTCCAAACTGGATTCATCAAAAGAAAAGAGAGTAACATGTTTATGTCATGAAAGTTTTGGGGGTATGATGTATCTCCCCCTTGGGACACTATGTCCCTCAAAGAATACTGACTTGGATTAACTAGTGAGGGGAATTGAGGCGATGCACAAGATACCTAGGAATTGAGCCATGACTGAATAGCTAGGATCTGAAACTGAGACATGATACATGAAATGAGATAAACATGAGTGCATAAATATACTAACTTATCTGATTAACTGAATAACTAATAGCTGAATACTAGATCTGCAAAGCTAAAATGTACTTAGTCTGAATTGCTGGGCTGAGATTTTTGAGTTTTATGCATAGGAGATAAGGACTAACTGAGTAGAATGAGGTATCTGAGCATGGATTCATGAAGTCTGTATTATTTTCAAATGCGAGACCAAGCATACGACATGGCTCTGAGGTATTCTATAAACTGGGGTACTGAAACACTGATTACTGAGTACTGACAACCTGAATGCTATGGTCAAGCATGTCTGGAATGGAACTGAGTTTCAAATCTGGTTACTGAACTGAAGATGACATTATTGCTAAGCCTATAACTAGTACAGAAGTACTGAATTCTAAGTCTAAGTAACTGGTAACTAAAGCCATGGTTCTGTAGGACTATCTGAGTCCATTACTGAATATTGATTTCTGAACTATCGTTGTAACTGAGTTTTAGACTGATACTAAAGTACTGAATTCAAGGACTGAACATTGATCACTGAGTGCTGGATACTGAAACTATAATTGAGTTGGCAACTGAGTTTTTGATGGCTACATGCTGGGGACTGACATAAGTCAAGGATCTAAATGTACACTTACACTTTGTACTTTCCCAACTTCTAAATACAACCCCTTGCTACACGTTTACTTACATATTTATCATGAAATTCAAGCCTATCTTCACAACTACACCCTCGTGCAAAGTAAGCATACAACAATCTTCTCTTATCTAAATAACTGCTCGTCACTACACTATTTCATAAGGAGAGCTAACTGGAGGAGTAAATTAGGAGTACCTAAAACATGAATAGATACAAACTAAACTTGACACATGACTGAAACGTGAGGAATAAAATATCAATAGTTTGGATTTACCAATAAGATCTAAAGTGAGGATATACATGACGTAGTCTAAATGTATCTGATCTGTAGGGGCATAGCATGAGTCATGGAAGCTAAGTATACTCGAAATCATGATCTGAGTACATGAGTCATGAGCTGCATGACCTGAGTCTAGAGTTTCTATAATCGTGGGACATAATTCGCAATACTGAGGGAGCTGGAACTGAACCTCTTATACTGGGAACAAAAATCATACATGATTTATGGGAAAAAAAATGCATGAGTCTGGTTCGTGACCATAGAGTTGACATGTAACTTCTGAGTGGATTTTTTTGTGATAGCTGAGGTGCAAAAATCTGCACTGAGATGAGTATGGGTCAATGCTATTGCTGCTCTGAAACTCATGCCTCTTTACCTATGGCATTAAATAAAACACCATAGCTCGAATACATCAGTACGACTGAATATACTGTGTATATGAGTGAGGTAGGCTAAATGCAAAGGGTTTTATATGCATGAACAATGCTGATGGATATGAACGTGAGAATACATACATATATATATAACTGCAACTAAACTCATGGTGATACTGACTATTGAGTCTGAATACAGACAACATGAGATTACTGATGTTGAGATATTGAATGACTGGGTTTACTGATATTGATATGTAATTCACTAATAAGTAAGGAACTGATATTGTATTACTGAATACTGGGAGACCGATACTATATTACTGATAAAGCAATGATTGTTTCTGATAGTTTTGATTATGAAGAACTGATTTTATTGACCGTATATAATAGTCCTGAAATTGAGCTCGTGATAACTTGACTACTGAGTATGAATAATGATGACATATATTTATTGATAACATATCATGAATTATAACTGAATTCTGATAACTGATATATATGATAACATGAGTTCTGATAACTGATAGCATGAATGACTATATCTGATAGTCCCAAATCTGATGGAACTAGCTGAGTTCCGTAATGTATCTAACAGTCTTGATATCCTGAAGAACTATCTCAGTTTTTTTACTGAGACTGATGCTGAAACTGTGGGAAGTAGTTATCTAATCGACATGCCCCAAATACGCTATAATAGCTAAGCTGGGGTCCAATCTCTGCCCCAACTGGAGGGGTGTCAATAATGCACCACTGGTAAGGACAGCTGTGAGAACCCTATACTGGCAGGTACTCAAATGAGAATGGTGGGAACCCTAAACTGACAGGTTAAGCCACCTCATCAACCCTAATCTAACAGGTTAAGATGTATTAACCTACATTGGCTACGTTGTTCTGGAATATAAGGATGACTGCTAAGAATCACACCCTGAACTAGCAGGTGAGTTCCCATCCTTGGGTTCGTTCGGTGCTGAATCCTACTCCCAACTGAATGACACTGAACTGATTTCCTAGTTCGTAATAGAATTAATTGAACTGTTACTGATTGTTCTGTTTAACTGAACTGAACATGGACTGAGTTTATTGAGTTCCGACGACTAGCAGAACACTACTGAATTCTGTTAAATGACTAAATGCTACTGATTTCTGTTAGCTGACTAAGTTTACTGATGTCTGAACTGAATACTGAACTAAATTGTACTGATACTGAGATTTACTGAATTCCATAGACTGACAGAATATTACTGAGATTATGTAGATTACTGAGTACTGAGTAAAACTGAATTGATACTACCTTTACATGAGTTTTCCTGAGTCATGAGACTGACTGAAGTCTACTGAACATGGCTTGACTGAGAGTATCATGAAAACATGACATGGCTCTAGGCATACAACTATATTTTTTGGGTAAGAATACCCCCAGGACTCGATAGGAGGAAACTGACACACATGACATGATTTGATCACAAGATTTGAGTCCACAATTCACAATATCATAAGCAGAGGATAGTATACTTCATGTATTTATTCAATATTTCAAACATGATAGGAAAAGCATGGATATATTTTGGGTACATAATTTATATCTCCATTATCATACATGCTTTATACCACAATAATAACAATACATAATTTGCATGGAAATTCATATTGGATTGTATGGCTAACATGAACTTGTTATTTAGATATCATGAAATCATGTAAATATGAAGTTCTAATATACTAGGAATTTTATCGAACACCTTGCATGCATTCTTTAAGTCATAGGTGGATTTCACACTTGCATTCTATCAATCCATCTAAAGATCATGTTTTTCAACTAACAATATAACTTTCATGAGATATACAGTCACGATACTATTATATAGCAAAACACACAAGCATCAACATGGGTATGATAATATCACCACAACCAACCAATCTTTTGTATTTTAAATATTGATTCTTGAACTCCACGGATTAAAGGAATCCGTGGATGAACACTATGCATACCTTGGAAGGGAGGTTCTTGATGATTGACGGAGGAATTTCCTTGAAATTTGTTCTTCAAGCTTGATTGTGCATCCCTAGTTGTTTTTCTCCTATAGTGGTCTTGGATAATAAACTTTGAGATGTTAGTAGGGTTGTAATGTAATTAGGAGCTATATATTTCGTAGGGTTAAGTTTAGGGACGTGTAAGGAGTGTTAAAATACTTAATTACCCTCAAAATAACTCAAAACGAAGTGTTTTTGGCACTTGGAACTGACTTAGGCGGTGCCTATGTAATCGCACATGCCATGTTGGGCGGCACCTAACCAATCATCTAAGTTTGGTTGGGCGGCGCCTAACCAATCGCATTCCCTTACTGTCTCTCACGAAAAGGGGCATAACTTTTTGCTCGGTATTAGATTAAGGCGAATTTGGTATCGTTGGAAAGCTAATTCGATTATATATAATTTGGTGCATATAAATATGTAGAAATACCACATTAACATCGAGTTATACTCGTTCAAATATGACCTTTATGAAATCGAACACTAAAACTTGATGGATTCAAAAACTCTTAGCTTGTATTACCTTAATTGTCTCATATGAACATGTTTAATGCATCATAATCTATATTATCTCTAGGATACTCATTGTAAGTCATTTTCTAAAGTATGAATCAAAGGATAGGAGATTTCATATGTAGGAAAAATGGTTCGTCTCCTAGCTTAGAAACATGCGGGGTATTACAATGTCTCCCCCTTGGGAACATTCTTCCTCAAATGGAAATTAACTAAGGTGGGAGAGATAAGAAGATGAAGTACGCATAAGACATACACTACTGAAATATGGGTTCATGATTGACATGACTGAAAGCTAAGCACAACATACTGAACATGCATATCTGATGCAGGGGAAGCTAATTAATGAATATAAGACTGAGGATTCTAATAAAGTGAGTTTTCTCTAAATGAGAATGCATATCTGATGCACAACTGAAAGAGTGGGATATGGATAGAGGTTATGTGGAGGAGTTATCCTTATGGAATGCCTTTTTTGGTATTTTTTTGGATTGTTTCTATCATAAAAAGTTGGGGGATATGAACATAGAGGAGTTTGTGAATCTTAGGTATGGGAGGATATATTTTAAGTAATATTCCATGAACTTTCATTAGTTGTCAAGGTATGCTCCTGATTTAGTGGATGACATCAGAGTAAGGATAAAAGAGTTTACTTCTGGGTAATCTCAAGATTTGATCTTGGAAAGCAAGAATGCTTTGATGATCAATGATATGGACATTTTAAGGTTGGTTGTCCACATAAAGTTGGTGGAGGATGAGAAGAGGAAACATATAGAGTTTTGAGATAGAAGGAGTAAGAGGAGTAGTTTTTTATACCACGGAGGTGCTCATTCTTAAGGTGGTCGGGATGGAGGCAAATGGCCAAAATAAAATTGGAGGAGTTCTGGTTCGTTCTCTATTACTAGCGCTCCTTACCCAAGGCAGTTGGGTGATAGGCATTAATAAGGTGGTGATAGTTTCAAGGCATAGTGTGCCCAATCTTAAGAGAGTTGGGGTCAGTTGTGTTGTTCATGCCCTCCTTACTAGTTCTATGGTCGTCTTCATTGGGGTTACTTTAAAGAAGAACGGGACAAGTGTTTAAATGTGGCCATCTAGGCTATATGTTTAAGAATTATCCAATTGGTAAGGGTCTTTAGGAGTAGTAAAAGCTTCACTTGCTTCATCTTCTTCTCTTGTGCCTAGTGGTGTTGCTTTGGTGTCTGCTCCTGCTTCTAGTATAGGCACTGGCCAAAATAGGTTGTATGATCTTGTATCTCAATGGGAATCTGAGTCATCACCTAATGTCGTTACTAGTATATTACAATTCCTTTCTTGTGACGTGTATTATTTTCTTGATCTGGGGTTCACTTTTTATTATGTGACCCCATATGTGGTTGTATGTGTTGGTTTTAGTCCTGAAGTTTTTTTGGATCCTTTTTTTTTTCTACCTCAGTAGGTGACTCAGTTATTGCAAAGAGAGTCTGTAGGGGGTGTGTGATATATGTTGGTGATAGGCGGACATTAGTTGATTTGTTTGAACTTGATATGGTGGATTTTGATGTTATTATGGGGATGGAAGGGCTACACTCTTGTTACACATCCTTGTATTGTCGGACCTGTAAGGTTGTGTTTAGGTTCCCAAGTGAACCAGTTATAGAGTGGGAAAGTAGTTCCCTAGCTCCTATGGGGAGGTTTTTTCTTATCTTAGATATCAGAGGTTAATTTCTAAAGGTTGTCTTTATCACTTGGTTCAATTTAAAGATTCTAGCTTGAAAGGTCATTCTTTTCATTCTGTTCCGGTGGTAAATGAGTTTCTTGAGGTCTTTTTGGATGAACTTCCAGGTGTTCCTCTTGATAGGGAAAAAGAGTTTGGTATTGATTTAGTTCCGGACACTCGTTCAATATCTACTCCTCCTTATAGAATAGCTCCAGCTGAGTTAAGAGAACTAAATGAGCAACTTATGGATTTTCTAGATAAGGGGTTTATTCATCCCAGTGTATCCCTATGGGGTTCACGGGTATTTTTCGTGTGCAAGAACAATGGTTCCCTTCTGATATGCATTGATTATCAATAGTTAACTTAGATAAACGTTAAGAACTAGTACACTCTTCTAAGGATAGATGACTTGTTTGATCAGTTACAAGGAGCCAAGTTCTTTTCTAAGATAGATCTTTGATCTGGGTATCGTCAGTTTAAGATTAGGGATGAGGATATCCCTAAAATGGCTTTTCGTACTTGGTATGGGCACTTTGAATTCTTGGTGATGTTATTTGGTTTGACTAGTTCCCCGACGATATTTTTGGACTTGATGAATAGGGTTTTCAAGTAGTTCATGGATCTCTTCATTATTGTGTTTATTGATGACATTCTAGTTTATTCCAAAAGTGAGGTGGATTTTGCTAATAACCTCTGTATGATATTACTGACCTTGAAGGAACAATAATTGTATTCTAAATTCTCCAAGTTTTAGTTTTGGTCGAACATTGTGACTTTACTTGGTCATTTTAATTCTAGCAAAGGGATCACAGTGGATCCAAAAAAAGTGGTTATGGTTAAAAGGTGGCCTAGACCCACGACACGAATTGATATTCAAATATTCTTGGATTTAGTTGGGTATTATCGGAGTTTTATGGAGAGCTTTTCGATGATAGATACTCCTTTGACTATGCTGACTCAGAAAAAGGTAAAGTTTTCTTGGTCTGATGCTTATGAGTGGAGTTTTGAGAAGTTAAAATATAGTATAACTTTGGCACCGGTCTTGACATTTCCTGATGGTAGTGATGGGTTTTTGGTTCATTGTGATGCATCTAGGGTGGGACTTGATTGTGTTTTGATGAACATTGGGAGGTGATTGACTATACTTCCAGGCAGTTAATGGTACTTGAGAGGAATTATCCTACTCGTGATTTAGAGCTATTGGCGGTGTTTTATTCTTTAAATATTTGGTAGAATTATCTGTATTGGCTGCACGTAGACATCTTTTCTGATCATAAGAGTCTACAGTATCTGTTCGCTTAGAAGGATCAAAATCTTAGGAAAAGAAGATGGTTGGAGCTTCTAAAAAACTATGACATGAGTCTTCACTATCACCCTGGAAAGGATAATATGGTTTCTAATGCTCTTAGCAAGTTATCCATGGGGAGTTTGGCTTACGTGGAGGAAGGAAAGTGGGAATTGGTGAAAGATATTCACCGCTTGGAAAATCTTGGAGTTTTTCATTTGGACTCCGTGGATGGTGGGGTGATTGTACAGAAAGTGGTTCGGTCATCTATTAGAGTAGATATTAAGGAAAAACAAGTTCTAGATCCTAACTTGATGAAAATAAAGATTGATGTTGGTGGGAAAAAGGTAATTGTGTTTCAGATCAGTGGTAATGGTACTTTATGGAACTAAGGGAGGTTATACATTATGGATGTCGACGGGTTGAGACAAAGGATCTTGCTGAGGTACATGTATCATTCTACGTTGTACATCCCAGCTCGACAAAGATGTATCATAATCTAAAGGAGATGTATTCATGGAATGGTATGAAAATGGAAGTGGCTAATTTTGTGGCCAAGTAATTGGTGTGTCAATAAGTTAAAGTTGAGCAGATGAGACCTAGTAGGTTGTATCAAGTGATTGTTTTGCCCGAATAGGAATGAGAGGTAATAAACATGGACTTCGTTACCAGTTTTCCTCGGTCTCATAATTAATATGATTGGATTTGGGTCATTATGCATAGGATGCCAAAGTCTGCTAACTTTTTTCCAGTAAGGAGTACCTTTTTGGCGGAGGATTATGCGAATTTATATCTTTAGGATATTGTTAAGCTGCATGGGGTACCTATTTTTATCGTCTTTGATTGTGGTATGCATTTTTTATCTCATTTCTGGTGGTTGTTTAGAAAGGATTGGGTACTAAGGTGAGTATGAGAACTGTTTTTCATCCTTAGATAGATGGGCAAGCAGAAAAGATTATTTAGATATTTGAGGATATGCTTCAGGAATTTGCGGTTGATTATGATTGTAGTTTGGTTGAGCATCTACCTTTGGTACAGTTTGCTTATAACAATAGCTATCATTCTAGTATTTTCATGGCCCCTTTTGAGGCATTGTATAGTAGGAGGTGTAGATCTCATATTGGTTGGTTTGAGATTTGTGAGGCGGATATGTTCGGTCCGTATTTGGTATTTCAGAATATGAAAAAGGTGAAGGTGATTTAGGATAAGCTTAAGGCTACCCAAAGTCGCTAAAAGTCCTATGCGGATGTAAGTCGTAGAGACTTGGAGTTTGAGGATGGGGATAAGATATTCCTCAAGGTATCTCCATGAAGAGAGTAACGCAGTTTAGCAAAAAGAGACAGCTCAGTCCTCAATTTATTAAACCTTATATGGTTTTGTGGAGGGTTGGTAATGTGTCTTATGAATTATAGTTGCCTTCTACTTTGGACTCCATTCATCTGGTATTTCATGTATCCACGTTGAGAAAGTGTAGTGGTGACCCTTCTTCGATTATTCCTTTAGAGGGGTTGGGTATCTTGGACTCTCTGTCTTATGAGGAGGTCCCAGTTGAGATCTCGGATAGGTAGGTTTGTCAGTTGCGAACAAAGGATGTGACTTCGATTATGGTTCTGTGGAAGAACCACAAGGTGGAAGAAGCTACATAAAAAGCAGGGGAGAAGATGATGTCCAAGTATATGTATCTATTTTCTGCACTTGTGATTCATACAGAAGGTATGTGTCTTCAACACATCTTTATTTTCTAAGTTTGTTAAAGGAAATATTAATATCTTTGTCTCTTTTTTTTAAATCTTTGTTAAATATTAGAAATAAATTTGATAATGCAAATGCCTTGTATGTGTGATTACCCCTACCTTGTCCGGCATTCCGAGTTGAATGTTTCTAGTGGGGGAGACTTAAACACCCTGGTTTCTAAACCTTAGAAAAATTTCCTTGATTTTTGGTTTCTAGGTAAGATACAACTTAGGGGAACGAGTCGTACACTTGGATTAGGTGTCATGGTCCAGTCCTATGCTGACCAGTATTGTTTGGTCGGATGGTTTTTATTACTGGAATGGGTACGACTTGGTGGTATGAGTAGTACTGATGGATATGGGTCATTTGGTTGCTTTATTTAACCTTAGACTTTGTACCTTAAGTTGTATCTTAGTATAAGTGGCTCACTATGAGCAGTAAGCAAGGGTATGAGTCATACCCAGGACTCGTATGGTGGTCAGTATTCAAACCTCCTGGATTCTATTTTGCCAGGGGTCTGGTCTATGAGTACTAGTCGTACACTTGAATATGAATTGGGTTTAGATGTGTCGTACCTTCAAAAGTGTTAGGTCCAAGGGGGAAAGCTTAGGGTACGAGAGGTGGGTACCATTCGTACAGGATGGGCACGACTCGAAAGGTTCAGTCGTCCCTTATGACGAGAATTTAATGCAGTTTAAGTGAGGTAATCTGGATCTTTCCTCACTTATCCTAGTAAGGTTCCACGGCTTATATTGCTCTTGAAAGGTTGTTTGCCATATTATTTTATTCTTAAACACTTGAAAACACTCTTAAATCCTCTCTAGAATTCTGGGTAGAAGCTAGGGTTTCATCTTAAGTAGTACATTGGCGTTTGTCTTGGTGATTCTTTCCATCATCATCATTGTTTAAGGCATGTTCTCTTCCGTCATAGTTAGTTCCAACTAAAGGCATGATCCTATACAATATTTTTATGGTTTGAATGTTGTATGATTTTTGGGTTTCAAATATGATCTGGTGATTTTGGTTATAAAAGCTTGGTTATGGTTTTCATATGTTTTAATTATGCTTTTATATTTTGGATAATTGATTGCTTAGGAATGGTTCTTTGGTAATGGACTTTGGTTTTTGAAATACTATACCCCCAATGTGTTTGATAAAATTCCTTTAATGATGTTTTCACTATAATATTGTTTTTTTAATGAAGCTTATGCATGTTTTAAACTTGGTAGTGTAAACTTAAATGAGAGGAATGGATTAAAAGTTTTTGAATGGAATGGAAAGGCCTTGGTGGCCATGGTTATGCTTAATTGAAAATTATGTGGGGTGCATAGAAATCCCCTAAGGGTTGGCTAAGGAAAATTCTTGCAAGTTATTATTGGTATGACGATTCCACTACTAATAGCCTTGTTTAATAATAATGGAATAATGGTTTTTGTTGGAAAATGGTATTAATTGGTTTTAAATAAGGGATGTGTATCAAAGTCATGGAAGGTGGAGGTCCCGGGGGGATCTAATTTGGAAACTCTTATTTGACCATGTGAGGTTTGGTCCTATTGACCTTGTGCATGATGTCACACTTTATATTTTAGGGGATGTACTGGTCATCCAAGGTTTTCTTCCCTGGTCATGCGGCTTCACTCACTGGGCCCTTTCAGTAAGGGGAGCTGAACCCATATAATCCGTGGTTTGTTTCGGATGGCAAAGCTACACAACCCAGGTAAATGTTTTAATGGCATGCTAAGACCTGTTCCTTTTTATGGCTGGTTATATATATATGTATGGTTGTCTACATATGGATGGTTTTTACTTGGTTTATTAAATGTTATTATCTTATCCTTATCATGAGTTCATGTTAGCATTCACCCGCTAACCCATCTTCAAAAGCTGTATCCCTAGGCGATGTAGAAATCATCCGTTCTACTATTTCATCTTAGTGATTCAAACTTTGGGGTCAACATTTAGATTGAAGTGGTGAGCTTTCATCTATTTGGAAGGCTCTATTTCATGGATATCTTTTCACACTTTGGATTATTTATGGATATTGGTTTTGGATAATGTTGGGGGCATGTACCAATTGGATATTTGTATTCTTCTGGTTAGAAACTTTTTGTAATACCCTGATTTTTTTCCTAAGCTTAATTCCTCCTCGAGAAGGTTAAAGAGTGACTTCCTAAGTGAGTATCATTTTAACCAAATAGAATTTCCCTAATTTTGACTATTTATCATATGGGAAATTTGATAAGCTTTCCGTCGATATAAGATTTGCCCAAATCCGATGCCCGAGTAAGAAGTTATTGCTAATTTAAGTCCTAGTCATAAAACAACATCATTTTAGTGCATGACGCATCGCGGAGAGGGTCTATTTGACAATTGTCAAATTCCAGTGGAACACCGCGATAGTGGCGCGTCGCGGCGGACCACAATTTCTCAATAGTCAATTTTCAGTGGCCTAGCGCAATTGTGATGCGTCGCGCTGAAGTTCCAAGTCCCAACTAGTGGGACGACGTGATGGCTCCGCGTCGTTGTGACTCCCAAATTCCCATTTGTCAATTTCCAGTGATCCACCGCGATAGTGGCGCGTCGTGATGGCCCATAAAATTGGGTTTCCAGTTCAATTTTTCCAGCTTCATACAGAAGTTAAAAAGGGTAATTTGGTGTTTTTCCAAGCATTTTAAACAGTACAAACACCAAATTAAAGTCATTTACAAGCATTCTATTAGGTTTTTCATAAGTTTTCACTCAATAAAAAACCTAAGTATCCAAAACCTCTTCCAAGAATCTCATGAATCCACCATAGATTTTCTAAATTGAGTCAAGATTCAAGGTTCCCAAGTCAAGAGCTTCAAGAACCTTCATTCAAGAGTACGAATAAAGTCGCAAAAGAGAGAGTTCATCCAAAGCTTCTAATTCAAGGTATGTGGGGTTTTGAACAAGGGTAATCCTTTCACCCTTATACCCAAAGGCTTATTTAAACTACAATTTTCTGCAATTTATGAGATTTTACATGAAATTGAATTGGGGTTTTTCACCCATTGTTATTGGTTTCAAGCTTTTGATGTTTCCCATGAATTGAGAGTCTAATGACATGATTTTTACATGTTTTCTTGAGAAATTGCAGTTGGGTCTATACCCCATGATTTTAATCCTTGAGAAGTTAATAGTTGAAATATTTGAGATATTGAAGTATATGAGTATATTGAGATTATGAGCTAAATTTCTATAAATTCCATATTTTATATGATTTTTGAATTTTTATGCTATCTAATATGTATTTTGATGAGTTTTAACTTGAGATAGAATTATGGGTCCTTAAGCCCTACTTGAGACTTTCAATTTTATGAACTTTCATGCTATAAGCACCCATGATTTGAGTATTTTGAGATTATTGAGAAATGTTTTGACCTAATGTTCATAGGGCTTTGAAATCCACTTCACTACATGAGATTACAAATTTGATTGTTGGGTTCTTGTGAACCATGAGATTATTTTGAAAGTGAATTTTCATGAGATGAGCGGGATATACTAAAGGGAGTAGTATTTAGCACCAAGTTAGGAAAGTTACTATGGTTTCATACCCCAGAACTACGTGCCACCATAGGTTTAAGATTTTGGGCCAAAGCCCGAGATGATCGGGCCCGAGGCTGAGATAAGTGATCACTGAGTTGAGATTATACTCCTTGGCAAGAGTATGACGCCTCTCCCCAACGTGAGGTTTCTTCCTTAGGAGGACAATACGTTGTACTCCATGTAGCTCGCATGGTTTATGTCGGTTAAGAGAACCTCCCTAAACTAAAGTATTTTCCATTGAGATAGAATATTTTCCCTAATGCTTTGGGATGAGATATTTTCTAAACTATGTGAACTTATTTGAGTATTTTCCAAAGAAGGAAGTAGTTTCTCTACTAGTAAGAGTTATAGAATTCCGAGTTCCAAGTGTCTTGAGTTTAAAAGAGTTTTGAGTTCTTAAGCATTAAAGAAGTCTTACTCTCTATGAGATATATGTATGAGTTTGAAAGTATTGTTTACAGCTTTGTTTAGTCTTCGAGTAATGAGAATAAGAGAAGAGTTCAGATTTTAAAGCTAAAGTATAATGACTCACGAGATTTGTGTTACATGCTTCATTAAACATGATTTTTGAGCTTTACATTTCTGACTTATTCAAGCTATGTGAGTCATTCCTAATTGCATGAATAATTTGATTAAAGAGTATGGATATTGTTTTCTGTAAATGCGTACACCCCCATATACTCAGTATATTCCCAAGTGTTGATCCACATATATGTTTATGTTCTACATTGTCTTATAATATAGGTTAAGGTGCTCAGTCCCAGCCTCATCAGTGATTCCCGAGTACCTTTTATCTACATTTCTCCCGTGGTGAGTCCTCATGGTTCGAGGGCCTATCTTCAGATATTTCAATACTTGAGTATTTATGTCATTACTTTCAGTTCAGTTTGAGTCAGTTGGGGACCTGTCCCAACGGATCCCTAGTTCATGGAGTAGTAGAGGCTTTGTTAGACTAGTTATCAGAATGTGGTTGTATTGAGATTTCCAGTATTGTGGTCGTTTGGACCGAGTATTACCTTCGTATTTCCTTTCATTTGATATGACAGTGCCAGTGTTTCGTATATTTCTTCTTGAACGAGTTATTATGAGAAGTGAGAGGCTAAAAGGGTTAGCTTGGGTATACTTGTAGCCCTAAGCACCGTGTGACGTCACGGGACCCATTTTCAGGGTGTTACACTCTTGTGGTACTACGATGGGTTGGAATAGGCTGGGTCGGTATTGGTGTCAACCTTAGTATTGGTATTGGTATTGGTATTGGGACTAATACCGGTTGACGATATTTTTGGTTGTTTCATCCTCTTTTATTTTAGGATTATTTAATTATCAATGGAACTTATTTTGTTATGGTTAGATCTATGTCTTGGTTTGGCTTGGTATGGTTGTACGATTGGTATGGGTCTTTCAGACTCAGTTAGGTCGGTCTCGGCAATAGACCTATCCCAGAGTCAATAATTTTGATAATTACACTAACTTGTTATATGTTTGAAATTCATCCAACTCACGATAGGTGGTAAGATGTTGGGTTGGGCAATGGGGGTGGTCTTCGATCTCGGTCGGACTTGGGACGTCCATTACGACAAGGTCACAGGTCGGATTGTTTATTCAGTGAACTGTCATGTAACATACCATGCCTATATAGAATGATATATTAGAAAAAAATGATGGTTCAAGAAATGAACCTCACTTTGTTGGTAAACCACTAGGAGACCCATCAAGGTTAAAGCGGCCTCCGAGATTCAAATTTTTAAATTCTACATATTTAGAGTCTATAAATACCTAGTCTAGGGTTTAGAAAAGGTATTTGAACTCTAAATATTTTCAGAGCGTATTTTTCTTTTGAGAAATAATTTCTTATGGTTAAATGCTTTTTCTTGGATTTTGTCAAGTATTGGAGAACAAAATTTATTCCTTGAAAAGATAATCTTTGCATTATGAAATCTATTTATTTCATCTCTTTCATTAATATGAGTGTCTGAAAACCCTATAACAAGGATTGTGGAATCCTTGATTGAAAATCTCTTATAGAATTAGTGTCTATATGAATTTGAGTTACCCTTTGTACTTATAATTATAATTCCTTCTTTTTAACAGATTTCTAATCTTTGTGAACATTAGCACAAGCCCTAAGTCTAACTTGCTTTAACAAAGTAGTTAAAATCAAGAAAAGCAATTGGTTATGACAATTTGGAGCTTCTAACCTTATTATACCTGTTATGACGAGATTAATAAATTGTGGCTAAAACCAAGTTATAAATCCTTCACTTTATGTTTGAAAGAATTAAAGTAAGAATCATCTATTTAGATTGGAAAACATTTAGGTGAACATTTTGAGTTGATTACATTATAAGTATATGTGTTGATTCAAGTTTATCTTTTTTTAATCCAAAATTAGTTAAAATTCTAGGTGTGTACAATCCTAGCTTGTCTTTTCTGAATTGATTAAATGTTGTGAATTAACAATCTTACATGACATAACTTCAAACAATTCTAATATCTTTCGTAGCAAACACCCCCTGCCCGTCTCATAGAAATCATTGATTAATAGTTATTTGATCTACATATAACTTAGTTAGAACCTTATTCATCGTGGGATTTGACCCCAACCTTTGTTGGGTTTTATATTTGACGATGATCGCTTATGCATACTTAAGGGAGTTTAAGTTTGGACTTATCAAATTTGGTGTCGTTGTTGGGTAATATAGTTGTTAATTAAGTTTATATGTTTTATTTGACTTTTGTTCCCATTACATATTTTAACTTTTATTGTTGTTTTTATATTTACAAGCAATTAGTTGTCCATGCCAAAGTCTGTCGTTCAGGTGAACCATTGTTTCCCTATTATCTAGAACTCAATAAAGCATTGAGAAGTAATATGATGGACAACAAAAAGAAAAAAGACTAGCTTCACTTCTACCCAATTGAATCAACAAAATATTGATGTATTAGATCATGTAAAAAAACACTGATAAGGAAAATCTGGGTGATGATGAGTTGGGTTATGTTGTTAATTGGCACCGTGTTGATAATGTTGCTCCAACTAACTAAAATCAGCAATAAAGAGGCAAAGATTGTCAACAACATGGGGAGATTTTCTTCCAATGATAATGATGATGTTAATTTATGTGGGGTTGGTGTTACTAGACCAACTGTACTACCACCACTAATTCCTTGGATAAAGTTTAATGTCACAAACATAATAATTTAGTTGATGAACCTTAAAATTTTATTCAGTCTATTTCTTGGTGATGATCCAAATATGCATTTGATCAACTTTATAAACATAGGTATGATCTTCGTTTGTCTGGAAGTTATTCAGAATGCAATATCACTAAGTTTTTTTCCATTGTCTCTGTCTATGGAGGTAAATTTGTGGTTGACTAAGCTGGCATGTAATTCAACAATAAATTGGAGGTAGTTGAAAGGAGCTTTCCTAGAAAGGTTCTTTTCGCCTTCCAAGATGTTATAGTTAAGGTACAAAATAAGCAATTTAGGTAGCTACCAAATGAGGCATTATATGAGACATCATTTAGGTGCTAGATGAAATTGACCCAATGTCCTAATCACTACATGAATGATGAGCACTTAATGGAAACATTTTATAGGTCTCTAATCTTAAACATAAAGTCAATGGTTAGCAATACAGTTGGAGGCATTTTTATGTTACAAACTTTTTAAAATGTGACTATGATACTTTTTAAGCAGACAAAAAATAGTGTAAGCTTGGCATACCGGGGTTTCTAAGATAACAAGTAATGCATATGCGAGTAGTATATAGATGAAACAATGTCGTATAAAAGAAGAGTGTAAAAAACATATGGCAAACATGAAAACTCGGAGGGATTTGCTAACAAAGAACTTGTTAGCTAATAGTAACATGGGTTTTCAAGCCAATCTCTAAGGAACCCAATGTTGGAACCATCAGATAGACTATTACTATGACAAAGCTAGGTCTAGACAACACGAGCAAGGGAATTGGAAGAATAAGGGGGATTAAAGTGGGTTGTATGTACAACTAAAGAGACATGATAATGCTAATAATGACTCAGGAAAGGCTTTTCTGGAGGCTATGATGTAAAAATTAATGAAAGGAGTGGAAAATACAACATGAAATCAAACTTGTCTTTAATGAGTCAGTTAGTTGTTTCACACTCTACCATTATAAAATAATTAGAGTATCAAATAGGGAAGTTGTCTCCAACTTTTAATAAATGGAATAGTGATATATTTCCAAGTAAAATGGTAAGTTATTTGAAAAATATAGGAGTTATTTAGCAATAACCACAAGTAGTGTCTAATCTTTGTCAGGATCGCAATGGATTATGCAAACATAGATAGAAGATCTAAGTAATGGCTATGAAATAGTGGATAATGATGCTGAGATCGATGTGGTTCTGGATTTGGCTGGAAATCTAGAAAATATTAATGATTGAAATATGGATTTAAAAGTTTCTATAAAGGAGACAGAGGATGGTGCTATGATAAAGAGATAGGAGAAAGAGAATGAAAGAACCTTCCACTCAAATTCCTAGATCCCCCTCCATTTTCACACAAAGTTAAGAAGAAAGTGGTGGATGTTAACTTTAATAAGTTCATATACATGAATAAATAATTGTTAGTGAATATACAATTAATTGAAGATCTAGAACAAATATCAAGATACGTTAATTTCATGAAAAACTTGTCCATGAAAGTAGAGACAGTTAGTTTTGAGCCAACAAACAATATCCATCATTGCAGTGTAATTACTGCATGATTGTTGGTAAAAAAAAATCAGATCCATGAGTATTCACTATTCCTTGAACAATTGGTGAAATACATTTTTCTAAGGCACTATGTAATCTTGGTGCGAGGATTAGTCTGATAACTCTAGCCATCAATCAGTAGTTGGTCTTAATATCCCTAAAATGACATTGATGTATTCATTTATGGTCGATTTTTAAGTCAAATAGCTAGTTAAAATAATATATGATGTACTAGTAAAAGTGGTTAACAACATATTCCTAAATGACTTTTTAATTCTTGATCATGAGGTCAATTTTAATGTACCCATAAATCCTGGGTAGAACATTCTTATATATGGGAAGGGAGTTGGTTGACTTAGAGTTCAATAAGCTAAAGTTAGAATGAATATATGAAGAGGTGAAGTTTAAGATTTGACAGTCAATGAACCAACCAAGAGACACGAGTATTGTCTCTATTATTACTATTGTTAATAAAAGTGAGATTGAGGGGATTACTAAAGTAAGATTCGTTGTTAAGACTTAAGCTGTGTTGATGATGTGTTTTGATAGGAAGACATTTAAGAGTATTATGATATAGTTAGTGCATTGACTAGGATGCATTGACTGGGATGGGCTCATATTTGTATGTTAAAAAAAGTTGGACTTGAACTTGAATAATGGGCCAACTTTTCCTTCAAAACTGTCTATTAAGGAACCACTAGTGCTAGAGTAGAAAGACTTGCCAGTTTATTTTAGGTACTTAATTCTGGTGAGAAGGATACTTTGCTTGTGATTATTATTAATGACTTGGTTATGTCAAGTAAAGGATCTTTGTCTTCCTATTCTAAAAGTACAAGAGGGATATTAGGTGGATAATAGCAGATATCATTAGAGTCCTATTATGAATTTATACTCATAAAATTCAGTTAGAAAAAGAGTATGTTCCTACTATTTAACATCAACACACACTTAACCCACCAAAACAAGAGATGGTTAAGAAGGATATAATCATGTGGCTTATTACAAGGTTTTTTTTAACTAATTTTTAATAGGTAAGTCCAGTTTTGGGTGTCCTATAGAATGAGAGGTATGGCAGTAGTGGATAATAAGAAGAATGAACTAATTCCACTTAGACCCGTCATTGGCTTAAAAGTGTGCATGGAATAAAGCGAGTTGTACTCCTAGAATCTTTGAGATTATTTTCCAATGTAATTTATGGACAAAATACTTAATCTATTGGTAGGAAGGGGTTAGTACGATTTCTTGGATGGTTATTTGGGGTATATTCAAATATCCATTGCATCAGATGACCAAGAAAAGTCTACATTTACATGCCCTTATGGGACCTTCATCTTTAAGAGGATGCCCATTGGAATTCTGCAATGCTTCGGCGACCATTGAAATGTGTGTGATGTCAATTTTATTTTATATGGTAGAGGAAATTTTTAAAGTATTTATGGATGATTTTTCTGTGGTAGGATATTCTTTTGATTATGGTTTGACTAACTTGAAGAGTTTAATATTATGCCTAATTTGAAAATTATAACCTTATGATAAAAGAAGGCATTGTTTAGGGTGAAAATATGTCAGCTAAAGGAATTTATGTCGACTGGGCCAAAATAGATATGATAAAAAAACTACATCCACCAATCTTGGTGAAGGGTGTTTTAAGTTTCCTTAGCAATGTAGGTTTTTATCAAAGCTTTATAAAATAATTCCCCAGGATTGCAAATTAACTATGTAGGTTAATGGATAAGGAAACCAATTTCTTATTTGATGAAAACATTTTGAAGGTATTTGTGTGCCTCAAAAGGGAATTGGTAGTTGCACCCATTATTATTGCTCTGGATTAGGTCAAACCATTTATGGTGATATGTGATGTAAGTGGAGTTCACCTGAGGATATTCTTGGGTATAATAAGGAGAAGATCTTTCACCCTATTTATTATGCGAGCAAAGAATTAAATGGGGCCAAAAAGAACTATATAGTTACAGAGCAAGGGCTCCATTGTCTATGACTTGGAGAAGTTAGGGTGTATTTGCTTGGTACAAAAATTTTTGTTCTTATTGATCATCCCATGCTAAGATATTTGTGGGAAAAGAAAATTACCAAACCTAGACTGGTTAGATGGGTGTTGCTATTATAGGAATTTGAGTTTAAATTCAAGGTCCAAAAGGGTTGTAAAACTTAGGTGGTAGACCATTTATATCAACTGGAAATGAGGAAAAAATGTTGAATGAATTATATGTTAATGACTAATTCCTATATTAATAGATACTTTCATCTAGCATTGATTTTATGCTATGGTATGCAAATTTTGCAAAATACATAGTTTGTGACATGATCTCTTAAAATTTAAGCTTTAATCAAAAAGAGAAGTTTCTAAATTATGCTACTTATAGTAAGAGCCTTATTTGTTTAAATTATATGCTGACAATATCATTTAAAGATTTGAGCAAGAGGTGGAAATGTTGAGTATATCATAGGTATGTCACTCATCCTCAGTGGGAGGGAATCATAGATGTGATTGCAGAGTGGGAAAGACTTTGCATAGTAGGTATTATAGGCATACTATTATAAAACGCCCTGGGTTTTGGTCCTTGGAAATTTCCTAATCTTTAAGCTCACTGGTCTTGTAATGACTCACCAAACAAGTCGTATAGTATGGGTATAGGTTAGGTGACCTAACTTTTAAGGTGTTCGGTAAATGATGGTTAGTCTTTTGTTATGGTTACGACTTGGTGGGTAGGGGTCATATGGTTTTGTGACGGGTTGTTTGATTAATTTTTCCCTTAATCTGAAACTTAGTAACTTGAATTGGATCAGAGTATGAGTGGCTCACTATGAGCCATGAGGATACGGTACGAGTGGTATAGTGGAGTCATATGTTATCTAGTGTTGATCCCTTTGGTTTCTAACTTTGTTATGACTATGTCATAAGGGTCGTATAGTTTTTTTACGAGATGGGGAAGTGGATTCCTATGATGGACAGTATGTGGGTGTCCAGCCTTCTTTTCTTTATACAACTTAATGGTACCAGTCGTATGTTGTGGTGATGACTTGGAGGCTCAACTCATACCCACCAACGGTGATTTTATAGTTTAAGTTGGGAGTATTCTAGACATTTTCCCACATAACTCCTTTTGACCCCATGACATAAAATAACTTTTGGGACATCATTAACCTATTATTCTAAATAAAACACTCTTAAAAATCACTTAAAATATCTCTCAAGCTCTTGGTTCAAGAAAAGGCTAGGGTTTCTTTAAGGAAATCAATTAAGGCTCTATAGGGTGGGTTCTCCCAGTCTTCTTTGATTTCTAAGGCATGTTACTCATTCCTCATTTTTAGTTCAACTAAAAGAATGTTTTAATTAATGGTTTTTATTGTATTATTGTGGTATTGTTTTAGTTTTAAAATAGATGTTGGGGGTTTTTGTTGTTCTTTATTGGATAATGCTTTCCCATGTTTTCTCATGGTTTTTCATGTTATAATTATGATTTGAACATTTGGTTTCATAGGAATGATCAAATGATACTTTGTTTTGGAACTTATATGCCCTCAACATCTCTGTTAAAGTGACAATGACAATGATTTTTGTCATATAGTTTGACTCTTCTTGAAATATTTGTATTGCATAAAAGGTAATGGAACTTAAATTTATTTGGTTGTCTTTAAATGGTTTGAAAAGGCCTTGGTGGCCATGATATTATTTTAATTGGAAACTTTGGAGTCGAATTGGGTTAATGGCTTTTGTATGACATAAATAGATAGACTTGCAAGCTCTAAGTTTTGTATCACAATACCAATGGTTAATGCCTAATTAAAAAGACTCCTTGGTAAATGGTTGGTTATAGGTTAATGATTTTAATATGGGCTTAAAGGAGGTCATTTTAGAAAAGTTGTGGAAGATGGATGTTTCAAGGAGGGATCCAAACATAAACTCATGTTTGCCGATGTGAGGTTTGGTCTTGGTGGCCGTCTGGATGATGTCACACTTATATTTTTTGAGATGTACTAGTCATCTCAGGTTTATCTCTAGTTCTTGCAGCTAACACGCACTGGAGCTCTTTCAATAGGGGAAGGTGAACATATATAGCCCATTAGTGGACTTACGATGCCAAAGATGCACAACACAGGTTAAAAATTTTAAATGTATGCCAAACCCGATTCCCTTTCCCGATATGATCTATATATATGTATATGTATGTGACTGTATACGGTTATTTTCTTTGATTTTGAATAATGGCATTATTTGATCCTTATTCATGAGTACATTCTAATGTTTATTCCGCTAATCAACTTTGGGTGCTATTTCCCCAAACGATGCCAAAATCGACCATACTACTTTTCCTGCTCAATGACTTGGATTCGGGGACAACATTGTGTCAGACTGAGTTGGTGAGCTTCCATACTCTGGAAGACTCCATTTCATGCTATGGACTTTCTTACCTTACTTTTTTTCTTCGACTTTGGTTTTGGAAAAGGTCAGGGGCATATATCGACCGGATGTTCTTTGTTTTCAGTTAGATGTTTTGTCAGATTACTATAGTCAAGGGCAATGTCGATATTTGTGTCAACCTTAGAATTGGTATTAGTATTAGGGTTGACATAAGTTCGATATTTGGTTGACTATCATTATGGACTTTATTAAATGATTTTAATTATTATTGCTTTATCTTATTACGTGTTATGTATTCATCTGACATAGGGTACAGTGTGGTTACGGTTGGGCATTAGGGGCGGTCTTAGGTCTCGACTTGAGATGGATGACATGACTAGGACCTTGTTTGGGTCATGCTAAATTGGTATCAAAGCCTTATGTTCGTGATCAATTGGGTGTCTGAAAAAGCCATGTCGAGTAGAGTATCTTTTAAGGGTATGAAGTGCTCCATACTCATAAGGGAGACGCAATGAGGCATTTAGGAATATTTATCCTATTTTTGTTCTATTTACAAGCGATAGTTCCTAAGGTCGTGAATTCGCATCTAATTCCTATTTAGTCTCTTTTTAGATCATGCATCCTCAATGATGTGAAGCTTAGAAACTCCTCTGTCCTACCTAAGGATAATGTTGATGAGACCTATTCTACTTATGGGGTCTATACTCGGTCTAGGGGTCCAATTCTTGATTTCCCTCCTAGAGTTCTATTGAATCCCTTAATTATTTTTCGAACCCCTTAGGATGATATGACGAAGTTGAGTTTCTACAGTCTATCCATATGTTGGCACAATTAGTAGCTTCTCAGTCTAAGCATGGCACTTTTATTATGCCATCTTCTAAGGCCAAAAGGTTTGTCCAGCTCATGAGGTTGAATCCTCAAACCCTTACCAGTTTTAAGGTAGAGGAGGATCCTCAAAGTCTTAAGGATCAGATAAAAAATATCAACCATATTATGCATGCCAAAAATGTAGAGGGTATGGAGTTTTCCGCCTACCAGCTGAAGTAAATGGTATACCATGGGTATGAGGAATGGGATCAGTCAAGGGGTGATAATCTTGAGTCTTCTCTGTTGGAGGGTTTTTCTAATGCCTTTTCAGACAACTTCTTTCCCTAGGAGTTGAGGGAAGCAAAGGTGGAAGAGTTTGTTAATCTTAAGCAAGGTAAGATGTCAGTCAAAGGTATGCCTTGAAGTTTCACCAGTAATCTAGGTATGCTCCAGTGTTGGTTTCTAGCATGATGGCTAGAATAAGAAAATTTGCTTCTGGGTTTTCTTAAGACTTGATATTTTAAAGTAAGGCTGCCTTGTTTAACAAGGACATGGATAGATCAAGGTTGGTTGTGTAAATTAAACAAGTTCAGGTAGAGAAGAAGATGCAGGCTGAGATAGGGGAGAGACAAGACAAGAAGTTTAGATTATCTAAGAAGGGTGGTGTCCATCAGTAGAGTGGCAAGGATGGTGTAAAGTGGCCCAAGAATAAATGGGGGAATTATGGGTCTTTTTCTAGTGCTCCCTATCCAAAGTCCTTGGATGATATGCATTTTTATGGTGGGAAAAACTACAGGTATAAG
This sequence comes from Capsicum pubescens, assembly GCA_030864215.1. Classification (NCBI taxonomy): domain Eukaryota; kingdom Viridiplantae; phylum Streptophyta; class Magnoliopsida; order Solanales; family Solanaceae; genus Capsicum; species Capsicum pubescens. Next base: position 203,976,068 of record CM061540.1, read on the forward strand.
GTGCCCAATCTCAGGCTAGTAGGGCACAATCAGCTCAATCATATCCTCTCTGCAGATTTTATGGTCAATTGCATCAGGGTTATTATGAATAAAAAAAGAATAAATGCTTCATTTGTGGTCCGAAAGGGCACACGATTAAGAACTATCCAGTGGCTAATGTTGCTTTGCGGGCGAATTAGGTTCCTATTCCTCTTCTTAGCTTTGGCACCAAAGGGTGCACCATCTAGTTCTGGCACTAGTCGGAACCATCTCTATGCCCTTACTATCCACCTGGATTCTAAGATATTTTCTAATGTCATGACTAGTATGTTGAAACTTTTTTCCAATGATGTGTACTATTTTCTTGATACAGTGTCCACTCTCTTTTATGTGACCCCATTTGTGGCTATGCATTTTTGGTTTCGATCTTGAGTGTGTTTTAGAACCTTTTTCTATTTCTATCCTATTGGTTGATTATGTGGTGGGTTGCTGAGTCTATAGGGTTTGTATGGTATCTTTGGTTGGTCGGGAGACTTTGGTGTATCTATTTGAATTAGATATGGTTGATTTCGATGTCCTATTAGGGATAGATTTATTTACTCGTGCTATGCTTCTCTAGACTTTCATACCCATAAAGTTTTCTTTAAATTCCCTAATGAGTTGGTTATCGAGTGGGAGGGTGGTTCCCTAGCTCCTAAGGGGAAGTTTATATTGTATCTTAGAGCTCGAAGATTAATATCTAAAGGGTGTCTCTATCATCTAGTCTGGGTTAATGATTTTAACTCAAAGGGTCCTTTTTTGCATTTCATCGCGGTGGTGAATGAATTTCTGGGTGTCTTCCCTGATGACTTTTCTAGTGTCTCGCCTGATAGAGTGATTGAGTTTGGGATTAATCTTGTTTTGGACACTTGTCTAATTTTAATTCCTCCATATAGAATGACTTCGGCGCAGTTAAAGGATCTTAAGGAGCATTTAAAGGATCTCCTAGATATGGATTTCATATGTCATAGTGTGTCCCCATGGGGTGCACCAGTATTATTTGTACATAAGAAAGATGGTCCCGTTCAAATATGCAATGATTACTAACTGTTGAATCAAGTGACAGTAAAAAATTAGTACCCTTTCCTAAGGATAGATGATTTTTTGACCAGTTGCAGGGTGCAAAATTTTCTACAGGATTGACCTTCGTTCCAAGTATTATCAGATAAACATTAGAGAAGTGGATGTCCCTAAGACTACCTTTCATTCCCTGTATGGGCATTTTGAATTTCTGATCATATCTTTTGGACTGACCAATACCGCTATGACATTCTTGACTTTGATGAATAGGGACTTCTGCCAATTTTTGGATTTATTCATCATTGTGTTCATAGATGACGTTCTGGTGTACCTTACAAGTGAGTTAGACCATGTTGATCACCTCTGTATTATGGTGCAGACCTTGGAACAACAACAGTTGTATGCAAATTTTCAAAATGTGAATTCTAGTTGAACATTGTACTTTTTGTGTCATATCATTTTTAGTGAAGGGATCATGGTGGATCAACAGAAAGTTGCAATGGTAAAAAAGTGGGCTAGAACCAAGACTCCAACCTATATTCTAAGCTTCTTAGATTTAGCTAGTTATTATAGGAGGTTTGTGGTGAGTTTTTTTACTATAGCTTCCCTGTTGACTACGTTGACTTAGAAGAATGTAAGGTTCTTATGGTCTATTCCTTGTGAGAGTAGTTTCGAGAAGCTAAAGGATAAGCTAACTTTGTCTTCAATTTTAACATTTCCAAAAGGCATGGATACATTTGTGGTCTACTGTGATACGACTTGTGTGGGGTTGGGTTGTGTTTTTATGAAGCATGGAAAAGTGATAGCTTATGCTTCTAGATAGTTAAAGGTGCATAAGAAAAATTATCTAACTTATGACTTGGAATTGTTAGCTGTGGGGTTTGCATTGAAAATCTGGTGGCACTATTTGTATGAAGTGCATATGGATATATTTTCTATTCATAAGAGCGTACAATATGTGTTTACTAGGAAAGAGATTAACTTTAGGAAAATAAGGTGGCTTGAGCTTCTCAAGGACGTGGTTGCGGATCATCTTAGCAGGTCGTCCATGAGTATTCTAGCTCGTATGGATAAGAAGAAGAGGGAGTTGGTGAATGATATTCACCGTCTAGCTAACCTTAGAGTTCGTCTCTTAGACTCTAAAAATGGTGCTGTGTTTGTGCAAAAGGTGGTGCGGTCTTTTTTTTGTACTAAAATAAAGAAAAAGTAGATGTTAGATCATGTCTTGATGAGGATCAAGGGTGGTGTAGGTGGGCAGACACTGATTGCCTTCAAAATCACTGGTGATGGTACCTTACTGTACTTAGAAAGGTTATGTGTTCCTGATGTAGATATTTTGCGGGAGACAAACATGGCTGAGGAACATGAGTCACATTATGTTGTTCATCCTTTTTGACAAAAATGTATCATGACCTTAAGAAGATATTTTAGTGGAACAATATGAGATGGGATATGGCTAGTTTTGTGGATAAGTGCATGGTGTACCCACAAGAGAAAGTTGACAACATAGGGCCTAAAGTATTGTATCAAGAGATTGAGTTGCCTGTGTGGAAGTGGGAAGTGGTCAATATGGATTTCATTATCGATCTTCCACGACCTCAAAATTAGTTTGATTCAATTTTGGTTTTCATGGATAGGATGACAAAGTCTGCCTAATTCTTGATAGTGAGGACTAATTATTTGTTAGAGGATTATGCAAGGTTGCACCTTCATGAGATTGTGAAGTTGCATGGGGTGCCTATTTCTATCATATCTTATTGGTATGAAGTTCTCATGTCACTTTTGGCAGTTATTTTAGAAAAATTTAGGGACCAAGGTGTGTCTTAGTACTGCTTTCCACCCGCAGTTTGATGGGTAAGCAGAAAGGACTTTCCCGACATTGGAGGATAGGCTTAGAGATTGTGTGATTGACTATGGTGATAGTTGGGTTGAGCATTTACCCCTTATATAGTTTGAGTACAGTAATAACTACCGCTCTTACATTGAATTTACTCTTTTTGAGGCATTTTATGGTAGTAGGTGTAGATCTCCTATTGGGTGGTTCAAGGTTTGCGAGGTGGATATATTTGGCCCGGATTTGGTTCACCAGGTTATGCAGAAGGTGAAGGTGATTTGGGATAGACATAAGGTTGCCCAAAGTCGCCAAAAGTCCTATACAGACATGAGGCATAGGAAGTTAGAGTTTGAGGTTGGGGATAGGGTGTTCTTGAAAGTATCTCCCATAAAGGGAGTAATATGGTTTGGTAAGCAGGGGAAGCTCAACACCTGGTATTTTAGTATGTACCTGATTTTGTAAAGGGTTGGTAATATTGCGTATAAGTTGGGGTTGCCTTCTACTTTGATCTCCATTCACCCAGTATTCTATGTTTTTATGTTGAGGAAGTCTATGGGTGATTCGTCGCAAATTATTCCTATCAAGGATATTGGTATTTCAGATTCCCTATCTTAAGAGGAGATCCCATTTGAGATCTTAGAATTACTGGTTCGCTGATTGCGGACCAAAAATGTGGCCTCGATAAAGGCTCTATGGAGGAACCATAAGGTCGAAGAGGCTACTTAGGAAGCTGAAGTAGACATGATGTCCGATTATCCATTCTAATTTTCCATTTTAGAAATTTGTGCGTAAGGTATGTTTTCTTCTTAACATCTTTGTTTACTAACTTACTTAGAAAAAAGATTGATTTTATAACACCCCAGGATTTGGACCCTTGCAAAAATTCTTGAGTTTTGGACTTACTAGGCTTGGTACATCTCAAACGTACCAATCGTACCATTGGATACAAATTAGGGGGTAGCTAGGTGGCTCACTTGTACACTAGGTAGTGTGTTTTGCTTGGTTACTGCAGAAGGAATGACTCAACAAGGTACAAGTCGTATAGAAGGATATGAGGGATGAAAGGCAAGTCATATGTTGCATGTTAGTTTGTTTTGTAGAATTTGTCCATGGAAAAAAATGTGGGTATAGTTTGGTGTATCACTCGTACCCTTTCGTATGAGTTAAGTGGGTGAAGTAGTATAGGAACAAGTGTGTAGAGTCTTGGAAAGATCTTGGGTATGATTTGGGGTACCACTCGTACCCTTTGGTATGGATGGAATGGGTAAGTCATAACCTACATCGTGGTTAGTTTTAATTTTATGTCAAGGGTAGTCCGGATATTTCCTACTTCTAAAACCTTATCTCCTCAAGTTATATAACCCTTGGTGGCCTTTTATATCACCTGTTACAGAACAGAAACACTCCAAATATACTCTCAAACTTACTCTTGAAGATTTGAGGCTAGTGTTTCTTCATATGTTCTTCAAAGGGCTCAAGAGTCATGTTTCTCTTCGAAGTCTTCATATATAACACATGTAATTCTTCTCTCATTGTTAGTTCAACCTAAAGTCATGATTAATGTGTTTTAATCATTGATTTATGAATCATAAATGGTGGTTTTGGAACAATGTTGAGGGTCTTGATGCATATGTTTGGTATTGGTTTAATCAATGTTTTACATATTTTTGGTAATGATTTGCACATGTGGGTTCTTCTCTGTCATGACTTAACAAATGGATCATGAGTAACCCTAATTATAATTGTTTATGCTTTGGTTTTGGTCTTGGTAAATTATGCCCTTAAAATGTTTGATAAAACACCTAAAAGGATGTTTTTACTCTGTTGTTGAACATTTATTACAACTCTTGCATGGTTTTCTTTGGTTATGGAACCCTATTTGGATGGTTTTGTATGGTTTAAATATTTGAATTATATAAGTGCTTTAAATGTTTGGAATGGTTAAAAATGGATTGGAGTTGTCAAATAGTAAAGTCTTGGTGGTTATGGTTGGTCTATTTGAAAACTTTGTGGGTACATAGGAATCCCCCATGTGAATGCATTAATGAAATTAGTTTGAAACATGGTTGGCTTAATTAACATACTTGTTGGGTACAAGTGAATCCCCTATGCTAATATGGTAATGAATACTTGTGGGGTACATGGGAATTCCCCAAGTTAATTTGATAATGTGATCTATGGGTACATGGGACTCTCTTGATCACTAAGAGGTTTTGTTAAGGAAATACTTGAAAGTTGTAGTCTGTATGACAATCCCACTATCTAATAGCCTTGGTTAATGATAATGGAATAATGGTTTGGTAGGAAATAGTTTTAATTGGGGATTAGTGGCGGGGTGTAAAAGATAACCATGAAGGTGGGAGTCCGATGGATGAACACTGGAAACTCATGTTTGCCGACATCAGAGGTAGGGCATGGCGACCCTTTATGATACTATGAGGTACACATAAATCCTCTGTTTACACTGTACATATGTATCATAGAGAGTGAAGGGTACATAGGAATCCCCGACTCTTATGGTAATTCTGGTTCGTACGACTGCACGAATGCGGCCCATTCAGGGGGTTACACATGATCCATGTAGCGCGTGGGTTATTTTAGGATAGTTAATCTTTACATACCTAGGTTAATGGTTTGAATGCATGCTAAACTTAATTTTTTTTCCCGACATAGTTATATATATATATAGGTATGGTTTGTATGCAAATGGTTTGTTTACTTGGTTTTACTAGTTGGCATTATTTTATCCTTATCTTAAGTACATGCTAGTGTTCACCTACCAACTCATCTTTAGGTGACTGTATCCCTACAGGATGAAGGAATTGGCCATTCTACTCCTACTATATTATGATCGAATTTAGGATCAGTTATTAGATTGAAGTAGTGAGCTTCCTTAAATCAGAATGCATCTATTTCATTTCATGGATTACTTGATGTAATTTTGTCCTTCATAGACTTAGATTATGGATATGTCGGGGTCATGTCCCCACTAGGTACTCTTTGATTTGGTCTAGAGGTATTGTATGGACAACTGTGGACTTGGGTATGGTATAGATTGGTTATGATTTATATATTATATAAATTGGGTATTTATTTTTATTTTGGTTTATGGTTTGGAGTGATTATTGGTTAGATTTGATGGTTGGTTTTGGTTATTGGGTTGATAGACTTAGTTGGGCTGGCCTTAAATATAGGCTTATCCTTAAGTCGCCAAATTGTTAATACATTATCTTGTTATATGATCAAAGTTTATCCAATTTATGGTACATGTTGATTGGTTGGGTTAGGTATCAGTCTTAGTCTCCGGTCCTACTTAGACTTGAGATTTCCTATTACAACAAGGGCCCGATTTGGGTTGTGTCAAGTTGTTATCAGAGGTTTAGGTTTCAGTGTCATAGGGTGTCCACAAAGCCATGTCGAGTAGAGTATTGCTTATGGGTGTGTCGTGCACCACACTAATAATCAGGAGGGTACAAGGCATTTAGGAATGTTTAAGTTTTCTTGATGTTCTAAGTTTTGGATATGGAGTCTAAGGTCTTGAACTCTTTCTTGAATATTCTTTGGTTCACTTATCGGATCAAGTCCTCTCGACGAACTAAAGTTCATGGAAACTTTTCCTTCCCACTCGAGGATAACAAGGATGGATCTAGTCCAACTCATGTGGTGCAGACCCGATATAGGGTTGCATCTTCTGGTTTTCCCCATGGCATCCTACCGGTCCCAATTGATTTTTTTTTGGAAGTTTGCACTCATGCTCAGTCACCTTAAGGAGAGGTTACTAATGCTGAGTTTTGTCATTCTATTAATCTATTGGGCCAAATAGTGAAAACTATTTCTTGCCAATCCTGTCCTATTGGTACAAGAAGGAATAAGGCAAGGTTGGAAAACAAGCAAGGTAAGGGTTATTAGTTTTCTAAACCAAGGGGGAGGCCAACAGTATGGTGGTAAATAGTCCAAGAGAAGGAGTTGGGTTGGTCTTACGTCCTTTTTGTGAGTTGTGCTCCCTACCTAAACCCATTGGGAGGTAGGTTTTTCTAGATTTGTAATGCTTCTAGGGAATAAGGTGCCCATCTCGGGAAAATGGAGCCCAATTTGCATCATCCTATTCTCTTTCTAGACTTTGTGATTGATCGCATCGTAGTTGTTGTAAGGAAGGAATAAATCATAAATTTATTTTTGGTTGATTGGGTCACATGTAATAGGAGTGTTCATAAAGGATTGTCGCATGGGTAAATAGGATATAGGTTGCTACTTCTAGTTCCTACATGTGTCAAGATCATCTCAATTCTCTTACTATCTCTCGGGTGTCCGAGGCATCTTCTGATATTGACACTGGTATTTTGAAAACTCTTTTTTTATGCTGTATATGGTTTATATTGTTTGGGGTCCTCTCTTTTTTGTGGCCTCATTTGTGGTTTTGTATTTTGGTCTTGGTTCTAAGGTTATATCAAACTCTTTTTCTTTCTATTTCATCCCTGGTAGGTGACTCTGTCATTGCCAAAAGAGTCTATGAGGGTGTGCGGTATCTTTTGGTAATAAAGGGGTCTTGGTGAATTTGATTGACTCAGATGTAGTGGATTTCGATGTCATTAGAGGGATAGATTGTTTACACTCGTGCAATGCCTCATTAATCTGTCAGATCCATAATGGTTATCTTTAGGCTCCATGGTGAGTCTGCTATTTGCAATGGAAGGGTGGTTTCATTCCCTAGCTTTTAAGGGAAAGGTTATATTATATGTTAGAATGCGGAGATTGGTCTCCAAAGGGGTGTCTTTATTATTTGGTCTGTGTTAAAGATCCTAACTCGGAAGGTATTTCCTTGCATTAGATTTTGGTGGTGAATGAATTTCCTAAGATCTTTTGATGACCCTCGTGATGTATTCCTAATGGGAGGTTAGTTTGGGATTGGCCTCATTTCGGACATTTGTCAAATTTCTATTCTTTCTTTATAGGATTGTTTTGGTAGGATTAAAGGAGCATTTAAGGGATCTTTTAGATAAAGTTCCATTAATTCTGGTACTTCTTCGTAGGGATCTTTTATGCTTTTATGCATAAGGCAAATGGTTCCCGGGGAACTGCATAGGTTATCGAAGGGCGATTAAGGAAGTTAGAGTGTTTTTCTTGTGATGGAGGACCCTATATGTACATTTCATCTAACATGGGGAACTTTCATAGTGGTGCATGGTGGTTGATAGACAGTAAGTGTAAATATTAGATGTTCAATTTTGGTAAAGGGAAAAGGTTAGCTCAATGGATAGCAATACAGAAAGTGTAGAGGCATATTGACAGGTTGGATGACATGTGTAGAAGGGGTAAGGTTGATTGGGTGGGGAATACAATAGTGGGAAAGTTGTGACTTATATGTTGAGGGTTCAGGTTGAATAGATGGATTGGGTGTCAAATCAACGAATGGGTTAGAGCATGGGGTTTGCATGTCTATGCTAGACTCTAGGTGACATTGGGTGGATGGCATTTTGGGTATAGAAAAAACAAGCATCTTTAGTGTACTTCCTTGGTGATACCCTTAGAGCGGAGTGTTGTTCTTATAGGTGTCATGGGATGAGGGTTAACCTAAAAAAAAATTCTCTTTTACCGGTGGACTTTAAGGGAAGGTTGTGTAGGCTATTATAGTGATTCTCTTCTAGTTAAAAGAGTACTCTACAAGTTTTGCATTCATTCTATTTACACCTATGCCTAAGGTTCGCATTTTATATTTGCCTTGTTCCCTGGATATGAGTCTCAGACTAATTTAATATTACCTATTGTATACGTAATTATGTTTCTTTCGGTGTCCCATATAAGTAGTACTTTTATGGTATGGTTTAGTCGAGATGTTTCTTCATTTATGCTTTAGGTGGTTGCTGTGAAGTATTTGGTGCCTACGGTGCCGTGACTTATTTTGGGGGGTTTTTGTCTTTCCTTAGGTGGCATGGATAATTCTTTCATTTTGGCCCCTTAATCATTCTTTTTGTTCTAGGATGGTAATGTCTTGGGGAGCATGGTGATGTTTTGAAACAAGGGATGTAAGAGTCCCTAAGTGGGGGAGAGTCTGGGGTGACAACTAGAGTTAATATTTTGAAAGGTGAAGTAAGGCTATTGTCCTGAGAAATGGTTAAGAAAGGAATATATGGTGAAAATCATTGTGGAAATAATAGAGAGTGCTAGATATTTGGATGGATAGATCATACCACGGGTATATTAGAGGTAGGCTTGAATATTGTGAGTAGTAGATACACCAATAGTTGTGCTGGGAATTTGAGAGGTTTGATAAGGTATGGTTTTATAAGTTTTTTCATGGCGTAGTAGTTATATAGGTTGGGGGGCTTTGGTTAAGATGGTTGGATATTGTTTGTCCATTTTCTTTACTCATGGTTTCTGTATTATAATGGTGATGGAAGAGGAGTAGTGTTTTGGGATAGATGTAAGGAGTGGAGCCCGGTGGCCCAAGTTAACTACTTTTTGTTTTGGATAGGCTGGAACATGGAAGTTGTGGTGTATAGATAGACAAAAGCTCTCGTGGTGGTGTGACATAGTAAATTCTAAATTGAATTGGACTTGTTATTTATCATGAGTCTATTAATCCGGTAATCTATGTGTTACGTGGAGGTGAGGTATGGATGGTCCTTGGTTGGTTGGTTTCTTTAGTTGGTATTGGTATCTTTGATTTCTTGTTCCTTAAGGATATCCTGACTAGGATCTTGGATTGGTAAGATCGCCAGTTATGAACAAAAGGTGTGGCTTCGGTAAAGGTTCAATGGTGAAACCAAAAGTTTGAGAAAGCCATTTGGGAGGCTAAAGCGAACATGGAGTCCAAGTATCCATGTTGGTTCTTTGCTCAAGAAATTTGCATGTAGGGTATGTGTTCTTAAACACATCTTTGTTTTCTAACTTTGTTAAAGGTAAGGAATGGTCCCTCTTGCATCTTTGTTTCCTAACTTAGTTAGAGGTCGGGGTAGAGGTGTTGGAGTATAAATCGTGTTTGGGTTAGGTGATGATCTTCTCATCTTTGTTTATGTCCTTGTCTTTTATTTTGGTTGAGGGAAATTTGATGTGTTATCTCGTGCCTCTTCCTACCATTACCTATCATTCGAGGATGAATGATCCTAGTGGGGGAGACTATAACACCTCAGTATTTGGACCCTTGCAAAAATTCTTGAGTTTTGGACTTACTAAGCTTTATATGGCTCAAGGGTACTAATCTTACACTTGGAAATAAGTTAGGGGTGTCTAGGTGGATCACACTACACTAGGCAGTGTGTTTGGCCTTATTAATGCCCAAGGTATTATGCAACAAGGTACGAGTCGTATATAAGGATACGAGTGGTGCAAGGAAAGTCGTATACTGCTTGTTAGTTGGTCTTACAGAATCTGTCCATGGTAATAGATAGTGGTGTTGTTTGGTGTATAACTCGTACACTTATGTATGAGTTAAGTGGGTGAAGTCGTATAGGAACTAGTATCTAGGGTCTTTGCAAGGTCTTTGGTAAGAGTTAGGGTACCACTCGTATACTAGGGTAAAGATTGCATGGGTAAGTCAGACCCTACATAATGGTTAGTTTTAATTCGAGTCAAGAATAGTGCGGACATTTCAAACTTCAAAATCCTCACGTTATATAACCCTTGGTGGACTTTCATAACACTAGTTAAAGGATAGAAACACTCTAAATATTCTCTCAAACTTACTAATGATGATTGGAGGCTAGGGTTTCTTCATGTGTTCTTCATAGGGCTCAAGAGTCATGTTTCTCTTCGGAAACTTCTTATATAAGGCATGTACTTCTTCCCTCATTGTTATTTTTAGCTAATGGCGTGATTAATGTGTTTTAAACATTGATCTATAAATCATAAATGGTAGTTTTGAAATAATGTTGAGGGTCTTGATACATATTGTTTGGTATTGGTTTAAACTATGTTTTTACATGTTTTTGGTAATGATTTTCACATGTGGGTTCTTGTTGATCATGGTTTAACAAATGGGTCATGAGTAACCCTAATTATAATTTTTCTCCTTTGGTTTTGGTCTTGGTAAAGGTATGCCCTCAACATGTTTGATAAAATGCCTAAAAGGATGTTTTTACTCTATTGTTGAACTTTCACTGGAACTCTTGCATGGTTGGGTTTGGTAATGCAACCCTAAATGGATTTGGATGGTTTTGCATATTTTAAATTGTTTGAATTATATAAATGGTTTAAATTTTTGGAATGGTTTAACATGGATTGGAGTGGTCAAAAAGTAAGGTCTTGGTGGTTATGGTTGGTCTATTTGAACAATGTGTGGGGTACGTAGTAATCCCCCATGTGAATGCATTAATGAAATTGGTTTGAACAATGGTTTCCTTAATAAACATACTTGTGGGCTACAAGGGAATCCCCCAAGCTAATATTGTAATAAATACTTATGGGTTAATGGGAATCCCCTAAGTCAATTGGATAATGTGATCTATGGTTACATGGGACTCCCATGATCACTAAGTGGTTTGGATAATGACAATACTTGCAAGTTGTAGTCGGTATTACGATACCACTATGAAATTGTCTTGCTTAATGATAATGGAATAATGGTTTGGTTGGAAATAGTTTTAATTGGGTAATAATGAAGGGATGTGAAAGATAACCGTAAAGGTGGGAGTCTAATTGACGAACAATGGAAACTCATGTTAGCCAACATGAAGGGTAGGGCATAGCAACCCTTATATAATACTATGAGGTATACGAAAATCCTCTAAGTACACAGTACATATGTTTCATGGACAGTGAAGGGTACATAGGAATCTCTGACTCTTATGGTATCTCCAGTTCATGCGGCTACACGCATCCAGGCCCATTGTGGGAGTTACACTGGACCATATAGCCCGTGGTTGGTTTTAGGACTGTTAAGCTTTACATACCCATGTTAATTATTTTAATGCATGCTAAACTCGATTTCGTTTCCCGGTATAGTTATATATATGTGTATGATTTGTATGCATACGGTTGGTTTTTTTTATTTTATTAGTTGGCATTATTTTATCCTTATACTAAGTACATTCTAGCATTCACTCGTTAACCCATCTTCGGGCAACTATATCCCCACGTAATGCAAGAACTGGTCATTCTACATCTCTTGCATTGTTATCAAATTTGACATCATCTATAGGATTGAAGTGGTGATCTTCCATAATTCGGAAGGCATCTATTTCATGTCATGGATTTCTCTATGAACTTTTGTCTTTCATAGACTTGGATTCTTAGTATGTCGGACGCATGTCCCGACTAGGTACTCTTTAATTTGGTCTAGAGGCTTCGAATAGACAACTGTTTACTTGGGTATGGCATGGATTGGTTATGATTCATTTATTATAAACATTGGGTTTTTATTTTTATTTTGATTTATGGTTTGTCATGATTATTGGTTGTCCTTGATTGATGGTTTCTGTTATTGGGTGGATAGACTTTGTTGGGCTGTCCTCGGATATAGGCTAATCCCAATGTCACCAAATTATTAATACATTATCTTGTTAGGTGATCGAAGTTCATCTGATTTAGGGTACATGTCAGTTGGTTAGGTTGGGTATTGAGAGTACTCTCCGGTATCTATTTGATTCGGGATTCCCTATTATGACAAGGCCTCAGTTCGGATTGTATCAGATATCCTCGTATCATTTTTTTCTAACATAGTTAAAGGTAAGAGTGGAGGCTTGTGGAGTCCAAATCATACTTGTACTACCTTTTCCCATCATCCAAGGAAGAATGATCAAAGTAGGGGAGAATAGAAATACCCTAGGTTTTGTACCTTTGAAATTTCCTGAGCTTTGAGATCAATGACCTTGTAATGACTCACCATACAAGTCGTATGGTATGGGTATGGGTCAGGTGACCCAACTCATAAAGTGTCTAGTAAGTGATGGTTAGTCCTCTGTTATGGTTATGACTTGGTGGGTATGGATCGTATGGTTTGTTGATGGGTCATTGGGTTGATCCTTTACTTAAGCGTAAACTTAGTGACTTGACTTGGCTCTGAGTACGAGTGGCTCACTAAGAGTTGTGAGGATAGGGTACCAGTGGTATAATGGAGCGGTACATTGTCCAATGTCGAGCCCTTTGTTTTTTTTCTTAGGTACAACTGGACCATACGAGTCTATGGTCTGATCACGAGTTGGGAAAGTGGAGTCCTATGATGGACAGTGTATGGGTGTCCAACCATCTATTCTTGTTAAGACTTGATGGAACAATTCGTATGTTATGGTGACGAGTTGGAGGGTCAACTTGTACCCACTTGCGGTAATTTTACAGTTTTAAGTTGGGGGTATTCTGGAAATTTTCCCTCTTAATCCCTTTTAATCTCAAGACATAAAACATCTTTTGGGACTTCATTAACCTACTATTCAAAATCATGCACTCTTAAAAATATTTTCAAAACACTCTCAAACTTTTTATTCAAGAAAAGGCTAGGGTTTCTTAAAGAAAATCAATTAAGTCTCTAAAATGTGGTTTCCCTCCATCTTTCTTGATGTCCAAGGCATGATACTTGATATGAGCCAAATGGACAACACAAAATTTGATGACATTATGCAAAGACAACACATAGAGAATAAGGTTGTGGTCGCATTGAGGACACATGAGCATGCATGGAGAGACAATTTTGGGCAATCAATAGAGCAATCCCGTGTGTGGAATGTTGCTGGGGAACTTGTCTTGATGAGGCACCCGAGAGACCCAAGTGTTGAAGAATAATTGTGAAGGCCAAAATAGCACAAGGGATTACACATATTTAGAAGTGTGAAGAGGAGTCTTAAGACACTCAAAGATCGCCCCTTCTTGAATGGTGATTTTGTCATTTTACACCTTTTCTTTACACTTCATAGGAGCCCCTTTTCATTAAGGGGACTTTAGTCTATGATGTAATAAGCTATAAATAGACTCTTTAGGCTTATTTTTCCGTTAGTTATTGAATGTTATTGAAAGACAATACTCTTGAGAGAGTGTGTTTGTACGGTAGGGCTTGGAAAAGCCATAATTTTAACTAGGGTTAGCACTTAGTGTGGATTTCACTAGTGCTTATAATTGGCTTTGAAACATTAGTGCTTGGGGAAGCTTGAGTCCCTTTTATGTCAAATTAAGAGTGTGGTGTTGATATTGTGAGTTTTAGTTGGTTTTGGTGTTTGATACACACCTTAGATCCTATTGATTGTAATAGTTTATGCCTCGCTATCTATCTTTACATTTATGCATGGTATGGTTAACTCTTTAGTTTTTGTCTCATCTTCATCTCCTGTCTTTAGGTTTGTTTTTGGTTTTATAGCTTATTTCTCTATCATTTGTTTTCAAGAGCCACATTTTAGGGTTGTTCCTACAACTCTAAGTCTTGGATTGTTGTTACCTTAAAGAAAATCATCACAAAAAAAGACTCAAAAGTCCAAAAATCACAAAAAAAGGTTGTGTCACGTTTTGGGTCTTAGATCTGAATTTTAGATCTTAAATCTACTAGATTTTTTGTGTGTTTTGATAGTTTCTAGTGCTAGATCCTCGCTCACTAGCACTAATAGAATCTTGATCTAAGATTTGAGCAAGATCCAGGTTGTTTCGCATATTCCACTATTTTTAAACTTGTGTTTGAATCTTTTGGAGGGTGGATCTCGTGTGGTTTTATGTGGTTGTGACGTTTTTGAAGTGATTTTGTGATATGTGTGCTTGTACTAACAAAGGGACCTTAGATCTTCAAGAAAATTTAAATTTGGAAGTCATTTTCCTTGTGATAAAACATTGGTCAACTCTTGAATATTCTTGTTGTTCTTCCCCATCTTCATATCTTGTTGGAGAAGAATATTCAAAAGTCGGTGTTTGATCTTGAAAAAAGAGAAAATAGAGTATAGTACTTATTCAAGGAAATTTCCATTTACCTTTCTAGTCATCCAAAAGAAAGAAAACAACAAAACGGAAGAAATAAAAAAGGACAAGTGCAAGTAAGGGGAGGGGGAACCATTTCTATTTAAATTAATTTAAAGCCCGAAAAAGGCTCCAAAACTTGGATTTTCCACCTCAAAATCATTTCTACACTCCCTTAGTTGAAGATTGGCCAAAACACAACTTGAAGAACGAAAAAAATTCAAAATGACATACAACCACAAGCTGCCACGTCACTACTTTGGGACAACTGAATTTTAAGCTCAAATCTTGATTTCATAGTTTCTAATTCTTGTTTCTAGGTTGTATTTTGTTGATTCTAGTTCAAATTGACAAACTAGTGATTATCCACTAGGTTTTGAATTAGTTTTGAGTCCTTTCTTTCGTGTTTTCGTTCTTTGTGTGCTTTTTTTCGTATTAAATTCGTTGTGTTTTTTGGCTCAAGTCAGAACAACATTTCCTAGAGTCATTAAAACAAAAATTTTCTCCGGGCAAAAGTAGACTCATCCCTCTATCACTCACTAATCTGAGGTAGTTCTATACACTTTTGTATCATTATTCTAGCTTTTTTTCATCTTGTTTTGAGAGAAATTCGTGTGCTTAACATGTTCATATTGATATAAATAAGCATTTGAGTGTCCAAGTATGTGATTACAATGTCCAAAGTATTTTTCAAACAAGTTTGTGTTTAATTGAGTAATTTAGTGTTCAACTCGGAAAACTAGTTTTACTAGCTTGATCTAGGTGTGTGTCTAGTTGGTTTCGTTGGATTCTAATGTGTTTAATTTATTCCAAATATTTTAATGATGTAATTATGAGTGGAATAACTTGTTTGGAATGTGCAAAACTCAATTTGATTAAGTCAAGAGTGGGAATAATAAATGGAAGAACATTGCGAATTTGCCTTTTCTTAGCTTTTGTTTTGATTTGTCGTTGAGAATATAGTGTTTTTTTAATCTTTAATTTGTGGTATGTTATTTTGTAGGAAGCTTTGTGAACTAAATACGGTGATATAGTGTAATACCCTAGAAAATTTTTCGTTGAAATTTTGTGCGTAAACGTGTTGGGTTCTATCTTCTAGAATGAATTATAAATTTTTCGTGCAGAATGTCTTAGATTATGACCCACCATTGCGTATAGTATCAAATAATCTTTCTAACGATATGTGGATCATCCAAAATGGACACCCGAGCGACGAGTTATGAACATTCCGACCGAACCGTGAATAGTAGTGAACAGTAAAATGTGCAGGAAAAAAAGTACTGAGGCCTGGTGTATTTTTGCTCCAACTTTAAACAATCATAACTCCTTGTACATAATGATCTGAGTGATTTACTATATATCAACGGAAATCTCTGTGGGTCCTCTTTTCGATGAAATTGGTTTCATCCAATTTGTCAATCGGAGCAAAATGTTATGGTCGATCTACTTCAGCCTATCAAAAGTGACTTTTTGGGTCAACTTCAAATGATCATAACTCCTAGTAAACAATGATCTGAGTGAGATACTACATATCAATGGAAATATATGAGAATTCTTTTTCTAATGAAATTGGTTTCAGCCAATTTGGATATCGGAGTAAAACGTTATGGTTAATCTACTTCAGACTATCAAAACAGTCCACCGAAGGACAGATGCGAGAATTATTTGATTTTTAGGGGCGTTTTGGTCATTCCCCCTCACCCAAAATCCGTCCAAACCCTATATTAAAGCCTATTAGAAGCATTATATGTTATATTTCATCAAATTCCCTCAAAAAGAAAACCCTAAGGTCCTACATCCAACTTCAAGAACCTCCAAAGTTCACCCTTAATTCTGCAAATTTATTCAAGATTCCAAGTTCCTAGTTCAAGAACTCCAAGAACCATCATTAAAAGGCACGATTAACATCTCAAAAATGAGTATCGATCTAAAGTTCATCATTCAAGATATGTGGGGGTTTTCAACAAGAACTCTCTTTCGTTCTTGTGCCCAAATTGATTTTTCTTTTATGAATATACATGATTTTACATGTTTTGATATGAATTTGAAGCATGAATTTATACCCTATATGATTTTACATGAGATTATGATACTCTCTATGTTTTGAAAGTTGAATTGAATGAGAATGATGATATTTTTGTACATAAAGCTGAATTTTGCAGATTTTAAAGTAAGTTATATATATTTATGATGAAAAACATGAATCTTGAGAAAATTTAATATGATTTTGATGTATGAGACCTTGAGTCCTAATTGGAATTGTACTTTGAGAAATTATGTGCTATAAGCACTATGAGATTTGAATCCCAAAGCTAATTTTCTTTACCAAGATGTATGATTATAAAGCTGAAATTTTAAGTTTTAAGTGATTATTTTTGTGCTTATGTCATAAAGTATGAAACTTTGGAAGGTTTTATGGTGATATTGATGTATGGGTTTTTGGAACCCTATTTGAGATTACTATTTTGAGAAAATGTGTGTTATAAGCACGTTGATGTTGAATAGTTGAGATGTTTTGAATGATTTGACCTTTTGGTCGTGAATGAGTTATTTTGAACTCGACTGTGAAAGAAATCCATGTTTTTATTGATTATGATAAAGGGGTACCAAATTGGCTCCTGATGAAAATTCTTAAAGTGTTTATTGTGGATTTTCTTTAATGTGAGCCTGAGGCTGATTTAAATTTCTGAGCTAATTCCGAGAGTAATCTTTAGCACCGAGTGGGAGGTATAAAGTGACCTTATTTCCCTAGAAGTACATGTCCCCGTAGGATGTGAGCCTGAGGCTGATTTATATAGTGATCACTAGTATTTTTGAATTGATACTGGAAGTCCTACTTCGATGGCTAGGATAGGACGGCTCTCCCCAACGTGGGTTGTACGTTGGACTTCATGTAGCTCACATGGTTTATGTCGGTTATAGGATCTCCCAGTGTTTGTGTGTTTCCTTGTGTCTATGGTGAATGGTGAAGTGATTTGAAAGTGGAATTGTGAAAGTTATTCTTTCGAAAGATTTAAATGATATTTACATTATGAGAATTGATATTCTTGATGAACTGAAAGTGATTGACAAATTATATGATGACTCACATGTGTTATTATACTTATTTCATCCTCTCATGATTATGATGATTTTCTTCGGGCTATGTGAGTCTTTCATACATCCTGTATATTTCTTATAAATATTTATGATGATGATGTTTATACAACTGCATACACCCCCATATACTTGGTTCCTTTCCATGGTAATGACCCACATCTTCGGAGGTGGGATGCATTTTCTCAAAATGTAGGTACAAGGTATAGTTGCACCTTCGGATCCAGTCAGTTTGTGGTATCCAGTCAGCAGGTGATGAGTCCTTTTGATTCAAGGGCTTGGGTTAGTTTTGCAAAGTTATAGTGTTGTATTTTCTTTATTCAATCGTATTGAGTTGGGGTAGTCGGGAGTCATGATCCGGCTACCTACAGTCAGTACTAGTAGAGGCTTCATAGACAGTCAGTAGAAGTTGATGTATTTTGTTTCAATTTTGGTTGTAAAGGAAGAATTGTAATCCTGTAAAATTCCATTTTTGTATCAATCAGATTCAGAAAAGAGTTAATTTCTGCTGATTTGTATGGATTTGTATTTTTATTCAGTTGCTTATGAGTTATGCCAGTAGAAGGGTTAGCTTGGGGTCACTTGTGACCCTAAGCACCGTGTGATGTCTCGGGACCCAATTTCGGGGCGTTACATATAGTGACGATTTAAAGGCCAAAAATTTATTGGAAATACACTACAAAAGGTATAGAAAAAGGATAGGACGTTTTACACAACCAAAATTTTAGAAGAAAATTCCAGTTATTCGACACGAAGTCGACGCGTCGCATCGATGGTCACACAGTCTACACTTAGATAAAATTTTCAATGTTAATTCCAGTACACCGATGCAGACTCGACGCATCGTATCGGTGTGTTCAAGCAGTGTCAAAACACATTTTACGCCGACACAATTTGTGAATTGTCCTATTTAAAGTCAAAAGAGGACACGTAGACAACTTTGAATAATTTTTGGGAATCTTGGACAATTCCAAGTGGACCACTGGACACGAAAAACAATTTGAAGACACTTGGAATGGTGCTTAACATAATTGGACACGTTTTTGGAAAAAATTAACGAAGGCGTCTACACGGTTAATTAAGTTTTAATTATTTTATTTATCTTTTAATTTTTCATATCATGTATTCAATTATTTGGATCGTGATTATGAATATTAGTGGATTACAACCCTCATTCCGGGGTTAAAGCCAAGAACATGAGTACTATTGTTTTGGATTAATTTTGATTAATTTTGCTTATCATATTTGGTTGTTTGTTTATTCTTGTTTTAATTATTTTAAGGATTCTCAACACTTAGAATACATATATTATCAACCTTTTGATCTTGGGAGAGGGAATAGGGAGATAGAACATGAGAATAAACAAAGTTTGGGTTTTTATTCTTTTATAAAATAAAGAATTAAACTTAGCGTCTAGGGCAGGGATGTACTTAGATGCCTTACTTGATTCAAACGTAGGATTATAGCTTTAATTAACTTAATTGGATTATAACATCCCCGTTCAATGATGTAGTTGTAATGTCCATATTATGTAAAAGACTATAGGTTAGGAAACCATGATCATGCAATTAACCCTACGAATCAACAACCAAGATAAGAAAATTAATGAATGAAATTCAATAATATAGTATGATTATTCGAAGTTCTTTAACCCTGGATATTTCTCCATTGATTTTTCCAAGTATTTTTATTTGCGCATTGTTTATTTTATTTTTAATTTATAATTCTAAAACTTTATTTGCTACTCTCCTCAATTGGTTAAACTAGAATTTGATAGTCGGCGAACTCAAGTCCCTGAGAGATCCATACTTGGGCTTTCTTGAAGCCAATTTACAACTTGATAAGTCCATGTACACTTGTGTGTGCACTTGGGCACTATCAAGTTTATGGCTCTGTTGTTAGGGGCTTGTTATTTACCAATTATTTATTTTATTTTTACTTTTAGATTTATTTGGTGCTTTTTACGCTTGGTCTTGGTTTTGTGTTGTAGGAAATAGGTTTTCAAATTAGAAAGCTGGCAAGGGAGAACGACTTGGTTGAACTAATATTCAAACCTGAGCAACTTAACCATCAACGCAGGAGAGAAATAATCCTTCTCCCCAGAATTCCTTAATTCCATGAAGTCTAAGATAACACTATTCCTATGGCTGAACAACAAGCAGTGTTAGGGAAGTGGTAGTCCCACTTTCAATGAACTTAACTTCCCCAATTCGAAGATCGGAAGTTGCGGGGAATTTTGAGCTGAAATATAATATGGTGCATCTTTGTGTCAGCAGTGGATAGTTTGTAGGGCTTTCATACAAGGATCCACAAGTCCACTTGCATACCTTCATTGAGATTACAGATACATTCACTCTAACCGGGATGACTCTAGATTATGTGAGGCTAAGACTGTTTCCCTATTAACTTTTGGGAGAATCTAAAAGGTGGTTAAATGCAGAGCCAGCCAATTCAATCACATCATGGGACAACTTAGCTAGAAAGTTACTCATCAGATTCATTCCATCAGGAAAGACTGCGAGACTTTGCAGTGAGATAGTGATCTTCAAACAGAAGCCTGATGAAAACCTCTATTATGATTGGGAATTCTTCAAGGCTCTTCTTCGAGAGTGTCCACATCACCAACAGTCTAATAAGGTACTTGCTCATACTTTTGTAGAAGCTCTTGATCACAATACAAGGATTTCTCTAGATTGATCCGCAGGAGGTCAAGCACTAGAATTGACTTATGATGAGCTGTACACATTGTTGAACCGCATAGCACAAAAAAATCCATATTGGCATTCAGATTCTAGAAGTGCCACAAAAAGAATTGTAGGAGTATTAGAGGTGAACCAATTCACAGCTTTATCAGCACAGGTTTCTGCATTACAAAATTTGATCAACATATTTTCACCAGCATAAAGCTGGGAATAGCATAACCTACCATCACAGTCAATTCCATTTAATAAAGTCTAGGTTGGTGTGAAGTATGCCGAAATAGTGGTCATGTTGCTACCATGTGTGCTTCAAATCCAGAATCTGTGATGTATGTAGGCAATGCTCAAAGGCCAAATTACGATAAAATCTACAACATGAAGTGGCAAACTCAACAACCTAATCAGCTATGGAATGCCCCACAGCTACAGACCCAATCAAATCAGTCTATGAGCAATATGGAAGAGATATTGAAAGAAATCTTAGCTGGTCAAACACAATTGGTTGCGGATTTAAACAATCAAAAGAAGGAATTACAGAATTAAAAAGTGGCCAGAGAAATTTAGAGTTGCAGGTTAGGCAGATACAATAAGCGTTAAATACCAGACCACAAGATGGTTTTCCTGCTTATACAGAAAATCCAAAACAAGTTATGGTAATAACCTTGAGGAGTGGTAAAGAGATTCTTCAAGAACCTCTGAATGAAACAAAGGAGGTAAATGCTGATGTGGTGACCCAATAAGTTCCTGACAGAGTTACTGAAAATACAAGAAAGTATGAGTACTTGAAGGAAAAAGTTGTTGAAGAAGCAGTGAAGAAGAGGCGGCCACTACCCTTCCCTTAGAGGAAAATAAGAGCAAAGGAGGATGCAATGTTCAAAAAGTTTTTTTGACATATTCAGAGAGCTTCAAATTAATTTACCTCTTTTAGATATTTTGCAGAGTATGACCAAGTATGTAAAGTACTTAAGGGATGTGGTGGCTAAAAAGGTGAAATTATAGGATGTGGGAGCAATAACACTCACTGAAGAGTGTAGTGCGGTGATCACACAAAAAATCCCCAAGAAATTAAAATATCAAGGAAAGTTTGCCATCCTTATTCAAATTGGGAGTAAAGAGGTTCATGTATTGAGTGATTTATGGGCAAGTATAAATTTGATGTCCCTGTCTCTATTTAAAAAATTGAGCTTGGGTAAGCGTAGATTGGCCACTATGGTTTTGTAGCTAGCAGACAGTTCCATGGCATATCTGAAAGGAATAATTGAGGATGTCCTTATAAAGGTTGTTAAATTTGTTATTCCTCCTGACTTTTATGTTCTTGATTTTGTGGTAGACAAATAGGTACCAATTATTTTGGGGCACATATTCTTAGTGACCGGAGGGGCTTTGATTGATGTTAGAGAAGGCACACTCAAGATGACGGTAGATGATGAAGATGTGGTATTTGATGTTTACAAGGCCCCCATAAAAAATCCCTTATATAAAGATTTATGCATGATCAATGTGTTTGAAAGGGATGAGTGTGGAGTGCCTAAGCCACTAAATACCTCTTCCAAATACCTGATTGAGCGGACTAAGATGAAACCACCAATTCCCAATATATTAAAAGGTAAAAGATATTTGAAATGAATGGAAAATGTCTCCCAAAAGAGGGTAAAAGGGTAAAGAAATATGGTTGAGTTGATATGGGTCGTGCCGCGATAATAAATTAGGTGTTGCATGGGAGGCAACCCAAGTTAATTAGGTATGTTTTCTTTTTAGTTTTTATTTCACGTAGTTTTTATTTTTGGTTGATTCACAGGTTAATGGGATGTTTGAGTACCATAAACTTGAGCTTGAGCATGGAAAATTTTGAGTGTGGGGTCCCATGGATACCCTTTATTGTGTGAAGATGCATCTAGCTAGGCGTCAAGGAGTATTTCTATCTTTTTTACTTTTAAATTCACTTTGGGGGGAAAAGTAGATTTTTACGTGTAGGGTGGGGAAATTCCCAAATTTTGGCTCAATTTTAAAAAATTTAGGTTAGGAATAAGTGAGATATTCTTGTTGGTGCTATTTTTTATTACATGGTGCAAGTGGATCTGTTTGTAAAAGCATGTTGATTGATGTGAATTGCTATTTTTGAAACTCCTAGGCTCAAGTTTATTGCTCTTGTTCTATTTGGCTTACATTTGAATTCATGTTATTGTTTGGTGAGGAGTCTATGATGATCCTATTAAGGCGATCATGTGCCATATGAGTTTGAGGTATTTGTATATGCCTTGTTGAATATGATGTCTAGAACTTACCCGGTGTGTGTGTGAAGCAAAATAAAGAATGTGGGTTTAGGAGATGATTTAGGTATTTCTTTGATAGCCTTTTTTTATACCTTCTATTTATCCTACCATTGGGCATTATCCTAGTTAACCCCCATTGAGCCTTTAGCTTATTTTATTTGGTAGCCTCATATGTAGCCTCATTCACTTCTTTGATAGACCATAATTTGATCCGAAAAGCTCCTAAGAGCTTTAATAAAAAAATTGAATTTGTAAGGAGTTTGAGAAATAAGAAGAAAAGGGTCAATTTGATGCCCCAAGGTAATTGTTATTGGTGTTGATAATTGATGTGTGGTGGTTGGGTGTGATGTAATTGATGCTAGAAATATTTCCATGGTTGAGAAAAATAAAGAAAAATTGATTCTTGTTATAGTAAACTATGCGTCCACGAAGTGTTTGTGAAAAAGATTAAAAGAGATGGAGCAAAAATAAAAGGTATGGGTAGATGAAAAATTGAAATTTGGTTGTTGGAAATTGGTTTTAATTGTAGAAAGTATTGTATTAAAGCGCTTAGAGAGGTTAGTCATTATTCCCAAATAGTTTTTACCCGTCCCTTAGCCTACATTACAATCCAAAAAAGTCCTAATTGATCCTAAGATTTACATTTAACTATTAGTGGAGCATTACACTAAGGGTAAGACTATAGTTCATTGTGTGTAATTTGTGATTTTTTTGTAAGAGTGATCCGAGTTTGATTCTTGAACCCATTATGTTATAAATTGCATTTATGTGAGTGATTATGGATAACCCTCTTATCGTAAGGGACCCATGTTTGATGAATGTGGATGATTTGTATGATGTCCTTCATTGAATGATAAGCATATGTTTTCCACTTTGGTGAGTCAATTCTTGAGGCTAGGATGTTTTGAAGTAGTGTTCATGAGCTATCAATTGTGTATATAACATGCTTTGTGTATAAACTTGCATTCCGTGTAGTCATTGTAGTACTAGCTTGAGTTTCTTTATTTTAGTACAAGTGTAGCGTCACCTCAGAGTTTTATGCTTAGAGTGAAGAATTGTTCGTGGATGAACAAGAGTTGAAGTGTGGGGTGATGATTTGAGGTAGTTTTGTACACTTTTGTATCATTATTATAGCTTATTTCACCTTGTTTTGAGAGAAATTCGTGTTCTTAACATGTTTATATTGATATAAATAAGCATCCGAGTGTCCAAGTATGTGATTAAAATGTCCAAAGTATTTTCAAACAAGTTTGTATTTAATTGAGTAATTTAGAGTTCAACTCGGAAAACTAGTTTTACTAGCTTGAGTTAGGTGTGTGTCTAGTTGGTTTTGGTGGATTCTAATGTGTTTAATTTATTCCAAATATTTTAATGGTTTAATTATGAGTGGAATAACTTGTTTGGAATGTGAAAAACTCAATTTGATCAAGTCAAGAGTCAGAATAATAAATTAAAGATCATTGCAACCCTTAGAATACATATATTGTCAACCTTTTGATCTCGAGAGTGGAATAGTGAGATATAACATGGGAATAAACAAAATTTTAGTTTTTATTCCTTTATAAAATAAATAATTAAACTTAGCGTCTAGGAAAGTGATGTAATGATACTATAAAAACTTGGAAGACACGAAATTGGCTCAAAACAGTCCAAACACACTCCAAAAACAGTCCACTAATTCAAAGAACCGAGGACCCTTTTGGAGACCACTCTCGGATTCAAGAATGAAATACAAGAAGGACAATACTACTAGGTTTTTGACACATTTTCATCAAAAAAAAACCTAAGTTAACAACACAAGATTAAACCACAGTGAGAACAACAACAATAACAACAAAAATGGCTTCACAGTACAAGATACAAAATGGATACAAGATTACAAAAGGAAAAGGATAGATAGATAGACCACATGAAGGTATAATGTTAAGAACCCAATAATGGTAGATATTATACCCCTAAGTCTACATAAAACAATAAACCTATCTCTTACAAAGATACAAGATCGAAATTCACCTCTCTAGCATCAATGTTTCCAAACAATCAACAACAAAGAGAATCCACCCTATTGTTGTCTCTAAGTTTCGGTTTTGCCTCATCAAGAGAAGAGAGGACTTTATGTTTTTCAAGTGTTTCTCACTTCAACATCCATAATAATCTAGGTAAATAAAACCCTACATTGTTTTTTAAATAACTATTACAAGATATAAGTTAAAATGACCAAAAGGGCCTTCAAAGAGTGGTCTGCCCATCAAGTGTAAGTTATGGGCTGATTTTGGTGTGTTTTGGGCCACTTCTACACTTAAATTGCACACACCAAGTCTCGAGACCAACGCTCACCCTTATAAGTCAATATCCGTGATTATTCTTGTATCATCCTCTCTATCTTGAGATGAATTTTCCCATAAATTCACGGCTTCATATCGTTCAATTGTCTACTTTAAAATAAACCACACAAAACAGTCCGCAAAACATGAAGAGATCAAAAGATCAATAATAACAACGGATGTATCAAAAACGAGCTAAAAACATCCCACAAGAGAAACACAAAAAATAGTCAATAAGCTAGCCAAACCCGAGAGCATAATGACAAAAAGTCTCGGATCCAACATCTTCATTTTGACCCTCGGTTTCCTCTCCCTCTTGAGATTAGCCTTAAATATCATCCGACTCAAGTCTCTTTCTATCATATAAGAATCATCGTAGACACCATATCCTTTGTGTCTCTCTCTAATATGTTTCTCTTCTTGGATATGTCGGTTTTGGGAAAGGGAAGCTTCGGTTGAGAGGATCGATTTGGTAATGTGGAGCTTCATTTGTGGAGCTTGGATGGGAGGAAATTGGCTTCCAAGTCCTCCTTGTTGGAATTGATCAACTTTTGGGGGAAGTGGTCTGTCTTGTTCTCGGTTTTGAGGGTTATTTGGAGCTTGGCTGGTGGCATTATGTTGTGGTCTTGGAGGATAGGTCATTGGAAGTAAAGTTTCGGGAGTAAAAGCACGGGAGTTTCTTCAACTCTCTATTTGATCCAACCTCTCAGTCATAGTTACCACATCCGAGTCAATTTTTTCAAGACCCACATTTTCCCAAGCAAGGTCTTGGGACAAAGCATTAAGGAGGTCCAATATGGTTTCCATTATGCCCAAGAAGTTACCTACAAAACAACAAACAAGTTATATGTACAAGAATAGTTCTCACACTCCCTCTCTATTGTTTTGTCTCTCGATTTTTTTTTTTACTTTGGTCTCACAAGTGTCATAACCTTGCTTATACTCCGTGAGGAATTGAGAGGTGGACCAAGTATTACAATGACTCAAAAGAATAAGACACACAAAGAAACGTATACTCAAAGGATGGTTTCTAAACTAACTTACAATCTAGTACTAGCTTGTAAGTTAGTAATGGAATCAACAAATGAAACTAATGGAACAACACAATGAAACTAAAATATCAAAATTTGAGACAAAATTGTTATGGGAATAGTGTATATGGTGATGTCGCGTTCCACGTGGTAGTCCACTAGTGGTTCGGTTCTTGACAAATTTTAATTTCACAATTTGGACTTTGGTGGAAATTGTTCAATGGAGAGAAATACAAACTAGTCTTTGGAGCTCCTTTTTCAATACAAATTTGAAGACTTAAAAGTATTTGACTGGACTTGTACTTCTCCTTTAAACATGGACCCTTGTTTTATGGAAAAAGGTTGAGATGTGATGTAAAGTCTTTTTGGTGGTTTGGGGTCTTTAAAGATTCCACAAATACTACACCTTGTCTTTCACCTTTTTAAGATCTAAGTTCACTTTAATATTAACAAGGTGATGAATATAGTGAATAATTTCAAGAACACAACAACAACAACAATTACAACCAACAAAAATCTCCCAAGAACAACAAGTCCACCATAACAAGGTCAACAATCTCACGGCCAAGACCACAAGGATAGCAACAACCTTCGGCTAAGTCCCCTTTCTGTTGTATTTTCGGTTTTACAAAAGGTGATGGTTGTGATGAACAATAGGAACACAAAAAAAATATTTCAATATCTAAAACAACACTACAACACAATTCCTTCAACTCAGTCAAGGCTAGAATAACAACAACATTCAATCGGCCACACTTTGTTCACAACAACA
This sequence comes from Capsicum pubescens, assembly GCA_030864215.1. Lineage (NCBI taxonomy): Eukaryota > Viridiplantae > Streptophyta > Magnoliopsida > Solanales > Solanaceae > Capsicum > Capsicum pubescens. Next base: position 204,003,000 of record CM061540.1, read on the forward strand.
ATATTAACAATTCAAACTCAAGTTTGGATCGACTCAAAGTGTTAGTGAGGAGAAAAAATAACACTACAAACACACAAGAAAATTAAAAGACTCATATACCTAGACTCAAGAATAAATCTCGGCCAAGGACACAATTTCGGCCAACACAACAACAATGGACAGATTGCAATTTTTCTAAAATTTTCAGCTTTTCAACAAGTTTTTTTTTTCTAACAAGCAAGCCCAAGATTGATCTTGTAGGAACAATATCAAGCCATGATTTAATACCAAATGATACTGTAAAAACTTGGAAGACACGAAATTGGCTCAAAACAGTCCAAACACACTCCAAAAACAGTCCAATAATTAAAAGAACCGAAGACCCTTTTGGAGACCACTCTCGGATTCAAGAATGCAATACAAGAAGGACAATATTACTAGGTGTTTTACACCTTTGAATCCAAAAACAAACTAGGTTAACAACAAAAGATTAAACCATAGTGAGAACAACAACAACAACCACAATAAAAACGGCTTCACAATAAATGATAAAAAATGGATACAAGATTACAAAAGAGAAAGGATAGATAGATAGACCACATGAAGGTATAATGTTAAGAACCCAAGAATGATAACTCTTGGAACATTAACACTATATACAACAATAAAACTATCTCTTACAAAAATACAAGATCGGAATCCACCTCTCTAGCATCAATGTTTCCAAGCAATCAACAACAAAGAGAATCCACCCTATTGTTGTCTCCAAGTTTTGGTTTTGCCTCATCAAGAGAAGAGAGGACTTTGTGTTTTTCAAGTGTTTCTCACTTCAACATCCATAATAATCTAAGTAAATAAAACTCTACATTGTTCTTTATATAACAATTACAAGATATAAGTTAAAATGATCAAAAGGGCCTTCAAAGAGTGGGCTGCCCATCAAGTGTAAGTTATGGGCTGATTTTGGTGTGTTTTGGGCCTCTTCTACACTTAAATTACACACACTAAGTCTCGAGACCAACGCTCACCCTTATAAGTCCATATCCGTGATTATTCTTGTAGCATCCTCTCCATCTTGATAGAAATTTTCCCACAAATTCACGGCTTCATCTCTTTCAATTGGCCACTTCAAAAGAAACCACTCAAAATAGTCCGCAAAACATGAAGAGCCCAAAATCTCAATAATAACAAGGTATGTCTCAAAAACAAGATAAAAAAATCCCATAAGATATGCACAAAAAATATTCCATAAGCTAGCCTAACCTGAGAGCATAATGAAAAAAAGTCTCCCATCCAACATCTTCATTTTGACCCTCGGCTTCCTCTCTGTCTTGAGATTAGCCTTAAATCTCATCCGAATCAAGTATCCTTCTATCATATAAGCATCATCGTAGACTCCATATACTTTGTGTCTTTCTCTACCATGTTCCTCTTCTTGGATGTGTCGATTTTTTAAAAGGGAAGTTTCGGTTGAGAGGCTCAATTTGCTAACGTGTTTCTTCGATTGTGGAGCTTGGATGGGAGGAAATTGGCTTCCAATTCCTCCTTGTTGGAATTGATCAACTTGCGGGGGAAGTGGTCTATCTTGTTCTCAGTTTTTAGGGTTATTTGTAGCTTAGCTTGCGGCATTATGTTGTGGTCTTGGAGGATTGGTCATTGGAAGTAAAGTTTTGGGAGTAAAAGAACGGGAATTCCTTCGACTCTCTATTTAATCCAACCTCTCACTCATAGTTACCTCATCCAAGTCAATTTTTTCTAGACCCACATTTGCCCTAGAAAGGTCTTGGGACAAATAATCAAAGAGGGACAATACGGTTTACATTATGCCCAAGAAGTTACCTTCAAAACAACAAAAAATTTAGATGTACAAGAATGGTCCTCACACTCCCTCTCTATTGTTTTGTCTCTCAGATTTTTTTTTACTTTGGTCTCACAAGTTTCGTAACCTTGCTTGTACTTTGTGAGGCATTGAGAGGTGGACGAAGTATTACAATGACTCAAAATAATAATACACACAAAGGAATGTAGACACTAATGATAGTTTCAAAACTAACTTACAATCTAGTGCTAGCTTGTAAGTTAGTAATGGAATCAACAAATGAATCTAATTGAACAACACAATGAAAATAAAAGATCAAAATTTGAGCCAAAATTTTTGTGTGAATAGTGTATATGGTGATGTGGTTGTTCACGTGGAAGTCCACTAGTTGTTAGGTTCTTGAAAAATTTTAATTTCACAATTTTGACTTTGGTGGATATTGTTCGATGGAGGGAAATACAAACTAGTCTTTGGAGCTCCTTTTTCAATTCAAATTTCAAGAATTAAAAGAATTTGAATAGACTTGTACTTCTACTTAAAACATGGACCCTTGTTTCATATAAAAATATTGAGATGTGATGTAAAGTTTTTTGGTGGTTGGGGGTCTTTCAAGATTCAACAAATACTACACCTTGTCTTTCACCTTTTTAAGATCTAAGTTCACTTTAATATTAACAAGGTGATGAATATGGTGAAGAACTTCAAGAACAAAACAACCACAACAATAAAAACCAACAACAATCTCCCAAGAACAACAAGTCCACCACATCAAGGTCAATAATCTTACAACCAAGACCACAAGGATAGCAACAACAATCGGCTAAGTCCCCTTTCTGTTGTTTTTTGGGTATTACAAAAGGTGAAGGTTGTAATGAACAAAAAGAACACAAAAACAATCTTTCAAGATCTAAAAAAACACCACAACACAAGGCCTTCAACTCGTTCAAGGCTAGAACAACAACAACATCCAATCGGCCACACTTTGTTCACAACAACAATATTAACAATTCAAGCTCAAGTTTGGATCGACTCAAAGTGTTAGTGAGGAAAAAAACTAACACTATAAACACACAAGACAATTAAAAGACTCTTAGACATAGACTCAAGAACAGATCTCGGCCAAGAACACAATTTAGGCCAAGACAACAACAATGGACAGATTGCAATTTTTCTGAAATTTTTAGCTTTTCAACAATTTTTTTTTATTTTCTAACAAGAAAGTCCAAGATTGATCTTGTAGGAACAATATCAAGCCATGATTTGATACCAAATTATACTGTAAAAACTTGGAATACACTAAATTGGCTCAAAATAATACAAACACACTCCAAAAATAGTCTACTAATTCAAAGAACCGAGGACCCTTTTGGAGACCACTCTCAGATTCAAGAATGCAATACAAGAAGGACAATATTACTTGATGTTTGAAACCTTTGAAGCCAACAACAAACTAAGTTAACAACACAATATTAAAACACAGTGAGAACAACAACAACAACAATAAAAATGGCTTCATAATACAAGATACAAAATGGATACAAGATTACCAAAGGAAAAGAATAGATAGATCGACCACATGAAAGTATAATGTTAAGAACCCAAGAATCATAAATCTTGGACCCTTAACACTACATACAAAAATAAAACTATCTCTTACAATGATACAAGATCGGAATCCACCTCTCTAGCATCAATGTTTCCAAGCAATCAACAACAAAGAGAATCCACCCTATTGTTGTCTCCAAGTTTCGGTTTTGCCTCATCAAGAGAAGAGAGGAATTTGTTTTTTTCAAGTGTTTCTCACTTAAACATCCATAATAATCTAATTAAATAAAACCCTACATTATTCTTTATATAACTATTACAAGATATAAGTTAAAATGACCAAAAGGGCCTTCAAAGAGTGGGCTGCCCATCAAGTGTAAGTTATGGGCTGATTTTGGTGTGTTTTGGGCCTCTTATACACTTAAATTTCACACACCAAATCTCGATACCAACGCACAACCTTATAATTCCATATCCATGATTATTCTTGTATCATGTACTTAGATGCCTTACTTGATTCAAACGTAGGATGATAGCTTTAATTAACTTAATTGGATTATTACATGCCCACTCAACTATATAGTTGTAATATCCATATTAGGTAAAATATTATAGGTTGAGAAACCATGATCATGAAATTAAACCTACGAATCAACAACCAAGATAAGCAAATTAACGAATGAAATTCAATAACATAGTATGATTATTCGAAGTGATTTAACCCATGATTTTTCTCCATTGATTGTTACAATTATTTTATTTATGCATTTTTTATTTTATTTTTAATTTATAATTCTAAAACTCTATTTGCTACTCTCCCCAATTGGTTAAACCAAATTTAGATAGTCGGCAAACACAAGTCCCTGAAAGATTAATACTTGGGATTTCCTGAAGCCACTTTACTACTTGATAAGACCACGTACACTTTTTTGTGCGCTTAGTCTCTATCACTCATGAAATAAAAGATGACTTTCATCACTTGTGAAGGAAAGTGTGATGTAAAATCCGAGAGTGAGCGTGTGGTAAGGTTATTTTGGACTAACTTATTTACTATTTTGTAGGTATTTTCTTTTATTTTCGGTACATTGACAATGGAACCCAAGGATACAACCTCCTAAACCTTATGAAATGATGTTTCTAGTACAATCTAGGCTCAACTTTAGTCCATTAACCGACATATGAAGATGATGCAAAAGGATATTCAATTAATTAAAGGGGATATGTCATTAATGAAAGGAGGTGTGACTACTTTAAAAGGAAGGATGGAACATTTGGAAGGTCAAAAAACTCCAATCGCTCCATTCCTCAAAACTAGTATGCTTCCTCAAGTGATAAATGGATGATTCAAGGGAAAAGTTTCAACAAAATCCCTTGTGATGAGTGCTTCCCAAAGGAGAAAGTGGGATGCCATGACACATACAATGGTGAAGACCGTAAATCATGTGAGTTACATGGTAAAAATACTATCTCCTACACTCTTACAAACATAGAATGTTGTAAGTTGGCTAGTAGTATCCAAGTGGATGTAGTTGTTGGTTTTCCTAGAGGAGAATGGCATGAATATACCCTTTGTGGTACTCTTGGAATTATTAGGTTGCATGAAGACCAAACTCTTGTTTTAAGTACGCAAGCACTATTTGATCCTTTAGATGACAAATTTTATTCTTCTCATAAGAATAATCTATGTCCATCTAGTGATAGATCTTATAAGTTGGATAAGGTCCTATTGTCAAGTGATAATAGTATTCATACACTAGTAGACCCTTTTTAAAACCAAGGTGAGTCTATGTTCGCATGTAAGTTGCAAAAAACTAGTGAGGGTTTGTAAGAAGATCTTGAGAATGAAAGTGATTCTTTGAATATATTGTGTGGTGAAAGCTTTTTTATTAGTTTTGTTCATAGAAATCATGTAACTGGAAATATTGTAAAGAGTGGTATAAATCTTTTTGAGGGAGGACTTTAAGGACGTAACTCCTTATCCTTGAATAGAAATTTTCTTGTAAAGAAAAATGTCATGTGTGTTTATGGGAATGAACCTCTAGAGGAAGGAAAGAATACCCTCATCTTAGTTCGCTGGCTACTTTTCTCATTTGATCCTGGTGCCTTTTTTTGTAAATTGGTTTTGATTGGAAACCCCATTCTCAAAGGTGGTTCCATAGTTGAGGACCCTAAGGGAAATGTGTCATTGACTTTTTTGGGTATTTCTTATATACCTTCATCCATGTTTGAGACACTTGTGCTAAATTTATATGAATCATAACTTGTGGATGCCAAGTTGAATTCATGTTTGTGGAGGAGTCCAAGGATGTTAAAGACTTCTTGTCATCTTCGTAGGGTTGGAAAATTTGAAGTATCTTGTGGGGATCTTTGAAGCATGCTTGCCTTCATTATTAGAGGTAAACAAAATTCTTGGGAAAACTACTTGTCTTTGATTTGTTTATTGTATAGTAGATTTCTTATTCTCCCTAATTGTATGGCTCCAATGATGAAATTCCTTCTCTCGTGAAGTTGATTGAAAGGGAGAGGTCTTATGTACTTACCGTGTCTCATTCTATCTTTGTGTGTTCCTATTTGTTACTACATCTTTAAAGAGGATAGTGTTCTTAGTACCTTTCACTATTACCTTTATCCATATGATGAAAGTCATAATCTTGTTGAATCTACATTGTATGTTGGCATGAATTTCCTAAAACAAAGAACTTGTATGTGCTTAAATGCTTTGATTTAATCCTTGTGTACATCACGTTCTAAGTCTTTTGAGCCAAATGGCATTATCATAGATGGTAGCACCTTGGATTATACCTTTACATTTGATTTCTTTCTATACTACCTCTTTGTTTATTGTGACATCCATGATAGTTTTGGATTGTCTTTTTGTAGTGCGAGGATATTTGTTGGTTGGACCACTTTTTTGAGTGATATTTCAATATGTTTTTCGTGGAATTTAACTTCAATTAGGTCACCACTCTTGATGTGGTCTTTTAAAGAGGTGATGAAGCAATTATGTCTTATGTCTCATAAGGTAAAGGTAATCTTACTTTTTGTATCTAGTGATTCCATTACAACCATTATGGTTTCCTTACCTCCTCGTGATTTCCTTAGCTAATTCCTTGTGCAGTCTTCAATAGATTTCTAATGTTTAACACGAAGGATCCTTTTTGATATTTCAAATATGTACCACCTTGGAATGATAATGGTATTTGTTGTACTAACCCTAACCCTCAAGCCAATAGGATGTTGTGCTTGTTTATCCTTTCTTTTGTTTTGCAAGGTGAGGATTTGAGGTCGAATCCTTTTCAAGAAGGGAGGATGATACGAGCCAAATGGCCAACACAGGTTTTGATGACATTTTGCAAGGCCAATACATAGAGAATCTAGTTTTGGTCACATTGAGGACACAAGAGCATGCATGAAGAGACCATTTTGGGCACTCACTAGAGCAATACCATATATGGAAGGTTTTTCGGGAACTTGTCTTGATGAGGCACCAGAGAGACCCAAGTGTTGAAAAATAACTATGAAGTCCAAAATAGCACAAGGGATTGGACATATATTTAAGAGTGAAGAGAAGTCTTAGGACACTCCATGACCATCCCTTCTTGAAGGGTGATTTGGTCATTTTATTCCTTATCTTTACACTCCATAGGAGCCTCTTTTCATTAAGGGTATTTTGGTCTTTGATGTAATAAGTTATAAATAGACTCTTTAGGCTTATTTTCCCATTAGTTATTGACTGTTATTGAAAAACAATTCTCTTGAGAGAGAGAGTGATTATAATGTAGGGCATAGAAAATCCATAATTGTTACTAGGGTTAGCATCTAATGTGGATTTCACTATTATTGACAATTAACTTAGAAACGTAGGTACTTGGGGAAGCTTGAGTCTCTTTTGTGTCAACGTATGAGTGTAGTTTTTCAATTGTCTTTTAGTGGGTTTTTTTGTTTGATAGACACCATAGTTCCTATTGTTTTTAATAGTTTATGTCTCAATATCTATCTTTATATTTATTCATTTAGTTTGTGTTTTGATTTTTAATCCTTGTGTATTGTTGCCTCTTTAGTGTTTATCTTATCTTTATCTCTTTTCATTAGTTTTGTTTATGTTTTATAGCTTATTTCTCTATCATTAGTCCTTCCTCATTGTTATTTCGACTAAAAGAATGCTTTTATGAAAGGTTTTCATTGTATTATGATGGTATTGTTTTGGTTTTAAAATAGATGTTGTGGTTTTGATTTTTCTTGATTGGATAATGTTTCCCATGTTTTCTTATGATTTTTCATGTTATAACTATGATTTTAACTTGTAGTTTCATAGGAATGATTAATTGATACTTGATTTTGGTTTTGGAAACTATATGCCCTCAACATGTTTGTTAAAACACAAATAAGAATGATTTTTGTAACATAGTTTGACTATTCTTGAAATCTTTGTATTTCATAAAAGGTAATTGTAACACCTCGAGTTTGAACCCCGAATGCTACATAGTGCTTACGACCCCGAAGGACCACAAGCTAACCCAAGACTATTATTTATTGTGAGCACTGAGACATGATACTATAATAGATGTGAAAAATAGGCTGACATGCCATAAGGTTCAAAATCTGTAAGTACTGCTAAAGTTTATCAACTAAAATATTAATCTATAAAATTAAACACTGTCTGAAAACTAGTCTGAAAAGCCTCTAACTGAAATTGTTGGGAAGTTGAGTTAATGGGAAAATCCCCCAACTAACTCTGTCTACTGAAATACTGAGTCTACTGAAATAATGAATTAAAAGAATATCCTCGAATTATGAAGACTCACTGCTAATCTACTGCTGCTAGTTGAATCTGAGTCTGTCTATGGGCGGTCGAGAACCGAAGCATCCGAACCTATGATATGAGACATCATAGTGCAAAGAAAGAGTATGCATCAGTACGTGGAATGTACTGGTATACTAGATGAGGTAAGGTTGAATGCAAGGGCTTATATGCATGAATAATACCTGACTGTGTGATATAAAGTAACTGAATATGAGAGTACATGGATAACTGATCCTGCTATAAAAAACTGAGTATGCATTAATATACATAAAAATAAGTACTGTGACTATGCTTTTCTGAAGCTATGTCCTGATATCTGAAGTTACTGATAACTGATATCTGAAGTTACTGATAACTGAGTTACTGATACTGATTAACTGTATCTGACAGTCCTAATTCTATAGAACTGAACTGAGTTCTATTCTGAAGATTGAGACTGAGACTGCGGAAGGTAATCATCTAACCGACATGCCTCAAATAAGATAACAGAGTTGGGGTCCAACCTGTGACCCCAGTTGGAAGGATGACAGTAGCATGCCATGAGTAAAGACACTGAATAGTTACCCTAATCTAACAAGTACTCTAATGTGAATGGTGGAACCCTCATCTGATAGGTTAAAACACCTCATCAACCATCAACTGGCAGGTTTGATATCTCAACCTATGTTGGCTATGTTTTTCTCGAATGCAAGGATTGCTTCTAGAGATCACACCCTCTACTGGCAGGTGAGACCCCATCCTTGGGTTCACTCGATGCTGAATCCTACTCCCAACTGAAAGACACTGAACTGAGTCTACTGAACTGTACTGGACTGATACTGAGCTTACTAAGTTTTCCTGAGTTCAGTAAGTGACTGAGCTCTACTGAGTTCTGTAACTGACTGAGAGTACTACTGATCGTGACATGACTGAGAATCTGTATCTGACACTGGCTCTAGGCGCACAGCAAAATTTTCGGGTATTAAATAACCCCAGAACTCGATAGCATAAAAAATAAAGCATAATATACTGTTGAAAGTCATAACAATGTATACTTGTCCATAGTTCACTCATAGAGGCATTTAATCAAACACTTGTAATGCATGTACTTATACATGAATGGGGAATACATTCTATCATGTTATAATGGCACTATTTCATTCATATAGGCATTTTATCAAACACATGTCAAGCATGCTTAGGTTATACAATAATCAAAACATATAGTTATTATGGACACATCAATTAACTTGCAAATTGAATGGTTTATCATGAAGATCATGTAATTCAACACATACAATGATTTATTTCATAAAAGAATGTAATTTAATCGTAGACTAAAACCCAATAATAACATGAACATGAATTCAATTCAATTCAAGCATGGAAGTTAATATTTCAACAATCTTGTATTTTGAAAATGGATTTGTGGACTCTATGGGTGAAAGAAACCGATAGATGAACACCAAACATACCTTATATTGTTAATTCTTGAGCGTTTGTGGAGAAACACTTGATTTTCACTCCTATTTCTTCTGTAGCATTGAAAATTGTAAATTTGGGATCACATTATGCACCATTAAAAAAGTTTGAGTAGCCATATGGTTGGTTTGCCCATTTTTAGAAAATATGTGAGGCTAAGGCTTTGGTTATTGCCATAAACTAGCAATTTGAGTGTGGTGCATATACTAAATAAACAACCCTCTCCGTCCAAAAATTTTCGAAAATCAAGGGCGCGGACGTGAGCAACTTTGTAACAAAATTTCTTCTCTTTTTATGACTCCATAAGTTTTTGACTTGTAAATAATGATAGATGCTCTAATTTTGACTCTCACGGGAGGGACAATTGAGCCTCCTTAGAGAGTTTTTGCATGCCATGTACGGAGAGCTATTTGCATTCATCTTTTGTATACTTGTGTTATCTAGAACTTTCCCTATTAGGCTTTCAAAACTAATTTTGAATTTACTTGGTTGGAGAATGATCGTAGGCCCTATATGTGATTTTGGTAACCACTTTAACCCAAAAAGCCTACCTAAGCATGCATGTAATCCCTAGTTACCCACTTTGAGCCTTTGGACCTTTTTTTGGCAAACGCATTATAAGCCGTGAACCATTATTTTTATCCCTTTTTTGAACCATACCCTCCTTGAAATTGAAAATGTAATTTTCAGATAAATGACTAAGTTGGGGGTGGTGATAGTTGATGGAAGGAAATTTGGGGCCACAAAGTGTTAGTGAAATGCCAAATATGCCTAAGTGTTGAAAATAATGGAATAGAAAAAGAAAGGAGTCAATAAAGGAAAGAATTTCATGAAAATTGCAAGAAAAAAAAATGAATGAATTGTGTGAACAAAGAAAGCAAAAAGTAGGCATGATAAATGAGAGAAAACAAAGAAGACTGGCCCATAATAAAAAAGGAGGATTAAAATTGTGATGTAGATGTTCAAGGAAGGGTGTCGCCATGTTGTTCCCGAATGAGATCCTACCCTAAAAAGAACCTACGTTACAAGATTAGAAAGTCCTTTGAGATCTCCACCCATTTACTTCTTTGTAGTTGCGATTAAAAATAGGGGCAAGCCTATGGTATGACACTTGTAGCATAGAGATTTCTGTTGTGAGGGAGAGAGTTCTTTCACTTAAAATTCCTTGATGCATATTTGGCAGCTTGGTGTGTAGAATTTTCTTTATTGAGAGGAGGCATGCAAACAAGTTGAGGTGGGCGATTTTGTCATCTTCCAAGCATTGAGGCAAATGGAGTGTAATTTAGTTGAGGTGGGAGATTTTGTCACCTTTCGACCATTGAGAAAAATGGTGTGTAATATAGTTTCGATCAAAAAGTGAGCCACTTCTAGAGTATCGGTTTTTTTACATGGTTTCTTTTGGAAGTTTTGAACATCCTTAAATATTACATCTCATGATGAAGGGTGCAGTGGAAATTAGCTTAGCCCATGTGCAATGAGCTACTTGTGGTGGCGACAAAAGTTGAAGTTATTATGATCTTTAAGGAATAAAGTTTTGGAATAGATAATTATTGTCTCGTGGTAAGAGGTAGTGTTTCTTAAGTACAAGAAAAAATAATAAGTGGGGGTATTGATGAGTGGTAATTTTATCACTTATTTGCACTTAACATTCGTGCACATTACCTTGTTTTGAATGACTAAATGAGACATATTTGTAAGTAAATGCACTAATATCCACTTTTTGTAGGCATAGGGTTGAGATGATAGAACGATGTGGAATGGAGCTTAAAATGATCAAAAGTAAGCAAGAAAAGTGCAACTGAAGTCCTAGTGCAGAAGGGCCTCAGTAACTGCAATCGTGGTCAGTTGACCGCGATCACGGTAGTCAAGCATAGACAATAAACCGCAGTTGCATAAGTCTATTGTGGTCATGATATCTGTGGTTGCAGCTAGGCTGGTGAATCACGGCATAGCGAAAGAGTTCAGCCTAAGGGAAAATTCGAAAATGCAAGTGGCTGATCCCAATTTTGACAAAAAGACCCAAACCCTAGAATTATTGATGATATTCCATCTTCCCTAATTTTAGGTTTTGCTCTTGAGTTCATAGCCTCCATACATGAAGAAGAAAATATTGTATAAATTTTAGGTGAAAAATACATTGGAGACTTTCTAAGTGAAGGATTAGCTCACTTCAATTGTTGATTTATGAGAGTGCCAAGTTTGAAGTAACATTCACTTAATCTTCAAAAAGTCATTTCAATGGAGATTTTTGGTAAATCTATGCTTACTTATCTTATGTGTAGATAGATCTCCCACTTGGGGTTATGTGTGAATAAGGAATAATACTGTGTGTGGTTTGTTATTGTTAGCTTCTATTTGGTAGTTCATATTTATGGGTTTTATCATTGCTATGCTAACTTGGTTTGCGTTTGTGGGTGAAAGCCCCAAACACCCTAATGGGTTTGATGAATGAAAGCTCCATACTTTAGAAATCTCAAGGCCATCTTATACTGAAGGGTTTTGGGTGTTCTTTAGGAACCCACATCATCCTTGAAAGAGGGATGTGAAGGACAAAGCAATGGTAGACAATTACGTGTGTAGTTTGCTAAATTTTTACTATCTTAGACCTAAGGGTGATTGTGAAGTTAACTATACCATGGGTATCATCCTAGAAATAGGGATGCATAGATTGAGGTTGTGGTTACAAATTATTGAACACACCAATTAGATATTGGAAAGAATGAATGGGTAAAAGTTTGGTGTTTTGTTGAAAGACTAGCATCAAAACCTATATCCAAACCTAACCACACTTGATCTACTAATAATGAAGTTAGCTATTAGCATTCGCTTGTCACTCCCTTAGTAATGCATAATCCCAAGACTCGTGCATAAATGTTAAAACTCTAATTATTCATAGCCCCGAATTTATACTAGAAAAAAAAAAGAAACATTAGTGTAGATACTTGTCTCCCCCATTTTTATCTTTTTGTACCATTGGTTTCAATTTAACTTGTATCTATTATTTCGAATTAACTTAATTGCCACTCACATTATTCCTCGTGGATTCGACCCCAACTCCAAAGTTGGATAAATATATTGACGATGACCGCCTTGAACTTAAATTAACATATAAGTTGAGCGTTATACAATATGGCACCGTTGCTGGGGAACAATTTGGCGTAGTAAGTTAGTTTACAATTTTAGCGTACTTGGTTGAATTCAAGCTTGTATATATTTGTTTCTGATTTTCTTTGTAGGTAGATTTTACTTTATTTTTACTTTTTGCTATGGCATCTTCCGACAAATATGATTTTGGTAGTTGGAATGCCTATATTGATGGCCTATGTCTATATTGTGATGGACCACACTTCAAGAGAGATTGTAACTATGTTTCCCAGAAGGATACAGATTCACTGTCTTGATCCTATGAGGAGTATGGTTGTACTTCATGTGGTAGTCGAGATGGATGTTGTGATAATTGTCCAAATGCCGCCTCCCCCTATTATTCTAATCGGGTTGCTAGTTCTTCTTATGAGCTTGATAGGCCATATAATAAAAAAAGGAAGAGCAACGTACCAAGTCCAATAGTTTTGACCAAAGGCTACTAGGTATTTTGAATTGGTTGCGTACAATGGGGGAGAATCTAGAAGACATGCATCAAGAGGCATTAAGAAGTACAAGTGTCAAAATGGAGGAAATGAGAAAAGAAGAAAATCTTGAAACCACCACTACTTTTCCCATTCTCCAAAGGAGGTTCACCAAGAAGAGAAACCAAGATATGATGATGAGCTTGGTAGTGAAAACTCCTCGTTGACTTCCCAATCTACCAAATTAAATAAGGAAGAAGAAGCCAAAATAAGGGAATGGTGACAGAGTCTCAAGATGAATAAAGGTACATCTCTTATGATAACTCTAGCTCATTTTGGTGTAAAGATTCTTTGGAGTAACAATTCAAAAATTAGGGGTTGGACCTCATTCAAACCACTTCTAAACATTGTGCTTAGAAGATGTGATGATCAACCTAGGAAAATGGTGGATTGTAAGGAGGAGGGGAACAATCCCTATATGTTGGAATTTGGTATTTCAAAGGAGAATATAGAACCCCATCCTTCAATGGCAAAGGATCTCAACTTCTAATGTATAAGGAATGGCAAATTGATGTACTCACTTTTAACCAAGTATCCAAATAGAAAGTTTGATGTGAAGTTGGGTAAAAGATTTGAATCTTCAAAATGGCGAGATTAAATAAAGGCATATCTATTATGAAGACTCTAGTTTATTTCAGGGTGAAAGTGCTATGTAGGAAAAACTTTTAGAGTTTGAGGTTAAAACATATTCAAACCATATTTCAACATTGTTCTTGGAGGATATATTGAGAATCCTTCTACCTAGGACAATGGGGGATTGTGAAGGTAAGGAGTATAATCCCTATATTTTAGGATTTGACACTGCAAATGAGCACATAGAAGCCCCACAATCAATGGCTAAGGACTCTAACATCCAATGTAAACCTAGTGGCCTATTGATGTCTTCTCATTTGCCTAAAGAGCCAAATCGAAATTTTGATGTCAAATTGGGTAAAAGTTTCAAGTCTTCAAAATGGTGAGATCAAAGCTCCCTCATCATTTCCTCACTTTTTCAAAGTTTTATCTTGGAAGATCTGAATCTTTTGTTCCTCTGCCGCTCATTGCCTAATAAATTAAAATTGGGATAGGGATTCAAATCTTTTAAGTTGAAGAAAAAAATAAAGTGGTAGAGGCGTCATGCTAAGATGTTAAACTAAGCGCTTGATGGGAGGCACCCCATCAAGCCACGAAAAGTGGCCTATATCCTTTTTATTTATTCTTGAAAGAGTATCTTTTATTTTTTCATTTGTTCATGCATAATCCATGAAATGTTGGTACTCAGAGAAATATTGATTGAAAGTGAAAAAGAAACATGTGAAAATGGCCTATTGGATTAAACAGTGGAGTTTAGGGGACCTAATATCTGGTCTCAGTTACGGAAACTGCGGTCTATACCATCGCAATTGCAGATGTCGTGTGACCATGATCGCAGAACTAGGACCATAATCGCAGTCAGATCATTTTAAGTGACCATCTGAATGCTATTCTCTCATACGCATCTCTTTTAATTTCTCTCAAAATTCTCTAAAATTTTGGCCTCGTATTGAATATCCAAGTTTTATTTCATTCTAATTGCATCATGAATCTTGGTATGTTGTCTCTATTCCCATGTTTTAAATGTAATTACATGCTTAGATGTTATAGTTAGGGAAAGGCCTGAAATATCATTTTCAATAATAAATGCATGCTTGTTTGCGCTTATTGTTGTGGTTAGCTGTTATAGTTTGTGTACATACTGACGGGGAAGTCTTGAGTATCTAGATTTAGGACTTAAAGAGATGAAACTAATGTGTACACCTGATGTTCGATTCAATGCCCCTGTGAACTCCATGCTAAATTCTTCGAGCTTGTGGGTATAATCATGATATCTAGGCTCAACTTTCTTAGTCATAATGTTTATGTGCATAGTAGAGCACAAATTTTGGGATAGAATTATGTATTTTGACTGATATGAGGTACTATCAAATCTGGTCTCAAGTAATATGATCGCGGTCCCGAAGACTGCGATCGTGGCGCCGCTGTCGCGGTCACTGCTCGGTGATAGCCATATCTAAGGGCAGTGTTTGGAGAGACCAAAATTTTTTAACATCCATTTTTGCCCCCAGAATATTCTAAAATACTACTACATAAGTCTATCTGATTAGTCTAGCATGTTTTTTAGTGTGGTAATGATAATGATGGTCTGGAATGTATTGCTTATAGGAACTAAGCCACTACAATAATAGATTTTGAAAAAACTAGGTTCATGGAAGCCTAATGCCAAAACCTCTATTATGAGGATCTTCCTATGGAAAAGTTACTCGCTGAAAGGGGTATTAGCTTAGACTAGGTGAAAGAAAAGCTCTTAGGATTCCATGATAGACTCAATAAAACCAGGTGGAGGTTCTTTACTCTGAACCCCTGCTATGCAAATAAGCAATAGGTAAGTGAGTTCTACGCGAACCTTAGAGTAGTGTCCCTCACAAACCCAGTGATAACGATCTGGGGTAAGCGGGTAAACTTTGGAGTAGAGAAAATAAACAAGGTGTATGGGTTCCTAGATGCTAATATGTAGCAATTTAGAGAGAAAGTATGTGAGCTAGGGTCTTGGATGGAAAACATTCTATGCTGAAACAAAGAGGTTGTCTGGGCCACCACCAAGAGAGATATTTTGATGAATGACTTCACAGTTGAGAATAGTCTTTGGATGAATATCATCTGTAGCAGAGTCTTACAATGCACTCATATGAACATTTTCATAGACATGCGAGCTCGGGTGGTGGCTTATATACTATCTGGCATTACTCTAAATATGGGTGAGATTGTGATCTCAGAGTAGGAGTACTTCAAGAACCATGGAGGTACATATCTTCTTTTTTATCCCTTATTACTTCGCTATGTAGGAAAGAATAGGTGGAGGAGTATGTTGCAGTTGCATGGGTGCTCCCAGGCCCCCACATCTTTCTAGTTAAATTTATGGGTGAGGGTGCCCCAGGTCAGAGAAACAAAAAAAAGATGGACTCAGACAAATTAGCCCAAGAGGACATAGATTCTTATAGACCTTCATCAGCCAACCCCATCGATGACATCTCAGGTTAGATATAGGAGATTAGGGAGCTAGTGTTCAGATTACCTTAGAGACCCGGAGGGTCCTGTACTACTCGCCACTCATATGTGACTCATAGGATTATGACATCTACCATGAGGTGAAAAAAAGTAGGGGACCATTATTGTTGATTTGGAAAGAGCCTAATCAGCCTTAGCCAGATCACACAGGAACCGCAGGGACTCATATGAGAAGATGGTGAAGAGTGAGAAGAAAAGAGATAAGTTCTTTAAGAATCTTTGTAAGGGGTAAATGACATATTCAAGGTGTTCAAGCCCAATGAGTGAGACTACCTTTACCGAGGTTGGATAGCGAAGATGAGGCCCCTGTAGATTTGTCAGTTGATGATGCAAAGTTAGCAGGAGAGTATAGCTCCTGATGCAGATCCAGGGAAACCCTTTACTCTAGCTTTATTGCACATGGAGTGAGGACATTGCTTTCCTTTTAGTTGGGGGTTCCCCCAGATTTGTATTATTTTAATGTTGTATTGATAGATATTCCTTCTTATATTTTTGACATTCTGGATTCTATTTTGTTTTGTTTTGTTTTTGAGATTCTATATTTGGGAACTCTGATTGTGCCTATATTTTTATGGATTATCAATGTTTTTAGTTTTAGTTTTTCTTTTCACTTTTATTTTACCTTGATTTTTGTGATGCATGACGATTTTTGCCCTATGATAGATTGAGTGAAGACATTCTTAAAGGTAAAGCATCATGTTTGGGTTTTGAGACATATCATGTCTTGATTGCAAGGGAAGTCTTAGTTCCTGTGGTATTATGAATTGTAAAGTTGTGATCACATTGTATGCCATGGGCAAAGACTGAGTAGCCATATGGTTTGCCCATTTTGAGTCGAAATGTGAGACTAAAGATTCGGTTGTTTCCATGTTTAGAAAATTTTGTGTGGTGGTAATGCAAAACAAACAACCCTTCTTTGTCCATTTTTTTTTCAAAAATCAAGGCCATGGACGTGAATAACCTTGTACCAAATCTTTTTCTCTTGTTGTGACTCCATAAATAATTGACATGTTAATAGAAATCGATACTACAATTTTTTCTCTAGAGGTAGGGACATTTGAGCCCTCTTGGAAAATTTTGCGTGCCATGTATGGCGAGCTTTTTGCATTCATCTCCGGTGTACATGTGTTATCTAGAACTTTCCCCAGTAGTCTCTCAAGGCTAATTTTGATTGTATTCGGTTGGAGAAATAATCTTAGGATATCCTTGTGATTTTGGAAACCACTTTATCCTAAAAAACCTACCTATGCATAAATGTAATCCTTAGTTACCGACTTTGAGCCTTTGGACCATCCTTTGGAACACACATTACAAGATGTGAACCCTTCATTTTATCCCTCTTTTGAACCATACCCTCCTTGAACTTGAAAATACAACTTGAGGCTAAAACCCTAAATTGGGGATAGTGAAGATTGATGGAAGTAAGTTTAGGGCCACAGAGTTTTTAGTGAAATGCCCAAGTACCCAATCATTAAAAACAAATGAATATAAAAAGAAAGGGTCTATTAAAGGAAAGAATTGCATGAAAATTACCAGAAAAAGAAATATATGAAAATGGGTGAACAAGAGAGGCAAGAAGTAGGCATGTAAAAAGAGAAAAAAAAACAAAGAGGAGTGGCCCATAGTCAAAAAGACAAATTAATTAGTGTGATGTAGATGTTGAAGGAAGGGTGTAGCCATGTTGCTCCCAAATGATATCCTACCCTAACCCGAACGCACATTAAAAGATTAAAAAGTCCTTTGAAATCTTCAACCATTTACTTTCTTTGTAGTGGCGAGTGAAAATAGGGGCAAGCCTATGGTATGACACTTATTGCATAGAGATATCTTTTATGAAGGAGAGAGTTCTTTCACTTAAAATACCTTGTTTCATATTTGGTATCTTGATGTGTTGAAATCTTTTTCTTGTTAGGTTGGCATGTAAACAAGTCGAGGTGGGTGATTTTATCACCTTCCTAGAAATGAGATGAATGGAATATAGCGTAGTTGTTGTCAAAAGTTAGTCACTTCTAGAGTATTGGTTTGTGTTGCTTGGTTACTCTTTGAAGTCTTGTGTATCCTTAGATATTGAATTCCTTAATGAGGGGTGTAGTGAAAAATAGCCATAGCCCATGTGCAATGTGATAATAATGGTAGTGAATAAGCTAGAAGTCATTGTCATCTTTAAGGCATGAAATTTGGGCATAGATTATTATGGTTTAATGGTAATAGGTAGTGTTGCTTGAGGACAAGCAAGAGCTTTAAGTTGAGGGTGTTGATGAGTGGTTATTTTACCACTCATTTTCACTCAACATTCATTCACATTACCATATTTTGAATGAATAAATGAGACATAGTTGTTATTAAATAAACTAACATTAATATTTTGCAGGCACATAGTTTACGAAATGGAAAGATGCGGAATGGATCGTAAAAATGATCAAAAGAAGGCAAGAAAGTATATCTAAAGACCTGGAACAGAAATGGCATCAGTTACCGTGGTCGCGGTCAGAGGAACGCGATTGCGTTCTATCAAAAAGGTTAACCTATCGCGGTCGCAGTAACCATGATCGCGTCCTAGCCTATGCGATCGCGGCACCATGGAAAAGTTTATCCTAAGGGTAGAAATATAAAGGCACGTAGCTGATCCTAAATTTTTATAAAGAAAGACTCAAGCCCTAATCCACAGTATTCCATCTTCCCCAAAAGTTAGGTTTTGTCTTGAGTTCATAGCCTCCATAGTTGGAGAAGAAAATATTGTATAAGTTTTGGGTGAATAATATATTAGAGTAGCCTCTAAGTGGAGGAATAGCTCACTTCCATTGGAGATTTGTGGGAGTCCAAAATTTGATGTAACATTCACTAGGTCTTCCATAAATAATTTTAATAGAGATTAAGGGTATATGTTTGCTTATTTATCTTATGTGTAACTAGATCTCCTCTTGGGGTTATTATGAATAAGAATTAAAGTATGTGTGGTTTGTTATTGTTAGCTTCTATTTAGTAGTTCATATTGAAGAGTTTTGTCATTGCTTGACCAATTTGGTGGGATTTGTGGGTGAAAGCCCCAAATATCCATAAGGTTTTGATGGGTGAAAGCTCCAAACTGTAGAAAACTCAAAGCTATCTTTTAAAGAGCGGTTTTAGGTGAACTTTAGCAATCCATATCATCCTTGAAAGATGGATGTGCAGACCAAAGCAATGGTGACAGTTATGTATGTAGTTTTCAAATCTATCACTATCTTATACATAAGGGTGGTTATGAAGTTAACTATATCATGGGTATTATCCTAGAAATGGGGATGCCTAAATTGAGGTTTGGTTATAAATTTTTGAACACACCCATTAGGTATTTGAAAGAATCAATGGGTGAAAGTTTGGTGTTTTGTTGAAAGACTAGAATCAAAACCCATAACCGAACCTACCCATATTTGACCTACTAATAATGAAGTTAACTATTTGTATCCACGTGTCAGTTCTCTTAGTAATACATAATCTCAAGATCCTTGCCTAATTGATAAAACTCTAATTATTAATAGCCCCAAATTTATACTAGAAAAAAACAAAAAGAAACATTATTGTTGATACTTATCTCCCCCATTTTTATCTTTGTGTAATATTGGTTTTAATTTAACAAAAATCCATTATTTTGAATTAACTTTACTGCCCCTCAATTGTTCCTAGTGAATTTGGCCCTAACTCTAATGTTAGGTAAATATATTGACGACGACCGTCTTACACTTAAATTGATATGTAAGTTGAGTGTTGTAAAGCTACAATTCCCAAATTTTCTTCACCATTTTCCTGATATTATTGGAACCCTTTTATTCTATCTGTATCCAAAATTCCAACACTGAGTTTCTAAGATTTTAACACTGACATGGTACTAAGTCAGTAAATAAAATAAGAACTGAATCAGTCTCATGGAAACATGTTATGGAATGAGAATAGTTGGATGACATGAAATAGGATGAATTAATTAATTAAGGGAAACTATGAAATACCTTTGTTTTGATGCTTAGAAAATTCTTAAACATTAATCTTCTAGATATCATACGACTTGTAGGTATTAGTCGCATGATGTGGTATGGGTTAGGTTCCATTCTCTCATATGTAAATCAGTGTGGTTTGGTTGGTTTCTTCCTAAGGTATGAATGGACATCTTACCTCTCATATGTTATGGTATGAGGTGTACATGGTGAAGTCATATAATGACCTAAACTTAGCCTGGTGCATTCTTTTTAATATGGGTTAGAGAGTACTTCTCATATGCTAGGATATGAGTTAGAAATTTGTTGTCATATGTTGGTCAGTATGGAGGTCCAAGATGATGCTAGGGTTCAAGAAAAGGGTACCACTCATACCCTAGGGCACGTTTTAATAGGATGGATCATACCCTACTATGACCATGTTTTCTGCATTTAAGCTGAGGGTATTTCAGATATTTCCCACCCTAAAACCCATAAGTACCCACGTCTTAAAATATGGTGTATCTTCTCAAAACCTATTATTAAAAGACCAAACACATCAAAATCCTCTCTAAACTCTCTCTTGAATATTGGGGCTAGGGTTCTTTAAAGGTGTTCATCTAGAGGCTCAAGAGTCAAGTTTCCTCCGTGAATCTTCTTGAATAAGGCATGCTACTCTTCCCTCATTGTTAGTTCTCAAATATAATGTGCTTTAAAGTATGATTATGATTCTTAAATGGTAGTTTTGAAAATCAAAATTGAGGTTTTTGTTGCATATGGTTGAGTATTTCTTACTCTTGGTTTAACTTGTGCTTATACATATTTTTGGTGATGGTTTGCACTTGTGGGTTCTTGGTAATTATGGTTTAACAAATGGATCATGTTTAACCCTAAACTTGATGGTTTTTACTATGATTTTGGTCTTGATAATAGCATTCCCTCAAAGTGTTTGTGGAAATGTCTAAAAGAATAAAATAGTCACATAAAAATGGTGCTTTGAACTAAGGCTTGGCCTAATGAATATAAATGGTTGAAAAATGGTTTTGTGAAGTCCTTGATGGACATGTAATATTTTAATGATAACCTTGGTGGTTTAATTAGTCAAATGGGATTGAGTCCATAAACACTAACTTGATTTATATCTTTGTAAGACAATGGGTTTGAGTCCCTAAACTTTAAATTGTACAAATGTCTTTGTTAGATAATGGGTTTGAGTCCCAAAGTCAAATGAATGGATGGTTGATTGATAATGGTAATGGCATATGGTATACTTGAAAGTAGTGTTGGAATGATGATACCAACAAAGTGCCTTTGGTTGGGTAATTGGATTAATGGTTGGGTATATGAAATAATGGTTTAAATTGGGCTTAATAGTAAGATGTGTAGCTGTGCCGTGAAAGTGTATTTCAAAGGACTAATACTGGAAACCGCATAGCTATGGCGGGCATCTTATGACTGGATGCTTTTAGTCGCCTGAATGAAAATATGAATGGGAGGTTTGAGTCCCCCTTACTACATTATGGTGCTTAAGTCACCTTGATTATGTCGGGAGGTTTGAGTCCCCTAAAAGGCATGTATGGATACGGATATTCTTTGGTTCATACGGCTACATGCACCGGGGCTCTTCCATAGTGGACAGAGCTGGGACTATATAGCACGTGGGTGTGTTGTTCTAAGACGGTCATGCTACACATCCTAGGTTAATGATTTAAAAGTTCATGTTACACCATGTTCCCTATACCGTCATGGTATAAATATAAATGTATATGTATGTGTTGTATTGGTATATGCATTGATTAATTGGTTTTGAACTATTGACACTATTTTATCATTATCCTTGAGTTACATGCTAGCGCTCCAACCGCTAATGATCTTTGATATTGTATGCCCACGCGATACAGGTGTTGGTCATAATACACCTCCTACTCAGTGATCTGACTTCGAGAATAGCTTGTATTGGAAAGGATCCATTTGTTGTTTTAGTTTCTTATGTTTTACTGGTTAGTCTGGGACATTGGTTTTGGCTATGGTCGGGGGCATATCCTAATCGAATATTGTTTTGATTTCGGATAAAGTCTTTATGGGATGACTATGGGTTGGTATGGGTGGTGCCGGTAGTTCTGTCATCCTTGGCATTGGTATTTCTATTGGGGTTGATACCGTATGACTTTATTTAATTTGTAATTGTTCCATTTTATTTTGGTTTGGATATGAAGTTTGTTATTATTTCAGTTTTGGTTTTGGTTGTTGGTTAGCATTGGATGGTTAGACTTGTTTCGGTTGGCTATGATCATGGACCTATCCAAAAGTATTTGAGTTGATAAATACTCTATCTTATTATATGTTCGTAATTCATCCGACTCAAGGTATATGATTGGAGGTTGGATTGGGTATTGGGGATGGTCTCCGATCCTTGTTAGACTTGGGATGCCTATTATGACAAGTCCCTGGTTCCATTCGTCTAAAACTAATGCCTCAATATGGGACTTAGTTCGAAGGGAAGATGTGGGAGTACTTGGTCATCATGTATGCCTCTACTTCCTAAGTATCTTCCTCAACCAATTGATTTTTCCAATAAACCTTTTCCAATGCGGCCACTTTATTTCTTAACCTACAAACATGGTGGTCAAGGATTTCAACAGAAACCTCTTTGTAAGAGACACTATCTTTCTGGCCCATATTTTCTAAGGGAAAACTAATGTGGGGTCACTAATGCACTTCTTTAGTAAGGAAACATGGAAGACTTGATGTACTACTTCTAAGTCTTCCAAGAAAACTAACACATAGGCTACTTTTCCAAAATGACCGACAAAATCATAAGGACCAATAAAGGGGTGACTGAGATTTCCATGCATCTTAAATCTCTTCGCCCTCTTCATAGGTTAAAATTTCAAGCAGAAAAAATCACCAATTGCAAACTCATGTTTCATTCTCCTCACATCTGCATAGGACTTTTGACGACTCTGAGCCATTTTCAGTGTCACTACCCAATTTCATAAGTCATGATGAAGTCTATTTTATTCTCTTGTATGAAAGACAAACCACAACCAGAACAACAGACAATGCGCTAATTGGTTGAAAATAGTTTAAATACCAAAATCGTACAAGTAATTAGATTACTAGCCATAATATATAAGAAGGATGACATAACTAGGGATAAATAAGAAAAAAGAGTAAAATATCTCACGACCTAGCAAGGTCAGTACAAGAGCCTCTAGCAAATGAATAAGAGTATCTAGCAAATGAATAAGAGTACTAAGTAGCAAATATACAATAATCTCGAATAGAAAGACCTTCAAAAATAAAAAAGGAGAAAAAGTTTGCTCTAACTTTGAAATCTCACCCTATCTCCAAATTCCGGCCAGCAATAGCATTGCATCAATGGCGACATCTAGTACTCAAATCTGCATCACAAAAAATGTAGAAATATAGTATGAGTACTAAAGCAATGAGTGATAAATAGACATCATCAGTTGACTGAGTTAAATCATAATATAAATACAATAATATGCAAGATAATAAACTAAGTCAGACAAAAGGGAAAACTTGGAATAATTCTCCAAATACTAAAAGGAAACAACCGAATAAACTACATAAAAGAAAACGTAACTACCTATAGCATAAATGATCACCCATAAGCAAGATTATGAAACAAGAGTAAATAATTCATGCAAGTCCCTATAAGTGTGGTGGATGCAATAAAGAAGAAGCAATGACAATAAATAACTCAAATATTGAAATCTCAAAACCATAGCCTTGGATCCTTTGATACCATAAACAACAGACACAAACCGGTTCCTTAACTATCATAAGTAACCTCTCAAAGTCGGACTTAAATAGAAACTAATATCTCACATGTCGGACTTGAATGATAAATAAGGTCATAAACAACGAACTTTAATCAAAGGTAATATCATCATACATGTTTGACTCAAACCGATCATAATATCATAATTGCCAGACTCAAACAAGTCTTAAAATATCCCAAGTACAAGTCTAGAATAAGTAAGAATAGGTCTAAACCCTCCTAGGGCATCAACAATGTAAATTAGGATAAAGGGAGAGGTCCTATTGAGTCTACAATCAGTTAATAGTAATCTTAACCTAAAGGGGGTCAGAGGGGCCCATTTCTAACCCTAAAAGTCCATTCTAAGGCAATTTTTATCCTGAACTAGATTAAGGTTCTAAATCCCACTAAAAGTGTTGCATAAGTCTCACAAGTTCTAAGATGGATATTCAACCTATGGAACGGGTAGTTACATCAAATCTGCCTAAATATGGATCACGAACCGACAAAATAATCTAACTTTCACTAATTATACAAATAAGTCATAGTTCCCTATAGAAACCTAGCCTAGTATCATACAAATACTTTAATAAACCTCTATCTTACAGGAGGGAGCCTAGCCCAACTAAATGCCAAATAATGCCTGATAATGTCTTCTAAACTAGAGATTTCCTCATTTGAGAAGCCTCTACACAAAGCCACACTATCAAAATTAGTTTTTTTCCTATAAATAAAGGGTTATCCTTTATTGTAATGGAACTTCTCAAGGATCCCTCAATAAGAATTACTCTCCCTTCTCTCCCCATTCTTCTTTCTCTTACATTAATATTTTATAATACGTTATCAACATGAGTCTCTAACTAGTTGAGTTTAATTGATTTTATAGTAATATATTATAAGGGGATCAATAATGAGACTTAGTTATATTAAGGCAGTGAAACAATGCAATACTCACGATCCTCTGGTAGGTTAGTAATATAAATTTTTGGACTATAGTTTCGAATCTAAAAGATGTGTCAAAATTAAAAAGCAAGTGTTTTATTGTATTGTTATATATGAGTGTTCCAATAATATTCAATACTAATGCCTAATGATATGAATAGATCCCAATAAAAGTATAATACATACATGACAAATTCTTTGAATAATTTAACTCAAGTTTCCTTTAAACTTTTAAATCTCTGTTCATATTCTTCATTAAGTATGATATTTTTAATTATTTATTTATTTTTGATTTACAATCATTATAAATTATGGCATTTCATAAGATTAAGTAGTAATTGCATATTGTACAATTGAGTGGCAAGACGGTTGATTCAAATTTTTCCTCAGTAAAATAGGAAATATGATTTGAGTCTTAATTCATTGATGCTCTATAATGATATGATGTTGGGTTCATGTCTATTTATTTATGGCCTAAGACATCTTTATGAAGATTAGACATTGGGTTCAAGTCTCAATGCACTATATTTATGATATAATGATGGATAAGGCAAACAAATGTTCTTTTGATGAAAAGTCATGAAACATGTCCCATTGAATATGTTCCATTCTCTAAAGTTAAAGTGGTAGCAATGCATAATATGTCTGAAAGATGAAAAGTAATAATATTTTCACACACTGAAAGATATGTTAGAAATTTCTTTGTATCACATGTATCCCTCGACTTGCTCCTAAAGTAGCAATATGTTGAGAGAAATTCTAAGCTATCAAAATTTGTTATGCTTAATTAATGATTATATTCCATTACCGGGAATGAAAATTTCAACTATTATAAATACAGATCTATACCCTGGGAGTAATGTAACTTTATTTAATAAAGATTATAAATTTTTTATGTATTCTTGGTTGTAAAGATGTCATAACCCACCTCCAAAATAGACAGAATAATTGGAATATTGAATATCTCCAAGTTACTATGGTAAAAAACACGAATGTTAAAATTTACCCAAGCATGATGAGATCACATGCCATAATAAATTAAAAGTTTATGGTTTATTGTTACAAAATTCTTGTCTTAGCAAACAGTAAACTTGAATTTTAGTAGTATAAAAGTTCATAAGTTGGAATGAATGACCGTGACATCTCAAAGATGTGCATATTGAGTATTAACCATATATTTTAGAACTAGAAAATTCTTCATGAACTTTTAATGTTGTTTGTTCTCGTGATAAGCTTGTTCGACCAACTAATGTTGGGGTTAAATCTCATAAATCCAAAAAAGTGTAAAAAATGAATAAGGATCTATCCTATCATGTAATATGTTGAAAAGTTGAAAAAACAAAATGATCACATGTACATTTATTGTCAACCTGCAATTGATATTCATAAAGTTTCTTGATCCTAAAATTTAGTTAAGAGCATAGTTTTCAGATTGTGTAATCATTATAATTCACCTTAATAATGTTGATTTGGTATTGAATGCCTCTGATAAATAGTTGAACTATTGCTAATGAGAACAAAGCTTTATGTGCTATTGTATGCATTAGACCAATAAATTATGATAATATCTTCCCTCTCGATTGGTTCAAGGTCAGGAACTAAATATTTCATTTAAAAGTTTTTATGTGTGATATACGATTAATGGATATGCCATGATGCACAAAGATGAATTCTCTAAAGTAAATTAAGATGTATGTTAGTTTTCCTAACATGAAGGGGAGAACATAAATAACTAAAAAATATGTTGTGAATAATCATCAATATGATCCTCATTCAAAATATAATTCAAATTCTAGGAGCATTTGCTGACCCAAAAATTGATATTATAGTTAGCTGTAAGTGCTTTTAATTGAACATCCCTAAAGGACAAAATGTAATTCATGCATGAAGCATGATGGTTCAATCCATTCTAAATGCAATAATTCTTGAAAAGAAAAAGGAGCAAATGATCATAATAAGGGGGTAATGTGCTCTTAACGAGCCTATGACATAACACATCATAAAAACTTATAAAAGGTTTAGGTATCTAAAAATAATAAAGTAATTAAATCTCAAAATGCTATTTCACATTATGAAGCAATACAAAATGATATATCATCAATATATTTGATACAATAATAGTACAATGTTGTAAAACATTACAAAAATTTGTATTCTACGTTTATTTAAGCATGCTGATGTAGAAATATTTACCAATTGGCATTAAAGGATGAATCTTGATAATCATAAAACTTATTTGATTTGCCTTCCAGACACTTGAATATGTCACACATGAAATGCTGGAAATTGTCACTTGACTAAATTTATATGAAAACTTTTGAAGGATTCAAAATTTTTGAAGCATTAGGTTTTGAAAAACTTATTCATAATCCTTATATTGCATAAGCTTATAACTTGAAAATTATTGGAACTCTTGGACAGTTTTCAACAACAATAGATTACTTCCTGAAAATGAGAAACATATTGAATTGAATGGGTTATGAAGTATCTTGCCAATTGTTGTACAAATGTATCTTTCAAATACTAAAAGGCCTGATATAGCCTTTTCAATTAATTTGTTATCAACTTATAATTATTCTCCTACTAGGGGAAATTAAAGTAAGATCAAACACATATTATGGTACCTCAAAGGGTCTATTGATATGGACTTATATTATTCTAAAGATTTTAGTCCCGATCTTGTTGGTAATACTGATTTTGGGTATTTATCTAATCTGCATAAAGCTCTATCTCAAAAAGGTTATGTGTTCATATGTTGGGCTACTACCATATATTAAAAATATACATAGTAGTTTATTGTAGCCACTTCATCAAACCATGCAGAGTTATTAGCTATTCATAAAGCAAGTTGTGAGTGTGTGGTTGAGATCCATGAAACATATCATTCAAGAAAATTATGGTTTGAAATATGAAAAGGTATCCATACATTTATATAATGATAATGCAGCATGCTAGTAACGCTCAACTTACACATTAATTTAAGTGCAAGACGGTCGTTGTCAATATAATAACCTAACAAGAGTCGGGGTAGAATACACGAGGAATAATATAAGTGGCAAATGGGTAAGTTTGAAATGTAAGTACTTACTAAATTCAAACTCAAGATACAAAGATTTGGAGGTTTTAAATATTTCCAAAAGTGAAAGTAATTCTTGGGCTTCTAAGGGACTAATTCGATACTAAGAATAATTAAAGTGTAATTAATTAGGCACGAATCATGGGATTACGCTATCCTAGGGGAAAGTTATGCATGGGTATATGATAATTCGGTGCGAAATCTAATCATGATAATGTGGTAGGCTAGGTTGAGAGTCCTCCTGGATAGTTTTTCAACAATGTCTCAAAGATATCACTCATTGACCCATTCGAGTACCTAACTATTGTGTCAATTAAAGCTACCCAACACCTCAATTGGGTATCCCTATTTCTAGGATAATACCCATTGTACAGTCAACCTCGTAATGACCCTTATGTGTAAGATAGTTAGAATTTCTAAACTATTCCCATAAATTGTCGACTATTACCTTGGTTCCCATATCCATTTCTCAAGGATGATCTAGGTTCCAAAAGTTTGCCCAAACACCTCTTTCAATGATGGTTTGAGCTTTTAAGAGATTGGGATTTTCATCCATCAAACCCATTTGGGTATTTGGGGCTTTCACCGACAAATTCCATCTAATTTAATCAAGCAATAGTAGAACCAATCATCAACATACTAGAATATAAGAAAATACATCACAACCCACACACAAATGCACCCTAATCAAGCATAACCCCAATAAGTAGATCTAGTACATCATAGGGATGATAAAAAAAATATACCATGATCTCCGTCAAAGTTATTCATAATAAAATAAAGAGAGGACAAACCACACTTTAGACTCAAATGAATATTCAATAGACAAAACCAAATTTAAACTTTAGAGTTCCTTTATATAATTCTTGCCTCAAATTAGTGTAAATTTAAGCTTCAAGTTCCATGAAATTACAAAAACCCTAAACTAAGAATTAGTGGTACACTTGTGGAATAATGGCGATGCCTCGGAATGAATGAATTTTGAGCCTTAAATGGGATTTGGTGTCACGACCCAAACTATTAGACTTTGCGGGCACCTACGCTATTCTAAGTATCTAGGAGAACCCTTACTACCCAACTAAAAGTATGTGGAAGACTTCTGTTTTTTAGGAAATACTGAATTAAATATAATAAAGTAAATTAAATACTAATAAATAAACTTTTTCAAAAACTTCTTACGAATGTCCTTCACTATCCCAATACTTGTCCAGACAGGTACAAGAGCTATCTACTACAACATAAACTGACAATAAAATAAATATTACAAAGACTCTAACATCTACCAAGAAGAAAGTGCAGAACTTAGTGTTGAATATCGTCATCCATCTAGTAACTGCAACTAACCTGCGTCCAGTCTACACTCCAACAAGAAATGTAGAAGAGTAGGGTCGGTACAACCACATGTACTGTTAGGCATCATAGACCGACTGAGTTAATTCATATAATCATAAAATAGAATTAAAATACGGCTGAAGCTGAATTAAATACTATAAGAATTTTCGTTACAACGAAATCCTGCTTCAGTACGGACAGTGCTCAGTAAAACAATCATAACTTTTTACTTCAAATTCGGATTGAGGAATGAAATATTGCGTTGGAAATAGGACTCAGAGATCTTTAATTTGATAGGTATTGGGATCACTAACTCTTTATATTCTATGAGATATGGTCGTTTGAATTTAACCCTAATGAAAACCTATATCGAAAATAAAGTTTTAAACTTAACTTTGTGTTAGAGATATTGTATGACCTTAATTAATAGATAAAGAAACTTCAAAAGCTAAAGGTATTTCAAACTAAGTTATTGATATTAGAACTCATGAATAATTAAATTCATCGAGCTTCAGTCTATCTAGACACATCTGAAGGCTAAAATGTTCATTGAAAAATTAAGGTGACATAATAAATAAAATATTGGCTAATTTGGACCCAAATTAATATTGAGGAATGAAAATTAAGAATTTTCATGAATTTTTTTCTGAATAATTTAGTAACGACGAAATAGGTCGTTACAACCAGATACCAATTTACCATCCATTCTTCCCGAAAGGACATTCAGTAGAGAAAATCACAAGGTTAGAATTAGAGAGACATTAATAATAGAGTTGCTTATATTGCACCCTATTTACTCACTCGATATCCCTATCGATAACCCACATTCTACACTCAACCATTCTATCAAAACTTTTCAAAATATAAAGATGTGGAGCCAAATATTTACACACGAATAACATATTCTCCTCTCAACGGCCTAAGTGGGTTTTACGGAAGCAAGATAAAGATGGTTTAAAGGTTCACCTTGAAGAAGATAAATATTCAAAAATATCTTCTTTTTTTTTTACCGAAGCTCTAGAGCCCCAAATTCAATTCTGAAGAGTGCTACGAGATGCTACATG
The DNA here is from genome assembly GCA_030864215.1 of Capsicum pubescens. Classification (NCBI taxonomy): domain Eukaryota; kingdom Viridiplantae; phylum Streptophyta; class Magnoliopsida; order Solanales; family Solanaceae; genus Capsicum; species Capsicum pubescens. The sequence continues at coordinate 204,033,466 of CM061540.1, forward strand.
AATCTACTACTCAAATTGTCAACACTAGATAAGTCACATGTAATCGATCTAACATACAAGCTCTCTTTGAGACACCTGACTCGGTTTCTAGCCAAGACTATCCCATGGAGAATTTACATTTGATTATATTTAAGCCGCCACACCACTTACAAGTCACATAACTTAGATATCCGCATGAACTCAATCAAGACTATTAAATTCATTCTATAAAGTTAGTTTCAACATTTCATAAACATTATTCTTTTCACCTCAAGATTACACATGATTCAAGCTTAGTATTTACTACTATACATAGATTACAACATAACCTCTTACTCATTACATAAACTTACACTATTATCCATAAGGATCCCACAGAATTATAGCCTACAACATATTTTCCTCCATAACATTGTTAATATTCATCTAATCATCATACCTTAATTACTCAACAAGCAATATCCATCAAGTATCACCCAATGAAAGATCAATCATGCCACTTAATAATTCACTTATTCTCCAATTCAGGATCTTTCTTAATTATTTTATTAGTGTAACTAAGTCATATGATTTTGCATTGTCACCATCATGGGAATTACTATCCTCTAAAAGTGCCATATATTAGCTAATTCTGTAGGATAGGTAAATGCATAATTAGGCCACAAGGTCAAGTCAATAATAATTTATCTTCTAAAGATTTTACCTAATGCATAAATCTACAGCTAAAACTTATACTCAGATAATCACTAACTCAATATTTTCCAACGACAAACACTTCATGGTCAACCCAAACCACTCTTATATTACAAACACTGATTTAAGATATACAGAGCCATTCTTATTTCTACCTACCAATATTTTTTATTGGGGCTTTTCTTAACTCGTAAATACCTCAAAAATAATTCCCACAGCAACAACAACAACAACAAACCCAGTGCATTCCCACATAGTGAGGTCTGGGGAGGGTAAAATGTAAGCAGTCCATACCTTTACCTCTAAAGAAGTAGAAAGGTAGTTTCCAATAGACCCCCGACTCGAGACACAGAATAATAAACAAATTCATAGTAAAGCATGGAACAAGATGACATAACATAAATACGACACCCACAAGTAATAGTAAACAGAAAAAAGTAAAAAGATTCGTAATAAAGCATGAAACAAGGTATCATAACAAGAATAATACCCCCACCAAGTAATACCCTTCACTAGCGACCCAAACTGACCCTAGCCTTCTTCCCTAATTTGCGTCCTCCAGATCTTCCTATCTAGGGTCATGTCCTCAGTGACCTGTAACTGCTCCATGTCCCGCCTAATCACATCTCCCCAGTACTTCTTCGGCCTACCCCTACCCCGCCTAAAACCATCCAAAGCTAGACTCTCACACCTACGAATCGGGGCATCCATGCCCCTCCTCATCACGTGTCCGAACCATCTCAATCGGACTTCCCGCATCTTATTCTCCACTGGAGTCACACCAACCTTCTCCCTGATAGTCTCATTCTGAACTCTATCCCCCCTAGTCAGTCCACACATCCAATGCAACATCTGCATTTCTGCCACCTTCATTTTTTGAATGTGGGAATTCTTAACTGGCCAACACTCCGCTCCATACAACATGGCCGGACGGACTGCCACCCTGTAGAATTTTCCTTTAAACTTGGGCGGCACTAATACATAAATAAGGACAAACAAAATAAATCGATTACAGGTTATTAACAGTCTCATCACCAATATCACATTCTAGACAAGTTATCGAATAGATCAAATTCTGTAGGTATCAACAACCTCTACTAATTTTTATCACTTTTATTTAAAACTCATTATTTTTCCAAGCATTAAAAATTCATTAACATAAGGAACTCAAAGATAATGTCACTTAGTTAGTCCTCATAAGGAACCCATTATAATTTCAATAATAGAACTGCTCAAAAAGATTTAAATACAGTCTCAATAACTGGACAAACCAAGGATTCCCACATAATATAAAATAATTGAACTACACAAGAATCTATCCAAAAAATCATTAACAAGAACCTCTCATTACAGAAAACACATATCACCTCAGTTTTTTATTCATGTCACTTTTTCACCATCTTTTCTTGATATCATCCTCACAATTCTAATACCATCAATTTCATCTGTATAATAGTACAGAAAATATGTAAGCCCTATAGAATTGCTAGTTTTACAATAACAAAAAAAACAAATAATCGCATCACAATTATCAACAAAAAAACTTAGACAATTTTCATCACTTAAATTCAAACAAAAGCAATTCACAACAATACAATCAATAAATCCACAACTTTCACAAGTTTTTACCTATTCACAATACTTTTAAACCTTATTAACTGATACCAATTGAAGTTTCCTAGATTTTTATTCAAAATTACTAAGATACTAATTGAAATCAACTACATTCTAATTGAGCTCTCTTAAGATACCAATTAAAATTGTAAAGATATCATTTGGATTAAGTCTAATAATCAAAGATTAGGACAGAACAATGGAGAGAAAGAAAGGAAAATGACTTCTACATGCCTCATAGCCTTCCAAAGATTGGGTGTGGGGCCCTACACACAAATCTACGGAACTCTGCTTAACATTGCTCTTGTACTTATGGGATCAGTGAACCTAACGCTCTGATACCAACTGTCACGACCCAAACTACTGGACCATACGGGCACCTACGCTATTCTAAGTAGCTAGGAGAACCCTTACTACCCAACTAAAAGTATGTGGAAGAATTTTGTTTTTAAGGAAATACTGAATTAAATATAATAAAGTAAATTAAATACTAATAAATAAACTTTTTCAAAAACTTCTTATGAATGTCCTTCACTATCCCAAGACTTGGCTAGACTGTACAAGAGCTATGTACTACAACATAAACTGACAATAAAATAAATAATACAAACACTCTAACATCTGCCAGGAAAAAAGTGCAAAAGTTAGTGTTGAATATCGTCATCCAGCTAGTAACTGCACCTAACCAGCATCCAGTCTACACTCTAAGAATAAATGTAGAAAAGTAGGGTCAGTACAACCACACGTACTGGTAGGCATCATCGGCCGACCATGTTAGTTCATAAAATCATAAAATAGAATAAACGAAAATAAATTATGACATTTTGAATGGAATATAATTCAACTAATAATATTATTACTTTACCTAAATAAGTTACAACATCCAACTACTCTTCCAACATCATCAATATTATATTCACTACTAACATACTCTAGCCTCATTAATTCTCATCATCAACCACAATCCAATGCTAATACATCACTATTCCTCTTTATTCACCTTATCTCTTTCATTACATATATTCTCAGAAACAAAACCATAATCATAGATAACTCACACTAAACTCTCGGTCTAACAACCAAATATTGTATTATAATATTAAAGAATGATAACTAGCCATTTTAATAAGCTACAATTAAAACACATATAAACGAAGCAAGTCAACCAACATATAAGTAAATACAAATTTTCACTTTTCAAATACATATCACACAATCAAATACCCAATGAATCAACAATACAACAATAATAGATTAAACAACGCTCACAAACATGCCACATAACCATCAAGAATATCAATAATCCTGTAAACATCCACAGACTCAACACAAATATGTACACATATGCTACGGGACTTATTTTTGCCCAAATAGTCATGAACTGCAGGGAACAATCTAAGTTTATGTACCGTACCAGCGTGGTACCCGATCCAACATATACATATCCGTACTGGCATGGTACCCGATCTAATATATATATCCGTATCGGCATGGTACCCGATCCAACATATACATATCCATACCGGCATGGTACCCGATCCAACATATACATATTCATACTGGTGTGGTACCCGATCCAACATATACATATTTGTACCAACATGGTATCCGATCTACTATATGCATATCCATACCAGCGTGGTACCCAATCCAACATATACATATCAGTATCGGCATGGTAACTGATCCAACATATAAATATCTGTATCGGCGTGGTACCCGATCCAACATATACAAGTATTATCAATATCAACTTTACATAACTTCACAGCATACAACAATGTACCAAGTTTACTAGTACACTTAAAGTCATAAGACAACTCCATCAAGTAAAGTTTTTACAATCAATTATACACGCATCAACAATCCAAGCATCAACAATTTCAAGTATGTCAAAATACCAATCTACAAGTATTCATAGCATTACTTTATGGAGTTATCATTATCAAAGCCACTCATAGGCACAATTCAATAAACCATCATTATCACTAATTTAGCCTCTCATGGGCATCCAATAAATATAGTATTTTTATCAATATCAAAACAAGAATGTCATAAAATAAATTACAATTTAATTCTTACGCATACAAGTCACTATTAGAGCCTTAATTACTCATTAATTATTAAAAATATCATTATCTTCTTAAATACCGCAACTTGGGTTAAGACATAACCTCCTATAACTAGAACATTCACACGTATCATTATCCTCTACCACTTTTCACATAATACAATCATCACACTAATTCAAGTCATCTATCCCTTAGTTATTACTATGCTCATCAATATTTGATCTTAGCATAATTCTCCTCGTCATATGATTGAACAATACATCAAACCTAATACCATTACAACTCAACTAGGTTTATCACTAAAAAAACTAAAAAGAATATCATGTTCATATACTATATTTACAAAAATGTCCTTTCGGGCACATAACACATAATATCATAAATATCACATAATCAATCAATAATATAGTTTTTAGGATTAAAGTTAATTACTCGTGTCTTTATCCACCTCAACTCCATGCCCACAGGCCTAGACATGCTTTCTCCCATCAATTCTAAATTATGAAAATATAAAATAACATAATCTTCTACTCATTAAACCTGGCCTACCTGGACGCCAAACTTTTTAATGAACCAAGCCGCAATAAGAACGTTATTTCTTTTCCTTTATGCCTTGGAATAATCAACCATCTAAAGATCAAGCAATATTAAGAATAATTAAACAATTACTCTTCAAAAAAATATCTTAGGGATTCAAACTCACTAATTCTATCCTTAATTCAAGGTCTATAACATTTCCCAAGGTCAGTTAGACATTAATTAGCTCTTTCAAGCTTAATTCATCTTCATTAATGAAGTTTTTATACTAAAGGTTTCATCTTTACGGAATTCAAGTTCCTAACCATCAAAATTCATAGTCTAGTTTATGAAATTCATGTTAGGAATATTTAGTTTATAGATTAGAATCAGCTCTAGGTCATATTAAAATACCTATGAGTGCTCCCCAAAAGAATTCCACTATTTAATGTCTTTCTAAGGATTTTAAAGAATTAAAAGACGAAAAAAATAATGGAAAAACTTACCTCAATGAAGGAATTTCACTTAAGCCTTGGGGAAATCACCTCTCTAGGGTTGGGGAATGAAATTTGAGATTTTAGACTTAAAATACGGCTGAAGCTAATTTAAATACCATCAGAATTACCGCTAAAGTGAAATCCCACTTTAGACCGAACAGTACTTAGTAAAACAGTCATAACATTTTACTCCAAATTTGGATTAAGGAACAATTTATTGTGTTGGAAAGAGGGCTCAGAGATCTTTAAGTTGACAGATATTGGGATCCCTAACTCTTTATATTCTATGAGATATAGTCATTTGAATTTGACCCTGATAAAAACTCATTTTGAAACTCTATCGAAAATAATGTTTTAAACTTAACTTTGTGTTAGGGCTATTGTAAGACCTTAATTAATATCTAAAGAAATTTCAAACTAAGTTATTGATAATAGAATTCATGAATAATTAAATTCATCGGGTTTGAGTTTATCTAGACACATCCGAAAGCTAAACTTACACTATTAGCCATAAAGATCCGACAGAATTATATCCTAAAAAAAATTCTCCTCCATAACATTGTCAATATTCATCTAATAATCATACCGTAATTACTCAACAAGCAATATCCATCAAGTATCACCCAAGGAAAGATCAATCAAGCCATTTAGTAATTCACTTATTCTCCCATTCAGGATCATTCTTAATTATTTTATGAGTGTAACTAGGCCATATAATTTTGCCTTGTCACCATCATGGGAATTACTATCGTCTAAAAGTGTCATATACTAGCTAATTCTATGGGACATGTAAATGCAAAATTCGGCCACAAAGTCAAGTCAATAATAATTTATCTTCTTAATATTTTACCTAATGCATAAATCCACAGCTAAAAATTATACTTAGACAATCACTAACTCGATATTTTTCAATGACAAATACTTCATGGTCAAGCCAAACCACTCTTATATTACTAACATCAATTTAAGATATACACAATTATTCTTATTTCTACCTAACAATATTTTTTATTAGGGGTTTTACTTAACTCATAAATACCTCAAAAGTGATTCTCACACCACTAATACATAAACATGTCCAAACAAAACAAATCAATTACAGGTCATTAACAGTCTCATCACCAATATCAGATTCCAAACAAGTTATCGAATTGATCAAATTCTGTAGGTATCAACAACCTCTACTAATTTTTGTCACTTTTTTAAAAAACTCATTATTTTGCCAAGCATTAAAAATTCGTTCACATAAGGAATTCAAAGATAATGTCACTTAGCTAGTCCTCACAAGGAACCCATTATAATTCAATAATAGAATTGCACAAAAAATTTAAATACATCTCAATGACCGAACCACACAAGGGTTTCCACATAATATAAAATAATTTAACTACACAAGAATTCATCCACAACATCATTAACAAGAACCTCTCATTACAGAAAACACATATCACCTCAGCCTTTAATTCATATCACTTTTTCACCATCTTTTCTTGACAACATCTTCTGATTTCATCCTCTCAATTCTCATACCATTAATTTAATCAGTATAATAGTATAGAAAATAAGTAAGCATCGTAGAATTGCTAGTTTCACAATAACAAAAAAAATAATTCCATCACAATTATCAACAAAAAAGCTTAGTAGATTTTCATCACTTAAATTCAAACAAAATGAATACACAATAATGACAAAAATCTAGCAACACAAGTTTAGCCAAATATCACACAAGCAATCAATAAGTCCATAACTTTCACAAGTTTTTACCTATTAAAAATACTTTCAGACCTTATTAACAGATACCAATTGAAATCTCCTAGATTTTTATTCAAAATTACTAAGATACTAATTGAAATCAATTACATTCTAATTGAGCTCACTAAAGATACCAATTAGAATGTCTAGATATCATTTGGATTCATTCTAATAATCCAAGATTAGGATGGCACAATGGAGAGAAATAAAGAAAAATGACTTCTACATGCCTCATAGCCTTTCAAAAATTTAGTATGGCGCCCTACACACCAATCTACGGAACTCTACTTGATATTTCTATTGTACTTGTGGGATCGATGAACCTAACGCTCTGATACAAAATATCACTACCCAAACTACTAGACCGTGCGGTAACCTATGTTATTCTAAGTATCTAGGAGAACCCTTACTACCCAACTAAAAGTATGTGGAAGACTTGTATTTTTAAGGAAATATTGAATTAAATATAATAATGTAAATTAAATAATAATAAATAAAACTTTTCAAAAAGTTCTTACGAATGTCCTTCACTATCCTAAGACTTGGCCATACATGTACAAGAGCTACCTACTCCAACATAAACTAACATTAAAATAAATAATACAAAGACTCTAACACCTGCCAGGAAGAAAGTGCATAATTTAGCGCTGAATATTGATGTGTGATCACATGGTAACATATTTGAGGCTTTTAACTGAGAATAATTGCAAAGTCTTAAGAAACTTTTGTCGTTTTTGATTGTTTTTTCTTTGATATTGTAGTAAAAGTTGAGATACAAGAGAATCAACAATTATAGGAGTAAAAGAGTTGATTACTGAGCAAGTAGAGAAGGAAGAATAGTTGATGACTTGTCTGATAAGTCATCAGCCTTATGATAAGCTATCAAAGTTGCCGTCAGGCTTAGACAGAGAATGGCCTTCAACTGGAATGTGTGACGACATCTGTGATAGGCCGTCAGGCTCGTCGTCAGGCTTAAGTAGGGAATGGATTTTGAAGTGAAGAAGTGACGACATATCTTATAAGACATCACATGTCTAATAAGCTATCAATCCTTATCGTCAACCCAAGGCAGATATTATCAAAGTGAAGAGGAGCTAACGGCGTTCTTGATAAGCCGTCACACACGTCGTCACCCGTCCTAGAAAATATTGTAATCTATGATTTTGTTTCCATAATTAGACTGATGTATTTAAAGCATATGTTAGGGTTTTCATTCATGAACTTGGACATATGGAACTCACATCTTGAGAAATTTTCTCTCTAACTTATGACTTTAATTCTTTAGAGAGATTATTACAATTGTTTTGGGATTTTCTACTGGATCAAATCTGAGAAACACTTGTTGCTATTTATATTTTTAGAAGATCATCTATCTAAGTATGAATTAAACTTGTTGTCTTGCTTATTTTATTATGAGTATCTAAATTCCCTTAACCCGAATTATGGGATCTTTGGGTTTGGGTTTGTAATGTAACTAAGTGTCCAAGATTCTGACGGTGGTAGGAACTTATTGTTAATTCCATTATTTTACATGTTGACTATTGGTTGCAAATAATAGACTTTGCTTACGGGTGATTTTCTTGTGATAAGAAATCAACCCTATTAAGAAGTGAATTATCAATAAGGACTTGGAAGCATTAAACTTCCATTTAATAATTAACGTTGTAACAAGATTAATTAACTTGGGATAATATCCTGTTATGAAATATAAATTCCCTAAATTCGAGAGAATTAGGTAATTAAATGTCTAAATAGGTTGAGAAACATTTAGATATAACTTCAACAAGGATTTACTATCAGGTAAAACTGAGAAAGTGAAGGCTGTGGGATCCCAAGGAAAAGTGGAGTATGACTCAGAAGAGGAGGAGAACTATGTAAATAATCAGGGGGTTTCCGAGGAAATATCCAAGGAAATCAAGGTCGGACTTACTATGACAAGGCTGGATATAAGAATCAGGAGCAAGGAAATTGGAGGAGCAATAATGATAGGAGCGGGCTATATGTCCCTCCTGGAAATTGTGAGGTTGCTACAATATATTTTGAAAAGATGTCCATGGAGAACATGATGAATAAATTGTTAAAGGAAGTATAGGCTACCAACTCAAGGGTGATTACCATGAAGACCGATCTATACTCTATCAGTCAAGTAGTAAACTCGCACTCTACTGCGATCAAATAGTCGAAATAGCAAATGAGCCAACTCTCTACATCGCTGAACCAGAGAAAGAGTGGAACATTACCCAATGATACAGTCCAGAATCTGTGGAATAATGGCTCATGTATGACAATTACCACTAGAAGTGGTAAGATATTACCTGGACTTTCTGTGGGAAAAAGTTTGATTGAACATATGATTGAAGCAGAGAATGAACCCAAGGAAGAATGTCTGGTGGAGTCTGAGAAAGTGGATGTTTTTTATGATGCTCTGAAAAAAGGAAAAGAGAAGGAGAAGGAGGTAGTGGTTACCACTATTCAAAAACCATCACCTTCCTTTCTTCAATGATTAAAGAAAAAAATTGATGATGCAAAATTCAGAAAGTTCATGTCAATTCTCAAGCAATTGACAATGAATGTGCCATAGGTTGAGGCACTGGAGCAAATGCCAGGAAATGCTAAGTTTATGAAAGATCTGTTGACAAAGAAAAGGGCAGTAAGATATAAGACGGTGGACAATCTCCACCATTACAGTGTCGTTTCTACATGACCCTTAATGCAGAAGAAGGCCGACCCTAAAGCATTCACTATTCCATGTACAATCGGGCCTCTCGATATTGCTAAGGCCCTATGTGATCTGGGGGTGACCATAAATATGATGCCACTAGTCGTGTATAGAAAGCTGGGTTTAGGAGATCCGACCCCGACAAACATATGGCTGGTGATGGAGGATAGGTCTGTAAAGCGGCCAATAGGAATACTACATGATGTATTGGAAAAGGTGGCCGACTTTATACTTCCTGCTGATTTCATAGTCCTTGACTATGATGCAGACTTTGAAGTACCCAGTATTTTGGGTAGACCATTCCTCACGAATGGGAGAGTGATAGTAGACATAGAGATGAATGAGCTGATATTCAGGCTTAATGACAAAGAAGCAAGATTCGTAATACACTCACCCATGACACAACAAAAAGAGATGAGTTTTTCTCAATCGTGGATGTATTCTATGAAGATGGTAAAAAGGTATCAGCAGGTTGTCTTGATGAAGTATGAGTGGTCAAGATAACCAAGTCATGCCGCAATACTAAATCAGGTGCCATTGGGAAACAACCCAAAATTTTTATGTTTTCAAGCAAAGTATTTTTACTTTTGTAGTTAGGTTCTAGTACAAAGAAGGTGAAACTGATGTAGTCAGCTCAAGAAAGTTGAGACATGTTCAATTAAGGCTAACAACGTTTGTGACGGGCTATCACACCTGTGATAAGCCGTCAGATATGGCATCAGAGAATTCAAAATGAGGCAACTTACTTCCTTGAGTTGACGACATCATCGATGACTTATCAGATATCTGATAAGCTATCAGGTGAAATTCGAGGCCCAGAATTAAAAAAGGATTCCACCCGGCCCAGTCAACCTTTTCACCTTTCGGTGTACTCTTTTTTCTCTCCTTTAATTTTTATTTTCTTCAATAGATAGTTTATTACCTTTATTTTTAAAAAATATTTCCAAGTAAAATAAGAAAAATATCCTTTATTGTGAGAGTGCGTTTGAATTCAAACAAATATAGAAACCTCTTTCATCTGTGAACTCTTCTTCACTCGAGTAACCAAGTGAAAGTCGTTCATCAAGTATGCTCAAAACATAACTCTTATCTTCATTTGGTAAGTGATGCAACTAATGTAAATCTTAGTTTCAAAGGGATTGAGGCAAGCATAACTTACCATTGTGTGAAAAATGGCATCTAGGGTTTATAGCGCTGCTCTGTGTGACAGAACCCAAGGCTTAGCTAAAGAACACAACTCCATGCGATTCTGAAAAGAAAATGGTTTGATAATCAAGACTAAAACTGAGTTGGAGGTTGTTTTCTGAGTTGACGACATGTTTGATAAGTTATCACGTATGTGACGGCTTATAAAACTATGTCATTGCAAGTTAGGAAAAATAGGTTTGTTCTGTTTAAGGCTGACGATATGCGTGATAAGCTATTATGAATATGACGGCTTATCATACTATGTCGTTACATGTTAGGAAAAATAGGCTTGTTCTATTTAAGCATGACGATATTCCTGATAAGTTATCACATTTGTGATGACTTATCAGAACATGTCGTTACAACTTTGCTCTGATATAATTGTGAACCTCTTTTGAGGGATGTGAAATTATAATGACTGAACTTCTTGAGTTGTATGATCATGAGTGCTAAATGATTGCTTTTTTTTCTACAGGTCTTATAATGGAACCCAAAGGAAAGAGCACCAAACCTACAAAGAAAGTGAAAAAAAGAAGTGTACCTCGAAGACTCTTCGATGAGGGATCCGATTACGAGGAGGAAGAGCCACTTCTCAGGAAGCAAAGGAAAAAAGAAAAGACCAAAAGATCCTTAGCCACCTCCACCATTTAAATAGGAGAAGAGTGAAGAATGTGATTATGAAGAAACAACACCACTTGACCGTACGACTTCTGAGCAACCCGAGCCTGAGCATTCTGAGTCTGGGGAGCCTGATTCAGAGCATGCTAATTCTTAGTAACTTGAATCTGAGGGACCATTATCTCATTCCCCTTCTGCTAAGAAATAGGATGATAAAGAATCTTCGATTCGGGGAACTCTAGTTAAAGGCAAGAACCCCGGGTTTCAAGACAGTGCTAGGTGGAAAATTCCTACGGCATAAAAAATCTTCTATGATGGGCTTCTCAGAACTAAAAGAAGAACTATTAAAAGTCCAATCTTTGAAGAAAAGAAGATCATCACTACTGGGTTGAGAAAATCCCTGAAGTGGAGAAGAAATTCCAAGTTTATGACTTGGGATGGACTATGAAAGGAGAAAGATCATTTTTCCCTAGACTAGTTAGGGAGTTCTATGCAAACTATCAGGCTCGACTGGAGAACATGTGCAAAGAAGGAGAGAAATCAGCAGATCAACCTTTGTTGGATAAAGTTCTAGTACGGGGTGTGATGGAGGATCTCTCAGAAACAACAATCAATAGATTTCTTCATGGCCTCAAATTCACTTCTCAGGCCACTTCACCTACATTCTATGCTCGGTTGAGAAATCATGCAAATCAACGGTCTTGGTTAGCCACTCTCATAGCTTAAGGGAAACCTGAATGGTAGACCAACCCGAATGAAAAGATTTTTAAGGCCTTCCTGACTCAAGAGACAAAGTTCTGGTGGGGTGTATTGTGCACCCATTTAATACCTACTGAGGGAGATAACATCATTAGAGAAGATAGAGAAATAATGTTTGCAAGTCTTGTGGCTAAACTCAGTTTGAACTTCGAAGAGATCATTGCTAAGGAGATGAAAATTTGGGCCTCAAGACCCAACACGGCATATCCTTTTCCTTGTCTAATCATGAGGTTATGTCAGAAAGCCAATGTACTTGAAGTTGCCAGGATAGATAATGAATTTCCTACCAAGAAGACCTACAACCCCATTAGATATGATGAAAATCTGCTGAGGCTGACACTTGACAGAGGAGCAGGGGTTGAAACAGATCCGCCAATTACCGGTACCAGCTCAGTACCTAATGTAGCGGTGCAGGATTCTAAAGATGCAGCACCGATATCCTCAGCAATAGCAAAATTAGTGCCTAGAAATTAAACAAATCCATCAGCTGTTGTGTCTACCACAGAATTTTCCTTCAACCCGATGAATTTTAGGAGAGTGGCAAAACAAGACAAATAGTGCGAGGCTCAGCTGCAACTTTTTTCCAAACAATTTACCTCTGCGATAGACAAGAGGATTAAGGTCACACTAGAGCCTTTCCAATCCTTTCCCGGTCGGATTGATGAGTTAGAAAACTATTTTAATACATGGGTACGAGAAATACCGGGCTCAAACCTTGGAAAATTTAGAGCATCCCTGGACAAGGTAAACGCAGATGTTGGGGTATTATAGTATTACCAACTTATGGTGTCAACAGATCCAACTGTTGATGAGTCTGAAGGTAAAATCCTATTTTTTGATCTCACGGGGGAACTAGTGAAGAAAAAGAAGAAGAAGAAGGATGAGAAAAAAGGTAAGGGTAACAGAGAAAGGCCTGATAGCAATGAAGAAACAAAAGCAGAGAAAAAGGTGAGAAAGAAGGATAAAAAAGAGGATACAAAGAAGGCGATGATCGAGTCCTTAGTTTACAATGAGAAATGGGAGGTAGCAATTCGAGCAAGAGACGTAGGTGCCTCAGCTAGTAGGCCTCCAAAAACTGTTGGGCCAGATATGTCAGAACAGAGAGAGACTCCCGATAGAGATAAGTCATCTGAGGATACAGTAGCAGGATCAGGGACCCATGATCCCCGAGCTTGATCTACTCCAGGTATACCCTAACCCTTAGTTCAGTTTTTCTTTGATGTTAAGTTGAGGGTGTGGGGTGAGTTGTTTTTGTAACATTTTTCAGTTGACTAGGAGAAATACAAGTACCAGAGGCAGTTAACATAGTTTTGTTATTTTTTGAACACCTCTTAAATGGTCTAATTCTTTAACTATGTGATTTGCATCTAATTGTGACCACTGTGCATCTTTGTATGGTAGTAGTTCTAGTGACTTGATAACAATTGATAAACAATTGTATGAACTTGATGAGTAGTAACTAGTGATATACTTGTGTGCCATGTGCGTGTGATATTTTACTTAGTTTTCTTTGTATGTTGAATCCAGAACTTTTCCGATTAGTCTTACCTAGGTTGAAGGATAGGGGTTAGGAAAGGACATAGGCCATTTTGATGTTAGCCCACTTTAGCCTAAATGACCTTCCTTGTATGCATAATATCCCTTGATCCCTATTTTGAGCCTAAATAGCCTATTTTTTATGACATCTATCACCATCCCATTTATATAATAATGAACCTATTTTGGCCCTGGTCCTCCTTGGATATTATACACCTTGACTTAGTTAAATAGCCTAAGTTGAGGGTGGCTGTCATAGGGGTACGTGATGTAAAATAAGTATGAAGAAAGGTAGAATAAAATAAAAAAATAAAAATCCGGTGCGGTGGAAAAGAATAAGAAAAGAAAAGTTGTGAAAAAAAAAGTGATTGTGGAAAGGACCGTACCCATCCTGAATATATGTTATCAAGAAAAGAGAAGAATGGAAAAAGGATAATGAATGAGACCCCAAAATATAGTGTATTGTCAAGGAGGCTTAGTCACTTTAAATATCATCGAGTCTCATACCAGCCCCTAGCCTACATTACAAGCCAAAGAGAAGACCTATAGTGATCCTAGCTGACCTGTCTGGAAATCTTGGAAATTATAATAAAGGAAAGCCTATGGTACTCGGCATACACTGATTGGAACCTTATTTTGAGAGTGAGTGCCTTTTGATTGTCCCCATGGTTACATAGGTGATGTCTGATATAAGTGAAGTGGGACTTGTTTGTAGTGAGGGCACACTGGTTACATTGCTAAGTACTAACTTGTTTGGATAGTGTAGTCTTGGTATATGCATGGTTGTTATTGCTGAACTGATGCCATATCTTAATTCCTATGTGTCACATTATGTTCTTCAATAACATATACAGTTGTTTTTAAATTGATTGACCTTGGAAATAGTGAAGATATGTTGAGATAATATGGATGGTTGACTGCAGAATGTGCAATGTATCCTCTTGGTTGTGTTTTAGTTTCTTGAGGACAAGCAATTGTTTTAAGTTGAGGGTGTTGATGTGTGAGCAGATGCTAACACATTTGAGTCTTTTAACTAACAATAATTGCAAAGTCTTAAGCAACTTTTATCGTTTTAGATTGTTTTCTCTTTGATATTATAGTAAAAGTCGAGATACAAGAGAATCAGCAATTATGCGAGTAAAAGAGTTGATTTCTGAGAAAGTAGAGATGGAACAATAGCTGACGACTTGTCTGATAAGTCGTCAGCCTTGTGATAAGCCATCAAAGTTGTCGTAAGGCTTAGACAATGAATGGCTTTCATCTAGAATATGTGATGACATCTGTGATAAGCCGTCAGAAGTGTGATAAGCCATCGTGATCGTCGTCAGCCTTAGGCAGGGAATGGATTTTGAAGTGAAGAAGTGACGACATATCTGATAAGTCATCACATGTCTGATAAGCTGTCAAGCCTCGTCGCTAGCCCAAGGCAGAGATTATCAAAGTGAAGAGGAGTTGACGACATTCTTGATAAGATTTCAGACTCCTAATAAGCCGTCACACCTGTCGTCACCTATCCTAGAAAATACTATGATTTATGATTTCGTTTTCATAATTAAACTGAAGTATTTAAATCATATGTTAGGGTTTTCATTCATGATCTTGGACATCTGGAACTCACGTCTTTAAAACTTTTCTCTCTAACTTCTGACTTTAATTCTTTAGAGAGATTATTACAATTGTTTTGGGATTTTCTACTGGATCAAATCTGAGAAACACTTGTTGCTATTAATCTTACTGGAAGATCATCTATCTAAGTATGAATTCAACTTGTTGTCTTGCTTATTTTACTATGAGTATCTAAATTCCCTTAACCCGAGTTGTGGGATCTATGGGTTTGGGTTTGTAACGTAACTAAATGTCCAAGATTCTGACGGTCGTAGGAACCTCTTGTTAATTCCATTAATTTACATGTTGACTATTGGTTGCAAACAAAAGACTTTGCTTACGGGTGATTTGCTTGAGATAAGAAATCAACCCTAGTAAGAAGTGAATTATCAATAGGGACTTGGAAGCATTAAACTTCCATTCAATAATTAATGTTGTAACAAAATTAATTAACTTGGGATAACATCCTGTTATGAAATATAAATTTCCTAAATTCGAGAGAATTAGGTAATTAAATGTCTAAATAGGTTGAGAAACATTTAGACATAACTTCAAAGAGGATAGTCTGCTATTCCTACCTACCACAAGAATCTTTAACCATTACTAGCATCTGTCAAATCCCAATACCCATAGGGAACATAACTCTGGTTCTCCTTATCATATTGATTTTAAACACTAAACTGAGAAACAATTAATTGTTAAACTTCCAAAAAAAACCATTCATAGGAAACTGGTAACTATCAGTTGATTAACCCACAGATAACTTAAATTCACACCCTATTCCCAGTGGGATTCGACTCCAACCTAGTTGGGTTATATAGTGACAATGATCTCTTACATTCTCGTAAGAGAGGTGTAGTTTGAGTGTTATCCAAAATTACACCATTGCTGGGGAATACGGTTGTAAATTTAAGTTTGTGTGTGCTAATTGACTGTTAGTCAAGTTTCCTAATTTTATGTTTATTTGTTGTTTTTGTTTTCTGCAGGAATTTTGTGGTATATGCCAAGAACCAAAAGTTCCGGAGGACCGTTATTACCATATAATCCTGAACCGCAATTAATCAGCAGAATAGCAGACCAGCAGGAGGCTGATAGGTTAGCATCCTTAGCTAGAGCTCAGGTGAATGTGCTGAATATCGGTCAACAAGTACAACATCCAAATCCTAAGGATGAAGATTTGGGAGATGAGGAGTTGTTGAACCCAGGTAACCCAAGGCGTGTAGAGCAAATAGCTACACCAGTACAACATAATGCTAATCGGAATCGTCTGTTCTGAGAAAGGCAAGATCACCAGCTGGTCCAGTATAACCTCAGTGATAATGATGATAGAATGGATGGTGCTAGTACAATGGGTGCAATTATTCCTCCACCATTAGCACCTGGGGAAAAATTCAACATTACGAGTACTATGATTCAACTCCTTAATCTGAAGGGGTTGTTTGGTGGCCTTCATAAGGATGATCCGAACTTGCATCTGGTGAACTTTATCACCATCTATAGATCTTTTGATAACCCAGGAGTGGGTCAGAATGCTATACGTTTGAGATTATTTCCGTTGTCTCTATCCGGGGAGGCAATATTATGGCTAAATGAGTTGACACCCGATTCTATCACCAACTGGAGGCAGCTAAAATGAGCTTTCCTAGAAATATTCTTTCCACCTTCTAGGAGGGTACAGTTGAGGGATGAGATCATTAAATTTAGACATCTCCCAACTTAAGCCTTGCATGAAACCTGGGAGAGATTTAAAAAAAACCTGACGCAGTGTCCGAACCACAATATAACAGATATACACTTGTTGGAGACTTTGTACAGGGCTCTTAACTCTCTGACAAAACCAATTGTAGATAATGCTACTTGTGGTTTGTTTGTTGATCTTACATTCCCATAGGCTTCAGAAATGCTAGAGAAAATGACAAAACAGAGTCGGGCATGGCATACCAGAGACTCTGTGGCAGCAAGCCCCACTGTTTCTGTGGGTATGACTGCGGGACAACGTAGAAGAGATGCAGAGCATGATCAAGACATGGCTCACCTAAAAACACAAATGGACTTTCTAACCAAGGATTTACTATCAGGTAAAACTGAGAAAGTGAAGGTTATGGGATCGCAAGATAAAGTGGAGTCTTACTAAGAAGAGGAGGCAAAGTATGTAAACAATCAGGGGGGTTTCTGAAGCAATAGCCTAATAAATCAAGGTTGGAATTACTATGACAAGGCTAGATATAAGAATCAGGAGGAAGGAAAATAGAGGAGCAATAATGATAGGAGAGAGCTAAATGTCCCTCCTGGAAATCGTGAGACTGCTACAACAAGTTCTGAAAATATGTCCACAGAGGACATGATGGCTAAATTGTTAAAGAGAGTAGAGGCTACCATCTCAGCGGTGACTATCATGAAGATAGATCTGTCCTCTATCAGTCAGTGGTAAAATCGCACTCCACTGCGATCAAACAATTGGAATAGCAAATGAGCAAACTCTCTGCATCGCTGAACCAGAGAAATAGTAGAACATTACCTAGTGATACGGTCCAAAATCTGCGGAATGATGGCTCGTGTATGAAAATTACCACTAAAAGTGGTAAGATATTACCTGGCCTTTTTGTGGGCATAAGTTTGATTGAAGATATGATTAAAGCAGAGAATGAACCCAAGGAAGAATGTCTGGTGGAGTCTGAGAAATCGGATGGTTCTGATGATGCTCCGAAAAAGGGAAAATGGAAGGAGAAGGAGGTTGTGGTTATCACTATTCCAAAACCATCACCTTCCTTTCTTCAACGATTGAAGAAAAAAATTGATGATGCAAAATTAAGCATGTTCATGGCAATGCTCAAGTAATTGACAGTGAATGTGAAATTGGTTGAGTCACTGGATCAAATGCCAGGATATGCTAAGTTTATGAAGGATCTGTTGACAAAGAAAAGGGCAGTAAGCTATGAGCCGGTGGATAATCTCCACCATTGCAATGTCGTTTCTACATGATCCTTAGTGTAGAAGAAGGCCGACCCTGGAGCATTCACTATTCCATGTACAATCGGGCCTCTCAATATTGCTAAGGCCCAATATGATCTGGGGGCGACCATAAATATGATGCCACTAGCCGTTTATAGAAAGTTGGGTTTGGGAGATCCGACCCCGACAAACATGCAGCTGGTGATGGAGGATAGGTCTATAAAGCGGCCAATTGGAATACTACATGATGTATTGGTAAAGGTGGAAGACTTTATACTTCCTGCATATTTTGTAGTCCTTGACTATAATGTGGACTTTGAAGTACCCAGTATTTTGGGTAGACCATTCATTGTGACTGGAAGAGTTAGAGTAGACATGGAGCTGAATGAGCTCAAGTTCAGGCTCAATGACAAAGAAGCAAGATTCGCAATACACTCTCCCATGACACAATAAAAGGAGATGAGTGTTTTCTCAATCGTGGATGTATTCTATGAAGATGGTAAAGAGGTATCGCAGATTGTCTTGATGAAGTTTGAGTAGTCAAGATAACCGAGTCGTGCCACGACACTAAATTAGGCGCTTTTGGGAGTCAACCCAAAACTTTTATGTTTTCAAGCAAAGTGTTTTTATTTTTATAGTTAGGTTTTAGTACAAAGAAGGTGAAACTGATGTAGTCAGCTCAACAAAGTTGAGACATGTTCAATTAAGGCTAACGACGTTTGTGAGGGGCTATCACACCTGTGATAAGCCCTCAGAGATGGCGTCAGAGAATTCAAAATGAGGCAACATACTGCCTTGATCTAACGACATCATCGATGACTTATCAGATATCTGATAAGCTGTCAGGTGAAATTCGGGCCCAGAATAAAAAAAAGGATCCAACCTTTTCACCTTCCTGCGTACTCGTTTTTCTCTCCTTTAAGTTTTATTTCCTTCCATAGATTGTTTATTACCTTTCTTTTTCAAAATTACTTCCAAGTAAAATAAGAAAAATATCCTTTCTTATGAGAGTGGGTTTGAATTCAAACCAATCAAGGACCCTCTTTTATCTGCGAACTCTTCTTCACTCGAGTAACCAAGTGAAAGTCGTTCATCAGGTATGCTCAAAAATTAAGTCTTCTCTTCATTTGGTAAGTGATGCAACTAATGTAAATCTTAGTTTCAAAGGGATTGAGGCAAGCATAACTTGCCATTGTGAGAAAAATAACATCTATGGTTTATAGCGCTGCATTGTGCGAAAGAACCCAGGGCTTCGCTCAAGAACACAACTCCATGCGATTCTAAAAACAAAATGGTTTGATAATGAAGAATAAAAATGGTTTAGAGGTTGTATTCTGAGCTAACGACGTGTTTGTTAAGTTATCACACATGTGAAGGCTTATCAAATTATGTCATCGCAAGCTGGGAAAATACATTTTTTCTGTTTAAGGCTGACGATATGCCTGATAAGCTATCACGAATGTGACGGCTTATCAAACTATGTCACCATGAGTTAGGAAAAATAGGCTTGTTCTGTTTAACGCTGACGATATGTCTGATAAGCTATCACATTTGTGACGACTTATCAGAACATGTCGTCACAACTTTGCTCGGATACAATTATGAACCTCTTTTTAGGGATGTGGAATTATAATGACTGAACTGCTTGAGTTGCATGAGAATGAGTGTAAATGATTGCTTTATTTTGCTACAGGTCTTATAATGGCACCCAAGTAAAAGAGCACCAAACCTACAAAGAAAGTGCTAAAGGGGAGTGTACCTCGGAGTCTCTTCGATGAGGGATCCGATTACGAGGAGGAGGAGCCACTGCTCAGGAAGAAAAGTGAACATAACTCTGGTTTTCCTTATCATATTGATTTCAAACACTGAACTGAGAAGTAATTATTTGTTACACTTCCAAAAATCCCCATTCATAGGAAACTGGTAACTATCAGTTGATTAACCTGCAGATAACTCAAATTCACTCCCTATTCCCTATAGGATTTGACCCCAACCTAGTTGGGTTATATATTTACAACGATCGCTTACATTCTCGTAAGAGAGGTGTAGTTTGACCATTATCAAATATCGTCATCCATCTAGTAACTGCAACTTACCTGCATCCAGTCTACACTCCAAGAAAAAATGTAGATGAGTAGGGTCAGTACAACCACACGTACTGGTAGGAATTATCGTCCGACCGTGTTAGTTCATATAATCATAAAATAGAATTAACAAAAATAAATCATGACATCTTGAATGGAACATAATTCAACTAATAATATTATTACATTACCTAAATAAGGTACAACATCTAACTACTCTTCCAACACCATCAATATTATATTCGCTACTAACATACTCTAGCCTCATTAATTCACACCATCAACCACAATCGAACGCTAATACATCACTATTCCTCTTTATTCACCTTATCTCTTTTATTACTCATATTCACAGGAACAAACCCCTAATCATAGACAACTCACACTAAACTCTCGGGCTAACAACCAAATGTTGTATTATAATATTAATGAATAATAACTAGCCGTTTTGAAAAGTTATGATTAAAACACATATAAATGAAGCAAGTCAACAAACATATAAGTAAGTACAAAGTTTAACTTTTTCAAATACATATCACACAATCAAATACCCATTGAATCAACAATACAACAATAACAGATTAAATACCGCTCACAAATAAACCACATAACCATTAAGCGTATCAAACATCCTGTAAACATCCGCAGACTCAACAAATATGTACACGCATGCTATAGGACTTATTTTTTCCCAAATAGTCATGCCCTGTAGGGAACAATCTATGTTCATGTATTGTACCGGCGTGGTATCCGATCCAATATATACATATCCATACCGGCGTGGTACGAGATTTAATATATACATCCGTACCGGCGTATTACCTAATCCAATATATACATATCCATACCGGTGTGGTACCCAATCCAACTTATACATATTCATACGGGTGTGGTACCCATTCCAACATATACATATCTGTACCGACGTGGTACCTGATCGAACATATACATATCCGTATCGGCGTGGTACCTGATCCAACATATACATATCCGTTCCGACGTGGTACCCAATCCAACATAACCAAGTATTATCAATATCAAATTTACACAACTTCACAGCATATAACAATGTTCCAAGTTTACGAGTACACTTAAAGTCATAAGAAAATTCTATCAAGTAAACTTTCAACAATCATTTATACACGCATCAACAATCCAAGCATCAACAATTTAAAGTATGTCCGAAGACCAATCAACAAGTATTCATAGCATTACTTTAAGGAGTTATCATTATAAAACAAGCCACTCATAGGCACAATTCAATAAACCATTACTCTCACCAATTTAGCCTCTCATAGGCATCTAATAAATATAGTATTTTTATCAATATCAAAACAAGAATATCATAAAATGAATCACAATTTAATTCCTACGCATACAAGTCACTATTGGAGCCTTAATTACTCATTAAAAAAAAGGACAACCAGGTACACTAAAGCTACCGCTATGTGCGGTGTCCGGGGAAGGACCCACCACAAGGGTGTATTATACACAGCCGTACGTTGCATTTCCTCCAGAGGCTGTTTCCAAGGCTTGAACCCGTGACCTCCTGGTCACATGGCAGCAATTTTGCCAGTTACTCCAAGGCTCTCCTTCAGCCTTAATTACTCATTAATTATTAAAATTATTATTATATTCTTAAATACCGCAACTGGGGTTCTGAAATCACCACCTATAACTAGCACATTCACGCGTATCATTATCCTCTATCGCTTTTCAAATAATACAATCATCACACTAATTCAAGTCATCTTTCCCTTAAATATTACTATGCTTATAAATATTCGATCTTAGCATAGTTCTCCTTATCATATGATTGCACAATCCATAAAACCTAATTCCATTACTACTCAACTAGGTTTATCACTAAAACAACTTAAAAGAAAATCATGTTCATATACTATATTTACAACAGTCTCCTTTCGGGCACATAACACATAATATCATAAATATCACATAATCAATCAATAATATAGTTTTTGGGATTAAAGTTAAGTACTCGTGTCTTTATCCACCTCAACTCCATGCCCGCAGGCCTAGACATGCTTTCTCCCTTCAATTCTAAATTATGAAAAATATAAAATAATACAATCTTCTACTCATTAAACCTAGCCTACCTGGACGTCAAGCTTTTGAATGACCCTAGCCATAATAAGAACGCTATTTTTTTTCCTTCATGCCTTGAAATAATCAACTATCTAAAAATCAAGCAATAATAAGAGTAATTAAACAATTACTCTTCATACAAATTTCTTAGGGATTCAACCTCACTAATTCTACCATTAATCCAAGGTCTATAATATTCCCCAAGGTTAGTTATCTATTAATTAGCTCTTTCAAGCTTAACCCATCTCCATTAATGGAATTTTTATACTAAAGGTCTCATCTTTACGGAATT
Organism: Capsicum pubescens; assembly: GCA_030864215.1. Lineage (NCBI taxonomy): Eukaryota > Viridiplantae > Streptophyta > Magnoliopsida > Solanales > Solanaceae > Capsicum > Capsicum pubescens. Next base: position 204,056,448 of record CM061540.1, read on the forward strand.
CAAGGTTCTAACCATCAAAATTCATAATCTAGTTTATGAAATTCATGTTAGGAATATTTAATTTATAGATTAGAATCAGCTCTAGGTCATATTAAAATACCCATGAGTATTCCCCAAAAGAATTCCACCCTTAAATGTCTTTCTAAGGATTTTAAAGAATTAAAAGACGAAGAAAATGATAGAAAAACTTACGTCAACGAAAGAATTTCACCTTAAGCCTGGGGAAAATTACCTCTCTAGGGTTGGGGAATGAAATTTGAGGTTCTTAGACTTAAAATACTGCTGAAGCTGATTTAAATATCATCAGAATTTTCGCTACAGGGAAATCCCGTTTCAGCCCCGACAGTGCTTAGTAAAACAGTCATAACTTTTTACTCCAAATTCGGATTGAGGAACGGTTTGTTGAGTTGGAAAGAGGACTACGAGATATTTAATTTGATAGGTATTGGGATCCCTAAATTTTATTTCTAGGAGATATGATTGTTTGAAGTTGACCCTAATAAAAACCCATATCGAAACTAATTTTTAAACTTAACTTTGTGTTAGAGATATTGTATGACCTTAATTAATAGCTAAAGAAATTTCAAACTATGTTATTGATATTAGAAATCATGAATAATTAAATTCATCGGGCTTGAGTCTATCTAGACACATCTAAAGGCTAAAGTTTTTGTCAAAAAATTTAAGGTGACATAATAAATAAGATATTGGCTAATTTGGACCCAAATTAATATTGATGAATGAAAATAAAAAAATTTCATGATTTTTTAATGAATAATTTAGTATAGACAAAATGGGTCGTTACATTTGGGGTCAGCTGGCCAAAATGACATAATTGCGCAAAGGGAAAATCCTGCTAGTCCACGTTAGCGACAGCTTGTGCACAATCGCATCAACCACGAACTCGTTAAGATCACTACGATCGCGGTCCTTTGACCTATCTTAACTGGCCGCGATTGCGGTCATCAGACCATGATCATGATAAATGAGACCATGTTCTTCTCCAAATGTACTAGCTTGCTCCCACATCTTTCCTTCTCATAACATGTATGCCTGCATAATATGGATGTTAGTGCATTTAATCACAAGTATGTCTCACTTATTTATTCAAAACATGGTAATGTGCACGAATGTTGAGTACAAATGAGTGGTAAATTAACTACTCATCACACGCCTAACACAACTTAAGGGAGTATTCATAAAATGAGATAGAACGAAGAACATTTCGCCCAAGCTTTAATATACACATGAGCTCCACGAGAATGGTGATATTAAAATGCAACAAATTCATTTAAGTGACAATGTACTTGATTTATTCACCAAGTCTCTTCCAACTACAACTTTCAAGAAGATGGTGTCACGACCCAATTTACGAGTCATGATAACACCTACAAAATATTGCTAGTAAATAAGTTGAACAGTAACCCGGAGCTAAATGCAATGGGCTAACTTGGTGGAAATGCCCCTGAAAGGGCCTAATAGGCAAACCAACACAAAAAATAAGTAAGGAAATAGAAATAATTCAAAGGTAGTCACTACATAAATACCATCCGATGATTTGGTATGTCTAGTACAAGAGCACCTAGTAATAATAATACAATCCAAGTCTTAAAATAGTCAACATAATCCTATCTTGAAACTAAAGACTAGACATGAAATAGAAGGAAATAGGTGACTTCAATTCTAAGAGCTCAACCTATCTCTAGATATAAAACATAGTACAAACGTCGATCAATAACATAACTAGGACTCAAATATGCACCAAAAAGGTACAGAAGTATAGTATGAGTACTAAAACAACGGGTACTTAGTAGGCATCATCGATCGACTGAGCTTAATCATGATATGGGTATGATATAATGCAAGACAACATAACTACGTCAAAGTAAGGAAACGAACGTGAATCAACTCCCAAATCGCTGCCCATACATAGGTAAATAAACTAAAAAAATAGAATAACATAACATAAAGCATCAACATACGCAAACATAGCTTCAATTGGCACCCATACACTATTTAGTACAAAAAAGTAAATAACCCAGCGCAAGCCCCCATAATCCTAGAAGGTACAAACAAGATAGCATATCCCACCACCGTAATTTATTAACTCTCATAATACTATTAGAATTAATCCAAGTCATTTCACAATATTACCATCGTTTATCTGTATTCATCATTTGTCAATTAATCAACACTTATCGACTAATCATTAATTCACTAGAATCCATTTATATCATATCACATTATAACCATTTCCTCATTATCATACTTACCCATATTGCTATTTTAAATCTCACACCCTGATATCATCATATCATAATAAGTATATCATCATAGAATAATATGTGTATCCGGACATGAACCGATATATATATTATTAATAGTCTGACTTGAACCGGTAAATGTAATTAATATCGGGAATTGAATTGGCAAATATAATCAATATCATATGCATCTTCCATACTCAAATTGGTAATTATAATTATGTCAACATAATAAATAATATCATCAATAGCATAGATAATAGCATAATCAATCGACATCAACCTTCATATAGCCAACATAGCCATCAAGCGTCAAGGTTTCTCAATATCATCTCAATAAGAATTATCAGGAGTCTAACAAGTGTGATAATGTCTACAAAAATTAACATGTGTCTTAGCCTAAGGTGGGTCAAGGGCCCACTTCTAATACCCAAAGTTCCATTTTAGGAAAATTCTATCAGAACTAGGCTTAAGATATCTAAATCTAATTTTAGATGTTAAACAAGCCTTAATTATCCCTAAGATAGAAAAATTACCTAAATATAAGCACTAGGACAATTATACCTAATTTACGATTTACGGATGTCTTAAATAGTCCAACTAACCCAAGCATTGCAATTCATAATGTCATTAGCTAAACCCATACCAAATCAAACACAACATCATAAACATACTATGTATTAGCTCAATCTAACAATGGATAAAACCTAGCCTACATGGGCACCGAAGAAAACTCACAAGATCCGCTAGATAACAACTTTTTTCTTCCAAGATGCTTCCAAAATATACAAAGATAGCAAAATCACATTCTACTCATTAATATGAGAATAATGATACCCATATTTCACTATTGTTCTTCAGGTCCAAAAATCACATCAAAACCACATCTGGGTCCCACTTACGAAAATTGCATTTCCAAAACCAGCCCAACCTTCTCACACACTCAAGGTATAATTACCCTTAGAAATAGGTTAAATCCATGCTAAATTAGAGCTGAAATCAAGACATAAAACTTTTGGGGTTTTAAACAAAAAATCAAAAAAATATACCAACAAAAGGGTGGATTCTTACCTCAAATCAGAAGATAACTATGGAATCAAGTGTTAATAAGGCCTTCCATCATCCAAGAGTCTAAATCCCACTTAATCTTAGTCTTTATGCTTTAAGATCTCAACAAATGGATGACAAATGGATAAAATAGCAAAATAAGGGGTCTTTTATACCCAACCAAGGCCCTCGGGTATCGCTATCGCGTCCCGAGTTATCTCGATCACGATATCTTTTCGCTGGCACATGAGTCATGATTTATACCATCAATACATGATCGCGTTATATAGGCCTATCGAGAGAGTCACAATTATTGTCCAAAGAGTTGCTATCACGATACACCAGAAACCTGATGCACCAGATTTTTCAAAGTCCAAAATAGACTTCAACTGGGTGCTTGAGATTCATACGAAATATCGTATACATAAATGAACTATGTAACCACACCGAATTCAATGTTTTGGACTCAATGGCATGGTCAAAATTTTAATTCGAGGCCATTTCAATAAAATATGGGTCCTATGCCTATATTTCAAATTCTTAACTTTTCGACAAATAGGTCGAAATGATCTTGGGTGCCTCGGTACCAAAACTATGAGTCCAACCAACCTAAAAGCAATATTCTAGAGCTGCTGGAATAGTCAAAATTTACATTTGAGGTTGTTTGGCTGAAGTTTTTACCTGGTGGTTATTTGGAACAAACAAAGACTTCAAAATAGGGAAATGACTATAAAAACCAATTGAGCAGTTCGGTAACCAAACTGTCAGTTCTAGTAAGTCATAAATGACTTAGTGTAACTATAGAGAAGATCTAACAACAAAATAAGCAGAATTATGGAAAATGAACTGAAGAATCATTACAATATCCACTTCTAAAAGAACTTTCGTCTGTGAAAGTTAGGGATTAAGATGTACTTGAAGTCTCAAACAACAAAGGATACTAGGTCCTCATCTTGATCTCAATCTTCTAAGTAGCCTCCTCTACTAGGTTATGCCTCCACTGAACCTTCTATATAACAATCTCTATAGTGCTAAGCTGCCTAATATCACTAGCCAAAATGAGCATCGACTCCTCCACAAAAGTCAAATGCTCATCCAACTGGATGAGTCCCATCTAAGAAGATGAGATAGGTCAGGAATTTATCACAGCAACATAAAAACATGGAAAACTGGATGAACAACAACAAAGTAAGGATCTAAATCTAACTCATAAGCCACTTAACCAATTATATGAAGAATCTCAAAAGGTCAAACATATCTAGGGATGAGCTTTCCCTTTCTCACAAACCTTATCACACCCTTCATAGGCAATACATGAAGGAATACTCGGTCATCAACTCCAAATCTCAAGGCATAAAGTCTACAGTCTGCATAGGACTTTTTCCAACTCTGAGTTGCTCTTAAATTATCCTGAATCTGCCCAATGACTCTTGTTGCAGATCAGTACCACAAGATCGTATCTCAAAAGTCTCAAACCATCAAATTAGAGAATGACATATCCTACCATACAAAGCCTCAAAAGATGCCATCTAAATTATTGAATAATAACTATTTATATAAGAAAAATGGACAAGGCTATGTGATCCTCTATTGGCCTTCAAAATCCATAACTTAGGCTAGGAGCATATCTTCAAGAAACAGAATAGTTCGCTCAGACTGGTGTCATGACCCAAACCAGGGCCTAGACGTAATGGGCATCCCAAGTCCAACTAGGATCGGGGACCGCCACCTTAACACAACCTAACCGCCTATTACAACCTCATATGAGCTAAATTTTAAAAATAAAACAAGATAGAATTATTGTTCGCATTAAGACTCTAGGATAAGATCACGATCGTGATTGCCTCAACCGAGTCTAACCGTACCAAACCCAACCGTCCATACCATACCAAAACCAAAAAGAATATAAAAACATAATATATTAATCAATCCCAAAATGTTATATGATGGAACACCAATAATATCATCCAATAATGTCATCCCCGCCAATGATGCCAATGCTAAGGAAGATACCAATACCGATCCGGCCCATACCAACCCCCAGACGAACCACAAATCCTCTATCCAAAAGAAGACAAATATTTGATTGGGACATACCCCCAACCATGGCCAAAACTAATTTCCAAAATGAAAACAAAATGTCTAAAAGTATCCATATAATGAAATGGATCCTTTCGGAAAGATGGAAGCTCGTCACTTTAATCCAAATGTTGTCCCTGAGTCAATCACTATGTAAGAGGAGTCGAACGGTCGGTTCTTGGATAGCGTGGGTACACAGCCGCCAGTAGATGGGTTAGTGAGTGACCGCTAGCATGTATCTCATGATAAGGCTAATGTAATGCCAATTAAACAACCAAGTAAAACCATCTATGATGCATACAAATATACATATATAAGTGCCGAGAAAGTGAATCCTTTTTACCTGGGTTGTGTAACCTTGCAGTTTAACCACACCACTGGGAAGTATGGGTTCAACTTCCTCTTCTAAAAGAGTCTCAGTGCGTATAGCTGCATGACCAGGAAATATCCTATGGGATGACTAGTACATCCCTCCAATATAAAATGTTACACTCGAACGTGGCCATCAACGACCCCTTATATCGGCCAATATGAGTTTCCTATTGTTGTTCCCCCGTAACCTACACCTTTGACGACTTAGTTACACATCCCGCCATCAATACCCAAATTAAAAACATGAACAAACCAATCAAATTACAATTTATTAGCCAAGGCCATTTATTAGTGATATACTCATACCAACCATACTTGCAAGATTTATCCATAGCCAAACACTTTAGGTTAAGGGGACTCTCAAGTGCCCTATTCCTTTACCATATTAATCTCTTGGGAGACCTCCATGTATTTCACAAGAAAAAACAAAAATCCTTTATCCTTTATAAACCATTTAAACCATTTATAGTTTCATGCATAAGTTGAAAACAAGCAAGAGTTCCATTTAAAGAAGTTAATGCAATGAACATATATTTTTATATGCATTTTATCAAATGCCTTGGGGGCATAATTTAACCAAAACCAATTCCAAAGACCATTAAACCATTACCATGCAATCCTATTGCCCAAAACCACCATTAATGCATACAAAAGCATAATTAAACCATACAAAACAATAACCAAACCATTATAAACAAAAAAACCCCATTTATAGTAGGAAACCATAAACCATGCAACATTGAAACCATGAAAACAACCATAACATTCATGCCTTTTTAGTAATAAGAAGTAGGGAAAAGACACATGCCTTAAAACGAGAAAGTTGATGGAAGAAAATCACCAAAGCAATCCCCAAAACAATCCCCAAGTTGAAACACTAGCTCTCTTGCCCTAAAATCTCACGAGAGAATTGTTATACCCCTACTTAAGTCCCTTAAAACCCGTTATAGGGATACGATTGACCCTATTACAAGTCGTACCCTTCCTTACAATTGGTTCCCACCAGTCGTACCCTGGCCTTAACCTTAGATCAGATAATATCCAGTATATGACTCATCCCACTAAGTCGTAACCTCAACATTTTATCCGTACCCATGATCCGTATCCCTGGAAGAATAAATTACCAAGAGGATAAAACACTGCCTACCTTATGAGTCACCGATACTACTCGTATCCAAGCCTTACGACTCATACCCTTAAGTCATGATCATTCTAGTGATCGAAACTATCCTACCAACTAATACTGGTCAGCTTACAAAAGGACCATACCACTCGTACGCCAGCATACCGCTCGTATCTATGAGTTGTATTGGGTTTGGAGAACATTTTCAAGGAAAAAATTCTAAGGCCAAAACCCTGGATGTAACATTATCTCCCACTGGGAACATTTATCCCCGAATGACGAACAAGGTAGAGGTAACCACACACAGAGTAATTTGCATTATCAAATAACCCTTTAAAAAAGTTTGAAAAAAAAGGCAAAGATATCTATCTTTCTTTTAACGAACTCAGAAAATAAAGATGTGTTGAAGAACACATACTTTCCATACGAATACGAGGAGTAGAAAACAAATGCGGATACTTGGACTTCATTTCCTCTTCCGCTTCCTACGTAGCTTCTTCTACCTTATGGTTTCGCCATAGAACCTTAACCAAAGTCACCTCCTTGGTCTGCAACCGACGAACTTGCCTATCTAATATCTTAACCAAGACCTCTTCATAAGATAGAGAATATAAGATATCTAACCCTTCCAAATAAACAACCAAAGAAGGATCGTCAACACACTTCCTCAACATAGAAACATGAAAGACCGGATGAACCAAACCCAAATTCACAGGCAATACTGTCAGCCCTAACATCGATGCCAATGCTAAGGCCGAAACCAATACTGATCCTGCCCACACCAACCCCCAAAAGTTCCACAAATCCTTTATCCAAAAGAATACAAATATTCGATTGGGACATGCCCCCAACTATGGCAAAAACCAATATCCAAAATGAAAACAAATTGTGTAAGAGTATCCATATCATGAAACGGAGCCTTTCAGAAAGATGAAAGATCACCACTTCAATCCAAATATTATCCCCGAGTCAATCACTATGTAGGAGAAGTCGAACAGTCGGTTCCTGCAGAGTATGGGTATACAATAGCAGTAGACAGGTTAGCGAGTGACCGCTAGTATGTATCTTATGATAAGGTAATACCATTTAAAAAACCAAGTAAAACCATTCATGATGCATACAAACATACATATATAAGTATCGGGAAAGGGAATCCATGTTTCTCATGCATTTAAAACCTTTTACCTGGGTTGTGTAACCTTGTAGTTGAACCACACCCATGGGCCGTATGGGTTTAGCTCCCCCTACTGAAAGATTCCCAGTGCATGTAGTTGCACAGCCAGGAAATAACCTATGGGATAACTAGTACATCCCTCCAATATAATGCGTTACGCTAGCACGTGGCCATCAAAGACCCCTCATATTGGCAATTATAAGTTTCCAGTTTAAGTTCCCCCGAAACCTCCACTTTCCACGGCTTAGTTACACATCCTGCCATTGATGCCCAAATCAAAACCATGTACAAACTAATTAAATTACCATTTATTAGCCAAGGCCATTTATTGGTGGTATCGTCATACTAACCATACTTGCAAGATTTATCCATGGCCAAACTATTTAGGTTAAGGGGACTCTCAAGTGCCCTATCTATTTACCATATTAACCTCTTAGGAGACCTCTATGTATTCCACAAGAAAAACCAATAAGCCTTTAACCTTTGTAAACAATTTAAACTGTTTACAGTTTCATGCATAAGTTGAAAACAAGCAAGAGTTCCATTTAATGAAGTTAATGCAATGAATATATCTTTATAAGCATTTTATCAAACACCTTCAGGTCATAATATAACCAAAACCAATTCCAAACAGCATTAAACAATTACCATGCAATACAATTTCCCAAAACCACCATCAATGCATATAAAGGCATAATTAAAACACAGAAAAACATAACCAAACCATTATAAAAAAAACCCCAATTTATAGTTGGACACCATAAACCATGCAACATTGAAACCATGAAAAAAACCATAAAATTTATGCCTTTTTAGAAATAAGAAGTAGGGAAGAGAAACATGCCTTAAATCGAGAAAAATAATAGAAGAAAACACCAAAGCAAGCTGCAAGTTTAAACCGTAGATCCCTTGCCCCAAAAGCTCTTGAGAGAATTATTGAATGTTTAGGAATAGTTTTCTATGTGTTAATGAATAAAACAATAGGGTAAATAACCTCCTAAGTGTAATAGAAATAGTGGGTCATAATTAGGGTAAGTAGGAAAATGTCCAGAATACCCATACTTAAGTCCCTTAAAAACCCATCCCAGGGATATAAATGACCCTCTTACGAGTCGTAGCCTTCCTTACGATCGGTTCCCGCCAGTCGTACCTAAGCCTTAACCTTGGATGAGAAACTGCCAGTATATGACTCATCCAGCCAAGTCATAACCTCAGCATACGATCCATACCTATGATCTGTATCCCTGGCAGAATGAATTACCAAAGTATCAAACATTGCCTACCATACGAGCCACAGATATGAATCCTATCCAAGCCTTACGACTCATACCCTTAAGACATGACCATTCCAGTGATCAAAACCATCCTACCAACTAACACTAGTCAGCTTACAACAGGACCATACCACTCGTACCCCAATATACGACTAGTATCTATGAGTCATATTAGGTTTGGAGAACGGTTTTTAAAGAAAATTTTATAAGGCCAAACCTAGGATGTAATAACTGGCCATCGATCTATAGATGGATGGTTGTACTAAGATCCATTTATGTACCCAACTCCTTCTTACAAGCTCTCTAAAAGCTAAAAGTAAACACAAAACCTTTGTCTTATAAAATATATATGGGCACGCCATGCATATGGACTACCTCACGCACATAGATGTGAACTAACCTCTCAGCTTTGAAGAACATCTAAATATGAAGGAAATATGCTGACTTGGTAAATTGATACAAAATGGCAAAAATACCATTAAAACCACGGGAAGTTTGATGTAAACCACTAACAAAATCACTGGTAATCCGCTCCCATTTCTACTTAGGAATGGGCAATCTCTGAATCAAACCACCAGGTCACTGATGCTCAGTCTTTACTTGCTGACAACAAAGGCATAGAGCTATAAAATTTGTCACATCTCACTTCATACTACTCCATTAATAATTCTCTGTCAAATTCCTATACATCATAGTTGTGCCCAGATGAATAGAATATCTAGAGCTATGAGCTTCATGAAGAATCAATGGTGTTTCACTCAGACTATCCAATCAACACCTAATCACAAATGAAGTTAATCTTACTATCCTCAAACTGATGATCCTAAATCTGCTCAAAAAGTGAAAATCTCACCTCAACACTAGCAAGAATCCATCTAGGGTATGAAATATCAAGGCGAACCATCAAGTTGGCTAAGAACTGAATGTCTGTACCAACGTCCTTTAAGAAATTGAAATACACACCAAGATAACCATACTCACTATCTAGCGACTCAAGTCATCAGCTACTACATTAGCCTTATTTGGAGGATACAAGATAGAGATAGTATAATGCTTTAGCAACTCTATCTATCTATGTTGTCTAGAATTTAGCTCTCTCTAGGTCATAAGATGCTGAAGACTAAAATGGTCGGTGAAAATATCACAATGCACACTATAACTATAATGCCTCCAAATATTAAGTGCGAAAACTATCACCGATAATTCCAAATCATGAGAGGGGTAGTTGCACTCGTGAACCCTAAGTTGCCTCAAAGCATAAGCAATAACACAACACTACTACATCAAAACACAACTTAGTCCAACACCAGAAGCATCACAATACACGGTGAATCCATCACCCTCAACAGGAATTACTAGAATATAAACCAAAGTCAAAAAATCCTTAAGCTTTTCAAAGCTTAACTCCCACTCCACGAACCATTGGAAGGGAACCTCCTTCAAAGTCAATCTAGTCATAGATGCTAAAATAGTAGCAAAACCCTTGACGAATCGTCTATAATAACCTACCAAATCAAAGAAGCTACGAACCTCAGTCGGAGATGTGGGTGTATCCCAATCACAAATTGCCTCAATCTTTGCAAGGTCTACCGTAATACCATCCTTGGACAACACATGTTCAAGGAATGTCACTGACTCAAGCCAAAACTCACACTTAGAGAATTTGAGAAAAAGAACATGATCTCTCAAAGTCTGGAGCACAATCCTAAAATGTAGCACATGTTCCTCTTTACTCATAGAGTATACAAGGATATCATTGATGAACACATTCACAAAGGAATTCAAATTAGGCTTGAACACTAGGTTCATCAAATCCATATATGTAGCTAGGGCATTAGTCCAGCCATATGACATCACCAAGAACTCATAATGACTATAAGGGTCCTAAAACCTGTCTTCGAGATATCCTCAACCCAAATCCTTGATTAATGATAACCAGATATCCAATCAATCTTAGAAAACAATGTCACACACTAAAGCTTGTCAAATAAATCATAAATATGAGGCATAGGATAATGGTTCTTCACTGTTACCTTTTGAAGATGCCTATAATCAATACACATATGTATGAAGCCAACTTTTCTTTGACAAACAACATAGGAGCTCCTCAAGAAGACACACTCGACCTAACAAAACCCTTACCAAGAAGATCTTGAAGCTGATGATTCAGATCCTTAAGCTTGGTAGGAGCCATACGATAAGGTGTTACAGAAATAGGTTGGGTGATAGGCAAAATATCAATAGAAAACTCAATCTCACGGATAGGGGGAATACCAAGAACGTCTGTAAGGAACACCAAAAAACTCACACACTATAAGAATAGAGACAAATGATGGACTCTCCATACTATTATCATAAAAATAAGCGAGATAAGACTCACATCCTGTAAAAATAAGACTCCTACCATGATCATAAGAAATAATCCCCGTCAGATCGCGACTAACCACTCTGTGCCATATAACTGGGGGTATGCTGAGAATGGCTAAGGTAACAGTTTTGGAAAAATAATCCATGACTGCAAGATAGTGGGATAACTAGTCCATGCCCAGAATAACATCAAATCCACCATATCCAGAATAATAAGATCAACATGAGTATTAACATCTCTAAAAATCAAAAAATATAATCTGAAAACTCGATCCACAACTAAAAAATCACCCACAAGAGTCACCCACAAGAGTCGATACATGTAAGGTAACAAATAGTAAATCCTAAGATAACTCTAACCGTGGAGCATAATAAGTAAAAAAATAAGAATAAGTAGATATCTGATCAAATAAAGCAAGGTCCAACTGATGGCTCACCAAAATCATACCTATATTAACAACATCCAAAGACTCGACCTTGTGTTTAGCAGGTTCTGTATACAACTAACCATGCCCACCACCTCGTTAGGATCTTAACCGACCTCCTATCCTTCTTTCCTAAGAACTTCTTCGGGTAACTTGGAAATGACCCATACAACCCTAATATCTACCTCTAGTTGAGGGATGAACTGCTCTAATAGGGGAAATAATCAAAGTTAAAGAAAAAATCACCCCACTACTACGACACTTCTGAGAATAATGATGAAAAGATCTACAATGATAACATGCTCCCTGAGCTGAACCAGAACCAACAAATCTGGTTGACCCAGAGTAACTACCATGACTAGAATAGTCGAAAGATGAACCCTTCAAAAATTGATTGCCAACCTGACTAGAGCGATCAATAGAAATAGATTGACCTTCGTCAGTAATCTAGATTTCTTTCAGAACTGATGACTAGGATGACTATGAGGTTGATAGGATAGATACAGAGAATACCCGTTATGAGAACTGCTACCTATGAATTGGGAACTACTATGACTTCTATTGAAACTGCCTATTATCTAGGCCTCTTATTGTTGCCCTCTTGCGCTTCACGATACATCTCCTCAATCACCCGAGCATGATCTAAAACCTCAATAAAAGACCTACCACAGCAACAAAGCTTTGAGTAGACATACAAAGGGGAAGTCTCAATCCTCGAACAAAGCAATAAACTGTCTCATACTCAGTGTCCAAAATAGAAGTTTCATGCCTATCCAACTCATGAAAATGAACCTCATACTCTGCTAATACCATGGAGCCCTACTCTAATCTGTAGAACTAATCCCACAAATGATCTTTAAGGCTACGAGGCATGTACTTTTCTAAGAACATCTCTGAGAATTGATTTCATGACAAGAGAGAAGATCTAGTTGGTATGGAATCCATTTAACCTCTCCACTAATATCGAGCAGCCAAATCCAACTAAAATATAGTGTAATCAATACCATGAGTCTTAACAGGGTCTAAATTATAGAGTTTATGCTTACAAGTGATCAGGAACACATATGCATCCTCGCCCGGAGCATTAGAAAACCTTGGCAGACCTAACCTCAATAATCTACCCAATATTTTATGCTCCTTAATAGATAGAGTAGGCTGGGAAATCATTGGCAGAACCACTACTGGCTGAGCAACCGTTGGTGCAGGAGGGACCTCAATTCTAGAAGCTCTATCTATAGGATGTGCCCCTACCTTAGTACCACTCTGATTAGTAGAATGTGCACCATATGATTGATTACCACCAAATATTTTCAAAATCTAAACAAAATAATCTCTAAGCAATAAAGAGGAAATAAACCCTGGTAGAACCTGGACATGTCCCTAGCCCACCGCTTGTAGGGGCGGAAGAATCCCTTGCTCAAGATAGGGAATAGGGTTTTGTGAAAGACCCTTCTCCTAGACCCTAGTTAGGCATATATATCTTGGTTTTCCATGACCTTTAGGTTTTCCAAGAACAAGAGTAGGATCTTTAGTCTTGATCTCAAGACCCTTATGTCATGTAGCGGTAGCATGGGTCATTGGCACTCATATACCAATTAGTGCAGAAAAGTAAATAACATATCACAAGACCCTATAAGCCTTAAAGGTACAAACAAGATAGCATATCCCACTGCTATCATTTATCAACTCTCATAATGCCATTAGAATTCATCGAACTCATGCCATACTATAGCCATTGCTTGTCCATATTCATCTTTTGTCAATTAATCAACACTTATCAATTAATTATTATTTCACTAGGTTCCATTTATATCATATCATATTATAACTATTTCTTGATTTACAAACTCAACCAAATTGCTATTATCAATCTCACACCCCGATATCATCATATCATAATAAGTATATTATTATAACAAAATATGTGTATCTGGAATCAAACTAATATATATATATATATATATATAAAATCAAGAGTCAAAATTGAATTGGTAAATATAATTAATATTTGGACTTGAACCGATAAATATAATCAATATCATATGCATCCTCCAAACTCAAATCGATAATTATAATTATATCAACATAATCAATAATATCATCAATAGCATAATCAATACACATCAACCCTCACATAGCCAACATAACCATCAAGTATAAAGGTGTCTTAATATTACCTCAATAAGCATTACCAAGAGTCTAACAAGTGTGATAAGGTCTACAAAAGTTAGCATACATCTTAGCCTAAGGTGGGTCAAGGGCCCACTTCTAATTTCTGAAGTTCCATTTTAATAAAATTATATCCGAACTAGTCTTAAGGTATCTAAATCAACTTTTAGATTTTAAATAATCCTTAATTATCCCTAAAATAGGAAATTTACCTAAAATATAATCCACTAGGACAATGATGCCTAATTTACGATTTATGAATGGCCTAAACGGTTCAACTAACCCAAGCATCGAAATTCATAATACCGACACCAAAACCTATCCTAAATCTAAAAAAAATATCATAAACATACTACAAATTAGCTCAATATAACAAGGGGTAAAACCTAACCTACTTGGACGTCGAAGCAAGCTCATAAGATTCGTTAAATCACCATTATTCCCATATGAGAAGCTTCTGTAAGATATCAAGCTATAAAAATCACATTCTACTCTTTAATATAAGAATACTGATACCAATATTTCACTATAGTACTTTGAGTTCAAAAATAACATCAAAACCCCATGTGGTCGAAAATAGCATTTTCGAAACGAACCCAACCTTCTCACATACTCAAGGAATCATTGCCCTAAAAAGAGAATGAAATCCAAAATAATTAGGGCTAAAATCAATCCCTCAAGATTTTGGGTTTTGGACTAAGAAATCAAGAAAATCTACCAAGAAGAGGGTGAATTCTTACCACAAATCGAAATATAATCATAAAATCAAATGTTAATCAAGCTTTCCAATAACCCTTAAGTCTAAATTCCACTTAATCTCACTCTTTTGGGTTTAAGATCTTAATATATTTATGAGGCTAAAATAGCAAAATAAGGGGTCTATTATACCCATCCCAGGTCCTCAGGTTCTGCTATCGCATCTTGGACTATCGCAATCGCGATATCATTCTGATGTCACACAAGTCGCGATCATGACCAACTATACGAGATCATATTATCTAACCCTACTCAAGCTAGTCAAGATCTCGGTCCAAAGAGACACTATCACGGTTCACCAGAAACCTGAAGCATGAAATTTTTTTAAGTCTGGAATAGACTTCAATCAGGTGCTCAAAATTCATTCGAAATCCTGTATATACAAATGAACTATGTAAACATACCAAATTAGACATTCCATACCCAATGGAATAATAAAAAAATTTATGTAAGGTTGTTTCTATAAAATGTGAGTCGCACGCCCATATTTCCATTTCTTAATTTTTTGACCAATAGGTCGAAATGAGTGTGGGTGCCTCTGGACCTGAACAAAGAGTTAAAATAGCCTAAATTTGATATTTCAGATCTTCTGGAATAGTTAGAATTCACATTCAAGATTTTTTGGCTTAAGTTTTTTCCTGGTGGCCATTTGGAACCCGCGGAGATTTTAATACAGTGAAATGGCTCTAAAAATCAAATGAACTGCTCGGTAACCAAAATGTCAGTTCCAACAAGTCATAAATAACATGGGCAGCTATAGAGAAGCTCTAAAAACAAAAATAAGTAGAAATATAAAAAATGTCCGGAAGGATCATTAAAGATGGTGCACAAAATCGGGATGCAAAATTTCAAGGATGTTCTCATTAGGGGAAGTTAATATGCGTTGTACTCTTTTTTTCTTGTTCATTTTTTTTTCATTGGGTTTTCCTTGTAATATTTTTAATGAGGCAACCTATATGTGTATTATTAGAGATATGTACTCTTTTTCTTTCACTATATTTTTTTCCACTAGATTTTTTCTAGTAATTTTTAACGACACACATTATCTTTCAGTTAGACAATGAAGGGGGAGTGTTCTGAAATTTATTACTATATATAGTGAATTTCTATTTATGAAAATGTTAGAAATCCCAACTTTTGGGACAAAGTTAGTTTTTCCTATAAATAAATGAGTTTTTCTTCATTGTAATGAAACTCCTCAATGGCCTCTCAATAAAAATAAGAATTACTCTCTCTTTTCTCTCTATTATTCTCATTCATAAATTAATATTTTATAATAAATAATACAATGTGAGCTAGCTAAAGAGGCAAATTGGAATACAATTACTAAGTTGAGTATTTTTAATAAAATATTTACAGATTTTAATAATACTCTTAAATAATTACAATAGATAGCATTAATTGCACCTACTTATGAATCATCTATAGAATTGCACTACTTACGCTAACTGAGTTAGCTTCTCTTCTCATCTTTCTTAGCTGAGTTTTATGCGATACTTCTTTGTTTCTTTTAGGATTTTTTAGGAGATTCCCTTTTTTTAGGGGTTTCATCGATTTCATCCATCAATTCCATTCTTTGTTCCATGAGTTGATTGGTTTCCTGTATGTTCAATACTTTTTTCTTTGATTTTAGTCTTAGAAAGGGTAAATTTCATGAATGAAATAAGAAAATCTCCTAGACACCAAATTACAAATCAAATACTAAATGCGTATGCTCATAGAAATAGGTTGGGGGCACTATTATGGCATTTTTCAAGAACAAACAAGATTTGGAGGCTCAAAGTTAAGATGAACAACCAAAAAGATTAAAGTAGTATTCTTAGGTAGTAGTTGATTTCTTAGAAAAAATAATATATGATGTACAAATGAAATCTTTGATTTATTGTTATGTGATCGTTAAACTTGTTGGTTTCAATATTATTTTCTGATAAAGCAAAATTATGTATGAGTTTTGTGTTGTTTAGTTAATTGAAATAAAATACAAAATTTATGGTGCGATAGTAGTAATTAAATGGTGTGTGCCCTTTGGAATTGTGGTTGTTTGGATAGTCATGAACAAAGTATTACTTTGATTTGTCGGTGGTGACTATAGTTTCACTATGTGTGCTCATTCGAATAATACTTTCTGATTGTAGTAACTGTTTGGCATTACTCAAAGATGATAGAAATTTGCTGAAACGTCAATAAAGTAGTGAAAAACTATTTCTCTATATGTGTCAATCTCCAGGAGGAGTATGGAGTTTTTATAATACATGTTGCTGACTAATCTTGACAACAATCAAGAGATGTTTGTTTTCATAAAAACCTATAATATATTAATAAGGCATGCATAATACAAATATAATACATGCCGCGGATTATGCTTGACGCTAATTAGGAGATTCTTCTCATAAGACACTTGTACTACATTTCTAATACACTTATAATATATAATTAATACATAATGTAGACTATGGTCAACACCGTGAGGTTTTTTTCATAAAACACATGTAATACATTTCTAAGGTACTTATGACATACATTTCTAAGGTACTTATGACACACACTTTCTCCTATATTTGAAGTAAGAGTGGAGCTGCTTTTTTTAATATTTCATTCGTTTTGTGATTTAAGGTAATCTTACCTGATGGTATTGTATTTGTATCTTCTCTGTTTTGGACTAAACAAAAACAATTCTTAACTTTTTCTTTTACAAGTGAACTCCACATAAATTTTCATTGCTTCTTCCTTTTAAATGCGTTCCTCACATAAGTTTTGCTATAACTTTTTAAAAAAAATTAAAATCTTATAAAATTTTGCTATGCCATCAATAGTTATTACTATGTTAAGAAAATGGCAAAGAAATATGATATAGAAGATTACTAATGATTTTTTAAAAAAATAAATAAAAAAATATGATATTAGTTAATAGCTACTTGTGTTTTTAGTGGAGGATATCAAATACACAATTTTTATTATTATTGATACTTTAAATATTAATATGTTTGAAATAAATACATTAAAAGTATTATAAATTACATTAATTAACAACTTAAAATATTCTTATATTGAAAGACCTATGCATCCGTGTCTCAATTTTTTTGTCTTACCTTCCTTTTTAATTCATTAATATATTTGAAAATTATATTAAACGAATTATAAATTTCAATATTTACTAACTTTAAAATTTTGTATATGAATTTCACTGTTTTCGATTAAAATAATGCATGCATTTCTACGAATTTATAGTTAAACTATTAGAGGTGCTCAATTATAAATGATAAAATTATTCATATCATAGAATTTTTGAGTATTAACATTAGGCCTATGCGTAGTACTGACAAAGCCAACTAGTAGTAATATATAGCGCAGACTATGCTCTAAACCAACCATGAGATTTTTTTCAAGAAACTGTCAAAGGAGAATATAAAGGAGTCAACTTTTAGGCCACTTTTTTTATATTCAAGAAATTGAAAGACATTCCATCCTTAATACAATCAAATTTATGGGCATAGAAAATTGAAAGAATATGCAATAGTAATATCAGCAACTAAACATGAACAACGTGATTCATTTGATTACCTAACCTATAAAAAGAATAAGAATATGAACATTGTAAAGAAGAATATATTTAATACACCGGTAAATGGTAATACATTTTTATTACAACCATAATACACTAAGAATATATATTACAATCATACCTTTAATTTTTGTGATGCAGTTATCTTATGTTTGACAATATTATGGTATTTTTATCATGATGAAAAGCAAAAAATGTTGTCTTTGGCCTATTAGCATTATTCCACTTTTGAATAAACAGTCTTATGAATCTTGAATATAAAAGACTGTAAGAACTTTGGCACTTCTGATTCCTGAATTAAGTGACTTTGCGATATTCAAAGACATTAGCAAAATCCTATTTACTTGAGTATGCTTACGTAATCATATACTATATCAAAAGTCCAACAAGATGACTTTTATCTTTACTTCTATCTTCTCAATTTTTGTCATGTGTTGGTTAAACTCTACAGGGTGAATGCCCTTACCATTGACTAGAACAACTCTAACTTTTTGTTGACTCTTGAAATTTTTCATGATGGTTTACAACAAGTGCCACATATATGTAAAATGAGGAACTTCATTATAGACTATTAAACTTGCCTTAAAATACTTGTATGCCTATAGGAAACCACACATATCTCATGTCTTTGTCCAAACGCCTTTCTAAATTGTTCCAAAAATCACAAGATACGGCATTTTTTTTAGTTGACAATGGCATAAGCGAGTTATAGTATTCTCCCTGCATAATGTTTTAAGACACTAATAATACATTCATTTTCTATAATAAATGTAATTGAATTTGAATTACTCACCTGTTCTATCTAATGTACTAGCTGGTAGCATTGTTCCTTTATAGAATGATAATAGAAATGTTCCATCCACAACCATTATCAGTCTATAGTACTCCCATACTTTTATTGATATAACCAAAGGTTAAAAAATACATATAAAAAAATAGCTATCGAATGATTTGTGCAGTCTTATATGAGAACCAGGATAAATTACTTTTAGTATGTGAAAGTAACTTGGCAACATGCCAACATGTTTATCAAAAATTAAGTTTCTATTTCTTTAGGTGTGTAATCTATATCTGGTTCAATACAGTCCACAATAAGACTTGCCACAATTATTTTTGTTGCTTGTTGTTCTATGCATGAATTGACCATCAACAAAATTGTATGATCTCTTTGAAAATTTATAATATTGAACATTTAGAGTTATGCAGGGTAGAAGCTCATAAAGTCCAACTATAATGTTCTCCTAGGCATTCAGTTGAATAGCTATTGAAAAAGAATAGTTAATATACAATCTCAAATAAAAAAAGTATGGCATCTTACATTTAATACACCTAGAATATATTTATACTCCATCTATAATACACCTTTAATACGAATTGCAGTCATCCCCTTAGAACGAATCATTCAGACATAATTTAATAGGTAATTCATAATATTAACTTGAATTAAAGTCCAAGTAATTGCATTTATTAATTTACTTTCACAAACATTTACACAAACTAATTTATTTAACTCTGCTATATTTACTTTTAATTATCGATGTATGTATTTCGGACTGAAACATATAGGTTTGTGTTAGGGCATGAGGAGTTTTGATGATAGACATGTGAATGAAACACGTTGAAGAAGCTGGTTCATTCAAGGTGAAATAGTCTAGCTGGCACAGGAGTTTGGATGATATGATTATGTGTTCAAGACAAACTTAGATAACATTGATTACATCAGAAGCCGAGTTAGATCAGACTAGAAGTCTTGAAGAAGTCAAGTTGATCAAGGAGTTCAGTAAGAACAGGATTTGAATTAAAAGAATCCTATAAAAACTAGGAGAGGTGAGGCGGAAGCAAAAAGGAAAAGAATTAACTGATAGAGTTCTACTGAAGAAAGAATTGAACATCAAAAAGGACTCTATCACAGGTTGGCTTAAATACAACAAACATGACTCAAAGCCAGCACTCACGCACGTACTGAAAAAGTTAAGCAACAATCAGCATACATACTTGAAGAAGAACCAAGCCTCTTACTTAGCAGGTCATAAACTGTGTAGTAGTTAGGTTCTTGTATTGTAATGAGTCATTGATTCTAGTCTCAGTAATCTATAAACTGAGTTAGGAGTTGTCGTCTTCAAGTTTGGGAACTCGAAGACTTGGGAACACTTATCTTGGGAAGATTAGTGTTTTTGTAGTAATAGGAGTTAGAAGTTTTAATTCCTAGGTTACAAGAAGTCTTGTAATTTTGTTGATTGTTGAGGCTCAAGTATTTTAGTGAAGTTGGGTTAAATCCTGTAGAGGTACAGGTCGTGATTTTTTACACCTTTCTTGAGCCGAGTTTTTTTCCACGTAAAAACACTGTGTTCAGTTTACTTCTGTGAATCACGTTTACTTACTTGTTCCACAGATAGGCAATTAGTAGGACGCGTACTCTAACAAGTGGTATCAAAGCGAGGTTGTCTTAAATAAGGCTAGCACCTAAGAAAAGGATCAACATGATGAATTCTGCACCTCCTACTGGTCACAGTGAGGTTCAGTCAACCACTAGACCTCCAATCTTTGATGGTTTTCATTTTATCTAGTGGAAAACAAGGATGGAGATGTTCATTCAAGGTGAAGACTATGAATTATTGGATAGGATTACTGATGGTCCTACTATTCCAATGAAGACTGTTGATGGAGTACAAGTCAAGAAAGTAAGGAGTGAATTTACTCCTGATGACCTGTTGGCTTTAAAGAAAAATGTGAAGGCCATAAACATCTTGGTGTGTGGTCTAGGACCAGCTGAATATAACAGGATATCCACATGTACTACGGCTAAGCAAATTTGGGATGCACTAGTAAATGCTCATGAAGGTACCTCTCAAGTAAGAAAATTCAGAATTGCTCTCCTGTTTACTAAATATGAGGCATTCAAAATGAAGGAAAATAAAATACTTCATGAATTGATGACAAGGCTTACCACTTTAACAAACGAGTTAAATTCGTTAGAAAAAGTCATTTCTGAGGAAGAACAAGTTGAAAAGGTACTGAGGGTGTTACCTAAATCAAAATGGAATGTTAATGTGACTGCAATTAGGGAGGAAAATAAAGTGCTTGAAGGGTTGACCCTGGATGAACTTGTACGAAACTTAAGGACCTATGAAATGGAAATTGATGGAATCAAAGAACAAGCAGCCCCTGAGAAGATCTTAGCTTTAAGAGTTTCTGATAGTGATGATGAATTTGAACTTGATAAGGAGCAAGTTGCCTTCATAACCAAGAATTTCATCAAGTTCTTCAGGAAGAAGAAAGGAACAGGTAGCAAGAAATATTCAAATGATAATCAAAATGGATGCGACAAGTGTGGAAAGAATGATCATCAGATCAGAGAATGTCCTCTATGGGAAATGGAATGGAGAAATGAAAGGGTTGAAAAGGAACAAACAGAAAGGTCTAAAAGAAAGGAAAAAGAAGAACATACCATGATAGTTGCATGAAGATCTGACTCTGATGATGATGAAGTTGATGAGATAGCATTTATGGCTTTTAGAGATTCAGACATTGAGGAAGAAGATGATGCTCCTGAGATAAGTTTACTTGAACTCAAAGAAAAACTACATTTGTTTTCTAAAACTAGACTTGTTTCCTTGATGAGTGATTCAATTGACAGTCTCCAAGAATTAACTTTTGACAGGGATGAACTATTCAACAGCCTTGCAAGTCTAAAATTTGATTTCATTGATCTAAAAGTTTGCAAATATTCTGTTGAAAAAGAAAATTGCACTCTCCAGAACCAAGTCACATTGCTAGAGTCTTCAAATAATGATCTTAAGTCTGAAGTTCTTAAATTAACACTCACTGAAAATAGTAAAAAAGCCATGAGTAAAGAACAAGAAAAGGCTGAACTTGAGTTAACTAAGTACAAAGAAGAATGTCATAATTTGACTGAAAAAATGAATAAGCTAAGTCAAGAAGTTTCCAAGTTAAAGTTGGATTTGGAAACAGCTAACAGATGGAAAAATTCTTCAAGAATTGTTCATCAGTTGAGTGAAATAAATCATAATGAAAAAACAGGTTTAGGTTTTTTTAAAAAAGCTGATAATCTGCAAGATCTATGCTATATCTGTGGCAATCTTGGACATCCTACTACTGAATGTCCTGTGGCTGCAACCAGCAGAATTAGAAGCCAAAATATGGCAAAAAACTTTTCACAGAACAAAAATACAAGCACTAAAATTGGTCAGAGAAACAGGTCAGGTTACGTGTTTCCTGCATGGACTAGAAGGAATTTAATTCATCCTTTTACCAACAAAATAGGGCCCAAGCTAGTCTGGGTTCCTAAATCTAACCATTGATTTCTCTTGCAGGAGATGATGAAGGGAACCAAAAAGCACTGGTACTTAGATAGTGCATGCTCAAGACATATGACTGGCGACAAGAAAAAGTTCCTTTCACTCTCCAAAATAGATGGAGGAGGAGTTTCTTTTGAAAATGGAAAAAAGAGAATCATCACTGGAGTTGTGAAAATTGGCACATCAAATTCAAAAGTTGTGGAAGATGTGTATCTTGTGCAAGGATTAAAGCATAACCTGCTGAGCATCTCACAATTATGTGACAAAGGTAATAAAGTAATTTTTACTGTTGTAGGGGTTAAAGTCAAAATAATGGATACCAAAGAAATTGTGCTTACTGCAAGGAGATACAAAAACGTGTAAAAAGCAGACTTAATGGCAGTACCTGGACCTGAGTTGACTTGTCTAAGTGCAATAGAAACTGATCCCCTCCTTTGGCACAGAAGACTTGGACATGCAAGTCTAAAACGACTGAATATACTTTCTTCCAAAGACATGGTATTGGGGTTACCTAAAACCAAGTTTAAGGAAGAAAAGTTATGGAGTGCATGTGTAAGGAAGAAGCCGGTAAAATCTTCATTTAAGTCAAAAAACTATGTTAGTACTACCAAGTGTCTTGAACTGGTCCATATGGACTTGTGTGGACCAATGAGACAACAAAGCAGAGGTGGAAAAAGGTATGTTTTTATAATTGTTGATGATTATTCAAGGTTTACCTATACTTTGTTTCTAGCCTCTAAAGAAGATGCCTTTGATGTCTTTGAAATTTTCATCAAGAAAATAAAAAAGAAATTAGGCACTTCATTAGTTCCCATAAGGTCTGACCATGGAACAGAATTTGAGAATGCAAAATTTTTGGATTTCTGTTCATCACAAGGAATAGACCATAACTTCTCATCTCCTAGAACACCACAACAAAATAGAGTGGTGGAGAGGAAAAATAAAACCTTGGAAGATATGGCTAGAACAATGATGCTTGCAGCAAATATTGCCAAAAACCTATTGGCTGAGGCAATGAGTACTGCAACATATATTATGAACAGGTGCATGATCAGACCAATGTTAGACAAGACTCCCTATGAGTTACTAAAATGTAGAAAGCCTAAAATTTCTCACTTTAGAACTTTTGGCTGCAAATGTTTCATACATAATAATGGTAAGGATAATCTTGGAAAATTTGATGCCAAAAGTGATGAGGGGGTCTTCTTAGGTTATTCACCACATAGTAAAGCCTATAAGGTTTTGAATAACAGATCCATCTGTGTTGAAGAAAGCATGCATGTGATGTTTGATGAATTTTGTGATAAGACTAACCTGCAGGAAGGAAGCGATACTGAGGAACAGGTTGCACAACATGTTCCAGCGACTGAAACAATCAAACCTGGAGGCATTTTCACAGGGGGAACTAAAGCTAAAGGTACAGTGATAGGGGGAACTGAGCCATCAACTGACTCTTATCAGAACATCAGTTGTGATCCTAGCAGCTCACTTGGCTTGATCCCAAAAGGATTAAAATATCAAGGCTCACACCCCATTGAAAATGTACTTACTGATCTCAATTCTGGTATCACCACAAGATCTGGACTAAGAAGTTTGTGTGCATTCAAGGCATTTCTGTCAGAGATAGAGCCAAAGAAGGTAACTGAGGCATTGCTTGATGTTGATTGGATCATAGCTATGCAGGATGAATTGAACTAATTTGAGAGAAGCAAAGTATGGCACTTAGTTTTTCATTAAAAGAAAGATCAGTAATTGGGACTAAGTGGGTGTACAAAAATAAAGTTGATGAGCATGGAACAGTCACAAGAAATAAGGCAAGACTGGTGGTTCAAGGATACAATCAAGAAGAAGGAATTGACTTTGATGAGACTTTTGTTCCTGTAGCCAGACTTGAAGCTATAAGACTACTTATTACCTTTGTTTCTTACATGGAGTTTATTTTGTATCATATGGATGTGAAGAGCGCATTTCTGAATGGAATTCTCAAGGAAGAAATATATGTTAAGCAACCCCTAGGATTTGAATGCAAGGAGTTTCCAGACTATGTCTACAAGCTGGACAAAGCTTTGTATGGATTGAAACAAGCTCCAAGATCTTGGTAGGAAAGACTGTCCAAATTTCTATTGAAACATGGACATACCAGAGGTAAAATTGACAATACCTTTTTCTTGAAAACTAATAGAAAGGATTTGTTAGTTGTGCAGGTGTATGTGGATGATATTATTTTTGGCTCAACAAATATGCTTATGACTCATGAGTTTGCCAAAATCATAAGTTGTGAATTTGAGATGAGCATGATGGGAGAGCTAAATTACTTTGTAGGCTTGCAAATAAAGCAGTCAGCCTAAGGAACAATGATTCACCAACAAAAGTATATCAAAGAGCTTCTCAAGAAATTCTCCATGGAAGAGGCAAAATAGATAAGTACTCATATTGATACTGCTACAAAGCTAGACTTGGATGAAACAGGTTCAGATGTAGAGCAAAAGATGTATCAATGTATGATAGGGTCATTATTGTACCTTACAGCAAGCTGGCCTGACATTGTGTTCAGTGTAGGGCTATGTACAAGTTTCAAGCTAAGCCAAAGGAATCACATTTAAAATCTGTAAAAAGAATCTTTAGATACTTAAAAGGAACCAGTGATCTTGTCTTGTGGTATCCCAAAGGTAGTAACTTTAACTTGGGCGGATACTCTGATGCTGATTATACAGGATATCTAGTTGACAGCAAAAGCACTAAAGGTATGGCACACTTCTTGGGATCATGTTTGATTACTTGGTCCACAAAGAAGAAAAATTCAGTAGCCTTGTCTACTACTGAGGCTGAATATGTTGCTGCTGGGTCATGCTGTGCCCAGTTGTTGTGGATCAAACAACAACTCATGGATTTATGGGTAGATGTAGGTTGTGTTCCCATTTTTTGTGATAACACAAGTGCAATAAACATAGCCAAAAATCCTGTCCAACATAAGAGAACTAAGCATATTGATATTCTCCATCACTTCCTTAGAGATAATGTTGAAAAAATAAATATATCAATTATGTTTTGTTCAACTGAGGAACAAATTATTGACATATTTACTAAGGCTTTGAGTAGAGAACACTTTGAAAAAAATAGGTTAGCATTGACGATGATTAAAATTGTATAAATCTCCCTCAATGATTCACTAGAATATGCTATGCCTTAGTGAGTGTTGATTAATTCAGTCTTACACATTTAGTTGTGTATCCTAATTCCAAGATTTTAAAGCAAGGTGGTATAATTATGTGTTGTTTTTTGCAGATCGATTGGATCATTAAAGCACGAGTGGTCATGGACTAATCAGAACACAAGGTATTATTATGGTTTTCCATAGTAGCATTAAGATAAACAGGTTATCTACATGGTTCACTCTGCCATGATTATAACCTCCAAAACCCAACAGTCCTCTTCTTCAAAAGGCTGACAGACCTTTCTCATCAGTACAGAACCTCTACATCAACACGTTTCTTTGTATCACAGTCCCTTCACATTTCAACTTCTTTCTCACTCCTCTTACATACGCACCTTCTTTTCTCTTCCATCTCCATTTCTTTCTCAACCTCTGAAAATCCAACAAGCTAGGGCCTCTTCCTCATCCTCTTCTTCCTCCACAAAATCTGAAACAAAACCTTCAACCCAAATTATTCTTCACCCAAACATTACTTTACCTCTCATTATCCAACCCCAAATCCCTATCAAGTTATCTGATTTTTCATTATTTAAACCTCCACCATAACCATTCTTTCACTCCTTCTTCAAACCATCTCCTTTTTCAAAACCCTTACCATTACCTGTGCTTCCTCTTCTGATCCTTGATCGTGATGACATTCCCATTGCTGAACTTATCCCTAGACAGTCACGCTCAACTCTGGAAAAAAAACATCTTCTGTCCCCACTGATGTTGACATCGATACTCAGGTAAAATCTTCTCCTATCATCCATTCATTCAGAACTCCACATACTCGGGGACGGAAATAAAGAAAAGATGCTTCTTTGGAAAAGGCACTTAGGGAAAGTAAAAAGAAACGAGTAGTGGCTACTGCTTCTACTCCCCCACGTGAGCCCTCTCCTGATATTTTCTTCCACTCCAAAATGAAACACAAGAATATCATAACAAAACCCTCAAAGTCCTTCTTCTCTCCTAAACCCTCATCATCCTCAAAATCTACTGTCAAAGTCACTACTGTTCAAGGGTCCACCTCCTCTAAAGTTTCTCTAAAATCTACTTCCCATCCCAAGAAACAAGTTCCACATCCCGGTTCTTCTGATACATCTGACTCAGATTCGGACTATCTTCCTGATACTCCTCCTGTTCCTCCTACTTCTATTGACTCTGATGATGATATTCATGTTGATACTACTGCTGATAAAACTTCTTAGTCAGACCATGTTCTGCACTTTCAGAAATAAAAGATGACTAGAAGAAGAGTTGTCACTGGGTTTGGGGGTCCTGCTATAGATACGTTAGTTTCAAAACTGACAGCACAGGGGTGGTCATCCTTGTTTCTTCAAGGTAATCATCAGAGAAGATTTGGTAAAAATGAGGTGTATGAGTTTTATACCAATGGAGTTGCAATTTGGGAAATGCTGTCAACCACAGTTCATGGGAAAACCATCAATCTTTATCCTGCTGATCTGGGCAAAATTCTCAGTGTTCCAACTGGTGGTTGGTGTCATTATGTGAAGGGATATTGGACACCTCTTGATAATATTCCATTCACTCTTGATATCTGTAGAAAATTCTCTGGGAATCCTCTTCTTTCCTCTCATCGTAGGGTCATGAAAAATGAGATATCCCCTCTCTATCAATCCTATTTTGATGTGGTTCACAAAATGATCTTGCCTCGACAGGAAAGGCGCACAGTTGCATGTTTTCTTAATCTTACCTTGATGGAACTATTGGATTCTGAGATTCCAATATACCTTCCTCTACTCATCATTAAGCATATGTAAAGGGTATTTGTTAAATATACAAATGGTCATGCTCTGCCCTATCAGTTCTGGCTTGTATCTGTTTTTGATGATTTTCATGTACCTGTCAAGGTATGGTCCTTGCAGATGACTAAGGATATGATTGGACAAATGAACCATGCTATGTTACCTGCTACCATGAGACATGCTGACAACCCTATGCAAAAGTTGCAAAATGCCTTAGAGGCAAAACAGGGTGAGCTAGAGGGTGCACAGGCTGCATTGGTAGCTGCCCAGGTTGTTCATGAAGATGAAAAGAGGGTTCTTCAAGCTAAAATTGCATCCCTTACAGAAATCTTGGATAAGGAACGCACTGAAAATGTTGATATCATTAGGAAGTTGACCTCCTTTATTCCCCCCACCTCCTCCAATTAAAATCCTTCTTTATCCTTTAAGCCCATTCACTATGATGCTCTCCTGTTTACCTTGTTTCTCTTTTAGTTTTACTAGGTAGCCATAATTGTATTTGTTTTGTTTAAAATGGACCTTGTTTACTTCACTTAATCTACTTCTGATTAATTCAATGCATAGTTATCTCTTGCTCTGAATCTTGCTTGTTTTAGTGATAGCCCCAGTGGCTATGAATTATTAAACAATTTTTAATTGATGGCTCATCTTTTCGGTGATGTCAAAAGGAGGAAGAACAGATTATACAATGCTTATAACTCAATTGGACTAACCTATTTCATTCTACTGTGATTCTGTTATTTAATTCCTTCTTAAGTATTTCAGGATTCTGTAATACTGAAGCTACTATGTTTATCATCATAAAAAAGGGGGAATTTGTTAGGGCATGAGGAGTTTTGATGATAGACATATGAATGAAACATGTTGAAGAAGCTAGTCCATTCAAGGTGAAATAGTCTAGCTGGTACAGGAGTTTGGATAATATGATTATGTGTTCAAGACAAACTTAGATAACATTGATTACATTAGAAGCCGAGTTAGATCAGACTAAAAGTCTTGAAGAAGTCAAGTTGATCAAGGAGTTCAGTAAGAAGAGGATTTGAATTAAAAGAATCCTATCAAAACTAGGAGAGGTGAGGCGGCAGCAAAAAGGAAAAGAATTAACTGATAGAGTTCTACTAAAGAAAGAACTGAACATCAAAAAGGACTCTATCACAAGATGGCTTAAATACAGCAAACATGACTCAAAGACAACACTCACGCACGTACTGAAAAAGTTAATCAACAATCAGCATACATACTTGAAGAAGAACCAAGCCTCTTACTTAGCAGGTCATAAACTGTGTAGTAGTTAGGTTCTGGTATTGTAATGAGTCATTGATTCTAGTCTCAATAATCTATAAACTGAGTTAGGAGTTGTCGTCTTCAAGTTTGGGAACTCGAAGACTTGGGAACACTTATCTTGGGAAGATTAGTGTTTTTGTAGTAATAGGAGTTAGAAGTTTTAATTCCTAGGTTACAAGAAGTCTTGTAATTTTGTTGATTGTTGAGGCTCAAGTATTTTAGTGAAGTTGGGTTAAATCCTGTAGAGGTACAGGTCGTGATTTTTTACACCTTTCTTGAGCCAGGTGTTTTTCCATGTAAAAACACTGTGTTCAGTTTACTTCTGTGAACCACGTTTACTTACTTATTCCACAGATAGGCAATTAGTAGGACGCGTACTCTAACAGTTTGTTTATATAGGCAACGCGTATTAATTTTATAGACAAAAAAAAAAACATGTCGACAACAAGGATCTCAACTATATAGTAGAAAAGAATAGATAATTATTTTATCAATTAATTATTCCTAATTTTCTTCTTACAATAATTTTTTTTTTCAATATTTTTGATTAGACAATCACAGTCAGGGAACTTCTAGGCATAAACTTAATGTAACTTTCGAGAATTGCCAAAAATAAAAGCAAAATAACACACTAGTTCTAACTCAGTTGGAGCTCTCAAGCCACAATTTTCAGAGTTTGGACAAAACAAGTATTGTTCCAGAAAGATAAAGAATAATAATTGGCCAAAAAGGAAGAACATAGTGCATGAGGCATAAATCCAAGGAACAAGATGGTAGATACACACCTGCAGCTGTGAATTCTTCAAGTCAAATGGATCTAGAATCTCAAAAATTTTAATCTTCATCTTGAAAAGGTTATGAATGTTAGACATCATTTCAGAAAAAAGACTATCATGGAGTTCAAGAAGACAAAATTTTTAAATAAGCATGTTTACCTCTTCCTAACTATCTTCTCCACTTACTTTATTCTTAATATGCTCGAGATGTGGATTAATAACATCATCATTATTATCGAGCAAAGCAAGAACACCTTCTATAGCCCTAGCTTCATTAAGGTTTGTTATTTCGAAACCCTTTCAACTTCCTCACCCAATAATTGAGTCAGGAAGATGAAGTAGACTTGTAAAACCCCAATTAAAAAAGAAGGCGACTTGGAAGTCAAGCTAACCTAATAAAATGAAAAAGATTATGGTACTCATTCTCCACAAATTCCAGCGAAGATGTTTTTGTTTAGTCTTTATTTTAATGAGAAAATAAAAGTAATGCATGTTATTGTTCCTACACCGTGCCTCTCAACCTCCACATAATCAATCTAGTTTCATAATAAAATAAGTGAAATTTTAAAGAATGAGAATGTGAAACTCACAATATTTTAAAGTTTATAGCAACTTTAAATTACCTCCTCAGCAGTATAAGAGTTGGAAGTTTAGGTAAAAAGAATAAGCTCTTCTCAAGAAGATATCCATATTCAGCTTTCAATGAGGATTTCATTGCATACCCATCTTGACTGCTACTAAACTTCCCTAGTTTAGTGACTTTAACGCTAGACAAGACACATAAAATTTGAGTAAAGATGTCATGGATAAGACTCTAGTTCACAAGTCAAATAAAATCATATTAAGTAAACAACGCAAAACATGTGTTTAAAATTGTAAGCAATGAAAAACTAATATACTAACCTGCATTTTTTTTTCAGGATTGATGCAAATCCAAATCAAGAGAAAGAAAAATAAAAAAAATTATTACCTTATAACCTATAAGCAACCTATCCTTATATTTCATATTTAAAAAATCTTCACTTTGATCCAGGGAAAGCTCTACCACATTGTCTTTCTAAAACTAGTATGGCAAACATCCGTAAGTTGATACCAAAAATAAAATATACCTTATTATCAAATAAATGTCAATCAATGCAACACAATGTGTGGATACAAAGTTCGACCCTTCCTAACTGGAACATCAATAGTGATAACTACTAGAGTGTATAGTTGGTTGCCCTGTAAAAGGAGAGAAGTCATATTTTTAATACAACAACTTAAAAGATCAATGAAGACAATTTCAAAAGACTGTATCTCGAAATTAAAGAGATTAGGCATAACTAAGATATTAATGAAGTTTCTAAAAGAGAGATGAGCGTAGAATAACCTTCGGCAATAAAAAAGGGGACTATGCTGATGTACTAAATTTTAAAATCATTGGCTTGTACATGCAAATGCAAGGAATAGAGATAAAGTTAAACATTATAACAAACCCTATAGTATATGGGCACATGTCTACCACTCCAAAGAAAAAGATCATATAGTAATAATGAATGACATAAGAAACATTAACCAAGCTTGGAGTAAGTATGGGAATGCCATCGTATGTGATAACAACTTCCTCACCTCCAGTAACGACATCAGCCAATAAAATGATTTTATCACGAAAAAACTAATAACACAATAACATTACTCAATCTTTACCAAGAGAAGTTACTATGTGATTGGAAGAGATTAAGGATCCTTCCACTGGCTTTAACAAAATTAAATTGATACAACTTTGCTTACTTGTTAGGTTAATGGTTTTAAACTCATATATCTATGACCCTTGTCCCTATCCTGACATCATATATATATTTATATATAAACATTGTACATGTGGGTTTGACTAGTTTTTGGAAATGATATTATTTTATCTCTTTTCTCTTGGTTACATACCAGTGCTCACCCCACTGACTGTCCCTAGATTCTGTATCATTTCATGATATAGGATCGGAGGGCTTTTTTGTTGCTCTTATGCAGCGATAGGTGATTTGGTACTGCAAAGGCATTGTTGTGATGTGGTAAGACTCCATCTTTTGAAAGGCCCAGTCATTTCACTTGTTTTCCTTATTTCTTAGTATTTAATTTTAGATTCTTTTGGTCATAGTCAGGTGCATGCCCCAACTTAGTTAGTATTTTTATTTTAGAGTCTTTTATGGACAAGTGTTGGGATTGATAACTGTTTGGTTTGGATTTTTAAATATTTCCATTTGACTCACTTATTATTTTTATTACTTTTTTTGTTGGCTTCCACTATATTCATTTCTTGTGCTTTCAAGGTTAGTCTAAGGGGATGGTCTCCAGCCTATGGTGGGCTTGATCTACCCGTCACAACTAGGAACTGATTCGGGTTGTGACAAGCTTGGTAGCAGAGAATGATTCAAGGTCTCTGGGTGTCTACAAAGACGTGTCGAGTAGATTCCTTTTTATGGGTGTGCAACATGCCACACTTATAAGGGGGATGCTATAAGGTATTTAGGTATATTTCCCTTTCTTATGTTCTATTTTGGGGTATAGATTCTAGTGTTCGGAAACTTCTCTAACTCCTAGCATCCTCACATTTTAGATCATGCCTCCCTGAAAATCTAGCGGTTATAGAGACTCTACTGGAACCTCTATCACACATGAGGAAAATATGGAGGAAATTACCCTATTTGTGAAGTGCATATCCGATCTAGGCTCCCTGCTAACAACTGTACCACTTTATGTGGGTTTCACCAGTCCGTACTAGTCCTCCTCGGGCTTCCCAATCTGGTGATACTCATGCTATGTCAGCTTAGGGAGATATATCAAATACAAATTTTTGTCAGTACAGTCTCATCAATTCGATCATTTTTGTCTTGTTGTTAGTTAATCTGAGGTCACTCGGGTTGGCCAGTTTATGAGGTTGAATCCACCAACCATTACAGACTCTAAGTTTGAGGAGGATTCTCAGGGTTTATTTATGACATAAAGAAAATTTTCAAGGTGATTCATGCTACTGATTCCAAAGGTGTAGAATTTTCTATATATTAATTGAATGATGTTTCTTACTAGTGGTATAAAGATTGAGAAGTGATGAGGGGTGATGATGCTAACTTGATGGTATGGGATGAGTTTTCAGGAGCTTTTTTGATCACTTCTTTCCTCAGGATTTGAAGGAAGTAAAGGCCAAAGAGTTTTTAAATATGAAGCATGGTAAGATGAGTGCTAAAGAGTATGCACTAAAATTCCGGCAGCTTTTCCGTTATGCTCTGAATTTAGTATCTAATATGAGATCCATAATGAGGAAGTTTGATTTTAGGTTGCCTGATGATTTGGTGTTGCAGTACAAGTTTGTTATGTTAAATAATGATATGGACATATCTAGGTTGGTGGTTTGTATACAGCAGGTGGAGTATAAGGAAAAAAAATAGGTAGAGATAGAAGATAGACAGAAAAATAAGTTTAGATATTCAGAACAGGGTGCAAGTCAGTAGAATAGTGATAGAGATAGTAGATAGTGGACTTAGAAGAAGAATTGGGTAAATTCTCATTCGACAGCTAGTGCTACTTATCCTATGCCTTACGGTGATTATTATTTTTACGATAGCAGTGGTCCTAAGGCACAGGGTGCCCAATCTCAAGTTAGTGGAGCTCAGTCAGCCCTACTTTATCCTCCTTGCCAATTTTGTGGGAAGCTTCACCATGAATATTGTGAGGAGTGATGTAACTTGTGTTACAATTGTGGTTATCCTATTCATTAACAGTGAAATTATCCAATAGATAATGTTTTCGCTGGAGATAATAAAGTCTCAGTCACCACTTTTTTGGCTCCTGTACCTAAGGGTGCTACTTTAGGTACCGATACTGGCCAAAATCATCCCTATTTACTTGATACTTGTCATGAATCTTAGGTATGTACCAATGTTGTCACAGGAATGTTACAACTCTCCATTTGTGATGTTTACAATTTACTTGATTCGGGTTCTACCCGATCTTTTTATACCCCTAATGTGCTTGTATACTTTGGTTTTGGTCCTAAAAATATTTTTTACTCCTTTTTTGCGTTTACATCGATGGGTGATTCTATTATTTTTCTAGAGTAATCTATATGGGCTTTGTGGTGTCCATCTTTCATAGGGAGAGATTGGTGGATTTGATAGAACTCGATATTTTAGATTTTGATGTAATCTTGGGGATCTATTGGCTTTATTTGTGTGATGCTTCTCTGGATTGTCGGAACCAAAAGGTCAATTTTTATTTTCCTAATGAACCGATGATTGAATAGTAGGAAAGTTCCTTAGTACCCAAAGGGATATTTATTTCCTATCTTAGAGCCTAGAAATTGATTTCTAAGGGGTGTCTGTATCATCTAGTTTGGGTTAAGGATTAAAATTCTAAGAGACCCTCTTTGAAATATATATATGTGGTTAATGAATTTCCTAAAGTTTTTCCTGATGATCTTCCTATAATTCCTCTCGAAAAAGAAATATATTGTGGGATTGATCTTCTACCGAATACCCATCCCATTTTCATTCCCCATTATAAGATGGCTCTGTCCAAACTAAAAGATCTAAAGAAGTAATTAAAGGATCTTCTTGATAAGGATTTCATCCATCCTAGTATTTCTCCATGGGTTGTTTCCATACTTTTCGTGCAAATGATCGATGGGTCTCTTCAGAAGTGTATATATTATCGGCAACTAAATAATGTTACGAAAAAAAATAAGTATCCTCTCCCAAGGATTGAAGACCTATTCGATTAGTTTTAGGGTGATAGGTATTTCTCTAAGATTTATCTATGTTTGAGCTACAACCAACTTAAAATTAGGGAGGTTGATATTCCCAAGACTGCTTTCGGAAACGGATAGAACCATTAGGAGTTTTTTGTCATGTCTTTTGGTTTACTAATGTTCGACTACTTTCATGAATCTTACAAATTGAGTTATTATGTAGTTTATGGATTTGCTTGTTATAATCTTCATTAAGGGCATCTTGGTGTACTCAAAGAGTGAGGAGGATCATGCCAATCACCTTCAAATTGTGTTGCAAATGCTTAAGGACAGAAACTTGTATGAAAAATTTTCTAAGTGCAAATTTTGGTTAAGTTCTGTGACCTTTCTTGGGCATGTTATTTCTGGTTAGGGGTTCATGGTAGAACCACAGAAAGTTGAGGCAGTTAAGAAATGAACAATTCTCATGACTCCAACCGACATTAGGAGGTTCTTGGGTTTCACAGGATACTATAGGAGGTTCTTGGTGAGTTTTTTATCTATTGCTACCCCACTAACAAAGTTAACTAAGAAAAAGGTTGTGTTTTTGTAGTCTGATTCTTGTGAGGGTAGTTTTGAGAAGTTGAAGGATAAGTTGATTTCTGCACCAATTTTGTGTATGCCTGAAGATGCTGATGGGTTTGTGGTGTATTGTGATTTATCCCGTGTGGGATTGGGTTTTATGTTGATGTAGCACAGTAAGGTTGTGGTCAATGCTTCCAGGCTACTTAAGGTTCATGATAAGAATTACTTGACTCACGATCTAGAATTGGCGGTGGTGGTATTTGCTTTGAAAATCTGGAGCCATTATCTGTACGGGGTGCCTATGATAATTATTCAGACCATAAAAGCTTGTGGTAGAAGGAATTAAATCTCAAGTAGAGGCGGTGGATCAAATTTCTTAACCATTATGACATGAGCCTTCACTTCCAGGTAAAGCTAATATAATGTGAATTCTCTTAGGAGGTTGTCTATGTGAATATTATCTCACATTAATAAGGAGAAAAGAGGGTTAGTGAAAGATATAAATAGGTTGGCTAACTTGAGAGTTCATCTCTTGGACTCCAAGGATGGAGGAGTGATTATTCATACCAGTCAGAGGAAAACTTTACATTGTGTGTTCTCAGTATCTATAGCATGATCCAATACTCCACCTGGGGTTAGACTGGGCATCATCTCAATCCATTAATAATATGAAAATAGAACAATTATTGCATAACAAAATCCTTTATCATTCAATCTCAAATACTTGTTAATATTTACTTGTGTCGTATCACAAATCATATGATAATGTCCTTCACCTTTTTCAACTTTCTTAGATCCTTACATGTGTTAGTTAATAAAACCAATGTTAATCAACAATATTTTTTGGTTTGATAAAATTTTTATAAAAGGTTGGTAATCAAACCTTGAGGCATTCATGTATACCTAATTGAATAAAAGTGCCTAATTTAGATGTGCACTTCACATTAACTTCAACTATGCATTGAAAAGAAAAAGAGACCATGACGATAGGCAATGACACCATTTGATAAGTAAATTCAAAAGTGGGAATTTAGGTAAGAAAAATCAAATGAATTTTTTAATACTTATTGAACAGAGATGACACAATAAAATAAATACTAAAAAAAGGTCAGTAAGGTGCACTAAAACTTCCTATAAAGGAAACGGATAATAAAAATAATAGCTATTATATTGAATAAATAAGTTATACAAATTAAAAAAAGTAAAGCTAATGTGAAATAGTTTTTTCCTATCCTGACAGAACTCCGCTCAATCTTCATATGCTTAGAGAAAATCTTTGCAGCACGACATTCACTTGTCGAAGTCCACAATTCTCGGCCTAAGCAAATTTATTTATAGGTCATACTAAGAGAAGAACTTCTAATAGTTTTAGCTACACTAATCCATGTATATCTTAGTCACAGTTTTTTTACATGATTAAATTATACATGAAACTACTCAAAAAAAAAAAAGAATAAGGTTCCACTCTAACAAAAGATACCAACCTGAGAAGTTCCAACAAACACAAGACGAATAAACTAATAACAAGAAGTGTAGGTGGTCCTTGATTTATTGTCCCATAAAGCTCATATTCACATAAAATATTATTGCATGATGATCCAAAAACAACCTTTATATGGTCAGCCAATGTACTACTACTATGATCTTGATCAGGGTTTATATCAACCATGCACGTCTCCATACCATTACAATACAAATTAAGATTCAGAATATAGGTAGAAAACTATTTATACGTAGAAAAGGAATGAATGTATGTGATAAAATGCATCAAGCACTTGTCCTCCAAAATTATCCTTCTCTGTTCAATTAGTTAAAATCCTTTTCTTCTTTCTTGATTTTCATTATTTGTTAAAATTTATCTGTTCCAAGTAACTGTTGAAAATCTTTTTCTAATATAAAAAACTAGTATAACAACCACTACGACGTGTGCCTTAAAAAGATTATGGCAAAGTTTTAGAATGAAAAGATTGTGTTGGAAAATATCTCACCTAAAAGATGCTCTCCTTCTTTTATTCCAAATAAGTTCATTAACAAAAAACTTTAAGAAGTACCAATAAGATTAACCAAACTTTAGATGTGTAATAGAAGTTCACATTTCCTCTTGCCAAAACCAATAGAAAAGAAACTAAATTTCACAATGAACAAAAATAATCATCAATTTTATATCAAATAGGGAGAGTTTTGTTATAATTTTTTTTCCATACTACCTTTAGTGTTAAATGAAAATCAAACAAAGGAAGTATAACCTTTAGATGGTCTGTATTTATGAAACTACACCTAGATGACTAAAATTCATACAACAAAATGTCACGGTGTCAGGGAAATAATTATTGATAGTATATTGTGGAAAATTATATGCACATAATTTCCTATCACTACTAGTTAAAACTTTATATCAAGAAAAGTTTGGAATTAGGTCTTTAGTTGATTTTTTGTAAATGGAACATAAAGGAAAGAGTAGGACATATCGTAACACGACAAACAATGGAAAGAAGAAGAGATCTTCACCTGCAACAATAGATAAAATTTACTAACATAAAATCTAAACTTACAACTCCAACAATATATAAATTAGATTAGAATCACGATATTGAGTGCAATTGAAAAAGGTAATAAAAGAAAATGTAATAAAATATTTTAACAAAGAGAAATCAAGAAGAATTTCTAAGTGAAAAATCAGAAGAGAAATTAACTTAAGAGTAAAATAAAGAATTAGACCTATATTAGTTCCATGGAAGGAGAATTAGTTAAAGAAACCATACCCCTTGGAAGGAATTTTGATCAAAATCATAACGCATCAAAATAAACACCAAATAAATAAAAACAACAACCATAAACAACTCAAATAAATTCAAATAGGCATTATAAACAACACCAACCCTAGAAAAGGTAGAGAAGATTACTATTACTAGGTCCATGAAAATGCATATAAAACTCATACATGTCATCCGCTTCTATTCAATAACTCAAATTCATGTATCTGAGCTGACATACAAATAGAAAGATGTTTATAATTGGTAGGATTAGAATTCCTAATACAGAAACTATAGTAATTTTGCATCACCACCAAAGAATTAGTTTCAAAAAACTAAAACCAACTTGTTCTATCACCCTTTCATTAGCCAAAATGAAGCACCCTGGTTTCTGGACCTTAGAAACTTTCCTAGAATTTTGGTCTCTGGACCCACTATGACTCATCGGTATGATCCATATGTTGGGGTACAAATGGTATGGTCCAGTCATATGCAGACTAATATTGGTTGGTGGGATGGATTTTGGTCACTTAAATGGCCACGACTTGGTGGGATATCAATCGTTTGGTTCTTTCACTTAACCATAGACTTTTTAGTTAAGTTGTATCTGAGTATGAGTGGCTCACCATGACCCGTAAGCCAAGGTACAGTGGTACCTAAGACTGGTATGGTGGTCAGTGTTCAAACCTCTTGGATTCTGTTCCTGCTAGGGGTATGGTTTATGGGTACTAATCATACACTTGGATATAACATGAGTTGGATAAGTTGTACCTTGGATAGTGTTGCATCTAAAATCTAGTCCAAGGGTATGAGCGGTGGTTACCAATCGTACAGGGAGGGTACGACTCATAAGGGTCAGTCATATCCCTGTGATGGGATTTTTGTTCTATTTAAGTGGGAGTATTTTGGACATTTTCCCACATATTCTAATAAGGTACCATGACTTATATTTCACTTGGGAGGTTAATTTCCATAGTATTCTATTCTTGAACACTTAGTAAACACCCTTAAATCCTCTCTAGAGTTCTTGGGCAAAGAAAGCTGGGGTTACTCTTAAGGAGTAAATTAGGGATTGTCTTGGTGATTTCTCTCCATCATCATCTTAGTTTAAGGAATGTTATCTTACCTCATTGTTAGTTCCAACTAAAGACATGACTTTATACAATATTTTTATGATTTGAATATTGTATGATTTTGGGTTTTCAAATATGATTGGAGGGTTTTGGTTATAAATGCTTGGTTGTGGTTTTTACATATTTTAATTATGATTTTATATGCATTAATGGTGGTTTTGGATAATTGGTTACAGGGGAATGGATCTTGGTAATGAAATTTGGTTTTGGAAATACTATGCCCCCAATGTGTTTGATAAACTGCCTATAACAATATTTTCACTTTAATATTGTTTTTTCAATGGAACTTATGCATGGTTTAAACTTGGTAATGTAAACTTAAATGATATGAACTATTTAAATGGTTTTAAATGGATTGGAAATGACTTGGTTGCCATGGTTTTGGTTAATTGTATATCATACGGGGTGCATGGAAATCTCCTAAGGGTTGGCTAAGGAAAATACATGCAAGTTATTATTCGTATGATGATACCACTACTAATATCCTCAGTTAATAATAATTAAATAATTTTGTTGATGGAAAATGGTTTTAATTGGTCTTAAA
Organism: Capsicum pubescens; assembly: GCA_030864215.1. NCBI lineage: Eukaryota > Viridiplantae > Streptophyta > Magnoliopsida > Solanales > Solanaceae > Capsicum > Capsicum pubescens. Next base: position 204,096,112 of record CM061540.1, read on the forward strand.
GAAGTGTTGTGTAGCAAAGCCGTGGAAGGTAGATGTCCCAGAAGATCTAAACTGGAAACTCATATTTACCAATGTGAGGTTTGGTCCTTGTAACCATGTGCATGGTGTCATACTATATATTTTGGGGGATGTACTAGTCATCCCAGGATTTCTTCCTTGGTCATGCAGATTCACGAACTAGGGCCCTTTTATCAGGGGGAGACAATTTATCAACTTGGTAAATTTAGTTTTATTAAAAACCATAATATTAAGACCTCTGAGTCTACTGTCGCTATTAATAATTCTTTAGAAATTATTCAACTTTTAAATGAGCATGATATAAACAGATTTAAAAATCAGTTTAATTATCTTCATGTTGGGCTTGTTCAGGTGGCCATTAAGCCACTCTTTAGATAAGGTATTGATATCCCTGTCTGTGCTATCCTTACTCTGGTATCTTCCTATGAATGGTGGATTTACTTCAGAGGAATCAAAGAGATTCTTCCTCTACGGTTCATTAACAGATTCAATGATTTCTGTACAAAAGAAGGGTGTACAACCCTCCCAGAGCACATACAAATGTGGAAGTTCTTTATCAAGAAGCAAATAGGTTCTTTGTAACACAAATGGGAAGATGAAAAGCAAAAATAAAAAAATAGGCTATAAAGCTCAAAATCGGGATCAAGGGATACTATTTCACACTGAGAAGGTCATTTAGGCTAAGAGTGGACTAATATAAAAAACAGCCTAAGATCCTTTCCTAACCAACTATCCTACAACTTAGGCAAGACTGACCGGGCAAGTTCTAGATTTAACACACAAAGATAACTAAGTAGTATCTCACTCACACATGGCACAGGGTCATATCCTAAGCTATTAACTATCTTATGTATGTATAAGTTATATATTATTATCATGTACCTAGATCTAATTCAATAACAAGATTCACAACGGTCACATATATATACATTCACACAATTCAAAAAAGCTACTGAAGGGGTATTATTTTCTAAAAAATAAACAAAAACATGTCAACTACCCTAGATACTAATTTTTCTCCTAGTTAAACACAAAATATCATGAAACAAAACACAATATGCCTAAACATGTCAGCTCTACAAGGACAAGACTCATGGGAAAAGAGACACAATAACAAAGACCACAAGAGGATATCAAGACCTACAAGCATCCCCACCATCAACTTAAAATCATACATTATCCCTAATGTATTATACCACTACAAAAAAAGAGAGTTAGAAACATAATGCGTCACTATAGGTGTGAACATCTGATGCCAATCACGAACACAAATACAAACAACCAAATGCCTTGGGTTTCCTCCCAAATAATTCCTGATTTAACGTCGTGACATAACGAGGCTTAGTTGGGTACTCAAAATTCCCCAACAAGCCTATCGGCACTTAGATTACTGATACTTTTCTAGGGTAGACCATGAGTTGGCTTCTATATTTTTCTTTCAACTTTGAACTTATGAATTACACCCTAATTACTTTTCTAATTTTCCATTATGCTAAAGGGGCGGTGGAGTAAAAATAAAGGACCCAAGTAATAGATGAGGCATATTGTACTTCTTGGACTTTACGCAAGGAATTTAAATATTTTATTGTGGCTATGCAAATTCAAGAATGTTGAAATAACCTAAATCTTGGCCCTTGCAAAATTCATGTGTTTTGGATATTTTATCCATGGTATGACTCAAGGGTACAAATCGTACCCTTGGATATAATTTATGGTGCCTATCTCATATGCCAGGAAGTAAGTTTTGATTGGGATTTTGTCCAAGATATGACTCAACTTCATATGAGTCGTATAATGGTATATGATATGTATGATGCCTAGTCTTATGGTGCTTATTGATTTACCTAGTTAAAAATTATCCAAGGTACAGTTTATGGGTACTATTCATACCCTAAAGTATGAGTTGGGGTTATGTTCTTGTATGTTGGTTAGTGTAGAAAACCATGGTGGAAGGTTGGGTATGAGTTAGTAGATCACTCATACCCTTGGGTATGGCTTAGAGGGTGAGTCATACCCTCATGGGATTTGGTTTTTAGCTTTTAAGTTGATGTAGTTCGGATATTTCCCACCTCAACCCTTATGTCCCAATGTTATATAACCCTTGGTGGCCTCTCGTAAAAAAATTAGAAGAATATAAACACCAAAAAATACTCTCTCAAACTCACTCTTAAGGATTGGAGGCTAGGGTTTCTACAAGTTTTCTGTAAAGGACTCAAGAGTCAAGTTTCTCTTCGGAATCATCTTGTATAAGGCATGTACTCCTTCCCTTACTATTAGTTCCATCTAAAGTCATGTTTTATTATGTTTTAAACATAGATTAAATATTAGAAATAGTGGTTTTAAAATCAATGTTGAGGGTCTAGATGCATATTGTTGGGTCTTGGTTTAAATTATGTATTCACATATATTTGATAATGGTTTGCACATGTGTGCGCTTGTTGGCTATGGTTTAACAAATGGGTCATGGGTAAAGGCATGCGCTCAACATGTTTGATAAAATGCCTAAGATAATATTTTTACTCTATTATGGAACTTATATTGAAACTATTGCATGGTATGGTTTGGTAATGGAACCCTAAATGAATTTGTATAGTTTTGCATTGGTTTAAAATAGTTTGAATGGTTAAAATAGATTTGGAATGGTATGCATGGTTTGGATGTAAAGCCTTGATGGCTATGAAATTATTTTGAATGAAAATCTCGTGGGGTACATAGGAATTCCCTAAGTTAATGAAATAATAAAATTGGTTTGAATGATGAAGTCTTGTGGGGTACAAGTTAATCCTCCAAGAAAATCTTAATAATGAGATACTTATGGGATAAATGGGAATCCACTAAGTAAGCCTAATAATGATGTGCTTGAGGGTTAAATGGGAATCCCCCTAGTAAACTAAATAATGTAACCTATGGGGTACATGAAAATACCCTAAGGTTGGCTATGGACATTTCTTGCAAGCTATAGTCATTATGACACACTGCTAATGATATCCATAGTTAATAATAAATAAAATGGTGGTTTAGCTGTGTGGTAAGGGTCTTAATAGGGCAATAATACCGAGGTGTGATAGCTAACTATGTAGGTGGAAGTCTAAGGGATAAACATTGGAAACTCATGTTTGCCTACATGAGTATAGGTCATAACGACCTCATATATGATACTTATAGGGTACACGATAATCTCCTAAGTATATTTGTACATATGTATCATGGAGAGCGAAGGGTACTCGAGAATTCCCTACTCTTATGGTATCTCTAGTTCGTGCGGCTACATGCATCTGGGCCCATTTAGGGTTTACACTAGACCCATATAGCATGTAGGTAGTTCTAGGATTGTTAAGATGCACATACCCAGGTTAATGGTTTTAATGGAATGCTAAACCTATTTATGTTTACTGGCATGGTTTATGTATGTCTATATGTATGGATATATGTGCATGGTTGGTTTACTTGGTTTTAAAGCTTGGAATTATTTTATCCTTATCTTGAGTGCATGCTATCATTCACCCTCTAACCCATCTTCAGGCTACTATATCCCCACACAATGTAGGAATCAGCCATACTACTATTACATTTTGGTTTTTGGCCTTAGATATTTTCCTTGAAATCTGTTCTTCAAACCCAATACGACTCTAGGGTATGAGTCATATATTGGGGTACAAGTGGTAGGGTAATTTCATAAGATGACCAGTGTTAGTTCGTAGGATGGTTTTGATCACTAGAATGGTCACGACTCAAGGGTAAAAGTCGTAAGGCTTGGATACGAGTCATGTACGTTACTATATGGTGGGCAGGGTTTGATCCTCTTGGTAATTCATTCTTCCAAGGATACAGATCATGGGTATGGGTCATATGATGAGGTTATGACTTGGGTGGATAAGTCGTATACTGGACAGTGTCTGATCCAAGGTTAAATTCAGGGTACAACTGGTGGGAACCAATCGTAAGGAAGGGTACGACTAGTAAGAGCGTTAGTTGTATCCCTGTGATCAATTTTTAAGGAACTTAAGTGGGTGCATTATGGATATTTCCCTGCTTACCCTAATTATGACCCACAACTTCTAATATACTTAGGAGGTTTTTTACCCTATTGTTCTATTCATTAACACATAAAAAACTATTCCTAAACATTCAACAATTCTCTCAAGAGCTTTTGGGACAAGAGAGGTAGGGTTTCAACTTGGGGATTGCTTTGGGGCTTGCTTTGGGGCTTGCTTTGGTGATTTCCTTCCATCATCTTTTTTGGTTTAAAGAACGTGTCTCTTCCCTACTTCTTATTTCTAAAAAGGCATAAATTTAATAGTTGTTTTCATAGTTTTAATGTTGCATGGTATATGGTTTCCAACTATAAACTGGGGGGGGGGGTTGTTTATAATGGTTTCCTATGGTTTAATTGTGCTTTTATATGTATTGTTTGTGGTTTTGGTCAATTGGATTTCATGGTAATGGTTTAATGGTCTTTGGAATTTGTTATGGTTATATTATTCCCCCAAGGTGTTTGATAAAATGCTTATAAAGATATGTTCATTGCATTAACTTCTTTAAGTGGAACTCCTGCTTGTTTTTAACTTATGCATGGAACTATAATTAAATAATTTTGTTGATGGAAAATGTCTTTAATTGGTCTTAAAGAAGTGTTGTGTAGCAAAGCCGTGGAAGGTGGATGTCTCAGAAGATCTAAACTGGAAACTCATATTTACCAATGTGAGGTTTGGTCCTAGTAACCATGTGCATGGTGTCACACTATATATTTTGGGGGATGTAGTAGTCATCCCAGGATTTCTTCTCTGGTCATGCAGATTCACGAACTAGGGCCCTTTAATTAGGGAGAGCCGATCCTATATAGCCCGTGAGTGGTTTAGGATAGAAAAGCTACACAGCCCAGGTAAAGGTTTTAATATCATGCTAAACTTGGTCCCTTTTCCTGGCATAGTTATATAGATATGTATGTTTGTGTTCATATGGATGGTTTTTAATTGGTTTATAAATGGCATTATTTTATCCTTGTCCTGAGTTCATGCTAGCATTCACCCGCTAATCCATCTTCGGGCACTGTATCCCCATGATATGAAGGAACCGTCCGTTCCACTCTTTCAGCTTAGCGATTCAGACTTTGGGTTCAGTATTTGGATTAAAGTGGTGAGTATCCATTTCATTAATGTTATTTTATACTTTGACTTATTTATGGATATTAGTTTTGGCTATAGTTGGGGCCTGTCCCAACCAAATTTTGGTATTTTTTTGTTAGAGGCTTTGTGGTACTACTATGGGTTGGAATGGGCGGGGCCAATATTGGTGTCAGCCTTAATATCAGCATTGTTATTAGGGTCGACATTATTGGATATAATTTCTCACTGTTCCATCATATTTCATTTTAGGATTAATCGTATTATTCTTTGGATCTAATTTTGTTATGTCCGGGTTTATGGCCATTGGTTCATTATTAATTTGGCTTGGTGGTTTGGTTGGTACAATTTGGTGGACGGGATGACTTTGTAGGGTTAGTCTAGGAACAGACTTATCCCAAAGTTTTTCCTTTTCCAGTTATGCTATCTTGTTATATGCTCGAAATTCAGCCAACTCAGGGTAGGCAGCTAAAAGTTATGCTGGGTAACAAAGGTGGTCTCCAGCCCTGGTCAAATATGGGATGCCTATTACGACAAGGCCCCTAGTCGGGTCATGTCAAGTTGGTATTAGAGCTTTAAGTTCATGGTCAATTGGGAGTCCATAAAGTCGTGTTTTGTAGATTCTATTTAAAGGGTGTGTAGTGCCCCACACTCATAAGAGAGAGGCAACAAGGAATTTAGGAATATTTCACTTTCTTAATATTTTATTTTCAATACTAGAGTCTAAGTGCTGGAATTCTTCTCTAATCCTTGGTTGTTCACTTTTCAGTTCATGCCTCAATGATCTGAAACACAAGAAAATTTTTCTATCCCATCTGGAGATAATGTTGATGGGGTACGTCTTACGTCTGGGGTTCGTCTTTAATCTCAAGGTTCTATCCCTAATTGTTTTGGAGTCCATCCGATTGCTACTAGTCCTCCTTATGGTAAGGTGACTAATATGGAATTTAGTCAGTCTATTCATATTATTACATAATTGGTTGATGCTCAGGCTGAGCGGGATATGTCTGGTGGGTTCTCTGCTGAGGCCACAAGGGTTGGTCAGTTTATGAAATAGAATCCTCTTACTTTTATTAGTGTAAAGGTGGAGGAGAATCGTCAGGGTTTCTTAGATGAAATTGAGAAGATATTCAGAGTGATGTAGGCTAATAATGTGAGAAGTGTAAACTTTGTAGCATATCATCTCAACGATATTGCGTGCTAATATTATGAAGAAAGGGATGGGATAGAGGTGATTTAGAAGGGTCATCCTTATGGGATGCTTTTTTTGGTTCTTTTTTGTATCGTTTATTTACTTAAGAGCTGAGAAAAGCAAAGATGGAGGAGTTTGTGAATCTTAGAAAAGGGAGAATGTCTGTCCAGGAATATGACTTGAAATTTCACTAGTTGTCAAGGTATGCTCCTGATTTTAAGGCTGATATGAGGGCGAGAATGATAAAGTTCACTTCTGGGTTGAATCAAGATCGCATCTTGGAAAGAAAGACTTTATTGCCAATCAAAGATATGGACATTTCTAGGTTAACTATTCACATACAGTAGATGGAGGATAAGAAGAGAAAATAAGTAGATTTCAGAGATTGACAGGGTAAGAGGAGTAGGTTTTCTAATTAGAGAGGTGCTCAGTCGCAAAATGGTAGGGATAGGGGTAAATGGCCAAAAAAGAAGTGGGGGAGTTTTAGTTCCTTCTCTTTTGCTAGCGCTCTTTAACCAAGGCAGCCGGGTGATAGGCGTTAGCTGGGTGGCGATAATTTCTAGGCATAGGTTGACCAATTTCAGGCAATTGGTGGTCATTTAATTTCTTCATGCGCCCCATATCGGAATTGTGGTTATTTTTAGAGTGTTATTGTGGCGAAGGAAGGGACAAGTGTTTTAAGTGTGGCCATCCAGGCCATATGCTCAAGAATTGTCTGGATGGTAAGGGAGCTTTGGGAGTGTTCAAACCTCTGATTGCTTCATTTTCTACTCCTGTGCCTAGTGGTGCATCTTCGGTGTCTGCTCCTGCTTCTTGCACTGGCACTGGCTGAAATAGATTGTATGCTCTCTCATCTTAGTAGATATCTGAGGCATCACCTGATGTCGTTACAGGTATGTTACAACTCTTTTCTCATGACATGTATTGTCTGCTTGATTTGGGGTCTACTCTTTCTTATGTGACCCTATTTATGGATGTATGTATTGGTTTAGATCTTGAGGTTGTTTTGGATCCTTTTTTTGTTTCTACACTGGTAGGTGACTCGATTATTGCTGAGAAAGTCTACATGGGGTGTATGGTATCTTTTGGTAGTAGGCAAACTTTGGTGGATTTTTTTGAACTTGATATGGTGGATTTTGATGTTATTCTTTGGATGGACTGGTTACACTCTTTTTACACATACTTGGATTGTCGGATCCATGAGGTTGTTTTTAGGTTTTCTGATTAATCGGTTATAGAGTGGGAGGGTGGTTCCCTAGCTCCTACGCGGAGGTTTATTTATTATCTTAAAGCTCAAAGGCTAATCTCTAAAGGTTGTCTTTATCACTTGGTCCAGGATAAAGATTCTAACTCGGAAGGTCTTTCTTTACAGTCAGTTCTGATGGTAAATAAGTTTCCTAACATCTTTTTGAATGATCTTTCGGGTGTTCCTCCAGATAGGAAATTGAGTTCGATATTAATCTAGTTACGGACACTCATTTAATTTCTATTCCTCCATACAAAACGGCTTCGGCTTAGTTGAGGGAACTCAAAGAGCAACTTAGGGATCTTCTGGATAAGGGGTTTATTCATCTTAGTGTAGGTTCGTAGGGTGAACCGATGTTTTTCATGCTAAAAAAGGATGGTTCCCTTTGGATATGCATTGACTATCGATTGTTGACTTGTTTGATCCATTACAAGGTGCCAAGGTCTTTTCTAAGATAGATCTTCAGTCTGAGTATCATCAACTTAATATTAGGGAGAAAGACATCCTAAAAATGCTTTTTATACTCGGTATGGGCACTTTGAATTCTTAGTGATGTCATTTGGTTTGACTAATGCCCCAATGGCATTTATGGACTTGATGAATAGGGCTTTCAGACAGTTCTTAGATCTGTTCGTCATAGTGTTTATTTATGATATTCTGGTTTATTCCAAAAGTGAAACACCCTAGGAATAGGGCCCTTGCAAAATTTCATAAGATTTGGGCCTCTTTGGCTTAGTACGACTCAATGGAGTCACTCGTACCCTTGGGTATGACTCGTGAGCTGTCTTGATAGTCCAATCATACCCTAGGTAGTAAGGTTGGTTTAGATACTGCCCAAGGTATGACTTATGTGGGTAAGATTCGTATAGTAGCATACGAGTGGCCTAGAGCAAGTCGTATGGTGCATGTATATATAATCTTAGAGAATCTGTCTACTTTAGGATTGGTGGGTAGGGTTGAGGGTGTTACTTGTACCATTAGGTATGAGTTAGAGAGGGTTAAGTGTATAGAAACTAGTAGGTAAGGTCATGGAAAGGTTGGGTATGAGTTAGGGTACCACTCGTACCCTTGGATACGAGTGGTAAGGGGAGTCGTACCCCTGGATGTGGCTTGTTTTAAATTAAAGTTAAGGGTAGTTTGGAAATTTCCTAATCAAAAAACCTTATGTCTTCACGTCATATAACCTTATATGGCCTTTCATAACACTTATTAAAGGATCATAACAAATCAAATACTCTCTGAAACTCACTCTTGGAAGATTAGAGATAAGAGTTTCTCATGTGTTCTTCAGAAGAGCTCAAGGGTCATGTTTTTCTTTGGAATTGTCTTGTATAAGGCATGTACTCCTTCCCCCATTCTTCTTTCAACATAAAGGCATGTGTAATTGGGTTTTAAATATTGGTTTATGAATCATGAATTGTGGATTTTGAAATATTGTTTAAGGTATTGATGCATATTATTTTGTATTGGTTTAAATCATGTTTTAATATGTTTTTGGTAATGGTTTTCATATGTGGTTATTCATTGGTTATGGTTTAAAAAAGGGCTCTTAAGTAACCACAATTATGGAGGATTATGTATTGGTTTTGGTCTTGGTAAGGGTGTGCCCTCAAAATGTTTGATAAAATCCCTCAAAGAGTTTTTTCTCTATTATTGTTTTTTTATTTGAACTCTTGGATATTGGTTTGAAAATGGAACACTAAATGGTTTTTGGTTTTGCATGGTTTAAATGATATAAATGTTTTAAATGTTTGGCATGGTCTAAATTGGTTTAGAATGGTTTAAAAGGTAAATGTTTTGGTGGTCCTTATGGGTCTATTTTAAAAACCTTGTGGGATACATAAAAATCCCTCAAGTGAATGCATTAACGAAATTGGTTTAAATGGTTTGGAAAGGCTAAAGGTTGAGTAGTTATTCTTGTGGGTAACATGTAAGTCTCCTAAATGGTTTAATATGGTTTATGGAAGGTCACTTAAAAGTCACCTTAACCTAAATGGTTTGGCTATGGATATTACTTACAAGTAAGGATTGGTGTGGCGATACCAATATTAATAGCCTTGGTAAATTAATGGATAATAGTTTAGTTATTTGGAAATTGGTTTTAATTAGGCATTAATGGCGGGGTTTGTAGCAAAGCCGTGGAAGGTGGCGGTCCTGGGGGTACCAAAACTGGAATCTCGTACTTGTCGATATGAGGATTGGTCTTAATGGACCGTGTGCATAATGTCACACTATTAGGGGATGTACTAGTCATCCCAGGGATACTTCCCTGGTTGTATGGCTATACGTAATAGGGCCCTTTAAGCAGGGAGAGCTGAACCTATATAGCCCATGGGTGGTTTAGGATGTTCGAGCTACATAACCAGGTAATGGTTTTAAAGGCATGCTAAACCCGATTCTCTTTCGCGGCATGGTTATATATATATATTTATATATGTATGGTTATATGCATTGGTTGGTTTTAATTGGTTTGTACTGGTTGGCATTATTTTATCCTTATCCTGAGTACTTGCTAGTGTTTACCTACTAACTTGTTTACTGGCGACTGTTTACCCATGCTATGCATGAATCGGCCATTCCACTCATCTTTCTTAGTGATTGAATTTTGGTATAGTCGATGTTTGATTTAAGTGGTGAGCTTCCAGACTTTGAAAGGAATCTATTTAATGTCATGGTTTACTTTACATAATTCTTATCTTTCTTTGACTTTGGTATTTTGCTATGGTCGGGGGCATGTCCCGACTGAGTACTCTTTGGTCGTTCTAGAGGGTTTGTATGGACAACTGTGGACTTGGGTATGGTATGGATTATTTATGTTATTTTTACATCCATTGTCTATCATTATGGTGTTGGGTTATGGTTTCTGCATTGGTTTGGTTAGTCATTGGGTTGATAGACTTAGTTGGGTTGGTCTCAATTATAGACTTATCCTATAGTAACCATATAGATAATGCGCTATCTTTTTATATGTTTGGACTTCAGCTAAGGTATGCCATTGGTGGTTTGGTTGGGTAACGGGGGTTGTCTCTGGCCTTAGTCGAACATGAGATTCTAAGTACGACATGGCCCAGGGGCCGGGTAGTGTCAAGGTGGTACCAGAGCTTTAGGTTTTGGTGTCATGGGATGTGCACAAAGCCGTGTCAAGTAGAGTCTTTCTTATAAGTGTTTTATGCACCACACTTATAATCAAGAGGCTATGAGACATTTAGGAATGTTTCTCTTTCTTAGTTATTCTACTTTTGAGCTATGGATTCGAAGATCTTGAACTCTTCTATGAATATTCTTGTGTTCACTCTGTTAATTATGCCTCCTTAATGATTTAAAGGTTCTTGGAAACTCACTTGTCCCACTAGAGGACAACATGGATGGATCTAGTTCAACTCATGGGGCGCAGACCTAGTCAAGGGTCGCAACATCTGGTTTTCCTCGTGAAATCTCACTAGTCTACAGTAACCCTATCTCAAAAGGTGGCATTCATTTTTGTTTACCTCAAGGGGAGGTCACCAATGCCGAGTTTCAACATTCTATTAATCTATTGACCCAAATAGTGACAACTCTATCACGCCAGTCCTGTCCTATTGGTTCGAGGGGGAATTAGGTGAGGTTGAAAATAGGCAAGGTAAGGAATCACAGTTTCCTGGATAATCGGGAGTGTTCTATAAGGGTTGCCTCTTGGGTAAATTAGGTATTGGGTGCTACTTCTGTCTCTGACACTGGAATGTTGAAAACTCTTTTCATTATGGTGCGTGTGGTTTATTTGGTTTGGGGTCCCCTTTCTGCTGTGACCCCATGTGTGGTTGTGTATTTTGGTTTTGGTCTCAATGTTGTTTTGAACGCTTAGGGATAGCAATTCAAGAATTGTGAAGGTAAAATAGTGGGTTGGGGGTTAAGTCATGGGATAAGATAGAACATGAAACCTGCATGTGTCTTTGTCCCTATACTTATACCTTATTATTGGCATGAAATTGATTTCTAAATTCATATTTTTGAATATGGATTTTGGCATAATTGAGTATGTTGACATGATTACTTATTTAACTGATTTTCCATGGGGTATGATGCATTATTCATGCTTTATTAATGTTTTTGAACAATGTGGAGATGCATGGGAATGGTCAATGAATTTTGGGGTACTATTGATCCCCCAATTACTTGGTTTTTCTCTTGAAAATTTTATGTCCTTAAATTATTTGTGAAAATTACCATTAAATATAATTTTTCATATGGTTTGACTATTCTTAAATCATTGCATTGCATAAATGGTTAAAGGAACATGAATTGGTTTTTGTTGAAATTAAAGTTATTTTGGAAAGACCTTGGTGGCCACTGTTTGATTTAATGGTTTTGTTTCAATTGGGAACCTTGGAGTCAAATTGGTCTTATTATTTTCTATGTCTATGTTGGGCTCTAGGTAGCACTTGGTTGAACAACATTTTAGGAATAAGAGAACCAAGCGTCCTTTGAGTACATCTTTAGTGATACCTATTAGAGTGAAGTTTTGTGCTTATAGGTGAAATGGGATAAAGGTTGGTGGTTAATCTGAAACATTTCTTCTAGCAGTGGACTTCAAGGGAAGTTCAAGTTTCATATTCTAGTGATCCTCTTCTATTTCGGTTAAGAGAACACCCTACTAGTGTGTCATGCATTCTTATAGCGCTTATGTTTAAGGTTCTCATTTCGCATTCGCCTTGTTCCCTAGATATGAGTCTTGACTCTACATTGTATTATTTATGGTATAGGTAGTTGTGTTTCAGTTAGTGTCCATTTCTAAGGACTCCTTTTTGTGGTATGGTTTTGTTAGGATGGTTCTTCATTATGATCTAGGTGGTTGTTATGGAGTAATTCATGCCTCTGGTGTCATGTCTTGTTTCAAGATTCTTTGTATTTCCTTGGGAGGCATGGATAATTTTTGTACTTTGGTTTCTTAATGACTCTTCTTATGTTAGGATGGTAGTGGCATAGAGAGAATGGTGATTTTTTGTAAAAGGGAATTTAAAAGTCCCTTAATGGGGGAGAGTCTAAGGTGGATACTAGAGTTAGAGTTTGAAGGTGAGGTGATGTTGCTGTCATGATAAATGGTTAGGAAAGGAATAGGCGGTGAAAGTCCATTGTGAAATATTAAATGGTGTTAGATCTTTTGATGGATAGATCATACAGTGGATATGTAAGGGGTGGGCTTGAATGTTGTGATTGGTAGATATACCCATAGTTACGTTGGGTACTTGAGAGGTTTGGTAAGGCGTTGGTTTTAAGAATTGTCTTCATGGATTAGTAGTTGTATTAGTTTGGTTTTAAATTATAATCATTGGGGATGGTTTGTCCATATCTTTTACTGAGGAGTTCCATAAAATTGTAATGGAAGAGGCATTGCGCTTTGGAATAGATGTGAGACGTATAGCCCGGTGGCTTAAGTTAACTCCTCTTAGCTTCGGATAGGCTTGAACATGGAATTGGTGGTGAATAGTTAGACTCAATATCTCGCAGTGATGTGACTTAGTAAATTCTAAATATTTTGGACTTTCTCTCTAGCATGAGTCCATTTATCTGGTAATCTACGTTTTGTGGGGGTATGGATGGTCCTTTGTTGGTTAGGTTTCCTTTAGGTGGTTTTAGTATCTTGAATTCCTAGTTCTTTAAGGGGGTCTCGACGAGGATCATGGATTTGTAAAAAATTTTGGTTGTGAATGAAAGGTATGTCTTCGGTAAAAGTTTTATGGGGGGGGGGGAACTAAAAGTCCAAGAAAGTCATTTGAGATGCGGAGGTAGACATGTAGTCCAAGGATCCGTATTGGTTTCTTGTCCCAAAAAATTCATGCATAAGGTGTGTATTCTTCAACACATCCTTGTATTCTTGAATCTTTGTTTCCTAACTCAGTTAGAGGCTGGAATGAAGGTGTTGGGGTGTAAATCATGCTTGGGATATATGATGATCTTCTCATCTTGGTTTGTGTTCTTGTTCTCTACATTGGTTGGGGATAAGTTTGATGTGTGTTAATGTGTTACCTCATGCTTATCCTTACCCTTACTTGTCATTTGAGGATGAATGATCCTAGTGAGGGAGACTGAAACACCCTAGGAATAGGACCCTTGCAAAATTTCATCGAATTTAGGCCAATTTGGCTTGGTACAACTCCATGGAGTCACTCGTACCCTTAGGTGCAACTCGTGAGTTGTCTTGAGGGTCTAATCGTACCCTAGGTAGTAAGGTTGGATTATTTACTGCCCAAGGTACGACTCATATGGGTAAGAGTCATATAGGAGCATACGAGTGGCATAAGGCTAGTTGTATGGTTCATATGTGTGTTGTCTTAGGGAATCTATCCACTATACGATTGGAGGGTACGGTTGGGAGGTGTTACTCATACCCTTTGGTTCAAGTTGGGGAGACTTAGTCAAATAGACACCAATACGTATGTTCATGTCAAGTTTGGGTATGAGTTGGGGTACCACTTGTATCCTTGGATACGAGTGGTAAGGGGGAGTCATACCCCTAGACATGGCTTGTTTTAATTTAAAGTCAAGGGTATTTTGGACATTTTTTACTCCTAAAACCTTATGTCCTCACATAATATCCATAACACTTATTAAAGAATCATAACACATCAAATACTCTGTCAAACTCACTCTTGGAAGATTAGAGGCTTGAGTTTCTCATGTGCTCTTCAAAGGGGCTCAAGAGTCATGTTTCTCTTCAGAATCTTCTTGTTTAAGGAATGTACTCCTTACCTCATTGTTATTTCAACATAAAGACATGTGTAATTGTGTCTTAAACGTTGGTTTATGAATCATGAATGGTGGATTTCTAAATATTGTTAAGGGTCTTGATGCATATGGTTTGTTATTGGTTTAAATCATGTTTTACATGTTTTTGGTAATGGTTTGCATATGTGGTTATTGGTTGGTTATGGTTTAACAAAAGGGGTCTTAAGTAACCCAAATTATGGAGGTTTATGCATTGGTTTTGGTCTTGGTAAGGGTGTGCCCTCAACATGTTTGGTAAAATGCCTCAAAGAGCGTTTTTACTCTATTATTGGTTTTTCATTGAAACTCTTACATGGTTTGGTTTGATAATGGAACTCTAAATTTTTTTGGATGGTTTTGCATGGTTTAAATGATATAAATGTTCTGAATGGTTGGCATAGTCTAAAATGGTTTGGAATGGTTTAAAAAGTAAAGGTTTTGGTCGTCCTGATGGGTCTATTTTGAAAACCTTACAAGATACATGGAAATCCTTCAAGTGAATGCATTAATAGAATTGGTTTAAATGGTTTGGAAAGGAAAAAGTCTAAATGGTTATGATTTTGGTGAACATAGAAGTTTCCCAATTGGTTTAATATGGTATATGGAAGGGGACTTGAAAGTCCCCTTAACCTAAATGGTTTGGCTATGGATATTACTTGCAAGTAACGATTGGTATGACTATACCAATATTAATGGCCTTGGTTAATAAATGGATAATGATCTGGTTATTTGAAAATTGGTTTTAATTGGGCATTAATAGCGGGGTATGTAGTAAAGCTATGGAAGTTGGCGGTCCCGGGGGGACCAAAATAGGAAACTCGTATTTGTCGATATGACGATTAGTCATAGTGGACTGTGTGCATGATGTCACACTATTAGGGAATGTACTTGTCATCACAGGGATACCATCCTTAACTACATGCACTGGGGCCCTTTCAGTAAGGAGAGCTCAACCCATATAGCCCATGGGTTGTTTAGGACAGTCGAGCTACACAACCCAGGTAATGGTTTTAAAGGCATACTAAATCCGATTTCCTTTCCCAGCATAGTTATATATATATACACATATATGGTTATGTGCATTGGTAGGTTTTATTTGGTTTTCACTAGTTGGCATTATTTTATCCTTATCCCGAGTACATGCTAGTGTTCAGCCACTAACCCATGTACTAGTGGTTGTATATCCATGCTATGCAGGAATCGGCCATTCTACTCCTCTTGCTTAGTGATAGGATTCGGGTATAGTTAATGTTGGATTAAAGTGGTGAGCTTCCATAGTTCGAAGGCATCTATGTCATGCCATGGTTTACTTTACATAATTTTTGCCTTGTATAGACTTTGGTTTTTGGTTATGGTCGGGGACATGTCTCGACTGAGTACTCTTTGGTCGATTTAGAGTCTTTGTATGGAAAATTGTGGACTTAGGTATGGTATGGATTGTTTATGTTATTTATACATACATTGGATTATCATTAGGGTGTTGGGTTATAGTTTCTACATTAGTTTGGTTGGTCATTGGGTGGATAAACTTTGTTGGGTTGGTCTCGAATATTGACTTATTCCAAAGTCACCACATAGATAATGTACTATCTTGTTATATGTTGAGACTTCAGCCGACTCAAGGTATGCCATTGGTGGTTGGGTTGGGTAACGAGGGTTGGCTCCGGCCTTGGTTGGAATTGAAATACCATTACGACATGGCTTGGGGGCTGGGTCATGTCAAAAATTAAGGTGGATCATGCTAATCATCTTCGAATGGTATTACAGACCTTGAAGGATCAACAGTTGTATGCCAAGTTCTCTAAGTGTGAGTGATGTTGGGTGTATTTACACGCCTAAAACACCATAATTTACCCATATTTTAGCTAAGTTTTGAGGACAAAATATATAATTCCTGCACTTTTAGTCCATTTTCCTGTAAGTGAGCTAACCTATGTGATTAGCATGTTTTCAGGTATTAATGATGAAGATTTCAGCACTTTGTGGACCTTTGGGCAGCAAAGGAAAACTTCACAGAAGAGGGAAGGCAACTTTTGGAAGCTTATGGACTGAATGTGACGCATGGAGAAATTGTCCCGGGTAAAAGCAGTATTTTTAAATACTTAGGGGTGCAGCAGTAACTTAATAGGACTAGGACAAGGATGTTATAAAAACCCTATTTGCTGAATTTTTCAGCATTCATTCATTCATTGCTTTCAAAATTCAGTCGACACTTTTTATTTATTCAGTTTACAGATTCTGTAACTTGAACACAGAGAAACACGCTACATATTTGGGGGAAGACGGCTAAGAGGAAAAACGTCATTCCTCTTTGACGTTAAAAGCATCCTCTCGCAAAGATTGTTCTAGTTTTGGTATGATGATGATGATGTCTTCGTTGTTTTCCTTTACAATCATGAGTAGCGAAGCTTCTCTGTTAGGGTTATGGAAGCCTTTTGATATACTATCTATTACTATGAGTTTGTGAATTCTTGATGCGTATGCTACTTATATCATTACTCTCTTCGTTTTAATTTAATTCTCGTGGTTGCAAACATAGAGAATAGGCCATTATAGCATTAACTTGTTCGAGAGAAAAGTTACATGTTTGGAAAAGAGAGTGTGACAAGGAAATAGGGCTACCATCCCCTATTTACACGTTAGTGCCGTAACTGGGTTAACCTTTTGGAGAGTTTGTACCATTAGTTATACGCTTTAAGCTCGAGAGAGTTAAAGTGAAATAATCCTTGATGGTTGAGAAACACTAGGATTTACCATTAGAATACGAATCTCTATAAGTGCATGCATGTCTGAATTCCGCATTACTCATAGTTAATAGATACGTAGAACTCATAAGGTGGACATAACCCTAACGTATTTTTCTCCGTGATTAAATCTTACTAAATAAAGCATTCTGTTGTTACTTTGATAGCATTAATTCACGCCACAATCCAATCCCCCCTTTTCCGTGGAATTTTCGATCAACAGTCTAATAATAGTTGCAACACTTAGTGACCAAGTATTCCCTGTGGGATTCGACACCCAACCCAGTTGGGTTCTATATTTGACAGCGACCGCTTACACTCTTACGAGAGCTGTAGTTTGGGCGTTATCAAATTTTGGCGCCGCTTCCGGGGAATACGGTTGTCAACTAAGTTTGTGATAGTTACTAGACCCTTTGGTCAAAGATTCTCGAATTTTACTTTTAGTTGTTGTTTTTGTTTTATTCAGGTTCTGTTGAGTGCATGCCAAATACTCGTAGTTCTGGTCAGCCATTATTACCCATAAATCCTGAACCTCAACTTATTGGCAGAATGGATGCACAGCGTGACATTGACAGAAGGGCAGCTCAATAGGAGCAGGCTAGATTAGCTGCACTGGCAGCTGCTCAAGTACATCAACAGAATATTGATAACCCAGGGCGAGCAACAAATCCTGATGATGAGGACCTGGGAGATGATGAGTTACTGAATCCCAGGCGTACTGATGAAGTGGCAGCACCTATGCACAGGAGAGATCGTCAAGCTAGAATGAGACCTGACCGTCGAGCTATGCAGGCTCCTTTTGATGATGATGATGACGATCTGGATGGAGCTGGTGCCACAGGGGCTATTATTCCTCCACCCTTGGCACCCGGAGCTAAGTTCAATATCACTAGCACCGTGATTCAGTTATTGCAGCTCAAGGGGTTATTTGGTGGACTCGCAGGCGATGATCCGAATATGCATCTGATCAATTTTATTTCAATATGCAAGTCGTTTGACAATCCAGGAGTTGGGCAGAATGCAATTCGGCTGTGCTTATTTCCATTGTCTCTTTCTGGGGAGGCAACTCTATGGTTGAACGGGATAACTCCTGATTCTATTAATAATTGGAGGCAACTGAAAGACGCTTTCCTAGAAAGATTCTTTCCGCCATCCAAGAGAGCCCAATTACGGGATGAGATCAACAATTTTCGACAGCTTCCAACTGAAGCTCTCCACGAAACATAGGAGAGGTTCAAGAAAAAGCTTATGCGGTGCCCAAACCATCAGATGACGAATATCCACTTGATGGAAATATTATATAGGGCTTTGAACTCGGTGACAAAGCCAATGATTGATAATGCTGCAGAAGGGTCATTCATGGACCTTACTTTTATTGAGGCGAGTGATATGCTGGATCGTATGACAAAGCAGAGTAGAGTTTGGCATACCAGGGATTCTGAGGTAGCGAGCTCTACTGTATCTATTGGCATGACTGCAGAGCAGAGACGAAGACAAGAGGAACGTGACCAGGATATGGCTCACATGAAAACGCAGATAGATCTTCTTACCAAGCATTTATTATTAGGGAAGACCGAAAAAGTCAAGGCTTTGGTGTCACAGGGAAGAGATGAATCAGATTCTAAGGAAGAAGCAAATTATTTGAATAATCAGGGGGGTTTCCGAGGCAATGCCCAAGGAAACCAAGGTCGGAACTATTATGATAAATCTGGATACAAGGACCACGATCAAGGTGGTTAGAAGAATAAGACTGACAGGAGTGGTTTGTATGTTCCTCCTGGAAACCGTGAGGCTGTGGCGTCTGGCTCTGGAAAGATGTCCATGGATGATATGATGGCTAAGATATTGAAAGGGGTGGAGGCAACCAATATGGGCATTACTGAGGTAAAGAATGATTTGTCATCAATAAATCAATTGGTTGATTCGCATTCTACTGCGATAAAACAGCTGGAGCAACAATTGAGTCAACTATCAGCGACATTCAATCAAAGAAAGGCTGGCACCTAACCTAGCGACATTGTGCAAAACCCAAGGAATGATGGATCATGTATGGCTATTACCACCAGGAGTGGTAAAGAGTTGGAAAATCCATCCAAAGGCAAGAAGGTGGTTGATGATATAGCAGATAATGTTATTGATGCAGAATGTGAAGATGCCGTAGAAGATGAAGATAGTGTTCCTGACGTTACCCCTAGACGTCTACAGCCTGAAAAGATTGACAATCTGAAGCAAGATAAAAAGGAAGTGGCGGAGAAAACTATTCCCCTTCCACCATCACCTTTTCCTCAGAGACTGAAGAAGAAAGCCGATGACACCAGGTTCAGTAAATTCATGACTATGTTGAAGCAACTGACTATTAATGTTCCTTTGGTAGAGGCGCTAGAGCAGATGCCCGGATACGCTAAATTCATGAAGGACATTTTGACAAAGAAGCGGGCAGCAAGCTATGAGCTGGCAGATAATGTTTATCATTGCAGTTCAATCGCTACAAGATCGCTAGTTCAGAAGAAGGCTGATCCTGGTGCTTTCACTATTCCTTGCACGGTTGGATCTTTGGATTTTGCTAAGGCATTGTGCGATTTGGGAGCTAGCATTAATTTGATGCCACTATCTATTTACAGAAAGTTGGGGTTGGGTGATCCTACACCAACCAATATGCGGCTCGTGATGGCAGATAGGTCGGTAAAACGACCTGTTGGTATCTTATATGATGTATTGGTGAAGGTTTCCACCTTCATCTTTCCTGCAGACTTTGTTATTTTGGATTGCGAGGTGGATTCTGAAGCTCCCATAATCTTGGGGCGTCCTTTCCTTACAACAGGAAGTGTGCTTATTGATCTAAGAGCTAATGAGCTTTTATTTCGAATGAATGATGAAGTGGTCCGTTTTGATGTATGTAAATCAATGAAGCTACCCAAAGATATGAATGTGTTCTCTGTAGCTGATGTTTATTATGATGATGAGAAAGAATTATCTGTAGAGAAGCAGCTTATTGTTGATCCATTGGCTGCTGTGCTTAGGAATTCTGAGCGTGAGGATGTTGAAGAGTATGAAGAAACTATTTTTGCTCTAACAGGAATTGGCTCCTATTCTCATGCTCCTAAGAAGCTGGATCTGGATCTTAAAAATCGCCCTTCACCACCAGCAAAGCCATCCATTGAAGAACCACCAGTGTTAGAATTGAAGGAGATGCCCAGTCTCCTGAAATATGCGTTTTTGGGAATTGGTGATACACTTCCGGTTATTGTTGCGGCTGATTTAGGTGAGCAGCAGGTTACGACTCTTATTTTTGTTCTGAGGAGATACAAGAGAGCCATCGGTTGGACTATTGCTAATATTATTGGTATCCCTCTTGGGATATGTATGCACAAGATTCATCTCGAGAAAAATTGTGTGCCTACCATTCACTTCCGGTTATTGTTGCGGCTGATTTAGGTGAGCAGCAGGTTACGACTCTTATTTTTGTTCTGAGGAGATACAAGAGAGCCATCGGTTGGACTATTCCTGATATTATTGGTATCCCTCTTGGGATATGTATGCACAAGATTCAGCTCGAGGAAAATTGTGTGCCTACCATTGAGCATCAACGACGTTTGAATCCACCCATGCAGGAGGTGGTGAAGAAAGAAATTATTAAGTGGTTAGATGCTGGGGTAGTATATCCAATCTCCGACAGTAAGTGGGTAAGTTCGGTACAGTGTGTGCCCAAGAAAGGGGGCATGACGGTAGTTGCAAATGAAAAAAATGAGCTGATTCCACTTAGACCTGTCACAGGGTGGAGAGTGTGTATGGACTACCGGAAGATGAATTCGTGGACGCTTAAGGATCACTTCCCAATGCCATTCATGGACCAAATGCTTGATCGATTGGCAGGGAAGGGATGGTTTTGTTTCTTAGATGGTTATTCCGGTTATAATCAGATTTGTATTGCTCCTATGGATCAAGAGAAGACTACTTTTACATGCCCATATGGTAAGTTTTCCTTCATACGTATACCATTTGGGTTATGTAACGCACCTGCCACTTTTCAGCGTTGTATGATGTCCATTTTTTCTGATATGGTTGAAGACACCTTGGAGGTGTTCATGGACGATTTTTCAGTTGTGGGTGAATCGTTTGAATCATTCTTGGCGAATCTGAGTATGGTGTTACAGAGATGTGTTGAGTTCAACTTGGTGCTAAACTGGGAGAAGTGCCATTTTTATGGTTAATGAAGGCATTGTTCTTGGGCACAAAGTCTCCGAAAGAGGAATTGAGGTTGATCGAGCCAAAATTGAAGTTATCGAGCAACTACCACCTCCAATTTCTATAAAGGGAGTTCGTAGTTTCCTCGGTCATGCAGGTTTTTATCGAAGGTGTATCAAAGACTTCTCCAAGATTGCTAGTCCATTATGCAAACTCTTGGAGAAGGATGCAAAGTTTGACTTCGGTGAAGATAGCTTGAAGGGATTTGAATGCCTCAAAGGGAAGCTAGTTGAAGCTCCTATTATTGTAGAACCCGATTGGTCTCTACCGTTTGATGTGATGTATGATGCAAGTGGGGTAGCTTTGGGTGCTGTACTTGGTCAGAAAAGAGAAAGGCTATTTCATCCAATATACTATGCGAGCAAGGCCTTGAATGGAGCCCAGAAGAACTATACCGTCACAGAACAAGAGCTTCTAGCAGTTGTTTATGCTTTTAAAAAGTTCCGTGCTTACTTGTTGGGAACCAAAGTTGTGGTTCATACAGATCATGCGGCTCTGAGATATTTAATGGCAAAGAAGGATGCTAAGCCAAGGCTAATTCGGTGGGTGTTATTGCTTCAAGAATTTGATTTTGAGGTAAAGGATAGAAAAGGTTGCGAAAACCAAGTAGCTAATCATCTATCTAGACTTGAGAGTGCGCACATAGCACAACCCGACCTTGAGATTGATGATGCATTTCCCGACGAAGAGATCCTAGACGCTATGGTGGAAGACTTACCGTGGTATGCAGACTTTGCGAACTACGTGATAAGTAAAGTAATGCCTGAAAATCTCTCCTTTCATCAAAAGAGAAAGTTCATGCATGATGTGAAACACTACTTCTGGGATGAACTGTATCTTTTTCGACGATGTGTTGATGGTGTTATTATGCGATGCATCTCTGATGTGGAGGTGCCTAGCATCTTGGAAGCAAGTCATGCTTCCCAAGTTGGGGGTCACCATGCAGGTGATCGGACAGCCAGGAAGGTATTGCAAAGTGGCTATTATTGGCCTTCATTATTCAAGGATTCTTACGATTTTGTGAGAAGATGTGATCAGTGTCAGAGGCAAGGCTCTATCTCGAAGCACCATGAGATGCCTATGTCTAAAATTCTTATAGTGGAGCTATTTGATGTATGGGGTATTGATTTCATGGGCCCATTTGTGAGTTCGTTTGGGATGAAATATATCCTAGTTGTTGTGGATTATGTATCCAAATGGGTCGAAGCAGTAGCGCTGGCTGATAATGAAGGTAAGCGTGTTGTAGCATTCTTAAAGAGAAATATCTTCTCTCGTTTTGGGGTACCACGTACCATCATAAGCGATGGAGGATCACACTTTTGTAACAAGCTGTTCAGAGCCGTATTGGTGAAATATGGGGTCAAGCAACATAAGGTAGCTACACCTTACCACCCACAAACTAGTGGGCAGGTAGAGGTTTCTAATCGGGAGATCAAGCTGATCCTTGCTAAGACTGTAAATGCTAGTAGGAAGGATTGGTCCCGAAAGCTGGATGATGCCTTATGGGCTTATGGGACTGCATTCAAGACACCAGTTGGCATGTCCCCATACCAACTATTTTATGGGAAGGCTTGTCACTTGCCGATTGAGCTCGAACATAAAGCATTGTGGGCGTTGAAGAGGCTTAACCTGAATTGGGATGATGCTATTAATCTGAGATTGGAACAGCTGAATGAGATGGATGAATTCCGTCTACATGCGTATGAAAGGGCAGACCTCTACAAGGAACGGATGAAAAGTACCATGATCGGCGGATTATCCAAAGAAACTTTCAGAAGGGTGATATGGAGCTTCTTTTCAACTCCAGACTGAAGTTATTTCCAGGTAAGTTAAAGTCTAAATGGTCTGGTCCATTCAGAATTAGCCAAGTCTACTCGTCTGGAGTAGTGGAGTTACAAGACAAAAATGGTGGTGTCTTCAAAGTGAATGGACAACGTGTAAAGCCATATATCGGTCCTCTTGACTCGATAAAATACATGGCCACCATCTATCTCGATGAAGTCTAAGAAATCGAGGTAACTATGTCGTGCCGCGACAATAAATCAAGCGCTACATGGGAGGCAACCCATCGTTTTTAGTCATTTTGTTTTCCTAGGAGTTTGTTTTCTTAAATAAAAATCCAAAAAGAAGAGTCCAGCCATGACCAAAACTAAGGCGCTTGGTGGGAGGCAACCTATCTTTCTAATCATTTTTGTTGTATTTGATTAAGTGTAGGGGAGGATGTATAAAGGAGGATCTTGGTCTCAAATTTTGATTTGAAAGTGAGCAATGTTAAAGGTGGTAAGTGAGTAATGAAGGATCAAAAGGCTTTCGGTTAGGCATTGCCTATACAAATCTAGGCAATGGACAAGGCAAGGCCTATGTAAATCTAGGCAACGGACAAGGAAAGGCCTATGCTATTGCCTTTGCTCTCTGAATCGACAATGCTATAGCATAGGCGCCGCCTATGCTCAACTAGGCAAAGCTAAAGGCGCCGCCTATGACATTTTCTTTGCTCTCTGAATCTACAATGCCATAGCATAGGCGGCGCCTATACCCAACTAGGCCATAGCATAGGCGCCGCCTATGTTCAACTAGGCAAAGATAAAGGCGCCACCTATGCCATTGCCTTTGCTCCCTGAATCTACAATGCCATAGCATAGGTGCCTCCTATGTTCAACTAGGCTTTGCTAAAGGCGCCGCCTATAACAAGCATAGGTAAAGCATTAGGCGCCGCCTACTTATGCTTTTTGGTCTCCTAACCCAATTTTTCATGGGTCAAACCCAACCCAAGCCTTGGTCTATAAATAAAACTTTAACCTTGAGACAAAATCACATTGTTTGCTCAACCTAGGCGCCGCCTAACCTTCCCAAATCTCTCAAAACTTTTCTTTTTGCTCATCTAACCTTGCAAGATCATCTTCCAAGCCCATCACCAAGTAAGTTCTTCTTTTATATTCCGTAGTTATTACAATACTACGCCTATAATGATTTATTAAAGCTTGAAGTGGTGTTGGTGATTTTAATGAGGTTGGTTTGCTATGATACATCTAGTTGAGTGAAAGAATACGTATGGGTGTTCTTGACTTTGTTCCAATTTGTATTTGATTGTTATACACTGTCATCTTTTTGCGGAATCAAAATGGTAAAGTTTATTACATAATCTTGTAAGTTGAAAGTTGGAATGTTTGAATGACTTGTTCATCGAGATAAAGATCATGACTAAATACAAGCATGAGATGTTGTGATTATTTCTATGCCATAACTTGATTCGATCTCTACGTAGTAGTCTTGTTCAAAAAGTGCATTAATCCAAACCATAAAGTATGGTCAAGATTACATGAAATAAAGCTGAAAAGGATAGTTAAGGTTCCATGAAAGTATGACTGTGCTGAACATATTGTTGGAACATATCGCCTACATGTATGTCGATGAAGTCTGAGTAATCGATATCATCCACTTAATTAGTTGGTGCCAACAAATTAAGTGTGGGGTGGTGCCATTATTATTTGTTTGTCGATCAAATCTTCCGAGATAAGCTAACATGACTTTATTTTAATCTCAGGTAAAATGGCACCAAAAGGTCGACCAGGAAAAGAAAAAGCGTCCACCTCACAGAAAGGTCAGAAAAGGGGAAGAAAAGAGCAAGCTGAATCCTCCTCGCTGCAAATACCTCGCTGCATGTTCGGGATAAAATGGGTCCTAGAGGAGGAAGGAAAAGAGTGGTACAAGAACAACAAAATAAAAAAATATGTTCACATGGAGTTGATACAAAAGGAGAGTCTAGCGAAGAGAGAACCTCGCATTTTGGCTAAAATCATGGCGCTACATCTTGATTTCATTTTTCAAGATATGGGAGAATGCAATCTTGATCTAACACGAGAATTCTATGCCAATTGGTCCCCAAAGACTACCGGAAGTGAAGTGAAGATTCGGGGCTAAGTCTTGCAACTGAATGCGGAGTTCTTCAACTCTTTTCTGGGTCTTCCATCTGTGGATCGATCACCGCTCAAGGAGCTTTATCACAGACCTCCATACAGGGCAATCAGACATACACTGTGCGGAACAAGATCAATGGAATGTTGGAGTCATCACAAGGATACCGGTTGGCACAATACCTTCCCGTATGCTTTCTTAAACAGAGAAGCTCGGATATGGTTGCGGATAGTCAACTCTTGCCTGATTCCAGGGACACAGTACACAAAGATCACACGTGATAGAGTATGCTTGGTGTACGCTCTGATGACTAATATTCTCATCCACGTTGGTGCGGTTAAACGGTCGTCAATGCGTAATGCTAGGCTACAAACAGGTCCCACTTCAGCTTTTGAAATTTGTTGACCGCAATGTTGAGGAAGGAGGACATTGAAGAGGAACCTGCAGATCATAAGCTTCCACACAACCCGAAGAAGGTTGATCTTACGAAGGTTAAAGATCCTGAAACTATGCATGGCGTCAACCTGACCACTGCAGAAAGACATGCTCGCGACGAAAGCTTCTTCCGCCATTTATATGGCATGACGAGGTTTACCATGATGAGTGGGGGACGTGTTCCAAATGATGCAGAGCTACAACAGTTGGATTATGACTACCCGATGAATGAGCATGCGCAGGCTATGTGTGGAGTAGGTGTAAATTTTGAGGAACCTCTCGATGATAACGTACCAACTGACGATGATCACTGACAGCCAGACTCAGATGTGGAGGATAACTTTGATGACGACGACTCTGATGATGATTCCGAGGCAGGGGGCATGACCCCAGACATAGAGGAAAAGTCTGACTAATCAGGTTTTTCTTATTTATTTTCCACTGAGGACAGTGTGTCCCGTCTAAGTGTGGGGTGCTGGTATTTGTATGCTTCATGTAATTCTTTGCCTTCATTTATTCTAGTTCTTGTTTGTTTTAATTAGTCGTAATTAGTTAGTTTAATTTTAGAGTTTTTAGATTTTGCATGAAATTGTTCTGATAGGCGGCATGGTATTATGACAAGAGTTTGTGCCAAAATCATTACTATTGAGACGTTTAGGCTCTAAGTGTGACTCACTGTGTGATAAGTATGTGTTTTAATTCATTCATTTGTTGGGTCAAGAGTCTATAATGCTCCTAATAAAGTTGATCATGTGCCTTGTGTGTGTGAGGTTATAGTATATTCTGTGTTGTGACTGATGCTAGAACTTTCCTGGTGTGTGTGTAAAGAGAAATAAAGAGTGTGAGTTTAGGAGATGATTTAGGCATTTCTTTGGCAGCCTATGATTGTTTACCTTTTTTTTACCTACCCTTGGACATTATCCTAGTTAACCTCCTTTGAGCCTTTAGCTATTTTCTTTGACAGCCTCATATGTAGCCTAATCCATTTTTTCAAGACCATAATTTGATCCAAATTCCTAAGCACTTTAAATTGTAGAGTCATGTGACAAAATAAGAGAAAAGTGGGTGAGAGTGATGCCTCAGAGTATATTCGTACTTGAAATTGTTGTGAATAAGAGTGGCTATCATAGAGGTGTTTTATAAAAAAAAAGAGAAAAAAAAACAGAAATAGAAAAATAAAAAAATAAGTTATATATTCTCATCTTTGTGTTTATAATTGAATAACAAAATAGGTGAAAAGGGGTGTTAGATGAAAAGAAAGGTAGAAGGGTTGTTTAAAAGAGAGTGTTAATGGCATAATGTGATGTATTAAAGCGCTTACGGAAAATAGTCACTATTTCTTGCCAAAATAGTCCTACCTGTCCCTTAGCCTACATTACAACCTGTAAAGACCTATTTGATCCTAAGCTTAGCATTCTGATATTAGTAGAGCATTACACCAAGGGCAAGCCTATGGTCATCAGTTGCAACATATGAATTCTTTGTGAGAGTGAGAGCAAGGAGAATCTTATACCCATGTTCCGATAAATGCACAACTTGTGAGTGATTATGGGTGATATCTTGTGTGAGACACACATGGTTGATGATTTTTGGGTAGTGTTATATGATTCTTGGTGCCTTAACTTGTGGATACGAATTAGCCATCATCACGAGTCTATGTTGGAGGTTGAATGGCTTCTAGTAGTGATCCAGAAAACTACTCTTTGTTAATAATTGTCGTGCATGTCTTGATGAATATTTTGTGTTACTGCTATGAAATCCTAGTTAGATGTTTGCATGGACGTAATATTTTGTTCGAGGACGAACAAAGCTTTAAGTGTGGGGTGTTGATGTTGGGTGTATTTACACGCCTAAAACACCATAATTTACCCATATTTTAGCTAAGTTTTGAGGACAAAATATATAATTCCTGCACTTTTAGTCCATTTTCCTGTAAGTGAGAAAACTTATGTGATTAGCATGTTTTCAGGTATTAATGATGAAGATTACAGCACTTTGTGGACCTTTGGGCAGCAAAGGAAAACTTCACAGAAGAGGGAAGGAAGCTTTTGGAAGCTTATGGACTGAATGTGACGCATGGAGAATTTGTCCCGGGCAAAAGAAGTATTTTTAAATACTTAGGGGTGCAGCTGTAACTTAATAGGACGAGGACAAGGATGTTATAAAAACCCTATTTGCTGAATTTTTCAGCATTCATTCATTCATTGCTTTTAGAATTCAGTCGACACTTTATATTTATTCAGTTTATAGATTCTTTAACTTGAACACAGAGAAACACGCTACATATTTGGGGAAAGATGGCTAAGAGGAAAAACGTCATTCCTCTTTGACGTTAAAAGTATCCTCTCGCAAAGATTGTTCTAGTTTTGGTATGATGATGATGATGTCTTCATTGTTTTCCTTTACAATCATGAGTAGCTAAACTTCTCTGTTAGGGTTATGGAAGCCTTTTGATATACTATCTATTACTATGAGTTTGTGAATTCTTGATGCGTATGCTACTTATATCATTACTCTCTTCATTTTAATTTAATTCTCGTGGTTGCAAACATAGAGAATAGGCCATTATAGCATTAACTTGTTCGAGAGAAAAGTTACATATTTGGAAAAGAGAGTGTGACAAGGAAATAGGGCTACCAACCCCTATTTACACATTATTTCCATAACTGGGTTAACCTTTTGGAGAGTTTGTACCATTAGTTATACGCTTTAAGCTCGAGAGAGTTAAAGTGAAATAATCCTTGATGGTTGAGAAACACTAGGATTTACCATTAGAATACGAATCTCTATAAGTGCATGCATGTCTGAATTCCACATTACTCATAGTTAATAGATATGTAGAACTCATAAGGTGGACATAACCCTAACATATTTTTCTCCGTGATTAAATCTTAATAAACAAAGCATTCTGTTGTTAATTTGATAGCATTAATTCACGCCACAATCCAATCCCCCTTTTTCCGTGGAATTTTTGATCAACAGTCTAATAATAGTTGCAACACTTAGTGACCAAGTATTCCCTGTGGGATTCGACACCCAACCCAGTTGGGTTCTATATTTGACAGCGATCGCTTACACTCTTACGAGAGCTGTAGTTTGGGCGTTATCAGTGAGTTTTGGTTTAACGCTGTGACTTTTCTTGGTTATATTATTTCTAGCAAGGGGATCAAGGTGGATCCGCAAAAGGTAGTTGTGGTTAAAAGGTGGCCTACACCTACGACTCCAACCGACATTCTGAGCTTTATGGGTTAGGTTGGGTATTATTGGCGGTTTGTGGAGAAATTTCCGATGATAGTTTATCCTTTGACTAAGTTGACTCAGAAAAATGTGATGTTTTCTTGGTCAGGTGTTTGGTGAGGGGAGTTTCAAGAAGTTAAAAGATATGCTAACTTCTGCTCCGGTCTTGACATTTCTTGAGATAAGTTAGGGGTTTCCAGTTTATTGTGATACATCTAGGGTGGGGCTTGGTTATATCTTAATGCAACATGGGAAGGTGATTTCCTATACTTCTAGGCAGTTGAAGGTGCATGAGAAGAATTATCCTACTCGTGATTTAGAGTTGTTGGCGGTAGTTTTTGCATTAAAGATCTGGTGGCATTATTTGTATGGAGTGCACGTGTCCATCTTTTCTAGTCATAATATTCTACAGTATGTGTCCACTCAGTAAGAGCTAAATCTCAGGTAAAGAAGATAGTTGGATCTTCTCAAAGACTATGATATTAGTTTTCACTATCACCCAAGTAAGGCTAATGTGGTTACTGATGCTCTTAGTAGGTTATCCATAGGGAGTTTGGATCATAGGGAGGAAGGAAACCGAAAATTGGTGAAAGATATTAACCTCTTACCAAATCTTAGAGTTTGTCTTTTTGTCTCTGAGGGTGGTGGAGTGATTGTATATGAAGTGGTTTGGTCATCGCTTGGTGCAAAGATTAAGGAGAAGAAAGTGCTAGATCCCATCTTGATTAAAATCAAGATTAATATAGGTATGCAGAAGGTAATGGTGCTTGAGATCAGTGGTGATGGTACTTTACGGTACCAAGGGAGGTTGTGTATTCCTGATGTCGATGGGTTTCAACAAAGGATCTTGGCTGAGGCGCATGAATCACGCTGCGTTGTACATCTCGTCATGTTTTGGTGGAATGGTATGAAAAAGGATGAGATTGATTTTGTGGCCAAATGCTTAGTGTGTTAACAAGTTAAAGTTGAGCACATAAGGCCTGGTGGGTTGTATCAGGAGATTGTTTTTCCCGAATAGAAATGAGAGGTAATCAATATGGATTTCGTTATGGGTCTTCCTTGGTCTCGGAATCAATATGATTTGATTTGGGTGATCGTGGATAGGATGACAAAGTCTACTCACTTTTTTCTAGTGAAAACTCCTTTTTAGGTGGAGGATTATGCAAAGTTATATCTTCAGGAGATTGTGAAGCTTCATGGGGTACCTATTTCGATTATATCTGATCATGGTACGTATTTTTCATCTAATTTGTAGTGGTCTTTTCAGAAGGAATTGGGTACTAAGGTGAGTCTGAGTACTACTTTTCATCCACAGATGGATAGGCAAGAGGAAAAACCTATTTAGACATTGGAGGATATGCTTCGGGCGTATGTGGTTTATTATAGTGGTAGTTGGGTTGAGGATCTATCTTTGGTAGAGTTTGCTTACAACAATAGCTACCATTCTAGTAGTGGTATGGCCCTTTTTAAGGCATTGTATGGTAAGAGGTGTAGATCTCCTATTGGTTGGTTCGAGCTTGGTGATGCAGATATGTTTGATTTGGATTTGGTCTATAAAGCTATGGAAAAGGTGAAGGTGATTCCAAATAGGCTTAAGGCTTCCGAAAGTCACCAAAAGTCCTATGCGGATATAAGGCGTAGAGACTTGAAGTTTATGGTTGAGGATAAGGTGTTCCTCAATGTAGCTCCCATGAAGGGAGTAATGCGGTTTGGCAAAAAAGGAAAGCTCAATCCCCAGTATATTTTTCCTTATATGGTTTTGCGGAGGGTTGAAAATGTTTCTTATGAATTGGAGTTGCCTTCTAATTTGAACTCCATTCATCCGGTATTTCATTTTTCCATGCTGAAGAAGTGTATTGGTGATCCTTCTTCGATGTTCCTTTGGAGGGGTTGGGTATATCAGACTTTCTGTCTTATGAATAGGTCCCGATTGAGATCTTGTATAGGAAGATTCATCGGTTGCGAACCAAGGATGTGGCATTGGTTAAGGTTTTTTAGCGGAACCATGAGGTGGAATAAGCTACATGGGGAGTGGAGGAGGACCAGAAATCCAAGTATGCGTATCTATTTTCTGCTCCTGGGATTCGTGCGGAAGGTATGTTTCTTCAACATATCTTTAATTTCTGAGTTTGTTAAAGGAAAGATTAATATCTTTACCTTTATGTTTTCAAACTTAGTTAAAGATTGGAAATATATTTAATAATGCAAATGACATGTATGAATGGTTATCCCTACCTTGTTCGTCATTTGGGGACGAATGTAAGACTGAAACACCCTGGTTTCTGGACTATAAAAAGTTTCCTAGAATTCTGGTCTCTGAATCCAATACGACTAACGGGTATGAGCCGTGGGTATGAGCCGTATATTGGGGTACAATTAGTATGGTCCAGTCATATGCTAACAAGTGTTGGTTGGTGAAATAGATTTTGGTAACTGGAATGGGTACGACATAGTGGTACGAGTTGTACTGGTGGATACGGATCATTTCGTTCCTTCACTTGACCTTATACTTGGTAGCTTAAGTTGGATCTGAGTACGAGTGTCTTCTCATGAGACATAAGCCAGGGTATGACAGGACTCATATAGTGGTCAGTGTTCAAACCTCCTAAATTCTATTCCTTCCAAGGATACAATTTATAGGTACTAGTCGTACACTTGGATACAAATTGATTTTGATGAGTCTTACCTTGGACATTGTAGGGTCCAAGGGGAAGGCCAAGGGTACATGTGGTTGTTACCACTCATACAGGGAGGGTACGACTTGTAAGGGTCAGTCGTATCTCTGTGACAAGATTTTTGTGCAACTTAAGTGGGGGTATTCTGGACATTTCTCCACTTATCCTAATAAGGTCCCACAACTTATATTGCACTTGGGAGGTTATTTTCCCTATTATTCTATTCTTAAACACTTAGAAAACACCCTTAAATCCTCTCTAGAGTTCTTGGGCAAAGGAATCTAGGGTTTCATCTAAATGAGTAAATTGGGGCTTGTCTTGGTGATTTCTCTCCATCATCATCTTGGTTTAAGTCATGTTATGTTCCCTCATTTTTAGTTCCAACGAATGGCATGGTTTTATACAATGTTTTTTTTATTTGAATGTTGTATGATTTGGGGGTTTTGGTTATAAATTCTTGGTTATGCTTTTCCCGTATTTTAATTATGCTTTTATATGCATAAATGATGGTTGTGGATAATTTGTTGCTTGGGAATGGTTCTTTTGTAATGGACATTAGTTTTGGAAATACTATGCCCCCAATTTGTTGATAAAATGCCTATAACAATGTTCTCACTATAATATTGGTTTTTCAATTGAACTTCTGCATGGTTTAAACTGGTAATGGAACCCTAAATGTCATGAATAGTTTAAATGGTTTTAAATGGATTGAAAAGGCCTTTGTGGCCATGTTTTTTGTTAATTGGATATCATGTGGGGTACATGGAAATCCCCTAATGGTTGGCTAAGGAAAATACTGGTAAGTTATTGTTGGTATGACGATACCACTACCAATACCCTCGGTTAATAATAATAGAATAATAGTTTGGATAGAAAATGGTTTTAATTGGTCTTAAAGGAGGGATGTGTAGCAAAGCCATGGAAAGTGGAGGTCCTGGGGGATATAAATAGAAAACTCATATTTGTCGATGTGTAGTTGGGTCCTAGTGACCATGTGCTTGGTGTCACACTATATATTTTGGGGTATGTACTAGGCATCCCAAGTTTTTTTCCCTGTTCGTGCGGCTTCATGCACTGGGCCTTTTTCAGCAGGGGGAGCTGAACCTATATTGCCCGTGGGTGATTTAAGACGGCAAGGATACACAACCTAGGTAAAGGTTTTAATGGCATGTTAAACCCGGTCCCTTTTACCGAAATTGTTATATATATGTATGGTTTTTAGTTGGTTTATATATAGCATTATTTTATCCTAATCCTAAGTTCATACTAGCGTTCACCCGCTAACCCGTCTTCGGGTGTTATATCCCTATGTGATGCAGGAATCGACCGTTCAACTCCTCCTCTTAGCTATTCAGACTTTAAGGTCAGCATTTGGATTTAAGTGGGGAACTTTCATCCATTCGGAAGGCTCCATTTCATGGATGTTATTTCATACTTTGACTTATTTATGGATATTGTTTTTGTCTATGGTTGGGGGCATTTTCCAACCAAATTTTGGTACTCTTTTGGTTAAAGTCTTTGTGGTACTACTATGGGTTGGAATGGGAAGGGGCGGTATTGTTGTTGGACTTACTATTGGCATTAGTATTGGGTCCGACCTCATTGGACATAATTTCTCAATGTTCCATCATATTTTACTGTGGGATTAATCATATTATGCTTTGGATCTCATTTAGTAATGGCCTAATTTATGGATCTTGGTTCGATATTGGTTTGGCTTTATGGTTTGGTTGGTACGATTTGGTGAACGGGATGACTTTGTAGGCTTGATCTAGGGATAGACCTATCCCAAAGTCAGTCATTCCCCAGTTACTCTATCTTGTTATATGTTCAAAATTCAGCCAAATCAGGGCAGACGACTAGAGGTTTGGTTTGGTAGCGGGGGTGGTCTCCGGTCGGACTTGGGATGCCCATTACGATAAGTCCCTCACTCGGGTCGTGTCTCAAATGCCTCCAACTAATATGTTTCAATCTTTTCAATTTCTACGATAATACAGACAATTCCATTTTTTTCATAGGAGTCGACAAAACTGGTACTTTAACTCGCTAAAATCACACATCTTTCTCTTAAAAGTGTAAACATTAATTGAAGGTAAGATAAGTAATAAATAAAATTTAAAGATTTAATTTGAACTCAGCAACACCGTGAAGACAAAGAAACAGAGACTCTTGTACTTGCCAAAAGTGAAGAACAATTCAAGAAGAGATGGGAAAGATTTTTTTTTTAATGGTTTGAATCGGGTTAGGACAACTTTTAGGCCTAATCCAATCTTTTACTCTATTTGCTTTGGGTCATCTTTTGTTTCTTTGTATTTTGTTTTATTTTGTATCCGAGTTTATTTCTTTTTATATACATTAAACCCCTAAAAGTACTTTTTGTACCATATTATTATGATGATAGTCTATCTTAATTAATGTGGCACAATAGAAACATGACATAAGTTATACATAGTTTAGATAGATGTATAATTCAACTCTTATCCAGTAATTAAACGGTCCCTAACATGTTCAAGATGTATAATCATATAAAATACCCTCAATTTAAATAATATATGTACAATCTTTAGAACAAAAGTAACATCCGTTAAAAATAAAATGCTTTAATTAGGAAAATAAGTATAATGACTAAATACTATTTGGGGTGTATAAAATCTGGTTGTCATTAACTCGGATCATCTCAATTATTATGAAAAAATTAAATAATATAAATTTAAATATGGAATATATTTTTGGTTACATTCAATTGTGCTCCTTAGTTATTAGTGTGACTGAGATTTATCAAGTTTCTCTTCAATTAACTACAATTTTTTTAATCTTCAAAATTATGTTATATTTTTAAAAAAATTCACTCAATAAAATAACATACACTGAAAAATTTAGGTTTTCAATTCCATGGCTATGGTGTTAAACACCATCTATATTCTAGAACTCGAGCATGTCCACAACTCCATTGAAGTTTCATTTTCTTGTAGTTTCCTAGGCAGACAGAACTATCCTCATTGAAGAGAGGATAGGTTTGTCGGACATTTCAAAGTAAAGTATGTATCGGGTTAGAGAAGGATTTTGTACTTCTACTGACCCTTTTTTTAAAAAAATTCTTTTAGACAACAAAAATATTTTATCCTTTTTATAATATGAAATATAATGTGTGGATACGTTTTGTAGCATCAGCCTCTTTTTCCAAAAGATAAAGGTTTAGTTAAAGTTTTTTACATCATATTATTATCATCCACTCTCATCTCAATTTATGTAACACAGTTAAAGCACAATTAAAATTTTATGAGCAATTAAATCTGATTTTTACCAAGATTTTTAATTCTTCCAAATATGTAAATTTAACTAATATGTGGAAGCTTCTTTATATGTAAAGTATATTTTGTAAAGCTCATCAATAATTTTAAATTCTTAATTATTGTAATTAAGGTACATTTTACATAAATCTCATAATATATATATATACATACATATATATATATACATACATATATATATATATATACATACATATATATATATACATACATACATACATATATATATATATATATATATATTGATTTAACACAAAATATATCAGAAGTACCAAAAACTTTCAAATGTTGTAGTCTTAATTTATTGAAAATATTTAAAATGTATTAAACTATCCGTACTATTATGAATTTTTATTAATAGACGCATGTCTTAAATTAAAAATACATAAAATATATTAAAATAACCTTAACATTAATAAAGTGTAACCTAAATGATGCTAACATGTCCATAATGATTCATCATCTAAAATAGCCTTCATTTTGATTTTGAAAAAATATGTTGAAGCCTATGAAAGAAAAGGTTCTCTATTAAAAACAAAATGTTTATAAAATTTTGAAAATAAGTATGATAGCTAAATACTATTTATAGATTAATTTGATTCATTTAAGTTTATACAAAAAAATAAAATAGAACGAATTGAAATGAGTAATAAAATTTTTGAAAAATATTTTGGAAATAATTTTATACATTTTTGTTTAATGTTGCTTAATACTAACAAATGATTCTCTAGTATTTTTTTGTATGGAAGGAGAGATGTGACGTCTTTTTTTCTACAAACATGCATAATATACGTACAACGCACTACACTAATCTAGTTGATAAAATGTAAAAGCTAGATGTTCAAACAGGAAAAAGAGTGGGATGATCACACATTAATTACACAAAGAAGTAAAACCAAGTTTGGAATGTGAAGAAATCACTTTTATGTTCTAAGAGGGGATAAATAGTCTAGTACACCCTCGTACCTCATTTGTAATCAGACCCTCTACACCACAAAGTTTAAATCAAACACTTGAACTCATTCAAATTATAAATTTTATGACCCCCCTGTCAGCGTGTGTTCATCAATTGCAATGATATGTATGACCCATCATATCCACATCAGAAAGATAATCCCAAATCATATCTCAAATTAATGCCACATCATATCTGTATTATTAAACACGTCACCTTTATATTCATCTTCAAGAAATAATTTTTAATCATTTATTTTATTTTAAAAAAAAATTATATGAAAATATTTGAAGTGCCTAAGATAATATTTTGAAAAAATTTAGACCACTGTTTTCAGTAAAATAGCTCACCAAGGAGCCACCACTATTTTTTGTTGCATAGAACAAAAAAATTCAATGAAAGTATATTAACATGAAGAATATCAGAGTTACAATTTTCAAAAAAAAAAATGGAGAAGAAAAGTTCATCGGAGTGGAACACAAAATAAAAAAGCTCATTGAAATTACATTCCGGCTAGTAATAATGGGTAATAACCACAACAACTCAAACACACACAATAATCAATTAAAAAAAGTATTGTCGATTTTGATGTGTGTTTGACATAAATTACAGATCCAAATCGATCTAGTCTTTGTCGAAGAAGATGAAGCCAACCATATCTCAGATCTACATTGTTACTTCAACGACAGAAATGTCGGAGTAACACAAGCGAGGTGAAAACATGTCTGGATCTGAGATTTCAAAATGCTAACTACTATTTTTTCAAGCGTAACTTGCTGTTTTAAAACAATTAAAATATCTTTTTTTAAAAAAATTATAATATTCTATTATTCTATGATTTGAAATATGAGATTTTTGAATATGGGGGTATGAACTGATTTAATAGGGGCTATTACTTTATCTAATTTCTTTCTTTGTTATAATAATTTCTATTTAAGGAAAGATTTTCTAATTATTTTTCTCAAATATTTAAGTTAGTGAAAATGAGGCATCAATAGAGGAATGTGGTGGCGGGTAAAGAAACTAGGTTGGGGTGGGGAAAGAGAAAGGGCATTAGATTTTTATTTTATTTTTTTCTAATTAATTTATTTGTTCTAATAAATTTTTAGTAAAAAAAAATCATGTGTACACACTTATAACACGTGAAATCACATAATTGCTCCATGTCAACCATCAGATTTCCACATATGCTTGGTCAACTGTCAAAGGATATAAATTATTGTGTTTTGTGAAGTTTAAGAGTTCAGTTGGCAATGGGAAGAGTAGGAGGGTCAAAAATAAAAACACATACAAGTATAAGGGTCTACTAGGCCATTTCGCTGCTAAGAGGCAATGCAACCCTTGATTTTGTAAGTTCGATTATAAAAGAGATGTCATGACCTTTCACAAATAGGACTTAAAGTTAGCTAGGCAAAGCTTGAACACAATAGGAACCAAAATAATGCAACAATATTCTGATTCAAATTAGTAAGTACTCAAAAAGAAAGTGATGAACAAAAATCAATTATTTTATCACAACATGGTTATATTTAGTATATGGAACTGTGGATTATTTCTACATCTTCAAGTACAACTTTTTGAACTAAATCAAAAAATTTGTCAAGCCTTTTACCGAAAAAAGAACATTGATTCAGTAACGACGTTTTGTACCCAAAAAAAATGCATACATCACTATATTTTGCTAAAATATAATATCCTCAAGCATCATTTAGAATGAACGACTAAGACTTCACTACCTCATACCCAACTGTCGAATGATAATTCATGAAAGCTAATTCATGCGCAAATTTTACTTAAATCAGTAAGAGCACCACAGATGAAATTATAAGACCTTGAAAATTTTCAATCATTTTATTTTTGACCTTTCCACATGCATAATATCAATTTTTGACTTGAATTGTGCTTAGCGATGTTATAAGGGTAATTTGGGAAAGATTCAAAATTTTTAGAAAGGGTTCGGGGATTTCTTAGAACTCTAAGGTAGTTTACCTTTGCCATATCACCGTGCCATAGAGGTTAGCCTCTGCGATATTGGAGTAGCATGAAAGTTAACCTCTACTATAAGGCCATGCCACACTATGGTGTAAATATCATCCAGTTTTTTTTTACTTATGCTGAGGGGTTTTTGAGTTTTTTCATCGTTTCCATGACTTCTAAAATAATGAGACCATTTTCCTTTAGTTTTCAAAGAACAAACTCTATTTTATTCATCTTTAACTATCCAACCAAGAAGCTTAAGGGTTTCATAGAGAATTCATCATCCGAGCTCCAAACATCAAATTGACTTCAAATTCTTAGCTGTTTCAGGCATGTTTCTCATCCCTAAACTTTAATTTTTCATTATGAAATAAATTGAATGGATTTTTATGTGATTAAATTGTGCGTTTTAAATTAGGTTGAGAGGTTTTAGTTGTTACTGATTGAATTACTTATCCCATTCTTTGAATTGATTATTCATTCTTTAAATTAATGTTTTGGGGACTGAATTGGTATATTATTTAAATGGTTAGAATGGGGGTCGACATGGGTTTTCCCAAATTGGATGAATTTTGACTTGGAATTGCATGACCCTCAACCTACTTTGTAAATTTGAATTTTACTATGGAAAATTACATGGTTTAACTTGCTTTTGAATCCAATGTATTGCATTAGTGGATAAATGGATATAAAAGTGGATTCGAATCACCTTGGTGACCATGGTTTGGATTTTAATGGAACTTAAGAGTTCAATGTGATTATATGAATTGGTTTGGCATATTTAATTTATCTTGAAAGCATATTGTTATGATGATACCAAGTGTTACATGGATAAATAAAGGACTCTTGAGTTAATAGTTAGAACTATGTGCAAAGTACTTTAAATTGGGGTAAAAGGGGGTTGTGTAGCTCACCGTAAAGGTGTAAGTCCCAGAGGAACAAACACAGAAAAACACATCTTCCAGTGTTGGGTGTCTATATGACTAGGTGCTTGACCCACACGTGATATATATATATATACATATATATAAATATGGGATGGCTATTGCCCATGGTGGATTTAGATTTCCCTCGAGTTTTTCCTTAGTTTGTGTGGCTAACATACACTAGGGCCCTTTCAACAAGGAGAGCTGAACCCATATAGCACATGGTTTCCCTTATGACAGATCGAGCTACACAATTATAGTTAATTATTTTAAATCCTCATGTTCATGACCTTTACCTTATTTCAGCATCTTATATATGTAAATATGAATGTGTGCATGTGATTTTGATTGATTTTGGATATGGCATTATATTATCACTTGCCTTGAGTTCCTTTCCAGTGTATCCCACTGATCATATTAGGACGCTACATTATTTCATGATGTAGGGTTGGAAGACTTTTCTGTTGGTCCTGTGAAGTGAAGGGTGGATTAGCATGTCTGTTGAATTTTTGTGAAGTGGTGAGCCTCCATA
Source organism: Capsicum pubescens (assembly GCA_030864215.1). Taxonomy (NCBI): domain Eukaryota; kingdom Viridiplantae; phylum Streptophyta; class Magnoliopsida; order Solanales; family Solanaceae; genus Capsicum; species Capsicum pubescens. Next base: position 204,135,384 of record CM061540.1, read on the forward strand.
CTTTTGAAGCCTTATTATTTCACTATTTTTTCTTTATTGACTCAGTACTTTAGTAATTTTTTGGTCATAGTCAGGGGATGTCATGACTTAGATTTTATTCTAGTTTTATAGGCTATTGTGGACTGATGTGGGTTGGTTGGTTATTGTTTTGACTCTTAGCTTCTTTGAGTTATCTATTCATCTTCTAATTGTTGTTTATTTGGCTTCTGCATTGTTATTATTTTTATTATTATGCTATTGATGTAGTGTTAAGAAGATGGTTTCAGGTCCATGGTGGGCTTGAGCTACCTATCACCACTAGGCCTGGGGTTTCGTCATGAAAGCTTGATATTAGAGTATGATTTAGAGTTCTTGGGTGTCCATAAAGTTGTGTCGAGTAGAGTCCTATTTATAGGTATGTAGCATGCCACACATATAATGAGAAGGCTATAAGGTATTTAGGAATGTTTCTTTTCTGGTGTTCTATTTTGAGCTATAGAGTCTAGTGTTATGAAACTTCTCTAGCTCTTGAGTTTCTCGCATTTTAGATCATGCCACCCCAAAGATCTGACATTTATAAAAACTCTATTAGGAACTCTGTTCTACCAAAGGATAATGGGGAGAGGACTCGCCCAGAGTATGGAGTAAAGACTAGGTCTAGTGTACCTATTATTGATTGTGTCACTGTACGTGAAGTTTTAACTATCCTTATTAGTCCTTCCCGGGCTTTCCATTCCAATGAAACTTTTGGTCAGTTATCTCAGGGAGATATTATTAATGTGGAGTTCAATCAGTTTTCTCATTTGCTTACTTAGTTGATGGAATCACAATCTCATCAATTTGATCATGTTGGTTCTATTACTCATTTATCTGAGGTGACTTGAGTTGGCTGGCTTATAAGGTTGAGTCCTCCAATCTTTATAGGTTCTAAGGTTGAGGAGGATTCGTAGGGGTTCATTGATGAGATGAAGAAGATCTTTAGGGCTATGCATACTACTGATGTAGAGGTTATGGTTTTTTTTGCTTATCAATTAAAGGACATAGCTTATTAGTGATATGAGAAGTGATAAGCTATGAGGGGTAATGATGTTGAGAAGACTGTTTGGGATGACTTTTCAGGGGCCTTTCTTGATCACTTCTTTTATTAGGATTTAAGGGAATCTAGGGTTGAAGAGTTTGTGAACCTGAAGCAAGGAAATATTATTATGAAGGAGTATTCGATACAATTTTAGAAATTGTCTCATTACGCTCAAGAGTTGGTGTCTATCCAGAGATCTAAAATGAGGAAGTTTGCTTTTAGGTTGTCCCATGACTTGGTATTGAGTGTAAGGCTATAATGTTGAACAATGATATGGGCATCTCCATACTTAGAGTTTATATGCATTAGGTGGAGGATGAAAATAAGAAGCAAGTAGAGATAAGAGAGAGGCTAAATAAGAAGTTTAGGTATTCAAACTAGGGTGGGGGTTAATAAAATAGTAGGAGAGATGGTTGACAGTGGACTAAGAAGAATAATTAAGGAAATTCTTATTCGTTTGCCAGTTTTCCTTATCCTAAGCCTCCGGGCGATCATTGTTTCTAGACTAACAGTAGTCCTAAGGCACATGTTCCCAGTCATAGGTGAGTGGAGCTCAATCAGCCCACCTTATCCTCCTTGTTATTTTTGTGGATAGATTCATCGTCATTACTGTGAGGAGGGTTTAATTATAATTGTGGTTAGCTTGTTCACATACAACGAGATTATTCTTCATCCAAAGTTTCCACTAGGTCTAATTAAGTTCTGGTTGCCACATCTTCAGCTCCGGTACCAAAGGGTGCTACTTTTAGTACCGACACTGGATGAAATCATCTCTATGCACTTGTTACTCACCTGAAATCTGAGGCATCTCCAGAAGTTGTTACTAGTTTGTAGAAACTCTTCTCTTAGGATATTTATTGTTTGCTTGATCAAAGTTCTACCCTTTCTTTTGTGATCTCTTATACGGCTGTGTATTTTGGTTTTGGTCCAGAAAGTATTTTAGACCCCTTTTCTAAGTCTACTATGGTGGGTGAATCTATAGTTGCTAGAAAAATTGTAGGGATTGTGTGAGGTCTATCTTTCATAGGGAGACACTGATGAATTTGATAGAGTTGGATATGGTGGATTTTAATGTGATCTTGGGAATGGATTGGCTTCTTTCATGCTATGCTTCTCTGGATTATAGGACTTGAAGGGTTAGCTTACGCTTCGCTAATGAACTAGTATTAGAATGGGAGGGAAGTTTTGTAGTACCCAAATGGACGTTTATTTCCTATCTTAGAGCTCAAAAATTAATTTCAAATGGTTTTCTATATTACCTAATTCGGGTTAGAGATTCTGATTTTGAAAGTCCTTCCTTACAATTTGTCTTTATGGTTAATAAATATCTTAAAGTGTTTCTCGATGATCTTCTTAGAATTTCTCCTGAAGGAGAAATAGATTTTGGGATTGATCTTCTACCGGATATTGATCCTATTTCTATTCCTCCTTCTAGAATGGCTTCGGCTGAACTAAAGGAGATAAAGGAGCAAAGATCTTCTTGATAAGGGGTTTGTTCATCCTAGTGTTTCTCCGTAGGGTGCTCCTATTCTTTTTGTACGAAAGAAGGATGGGTATCTTTTGATATATACAAACTATCATCTGATGAATAAGGTGTTAATGAAGAATAAGTATTTTCTTCCTAGGATTAATGACCTTTCCAATCAGCTTAAGGGTGTTAGGTGTCTCTCTAAGATTTATCTTCGTTTGGGCTATCATCAGTTGAAAATTATTGAGGTTGATATTCCCAAGACTGCTTTCCCAACCTGGTATAGTCATTATTAGTTCTTGGTTATGTCATTTGGATTCACTAATGCTTTGGCTGCTTTTATGGATCTTATGAATTGGGTATTTAGGCCATTTCTGGATTTGCTTATGATAGTCTTCATTGATGACATGTTGGTGTATTCTAAGAGTGAGAAATATTATGCCAATTGCCTCCAAATTGGGTTTCAGACTCTTAAGGATTAGAAATTGTATGCAAATTTTTATAAATATGAGTTTTGGTTGAGTGTTGCAACTTTTCTTGGGGCAGTTGTTTCTATGAGTGGATCAACGTAGATCCATCAAAAGTAGAGATAGTTAATATATGTCCTAGACCCATGACTCCAATCGTCATTAGGAGAATCTTGGGCTTTGTTGGGGATTATAGATGATTTAGGGAGAATTTCTAATCTGTTACTGCTCCATTAATGAAGTTAACTTATAAAAAGGTTAAGTTTTTATGGTCCGATGCTTGTGAGGGTAGTTTTGAGAAATTGAAGGATAAATTGACTTCTCCACCAGTTTTGACCATGCTTGAGGGTACCAATGGCTTTGTTGTATTTTTTGATGAGTCCTGTGTAGGGCTAGGTCGTGTCTTAATGAAGTATGGTAAGGTTCTGGCCTCTACTTCTAGGAAACTTTAGGTTCATGAGACGAATTATCCTACTCACAATTTGGAGTTGGCGGCTATGGTTTTTGCTTTAATGATTTGGCTCTATTATTTGTATGGGGATACATAAAGATATTTATTCAGACCATAAGAGCTTGCAGTATGGGTTTTCAAAAATAGAATTGAATCTTAGGAAAAGAGGGTGGGTCGAATTTCTCATGGATTATGACATAAGCTTACATTACCATACAAATAATGCTAATGTTATTGTTGATGCTCTTAGCAGGTTGTCTATGTGGAGTTTATCCCATGTTGATAAGGATAAAGGAGGATTGGTGAAGAACATTCATAGGATGGCTACCTTGGGAGTCTGTATTTTGGATTCTAACGATGGAGGAGTGATTGTTCAGGAAGTGGTCAAATCATCTCTTGGCGTTGAGGTGAAGAAAAAGCAGGTTTTGGATTGTATACTTATGAATATTAAGAATGACGTGGATCAACAAAAGGTTATGGCTTTTTAAATTGGGGGAGATGGTATTCTGAGGTACCAATATAGATTGTGTGTTCCTGATGTTGATGGGTTGTGGGAAAAGATCTTCACTGAGGCTCATGAGTCTAGGTATATAGTTCATCCGAATTCGACTAAGATGCATCATGACTTTAAGGAAATGTATTGGTGGAACAATATAAGGAGAGATTTGGCAAATTTTCTTGCCAAATTTATGGTTTGTCAGCAAGTTAAGGTCTAACATCTAAGGCCTGGTGCTAGGTCTCAAGAGATAGATTTGTCCATGTAGAAGTGGGAGATGATAAAGATGTATTTCATTATGAGTGTGCCATTTTCTCGCAATCACTATGATTCTATTTGGGTCATTATGGATAGAATGACTAAGTCAGCTCACTTTTTGCCTGTAAGGACTAACTACTCAGGAGAGGATTGTGCTAAGTTGTTCATTTCGGATATTGTGAAGTTTCATGGTGCACTAGTGTCCATCTTTTTAGATTGAGGGGCATAGTTTTCATCTTACTTCTGGTGTTCGTTTCAGAATGGTTTGGGTATGTAGGTGAACCTTAGCACCGCTTTCCACCCTCAAATAAATGAGCAAGCGGAACGGACTATTCAAACATTGGAGAATACTGTAAGGGCCTATGTGATTGATTTTAAAGGTAGTTGGGTTGATCAATTTCCTCTTATTGAGTTTGCATATAACAATAGTTATCATTTGAGTATTCAAATGCCACCTTTTGAGGATCATTATTGTAGGAGGTGTAGATCTCCTATTGAGTGGTTTGTAGTTGGTAAGACTAGGTCATTTAGTTCTAATTGGGTTTATAAAACCATGGGGAAGGTCAAGGTAATTAGACAAAGACTTAAGACTACTTAAAGTCACCAAAAGTCTTATGCGGATGTGAGGCGAATAGAGTCAAAGTTTGGAGTAAGTTATTGGGTATTCTTGAAGGTGTCTCCTATGAAAGAAGTCATGAGGTTTGGTAAGAAGGTGAATCTCAGTCCCTGTTACGTTAGACCATATCAGATTTTAAGAAAAATTAGGAATATTGCTTATGAGTTCGATTTTCCTGCGATTTTAGGTCCAGTCATCCTGTGTTTTATATGTCCTTGTTGAAAAAGTGTGTGGGCGACCCTTCCTTGATAGTGCCTATTGAGGATGTTGGTGTTACAGATTCCTTTTCTTATGAGAAAGTCCCAATTGAAATATTGTATAGGAAAGTTTGTAGGTTGAGGACCAAGGATGTAGCATCAGTGAAAGTTCTTTCGAGAAATAAAAAGGTAGAAGTGGCAACATAGGAAGCTAAGGAAGATATGAAGGTCAAGTATCCATTCTTGATCCCTGTGTTGGATGAAGGCTCTTAAGGTATGGGTTTTGTTTACCTCTAGTTACTTTCTGAGTTTGTCATTGATTCTGGTGTATTCTTGCTATTCTCAAGATAAAAGTGTCCTAACTCATCTTTCAGGGATGAATGAATTTAAGGGGGAAATAATATGAGATCCGAATGATTTTGATCATTTTATTTTGTCCTCCCAACATGCATAATATCGATTTTTTTCTTGAATTGTGTTTAGGGATGTTAAAGGGGTAATTTAGGAAAGTTTTGGAATTTTCAAAAAGAGTTCGAGGCTATTTTGGAACTATAAGGCAGTGTGCCTCTACGATAGCACCATTCCACAGAGGTTAGTGGTGTCGCCCAAACTGCCTCTTCTTAGAAGGATAAAATGATCCCTATCAAAATATAGTAACCCAACTAGGTTGGGTTCGATCCCACAGGGAGTATGTCAGATATCTTGCTTGAACTTATTGAAAGCACCAGGCATTGAGGAAAAGAAAAAATGGGTGATTTGTGGTAACTAACAAGATGGAACAAGAATTGGATGCTTTTGGTTGTAAACAATCTAAGACGAACACTTGGCTTGTATTCCCCTAGCTTTCTAACTCTATAGATTTATCATGCACTATCAAACTATTATGATATCTTGCATGCAGAATCTGACAAGTTATGTATCACTAACTGTATCGTGGACTCGTTGGCAAATCTCACTCTTTACCTTTTGAGTCTCAAAGCAGATTTACTAACCCTTGCCCTGGATTCCAAATTAACTATTACCCTATAGGTGTCAAGTTAATTAGATAAGAACTCAGGAATTATTAGAAGGAAGAGGGCCTCAAATTACTATTGTGATGTCTTTTCCTAATATCTACCTCTTTTTTGAAGCAAGTGGTGAAAACAACCGGGTTCATAACATAGACCTTCCGCTAAGGAATCAATTAAACTGAAGAAAAAAAAATACAAGCAAGAATCTTTATCTAGAAAGACTCGGCACTTCCTTTAATTTGTTAATCCGCCAGAGTTCCCACAATACTAGCTAAGGAACTAAGCCTCTCATAGTTATGAGATCAATCATGGAATCCACTGACAGTATTAAAGAATTAATCTCACAATAATGAAAAAATACGTCCCAAAATCTAAAATTGAAGAAAAAACCAATAACAACAAGATTCCATGATCACCCGTCAATCTTGGAATCAAGATATGTTTGTAAACTCAGCCCCAAAGGGCCTCTCTCGACTCCTCTACTAAACAAAGTCTAAAGGGTATTTATAGAGTATAAAAAATCCTAGAAATCAAATACTAAATAAAATAGTAAAAACCTTGATTAAACGTACATAACTAAAACATCGTAGGAGTGTATGTAGGTTATATGAAAAACTTAGGAAATGATTCCTGAATGATCCGAAAAAAATTTCATTTGTGGCCACTTGTATGTCCACATACGGTCAGTATGTGCCACATATGGACCATATGTGGACATAGGTAAGTGTAGAGTCTTCTTTTTTCTACTCCCGAGTCTCCGAACTTTGATTTTTGCTCATACTTTTGTCACCTTTGCCCAGAACTGCCTAAGTAAGTAGACCAAAACTTCTAGTTTTTATCCTTTTCTTCCATTTAGCATCCAAAACCATTTTTTTCTTCCGTTTATCATCCAAAACCCGGTTTCCTGCAAAATCACTCCAAAAACACATCAAATCTAAGAAAATAGCCTTAAGTACATATTTATTATCCAAGTTTAAGCATCGTAAGTGCTATAAATTCATAGTACACCAAGACCCCTAACTTAGAACATTGCATGTCCTTAGGCAACAAAAATACAATAAAATATACAATGATGCTTAACCAAGAGAAATCTAATATACCTATGGCATTCAATCATCAAATTTAGGTCAAAACACATTACCCTCTCCAAGTTCAATAATGTAAAACCAACTGTGCATATCTATGAAGCACACCAATGTAACCAAGGAATCATGCTACAATATTACATTAGCAACAAATAACAATGTTTATGTTCAAGTTACACTACCCATACAAGTAAGCAACTAGCAATACAACTCATCACAACAAAGAAGTCCCAATCACTCATATGGAATAATGTATGTCTATGGAGGGACAGTTAAGAGACACTCAAACTCACAAGAGAATTTCAAATAATATGAATCAAATACCATAGGCTTGCACTTATTTTTCTTTACCTTTGTTTTTAGACAGTCAATCTAGGATCGCTATAGGACTTTATTCGGCTTGTAATGTAGTCTTGGGGGTTGTTATGGTACATATGGATATTTCATGAGACTAAGCCTCCTTGGGGCTACACTAACTTTGGGGACCACACTTTAACCAACTAAATTTTTATTCCACCCTTATTTCTCCTTTTTATTCTTTAATGCACAATCAGTTTGGGTATGGTTTCTTGTATTCATTCTTTTTCTTTTTCTTTTCTTTTTCTACCACACCCATCCTTAATATCTTTTATCTTATTTTACCCTTCTTCATATCCACCATCAAATTAGGAGATTTTACTGGGTTGAGGTGCACAATGTCCATGGAGGACTAGGGCCCAAATAGGTTCTTTGTAACACAAATGGGAAGATGAAAAGCAAAAATAAAAAAAATAGGCTATAAAGCATAAAATAGGGATCAAGGGATACTATTTCACACTGAGAAGGTCATTTAGCCTAAGAGTGTACTAATATAAAAAACAGACTAAGATCCTTTCCTAACCAACAATCCTACAACCTAGGCAAGACTGACCGGGCAAGTTCTAGATTTAACACACAAAGATAACTAAGTAGTATCTTGCTCACACATGGCACAGGGTCATATCCTAAGCTATTAACTATCTTATGCATGTATAAGTTATATATTATTATCATGTACCTAGATCTAATTCAATAACAAGATTCACAACGGTCACACATATATACATTCACACAATTCAAAAAAGCTACTGAAGGGGTATTATTTTCTAAAAAATAAACAAAAACATGTCAACTACCCTAGATACTCATTTTTCTCCTAGTTAAACACAAAATATCATGAAACAAAACACAATATGCCTAACACATGTTAGCTCTACAAGGAAAAAGACTCAAGGGAAAAGAGACACAATAACAAAGACCACAAGAGGATATCAAGACCTAAAAGCATCCCCACCATCAACTTAAAATCATACATTATCCCTAACGTATTATACCACTACAAAACAAGAGAGTTATAAACATAATGCGGCACTATAGGTGTGAATATCTGATGCCAATCACGAACACAAATACAAACAACCAAATGCCTTGGGTTTCCTCCCAAATAATTCCTGATTTAACGTCGTGACATAACGAAGCTTAGTTGGGTACTCAAAATTCCCCAACAAGCCCATCGGTACTTAGATTACTCATACTTTTCTAGGGTAGCCCATGAGTTGGCTTCTATATTTGTCTTTCAACTTTGAGCTTATGAATTACACACTAATTACTTTTCTAATTTTCCATTATGCTAAAGGGGTGGTGGAGTAAAAATAAAGGACCCAAGTAATATATGAGGCATATTGTACTTCTTGGACTTTATGCAAGGAATTTAAATATTTTATTGTGGCTATGCAAATTCAAGAATGTTGAAATAACCTAAATCTTGGCCCTTGCAAAATTCATGTGTTTTGGATATTTTATCCATGGTATGACTCAAGGGTACAAATCGTACCCTTGGATATGATTTGTGGTGCCTATCTCATATGACAGGAAGTATGTTTTGATTGGGATTTTGTCCAAGATATGACTCAACTTCATATGAGTCGTATAATGGTATATGATATGTATGATGCCTAGTCTTATGGTGCTTATTGATTTACCTAGTTAAAAACTATCCAAGGTACAGTTTGTGGGTACCATTCATACCCTAACGTATGAGTTGGGGTTATGTTCTTGTATGTTGGTTAGTGTAGAAGACCATGGTGGAAGATTGGGTATGAGTTAGTATATCACTCATACCCTTGGGCATGGCTTAAAGGGTGAGTCATACCCACATGGGATTTGGTTTTTAGCTTTTAAGTTGAGATAGTTCAGATATTTCCCACCTCAACCCTTATGTCCCAATGTTATATAACCCTTGGTGGCCTCTCATAAAACAATTAGAAGAATATAAATACTAAAAAATACTCTCTCAAACTCACTCTTAAGGATTGGAGGCTAGGGTTTCTACAAGTTTTCTGTAAAGGACTCAAGAGTCAAGTTTCTCTTCGGAATCATCTTGTATAAGGCATGTACTCCTTCCCTTACTATTAGTTCCATCTAAAGTCATGTTTTATTATGTTTTAAACATGGATTAAATATTAGAAATGGTGGTTTTGAAATCAATGTTGAGGGTCTAGATGCATATTGTTGGGTCTTGGTTTAAATTATGTATTCACATATATTTGGTAATGGTTTGCACATGTGTGCGCTGGTTGGCTATGGTTTAACAAATGGGTCATGGGTAAAGGCATGCGCTCAACATGTTTGATAAAATGCCTAAGATAATATTTTTACTCTATTATGGAACTTATATTGAAACTATTGCATGGTATGGTTTGGTAATGGAACCCTAAATGAATTTGGATAGTTTTGCATTGGATTAAAATAGTTTTAATGGTTAAAATAGATTTGGAATGGTATGCATGGTTTGGATGTAAAGCCTTGATGGCTATGAAATTATTTTGAATGAAAATCTCGTGGGGTACATAGGAATTCCCTAAGTTAATAAAATAATAAAATTGGTTTGAATGATGAAGTCTTGTGGGGTACAAGGTAATCCTTCAAGCAAAGCTTAATAATGAGATACTTATGGGATAAATGGGAATCCACTAAGTAAGCCTAATAATGATGTGTTTGAGGGTTAAATGGGAATCCCTCTAGTAAACTAAATAATGTAACCTATGGGGTACATGAAAATACCCTAAGGTTGGCTATGGACATTGCTTGCAAGCTATAGTCATTATGACACACCGCTAATGATAGCCATAGTTAATAATAAATGGAATGGTGGTTTGTTTGTGTGGTAAGGGTCTTAATAGGGCAATAATACCGAGGTGTGATAGCTAACCGTGGAGGTGGAAGTCTAAGGGATGAACATTGGAAACTCATGTTTGCCTATATGAGGATAGGTCATAATGACCTCATATATGATACTTATAGGGTACACGATAATCCCCTATGTATATTTGTACATATGTATCATGGAGAGCAAAGGGTACTCGAGAATTCCCTACTCTTATGGTATCTCTAGTTCGTGCGGCTACATGCATCTGGGCCCGTTTAGGGTTTACACTAGACCCATATAGCATGTAGGTAGTTCTAGGATTGTTAAGATGCACATACCCAGGTTAATTGTTTTAAAGGAATGCTAAAACTATTTCCCTTTACTGGCATGGTTTATGTATGTCTATATGTATGGATATATGTGCATGGTTGGTTTACTTGGTTTTAAAGGTTGGAATTATTTTATCCTTATCTTGAGTGCATGCTAGCATTCACCCGCTAACCCATCTTCAGGCTACTATATCTCTACACAATGTAGGAATCAGCCATACTACTATTACAACTTGGTTTTTGACCTTAGAAATTTTCCTTGAAACCCATTTTTCAAACCCAATACGACTCTAGGGTATGAGTCATATATTGGGGTACAAGTGGTAGGGTCATGTCGTAAGCTGACCAGTGTTTGTTCGTAGGATGGTTTTGATCACTAGAATGGTCACGACTCAAGGGTAAAAGTCGGTAGGCTTGGATACCAGTCATGTACGTTACTATATGGTGGGCAAGGTTTGATCCTCTTGGTAATTCATTCTTCCAAGGATACAGATCATGAGTATGGGTCATATGATGAGGTTATGACTTGGTTGGATAAGTCGTATACTGGACAATGTCTGATCCAAGATTAAATCCTGGGTACAACTGGTGGGAACCAATCGTAAGGAAGGGTACTACTAGTAAGAGGGTTAGTTGTATCCCTGTGATCGATTTTTAAGGAACTTAAGTGGGTGTATTATGGATATTTCCCTGCTTACCCTAATTATGACCCACAACTTCTAATATACTTAGGAGGTTATTTACCCTATTATTCTATTCATTAACACACAGAAAACTATTCCTAAACATTCAACAATGCTCTCAAGAGATTTTGGGACAAGCGAGGTAGGGTTTCAACTTGGGGATTGCTTTGGTGATTTTCTTCCATCATCTTTTTTGGTTTAAAGAACGTGTCTCTTCCCTACTTCTTATTTCTAAAAAGGCATAAATTTAATAGTTGTTTTCATAGTTTCAATGTTGCATGGTTTATGGTTTCTAACTGTAAACCGGGGGGGGGGGGTTGTTTATAATGGTTTGGTTATGGTTTCCTATAGTTTAATTGTGTTTTTATATGTATTGTTGGTGTTTTTGGTCAATTGGATTTCATGGTAATGGTTTAATGGTCTTTGGAATTTGTTATGGTTATATTATTCCCCCAAGGGGTTTGATAAAATGCTTATAAAGATATGTTCATTGCATTAACTTCTTTAAGTGGAACTCCTGCTTGTTTTTAACTTATGCATGGAACTATAAATGGTTTAAATAGTTTACAAAGGTTAAAGACTTATTGGTTATTCTTGTGGAGTACATAAAACTTTTAAGAGGTTAAAATGGTAAACAGATAGGGTACTTGAGAGTCCCCTTAACCTAAATGGTTTGGATATGGATAAATCTTGCAAGTATGGTTGGTATGATGATACCACTAATAAATGGACTTTTTTAATAAATGTTAATTGGATTGGTTCGGATATGGTTTTAATTTGGGTTTTAATGGGGGGATGTGTAACAAAGCCATAGAAGGTGAAGGTTCCGGGGAAATCAAAACTGGAAACTCATATTTACTGATGTAAGGGGTATTTGATGGCCACGTATGGGTCTAATGTTTTATATTAAAGGGATATTCTAGTCATCCCATGGGATATTTCCAGGTTGTGCGGCTACACGCACTAAGACTCTTTCAGCAGGTGGAGCTGAACCCACACGACCCATGGGTGTGGTTAAACAACAAGGGTACATAACCCAAGTAAAAGTTTTTAAATGCATGCTAAACACGGATTCCCTTTCCTAGAACTAATATATATGTATGGTTGTACGTATCATGGGTGGTTTTACTTGGTTGTTTAAATGGCATTACTTTATCCTTATCCTAAGATACATGCTAGTGGTCACTCGCTAACCCATCTACTAGTGGCTGTATACCCACGCTATGTAGGAACCTTCCATTCGACTCCTCTTACATAGTGATTGACTTGGGGATAGCAATTGGATTAAAGTGGTGAGCTTCCATATTTACGAAAGGTTCCATTTCATGATATGGATACTCTTAGATATTTTATTTTAATTTTGGATATTGCTTTTGGCCATGGTTGGGGCATGTCCCAATTGGATATTGGTATTTTTTTGGATAGAGGCTTTGTGGTACTTATTGGGGTTAGTATGGGTGGGATCGGTATTAGAGTCGACCTTGGCATTGGAATAAGCTGGGAGGCTGGCATCATCGAACATAATTTCTCACTGTTCCATCATATTACATTTTGGGTTTAAATATCATATTATGTTTTGACATTCTCTTTGGTTTGGTATGGTATAGATGGTTGTTTTTGTGCAGTTAGACTAGGTTAGGTCGGTCATGGTCGTGATCCTATCCCAGAGTCTTTATGCAAACAATATTGTCATCTTGTTACATGTTCGGAATTTAGCTTATCTGAGGTTGTAATCGGTGTTTGGGTTCGGTTAAGGGGGTTGTCCTTAATACTGGTTGGACTTGGGATGCCTATTTTTTCTAGACCCTAGATCGGGTCATGACATGTTGGTATAAGAGATTTAGGTTCATGGTCAACTGGGAAGTCCATAAAGCCGTGTCTAGTAGAGTCTCTTTTAGGGGTTTATAGCACACCATACTCATAAGAGAGAGGCTTCAAGGTATTTTGGAATGTTTCACTTTCTTTAAATTCTCAGTCCTAGAATCCTCTCTAATCCTTGGTTATTTTTCTTTCAGATCATGCTTCCTAGATCTGGAATGCAAAAGAATCCTTCTGCCTTATCTGGGGATAATGCTAAAGGGGTACCTTCTACGTCTAGAGTACATCTTCGATCTCATGGTCCTATTCTAGATTGTTCTAGAGTTCTTCCTATTACTCCTAATTCTCCTCAGGTCTCTCAAGGTTACATGACAAATGTGGAGTTTCATCTGTCTATCCATGTTATTGCTCAGATGGTCGCTGCTCAAACGAAGCATGGTGAAGCAGTACTTTGTCTGTTGAGGCCATAAGGGTTGGTCATTTTATGAAGATGTATCCTCCTACTTTTACGGAAGTGAAGGTGGAGGAAGACCTACATGGCTTCTTAGATAAACAGAAAAAAATATTTCAAGTTATCCAAACTTCTAATGTAGAGGGAGTTAACTTTGCGGCTTATCAACTCAAAGATATTTCCTATTAGTTATATAAGGAGTAGGATAGAGATAAGGGTGATATATAAAAGGAAGGGTTGTAGGAGGCCTTTTCTAATGCTTTCATGGATCATTTCTTTTCTCAAGTGTTGAGGGAAGCTAAAATGGAGGAGTTTGAGAATCTCAGGCAACAGAGGATAACTGTAAGGGAATATGCCTTGAAGTTTCATCAGTTGTAAAGGTATGCTCCTTCTTTGGTGGCTGATATAAGGTCTAGAATAAGGAAGTTCACTTCTAGGCTAAATAGAGATCTGATTTTGGAGAGCAAGACTATTTTACTCATTAGAGAAATGGATATCTCTAGGTTTATTGTTCATATGCAGTAGGTTAATGATAAAAAAAGAAACCAGGAGGAATTTAGGGACAGGTAGGGAAAGTATGGTAGATTTTCTAATTAGAGAGAAGCATAGTCTTAGTGTGGTAGAGATTGTGGCAAATATAATTAAAAGAAATAGGGGAGTTCTTATTCCTTCTTTGCTGCCAGTGCTTCTTACCCACAGTAGTCGAGTGACAGGCATCACCAAGGTGGTGAAAATTCTCGGGGTCAGGTTGCCCAATCTCAGGCCTGCAGAGGTCAATTTGGTTTTTCGTGTCCTGCTTATCAGTTTTGTAGTCATCCTCATTGGGATTCTGTGAGGAAGGTAGAGATAAGTGCTTTAAGTATTGCTAGGTAGGCCATTGACTCAAGGATTTTTCGGTCAATAAGGTTGCTATAGGGGTGAATAAGATTTTGGCGGCTTCATCTTCTACTCCTACACCTGGTGTTATGGTATCTTCACCTGTTACTTTTTCTGGTTCTAGTGTTGGTCAGAATAGGTTTTATTCTTAGGTATCCTAACTTGAATTTGATGTATCACCTAATACTATTACCGGTACATTACAGTTCTTTTCCTATGACATATATTGTTTGCTTGGTCTGGGCTCCACTCTTTCTTATGTGACTCATTATATAGCTGTATCTTTTGGTTTTGATCTGGAAATTATTTTGGATCATTTTTCTATTTCTACCCTAGTAGAAGACTCGATCATTACTAAATGGGTCTACAGGGGTGTGTGATATATGTTGGTGATAGGCAGACCTTGGTAGATCTATTTGAGTTGCGAATGGTGGATTTTGATGTGATTTTGGGTATGGATTGGTTTCATTCTTGTTATGCATTTTTAGACTATCAGACTAATAAGGTCATCTTTAGGTTCCCCAGTGAGCTGGAAATTTAATGGAAGAATTGTTCTTTAGTTCCTAGGGAAATATTTATTTCTTATCATAGAGCTCGAAGGTTAATCTCTAAAGGGTATCTTTATCACTTGGTCAAAGTTAAATATTTTAACTCGGAAAGTCCTTTGTTGTAGTCAGTTCTAGTAGTTAAGGAGTTTCCATTGGTCTTTCCAGATGATCTTCCTAGTGTTCCTCCAGATAGGGAAATAGAGTTTGGTATTGATTTACTTTCGGGCACTCGTCCAATATCTATTCCTCCGTATAGAATGGCTTCGACTGAGTTAAGAGAACTCAAGGTGAAAATTTAAGATCTTCTAGATAATGGATTTATTTGTCCTAGTGTTTCTCCATATAGTGCACCGGTGATGTTCATATGCAAGAAGGATGGTTCCCTTCTGATGTGCATTGACTACAAATAGTTAAAAAAGGTAACGATTAATAACAAGTTTCCTCTCCCAAGGATAGATGATCTATTTGATCAGTTGTAGTGTACAAAGTTTTTTCCAAGATAGATCTTCGGTCTGGGTACCATCATCTTAAGATTAGAAAGGTGAATATCCCTAAGATGACTTTTCCTATTTGATATGAGCATTTTGAGTTCTTGGTGATGTCATTTGTATTGACAAATGCTCTGGCAGCATTTATGGATTTGATGAACATAGTGTTTAGGCAGTATTTGGATCTCTTCGTCATTGTGTTTATTGATTACATTCTGTGTATTCGAGGAGTGAAATGGATCCTTCTAATCACCTACGTGTGGTGTTTCAGACCTTGAAGGAACAACGCTTGTTTGCCAAGTTCTCCAAGTGTGAGTTTTGGTTAAATATTGTGACTTTCTTGGGTCACATTATATCTTGTAAAGGGATAATGGTTAATCCTCAAAAGGTTGCTACGGTAAAAGGGTGGCCTAGGCCCAAGACTCTATCCGATGTTCAGAGCTTCTTGGGTTTAGTCGGGAATTATAGGCGGTTCATGGAAAGCTTCTCATCGTTACCTGCTCCTTTGACTAAGTTAACTCAAAAAAGATTAAGTTTTCCTTATTGGATGCTTGTGAGGGGAGTTTTGAGAAATTAAAGGATAGGTTGACATCTGCTTTGATTTTGACTTTGCCGGAATGCAATGATGGGTTTGTGGTTTATTGAGATGCATCTCGGGTAGGGCTTGTTTGTGTTTTGATGCAGCAAGGGAAGGTGATTGCCTATGCTTCTAGGCAATTGAAGGTGCATGAGAGGAATCATCCTACTCATAATTTAGAGTTGTTGGCGGTTATGTTTGCTTTAAAAATCTTATGGCATTATCTATATAGTGTTCACATGGACATCTTTTTTAATCACAAGAGTCTTCAGTACATATTCATACAGAAAGATCTTAATCGCAAGCAAAGGATATGGATTGAGCTTCTCAAGGATTATGATGTGAGTCTTCACTACCACCAAGGTAATGCTAACGTGGTTGTCGATGCTTTTAGCAGGTTGTCTATGGGGAGTTTGGCTTATGTTGAGTCAGGAAAGCAGGAATTGGTGAAGGATATTCACTTTATGGATAATCTCTTAGTTCGTCTCTTGGATTCCAAAGATGGTGGTGTGATGGTGCAAGAAGTGGTTAGATCATCTCTTCGTGTAGAGATTAAGGAGAAGCAAGTGTTTAATCCGGTCTTGATGAAAATTAAGTGTGATTTTGGTAGGAAAAAGTTGGTTGTGTTTGAGATTAGTGGTAATGGTACATTTCAGTACCAAGGGAGGTTGTGTGTTTTAAATGTCAACGGGTTACAACAAGGGATTTTCATTGTGGCGTATGAGTCGGGCTATGTTGTCCATCCTGGTTCGATAAAGATGTATCATAATCTGAATGAAATCTATTAGTTAAATTGTTTAAAGAAAGATGTGGTTGACTTCATAGCCAAATGCATGGTGTGTCAATAGATTAAAGTTGAGAACATGAGGCCTGGTGGGTTGCATCAAGAAAATGAGTTGCCTTATGAAAAGGTCCCGATTGAGATATTGAATAGGCAAGTTCATCGGTTGTGGAGCAAAGAGGTGACTTCAGTTAAAGTTATGTGGCAGCACCATAAGGTAGAAGAAGATACATGGGATGCAGAAAAGGACATGAAGTCCAAGTATCTGCATTTGTTTTCTGCTCCTGGTATTCATGTGGAAGGTATGTGTTCTGTAACATATCTTTATTTTCTGAGTTTGTTAAAGTAAAGATTAACATCTTTGCCTCTTCATTTTTAAAGTTTGTTAAAGGGATATTTTATAATACAAATGACTCTGTGTGTGGTTACCTCTACTTTGTCCTTCATTCGGGGACGAATGTTCCTAGTGTGGGAGAATGTTACATCCTGGGTTTCAGCCTTAGAAATTTTCCTTTAAATCTGTTCTCTGACCTAATATGACTCTAGCATATGAACTAAAAGTTGCGGTACGGGTGGTTTGGTCCTATCGTAAACTAACCAGTGTTAGTTGGTGGGATAGGTTTGATCACTTGAATGGTCACGACTTAAGTGTATACGTTGTAAGGCTTGAATACAAGGAATATCGGTGACTCATTTAGTGGGAAGTGTTTGATCATCTTGGTAATTCATTCTGCCAGGTATACGGATCATGGGTATGGATCGTATGCTGAGGTTACAACTTGGTTGGATGAGTTGTATACTGGACAGTCTTTGATCCAAGGTTAAGTCCTGGGTACGAATGGTGGGAACTAATAGTAAGGAAGGGTATGACTCGTAAGAGGGTCAGTCGTATCCCTGTGATGGGTTTTTAAGGGACTTAAGTGGGGATGTCCTAGACATTTCCCTACTTACCCTAATTATGACCCACGACTTCTAATACACTTAGGAGGTTATTTACCCTATTATTCTATTCATTAACTCATAGAAAATTATTCTAAAACATTGAAAAATTATCTCAAGAGAGCTAGGGTTTCATCTTAACGATTGCTTTGGTGATTTCCTTCTATCATCTTTCTCAGTTTAAGGCATGTGTCTCTTCCCTACTTCTTATTTCTAAAAAGGCATGATCTTTATGGTTGTTTTCATGGTTTCAATATTGAATGGTTTATGGTTTCCAACTAAAAATTGGGGGTTTTATTTACAATGGATTTGTTATGGTTTCCTATGGTTTAATTATGCTTTTATATGCATTGATGGTAGTTTTAGGAAATTTGATTACATGGTAATGGTTTAATGGTCTTTGGAATTGGTTTTGGTTATATTATGCCCCCAAGGTGTTTGATAAAATGCTTATAAAGATATGTTTATTGCATTAACTTTTGTAAGTGGAACTCTTGCTTGTTCTCAACTTATGCATGAAACTATAAATAGTTTACAAAGGTTAAAGGCTTATTCATTTTGCTTGTGGATTATATAGAAGTCTCCCAAGAGGTTAAATGGTAAATGGATAGGGCACTTGAGATTCCCCTTAACCTAAATGGTTTGGCTTTGGATATATCTTACAAGTATGGTTGGTATGATGATACCACTAATAAATGGCCTTGGTTAATAATTGGTAATTGGATTGGTTTGGACATGGTTTTAATTTAGGCATTAACGGTGGGATGCGTAACTAAGCCATGGAAGGTTGAGGTTCCGGGGGAACCAAAACAAGAAACTCATATTTGCCGATATGAAGGGTCTTTGATGGCCACGCATTAGTCTCACATTTTATATTGGAGGGATGTACTAGACATCTCATGGGATATTTCCTGGTCGTGCGGCTACACGCACTAGAACTCTTTTAGCAGGGGGAGTTGAACCTATATGACCCATGGGTGTGGTTAAACGAAAAGGTTACACCGCCCAGGTATAAGGTTTAAAATGCATTCTAAACACAGATTCCCTTTTCCAACACTTATATATATATATATATGTATGGTTGTATGCATCATGGATGGTTTTACTTAGTTGTTTAAATGACATTACTTTATCCTTATCCTGAGATACATGCTAGCGGTCACTCGCTAACTCATCTACTGGCGGTTGTATACTTAGTCTAAATATAATGTTATATATATATATACACACATATATTGGGTTAATATTTTTATTTTGGTTCATGGTTTTAGTATGGCTAGGGTTTTCAGTTATTAGGTGGATTGACTTTATTGGGTTTGTTTCGGATATAGGCTTATCCCAAAGTCACCACATAGTGAATATGCAATCTTATTCTTTGTTCAGAGTCCATTCGACATAGGGTATATGTTGATTGGTTGGGTTGGGTATCAAGGGTGGTCTCTAGTCTGAGTCGAACATAAAATTACCCATTTACGATAAGGTCCCGATTTGATTCATGTCATGCTGGTATCGGAGCCTAGGCTTTAGAGTCATAGGATGTCCACAAAGCTGTGTTGAGTAGATACTTGCTTATGGGTGTGTTATACACCACACTTATAATTAAGAAGCTACGAGGTATTTAGGAATGTTTCACTTTCTTGTTGTTCTACTTTCAGACTATGGAGTCTAAGGTCTTAAACTCTTCCCTAATTCTTTTTTTGGTTCATCTTTCAAACTATGTCCTCTCAACTATCCAAAGCTCCTGGAAACTCACCTGTCCCACTCGAGGATGACATAAATGGATCATGTTAATCTCATGGGGCACAGACCTAGTCAAGGGTCACAACGTTTATTTATCCCTGTGGAATCCCACTATTCTCCACTAATGCTATTTTGGATGTAGGCACTCATGCTTTGTTACCTCAAGGAGAGGTTATCAATGTCAAGTTTCATCATTCTATTAATCTATTAACCCAAATAATGACAATTCTATCATGCCAGTCCTATTTTATTGGTATAGGGAGAAATGAGGCAAGGTCGAGAAATCGGTAATCTAAGGGGTCTCGATTTTTTTAACAAAGGAGAGGACATAGTATGGTGGTAAGTGGTCAAAGAGGAAGAGTTGGATGGGTCCTAACTCTTGTTCTATGGCTAGTGCTCCCTACCCAAAGTTATTGGGAGATGAGAATTTTGAGAGTGGTAATGTTTTTAAGGTGCAAAATTCCCAATCTCAAGCAAGTGGAGCCTAATTCGTATCATCCCATCCTCCTTATATATCTTGTGGCCAGTCGCACCATGGTTATTTCATTAAAGAGGGAATTGTTATTTTAATTGGTTAACTAAGTCATATGCAATGGGAGTGTCCCATATTGATTTCCTCTTTGGAAAAGAGGACACCGGTTACCACTTCTCTAGCTCTTGAACCAAGGGGTGCTGCTTTTAGTTCTGACTCTAGTTAGGATTGTCTCAATGATCCCATTATTCCACAAAAGTCTGAGGTATATTCGGATGCTGACACTGGTATGTTGAAAACTCTATTTTTGTGGTATGTATTGGTTACTTAGTCTGGGGTCCCCTGTCTCATGTGAATCTATTTATGGTAATGTGTTTTGGTTTTTGTCCCATGGTTGTTTAAGATTCTTCACTTTTTTTCTACTACGGTAGGTGACTTCATGATTGCTAAAAGAGTCTATGGGGTGTGTGTGGTATTTTTTTGTCTTAGTCTATTGGTTTGACTCGAATATGGTAGATTTGAATGTCATTCGAGGGATGGATTGATTATACCCATGCTATGCATTATTAGATTGTCATATTCATAAGGTTGTTTTAGGCTCCATAGTGAGTGAGCTATGGAATGTGAGGATGGTTTCATTCCTTATCTATTAAGAAAAAGGTTATACTATATCTTATAACTTGGAGATTAGTCTCCAAGAGGTGTTTCTACCATTTGGTTTGGTTTAAAAGCTCTAACTCACATGGTCTTTTTGTACATTCGGTTTTGGTGGTACATAAAATCCCTGAGGTCTTCCTGACGGCCCTCATGGTGTCTTCCTAATGGGGAGGTTGGTTTGGGATTAGTCTTTCTTCTAACACTTTTCCAATTTCTATTCTTTTCTTATAGAATGGTTCCTGTTGGGTAAACTGAGCTTAAGAGAGATTAAGGAATCTCTTAGATGAATGGTTTCATTTTTCCTAGTATCCTCCTTATGGGGTGGACCATGTGTTTGCATATTATATATGGGGTTCTTTTTTAGTAGTGCATGGTGGTTGATAGATACTAGATTTGATCCTAGATGCTTGATTCGTGTGAAGGGAGTATGTTAGCTCGGGAATAGCAAATGGGCATGGTGGAGGTAAATTGATAGGTTAGATGAGGTAGGCAGAATGGGTAAGGTGATGTCTTGGGGAATACAACAGTTGTAAAGTGTGACATATATGCCAAAAGTTCAGGTTGAATGGAGGGATTGGAAGTTTAGTCATTGGATAGGTTAAAGCATAAAGTGTCTATGACTATGTAGGGCTCTAGGTAACATTTGGGGTGAATAAGGTGTTGGGTATAGGAGAACCAAGAGTTTCATGTGTACATCCTTGGTGTTACTTTAGAGCGGAGTATTATTCTTATAGGTGTTATAAGATGAAAGTTAAGGGGTAGTCTTAAATTTTCTTCTAGCGGTGGACTCTAAGGAAAGGTTTGGTTGCATATTCTAGTGATTCTTTTCTATCTTGATTAAGAGAGAACTCTACAACTATTACATTCATTATTATTGCTCTTATGACAATGATTTGCATTTTGCATTTGCCTTGTTCCCTGGATATGAATCTTGGATCTTTACATTTTAGTACCTACGGTATGTGTGGTTAGGTTTCTTTTGGTGTCTAATCCTAAGGACACCATTTGTGATATTGTTATGATCGGATAGTTCTTTATTATGGTCTATATGGTTGCTATGACGTACTTCATACCTATGGTGTCGTGTCTTATTTTGGTGGTCTTGCCTAGGGTGGCATGGCTAATTTTTATAATTTGGTTCATTAATGAACCTTCTTATGATTAGGGTGGTAGTGGTTTGGGGATGTTTTGAAATGGGCAATGTAGAAGTCCTTATGTGGGGGAGATTCTAGGGTGATCACTAGAACTAAGATTATGGAGAGTGAGGTAAAGTTGTTGTAATGATGAATGGTTAGGAGGAGAATTGATACAAGCACAAGGAGCACTAAGAGAACAAGCTATTGTCCAAGGTTCAAGCTTCGGAATTGGCAGCAATTCAAGACCTTTTTGGAGCATTTTTAAGCCTTGGTCAAGAGAATAAATGAGGAGGACTTGTACACTCAAGAGGCGCCTCAAGTGAAAGGCAAAGTTGACTTTATACCCTACATTTCAACACTCAAGAGGCGCTCTTTTGTCTAGCCCTCATCAAGGGCATTTTTGTAAATTGTTATGTAATAGTATAAATAGACATTTTAGATTCCATTCTCATTAGCTTTTATGAATATTAAAATATTACTCTTTAGAGTGTAGTTCTTAGTCTTAGTTTAGTGTTAACTTATTGTAGAAACCGAAATTTGGAGTGTTTAAATTCATTTCAAGGGTTCTTCATTTATGTTGAACATTTGGCAAGAAAGGTGTGATTAAGGGAGTGTGACATCCTTTGGTTCATCTATGAATAAAGTGTTATCCATCTATGGTGAAGTGTATCTAGTTGTTTGATACACAATTAGGTGCTAATCATTAAAGGTGGTGTATGTTTCATTATCTATCTTTACATTTATGCAATCTTGTTCTTCATCTCCTTTCTATGTGTTTTCTTCTCTGTCTTGTGGTTGCTGATTTTTGTGTCATTAGTCCTTAATCACGGTTTTAGACTATCATTTGGTATCAAAGCCTTGTTTAGGGTTGTTCCTACATCCCTAAATCTTGGTTTTAGTATCCTTATTAAGAAAATCTCACAAAAAAAAGTCAAAAATCCGAAAATCTCAAAAAAATTGTGTGTTGTCTTGTCTTGTGTTGTAGATCCGAACCTAAAAAATTAGATCTAGATGATTTTACTTTGTTTTGGAAGTTTCTTGTGTTAGATTTTTGCTCTCTAACATCTAGGTAGTCTAGATCTACACTTGGAACAAGATTTGGTTGAATTTGAGCTAAGACCTCCATGGATATGGCACTGTGATGCTTTTAAGCTCTAGATCCCGTGTGGTCATTACATTTTGGACGTGGTTTATTGCTGATTTTTAGATATTTGAGTTCATCTTGGCCTAAGAAACCTAGATCTAAAAGAAATTCCAAATTTGGGGTTCATTTGATAGAGGGTCAAACTTTGGTCAACTCTTAAATATTCATCTTGTTCTTCAATCTTCATCATATCTTTTTGGAGAAGAATATTGAAGAGGTGCATTTGATCCAAAAATAATGAGGAGAGAGAGTGTACTTGGTGTTTAAAAGTGAAGGAATATTCCTTGGTATATTCATAGTCATCCAAAAGAAAGAAGAGACAAAGGAATAATCAAAGTACAATTCCAAGTACAATCCAAGTACAAAGGGGGAGACCATTGTTTTTTAATTCATTTGAAACTCCAAAAAGACTTTCAAACCTTCAATTTTTCTCTCTCAAACAAAATTCTTCTTCTCCTAAAGATTGTTTAGCCGAAACTTGAATTTTAGGAATTGAAAAATTTGAAAATTCAACGTCCAATCAAAGAATGCCACGTCATCAAGTGTAATCAGCCAAATTGAGTTCCTAAGTAAATTTTCTAGTTTCTCATTTTTTATTCTAGTTTATTGTGTGTTAAACTCTATCACTAATTATTAAACTAGTAACTACCTACTTGGTTGATAATTAGTTTTGAGTCCGTTTGTTTCGTGTCTTTGATTTTTATGTGATTTTCTCGTTTTTCATGTCGTAGTAATTTGTTGGTTCAAGTTCGTACATCATTTTTATTTGAGTCATATAAAAAAAAATTCAATTCTGGACCAAGGCATATTCACCACTTATTCACTTGCCAAGTATTGCCAAGTTTTTAACACTTGTGAGACCAAGTGTAAGGTAATATCCAAGTGTGAGTGTGGTGAAGCTATTGAACTAACTTGTGTGTTCATTTTGTAGGTTTCCCCTTCGCTGGTTTTTACTTGCTTGTAATGGAATCTGAAGGTACCACATCCCAACCTTTGGGAAATTATGTTTTGGGAGTCTTGTTGGCTCAGTTGGATGTCTTATCCCATTATTTGGAAAAGGTGAGTATGAATGTGGGAGATATGAAGGGTTATATGGTGTCAATAAAGGGTGACGTGATTAGAATTAAAGTGGGGGTTGATAGACTGTGTCTGTCAAAACCTCCACAAGTTCAAATCCCTCAAAATCAAAGATACTACACTTCCCTAAATCCAAAGCCACCAACCAAAATCCATCCTCAACCAAAATCCATCCTCAACCTAAACCGACACCCCCTCTCCAAACCACACTAAACCGAGTCCCTTCCATCAAAGTAGAAGATGAGGGAGAGTTAAGGTCAAAGGAGAATAATTACAAGCCTCAAGATGGAGAGAGAGTGGATGGAGAAGTACAAGAAGAATGTAAAGAAAAAAGGGAAGGGAGAGGGAAGCCATGTCTTGTGAGCTTGGAAAGGGAAAATCAACTTTGATTGTGGATCTTATCCACAAAGGACCCTAGATATTCACTAACCCAAATGCTAGAACTTTACCTAGCATTTATTCTTCTTATGTGAAGGTTCAAGATCATATGTTCTCAAATAAGAATCCAAAAGGAGTTCAACACACACACATGATTGATGAGTTAAAGGAACCCTTGGCCGAAAGTTCCAATCTTGGAAAAAGTGATGAAGAAATGAATACAAGGGGATATATTGACATATTCCATTACGAATTGGAGCATGAGGGCTTCTATGATGCAAATCCAAGTGAAGAACACACTTCCCATGATCTACAAGGTAACAAAGCTATCTTCTACACTCCGAGAAACTTGAATTGTTCTGATGTGGCTAGTAGTGGCCGAAGTGGTGTAGTTTTAGATTTCCTTAGTAACAAGTGTATCTTGGTGTTTCTAGGTTGCATAGGTACCAAACCCTTGTTGTAAGTACGCAAGCACTAGTTCATCCTTTAGATGACAAAATCAATTCTTTTCGTAAGAATGATTTGTGTCCATATAGTGCTAGCACTTATAACTTGAATAAGGTTCCATTACCAAGTGACAAAAGTATTCACACACTATTTGACCCTTATGAAAACCAAGATGAGTCTACGTTGGTATTTGAATTTCCAACACCTAGTGAGGGTGTGCAAAATGATCAATCGGATGGAATTGACCTTTATTTGCTAGAATGTTTAAGAGACCCGAATTGTGACTATACTTGTGCAATTGGTTTTGATTGTGGTCCCTTTGCTTTCCATTATGGTTTGAATATGTGTGTGGGCTACTCTCTTGAAAGAGAAGGTGGTTTAATGATTGAGGACCCTAAGGGAAATATGTCATTGCCTCTTTGGGATGTTGCTTATACATGTGCATCCTTGTTTGATACACTTGTGCTTAAGTTGCTTGAATCTAAACTTGTGGATGCCATGTTTATGTTTGTTTTGAAAGGAAGGAGCCATATAAGTTTAAATGACTTGATTCCATCCTTATATGCTAAGTCTGTTAAATCCATTAGCATTCTTATAGATAATAGCACCTTGGATGATTTCTTTACACTTGATGTCTTCCTGTACTACCTCTTCGCTTATGATGATATCCATGATAGTCTTAGATTTGTTTTATGTAGGAGTACGACATTTGTTTATTGGTCCACTTGGAGTTACAATGCTACATGGCTTTTGTGAACCTTTGTTGTCGCCTTATTGTAACGTCCCAAAAATCTTTCACAAGATGCCACACGGTGTTTAGGACTACAAGTGATCCCAAGATAACCCTTCTAATGGTATACTATTAAGAAACTGATTAAATATGTACAAATACTGAATTTGTTGTGCGGAAACATAATAATGGTGATACCAGACGAATACAACTTTACATAACAATAAAATTGAAGGACAAAACTAAAGTTTACATAACTGACTCTAACCGACATCTGTGAAGCCTCTACTATACTGACTATAGATAGTTTGGACATGTCTCCTACTACCACTAATCAATGAATAGGAATAAGAAAATAAAGAACATAAATAAACCTAACTGAAGTTCCCGAAGTAGGACATATCATCTGCTGGCTGAAATATGCAAACTATCTGAATATGGTATGCATGCTACAACTAAACTGATACCTACATTATGAGAAAATGTAGCACACAGACATATATGTAGATCAGTACTTTGAGAATGCATACTAAATGTAAATGACTCACATAGGCTTAGGAAATCTGAAATCTAAAGATAAAAAATCATGAATTGCAAAGTATGTAGTATAAATCTGGTGAGCCATTACACTTAGTTCTAAAATCTGTATTCTTTTCTTATTCTCAAATCATATAGGCTAAGTGAAAAAGGCTTACCTTTATTTCTGAAAGCTAAAACTGTAATCCTGTAACTGAAATTTTAAGTAAAATAATATCTGAATAAATTGTGAGCTTTTACACATAGTTTCTAAAATATGGAAAGTACTATGTCTTAGGCTTTAGAAATCTAAAATCTTATGCTGCGTGGAAAACACTTTATCTCAAGACTTTAAATAACTAAAACTATTTTAAAAGTGGGGGACATCTATTTGGGAGGTTCTTCTAACCGACATGTACACCATGTGAGCATCCATGATGTCCCACGACTAGCCCCCGTAAGGTTAGGGTGGTTCTACCCTTGCCATTGGAATAGAACAATCTATCTTAGTGATCACTATCTCAGTTATCCATATATAGTGGAAATAAATATCTCAACCTACGGTGGCACGTAGTTCTGGATATAAAACAGTAGTAGCATGCCCAACCGGTGCTAAATACTAGTCCCAATTTTATTCTCAAAGTCTTAAGAAAATTCACTTTAAAGAAATCTCATATTTCATAAGGAAACCAATCATAAAGTCTGTAATCTGATTTCGTAAAGTTGATTTCAACTCCATCATGACCAAAAGGTCAAATCTTTCTAAATTGCTTCAAAATAATCAACTCATAGGGTCTATGTAACATAAAAATTATCAAAATCACATTATAAAATAGGGCTTAATGACCCATATGTCAATATCAATATATAACATCTCAAAACTCATGGTTTATATCATAAACATGCATAAACCATTTGGAATTCACGAAAATTTAGCTTATAGCACAATAATATCAACATTCTCATTTATTTTCACTTCTAAAGCATTGAAAATCTCATAATTTCATGAACAACAACATAGGGTATAAATTCGTACTTCTAATTAATAAGAAAACATATAAAATAGTATATCCTCGTACATTAGTGAAAATTTGGGCACAAGAACGGAAGGAGTGTTCTTGTTAAAACCCCACATACCTTAATGGTGACGAAATTGTTGAAAGATTGGAACTTCAAGCTTGATTGAAAGAATCCTTGTAGAGAACTTTGGATTCGAAGCTTAACTTCTTGATTCTTCAGAGGTAAACTTAGATTTTGTTCTTGGGAAGAGGGGAAGGGTTTTGAATTGTAACTTGACTAATTTAGGGCTTAGGGATTATAAATAGTGTTTTAAAAATCACTTATAACGATTTTGGAGTGATTAGGGATGGTTTAGGGCTGTGAAATGACTTCAACACCCTTGATATAAGTCAAAACGGAGTATTTTTGGCACTTGGAACTGACTTAGGTGGCACCCAAGTAATCGTACAAGCTAGGTTGGGCAGCGCCTAACCAATCGCCTATGTTTGGTTGGGAGGCGCCTAACCAATCGCATACCCTTATTGCCTCTCATGAAAATGGGCATAACTTTTCGCTCGGGTATTGGATTAAGGCGAAATTGGTATCTTTATAAAGCTAGTTCGATTATATACAATTTGGTGGGTATAAATATCCCAAAATACCACATATACATCAAGCTATTCTCTTTCATAGATTACCCTTGCGAAATCCAACACTAAAACTTGATGGATTCAAAAGCTCTTAGCTTGCATTACTTTAAATGATTCCTATAAACATGTTAAACACATCATATGATCTCTTCTTACTTGGATACTCATTGTAAGTCTTGTACTCAAATATGAATTACAAGATTAGAGGTTTCACATGTAGGAAGAATGGTTCGTTTTCTAGTTTAGAAGAATACAGGGTATTACAATATCTCCCCCTTGGAATTATTCGTCCTTGAATGATAGGTAGAAACTTATTAAAATGTTAAAGTATGGAATAATGTGTCTTCTAATATAGAATATAACTGAGCTGAAAATTTAGAAATTCTATTATGAATTTGAATTCTGAGCTTACTTGACTTACTAACCATCAGGAAACTGATTCATCCTAGGAGTTTAGAACTCACTTGAGATTTCCATAATACAATCATTGATATAAAACTGCGAAGTGATAAATTATTTAGGTACGAATCATGAGACAATGAGACTAAGATTGTACAAGGGGTTCTACACTATCCTAGCTATTATACTTAGAAAATTGAGGTTATTCTCTGAGCACTTACGAACTGAGTCATGACTAAATGACTGAATCTTAAACATGATGCTTGGACTAAACTAAATTTGTAACTTGCATGGACGTGAATGAATTACCTCAAGAATAGGAAAGATAGGAAAACCATGTGAACTTGTCTGTCTGATTACTAAACTAAATTGCTGGCTATACTGACTGAATTATACTGAAAGCTTATACTCAACTGGAATATTTCTTCAGCACTTGTAGCAAGAGGTTATAATAACATTAGTGAAAAAGAATCTTGGGTATGATCTGAGTGAGATATCTGAAGAAGGAATTCTCAGTATAGCTATAACTTTGTAACATGGAACATAGGCTTCTTAAACATAAACTAGTTTAGAATTACTAGGATTAGACAATGCAACTGCTAGGTTTTCAAGCTTAGAAACACTTCTCAAATACTCTTTTCAACTTACTTTCTCCCCTTTAATACCATGCTCACACGGGTTCATATAACTTCATATACTAATATCTGATCTGAACTAAATTCTCTCACCATGTTCAAGTGTAACATGAATCACAACTTACTACACATAACATTATAACACTAGTATGAACCATGAATTTAATACCCCAAACATTTTCACAACTTTTCCTCTCTAAGATGATTCTCCTTATCATTTCAATGACTAATTCTAAACTCTTACTATGGATTCACTAGCGCATATGGCATTCCTCCACTTATATCCCAACACGACATTCAAGCCTATTATTATAACCACATATGAACTTCAAGGCAAACACTGATAAAGTCTTACTCCTCCGTGTATCTAAACCTCTATCAACAACAACATTCTTGCACTATTCTTAAGAACATACACACAAAATTTTCAACTAACCGCAACATGTATTAAAGACTTGGCCTCAATCTTACTTCAATCTTATAGCCTTATCTAAAACGGGCATATGATGATCTTTTCTCAACAATAAACATTTACTCTTTCCCATCTAAACAACTGTTCATCATCACTATCTTAACATAGGAAGAGGTCATAGAAGGTCTAACACATAAGGACCTGAAGCACGGAAGAATACTATACATAA
The DNA here is from genome assembly GCA_030864215.1 of Capsicum pubescens. Classification (NCBI taxonomy): domain Eukaryota; kingdom Viridiplantae; phylum Streptophyta; class Magnoliopsida; order Solanales; family Solanaceae; genus Capsicum; species Capsicum pubescens. The sequence goes on from CM061540.1 coordinate 204,164,766, forward strand.
CTTTAACACTTAACTGAGGCTTGAGGAATAGAATGTCAAAGGTATAGATTCATTAAAGAGATCTAAATTGAGTGCATACATGATATAAACTATATTTCACTAGGATAATGAATTTTTGAGAACTGATCATACTCTGGAATATGAGTTCATACTTATCATGATCGGTTCAACATAAGATTGGCGTTCATATATTTCTGAGGAATGACTCGAATCATAGACTGAAGCTGTGACTTACTTACTAGAAATCGATAATGAATTTGAGTACACATGAAGTGTATAAGCATTGGCCTTTGGCATGGATCTATCACGCATGACATGAATCAGATATGATAAAGATTTAAATCCAAGGAATACTCTAAAGGAAGAAAGGATCAGTATCTCATCACAACTCTTGTTGATATATAACGCAATCTAACTCTCAAAACTTTGTTTGGTTATTCACTCTATCATCTCCCCCTTAGATCAAAGATGACATTCTAAGTCTATGGAACCCTTTACTAACTCTAATCTAAACTGCAATCCTTTTACTCTAGAGTCTAGGGCATAATAATACTCATAAGTAATAAACTTACCCTGAAAGAATACACCTAAAAGTGCAAAACCCACTGCTAATACTTCATTCTAAGATACAACTCCAATGTCCCCAATATTCATCATCTAATAACTTAAATACTTACTAACTTATAATCTTTAGGAGTATTACCATACTATGAGTTCACACTAACTAGTTCTTCAACTCTACTTTCTATTACCTCAATCTTCAAAAACTCAACTTAGGTTCAACACTTAACAAGGATATCGTCAACCCATAATGAACCATGCTACTTCCGTCATAGCCTACCAATATCGCATCTCCAAACTTATATCTCTAGACCATGAGAATCAAGACCATAATAAAAGGCTCAACACTATCCATCAAAACTCCTTAACTTGGCTATTTAGAACACCATATACCATCTAACTAGTCTTTCTCTACCTAGCAACTCAATGTACTACTAGCCATGCACAATATGGCATAATCCTCGAAAATAATACAGCCCCATATTACCTTGGCCATACTTATACATCATTCATACAACATCATACTTAATCTAAAATCAGTAAACTTACATTTTTGAATTCATTGTTTCAATCCTATTGGTTCACCTCCATACGGCTAGCATCATTAACCAAGCAATCGTTATTTCCACCTAGATGATCATCTACTATTCAAACTTATTGTCTAGTGCTAGGCATGATTAACAACAAAACCTCATATACTATTCTCACTTGGAACCCATAAAAATAAAGAATCAAGAAACACTAGCCCACTAGAATCTCATAACCACAATAATTGATCAATAATCATATAGCCTATCTTAATTACAATCCATCAACATATCATCTTTCTACACATCATTACTATCTACCCTTTTTATACAACTAAAATTAGTTCATATCTCTATAAGTTTCAACTAAACAACGTCAACAACTCATTTCATACTTCAAGCATAGAACAATTCACCTTAACTAATAACTCCTTCTCTACCTTCCACTAAACTAATACACAAGGACATACAAATTCATTACTAACTTAATTATATACAAAAGATTTTTCTATACATATATTAAATAAATCGCACTTACCACTCTTCTTGTCAATACACCTTTAAACCCCCAGTTCCAACCAACACGAGAACAACAAAGTGAACAACAAATTGCTAGTGAATCAAAATAGGCCTCACACGGCTTTAATAGACCTTGATTTTTGTGTTTTGAACAATAAAATGAGATGAATAGCAAGGAAACTATGCTATTTAATCGAAAGAGCCCCACACGGCTTCACTAGACTTTTAGTTTCAACCAACACAATGATAACAAGATTACAAGAGATAGAAACTTGACACATAATATTCAATGATCTAAGAATACACATCTTACTCTGTCTTAACCGATCGACTCATAATAATATGGGCATAACTTTAAACTTAAGGGGCATATAACATACTAGAATGCTCCTCTCAAGCTGCTTTGTAAGACTTCTAAAAACTCCTTACTAGCAAGTCTGAGAGCATTATCAGGGAAGGAACTAGAACTTGCTGATCATGATATCTCAAGAATAATACATGGATAGGGAAGTATAGATTTACATTATAGATTCTGAGGAGGAATCTGAAAGCACCTCTGACTTGGGCTTAGTGTACGACTTTTATAAACATGAATAAAGCACTTCAATCTTTAGAAATGAAAAGCACTGATGGGATACTTTTTAGCTCGCCTACAATCCCATAACTATATGTGGAGACTATCTGAGAAAGTACTATCTGTAAGGATTTAAGATTGACTATTTCTGATATCCTAAAAATAAGGCGAAGATGGCCTGAATAGTGTAGGATGAGAATCTATATAAGTTTCTTAGAGAACCTTTCTATAGCACGATATGAGACTTGAAAGAATGGAGACATTTTCTAAATGCCTTGTATCCTCCCAAAGAAAAGTATAGATATCTCTGTACCATTCTGTATGACTCTACTAGACATGGCTTCACAGACACCCTAGGAATCTTGAACTCTGTGCTCTAATACCAAGTTTGTAATACCCCAAAAATCTGTCCTGAGATGCCATACGGTGCTTAGGACCACAAGTGATCCCAAGCTAACCCTTCTAATGGCATACTATTAAGAAACTGATTAACTATGTAACTAATACTAAATTTGATGTGTAGAAACATAATAATGGTGATACAAGATGAATACAACTTTACATACTAATAAAACTTAAGGACAAAAATTGAAGTTTACATAACTGACTCCAACTGACATCTGTGAAGCTTTTACTATATTGACTATAAATAGTTGGGACATGTCTCCAACTAGAACTAATCAATAAATAGGAATAAGAAAATAAAGAACATAAATAAACATGACTGAAGTCCCTGAAGTAGGAGGACATATCATCTGCTGGTTAGAATCTGCAAACTATCTGAATATGGTAAGCATGCTACAACTAAACTGATACATACATTATGAGATAATATAGAACACAGACGTATATGCAGATCAGTACTTTGAGAATGTACTGAGTATATAAGGGTGCATGCAATAAGTAAAACATATCTCATAATCACCATTGTAAAACAATGAATGCTACATGTAAATGACTCATAGGAAATCTGAAATCTAAAGATCATAAATCATGAATAGTAAAGCATGTAGTATAAATATTGTGAGCCATTACACTTAGTTCTAAAATCTGTATTTTTTTCTTATTCTCAAATCATATAGGCTAAGTGAAAAAGGCTCACCTTTATTTCTGAAAGCTAAAACTATAATCTTGCAACTAAAATCTTAAGTAAAATAATATTTGAATATGTTGTGAGATTTTACACTTAGTTTCTAAAATCTAGAAGTACTCTGTCTTAGGGTTTAGAAATCTGAAAGCTTATGTTGCATGGAAAACACTTTATCTCAAGACTATAAATAACTAAAACTATTTTAAGAGTCGGGGACATCTATTTGGAAGGTTCTTCTAACCAACATATACACCATGTGAGAATCCATGATGTCCCATGACTAGCCCTCGTAAGGTTAGGGATATTCTACCCTTGCCATCGAAATAGAACAATTTATCTCAGTGATCACTATCTTAGTTCTCCATATATAGTGTAAATAAATATCTCTTCCTATGGTGGCACGCAGTTTTGGGTATGAAACTGTAGTAATATGTCCAACTCGGTGCTAAATACTACTCCCAATCTTATGCTCAAATTCTTAAGAAAATCCACTTTAGAGAAATCTCATATTTCATGAGGAAACCAATCATAAAGTCTGTAATCTCATTTTGTAAAGTGGATTTCAACTCCATCATGACCAAAAGGTCAAATCTTACTAAATTGCTTCAAAATAATCAACTCATAGGGTGAATGTAACACAAAAATTCTCAAAATCATATTCTAAAATAGGGCTTAATGACCCATATGCCAATATCAATATATAACATCTCAAAACACATGCTTTATATCATAAACATGCATAAATTATTTGGAAATCTAGAAAATTTAGCTTAGATCACAATAATATCAATTCTCATTTATTTCCACTTTTAAAGCATTGAAAATCTCATAATCTCGTGAACAACAACATAGGGTATAAATTCATACTTCTAATTAATAAGAAAATATGTAAAATCGTATATCCTCATAAATTAGTGCAAGTTTTGGGAATAAAAATGGAAGAAGTATTCTTGTTCAAACCCCACATACCTTAATGGTGATGAAATTGTTGAAATATTGGACCTTCAAGCTTGATTGAATGAATCCATGTAGAGAACTTTGGATTCAGAGCTTAACTTTTTTATTCTTGAGAGGTAAACTTAGATTTTGTTCTTGGGAAGAGGGGAAGGGTTTTGGATCATAACTTGACTGATTTAGGGGTTAGGTATTGTAAATAATGTGTTTAAAAGTCCCTTATAATGATTTGAAGTGATTAGGGACGGTTAAGGGATGTGAAATGACTTCAATAACCTTGATATAAGTCAAAACGGAGTGTTTTTGGCACCTGGTACTGACTTAGGCGGCGCCTAAGTAATTTCACAAGCCAGGTTGGGCGGCGCCTATCCAATTGCCTAAGTTTGGTTGGGCGGCACCTAACCAATCGCATACCCTTATTGCCTCTCACAAAAATGGGCATAACTTTTTACTTGGGTATTGAATTAAGGCAAAATTGGTATCGTTGGAAATATAATTCGACTCTCTATAATTTGGTGGGTCTAAATATGCAAAAATACCACATATACATCAAGTTATACTTGTTCAAAGATGACCCTTGCAAAATCAAACACTAAAACTTGATGGATTCTAAAGCTCTTAGCTTACATTACTTTAAGTGACTCCTATGAACATGTTAAACACATAATAAGATCTCTTATCACTAGGATACTCATTGTAAGTCATGTACGCAAATATGAATTACAAGATTAGAGGTTTCACACATAAGAAGAATAGTTTGTTTTCTAGATTAGAAGAATATGGGGCATTAAACTTATCTCGTGATGTGTATAATGAACCATGTTGTCCTAAGATTATCTCACTACTTTAACATGAGAATAGTGTGATTGAAAACTTTCATGTTGGTGTTGTTTCTTGTAATGATGATCTTGATGTGGAGCATAGTCCTTTGAACTTGTGTAATAAGATCCATGATATTAGTTCTATTCATAATGACCTTGTTTATGTCAAAATTGTTATTAATGGATTGAACAATTGTGAGCTTGGTATCCTAGATAAAGTAGTGGGTCATCTCAACTTAACCCATTTTTTTTACTCCCATTTGACCTCGGAATACTTTTGAGATGTGAAAGTTGTAGTTTTAGGTCATGCTCAATTACTTTTCATAATGATGATATTCATGTCTTTGGTATCCTTTATGCTAAGCTATTCATGTCGAATACCAAGGATATATGGGTGTATGTCATGTGTGATAAACCATGGTTTGATGATATGAGTGTGTTACTAATAATAACCCTCCTACCAAGAGAATTATCTGTTTGTTTTGCTGTCTCTTTGGTTTTGCAAGATTTAAATTTAAGGACAAATTCCTTTCAATATAGATAGGATGATACAAGAACAAGGAGCACCAAAAGAATAAGCTATTGTCCAAGGTTCAAGCTTCGGAATTGGCAAGCAATTGAAGACCTTTTTGGAGCATTTTGAAGCCTTGGTCAAGTGAAGAAAGGAGGAGTAATTATACACTCAAGAGGTGCCTCAAGTGAAGGGCAAAGTTGACTTTATACCCTATATTTTAACACTCAAGAGGCTCCCTTTTGTCTAGCCCTCATTAAGGGCATTTTTGTTAATTTTTTATGTAATAGTATAAATAGACATTTTAGCTTCCATTCTCATTAGCTTTGATGAATATTGAAAGATTACTCTTTAGATTGTAGTTCTTAGTCTTATTTTAGTGTTAGCTTAGTGTAGAAAATGAAATTTGGAGTGTTTGAATGCATTTGTAGGGTTCTTCACTTATGTTCAACAATTGGCAAGAAAGGTATGATTTAGGGAGTGTAAATTCCTTTGGTTAACCTAAGAATGAAGTGTTATTCATCCATGGTGAAGTGTGTCTAGTTGTTTGATACACAATTAGGTGCTAATCATTAAAGGTGATGTATGTTTCATTATCTATCTTTATATTTATGCAATCTTCTTCTCCATTTCCTTTCTATGTGTTGTTTTCTTTGTCTTGTGGTTGCTGATTTTTGTGTCATTAGTCCTTAATCTTGGTTTTAGACTATCAAGAATAGGTGGTGAAAATTTTTGGTAAAAATGATTGAGGGTGCTAAATATTTTGAAGGGTAGTCTTAGATGTTGTGGTCAATGTAATTACCAATAGTTGTGTTGAGTTGTGTAGAAAGCATGGTGGGGCTTGGTGCTTGTCAATAATGATGGAAAAGCAGTAGTGTTTTGGGTGTATAAAGGGAATATAGTCTCGTGCTTGAACTTAACTTCTTCTTCCTTTGAATAAGCTTGAACATGGAAGTGGTGTGTATCTAGACTCAAAACCTCATAGTGATTTATCTCTGAAAGTATAAGTTGAATTGAACTTGCCCTCTAGGAAGAGTTCCACTCATCCGACATTCTATATGTTGTGTTGAGGTATGGTGTGGATGGTCCTTTGTTGTGGGTTCCATTGGTGGTATTGGTATCTCAGATTCTTTGTTTTTTAAGGAGGTCCCGGTAAAGATCTTGGATTGGTAGGTTCGCCGGTTGCATACAAAAGGTGGTCTTCGGTGAAGGTTCTATGGTGGAACCAAAATTCTGAGTAAGCCATTTTGGATGTTAAAGATGACATGGAGTCCAAGTATCCACGTTGGTTTTTTTTTCTGGAAACTCGTATGTAAGTTATGTGTTCTTCATCACATCTTGGTTTTCTAACATGGTTAAAGGAAAGGAATGGTTTCTTTTGTATCTTTGTTTTCTAACTTAGCTAAAGGTTAGAATAGAAGTGTTAGGGTGTTATTATGTGCTTTTATCTCCCTTAACCATCATTCGGGGATGAAAGATCATAGTGGGGGAGAATGAAACATCCTAAATCTTGGCCCGTGCAAAATTTCATGGGTTTTGAACATTCTGTCCATGGTACGACTCATGGGTACAAATCATACCCTTGGATATTACTTATGGTGCCTATTTTGTATGATAGGTAGTAAGTTTTGGTTGGGATTTTATCTAAGATATGAATCAACTTAATACGAGTCGTATTGTGGGATAGATGTGCATGGTGCCAAGTCGTATGGTACTTATTTATTTACCTTGCTGGAAACTGTCCAAGGTATAGTTTGTGGGTAACATTCATGCCCTAAGGTATGAGTTGGGGTTATATTATCGTATGTTGGTCAGTGTAGGGTACCATGGTGAAGGATTAGGTACGAGTTAGGGTACCACTCGTACCCTAGAGTACTACTTAGGGGGTGAGTCGTACCCACCTGGGACTTAGTTTTTAGCCTTTAAGATGAGGATAGTCAAGACATTTACCACCTTAAACCCTTATTTACCCATGTTATATAACCCTTGGTGGCCTCTTATAACACACTTAGAAGAATTGAAACCCTCAAAAATACTCTCTCAAACTCACTCTTGAAGATTCAATGCTAGGGTTTCTACAAGTGTTTCTTCAAAGGACTCAAGAGCCAAGTTACTGTCTGGAATCTTCTTGTATAAGGAATGTACTCCTTTCCTCATTGTTAGTTCCAACTAAATACATATTTTAGTGTGTTTTAAACATGGATTATGAATCATAAATTGTGGTTTTGTAATCAATGTTGAGGGTCTTGATGCATATTTTTGGGTCTTGGTTTAATTTGTGTTTTCTCATATATTTGGTGATGATTTGCACATATGGGTACTTGTTGGTTATCGTTTAACAAATGGGTCATGGGTAACCCTAAAGTTGATGCTTTATTCTTTGGTTTTGGTCTTGGTAAAGGTATACCCTCAACATGTTTGATAAAATATCTAAGAGAATGTTTTTACTCTATGATGAAACTTTTATAGAAATTGTTTCATGGTATGGTTTGGTAATGGGACCCTAAATGGATTTGGTTGGTTTCACATTGGTTTAAAATGGTTTTAGAATGGCATGCATGGTTTGGATTAGTTAAATAGTAAAGCCTTGATGGCTATAAAATTATTTTTTATGAAAACCTTATGGGGTACATGGGAATACCCTAAGTGAATAAAATAATGAAATTGGTTTGAATGATGAAATCTTGTGGGGTACAAGGCAATCCCCTAAGCAAATTGTAATAATGAGATACTTGTAAGGTACAGGGAAATCCTCTAAGTAAGCCTAATAATGATGTGCATGTAAGGTACGTGGGAGTCCCTCAAGTAAAGTAAATAATTTAACCCATGGGGTACACAGGAAACCCCTAATGTTGGCTAAGGACATTGCTTGCAAGATATAGTCGGTATGACAATACCACTAATGATATCCTTGGTTAATAATAAATGAAATGGTGGTTTGGTTTTGTTGTAATACGTTTAATTGGGCAATAATAGAGGGGTGTGATATCTAACCATGAAGGTAGGAGTCCAAGGGATGAATACTGGAAACTCATGTTTGCCGACATGAGTATAGTTCATGAAGACCTTATATATGATACTTATGGGGTACATAAGAATCCCTTAGGTACATTATAATCCCTTAGGTACATTTGTATATATGTATCTTGGAGAGCGAAGGGTACTCAAGAATCCCCTACTCTTATAGTATCTCCAGTTCATGCGGCTTCACCCATCGAGGCCCGTTCAGGGGGTTACACTGGACTCGTATATCCCATGGGTGGTTCTAGGACGGTTAAGCTACACATAAAAAGGATAAAGATTTTAAAGACAAGCTAAACCTAGTTCCCTTTCCGAGCATGGTTTATATACGTATATATGTATGGATATGTGTGCATGGTTGGTTTACTTGGTTTTAAAGGTTGACATTATTTTATACTTATCCTGAGTGCATGCTAGCGTTAGCCCACTAACCTATGTTTGGACGGTTGTATCCCCACGTGATGCAGGAACCATCCATACTACTACTCCTCCTGCTCAATGATCGAATTCGGGAACAGTCGGTATTGGATTGAAGTAGTGATCTTCCGTAGTTTGGAAGGCATCTATTTTATATCATGGATTACTTTACATACTTTTGTCTTTTACTAGACTTTGTATTTTTGACTATGGTCGGAGGAAAGTCTTGACTTAATACTCTTTGTTTGGATTTAGAGGCTTTGTTTGGACAACTGTGGACTTGGGTATGGAATGATCATGTAATATATATATACACACATTGGGTTATCATTTCCATTTTGGTTCAAGATTTTGGTATGGATAAAGGTTTAGTCTATTGGATGGATTGACTTGGTTGTGTTAGCCTCGGGTATAGGCTTATCCCAAAGTCACCACATGGTGAAAATGCTATTTCATTATATGATTAGAGTCCATCCGACTTAGGGTATATATTGATTGGTTTGGTTGGGTATCAGGGGTGGTCTCCAGTCCAAGTCAAATTTAAGATTACCCATTTACGACAAGGCCCCAATTAGTGTCGTGTCAAATGTAGACATATGTTTCCTCCTTATTTCACTCTTCTTCAATTTTGGATAGCTCTATTAAGATCTTCCTATCTAAACACAATATGGAAAAATGCTTCGAATGAGTTCCAATATGCCCCAACTCAGGAATTATAGTCTTATTTATATCCCCACATAACTCTAGTATGCTCTCCTTAAGAGTGACACTTTCCATAAGAGTATAAGCAATTTCAGACTCCTACAATTTTAGCTCCTCAACTTGGCTTCTTAGAAATTTTTAGTGTCACACTACCCATAACTAAGTTGCTGGGAATTACACACAACAACTTTTACATTACTTGTAAGTGGTAAATATCCAATCCAAACCTATCAACCTTTTGAATAAAATCATGACTTCTGTGGATAAGATGTGTCAGTGTTTCCAACAGGCTATCTTTGTGCACAATCACTATATTTGCCATACTTCTGCGATACCACACTATATCAAAAGTATAAGGATCAATAATTAAGAAGTCTTTATCACTCCATACAACCTCTGGCAAAGTTGTCATATCACGAAGAGTAAGAACACACTAGAATATAACTGAAGAAGGATAGAAAAGAAAAAACTGACAATTTAATCAACTCCAATAGTCAATCTACAATCGTATTCCCCGACAACGGCACCAAAATTTGATGTTACCCAAACTAACCCTTCTTGATAGTGTAAAGCGCTTCCTCAAAATATAGTAACACAACTAGGTTAGGGTCGATCGCACTGGGAATACATCAAATATCTTGCTTGAACTTATTGAAAGCTCCATGCAGTGCAGAAAAGTAAAAATGGGAGATTTTTGGTAACTAACAATGTGGTACAAAAATTAGATGTTTTTGATTGTAAACAATCTAAGACAGACACTAGTCTTGTTTTCCCCTAGCTTTCTAACTCCATAGAATTATCGTGCACTATCAAATTATATCAATACCTTACATGCATAATCTGACAAGTTATGTATTACCAAATGTCTTGTAGACTCATTATCTAATATCACTCTTTACCTTTTGAGTCTCGAAGCATCTCTTTACTAACCCTTTTCCCTAGATCCCAGATTAATGATTACCTTTTGGGACTCATGTTAATTAGATGAGAAGCCAAGAATTATTAAATTAAAAGGGGTCTCAAATTACTATTGTGATGTCTTTTCCTAATATATACCTCTCTTTTGAAGAAAGTGATGAGTGCAAAGGGGTTCTTAACGTAGGCCTTCCACTAAGAAATTAATTAAAATTAAGACACTCACCATATATGCAAGAATCTTTATCAAAAATGACTAAGCACTTCCTCTACTTTTTTAATCTGACAGGGTTCCCACAACCCTATCTAAAGGAACTAGCCGCTCATGGTAATGAGATTATTCATAGAATCGATAGATAGAATTATTGAATCAATATCACAATAGCGAAAGAAGAAATCCCAAAGTCGAAAATAGAATAAAAAACCAAGAAAAATAAGATTCCAAGATCACAAGTCAATCTTGGATTAAAAATATGTCTGTAAACTTATCCCTAAAGAGCCTCTCTATCCTCCTCTACTGAACAAAGTCTAAAGGTTATTCATAGATTATAAAAAAAACCCTATAAATCAAATCCTAAATAAAATAGAAAAATTATAATACCGTGTGTTTTAAGGTCACTTGGAACCTACGAATCATTCCTTAAGTCATGAAGACTCGTTGCGAGTCCTTAGAAGTGATTGTAGTCTAGACAGTATAGGATAGTTGATGTTCTATTTTTGCTATAACTCGACCCTAAGATTCGTAGTAAGACAATACGAGTTGTATAGTCCAGTAGTAATCACCTCAGTAGAAAGGCCTATAGTTTTTCGGCACATAATTACTCTACCCTAAGAGTCATTACAAGATGTGAGGAGTTATATAGTGGAAGTTGTAATGACAACAAGGTAGGATCCCTATGTTTCTGTCCAAATTATGAGTGATACAAACAAGTCATAGAGACTTGTTATGATTCATAGGATATGACTCGTATCCAGAATAGTGCACATCCTTATCGTTACTATAAGGTTAAGAGTCATCAGGCCAACTCATAACAAGATTTTATAAGTCATAAGATGACTTATGATAACTGACTGTCAAGTTTTTATTTGCATGGTTAAGGGGCCTTTTGATATTTCTCCTTTTAAAACACCCAAAAACAAATTTATATCATAAAAGAGGCATTATTTTCCTTTAATCTTAGTCATTTAACAACAATTTTTCTCCTCCTATCCTCAATAACAACAACGATAGGGTTTCTTCCACAAAGACATCTCTCAATTTTCTAAGTTCAAGTTCTCTTCACAAGTCAATTAAATCTAGGTATATAGGGTTTCAGCAAGGATAATATTTCATCCTTGTTCCTGTTAACTTGATTTTAAAGCTAAATTTATATGATTTCAATTAGGGTTCATACCCAAATTCTCATATTCATGAAGTTATGACATTATCATGTGAATTTAAAGTTTAAAGTGCACAAGAATTTTCCTTTATTCATGTTTTGACTTGCATGATTGCTCTTATGAAATGATTTATTTTGATGAATTGGTGAAAGATTGAAACTTGAGTAGGGAAAATAATATTTTTCTATAAGTTTCTATGAAAGAATGCATGATTTCCAAGACTTATGTACAAATGGTTGAGTCTCAAAAATTTTAGGCTTATAAGATCAATTTATAAGTATTGCAACTTGGTTAAACTTTAGTTTTTATCTTATGCTCACATTTAAAATTTGAAGTCCACAACTTCACCCCATGAGCAAGATTTAAGTAAAAAAACTTAATTGATTTTCAGTGTACAATCCCATATGCTATTTTTAAGGTGGATTTCCTAAGTTTGTATATGTATATACATATATAATTTTGGGAGTAGTATATATCACCGAGAAGGGAATGTGGTTAAGAGTATCCTAATTTCTAATAACTACAAGCCACTGTAGGTTTAAGGGACCTCGCCAGCAGGTATCTTCTTTTCCCAAATTGATAAAGTATAGTGATTACTTTAAGTTAAGGTTCTATTCTGATGGAAAGGGTAGGACAACTCTCCCTAACGTGGGTAAGACATTGGAATCCATGATAGCTCACATGATTTATTTTGGTTATAAGAATCTCCCACAAAAAGAATAAAAGAAAAGATTTTAGAAAGTATGTTTAATAACTCACTAAGCTTATTCATTATGCTTCAATATTCATGTTTTATGATCATACAGTTTTTAGTTTTATTCATATTCATGGTGAGTCCCTTACCCTTAGCATGTATGATTTGAAATTATATTTAGTTCCTATTTTAATTATGCATTCACCCTCATATACTCAGTATATTCTAAAGTACTAACCCCACACATATATGTGTATGTGTTATATTATTTTATAATGTAGGTTTTGGTGCTCATTTCTAGTAGCACGATTGATTAAGGGCATTACCTCCTGCATCCTGACATTTGGTGAGTCCTCATAGTTTGAGGACCCAACTTATCAAAATTTAGACGATCATTAATATTGATTTAGTTATTTTCTTTTAGTATATATTTGTGTCAACTGGGTCTGTCCTAGTGGCTCCCTATTAGAATTAGAGTCTTGGCAATCTATGTACTTTTTAGTTCAAAGAGATTTATTAAGACTGTTGATTTCCAAGTTAAGATTAAGGCTTGAAGTTGGTTTTCTTCAGTATTTGTATGCACGTAAGTTCATTTGCCATTTGAGTTTCAAACTAAATAGATATCATGGGTTAGCTTTGGACTATTCATGGTCCTAGGCATCGTGTGATGTCCAGGGGACACTTCTATGACATTACAAACATGGTATCAGAGCCTAAGGATTTAAAGAGTTATAGGGAATTAGACAAGCCACATCACATAGAGTCTTGATTATGAGTGTTAAGAACGCCACATTTATGAGCAAGAGGCTATGGGATAAGTTAGGAATCATTCTTTCTTTCATGATATATCATACTTGAAGTAGTTTTTATTTTCCCTAATTTATGCTTTTACATGACAGAATATGGCTCCTCGTCGAGTGGATGCACGTAGAAATGATGATCAACCACCAAAACTACAAGCAGGTCTTCAAAATGAAAATGTCTCACACGCAAAATTTTAGGCTACCTTTCAAGCATTGGCCCAACCTGTGAATGTTAATGTTTGGGTAAAAAAATAGGCAGCAGTCCCACTTCAGTAAAATGGTAATTTAACTAAAGCCAGGATTCGGGATTTCATGAGGGTGAATCCACATGAGTTACATGGGTCGAAGGTTGATGAGTATCCTTAATTCTTTATTGACAGAGTGAAAAATATCACTCATATCATATTTGTTACTGAAGAGGAGAGTGTGGAACTTTCATATTATAGGTGGAAGGATATTGCTTATGATTGGGTAACTATATGGAAGGATGGTAGGGGTGAGAAGGTAGCTCCTATGTGTTAGCAGGTATTTCAGAGTGCTTTTCTGGATAGGTTATTTCCTCATGAGATGAGAGAGGCCAAGGTGGAGGATTTTATAAACCTGAGGCAGGCCTTTATAACAGTGAAAGAATACTACCTTAAGTTCACTCAGTTAGCTAAGTATACCCCAGAGTTGTCACCTGACTTTAGAGCTCGTATGAGTAAGTTTTTTACTGGGGTATCTAATTTGGTGGTCAAGGAGTGTAGGATTGCCATGCTGATCAGAGATATGGATATTTCTCGATTAATAATATATGCCAATTTGTTACTGGGCTATCTGATTTGGTTGTTAAGGAGTGTAGGACTGCCATGCTGATCAGAGATATGGATATTGCTCGATTGATGATACATGCCAGTTTGTTACTAGGGTATCTAATTTGGTGGTCAAGGAGTGTAGGATTACCATATTGATCAGAGATATGGATATTGCTCAGTTGATGATACATGCTCAACAGATTGAGGTGAAGTAGTTAAAGGAAAGAGAGAAGAGGAAAAAAAATTTTGGACTAGACAGTTTGAATTTAGTCAACAAAGGTTCGAATGGGGGAAGTCATTTACCATTTTAGGGTCACTCATCATTGCCTACATCATCATCATCTAGTGCCCCGGCACATAGAACCAGGCAAGTGTAGTGGGATAAGGCTTCAAATTCTAGGTCTAAGAATAGTGTGGTTGGGAGGCCCAATTATCTGACATGTACAAAGTTAGTAGGACCTATCCTGGTGAGTGTTTGTAGGCAAAAGGGGTTTCTATAGTGCGGCAAGATAGGCCACATGATATAGAAATGTTTGTATGATAAGAAGGGAAATAGAGATGTTCATCCTAATATTCTGGCCACAAATACAGTAGCTCATGTAGGCTGCCCAGCTCCTCCACAGGGTACATCATATAGTATCGGTGGTGGTCAACGCTAGAATCGATTTTATGCTTTATCATCCTATCAGGAGCAAGTGAGTTCACCACATATTGTCACTGGTATGCTTCATTCCTTTCACCTTGTTGTATATGTGTTACTAGACCCGAGATCATATTCTGTTATGTTACCCCACTTATTTCCGTAAATTTTGGGGTAAGCCCTGAAAATGATCCTAAGCCTTTCTCAGTCTCTACCCAAGTAGAGGAGTCAGTTATCTCTAGGCGAGTCTATAGATAGTGTACTATTTTTGTCCTCTATAAGGGCATACTAGAGGATTTAATAAAGTTAGAGATGATAGATTTTAACTTCATTTTGGGCATGGATTGGCTCCATTGTGGTATGCATTGATAAATTATCGTACCCGCATGGTGAAGTTTCTATTTCCCGATGAAGCATTTTTTGAGTGGTAGGGTAGATCTGTGTCTCCCAAAGGCTGTTTCATCTCTTATATTAAGGCCAGGAAGTTAATATCGAAAGGTGTATCTACCATTTAGTTAGAGTTAAAGATATTAAATTTGAAGCCCCAATAATTCAATCAGTTTGTGTAGTTAATATGTTTCCTAAAGTTTTCCCCAATGATATGCCAAGGGTACCTCCAGATAGAGAAATAAAGTTTAGTATTAATCTTCTCCCTGATATTCAGCCCATCTCTATCCCTCCATATTGCATGGTTCCATCTGAATTTAAAGAGTTAAAGGGTCAGCTTGAAAATCTCTTAGATAAGGGTTTGATGAGACACAGTATTTCCTAGTGGGGCTCTCTAGTTCTATTTATGTGCCAGAAAGATGGCACTCTTAGAATCTATATAGACTATTTAAAGCTAAAAAAGGTTATCATTAATAATACGTACCTCATTACTAAAATCGATGATATGTTTGATCAGCTTTATGGTACTTGGTGGTTCTCCAAGATTGACCTTAGGTCGGGGTACTACCGGTTGAAAGTCAGGGAGCACAACATTTTTAAAACGACTTTCCAAACAAGGTACGATTATTTTGAGTTCATTGTTATGTCATTTGGACTAACAAATGCTCCTGCATCCTTTATGGATTTGATGTACAGGGTCTTCAAACAATAATTTGACATTTTCGTCATTGTCTTTGTAGATGACATACTGGTTATTTTGTGAAGTTAGAAGAAACATGCAGGTTATTAGAGGATAGTGCTGCAAACCCTTAAGGACCGTCAATTATATGAAAAGTTTTATAAGTGTGAATTTTGATCGGAGTCTATTACCTTCTTGGGGAACGTCATTTCAGGGGCTGGTATTCATGTAGACCTCAGAAGACTAATGTAGAGAAGTACTATCCTAGACCCATCACTCAATCTAACATCAAGAGCTTTTTTTGGTTTAGTTGGGTACTATAGAAGATTTGTTGAAGGGTTTTCCTCCATAGCCGCACCATTGACTAAGATGACACAAAAGAAGGTGAAGTTTATATGGTTGGAAAAGTGTGATAAGATATTCCAAGAATTGAAAGATAAATTGACCTTGACACCAATGTTGGCTCTTCCAGAGGGGTTAGACAGATTTGTGGTATATTGTGATGCTTCTAGAGTCAAGTTAGTTTGTGTCTTGATGCAATATGGGAGAGTAGTAGCGTATTCCTCCAGAAAACATAAGGATCACAAAAAGAACTACCCAACTTATGATTAGAAGTTAGTTGTTGTGGTGTTTAAATTGATGATTTGGAGGCACTACCTTTATGGTGTGGTTGTTGACGTTTTCACTAACCATAAAAGTCTTCAGTATGTATTTTCTAAAAGAGTTGAATATTCTTCAAAGTAGGTGGTTGGAGTTATTGAATGATTATGACATAAGTGTGCTTTATCATCCGGGTAAGGACAACATAGTGGGAGACGCCTTGAGTAGGTTGTCTATGGGTAGTGTGGCTTATTTGAAAGAGGAAGAATGAGAGTTAGACAAAGAACTGCATAGATTGGCCCGTTTGGGAGTATGTTTACTTGACAAGCATGATGAGGGAGTAGTTTTTTAGAATGGTTAGAAATCATCTCTTGTAGTGGATGTAAAGGAGAAGTAGCATAATGATCCTCTTCTTAGCCAAATATTGGAAGCAGTCCTGCAGTAGAAGGTTAAGGTTTTCTCCCAAGTGGTATATGGTGTACTTCGTTATAAAGGTAGTCTTTGTTTTCCCAATGTAGATGGGTTGAAGGAAAGGATACTAGCCGAGGCTCACGGTTCAAAGTAATCTATTCATCCTGGTGCTACTAAGATGTATTGTGATTTGCGAGAAGTTTATTGGTGGGATAGTGTTAAAAGGGACATAGCAGAGTTTGTAGCCAAGTCTCCCAACTACCAGCAAGTTAAGGTTGAACACCAGAGATGGGGCAGTATGCTACAGGAGATCAGCATCCCTAATTTGAATTGGGATATAGTTAATATGGATTCCATCACAGGATTGCCTCATTCAAGATGTTAGCATGATATGATATGGTTCATAGTCGACCGAATGACCAAATCAACTCATTTCCTTCCTGTAAAGACTTCAGATAAGGCAGGGGATTATGACAAAATTATATTTTCAAGTTAGTAAGGCTTCATGAGATACCCTTGGCCATTATTTTCGACAGAGGCACGCAATTCACTTCCCAGTTTTGGTAGTCATTTCAGAAAGCCCTTGGTACAAAGGTTAAGCTTTGTACTGCTTTTCACTCAAGATCGATGGTTAGGCTGAATGCATAATTAAGACATTGAAAGACATGCTGAGGGCATAAGTTTTAGAAGTTAAAGGTAATAGGGATGATCATCTATCTTTAATCGAGTTTTCTTATAATAACAGTTACCATGCTAGTATTCAAATTGCTCCATTTGAAGTGTTGTACCAGCGTAGGTGCAGATCACCCATAGTATGGTTCGAGGTTGGTGAAGTGGCATTGATTATGACAGACGTTGTTCTTGAATCTATTAAAAAGGTTCAGAGTCATCAGAAATCTTATGTAGACGTAAGAAGAAGAAAGCTCAGGTTTGAGCTCGATGATTGGGTATCCTTGAAGGTTTCACCTATGAAAGGGATAATGACATTTGGAAAGAAAGAAAAAATGAGTACCCAATTTGTTGGTACATATAAGATAGTAAAGTGTGTAGGACAGGTTGTTTATGAATTTGAAATTCCACCAGAGTTAGCTGCGGTTCACCCACTTTTCCATATCTCGATGCTTGAGAAGTACATTGGGGATCCATCACTAGTAGTTCCCCAATAGAGTAATGGGGTCATGGATAACTTGTCCTATGAGGAAATTCCTATTGATATACTTAATAGGCAGGTCCAAAGACTAAGGAATAAAGAACTGGAATCAGTAAAGGTTCTTAGGAGAAACCAACTTGTTGAGGGGGCTACTTGAGAAACTGAAGCGGACATGGTTACCAAGCACCCTCATCTCTTTTCTTCCAATTCAAATCCTACAGAAAGTAAACTATTTTTTTCCAACAAATTCATTCGCTTGAAGTATATTTAAGTAATATTATATCATATCATGTGCCATGATTCATTTAATCCTTGAGGTAGTTATAAGCTTGGTTGAAAGTTCAGTGTGGAGGTGTCGATTCTTTTCCAAAATCCCAATCCTAGAGAGTCCTCATATAAGGACAAATATTTCCATGAGTGAGATATTGTAATATCCTGTGTTCTTAAGGTCACTGTGGAACCTATGACTTATTTCTCAAGTCGTGAATACTTATTAAAAGTTGTGAGAAGTGATCATAGTCAGGACAGTGTAGGATGGTTGAAGTTATATTTGCGACTTGACCCTAATAGTCGTAGTAAGACTATACTAGTTGTATGTTCCTGTTGTAATTAGCCCAGTGGAAAGGCCTAAAGTTTCTTGTCACATGAAGACTCGACCCTATGAGTCATTAGAAAATGATATGAGTCATATAGTGGGAGTCGTAATAACAGTAGGGTAGGATCCCTAAGTTTCTGTCCAAATTATGAGTGATGGCTAAAAGCCATAGTGACTTGTTACGAGTTGTAGGATACTACTCGTAACTAGAACAATGTCTATCCTTATAGTTTCTATCAAGGTTACGAGTCTTTAGGATAACTCATAATAAGATGTTACGAGTCGTGAGATGACTTGTGACAACTGGCGGTCAACTTTCTATTTGCTCAATTAAGGGAACTTTTGGTATTTTCTCCTTTCAAAACTCCCAACCCATCAATTTATATCATAAAAGTGGCATTATTTTCCTTTATTCTTAGTCGGTTAACAATGCTCTTTCTCATCCAATCCTCTATAACAACAAGGATAGGGTTTCTTTCATAAAGACATCTCACAAGTCTCTTAAGTTCAAGTTCTTTTCACAAGTCAAGTAAATTCAGGTATGTGGGGTTTGATCAAGGATAATATTTCATCCTTGTGCCCATAAACTTGATTTTAAAGTTGAATTTATATGATTTTAATTAGGGTTCATACATGAATTCTCATATTCCTTAAGTTATGGTATTATCACGTGAAATATTAAGTTTAAAGTGCACAAGAATTTGCCTTTATTCATGTTTTGACTTGCATGATTTATTATTTTGACTTGGATTTTTATGAATTGACGAAATATTACAACTTGAGTAGTGACCATAATATTTTGCTATAAGTTTCTATGAAAGAGTGCAAGAATTTCAAGATATAAGTACAAGTTGGTGAGTCCCAAAAAGGTTATAAGTTCAATTTACAAGTATTGCAACTTGGTTAAAGTTTAGTTTTTATCTTATGATCATATTTAAAATTTGAAATACGCAACTTCTCCCCATGATCATGATTTAATTAAATCAACCATAATTGGTTTTCAGTGTACAAACCCATATGTTATTTCTATGGTGGATTTCTTAAGTATGAGTATATATATATAATTTTGGGAGCAGTATTTTGCACCAAAAAGGGATATGGATAAGAATATCCTAATTTCTAGAAGCTATAAGCCACCGTAGGTTTAAGTCACCTCGCCAACGAGTGTCTTATTTTTGATAACGCTCAATCTACAGCTCTCGTAGGAGTGTAAAGCGGTCGTTAGCAAATATAGAACCCAACCTGGGTTGGGTGTCGATCCCACAGGGAATAGCTTGGCCAACAAGTAAGTAAAATTACTAAACTTTTGATGCAAGTCACGTAAGAAGGGGGGATTCTTGTCTTGCAAGTAATGTAAACAAAAGCTGAAAATAATAAAGTAAAAAGAGAGAGATTGTTACGTTGGTTGTAAACAATGAGAATTGAAGCGTTGGGGTTATGTCCACCTTCTGAGGTATACGTCTCTATTGTCTATGAGTGTGTAGAATTCTGACATGCAATTGCTTATAGAGGATTGTAGTCGATGGTAAATCCAAGCGTCTCTCGACCTAAACAAGGACTATTTCACTTTAACTCTCTCGAGCTTAAAGCGTGTCTAACGGTACGAATTCTCCAAGAGGTTAGTCCAGTTACGGCACTAGCTTTTTAATAGGAAAGGGTGTCCTACTACCTTGACATTATCTCTTTTCCAGACAAATAACTTTTCTCTCGAACAAGCTAAATGTTAGACTGGCGTATTCTTGCGTTTGCAACCGCAAAGAATGTAGATTAAGATGAAGAGAATAATGATATAAGCAATATACGTGCCTCGAACTCACAAACTCACAGCAATAAATAGTAACTCATTCGGCTTCCATAACCCCAACAGAGAAGTTTAGTTACCCATGAATGCGAAGGAGATCACGATTGACATTGTTGTTATACCACAAGATTGAGTAATTTCGTGTAGCTTAGGTGGTAGGCGTGAGGCGTGAATTCCTAGGCAAAGTAACGATTCTCTTGTTGTGGAATTTAAGAATGGAGGAGTAGAAGAAGAAAAATAGAATTGAATTGTAAGATGAGAAGTTAAGAAGATTAGAAGTTATAAGAAGATGATAGAAGATGAGAGGGATGGAAGGAAGTATTGTGTTCTCCCTCCTTCCTCCCTCCTTTTTCTAAATCTCTAGCATGATAGGGTATTTATAATACCCATATCCTACTCCTACTAAGCTAATGAAATAAATAACCAAATCCTACTAGAGTAATGAAATACTTAACCCAATTGTACTAGGTTAATGTAACATTATCATAATCCAAATAAAATAACGAAATAATAACCTAATTGTACTAGGTTAATGTATCATTGTCAAAATCCAGCTTTGTGTCTGTAAGTCCCCAAAGTCTTCAGAATTGTTGTTTTAGCCCGGGACAGATTTTCCATGCAGCAGTTTTGGTCCCCCAAAGTCTTCAGAAATGCTGTTTTAGCCCAGGACAGATTTTCCATGCAGCAGTTTTGGTCCTTAGGCGTGTAAACTCCCTTCCCTTCCTTCGTGAGCTTTCTTTAGCGTTAAGTAAGCCATAAAATTCTGAATTATGCATCATTTATACCTGAAACTTTACTAATCATGTTCGTTAGCTCTCTTACAGGAAAAAGGACTAAAAGTGCATGAAATATATAATTTGTTCTCAAAACTAGGCTAAAATATGGGCAAAATATATTGATATAGGCGTGTAAATCCGCCTATCATCAACACCCCACACTTAGAGCTTTGTTCATCCTCGAACAACATATCATGTCCTTCTAAACATCAACTTAGGGTTTTTACAGCAACAACACAAAACATTCTTCAAGACAAGCACAACAATTATCAACAAAGAGTAGCTTTCCGATTATAAGTAGAAACAGTTTAACCTCTAGCATAGACTCGTGATGGTGATCGACTCGCATGCAAACTTTAAGGTGCATGGAATCATATACAACTATCCAAAACTCATCAACCATGTGTGTCTCACAATATAGTACCCATAATCACTCACAAATATAGCATATTTTTCAAACATGGGTATCAAAATGTCCTTGCTCTCACTCTCACAAAGAGTTCATATGTAGCGACTGATGACCATAGGCTTTCCCTTAATGTAATACTCTACTAAATGTTGGAATGTTAAGATTAGGATCAAGTAGGTCTTTTGATGGTTGTAATGTAGGCTAAGGGACGGGTAGGACTATTTTGGCCAAGAATAGTGACTAGGTTCCTAAGCGCTTTAATACATAACTTTGTATCATTGACACTTTTTTCTTTCAACCTTTCTTCTTTCTTTTTTCTACCACCCTTGTTCTCCTCTTTTTTCAATTTTAAGCACAACTCACTTTTCAACTTTCTTTTCCTTTTTCTTTTCACAACATACCTCTTATGATAGCATTTTTTTTTCTTTTTCATAACACATTCAAGAACCATTCCAATTTATTGCATTATACTCACCCAATTTCCTTTTATGTTGTCACATGACTTTTTCACTTTAAAGCACTTAGGGATTTTGGGATCAAATTACGGTCTTGAAAGAAATGGATTAGGCTTACATACAAGGTCGTCAAAGAAATAGGCTAAAGGCTCAAAAGGGTTAACTAGGATGATGTCCATGGGTAGGTAAAACTGAAGGTAAACATGTATAGGTTGCCAAAGAAATGCCTAAATCATATCCTAAACTTACACTCCTTATTTTTGCTTTGCATACATACCAGGCAAGTTCTAGCATCAGCCACATACATAGAATATACTATTATCTCACACACACAAGGCACATGGTCGACTTGATTGGGAGTAGTATAGACTCTCGACCCAACAAGTGAAGGAATTGAATCACAATATCACATAATGAGTCACAACTAGAGCCTAAACGTCTCAATAGTCACAATTGTAGCACATACTCTTGTTATAATCTCATGCTGCCTATCAAAATAATTTCATGCGAAGCTAGAAAAAATTTACTACTAAAAAATAAAACAAAAACAAAGCAAACAAACATAGATGCGAGTAGAGAAGTATAGCATGCAATACCACCACCCCACACTTAGTCGGGACACTGTCCTCAGTGGAGAATAAATACGAAGAACCTGGTCAGTCGGACTCGTCCTCAATGTCGGGGGTCATACCCTTTGCATCGGAATCATCATCAGAGTCGTCATTCTCAGAAGTTCCTCATAAGTATCCCACTTAATTCCAAGAGTGAGTCGAGGTATTTGCAGCGAGGAGGGTTCTCCTTGCTCTTTTCGGCCTCTTTTCTTGCCTTTTTGTGAAGTGGTCTTGCTTTGGGTGCCATTGTACCTGAGACTTAAAAAAAATGTTCATGTTAGCATCATCTCGATGGATACAATCTATAAACAAGCAGTAGTGGCACCACCCCACACTTAGTTTGTTGGTACAGACTAGTGAAGTGAAAGTGGTCGATTACTCAGACTTCATCGACATACGTTTTAGGGGCTATATTCCAACAAGAAATTCAGATATGTAACACTTCTTGCAATCTTTTCAATACTTTCATGTTAGGTATATCAAGACTTCTTCATAGGGATTACATCATGGTATAGTTTCTATCAATAATCACAATCTCCTATGTCGGTAGGAAACTATAAGTCTTATTCCGATGAGCAGGACATCCCAACATGTAAGTATTCAAGTGACAAGAGCATGCAATGTTCATGACTATAGCAATTCCGCAAGTAGTATAACAATGCATCAAAATCAATTTCTAGTTGGAAACAAGTTAAGAGTATCCTAACGTTCATGTTCACTCACTTGGTTTTGTATCAACAATTCAAACACATTAACATCACCAATATTTCTTCAAGATGTAGCAATTCATAATAGACATAGAAACGTAGCACTTACGAAAAATAGATGAAGAACAAGAGAGTACTTACGTGATTGAAGCCTTTGGAGATGTTCTTGTGAAGTGGGAGAGCAAAAAAAAAAGTTTTGAGATGATTTGGAGAGTATATGCGGCGCCTAGGTCAAGTTTTCAATGTGTTTGTGTTTCAAGACTAAGTCTCCTTTATATAGGAAGAGAATGGTTCGGGTTTTGACCCATTTACAATCGGTTTTGGAGACAAAAATGCTACATATGCGGCGCATAATGCTTGGCATAGTCATGGTATATGCGGCGCATTGTCTATGGCATAATGGGACATATGCGCCGCATAGTCTATGGCATTTGTAGACATATGCGCCGCATAGTCTATGGCATATGAGATACTGAGACCAAATGCCATAGCATAGGCGGCGCATAGTCAAAAGCATACCTAGGAATAGGCGGCGCATAGTGTATAGCACACTAGATTCCGAGACCTTAGGCTATAGGATAGGTTGTGCATCGTTCGTGGCCTAGTTTTACCTAGGCCTAGCCTTCCTCGATGCCTAGTTTGGCATGAGCAATGCTCAATCCATAGCCTTATGCATCACTATTCCTAACTTACCAACTTTACCATACAATGCGTCCAAATCGTCAATTGAAATCAATCTCCTCGTTGAATACCTCTTGCACCTACATTTGCTCAAAAACAATAAAAGCGATTAGAACAATGGGTTGCCTCCCACCAAGCGCCTTAGTTTTGGTCGTGGCACGACTCTTATTTTTGGATTTTTTTCATTTATCAAAATCAAATCAAGTACTAGAATGAAAGAAAATGATAAACGATAAATGAAAAATGATAAACGATGGGTTGCCTCCCATCTAGCGCCTTATTTATTGTCGTGGCACGACATGGTTACCTCGAGTACTCAGACTTCGTCGAGATAGATGGTGGATCATTTTCTGAATGGATTCAGACGATAATGAGGCTTACTTGTAGGAGGGGTACCAATTATATCATCAATAGTCCAACCCATAGCTCTCATGTATCTCTTCAGAGTAGAGATGAGAGACTCTACGTGCTGTTTACTTAAATCATCCGCACTCACCGGAAGTATCTTTATACTTTCCAAGAACACATACCTTAGATAACCGGGGAGCTCTTTCGATTCTAGCATTGGTGGCTCTTCAAGGAAAGTCTTCGCTGTAGGTGAAGGTTGATTCTTAAGATCACGGTCCAGTTGATTAGGAGTATGGGAATAGGACTCTATTTCTGTTAGAGCACCCATAAGTTCTTCATAATCTTCATCGTCCTCATGCTCAACCTTCAGCAGCGCAGCAGACAATGGATCAACAGTAAGCTGTTTCTCTACAGATAATGCTTTCTTATCTTCATAATGAACATCATCTACAGAGAACACATCCATATCTTTTGGCTGCTTCATCGCTTTGCACAAATCAAAACGAATCACTTCGTCATTCATTCGAAATAAAAGCTCATTATCTCTCAGGTCAATAAGCACACTTCCTGTTGCAAGGAAAGGACGTCCCAAGATTATGGGAACTTCAGAATCCACCTCGTAATCCAAAATCACAAAGTCTGCAGGAAAAATGAAGGTAGACACCTTCACCAACACATCATTCAAGATACCCACAGGTCGTTTTACCGACCTATCAGCCATCACGAGCCTCATATTGGTTGGTGTCGGATCGCCTAACCCCAACTTCTTGTAGACGGATAGTGGCATCAAATTGATGCTAGCACCCAGATCGCACAATGCCTTAGCAAAATTCATAGATCCAACCGTGCAAGGAATAGTGAAAGCACCAGGGTCTGCCTTCTTCTGTACTAAGGACCTTGTGGCAATTGCACTGCAATGATGAATATTATTTGCTGGCTCATAGCTTACTGCCCTCTTCTTTGTCAACAGGTCCTTCATGAATTTAGCGTACCCAGGCATTTTTTCTAGCGCCTCTACCAACGGAACATTAATGGTCAGCTGCTTCAACATGGTCATGAATTTGCTGAACTTTGTATCATCCGCCACCTTCTTCAATCTTTGAGGAAAAGGTGGTGGTGGGTATGGAATTGTTCTTTCCACGGCTTTCTTCTCCTCTTGCTTCCGTTTTTTAGCTTTTTCAGGTTGCAAATCGTGAGGGGTGACGTTATGGACGTCAGGATCAGCTGCTGCGGCATCTTCCCCTTTCGCCGTATCATCAATGTCCACTACTTCGTCAACCACTTGCTTGCCCTTAGATGAGGTTTCCAGCACCTTACCACTTCGGGTAGTAATATCCATGCATGACCCATCATTCCTTGGGTTTTGCACAGTATCGCTAGGTAAAGTGCCAGCCTTTCTTTGATTGAGTGCTGCTGAAAGTTGGCTCAATTACTGCTCTATTTGCTTGATTGAAGTGGAATGAGAATCAACTAGTTGTTTCATGGAGGACAAATCATTAATTACCTCAGTAACTCCCGCGCTCGTTGCTTCCATTCCTTTCAATAATTTAGCCATCATGTCTTCCATACTTCCAGAATTAGATGTGGTGGTATCACGTCTACCAGGGGGAACATATACACCACTCTTTTCATTCTTGTTCTTCCAACTACCTTGGTCCATGTTTCCAGATTTACCATAATAGTTTCGACCTTGGTTTCCTTGGGCATTCCCTTGGAAACCCCCCTGATTGTTCAAGTAGTTGGCCTCTTCTTCCGAATCAGATTCGTCTCTTCCTTTTAGCGCCACAGCTTTCACTTTTTCGGTCTTCCCTGATAATAAATGCTTTGTCAAAAGATCCACTTGCGTTTTCATGTGCGCTAAATCTTGATCATGTTCTTCTTGTCTTCTTCTTTGGTCTGCAGTCATGCCTATAGATAAAGTGGGGCTTGCTACCTCGGAATCCCTGGTATGCCAAGCTCTACTTTGTTTCGTCATGCGATCTAGCATATTGCTTGCTTGACCAAAGGTGAGGTCCATAAATGATCCTCCAGCCGCATTATCCACCACTGGTTTAGTTATTGAATTCAAGGCTCTGTATAGTATCTCCATTAGGTGAACATTAGTCATATAATGGTTTGGACACCTCGTTAGCTTTGTCTTGAACCTCTCCCATGTTTCATGAAGAGCTTCAGTGGGAAGCTGACGAAAGTTGCTGATTTCATCTCTCAATTGTGCCCTTTTGGAAGGCGGAAAGAATCTTTCTAGGAAAGCGTCTCTCAATTGCCTCCAATTTGTAATTGAATCAGGAGTCAGCCCATTCAACCATAGTGTTGCCTCCCCAGACAGAGACAATGGAAATAGACGTAATCGAATTGCATTCTGACCAACACCAGGATTGTCAAAAGACTTGCATGTAGAAATAAAGTTGATGAGATGCATATTCGGATCATCGCCTGCTAGTCCACCAAATAATCCCTTGAGTTGCAATAACTGCATCATGGTGCTTGTGATGTTGAACTTGGTTCCGGGCGCTAATGGTGGAAGAATAATGGCTCCTGTGGCTCCGTCTCCATCAAGATCATTATCATCATCATCGAACGGTATCTCACGTTGTGCATCCATTGATGTACTGAACAAAAACCTGCAGTAAACAAAAACAAAAACTAAAAGTAAAAGTACGAGAGTCTTCGACCAAAGGGTCTAGTAATTATTACGAACTTAATTGACACTTGTATTCCCCGACAGCGGTGCCAATTTTTGATAACGCTCAATCTACAGCTCTCGTAGGAGTGTAAAGCGGTCGTTAGCAAATATAGAACCCAACCTGGGTTGGGTGTCGATCCCACAGGGAATAGCTTGGCCAACAAGTAAGTAAAATTACTAAACTTTTGATGCAAGTCTCGTAAGAAGGGGGGGATTCTTGTCTTGCAAGTAATGTAAACAAAAGCTGAAAATAATAAAGTAAAAAGAGAGAGATTGTTACGTTGGTTGTAAACAATGAGAATTGAAGCGTTGGGGTTATGTCCACCTTCTGAGGTATACGTCTCTATTGGCTATGAGTGTGTAGAATTCTGACATGCAATTGCTTATAGAGGATTGTAGTCGATGGTAAATCCAAGCGTCTCTCGACCTAAACAAGGACTATTTCACTTTAACTCTCTCGAGCTTAAAGCGTGTCTAACGGTACGAATTCTCCAAGAGGTTAGTCCAGTTACGGCACTAGCTTTTTAATAGGAAAGGGTGTCCTACTACCTTGACATTATCTCTTTTCCAGACAAACAACTTTTCTCTCGAACAAGTTAAATATTAGACAGGTGTATTCTTGCGTTTGCAACCGCAAAGAATGTAGATTAAGATGAAGAGAATAATGATATAAGCAATATACGTGCCTCGAACTCACAAACTCACAGCAATAGATAGTAACTCATTTGGCTTCCATAACCCCAACAGAGAAGTTTAGTTACCCATGAATGCGAAGGAGATCACGATTGACATTGTTGTTATACCACAAGATTGAGTAATTTCGTGTAGCTTAGGTGGTAGGCGTGAGGCGTGAATTCCTAGGCAAAGTAACGATTCTCTTGTTGTGGAATTTAAGAATGGAGGAGTAGAAGAAGAAAAATAGAATTGAATTGTAAGATGAGAAGTTAAGAAGATTAGAAGTTATAAGAAGATGATAGAAGATGAGAGGGAAGGAAGGAAGTATTGTGTTCTCCCTCCTTCCTCCCTCCTTCTTCTAAATCTCTAGCATGATAGGGTATTTATAATACCCATATCCTACTCCTACTAAGCTAATGAAATAAATAACCAAATCCTACTAGACTAATGAAATACTTAACCCAATTGTACTAGGTTAATGTAACATTATCATAATCCAAATAAAATAACGAAATACATAACCTAATTGTACTAGGTTAATGTATCATTGTCAAAATCCAGCTTTGTGTCTGTAAGTCCCCAAAGTCTTCAGAATTGTTGTTTTAGCCCGGGACAGATTTTCCATGCAGCAGCTTTGGTCCCCCAAAGTCTTCAGAAATGCTGTTTTAGCCCGGGACAGATTTTCCATGCAGCAGTTTTGGTCCTTAGGCGTGTAAACTCCCTTCCCTTCCTTCGTGAGCTTTCTTTAGCGTCAAGTAAGCCATAAAATGCTGAATTATGCATCATTTATACCTGAAACTTTACTAATCATGTTCGTTAGCTCTCTTACAGGAAAAAGGACTAAAAGTGCATGAAATATATAATTTGTTCTCAAAACTAGGCAAAATATATTGATATAGGCGTGTAAATCCGCCTATCATCAATTTTCCAAATATTGATGAAGTTTAGTGATCATTTTAAGTTAAGGTTCTATTATGATGGCAAGGGTAGGATATCTCTCCCCAATGTGCATAATATGTTGGACTCCAAGATAGCTCACCCAGTTTATGTCGATTATAAGAATTTATAACAAGAAAGAATAAAAGTAAGGATTTTAGAAACTAAGTGTAATGACTCACAAAGCTTATTCATTTTATTATGTAATATTCATATTTTATGAACGTATAGTTTTCAGCTTTATTCGTGTTCAAGGTGATTTCTTTACTCTTAGCATGCATGATTTTAAATTATATTCAGTTCTTGTTTAACTTATGCATTCACCCCCATATACTCACTTCATTCCAAAGTACTAACACACACATATATGTCTATGTTCTATATTGTATTATAATGTGGTTTTGGTGCACGTTTCCGATAACACGATTGATCACGGGAATCACCTCCTGCATCCCGATATTTGGTGAGTCCTCATAGTCTGAGGACCCAGCTTATCAAATTTTAGATGATCACGAATATTTCTTTAGTTATTTTCTTTAAGTATTTATTCAAGTTAGCTAGGTTTTGTCCTAGTGTAACGACCCGAGACTACCCCTAGTCGTCACACAGTGCTTACAATCCTGAAGGACCACAAGCTAACCCGTGAATGATATCTTTTATGAGCACTGAATAATAATACTGAAATTAATGCAAAAAAATGGGTTGAAATGCCAAAAGGTTCAAAATATCTTAAATACTGATAAAATATAATATCTAAATCTGAAATACTATCTGAAAATCTAGTCTGAAAAGCCTCTAACTGAATCTGTCTGAAAGTGGAGTTGATGGGATAATCTCTCAACTAACTCTATCTACTAAAATATTGCTAAGCTGAAATACTAAACTAAAAGCATATCCTCGATAGATGAGGACTCACTGCTAAATCTACTACTACTAGCTAAGTCTGGCTAAGCACGATCAGGAACCTGAGCGTTCGAACCTATGATATGAAACATCATAGCATAGGAAAGTATGCATCAGAACATGGACTTGTATGCTAGATGAGGTAAGGCTAAATGTAAGGGTTCATATGCATAAACAATAAATGACTAAATAATATAGAGTAACTGAATATAAGAGAACGCGTATACTATAACTAAGCTTTTCTAAAATTAAGTACTGAGTTTTGAATATTGTATAACTGATATCTGAAATTACTGATACTGATTGACTATGTATGGCAGTCCTGATTCTGTAGAGTTGAACTGAGTTCTAAACTGAAGACTAAAACTAAAATTATGGGAGATAATCATCTAACCGACATGCCCCTCTCTGAGTTGATTGGGGTCTAACCTGTAACCCCAGTTGGAAGGATGCTAATATCGTGCCACGAGTATTAACACTGGCTGTGAGTTAACCCTAACTAGCAGGAAGATATTTTGTCAACCCTAACTGACAGGAAAACTCATGAGAGATGTGTCAACCCTTATCTAGAAGGAAGTTATATCAACCTACACTGACTACATAGTTCTGTAACTCAGGGATTACTACTAAGGGTCAAACCCTACACTAACAGGAATGCCCTAATCCTTAGGTTCACGCGGTGCTGAATCCTACTCCCAGCTGGAAGATACTGAACTGATTATACTGAACTGGACTGGATTGATACAGAGTTTACTGAGTTTTCCTATGTCCTGTAATTGTCTGATTTCTACTGAATTCTATAACATACTGAGAGTACTACTGATTGTGACATGACTAATACTGTCCTATCACTGATACTAGCTCTAGGTAAACATCTAAATTGTTGGGTATTAAATATTCCTAGAACTCGATAGAATGAAAAGTAAAGCATCACATGATCTTGCAAAGAATAACAATGTATACATGTTCATATATCATCTATAGAGACATTTCATCAAACACTTGTAGGGCATAAGCTTGTTCATATACGAACATGTCAGGATTTCATCACTTTATTCAATGGACATTCTATCAAACACTTGGGGAGCCCAACTTCATGCACATAATGATGGATAACACAAAAACATGGCAACTACAATGCCCAACTTACAATTCCATGGGTTTAGCATGTAATTCATATAATTCCCCATAAAATACTAATCTAATTTCATAAATCATATAATAATCATGGATTTTAAAACCCAATTAACATCATAAACACATTAATCATTTTATAAATTCAAGGGTTTGTCAAGATAATCACATATTCATCATGCATGTTATTCAATTTCATGAAACTTACACTTAAATCATGGATTGAAACCTAACTGCTGTCATGAACATGAATTCAATCTAATTCAAACTTGGAAATCATAAATCTGAGATCTTGTATATTTAAAAATAGATTCTTGGACTCTATGGGTGAAAGGAACCCATAGATGAACACCTAACATACCTGTGAAGAAAAGTTCTTAAAAAGATACTTGAGAATTGATCTTGTTTCTTGAACTAGGGTTTTTGCCTCTTGAGAGAGAATGATTTAATTTGGGGAAAAACTAAATGAATAATGGAGTAACTAGGTTTATTAGGGTTTTATTTCATGTTAAAGGCTGACTAAGGCCGTGGAAAAAGACTTAAATACCCCTGAAATGATTTAAAAACTCAAAATTTAAAACAGGAAATTAACTGAAAAATCCCGATCTGGGCCCTTAGCGTTATGCGGTGCTATCGCACCGTGTCACTAGAAAGTGGAACACTGGGAATTATACCATCAATGCGATGCGGTGGAATTGCGTTACCCCTTGGATACGACCTGGATGTTCACCACGACACGGTGGGATCGCGTTGGTGTACTAAAAACAGACAAATATGAGACTAAGCTATGGTGCAACGCATCGATATCACAGTACCTCACTAGAAACTGAAAATTGGGAAAAAGGCTAGTGGCACGACACACTAGAGTACTAGGTGGTACACTATCTAACTAAAATGTCTCTAACTCTTCGCCCGAGTGTTAGATTTAGGCGAATTTGGTATCGATTAAAAGCTTATTCAATTTCCCGCATTGTCTTCAAAATATTGAAAATTACACATGTATAAAAGTGTATTCATCTTTAAATCAAGTCTTAAACATTTTTGGAATGAATTAAAGCTAGGAAAAAGTATGGGGTGTTATAATATCTCCCCCTTGGGAACATTCATCCTCGAATGAGACTAATTAAGTTAAGGACTACTGATGGACTGAGTTTATGAACTGGACATACATATCTAATGCATGGAATACATGACTGAACTGATTAATGAATGTGTGACCAAATATGCAATGATAACTGATACTAAGATTATAGTTGTAATTGAACATGGAACTGAGTAGATCTAAGGAAGATTGTTACCTTAAGCTGAAAACACTGATAAGCCTAAGATTATTTACTAAACATGTATAAATAGGAACATGGGAACATGAATGAGTCTGAAATGTGATACACGAATTGAATATCGTGAACTAAACTGAGCCCTTGAGTACAAAGCTTACAGCTGAGATTGGAACTAGAGGTTCAACTGTGAGGACCCATTACTCAGATTGGATTCGTTATGTGAAGAGAAAACGGAAGGTTTAGAAAATGATAGATTGGGGGTTATAGTGCATCTCCCCCTTAGGACGCTGTGTCCCTTGAGAATGCTGACTCGACTAAGGTACTGAGGAAAAGCAAGAGATGATGCATGGGGAACTCATGAACTAAATCATGATTAAATATCTGGGATCTAAAAATGAGGCATGATACATAAACTGGGCTGAAGTCCCGACTTGGGTAAAAATTCCGTAACATGAGGCGAGGCCTACAAAACATCATCTTAAAATAGAGTGACTAAGCCTTATCCACTATAACTAAAAATTTTCAAACTTAGACATAATACTCGAATACCCTCTCAATAATACACTACACCTCAGTACGGCACTTCACTTGCGACTACCAAAAATATTCATATGGGCGCTGAGCACAAATGCTTAGACATACTAACTTATCTGATTAAATTGAAGGGCTGATAGCTGAATACTGGGCATGTAAGACTGAACTGTACTTAGTATGAATAACTGGTCTGAAGCTGTAGAGTATTATGAATATGAGGAATAGACGGACTGAGTAACATGAGATAACTGAGTATGAATTCGTAAGAATAGTATTATTTAAGAATTTAAGACCAAACGTATAATGTGATTCTAAATTAGTCTGTAAACAGAGGTACTGATCTGATTACTGGGATAACACTTTTATGAGACTATAACTAAGATAATAACTGAGACGGTACTGGAACTGAATACTAAGTGAACTGAACTCCTTATACTAGAAATTGTAAGCATGCATGGTTTTCGATAATTTGCACGAATATGATCTATGATCATACAACTGATATGTAAGGCATGAGTACTAACATTACTAATATTACTACTTAAATATGAAAGCCTGAATTGGTTACTTGTTCTACCATCTCCCCCTTAGCTTAAAGCTATTATTCTAAATCTGCGGATCACTTAATACACTTCAAACTAAACTGACAACACTTTACTTCTAGAGTTTAAGATAGACACTAAGAAGGGCTCTGCTAATATTTCAGGTCTGATATCGATTTGAAGGCTATATAGGGGTTACAAAGGAAGAGAAACCTCGGAATCTAACTAAGCATAAACATAAAGATGAAAAACTCATAACATACCCGTAACTATATCAGGAGAACTTCCCTAATCATGGCGAGACTAGAGTACATAAAATCTACTCTGGCGTTGACCACTAGTGGTACTGGAAGTGGCGCCCTGCTGAGTCGGGCAACCGGATAGAACTGGAGGATGACTGTGCTGGCTTCACGAACTAGACTTAGGACATTCTCGGACTGTGTGACCTGACTCGCCACATCCAAAACACATCAATGCCGGATTTACACACAACTATCAGCTTTACACACACCTAGTGATTTTTACCATATTCTTCACAAAGTGGATGGGTACGACCACTGCTCACACTACCCTAGGCTTTGGAGCCTGTCTCTCTATCCCAATAGTCATTCTTGATCTTTCGTACTGGTACACTAGCTGAAGATGAAGCTGGAACTGAAGATTTTTTATGAAACTGGGAATGGTTACTTCCTTCTGACTTAGGCTGACTGAAATTAAAGCTACCTATTCTAGCTTTTTTATTCTCTCTCTCCTTTTTCTTAAGCTTCTGCTCCTTAATATGTTGAGCATAGACCATAAGCCTAGATATGTCCATCTCTCTAATCAATGTTGTTGTTTTGAACTCCTTAACCACTCTATCTGATACCCTAAATACAAACTTGCTCATTCTGGACATATTGTCTGCTACTACATGGGGAGCATACCTACCTATCTGAGTAAACTTGAGGGAATACTCTTTTACGCTCATACTACCTTGTCTAAGATTGATGAACGCTAACACTTTAGCTTCTCTTAGCTCTAAGTGAAAGAATCTATCTAGGAAGGCAGTATCAAACTCTTTCCACTCTATGGGCTCTGCATCTATACCTCTATCTACCTTTCACTAATTAAACCACGTATGGACTACATCTTGTAGCTGATAGGTGGCTAACTTGGCACTTTCACTGGAAGTCACTCCCATGATATTTGTGACTTTCTGAACCTGATCGAAGAACTCCTGTGGATTCTCTTCTAACTTAGATCCCGTAAAGAAAGGAGGATTTATTCGGGTGAAGTCCTGAATCTTGGTTGCAGTGGTATTGGCCACTGGGTTGGCTGGAACAACAGCTGTCCATTCATTTTGGGTTGCAACCAAATTGTATAGAGTAGTGAATGCAGCTCTAAATTTTGCGTGAGAGACTTGTTCGTCCAGGGGATCTTCCTTAATGGGCTGAGGGGTTGACTAGTTTCTGGATCTTCTTTCGTTAGTCTTTTTGGGAGGCATGTCCTGTAAATGAAAGGAAGAAGCAGATTAGACTGAGAGATTAACTTGAGCTCATTCTCACTCGTATGACATGAATACCTAAAGAAGGGAAAATTTTCCTAAAACATCTCATAGCCTTCTTTCCATAAGTGTGGCGCACTACACACCCATGCACAAGACTCTACGCGATGTGGATTTTTTAGATTCCCTAGGACTCTATTGAACCTGGCTCTGATACCAAGTTTGTAATGACCTGAGACTTCTCCTTAGTCGCCACATGGTTCTTATGACCCCGAAGGACTAAAAGATAATACATGAATGATATCTGCTGTGAGCACTAAATAATAATACTAAAATTAATATGGAAAAATTGGGTAAAATGATATAAGGTTCAAAACATCTTAAATACTGATAAAATATAACATCTAAATCTGAAATACTGTCTTAAAATCTAGTCTGAAAATTCTCTAACTGAATCTGTCTGAAAGTGGAGCTGATGGGACAATCCCCCAACTAACTTTATCTTCTAAAATACTGTTAAGCTGAAGTACTAAAATAAAAGCATATCCTTGATAGATGAGGACTCACTGCTAAATCTGTTACTGCTGGATGAGTCTAGCTAAGCGTGGTCAGGAACGTGAGCGTCCGAACCTATGATATGAAACATCATAGCGCAGGAAAGTATGCATCAAAATATGGGAATGTACTTGTATGCTAGATGAGGCAAGGCTGAATGCAAGGGTTCATATGCATGAACAATAACTAACTAAATGATATTGAGTAATTGAATATAAGAGTACGTGCATACTGAGCTTTACTAAAATAAAGTACTGAGTTTGGAATATTGTATAACTGATATTTAAAATTACTGATACTGATTGACTATGTCTGAAAGTCCTGATTCTGTAGAGATGAACTGAGTTCTAAACTGAAGACTGAAACTAAAAGTGTTGGAAGTAATCATCTAATCGACATGCCCCTCTCTGAGCTTACTGGGGTCCAACCTGTAACCTTAGCTGGAATGGGTCTAATACTGTGTCACGGGTACTAACACTGGCTATGATTTAACCCTAACTAACAGGAAGACATTTTATAAACTGTCACTGGCAGGAAAACTCATGAGAGATGTGTCAACCCTTATCTAGCAGGAAGTCATCTCAACCTATGTTGGTTATGTAGTTCTATAATTCAAGGATTTATAGTAAGGGTCAAACCCTACACTAACAGGAATGCCCCTATCCCTGGGTTCGCTCGATGCTGAATCCTACTCCCAACTAGAAAATACTGAACTGATTATACTGAAATGGACTGCACTAATACAAAGTTTACTAAGTTTTCCTATATTTTGTAACTAACTGAGTTCTACTAAATTCTGTAACGGACTGAGAGTACTACTGATTGTGACATGACTAATACTATCCTATCACTGACACTAGCTCTAGGTGAACTGCTAAATTGTCAGGTATTAAATACCCCCAAGACTCAATAGCATGAAAAGTAAAGCATCACATGATCTTGCAAAGCATAACAATGTATACATGTTCATATATCATCTATAAAGAGATTTCATCTAACACGTGTAGGGCATAAGCTCGTTCATATACTAACATGTCATGATTTCATCACTTTATTCACATGGACATTCTATCAAACACTTGGGGAGCACAACTTCATGCATATAATCATAGATAACATATAAACGTGGCAACTAAAATGCCCAACTTACAATTCCATGGGTTTAGCATGCAATTCATATAATTCCCCATATAATACTAATCTAATTTCATGAATCATATAATAATCATGGATTTTAAAACCCAAATTAACATCATAGACACATTAATCACTTTATAAATAAAAGGGTTTATCAAGATAATCACATATTCATCACGCATGCTATTCAATTTCATGAAAATTGCACTTAAATCGTGGATTGAAACCTAACTGCTACCTTGAACATGAATTCAATCTAATTCAAACATCAAAGTCATAAATCAGAGATCATGTATATTTAAAAAGGGATTCTTGGACTCTATGGATAATAGGAATCCATATATGAACACTAACATACATGAGAAGAAGATTTCTTGAAGGTTCATGGAGAGAATCTTTAGAATTGACCTTGATTCTTGAACTAGGATTTTTGCCTCTTAAGAGAGAATGATTTAATTTATGGAAAAAATAAATGAATAATGGTGTAACTAGGTTTATTAGAGTTTAATTTCATGTTAAAGGCTGACTAGGACCATCGAAAAAGACTCAAATACCCCTGGAATAATTTAAAAACTCAGGATTTAAAACTAGAAATTAACTGAAAAATCCCAATTTGAGCCCTTGGCGTGATGCGGTGCTATTGTGTCATGTCACTGGAAAGTGGACAACTAGGAATTGGACCATCAACACGACGTGGTAGAATCGCGTTACCCCTTGGATACGACCTGAAAGTTCATCGCGACGCGGTGGGATAGCGTTGGTGTACTGGAAACTGAAAAATGTGAGACTAAGTTGTGGTGCAATGTGCCGGTATCATGGTACCTTACTAAAAA
The DNA here is from genome assembly GCA_030864215.1 of Capsicum pubescens. Classification (NCBI taxonomy): domain Eukaryota; kingdom Viridiplantae; phylum Streptophyta; class Magnoliopsida; order Solanales; family Solanaceae; genus Capsicum; species Capsicum pubescens. Next base: position 204,201,994 of record CM061540.1, read on the forward strand.
CTGACAATTGGGAAAAATTCTAGTGGCGCGATGCACTAGAGTACCAGGTGGTGCACTATCTTACTAAAATGGCTCTAACTCTTCGCCCGAGTGTCGGATTCGGGCGAATTTGGCATTGATAGAAAGCTTATTCAAAGTCTTAAAAATTACACATGTATAAAAGTGTATTCATATTTAAAGCAAGTCTTTAACATTTTTGTGATGAATTTAAGTTAGGTAAGAGTATGGGGTGTTACTCCTAGTGGATCCCTAGTAGAATTAGAGACTTGTCATACCATGTACTTTTCAGTTGAAAGAGATTTATTAAGTCTATTGATTTGTAGGTTAAGTTAATGGTTTGAAGTGGTTTTCATTCTGTATTCATATGCATGTCAGTTCACTTTCCATTTAAGTTTCCAACTGAATAGATATCATGGGTTTTTTTGGGTCTATTCATAGTCCTAGGCAATGTGTAACATCCAGTGGGCACCTCTAGGGAGTTTCAAAATCCTTGTATAAATGTAAATAATAATGACTAAAAACATCATAGAAGTGTATGTAGATTACATAAGAACCCTAAGAAATAACTTTGGAATGATCAAAAAATATTTTCATTGGTGGCTACTTACCTATGTCTATATATGGTCAGTATGTGCCATATAAGGACCGTATGTGGACATAGGTAAGTGCAGAGTCTTTTTTCTACTACTGAGCCACTGGACTTTGATTTCTACACATACCTTGGTCACCTATGCCCGGTAAGTGGTACATACGCACGGATTTCCTAAGTAGCCCAAAACTTCTACTTTTCATCTTTTTCTTCTATTTTGCATCCTAAACCATCTTTTTCTTTCATTTATCATCCAAAACCTGGTTTCTTACAAAATCACAATAAAAATAAATCAAATCTAAAAAAATATCCTTAAGTATATGCATGTTCTTTAAGTTTAAGCATCATAAATGCTATAAATTCATAGCACAACAGTTAGCCTCTACGATATTAGCATGGTACGGAGGTTACATTTGCAATAAAGTTGTGCCACGCTTGGTCTAAATTTTATCCAGTTTTATATTTTTATCGGGGTGAGGGGATTTTGGGTATTTTCACTCTTCCATGACATATAAAAATAAGAGGGGGGCCCTTTCTTTAAGTTTTCAAAGATCAAACGCTACTATATTTATCTTTAACTCTCCAACCATGAAGGCTTAAGGGTATCATTGAGAATTCATCATTCATGCTCCAAACTTCAAATTGACTGCAAATTCTAGAGTGTTTCAGGCTTGTTTCTCTTTCATAAATTTTAATTTTACATTTTGGCATAAATTGATTGGATTTTTATGTGATTAAATTATGGGTTTTGAAATTGAGTTGAGAGGTTTTGGTTGGTACTGATTGAATTACTTATCCCATGCCTTGATTTTATTATTCATGCTTTAAATTAATTTTTGGGGACTGAGTTGGAATATTATTTAAAGGGTTGGAATGGGGACATAGATTTCCCCAAATTGGATGAATTTTTGCTTGAAATTGCATGAACCTCAACCTACTTTGTAAATTAGATTTTTATTATGATAAATTAAATGGTTTAACTTGCTTTTGAACCCAATGCATTGCATTAATGGATAAATGGAAATAAAAATACATTTGGATGGACTTAGTGGCTATGGTTTGGATTTTAATGGAACTTGGGAGATCAATGTGGTTATGTGAAATTGTTTGGCATGTTTAGTTTATCTTGCAAGCATATTGTATCACAATACCAAGTGGTAAATGCCTAAATGAACGAATCCTGAGTTAAAGGTTGGAAATATGTGCAAAGTGTTTTAATTTAGGCTTAAATGGGGTTGTGTTGCTCACCATGAAGGTGTAAGTCCTGGGGGGCGAACACTACAAACCACATTTTCCAGCATTAAGAATTTATATGATTGTGTGCTTGACACGCACTTGATATATATATTATATATATATATATTTGGGATGGCTATGGCCCTTGGTAGTTTTAGTTTTCCATCAGATTTTTCCTCGATTCGTGCAGGTAACACGCACTGGTCCCCTTTAAGCAGGGGGAGCTGAACTCATATAGCCCATAGGTTCCCTTCGAATGGATGGAGATACACAGTCCTGATTAATGATTTTAAAACCCCATGTTCATGACCCTTACCCTATCCCGACATCTTATATATGTATATATGAATTTATGCATCTGGTTTGGACTAATTTTGGACATGGTATTATTTTATCACTTGCCCTGACTTACATACCAACGCTTATTCTACTGACCCTCCTAGAACTCTAAATCATTTCATGATGTAGAGTCCAAAGACTTTTCTATTGCTCTTGTGCCTCGTAGGATGGATTAGCATGTCTGTTAAGTTTTTGTGAAGTGGTAAGCCTCCATCCTTCGGATGGACTTATAATTTCATTATCTTTTCTTTATTGATTTAGTACTTTTGGATTCATTTTGTCCATAGTCGGGGTCATGTTTTGACTTAGATGTTATTCTGATTTTAGAGGTTGTTGTGGACAGATGTGGGCTGGTTGGTTATTGTTTTGACTCTTAGCTACTTTGAGTTATCTATTCATCTTCTTAATACTATTTATTTTTCTTCCCACATTGTTTCTATTATAATTTTGAGATTAGGTTAAGGGGGTGATTTCTGATCCATGATGAACTTAAGATACCTATCATGACTACGTCCGAGGTTGGGTCATGACATATATATTCCTTAGATTTAAAAAAATGACCAAACTATGTCCTGAAACTAAAAAGTAACCAAAATAGGCTTAGTGTACTTTTTTGAGCATTATGAACTTCTTTTTTACCGAAATGGGATTTAGACATTAAAAGTAGATAGTGCACTTTTTTTGTACAAAATCCATTCTTTCATATAGCGCACTAATTTTGTGCACATTAATTCTTTTTACATATAGTGCACTATCTTTTGCACTATTCATTTTTTTCATATAGTGCACTATGCTTTTTTTCTTCATATAGTGCACTATTTTAGTACACTTTCCTTCATTTTCATTTAGTGTATTCATACAGTGCACTATTCCTTTTTTTATTACTAATAGTGCACTATTTTTGTAATACCCCGAAGTTTCCTAACTAATTTTATCTCAAGAATATCAAGTATTAGCTTCTAAATTGAATGATATTTATTCCATAAGAAATTTTCAAGATTTTCACTTTTTATCATGTGGGAAATTCATTAAGCTTTCCATCTATATAAAATTTGCCTAAATCCGATAACCGGATAAGAAGTTATGACTATTTAAAGTCCTCATCGTAAAACAACGCCATATTGGTCAGTGGCGCGCCACGCCCTAAGATAAAATGGGAATTGTTCTTTTTCAAGTGTCCCAGAGTGATTTTTCCACATCGTGTCAAATTTCCAGGTCACAAATGATGTGGCAACACGATGGCTCCACGTCCCACCATTTCCCTATTTCCCAATTGTCAAATTTTAGTGACAGGGCGCGATAACGCCGCGTCGCACCAGGGGTCCAGGTCGGGAAATTTTCACCAATTTAAAAGATGCGTCCAAGGTTAAAAGGGTCAATTTCCCACCCCTATTTAAGCACTTTAACATGAGATTCAGCTATTTGGAACCAAAATTATACTAGTTTCTCTCAATTTTCTCTCAAGAATAAGCTAGGGTTTCAATTGGGGATTCAATTTCAAGAAAGTCTCTTCGTCAATCTTTGCTAAATCAAGATCTAGGGTATGTCATGTGTTGATTCATGGGTCTCTTTCACCCAAGAAGCTCAAGAATCTCTTATTAAAATTAAAGATTTGTATATTTACGAATGTTCATGATTTGATTGAATTGAAAAGTGATGTTCATGTTGTTGTTTGGTTTCATTCGATGTTATAGACTATTAATTATGAGAATTAATTCTAGTCTGTGAGGAATTATGTGGTATTCATGGTAAACCCTTCAATTCACAAGTTGAATAATGTATCCTTGATTATTAGATGTGTTGATGATTGTGTAACCATAGAATGCTCCCCCCATGTTTGATTAAGTGCCTATGTGAAGTAAAAGTGCCATACTAGTATGATAATATGAAATCTCCATTCATGTACAAGTTTTGTATGTCAATTGTTGGATGAAATGTCTTAGCCAATGGATTATGTATTGTTGATGTTGGTCCTGTACTCAAGAAATTCATGCTTTATCAGTTTCCTTCTATTGAGTCCTGGGGTACTTATAGCCAAAAGATATAGTTGTGTGCCTAGAGTCTATGCCATGTTTTCACGATATCCTAAGTGAAGCCATGATCCATAGAACTCAGTTAGTCATGTGACTCAGGAAAGCTCAGTAATATAGTAATATCAGTACTATTCTGTCAGTCAATAGAACTCAGTTATTTTAGTCCAGTTCAGTTCTATAATCCATGATTAGTGTCTATTCATATGGGAGTAGGAGTTAGCACCGAGTGAACCCAAGGATGGTAACACACACTGTCAGATGAGGGTGTGATTCTTAGAAATCATCCCTGTGTTCCAAAAATATGTAGCTAGCATAGGTTGAGATATCAATATTGTCAGATGAGAGTTGATGAGGTGGATAAGCACTGTCAGATAAGGGCCCCACCGTTCTCTTTTGGGGACATTGTCAGATGAGGGACACTCACAGCTTGTCCTTACCAGTGGCACGGTATTGATACCCTTCCAATTAGGGTTACTGATTAGACCCCAACTCAGCCATAATGGTGTATTAGGGGCATATCGATTAGATAACGACTTCCTATAGTTTCAGTTACAGAATCAGGATTGTTAAATACAGTCATTCAGTCTCAGTAATAGAACTCAGATAGTTCTACAGAATTCAAGACTGTCAAATACAGTCTACTCAGAATAGTATGAAACACAGCTTGTTCCATCAGATTCAGGACTATCAGATACAGTTACTCATGTCATCAGTTATATCAGTCACAAAAATTCAATTATCAGTTTTGTTAGTTGTCAGTAAATTCATGTTATCACGATCTCAGATATAGTTACGACGTATTCATACATGTATTCTCACGTTAAAATTGGTCAGTTAGACAGTATTGTTCATGCATATGAAGCCCATGCATTCAGCTTACCTTCCATGCATACCAGTATATTTAAAGTACTGACGCATTTGTGCTATGGTGTCTTATAACATTGGTTCAGAAGCATGAGCTCCAGAGCATTAGTAGCATTCCAGTCTCATCAGTTAGAGTTAGCAGTGAGTCCTCATCTTACGAGGACATGATCATTTATTTATTATCTCATTAATTAACTTATAAGTTGAATTTAGGTGGGGACATGTCCCATCAAATCCTTATCTAGACAGTTATGTTTTAGAGTTTTTTCAAACTATAATATGTTCAGATAGTATTTCAGTTTTCGGTGTTTTATTACCCCACTCAGATGTTATATTTTATCAGTCATGCAGTTTTGAACCTTATGGCCTTTCAGCCTCTAGTTCTGCATTATATTTAGTATGTTATACAGTGTACAGATAGAGATATCAGTCATGGGTTATCTTGTGGTCCTTCGGGGTCGTGAGCACCGTGTAGTATTCTGAGTACCAGATTCGGGGCGTTAGAAACTTGGTATCATAGCCTAAGTTTCATTAGTGTCCTAGGAAGTCTGAAAGCCGCATCTAGTAGAGTCTTGTACATGGGTGTGTTGCGCGCCACATTTATGTACAGGAGGCTATAAGATGTTTTAGGAATATTTTTTCCTTCTTTCAACATTCATGTCATGCCAGTAAGCATAATCTCAAGTCATTCTCTCAGTCTAATCTATTTCTCTTTTTCTTCAATAGAACATGCCTCCTAAAAGAGAAACAGAAATCAGTCAACCCCTTAGCCTGAAAAACCTTTAGGTGAACATGTTTCTCATGCAGAGTTCAGAGCTGCATTCACTACTCTTGCTCAGTCAGTTGCTGCTCAGAATAAATGACCAACTGTTGTTCTGGCCAACCCAGTGGCCAATTAAGCTGCAGCCAAGATTCGGGACTTCATCCGAATGAATCCTCTATCCTTTCTCGGGTCTAAGTCAGATGAGGACCCTCAGGAATTCATCGATCAGGTTGAGAAAGTTACAAACATCATGGGGGTTACTCCTGTTAAGAGTGCTGAGCTAGTTTCATACCAGTTGCAGGATGTTTCCCATACTTAGTTTAAATAGTGGAAGTCTGAAAGGCCAGATGATGCAGGGCCTATTGAGTGGGAGGAGTTTGCCACTGCATTCTAAAATAGATTCTTTCCCCATAAGCTGAGAGGGCCTAAGGTGTTAGAATTCAATAACCTCAGGCAGTGCAACATGATGGTGAAAGAGTATTCTCTTAACTTTACTCAATTAGCCAGATATGCTCCTCATGTAGTTGCGGATAGCAGGGCTAAGATGAGTATGTTTGTTTCTGGGGTGAATGATAGAATGGTCAATGAGTGTATGATTGCGATGTTAAATAGTGACATGACTTTACCTAGGCTTATGACTCATACTCAGCAGATAGAAGATCAAAAGATTAATATGAGGGAGAAACAGAATAAGAGAGCAAAGATAGGTAGTTTCAACTTTGCTCAGTCCAAATCAGAAGGAGCAAACCACTCTCAGTTTCGTCCTAAGTCATCAGTTCCAGCTCCTTCTTTAGCCAGTGTTCCAGCTCCTAAGTTTAGGGTTGGAAATAGAGATAGAGCGTCAGTCTCTAAGTCTCACGTCAGTGCCAGCAATGCCCGAACTACCCTCTTTTTCAAACTTATGGTAAGAACCACAAGGGTGCTTGTAGAGATGATAGCGATGTCTATTTCAGATGTGGCAAGCCAGGCCACAGAGTCAGAGATTGTCCCCAGTCATGTTATCAGGGTCAGCAAAACCATTCCTCAGCTCAGTTCGGTTGCCTAAATCAGTAGGGTGCCACTTCCAGTGCTACTAGTGGGCAATTTCCAAACAGATTCTATTCTCTCCAGTCTCGGTAAGATCAGGAAAATTCTCCTAATGTCTTTACTAGTACGTTACAGATATTTCATATGAATGTTAATGCTTTGCTAGATCTAGGAGCTTCCTTGTCTTTTACCACTCCCTATATAACAGTTGATTTCACAAACAATCTCAAAATTCTATCAGAGCCCTTTTCAGTATCTACCCTAGAGGGTAAAACTATCATAGCCCGGCGGGTATACAGGAACTGCCCGATTATGATATTTCAGAAAGTCATTTTAGCAGATTTAGTTGAATTAGTGATGACTGATTTTGATGTCATTCTCGGTATGGATTGGCTGCATTCCTGCTATTCCACAGTTGACTGCAGAAATAGAATAGTCTAGTTTCAGATTCTGAATGAACTCATCCTAAAGTGGAGGGGTAGTACTTCAGCTTTTAGAGGTCATCTTGTTTCCTACCTTTAGGCACATAAAATGATGTCTAAAGGATGTGTCTATCATCTTGTTTGAGTTAAGGATGCTAGTTTTGAAACTCTCAATCTTGAATTAGTCCCAGTAGTGAATGAATATTCAAATGTCTTTCCCGAAGATCTTCCAAGAATTCCTCTCGAAAGGGAAATAGACTTCGATATTGATCTTCTTCCAGATACTCAGCCTATATCTATTTTGCCATAAAGAATGGAACCTGTAGAACTCAAAAAAACTAAAAGAGCAATTGAAGAATCTCTTAGATAAGGGATTCATCAGACCCAGCGTATCCCCGCGGGGTGCACTAGTCTTATTCGTACGCAAGAAAGATGGTTCTCTTAGAATATGCATTGATTACCATCAACTTAATAAAGTCATGATCAAGAACAAGTCTCCTCTTCCCAGAATCGATGACTTATTTGACCAACTTCAGGGTGCCAGCTATTTTTCTAAGATAGACCTCAGATCAGGCTATCATCAGCTCAGAGTCAGAGAATGTGACATTTCAAAAATAGCCTTTCATACTCGGTATGGTCACTTCGAATTACTAGTCATGTCCTTTGGTATTACTAATTCCCCAGAGTCTTTCATGTAACTTATGAACCATTTGTTCAAGTAGTACTTGGACATGTTCGTCATAGTCTTTATAGATGATATTCTAGTTTATTCCTGTAGTGAGCGTGATCATGCAGACCATCTCAGAATTGTACTTCAGACTCTCAAAAATCATCAGTTGTTCACAAAATTCAGTAAGTACAAATATTGGCTAAGGTCAGTAGCATTCCTTGGCCATATCTTTTTTGGTGATGGCATTAGAGTAGATCCTCAAAAGACTGAAGTGGTAAGAAACTGGCCCTTTCCTGTCTCTCTATCAGACATCAGAAGTTTCTTGGGTTTGGATGGCTATTACAGATAGTTTGTTGAAGGATTTTCATCTATTGCATCCCCTATGTCTAGATTGACTCAGAAGAAAGTCAAGTTTTAGTGGTCAGATCCTTGCGAGAAGAGCTTTCAGGAGTTGAAGACTCGACTCACCTGAGCCCCAGCCTTAGCTATTCCAGATGGTCCATATGGGTTTGTAGTGTACTGTGATGCATCCAGAGTAGGTTTGGGTTGTGTCCTTATGTATCATGGTAAGGTCATAGCCTACACCTCTAGACAGCTTAAACCCCATGAGAAGAATTATCCTACTCATGATCTTGAGTTAGCAGCCGTGGTTTTTTCCTTAAATATTTAGAGGCATTACTTATATGGAGTTCATGTAGATGTGTTCACCGATCATAATATCCTTCAGTATTTCTTTTCTCATAAAGATATCAATCTTTATCAAAGAAGGTGGTTAGAGCTCTTGAAAGATTACGACATGAGTGTCCTTTATCATCTAGGCAAGGCCAATATAGTGGTTGATGCTCTTAGTAGACTATCTATGGGTAGTGTTACTCTTGTCAAGGACAGTAAGAAGAAGTTAACTTAGGAAGTCCATCAGCTTTCTAGACTAGGTGTTCGCTTAGTCGATTCAGAGGAGGGTGACATATAGGTTCAGAGTAGTTTAGAATCATCTCTAGTTTTTAGGTAAAAGAAAAGCAAGATAGAGACCTCAGTTTAGTCAAGATAAAAGCGTGAGTTAAGGACCAGAAAGTAGAGGTTTTCTCCCAGGGGGAGATAGTGTATTACATTGTAAGGGTCGTCTCTGTGTTCCAGGTATAGATGACTTAAGGCAGCAAATTCTTGCAGAAGTGCATGGTGCACGCTACTCTATTCATCTAGGGGCCATAAAGATGTACCGTGACTTGTGGAAGATCTATTGGTGGAGTGGGATGAAGAGAGATATTGTAGAGTTTGTGGATAAGTGCTCTACATGTCATCAGGTTAAGATAGAGCATCAAAAGCCTAGTGGATCCATGTAGGAGCTCAATATTCCTAATTGGAAGTGGGAAGGAGTGAACATAGACTTTGTGACTGGTTTGCCTCGTACTCGTCATCAGCATGATTCAGTTTGGGTCATTTTAGATAGAATGACCAAATCAGCCCATTTGCTTCCAGTTCATACCTCTTATTCAGCCGAGGATTACGCCAAACTCTACATCAGGGAGTTGGTCAGATTACACGGTATTCCATTATCCATTATTTTAGACAGAAGTACCCAGTTCACCTCTCATTTCTGGAAAGTATTCCAAAAGGGTCTTGGTACCCAAGTTCATCTTAGTACAGCCTTTCATCCTTAGACAGATGGTCAAGAATAAAGGAACATTCAGACCCTAGAAGATATGCTAAGGGTGTGTACAATTGATTTCAAGGGTAGTTGGTATGGCCACTTGCCTTTGATTGAGTTTTCATTCAACAATAGCTATCATTCTAGTATTCGGATGGCTCCATTCGAAGCTCTCTATGGTAGGAGATGCATATCTCCAGTCGGTTGGTTTGAAGTTAGTGAGGCCTCGGTGATAGGACCTGACTTGGTATTCGATGCCTTAGAATAAGTCCAATTGATTAGAGAAAGACTTTGGGCTGCTCAAAGCCAACAAAAGTCTTATGCAGATGTACATAGAAAGGATCTTGAGTTCGAGGTTGGTGACTATGTCTATATAAAGATCTCTCCCATGAAGGGAGTGAAAAGGTTTGGAAAGAAGGGAAATCTCAGTCCACGATATGCCGGTTCCTTCAAAATTCTCAGTTTCTTTGGCAAGGTAGCTTATGAGCTCAAATTGCCTTCAGGTCGAGCCTCAGTTCATCCAGTCTTCCGTGTATCTTTTCTCAAGAAGTGTATAGGTGACCCAGCAGTTTTAGTCCCTATTCAGAGCATAGATGTTTAGAACAGCCTCTCTTATGAGGAGATTCCAGTCGAAATTCTAGACTACCAGACTCGTAGACTGAGGAACAAAAAAGTCCCTCTAGTTAAAGTTTTTGGCGGAATCAGTCTGTTGAGGAAGCTACTTAGGAAGCAGAAGTAGACATGCGTACCAAGTACCCTCACCTCTTCTCCGCTGACTCAGATCAAGCTCAAGGTAACAGTTTTCCTTAAGCTTTTCAGTTTTCATGTCCAGATTTAGTTACAACTTGGTATCAACCTCGTGTTCAGAATTCCATTTTTTAAACTTGGTACTAAGTACTATTACATATCAACTTATATGTTCATGCATTAGATTAGTCATGTGTTCATGCATCAAACATACATTTTCCTCATGAGAAGACTCAGTTATTAGAAATATCAATCATGTAATCAGTTCCGTCATGTATTAATACATCAGATATATGTGATCAGCTTATCAGTACTCTCAGTCATGCATTCATGTATCAGCTCAATCATGAAATCTTGCATCAGATATGCATGCTCTGTATGAATCTCAGAAATGTCAGTTATGTAGTCATGTTTCAATGTTCATTTTTTAGTATGTACTTCGGCTTATCATTTCTCCCCTTTCAGTCAGTCTCATTCGAGGACGAATGTTCTCAAGAGGGAGATATTGTAATACCCCAAAGTTTCCTAACAAATTTTGTCTCAAGAATGTCAAGTATTAGCTTCTAAATTGAATGATGTTTATTCCATGAGGAATTTTTCCTATTTCCCAATTTTCAAATTCCAGTGACACGGCGCAATAGCGCCGCGTCGTACCAGGGGTCCAGGTAAAAACAAAATTCACCAATTTAAAAGATGCGTCCAGGTTTAAAAGGGTCAATTTCCAACCCCTATTTAAGCTCTTTAACATGAGATTCATCTATTTGGAACCCAAAATATACTAGTTTCACTCAATTTTCTCTCAAGAACAAGCTAGGGTTTCAATTGAGGATTCAATTTCAAGAAAGTCTCTCCGTCAATCTTCACTAAATCAAGAACTAAGGTATGTCATGTGTTGATTCATGGGTCTCTTTCACCCATGAAACTCAAGAATCTCTTTTCAAAATCAAAGATTTTTATATTTATGAATGTTCATGATTTGATTGAATTGAAAAGTGATGTTTATGTTGTTGTTTCGTTTCATTCCATGTTATAGACTATTAATTACAAGAATTGATTCTAGTATGTGAGAAATTATGCGGTATTCATGATAAACCCTTCAATTCACAAGTTGATTGATGTATCCTTGATTATTAGATCTGTTGAGGATTGTATAACCATAACATGCTCCCCCCATGTTTTATTAAATGCCTATATGAAGGAAAAGTGACATACTAGTATGATAATATGAAATCATCATTCATGTACAAGTTATGTATGTCAAGTGTTTGATGAAATGTCTTAGCCAATGGATTATGTATTGTTGATGTTGGTCCTGTACTCAAGAAAGTCATGCTTTGTTAGTTTCCTTCTAATGATTCCTGGGGGTACTTATACCCAAAAGATATAGTTGTGTGCCTAGAGTTTGTGTCATGTTTTCACGATATCCTCAGTCAAACCATTATCCATAGAACTCAGTCAGTCATGTGTTCAGGAAAGCTCAGTAATACAGTAATCTCAGTACTATTCTATTAGTTAATAGAACTCAGTTAATTTAGTCTAGTTCAGTTCAGTAATCCATGATCAGTGTTTATTCAGATGGGAGTAGGAATTATGACCGAGTGAACCCAAGGATGGGAACAAACACTGTTAGATAAGGGTGTGATTCTTAGAAGTCATTCTTGCATTCTAGAACTATGTAACTAGTATCGGTTGAGACATCAATACTCTCATATGAGGGTTGATAAGGTGAATGGATAAGCATTGTCAGATGAGGGGCCCACCATTCTCTTTTGGGGACACTGTCAGATGAGGTTCACTCACACCTTGTCCTTACCAGTGGTGCGGTATTGACACCCTTCCAATTGGGGTTATAGATTGGACTCCAACTCAGCTATAATAGCATATTAGGGGTATGTTGATCAGATAACTACTTCCCGCAGTTTCAATTACAGAATTTGAACTATCAGATACAATCATTCAATCTCCGTAATAGAACTCAGATAGTTTTACAGAATTTGAGACTGTCAGATACAGTCAACTCAGAACAGTACAGAACTCAGCTAGTTACATCAGATTCTGGACTATCAGATACAGTCACTCATGTCATCAGTTATATCAGTCATCAAAATTTAGTTATCATTCATGTTAGTTATTAGCAAATTCATGTTATCATGATCTCAAATATAGTTACGACGTATTTTTGCATGTATTCTCACGTTCATATTAGTCAGTTAGCCAGTATTTAGCCAGTATTGTTCATGAATATGAACCCTATGCATTCAGCCTACCTTCCATGCATACCAGTACATTCAAAGTACTGACGCATTTGCGCTATTGTGTCTTATACCATAGGTTCAAAAGAACGAGCTCCAGAGCATCAGTAGCATTCCAGTCTCAGCAATCAGAGTTAGCAGTGAGTCCTCATCTTTTAAGGACATGATCATTTATTTATTATCTCATTAATTAACTTATCAGTTGGAGTTAGTTGGGGACATGTCCCATCAACTCCTTATCCAGACAGTTATGTTTTAGAGGTTTTTCAGACTACAGTATGTTCAGACAGTATTACAGTTTTGGGTATTCTATTACATCACTCAGATGTTATATTTTATCAGTCATGCAGTTTTGAACTTTATGGCCTTTCAGCCTCTAGTTCCGCATTATATTTAGTATGTTATACAGTGTACAGGTACAGATATCAGTCATAGGTTAGCTTGTTGTCCTTTGGGGTCGTGAGCACCATGTAGCATTTCGAGTACCAGATTCGAGGCATTACAATTTTAGTTCACTTGCACTTTTCATTTTTAGTTATTTATTACCGAACTATCTAATTTATTCCATATAGTGCACTATTTTATTGCACTATCCTTTTTTCTATAGTGCACTAAAATTTTGGTTGCTTTTATTTTAATTTTGTCATATGTCGCGCTATTTTACTGCACTATATATTTTTTTCATTTATTGCATTCAAATTGTGCAGTATCTAATATTTTAGTGCAATATCTATATTTTTTATACAACACCCTATATTTTCTATTTTGTATTTACTAAATTGGCACTTTCTTCTATCGTATATACTAAATTTGCAAAAGATTGTTCATACAATATATTAGGATGATGAACAATTGAATAAAGTGTCAATTTAGTATATTCAAAATAGAAAATTTAGGGTGTTGTATGAAAAACATAGATAGTGCACTACAATATTAGATAGTGCACTAATTGAATGCACTAAGTGAAAAAAAAAAGGATAATGCAATAAAATAGTGCAGTATATGAAATAAATTATATAGTTCTATACCAAATGAAAAAAAGGAAAGTTCACTAAAATAGTACACCATATGAAAAGGAGTAGTTAAAATAGTGCACTATATGAAACAAATTTGTGCACTAAATTTATAAAATAAAGAAAAAATGCACAAAAATAGTGCTCTATATGAAAAAAAGGGATAGTATGAAAGCACTAAATTGAAGAAAATAAGAAAAGTTCACTAAAATAGTACACTATATGAAAACAAAATAGTGCACTTTGTGACAAAATGCATATTGCAAAAACAAAGTGCACTATTTGAAAAAAAAAATAATAATGCACAAAATTAGTGAATTATATGGAAACAAATGGATAGTGCACAAAAATAGTGCACTGTCCACTTTTAACGTCGTTGCCCCAATTTCGTTAAAAAAAAGTACATAGTGCACAAAAACAAGTGCACTAAGCCTATTTTGGTTACTTTCAAGTTTCAAGTCATATTTCAGTCATTTTTTTAAGTTCAAGACGTATTTCAGTAACAAATTCTTAGTAAGATCACATTTGAATCAAGTTAAGCACACAGTGGGGAATTAAAATGAGATAGAAAAGGTAACAACTTTTTGGTGGTAGAAACTGGGGCAACGAGCTTCAATCAGAAAAAACATCCACAATTGGAGTTCAATTTTACCTTTTGGAGAATGATTTTTTTCCGTATGTGTTACTTAAGAATTTCTTAATTATGTGATATTAGAGGAATGCTCCACCCAAATCCTCAATGTTTTTTTAAATAAATTCGACCCTTAACCAGGAAGGCTGAAGAAGGTATTTATAGATCAAAATTAGGATTGGAGTTGGTGGATGGGAGGAAATGGATTAGAATTGGGGCTAAATTTCAAAAATTCAAGCATAAATTGATCATGGTCATGAAATCGGTAGCCACGTACGCATGAACTGGAATCCAATGTTGTCACGACCCAAAAACTAAGGGTCATGATGACATTTGTAGTGACAAACTATAACAACTAAGCCTATCACAGAAAATGATACAAATGGGAAAATAATAGCAATAACCCAAAGTAAGGCTTCTAGAACGAAGCCGAATCACATAATATAATAAAAGAAGAAGAACATAACCAAATGATATCATATCATAATTCCAAAACCCGATGCCACAGTGTAAGAACATCACAGTACAACTCAATTTCAAAATAGATAAGATATCCAAAATAGGAACAACTCTGTCTCTAAAAGCAAAATAAAGACATAGTCTAAATAAAAAAAAGGTAGTAATAGACTCTAAAAGCCAAAATCCAACCGCTACCTCAAATAGCTCCAAGTATCAACCAAAGTCAACCACCGTGGGGCACACTCAAACCTAGATCTGTACTATAAGGATACAGTAGAGGTGAGTATAGTCAACTTATACTCAGTAGGTATCATAGGGCAGCTGAAAATAACAGAAAATAAAGCATAAAACATACACACTAAGGGAACGTCACCTGCAACCAGAAAATGTCCCCCAACGATAACCTACACCGTCTCCGTTAATATTTCTCTAATATTCACATACACTATAGCAACACGAAAGATAAAGATAAGTAGACAGGAATCGCACATAAGAGAATGATGGAAGAAAGATACATAGGTAGGTATCACACCAAGGAAAGTAAATACATCACAAAAATGTACAAAGTAAGAACAAATGTAATGGATATGATTATTATAATGATAATGATAAAGATGATGATGTCCGGGGTTGTCGCACAACATCCATATACACCTACAAAGCTAAAGCTTCCAGATGTAGGATCCATGGTAGGTTTGTCAACCCGTATACAATCAATATCCAATACCAATATCCATATACATAACTCCTCTCTAACACATCCATCTATAGAGGGTTTTAAAGATGTCACATTTTCTGTTAGAAAAATCCAATATTTTTAGAATTTTCATGGTGGTACTAATGCTTCATGAATATGCATGATATAAGGATGTAATTCACACAACCGACTAGAATGAATATTTCCATATCCTACCAATATGCCAACCAAATGAGCCAATAATCTACTCAAAATTTCCAACTATCCATGAATGCCAACATAAGCCATATGCCAAGAGAGTAGAATACAAATACACCATTGATATCATATTAACCTTTTTCATTATACATGGAACAATTTTAATATCACATATTCATAGCCAACAATATCCTATAGGACTCCACACGATCACACATATAAATAATATTCCAAAACCATTAATTACATGAGTATATATGCCCCATATGGCCACAACATAATAATTTTACCCATTTTCATGATTATTTCCCACACTCTTAACATACTTTTGTATCAACATTAACTATCCAGCCCAGTTTGAAAAAAGTTAAGCCATAACCTACCTCAAATTCCAAAAAATAGGTTGGAAGACTTCACTTTGAAGCCTTACTCTTCACGAACAGACTCAAAATCAACTAAAATATAGAAATATAGAATGTATGCTTCAAAAGAAAGCCAACAGTACCTATATTGCTAATTTTAGAGTCGGGGTCAAAACGGATCTCCCAAAATGGGTTTTCAAAAAAAAGAAAAAAATCATAATTTTTAATCTTAATTTTATTTTTGAAATATGTTTCCCATATTGTTGGTTGTCTACAGCTGAAAATTCAAGCAAAAATGAGGTTCAAATTGTAGAAAAACCATATTCAAGTTTTATTGCAGAAATTCCCCAAAATTCATTTTAAAAATCGAGAATTGTAATGACTCTTGCGGTCATTTTCTATGTTTTCATTCCTTTTTTGGGGTATAGAGATTTTCTATAACTGATCCAGGTTATTTATGATTTGCTGAAACTAATAGTTCGGTTCCGGGCAATTCGTTTGAGAATTTTAGTGATACCAAATATATTGTAGAATACTTAAATTAAATTGCATTTAGTTGAAATATAATTTATTTCTTTCTAAAATATTTTTGATATGGACTAAATTTTTTAAGTTATGGAATATTGATATTACTTTATAATAGTGTTTTATGGTTTATTACTATTTTAAGCAGAGAGAGTGAATCTAAAAATATTAAAATATTACTATTATATAATAGATATTTTATTGGAAATAATTTTCTATTAATTATGATACTTTCAAAATACTATAATTATTTTACCACAAACCTATGCAATATTCGACTGCGAATATAACGGAGAGCAAGGGGTGTTTCCACACCCCTCCCCATGGAATATATGCATAAAGACATTGACGTTAGGTGTTTTCATTATGTTAGTAATGTAATGGCTAATCATTGTAAGTTAAAGTTGTTTTAAAAATGTTAAACTTTCATATAGAAAGTTCACAATTCATTCATACATTAAAGTGTAGATTTTGTTCATGTCACGTTGCTTTAAAAAGGGAAAAAAAGATTTCTATTAGTAAGGTTTCACCCCATGCTTGGTTGTATCATAAGTATATTTTAAGATCATATTATATTTATTCAACTCGGATTCTAGCGGGACACTATTCGAAGGCTTCTCAGATACATTTTGGCATTGGCGTCCAGGTAGGCTGGACTTACCCTACATTTATATTGAGCTTATTTAATGAAATTATGTACTATTATGCTAGTTTTGGATGAGTACTTGGAGTAGCATACCATTTTATATATAAAACATGCCTTATTTATCCAGTTAGGACTCCATTCTAGTAAATTTTTGTATTTTATACTTTAGTATGATATAGCATCCATCACTTTAGGATGTGGACTTAAGTTACGAAACCTAGAATTTATCCCTTTTTAATTAAGATATGTGATTAATTGGTTAATTAAATGTATATTTGTATTGGTATAGGTTTAGCATGTACTTTATTTCTGTCATTGTTCGTGAATTTTTATACCTCTTTGATATTTGTCATGGTATGGTTTAGATTTTAATATTACAGTTGGGTATGGTTACTATGAGTTCTGGTTTAAGTCAGATATCTGGTTATGATGATTTGAGAGTTCTAGTACTAATATGGTTATTCTGGGAGTTGTGGTTTCTCGAAGTTTGGGTTTGAGTCCATCATCTTCTTATGAGTTTTGTTTATGTTATATATGTGGCCTCTCATTACTTCCCACTATATTCAGTTTGAATTCGGCATGTGTCCTCTTGTTATGATCTATCATTATCGCTTCAACCTCGGTGTTTGGCCTCGTGTCACTACCCATTAGTGCTATTTCAATCACGGTGCACATATGGATAGCTACTTTGACTTTGTGGGATGGGTTCAGTTATGGATTATTTATGCTTATTATCATTAGTTATTTCTTGTGTGTCCCACCGGCTTATGGCAGAACGGTTGGGTTAATTATCTTCTTCAGTGTGCCTAGCGGGCTTATGAGGACCCAGTTAGGCTATGTTTGATTCGTCTATAATTAGTACGTTATTTATTTGTTGTATCACTTACATTTACTCCTTTATTGCATTTGTGTAGCTTAGTTGTTGCTTTACCTTTCTATCCTTATTTACTATTTACTCAGATTAACCTTCGCATTTTAGTAATACTTTTTCTGTATTGAGCTTAGTCGGCCAATGATGCATATTGGTTACCCGTTGCTTTGGTACTCATACTACACATGCGCATCATTTTCCTGATGCAGATATGAATAGTAACAGTCATTATTGATGTGATTCCTACCTTTCAGTACTGGTTTAGAGAAGCGTGAGCTTACTATCTTTCGAGGCTGGTCCTCTTTTATCTACTCCATTTTAGTGTTTTGTACTCGAGACTTTGTGTATATATTTGGTAAATTTTGGATTCTATCTATTACTTTGGGTATACTTTAGTAGTGGCTCTAGTACCGACCTTACCAGGTCTTCGTATGGATTCATTTGTGTATTTTTTCCTTTTTCCTTCCCTTATTTTAATATTTGGTATATATGTTTCCTTTCTATTTATCACTTGCTATTAGAAAAGATATCATATCTTTTCTGGTTTTTGCCTGTTAGCTCATTACCTATTATTTTGGGCTATGGCTTAGCTTGTCTAATGGTGGGTTAAGGTAGGCGCCATCACGACCTCAAAAATTAGGTTGTGACAAGAATAGAGGTTTTTTTAAGATGAAATCAACAGAAAAGTGATAATTATAAGAGTGAAAACTAGTGAAAATCAGGGTTTATATTAGAAAATTACCATTTTTAGGCCTTATGGGCAAAAATTCCCAATTTTTACTTTTTAATCTACGTTAAAAGCAAGAATTAGAGGATGAGATTAAAGAAAAATAGTTGAAACAGGTGTTATGGAGCTTACCCAAGCTTAGAAATTGATGAAATTTCCCAAAATCATGAAACCTTAAGCAACAATTCTAAAAAATGGTGAAAAATGGAAACACAAGGTATTTATAGGAACCCAGGAATAACATATGTGACCTGGTATCGCGTACGTGGTAACTGGCCTGATGGCGGGTATCACGATGGTAACCTTGTCCTCGTTTATGAAACTGTCATGGTTGTGGAACAAATTTCACGTATGTGACACTCGTTCCTGATCTGCTAAGTCGCATACACGATCGACTACTCGCGGTTATGATGGCACCAACACCAGCTAGAATCTTGGAATTCTCCAAGTCACCCGCACACCTCTTATGATTCATCTGAAATTCTGTGTACACAAATGAACAATGCTATATGTTGAAAGGTGGGGGTTTCACCACACTAAGAGGGACTAGGTTCCTTTGAGTAAGACACAAGAAATCAAACAATAAAGTAGTTAGGAAAAAAAACTTTGCAGGAAATTAAAGAACACAAAGATTTAACATGAAAACCACCTTGATTAAGAGAGGAAAAACCACTGCTTGCCCTCACAAGCACTCAACAATCTACAATAATCAAACTCTTGATTACAGACTCAAATTAGAACTAAACTCTACGCTCCACCAGTTTGCAAAAACTCTATTACAAACCTACCTTGACAACTCTGCCAAGAACTCATCTCAATAATAATTAACTCTAACCAATACCACACTTAGGTAACTCTACCTAAGCACTCCCAAGAACAAAAGAAAAGTGCATTAATCTTATAACATGAGTAATTTGATTATAGACTCAAACATGACTCAAGAACACTCACTATTTCAGCACACATAGAAACTATGAACTTTAGCGATGTCGCAAAGTTTAGTTCTCTTCGGTTTGTACTTGATCAAACAGATTGCAAAAAGTAGTGATTTGAGAACCATTTTTTTCTATTTGTAGCTGGATAATGATTAGGTTAGAAATATTATTGGGCTAGGTGTCCTGATATGTACAAGCTTACTTGCACAGTTTGTTACAATAACGGACAACACTGTGCAGGAAAGTGATAGTTGTACTAAACTCCAGAAGATCTAGTGACCTGGTCTATTTTTGTCAGCTGATCATCATCAAAACAAGATATAGAAATTTTACCACTTTTTGATGATGACAAACCAACCATAGATTTTTTTGCACCAATGTTCATTCATCTTATTAACTCAGAGTGATCGTCACTACTATCGATGAGTGTTTCCCTTATCTTTATGCATCATGCTTCCCACGCCAATATGTCATCCTTCAAAAATTTCCCCCCATCAATATAGAATCATACTTCACCAATAATGAACACATATGCACCTGGTACCTGGTCTGTAATACATGATACAACACACATAATACAACACACACCTTGTCCCTACCACATGAATTAAGTATTTCTACCTTTTGGCATCATTGAAAAGTGAAAACAGTAAACCAAGAGTAAAATAAGCACAAGTTAGTTAGCTCATGGCCACTGGGGCTACACTAATATGAAGAAAAACGTTAAAACTAAGAAGAAGACAAATGAAACACACAAGAAAAGATTTATTCATATATAAAAGGTAAGTATCATTTCAGTGCATAATTTAAATATTCCAGAGAAAAAGCCATAGGAATTAAGAAAATTTAAATAGGTGAAGGACTTGGGAAGAGGGTTTGGACAAGTAGAGTCATTTTATTGTTTTCTGTGGCATGACATTGTGACAATTCCTTGGTAAAATGCCTTATCTCTACCTTAAATCTAAGAACCTAATTAGTTAGAGTTAAAACTCTCTTATTTAGTTCATCATTCTCAATTCTAAGTTCTTTAGAGACACTTGGATCCTTATTAGAAAGATGTTGAATTATCATTTGCAATTTGTTGATCTCTGCATCCTTAGCAATTGTGTTGAATTTCATTTCCTCTATTTCTTTGCGAAGCTCCTCTTGAGAGATGTCACCTGATTTCTTTCCCACACACTCAGTCTTGATTAGAGTCTTCATACCAAACAATTGTATCATTGTTCCACAAATTCTATTTTTACAGACAATACCAAAATGATCAAACACTTTTTTAACCAATATATATAAGGCATGCAATGTTTTCCATTTTTTCCATGAACAACCTTATTCTTGTTCTCCATCATTAAAGCATGTAAACTAATGAACTCAAAACTTCTAAGACACTCCATAAGATACAAATCAACATCTAAAGTAATGTTCATGTTTTGTGTTCTAGGCGGAATCACTTTGTTAACAAAATCAAATACTAATTGTAACTCACTTTTGAGCTATTTTCTATTTACTGCAGCCATAAATTTTCCTTTAACCTTTCATGCATTTTCCATGAACTCTATAGATGGTTGTTTTTTTGAGACAACCTTCACACCACTGATAGGAATATCCAAAATTTTCCTAAGTGATTCAACATCAATATTCATATTTTTTACCTTGACCTATAGCAGTCATCCTTAGTTTGTCTTCAGAAAAATCCAATGTGGAATAGAATTCCTTGAATGCCTCATCAAAAATTGTGGGAATGAGTCCTTTCATAAGATGGAACCATCTTTGATTTTTAACAAGCTCAACTATTTCCTTCATATGTGGTTTAGTTAGTACACTTTAGTCAAAGATCCTCCCAGTTAGCACCTTTAGATTTATCAAAAACATGTTTCACACTTTTTTAGATACAAACCATCTTTTTTTCTCCAGTTTTCCCATTTTAGAAACACTAATAGGTCCTCCTTTAGTCATTTTCCTTTTCTTAGGACTAGGTCCTTCAAAAGTTTTCTACTTTTCAGTAGCATTTCTAGACTTCTATCTAGGATTTTTTGTTGTCTTATTTACATTTTGTTCATTAGGAATAAACATGCTCTTCCTCGGGATATGTGATAGCAATATGATATTTTCAGCAAACGAGGCATCATCCATCAATATACTACCAAAAAGGCTATGAAGCTTTAGGGATGAATCTTTATTAATGATTTGATTAAGAAAGAGTCTGACTTTGGAAAGGTAGGAGAAGAAAGGTGTTTTTAAGAAGGTTTGGGAGAGGATTTTTATCTATGTTAAGTTCTTATTCCATTGAAGGACATGCGAATGAGGGACAAGTAGCCATTTGGAAATCCTCGTCACAAGAAGTCTATTTGAGGCTAATGTATTTTTCCTTATAACTAGAGAAGGTTTGGGGACAACAAGATTTAAGGGAATAAATAATCACAAGGAAGGTATTTCTGAAAGAATGAGATATGATCAATTTCAATTTCGGAGTGACTCGTCTTTTTTTAGGATAAGATAAATTTCTGACAGAGAGAGAGAGCGGATGAGACTTATTCTAATAGAACAAAAATATGTACATTCACGATACTAACCTGAGAGATGGGACTAGGTCCCTCTCATTCTTGAGTGAATCCTCATCTTTGTTGATGTCACATCTATCCTCCTTAAAATTTATTCCCAGAGGTATATACCTGCAAAGGTATGATATTAAGTTATACCAACAAGTATTTACTTTACCAAGGATACCCATCTACTAATCATAGCTATTTTAGGGAGAAAAACTAATTCATCTAGCAGGTCAGGTTATTTTGATCAACCCCAGCCTTATATTTTTCTTCATAAATTGTTCCTTATAAAGATCCTTAGTAAAGATGTCTGCTATTTGATCTTCTGTCTTGTAGAACTTTATGCAAATAACTCCCTTCTTAACATTATCTCTCAAAAAGTGATATCTCACATGAATGTTCATGGTCCTCTTATGTTGCACTAGATTCTTGGCCATGTTGAGAGTATTTATGTTGTCACACATCAGAGGGATAGTATCTGACAGAATCCTAAAGTCCTTTAGTTGCTTTTGATTCATAGAAATTGAGGACAACAAGAAGTTGCAGCTACATACTCAGCTTCAGCAATAGATAAAACAACTAAATTCTGCTTCTTAGAACACCAGGAGATTAAGGAAGAACCCAACAAATGATCCATTCATAAGGTACTTTTTCTTTTCACTAGATATCTAGCATAATCAGAATCAGTATCCTACCATATAAAAAAATTCTTAAGAATGATAGTACGGGACGATATTTGTTGTACCTTTTAGATACCTGAGAATTCTTTTTATATCTTTCAAATGAGACATTTTAGGGTAGGCCTGCAATATTGCACATATTCCCATACTAAACATAATATTTTTCCTATTTGAAGTGAGATATAGTAAAGATCCAATAATCCCTCAATACATGGTCTCATTAACTGAGGGACCAGATTTATCATTATCCATCTAGGAACTGGTTCCAATTGGTGATTCAATTAGCCTGGAATCTCTCATGTTGTATTTCTTAAGTAGCTCATGTACTTCTCTTGACATATAATTATCTCTTGAGAAGTTTGTTTGATCTGGAAACATAGGAAGAAACTCAGTTCACCATTCATGCTCATTTCAAATTAACTCACCATTAGCTTTGCAAACTCTTTATATAGGGATTTTGAAGTAGCTCCAAAGATAATATCATCAACATATATCTAAACAATTAGTAAGCTTTGCTACTTTTGGACTTTAAAAAAAGAGTATTGACAAGTCAATTTTCCCTCTTTTAAAGACATTTTCCAGAAGAAACTTTGAAAATGTCTCATACCAAGCCCTAGGAGCTTTCTTAAACACATAAAGAGATTTGTCCAATTTGAGTACATGATAAGGAAAATATGCATCTTCAAAACCTAGAGGTTGTTTGACATAGACTTACTCCTTCAAGTTTCCATTTAGAAAAGTAATTTTGACATCTATTTGGAAGATTTTGAACCCCATATATTCAGAAATAGCAATAATAATCCTAATAGACTCTATCCTTGATACAGGGGAAAATTTCTCATTATAATCAACTCCTTCCTCCTAGTTATAACCTTGAAAAAATAGCCTTGTTTTATTCCTATTGATAATTCCTTATTTATCCTACTTGTTTCTATACACCCACTTAGTCCCAATAATTATTCTTTCAATAGGTATGGGGCCAGGTTCCAGACTTTAATTCTTTCAAATTGCTGAAGCTCCTTCTATATTGCATTAATCAAGTCGGCATTTTTCAGAGCTTCAATCACATTTTAGGATAAATTTGGAACAAGATTGCTAAGAATACTATGGAATTTCTGGCTTGATATCTTGTTTGTATTCTAGGTTCAAAAGGTGTAGTCAGATTCTCAAGAGGATGAGAAGATTTGTGCCTCTAGTTTGACCTTCTGAGATTAGTTCCACTAGGACCAGGTCCCTGTGATGTCTGACTGGACCCTTCTAGTTGTTCTTCAGAATTAGAGATAGGTTTTGTGACTGTGATCCTTAATCATCATCACCTTCATCATTCTCATCTGCATTATTTAGTCCTTGACTATGTTTTTTAGCATTGTCATCCCTTTGAACATGAATGAGTTCTTCAATTTTTGAATCTTCGCTATCTCCTGGATTAATTAGCTTTCCTGATTCATCAAAGACCACATGCACACTTTCATAAGCACACAGAGTTCTTTTATTGAAAACTTTATATGCTTTTCTTGTTGAAGAATCACCCACAAATACTAGTTCATTACTTTTTTTCGTACAACATCCCTAGATCATTCTTTCCATCTAAAGTAGTCAAGATTAGGCTTTCTATTGAACACAAGCTAATAAAGGGTCTTATTCAGGAGTGATCTAATCAAGCACCTATTTGACACATAAAAATCAGTGTTTATAGCTTCACCCAAAAGTTCTTTGGAAGTTCACTATCAATCAACATAATCCTGGCAATCTCTATGAGGGTCCTATTCTTTCATTTAACAACTCTAATTTGCTAAGGAGTCCTTAGAGAAGTGAAGTAATTACTAATTCAACTTTTAGCACAAAATCATGCAACTTGGGAGTTCTCAAATTTAATTCGATGAGCAGATTTAAATTCATAAATATTACAATTCAGCTTCATTTAAATTTTCTTGGCAAAAGTAACCAAAACCTCATAGGTTTCATCTTTTGTTATCAAGAACATGGCCTAGGAGAACCTTGAGTAGTCATCCATAATCACAAACACATACTTATTGCCTTCTCTACTTTAGACTTTAACAAGTCCACATAGATCCATATGCAACATCTAAAGGGGTCTAAAAGTACTCACCTACTTTTTAACATAAAGGAAGACCTTTTTAGCTTACCCTTAACATAGGTATTACAAACATTGGTGTCTTGAAATTTCAGCTTTGGCATGCCATAGACTAGGTCCTTTGAAATCAACCTGTTCAGTAAAGAGGAACTTACATGTCCAAACCTTCTATGCCTTAAGTCAGTATATTCACTTTGAATACTTAAGCAAGTTAGTTCCCCATCATCGACAGACTCCAAATCATCCACATACATACTTTTGATCCTCTATCCCTTGATAATAACTTTCCCAGATTTCAAGCTTAACACAATACATCTATCAACTGAGAATTGGACATTATTACCTTTGTCAAAGATTTTAGAAACACTTAGAAGACTATACTTGAGGCAATTCACATAGTACCCATCTTTTATTCCTTGATCTGGTGATTTTCCAATATTTCCCACACCATGAATATAGCCTTTTTACCATTTAAAAAAGAGACACCTCCGCCTTGGAGTGTCTTGAGAGAAAGAAAGCAGTCAGTCCTCCCTACAGCATCATATGAGATAAGAAGTTGTATGCTGAACAGAGAGAGTTGAAGCCTTAGGAAGATTAGACACTGGAATATATAAGATAAGGTAGGGTACGAGTCATAAGATTTGGATTCGAGTAAAGACTGAGTCATACCGACTACCGACTTAACTTTACCTTTCCCATTTTTAGTTGGATTTTTATGTTATTTTGAGATACTATAAATAACCTAGGGTTTATATTTTATTAGGTTACAATCTTAAACGCTCTTTTACATACTATAAAAATATACTGACAATTGTTCTTGATATTTTAGGATTTATTTAATTAACGACTTCGGGGTTTATTCATCTTATTCTTGTGCAATTGATTTTATGTGTTTTACATTGATAATCATGATTTCTTGCATAAACATGAGAGTCTAATCTCCTTATCTAGGGTCATGGGAACATTTGAGGATTAGCCTTGCAAAAAAAGTGTGAGACTCAATTATACTAGGGTATGTTTATGTATCTTAATTCTTCTTTGCAATAATTAATCTCATAGCTTCTGCAGACACTTGAAATATCCTGTATTCGCCTCCATTCAATAACCAAAATGTTTGTGATGGGAAAAGAAGATTAAGACAGTGATTTGGGATTTCTACCTCCACCTTTTAGTCCTCACATCTCATCTTATCACTTAATCCTACCCTAGCAAGTGTAACTAAGGCCGTACCAAGGGTCGATAAGACAACACCCTGAGACTTACCAAGTAAAGGGTGAAATTTATCTTCAAGCTTACCTGACAGTTGATAAAACTTATCTTTTAGGATTTTCATGTAGAACAACAGAATAATTGGGTTGATCATGAGAAATTTGCACAGTTAAGAAGTCAGGGGGAATACATACCTAGAGTTCATCTCATATTAATTACAACTCAACAACACTCAAGATTTGGTTACTAATTATAATTGATACTATAAATCCCCAACCCCATTTACTTTCCTATATTGCTCGTGGGTTACATCAAAGAAAAAAACTATTTACGTCTTCCTTGTGGGATCGACCCCAACCTTGTTGGGTTATTATATTTGCAATTGACTGCATTATACTTCTAATTAAGGTGTAGTTTTAGGCAACATCAAATTTTGGCATTGTTGGCAGGGTCGACAATTGAGTATTGAATTTAATTGGTGAAATTTGTGGGTTTTAAATTTTTGTTTTTGATTTGGCATACGTCGTTGTATGTGAAGTACTAGGAGTAGAGGCACTCCCTTTCACCCATTTGATTCAGAACTAGAGAAAATCCTTCAAACTCAGAGAAGGATGTCAGGATAAATATGTGAAGAGGTTCAAGATCCCCTACCTGTCGATCCAAATATGTCACTTTTGTATGCTTCATTAAATCCATTGAATATTACAGACTTACAAACACAACAACTGTTGGAGTAAGAATATCGAAAAGTAGAAGAATCCATACTTGTTGCAGAGGAAATATTAGCTTAGCAAGGAAGACTAGTACGACCAATATAAGTTATTTATAGTCGATTCTAGAGAGTCAGGGGTCCATTTATACCGGCATATCAACACCTAGACCCATATCGGGAAGATGATTAAGATATAGGTTATGTTGAGCCTATGGAATCCAGAGCCATTGTTCCTCCTGCTTTAGCCCCTAATGTGAAGTTTGATATCACTAGTTTTATGATCCAATTGTTAAATCTGAAGGGTGTATTTTTTGGTGCAGCTAAGGATGATGCAAACACTCACCATACAAATTTTCTTGGGATCTGCACAAATTATAATATTTTAGGGGTTTATAAGGAAGCATTAAGATTGAGGTTGTTCCTATTTTCTTTGATAGGTGAAGCATCACTATGGCTAGGGGAACTTCTAAGAAGATCTATCACCACTTGGCACAAATTGAAGATATAATTTCTGAGTAGATTTTTCCCTCCTGCATAGATGTTACAGTTGAAGGATAAAATTTACAATTTTAGATGGCTACTTGTAGAGTCTATGTATGAGGCTTGGTTTCGATTCAAGAAAAAGCTAAGCATGGTAATAAATCAGAAATTTAGAGGATCTAACTTGTCTGAGATCTTCTATCGATCATTGAATAATAGTTTAAGAGCTATTATAGGTACTATTTCAGGAGGAGCATTTATAAGTCTTTGTTAGGAAGCTGCATAGTAAATGCTAGATGATATTATGGTTATCAATAGAGGATGGCATACTCGAGATTCAGAGCGTGGTGGTGGTACATATGCTATTGGAACAACAATTACTTATGGAGCAGTGAATCACATGGTTGCACAAAAGGTTGCACAGCTTCGTATAGATATTGGGTTGCTTACAAAATAATTTCCATCAATGAGTGCTGAGAAAGTAAGTGCAGTAGTGGCATAGAGGTCTACCTCCAAACCATTTGAGATCAAATATTATGAAGAGGCAATGTATCTTGATCATAGATTGAAAGATTTTTTATCCCAAGGGCAAGGGAATAAAGGTCAAAACTATTATAATGATAGATACAGAGATAAGAGTAGAGACAGAGAGAATGATTGGCAGCATAAGGATGATAATAAGGAGAAGAGTGACAAATATATTCCACCAGGTAATTGAGATACAGAGTACAAAATAGAGTCACTTTTGTACAAGATATTCAAAGGACAAGAAAGTCAAGAGAACTGCTTGAAAGATATCAAACCTGACCTATCAAGATTGAACAAGAAAGTTGAGTTACATGCTACAGTAATCAAGCAGTTTGGTCAAATGTCAGCCATAGTAAATCAGAAACAACCTTTCACTCTCCCAATAAATACAATGGTAAACCCCAAAAATAACAGTCAATGCCATGTCATTTCCACTTGGAGTGTTAAGGTTACTATAGATCCACCAGTATCCACAGTTGATGAGCAGAAGAATAATGATGAGCCGGCTGATGTTGGGAGTTGCAGAAAGTAGAATAAAGGAGAAGAAAAGGTTGCATATCCTATGCTGAAGCCCATTCCAAGACCCCTTCCTCCCAATTAGTAAATATTAAGAAAGAAATAAGAAAAAGGTAAGTATTAAAAAATGAGAAAGAAATAAGAAAAAGGTAATTATTAAAAATTTTTGTCAATATTAAAAGAGTTAACTGTCAATATATTGCTTGTACATGATTAGAGCAGATGCCAAGATATGAAAAATTCATGAAGGATTTTATCACTAAGAAAGTTAGTTATGAGCCGGTTGACAATATCCATCATTACATTGTTGTAGTCACTAGATCTTTGGTAAAGAATAAGGAGGACCCTGACGCTTTCACAATACCTTGCACTATTGGGTCTTTCAACTTCACTCGAGCATTATGTTATTTGGGGGATAGAATCAACCTCATACCCTTTGCTATATTCAAATAGTTAGGGTTGGGAGCTCCCAAACCAACTACCATGAGACTAGTAATGGCGGACAAGAAAGTGAAGAAGCTTGTTGGTATCCTTTATGATATTTTGGTAAAAGTGTCTTCTGTCATATTTCTTGCTGATTTTGTTATATTCTATTGTGAAGTGGACTTTAAAGTCCCGATAATTTTGGGAAGATCATTTTTGGATACAGGTAAGACACTAATAGATCTAGATAAAGAAAATCTGATGTTGCGACTCAATGATGAACAGGTGATATTCAACATATGAAAATCTGTAATTCAACCTGATGAATTGAGAGTTGTATCTGTGATTAATGTAGATGATGAGTAGATAGATTCATTCCATGTTGTTGATGCAGTTACTCAATGGAATGATAGTTCTGATATGGTTTTTCCTATTGAAGAGAGGCTGGGTGTCAAAGCTCTTGTAGCTATGATCATAAATTTTGACTCTGAAGGTGTTGGGGAGTATGAGGAGTTAGTGGGTGAATTGAATGGGAATGGTTATAATTATATGCCAAAGAAGATTGAACTAGACTTGAAGAACGAACTACTCCACCTGCTCGCCTATCCATTGAGGAACCACTGATATTAGAGTTGAAGGCCCTCCCATCTCACTTGCGATATGCATTTTAGGGGCTAACAACACTTTGTCAGTTATTATTACAGCAGATCTGATCCATTCATAGGTAGAAAAATTATTATCAATTTTATAGAATTTTAAAAAGGCCACTGGATAGTCCATTGCAGATATTATGGGTATTCCACCTTGTTTGTGTACTCACAAAATTCAACTTGAACTGGATTGTGTTACATCTATTGAACATCATAATCGAATAAATCCTCCTATGAAGAATTTGGTAAATTAAAAAATAATCAAGTGGTTGGATGTTGGTGTAGTGTATCTCATTGTCGATAGCAAGTGGGTTAGTTCGGTTTAATGCATATTGAAGAAGGGTGGTATAACTATCATACGTAAGGACAAGAATGAGCTGGTTCCTATGAGATCAGTCACTGGATGGAGAGTGACCATGGATTATAGGAAGCTGAATGCATGGACTCAAAAGGACCATTTTCCTATGCCTTTCATTGATCAAATGTAGGATAGGTTAGCAGGCAGAAGATGGTACTGTTTTCTTGAAGGATAATCAGGTTATAATCAGATTACTATTGCACTGGAGGAACAAGATAAGACTAACTTTACATGTCCTTATGGTACCTTTTCATTCAAACGAATGCCATTTGGGCTATGCAACTCCCCAACCACTTTTCAGAGATAAATGATGTCTATTTTTACTGATATGGTCGAAGACACTATTTAAGTTTTTATTGATGATTTTTTAGTTGTTGGTTATTCTTTTAATGACTTCTTTGTTCACTTTTCAAAGGCTCTACAAAGGTGTGAAGAATACAACTTGGTGCTTAATTAGAAAAAGTGCCATGTCATGGTTAAAGAGGAAAGTGTGCTTGGGCCCAAGATTTTGAAGAGAGGCATAGAGGTTGATTGAGCAAAGATTGAGGTGATTGAAAAATTACCTTATCCAATTTCTATGAATGGAATTTAGAGTTTTCTAGGGAATATAGGTTTTTATAGGTGATTTATCAAGGACTTCTCAAAGATTGCTAGTCTACTTTGTAAGCTTCTTGAGAAGGAGGTAAAATTTAATTTTGATGATGCATGTAAGAAGGATTTTGAAAGCCTTAAAGAGAAGTTGGTGTCTACTCTAATCATTGTGTCTCTTGACTAGTCTTCACCTTTCAATATTATGTGTGATGCTAGCGGATTGCCCTTATGGGCTATACTAGGCCAAGGAAAAGAAAAGATCCTATATCCAATCTACTATGCTAGTAAGGCACTAAATCCTTCTCAAAAGAACTATACCTTGACGGAACAAGAGTTATTGGCAGTGGTTTTTGCCTTTTTAAAGTTTAAATCTTAGTTGATTGGGACAAAGGTGATTGTGCACACAGATCATGTGGCATTGCAATACTTAATGGCTAAGAAGGATGCAAAGCCAAGGCTTATCCGTTGGGTACTACTGTTGCAAGAATTTGATTTTAAGGTAGAAGACAGAAAAGGCATAAAAAATAAAGTTGCAGATCACTTGTCTAGACTAGAGGAGGAATCTATGTAGAAGGTTGCTAAGGGATTTAATACTGATAACAGTTTTCTAAATAAACAGATACTGGAAGCCTTCCAAGATTTAATTCCATGGAATGCAGATTATGAAAATTACTTAGCAAGTGATCTAGTCCTAGAAGATCTTTCATATCAGCAAAGGAATAAGTTCATGCACGAGGTAAGAAAATTTTTCTGGGATGAACCTTCCTTATTTAAGATTTGTGCAGATGGAACCATTCACAGATGCATACCTGAGGTAGAGATAATAAGAATACTTGAAGCGTTCCATTCATCGCCAGTTAGGGGTCATCATAGAGGGGACCACACAGCTCATAAGATCCTACAATGTGGCTACTATTGGCCGACTATATACAAAGATACTCATGACAATGCTATTGCATATGATCAATGCCAAAGACAAGGTACTATTTCTAGAAGACATAAATTACCTATAACCTTTATATTAGAATTGGAAGTATTTGATGTATGGGGTATAGATTTCATGGGAACTTTTGTGTGTTCGTGTGTCAGGAAGTACATACTTATGGCTGTTGACTACTTTTTAAAGTCCGTGGAGGCAATTGCACTTCCTAACAATGAAGCGAGTGTCACCGTATTTCTTAGAATAAACATATTTTCTTGGTTTGGTATGCCATGTGCCATTATTAGTGAAGGAGGGTCACATTTTTGCAATAATCTATTTAAGAATTTGCTTGACAAATATGGAGTGAATCAAAAAGTGGAAACACCTTTATCATCTGCAGACTAGTGGATAAGTTGAAGTCTCCAATAGAGTATTCAATTCCATATTGGCAAAGACTGTGAATGCCAATAGGACTGATTGGGAAAGAAATTTAGATGATGCATTAAAGGCCTACTGCACAGCTTGTAAACCCCAATAGGTGCTTCACCTTATCAGCTAGTGTAAGGCAAGGCTTGCCATTTACTTATTGAGCTTGAGCATAAGGCACTATAGGTGTTGAATAAACTGAACTTAGTATAGAAGGATATAGCCAAGTCAAGGATGAATAATATTAATGAGTTGGATGAATTTTGGCTCCAGGCTTTTGAAAGTTTAGCAATTTATAAAGGAAATATGAAGTTGTATCACGACCGCAAGATTGAGAATAGAGTTCTTGAAAAAGGTAACCAAGTGCTACTATACAATTCCAAGTTTTATTTGTTTCCAGGAAAGGTAAAGTCAAGACAGCATGGTCCATTCATAATGACAAGGGTTTATCCCTATGGTGCTTTAGAAATAATGAAGGATGGTGCAATCCCATTCAAGGTAAGTGGGCAAATAATAGAGCACTATATGGGAAAGATAGAAGAGGTGAAAAAAGTAGCTGACATTTACCTTGATGAAGTCTGAGTAATCAAGGCAATCACGTCATGTAGCAACATTAAATCAAGCATTGTATGGGAGCCAACCTATGTTTTTGTCCTTATGTCATCTATATGGTAATGCGTTTGTTCAATATGCAAGACTCAAGAATGCATACAAAATCCACAGAAGTTGAAAAAAAGTTATCATACAAACTCTTTAGGAGTCGTATCTATATGGTACGACTCATTGGTAGGAGTTATATTGACTTGGAGGGGAAATTAGAATCAGGCATAAGTCTCTGGAGTGAATATGATTCCTAATACAAGTTCTATCATTTAGGTACGGTTCATAACTGATAATCATAGCCACTCCAGAACACAGTCAGTCCCCAGGTTATATGAGTCAAGTAAATGACCCATAAGATTGGAGATGAGTCATATCTACCACTCGTACCCAAGCTTACTAGGTTATTTCTCGGGATTGACCCGGTCTAATGATTAAATAAAAGAGAAAAATAGGACACAATCGGGCATCCGATCAAAATCACTGGTACCTACTCCATTTTTACCCAAATTTTGAGCTTTAATCTGCAAAATCAACTTGTTTTCAACTCAATTAAGTTACCAACAACCTTAATTCTCTCTTATTTCATAATTTTAACTCGAATTTGGGGTGCACAAAGATCTGACATCAAGACCTCATTTCTTCACTCATCAAGTAAGTTCCTAAACCTATTTTTGTTTCTTTGGAAATTGAAATGAGTAGTATGTGATTCTATGAAGTTGGGCTAAGTAAAATTTCTACCATTATTGCTTTGTTGGTAACCTAGTTTAGTGATATTTGTTGAAAATGTAAAATGGGGGTAGAACCAAGGATTGGAAAAGGGGTTTTGATATGTTTGTGTGTTTAATTATTGGATATCGCTGAAAATTAGTAGTGGGTAATTTGGGAATTTACATTAGAGTCAAAATTTGATGTTGGACTTCTATGATACAGTGGATATAAGACTTCTTACGACTCGTATCCACTGATATGGGGGTCATAATGAGACTCGTACCCACTGACAACATGGAAGTTAAACAGTTTCAAAGTCTTTGGAATGAATGTGACTCAACCATATGAGTCATATCCAGAATATACGACTCATATACATTAGCCATACCCATCTAGGAGAAATTAAAACATACCAAATGTTTTTGAGTTGATTATAACTGTTGGTCATGGGTCGTACCCATATGGTATGACTGGTAAGGACGAGTCATAAGTAGACTAGTGAACAAAGGTCATGCACTATCTAGAATACGACTCGGTTATAAGAGTCGTATCCTGTGAGTACGACCAATATCAACCACTCGTGCCCAACTTATACAAGGCACATTGAACTTTAGTTTTAACTTTTTCCTTTTTTTTATATTAATAGTTACTAATTAGAGTGTATTTGTAGGTACAATGCCTCCAAAGAATGCTTTTTCTTCAAAACCAAGCTCTAAGAAGGTGGCCAAGCAACCACCGATTGAAAGTAAGGAAACCAGTGTCTCCAAGTCAAAAACCATATCTAAAAGAAGCAGATAAAAATATGATGGAACTACATCAAAGAATGTTGCTGAAAAGGGAAAGGCAACTGCTAATGCAAAGGGGAAGAAGGTTGTTCCCCAAGAGTCGGAGACACCACCACCAAAAGGGCCAGGAAGAAAGAATGTGAGAGTTTCTCCTCCTCATAAACCATAGCTAACTGATGACAACGATGATGGTGAAGAGAAATCAATTTCAGAAGAGGAGAGTTCAGATGAAATGTAGGGTCCTGAGGTAGATGCTACCTCGATCAACAAAAAGGATCCCTCACTCGCATTAGCTCCTACTTTGGTGCCCATCATCGAACAATAGGGATATCCTGACATGTAGGAGACGTTTAATTCGGGACTATCTCATCTATGGGTGGTAAGATAATGAGGGTGTTATATCCGAAGAATAGAATGACTACTTACAGAGATGGCAGAGTTACCCAAGATTGTAAAATTCTTTTGACAGTAGGGATTTGACTGGATGACGAGATCACCCAGAAGATGTAGTAAGGTCCTCATCCGTTAGTTCTACGCAGCTTATAAGGAAGAGTTGCAGAGAAAGTATCCACAGGGTATGTTGTAGAAGGGAGTCGAGCCTATTACATCCTTGATGATTTATGGAATTCGGGTAGATATATCACCTCAAACAATAGGGAGATTCTTTTATTGGCCAAAATATTAGGCTTCAGCCAATACAGGAGAGATGGATTACAGGATGGCAGAGATGAGAAAAATCACTAAGTGGATGCTGGGTACTGATGATAAAATTATGATGTTTAGATGGGTAGCTGAGAGGATAGCTGCACATGGTGAGCATGGAAATTGGGTTACAGGAGATATTGGTGATTCACAGCAGATAAAGAAGGAAACCCTCAACTTTAAGGGTAAGAAGGAGATAACATTCTGAGCCTGATTTTGGCTGCTATGATAGCTGGTTTCATATTCGAGTACGCATTCGATGTTGGTGAGTTCCTAGCTCGAGAAATGCGAGATAGGATAGTTGGGGCAGCAGGTATTTCTAGCCTACCCCTGCATGATTACTCAGATTTGACTTACAACGAGAGTTATGAAGCTCTCTTAGTTGACTAGATGAGTGAGGCTCGGAGGATGTTTGATATAGGGCTGATTTGAGATGCGGCCAACCTTTTGCCCCGACCCATGAGGCATGAAGTCAATGTTATGGTGGGCTTGTTTTTGCAAGATGATCACCCTGACGCCTCTGCTACAGCTGAGGCTACTGAGGAATGTGCATAGATCGAGGCCGCACCCACTGATACATCGGGTACTTCCAGTGCCCCACCTCTAGTATAGTCTGTGCTACCTAGGCCACGAGGTATTCCTCCTGGTGTTATGTTGATTCCCTAGACTATATGGACAGAGGTTGTGACTTAGCTAGCTACGCTTACTATAAAGGTAGGTCATATAGAGGGTGGAGTAAGAAGTTGGATGGACCAATATTTTGAGACACAAGATAGGAAAGTTCAAGGGTGTTTAGATAAATTTGAGTCAAGGATTACTTAAAAGTTAGGGATTAGGTAGATGCCCAATGTTGTTGATGTCAGAGTCGAGGTTGCTGAGATAAAAAAGATAGTCACTGCATTGTATGAGAGGTCGGTTGTTTCTGATCCAGTTATGGATAATGTAATTCCCATAGTTGAGATGCCTAAAACTTGGGCAGATCCATAGAATGTACAGGTTGAGGAGACTAGAGAAAAAAAGAAGAGAAAGAAGAGAGAAGGTAAAGCAGCTAAGAAGAAAGCCAAATTTGAGAGCATCAAGGATGAAGATGATCAAGTGACGCGAGTCAAGGAGATGTCCATGGTAGATAGTAGGTCATGATCTTTAGTTCATGGTACTGAGGGGGTTGATGGTGTTCCCCCAACTTTTGTTGATTCTATCCCATTTATTAGGACAGTAACTGATGAGAATGGGACCCAACCTGAGGGCTCACGTTCTGATATTGATGATATGGTGCCTTGAGCACTTAGGTATGACCCTTATCCTTAATATATTTTATTTTTGTAAAACTGGGGACAATGCAACATTCTTCAATTGGGGGTGGGGGTTATTCTAAAAATTTTGGGAGCAGTTTGAAAATGTTTAGATGTAGCTAAAACTGAAATTCTGTTATGACTTGTAGGTTTGATGTGGGCAGCTGATATAGGGAGTATATCATCACGCCTATGGAAATGGATATTTTTTATTATTAATTATGATTTTGAAAAAAAATCCTTATTTTCTAAAGAGATTTTGTTTTGTTTGATGTTTAATTTGTGATTGTTGAAACTGTTGTTTGAAATGCTAAATTATTGTGAAAAGTGATGCCCCCTTGAAAATTTTATGCAAGTTATTGTGTGATTTATATATTTGTGTGAACCTATCAAGTATCTGATAATGGAATTAGAATTAGGGATAGTATAGTTCAGGATAAAACAATTGCATAGTTAGATAACTAGTACTCAATAGTGTGGCCTTATGCAAGTGTGTGTAAGGTTTACTGAGTTCCCAGTTGTGTTGGAATCTAGAAATTGCCCAGTTTCTTTTACCTAGATCTAGGATAGTTAGGTAGGAAGTCATCATAGTCACTTTATGGTATGAGCCTAATTAAGCCTAAAATGCCTTAACCAAATGAATAAATACCGTTGATCCAAATATTTGAGCCTTTATAGACCAATTTTTCTTAATTACACCTATCAAATCCCTGTTTAACTTACAATGAACATGTTTTGTCCCAGATCCTCCTATGGATACTATGCACCTTAACTCAAGCAAATCATCTAAGTTGAGGGTGGCTATTATAGGGGTGCGTAAGAGGAAAAAATGTATAAAGATAATGTGAAAAAGAAAAATAGTTGAAACATGGGAAGGTGTGATGAAAAGAAAAGAAAGAAATATACAATGTAATGTAAAAGAAAAATAATAAAAAAATAGGTTCTAGAAAGCCATACCCGATCGAATTACAATATGCTTAAAAGAAGAAGGGAGACATAAGGGCGGAAACAAAATAAAAAAAGTGAAAAGTATGTGGACCCCAAGAAAGGTGTGGTGTCCTGGAGGCTTAGTCACTAAACAAAGCTTAAAAGATATCATACTATCCCCAAGCCTATTACTTTCCAAATAAATCCCTATAGTGATCCTACCATAACTATTTGACAACTTAGGAAAAGAACATAAAGGAAAGCCTATGGTATTCTGTGCACACCGGTGATACTTATGTGTGAGAGATGAGTCATTTGTTCTATCCCTGAATAGAGTAGTCTATCAATAAAGAGTGAAAGAGATTTCTTTGACTGTGAGTGCACATGGGTTATACTTTTATGTTGCTATATTTTTTTATGCATGTAAAGCATGTCTATGCCCAAGTGACTATTTCTAATGTAATGCCATCATTGGATTCCTTCGTGTTTCTACA
Organism: Capsicum pubescens; assembly: GCA_030864215.1. Taxonomy (NCBI): domain Eukaryota; kingdom Viridiplantae; phylum Streptophyta; class Magnoliopsida; order Solanales; family Solanaceae; genus Capsicum; species Capsicum pubescens. Next base: position 204,239,288 of record CM061540.1, read on the forward strand.
TGTGCTGATTCATTGTATGCAAGTTTGAGTTGAAAAGTTGAAAAATTTATAGTGGAACAACATAATTGAAATTTAATTCAAAATCACTGCCATGGTTTGCTTGAGATCTTCCCATTTAAGTGTATGATTTGTGCTAGCAAATAGTAAGTTAGTTTTGTTTACCTGAGGACATCCAAAATTCTAAGTTGAGGTTGTTGATATGGCGTGGAAACACGAAACTTTCGATGCTTAAAACAACAAATTTATGCATGATTTTAGGGTGTTTTGTTAGATATGATTCACTTTGGTGCGAATTGTAGGTAAAACAAGTCTACAATAGTATTGGAACAAAAAGAGAAGAATAAGACTTGAAAAATTACCAACTCTGATCAATATATGAGTCAGATCATAAATCATAACCAATCGTGTGGGTAACAAAACCTAAATCCAAAGCAAGAATCCAAGTTTGAGGAAGATACAACTCAAACATCCTGAACGTAGGCCAGGATACGAATCGTCTACTGAAGTCGTGATTATAACATAAGCTAAGATACCATTAAGGAATCGAAGTGTCAAAAATATATAAGTTGGAAGTCTGAGTAAGACTCATATATGTATGTCGTATACAAACCAATGTTCAAGACTTGAAAAGACTAAATTCCCGGGTGAATACGGATGAAATATACGAGTTGTATCCTCAAGTACAACTCGTAAGTGGAAGTCGTATGCTATACATAGAGTTGAAGACTATGGAATATCATACACTGGAACGGATACAACAAGGTTGGGTACGACTCATAATCTAAGGATACGAATGAAGATCGAGTTGTACGGACTGCCAACTTAACTTTACCTTTCGTATTTTAGTAGGATTTTTATGTTATATTGAGATACTATAAATACCCTAGGGTTTATCTTTTATTAGTTTACACTCCTGAAAGTTCTTTTACATACTTTTACACACTATTACAATATTCTGACAATTGTTCTTGAGGTTATAGGGCTTATTAAATTAAAGACATTGGAGTTTATTCATCTTATTCTTGTGCAATTGATTTTATGTGCTTTTCATTGATAATCATGATTTTTTTCATAAACATGAGCGGCTAATCTCCTTAATTAGGGGTGTTGGAACCCTTGCAGATTAGCTATAGAAAGAAAGTGTGAGACTCAATTATGTAGGATTTATGCATGTATCTTAATTCTTCTTTGCAATAATTAATCTCATAGCAGCCGCAGATGCTTGAGATAACCTGTATTCATATCCATTCAATAACCAAGAAGTTTATGATTGGGAAAGAAAATTAAGCTAGTGATCTAGGATTTCTACTTCCACCTTTGAGTCCCCATATTTCATATTATCACTTGATCCCACCCCGATAAGTGTAACTGAGGCAGTACCAAGGAGCAACAAGGCAATACTCTGAGACTTACTCGGTAAGGGATGAAATTTATCTTTGAGCTTACCCAACAATTGATAAGACTTATCTTGTAGGCTTTGCATACAAAATAACAAAATAATTGGGTTGTTTATGAGAAATTTGCTCTTTTAAGAAGTCAGGGTAACACATACCTAACGTTCGTCTCATATTGATTACAACTTAACAACACTCAAGATTTGGTTACTAATTACAATTGATACTATAAATCCCTCCATTTACTTTCCTGTAGTGCTCGTGGATTACATCAAAGCAAGCAATTGTTCACATATTCCCTGTGAGATCAACCCCAACCTTTTTGGGTTATTAAATTTGTAATCAACCGTATTATACTTCTAATTAAGGTGTAGTTTTGGGAGACATCAACCCCAAGTAGTTGGATTTTATTTTCCTCTTCAGGTGTATCACTTGCACAATTTGTAAAAACCCTCTCTTACACTATGAGTGCTTTTTGTTGGCTGCATTAGAATAGGCTAGATAGTTATGTATAGGTTTTGATGAAACTCTGTTATGTAAATACTTCTATGTGTACAAGTATATCTTTATCATTTTAAAGCTTTCATCCCTTTACTGGTGACACTCTTATGTATGGACATTGCATTTTATCACTATTTAGAATCTTCTTGCCTGTTACTTCAAGTTGCTCAAACATTGTGATTGTGAAATCTCCTTTGTCTGTTGCTTGATTAGTAAGATGATCAGCTAACTGATTTCCTTCTCGCATGATTCTTTGAACCTGTACCTGCTTATTTTTAAGTAATGCCCATATTTGATTTATGAAAACTGATAGATACCAAGGGCATCTTCATTCCCTAATTAAAATCTTCTGAACAAAGAGTAAATAAGTTTGAATCACTACTTTGTATATGTTGATTTACTACAATGTGTTTCATTTTGTAAGATAGCCATTGTTTCTGCTTCCACATTAGTAGTATCTACAATTCTATCTCCTAGTGCATAAAGTAAATTACTTTGCTTATTTATTTAACAAAAAAGCATAGGATCTAATACCAGGATTCCCTCGTGATGCTCCATATATATTATAATTCACCCATCTTTCCTCAGGAAATTTCCACATTACTTGAGTGATCTTCATCTTAGATCTCCTCTTCTCTAACTTTTTCACCATATCTATCCTTTCATATGGAAACTATTGCTTTCTGTTTCTAACTTTAAGAAATATTCCAATGCTTCTTGTTATATTGAATATTACATTATGCAATGAACTTATCTTTCCTTCGTGCTTTATATTGTTCCTTCTCTTTCATAGCTCCCAAATGATCATGCTAAGGAGAGCTTGATAATATGCCTTTTCTCTCTTTCTGCTATCAGTATTCCACCATGCTATTATGATCTCCTTAAATCCCATACCCTCTAAGTTAATACAAGTAAAAGAAGAGAAATAGGACCATGTCCTGTTAGCAAGTGGAGCTTTCTGAAACACATGTTAAATGGTTTCTTGCTAAAGATTAGTACAACACCAACACCTAGAAGGTCCTTGTAAACCCCCATCATCTCATATTTTCATCCATATGCACCTTTCCTATCCATATTCTCCACAATAGAAAAGCCATTTTAAATAGTAATCCCTTTACCTAGATGTCCTTAAAAATGTTGCTTTTTTCTTCCTTTTGTGGGATGCATTGCCATTATGATTTAACAGTAAAAGAACATTTAGATTCAAGCATCAAAATAGGACTGTTAGCTCCTGTTAAGCTGGTTGGTGTATATATTCTATCAACAACGCGATCTTTAGTCTTAAGCTGACTGGTGTATATATTTTATCAACAACGTGATCTTTAGTCTCATAAATTACTTACTAAGATAGCAAATTCTCATTCCACCTACCATCTATCATTACATCCTTCACCGTGTGATACCTATTGTCCCACTCTCTACTCATCTGTGTAAGAGTGTATATGTCTCATAACCTATCCAATTATCAAACCATGGACTAGATTTTCTATCCTTTAGCTTCCACAAAATCTGATGTTCTATTAGATCTCTAGCTTTTAACATCTTCTTCCACACCTGAGATCCTGTTCCTAGCTTCCACATAACTTCATTAGGATAATGGTTTTTGCAATACTTAGTATGCATAAATGCTCTCTATATAAACCTTTTAGTACTAAAATTCCACCATAATTTACAAAATAATGCAATAGACAAATCTGTAACTCTTATAAAACCCAGACCTCCTACTTCTTTAAGTAGACATAAAGAATTCCACTTCACCCAGTGTCTACTTTTACCTACTATATGACTACTTATGAAAAATTGAACAAACATTTTCTGATTAGTATTCATAACATTCAAAGGATGATTCATAACTTATAAGCAATGGATAAGAATACTTTAAAGTACATGCTTAACAAGAACTGCTCTTCCTCCATAAGATAGTATCCTACCATTCCATCCCTGTAATTTAGTGCTTATTTTGTTCATGATATATTCATAGAAAAATTTATTATTCCTCATAATAAATATAGGACATCCAAGGTAGTTAAAAGGAAATTCCTTTCTTAGGATACCTATATCCACCTCAACCATAACAACTACACCTTAAGAAGCTCATTTGTGCAAATATATTGCACTTCTCCTTGTTCACTTTTTGTCCAAATACTATTTCATACCTCTCTAATGTTTCTTCAACTGCCTGAAGAGTAGTCAAATCATCTTTGTATAATATGATTATGTCATCTGTAAAGGCAAAATGGTTAATCTTTGGACTTCCCCTTGGTAACCCAAATAGCTTGAACTCCCTTTTGAGCTAAAGATTACAAATCTCTTGACATTAGCCCAGCTACTATTATGAAAAGAGTAGTAGATAAGGGACCACCTTGTTTTAATCCCTTATGAGATCTAAAAATCCCTTTGGCTGACCATTAATCAGAATAGAGTACCAGTTATTACCTACTAGCTGAAACCTTATTCAATTCCTTATTCTGGTCTTTTAAGATCACTGTTGGCAATTTTTCAGGCATGGTAAAATCATCACTACTTCCCTCTTTTGAAAACTATTTCTGAAAAAAAATTTACTATAACTTCAGCAATCTATTCTTAATCATCTAACCATTAACCTTCATCATTATGGATCATCCTCAACTTCAATCTACTTATTCTGCCTTTAACCACTATATGGAAAAATTTGGTATTTCTTTCTCCATCGCTAAACTATTTCAAACCATCTTTCTGCTTCTAGAATTCTTCTTCCCTTCTTAGTTGAACATTCAACTCAACTTGAGTTTTAAAAAAGCTTCTCTATTTGGTGGTCCTGAATGTGAAACTTTAAATTGATGTTCCCTGACTTTGATAACTTCTCCTAAAGTAGCAATTTCTTGAAATATATTCCCAAAACATTCTCTACTCTATTTAGATAAAACATATTTAACCTGCTTTAATTTATGATGAAACATTATAAAAGTATTCCTTTACAATTCAATTTTCCAGTTCCTCTTTATAACATCCAAACACCCTTCCTTATTTATCCACAGATTTAGAAATCTAAAAGGCTTAGATATATGTTCATTTACATCTCTGAAGTTGAGTTGCAAAGGAGTATGATCTGAGACACTTTTGATTAAATGCTCAACTTCAAATATAGGAAATATCTCTCACATTCTATCATTACATAAAACTCTATCCAATCTCTTAAATATACATTCCTCATCAGTTCTCACATTCCACCATGTATACTTACTCCCTTAAAGCCCGAATCTTTAAGATTACATATATTAATACAATGCTTAAAATCTTCTGTTTCACACAGTTTAATAGGCAAACCTCCTAATTTTTCTTCATCACTTATAATAACCTCGAAATCACCTCCCACAACACAAGGATCATGAATAGTTTGTTCCAATTCTTCCAAAGACTCCCATAACCTTAGTCTCTCATTTTGAGAAAATTTATTATTTACTAAGGTAAAAAAGTTGTAATACTAGCATCCTGATTCTCCAACCTCATAGTCAACTATTGTTCTTCATCCCTAATTACTGTGTAATTAACAATAGCATCCATGAAAGCCTAAATTTTACCTAAAGCGTTGGCCACTACATGCTGCATCCCTAACTTCCTCTTATATTCCTCAATTGAGAGATTATCCTAAAAGAGTTCCATCAAACCTATAAAATAAAATTGATGACTCTTCTGAAGTGTAATCAATATAGTGAAATACTTTTGAGTATTCACTAATATGATATTCAAAATAAGTGCATTCATCTAGACTTACTTTATAAAGAACTTCTAGTCTTCATTGAACTTGCTCTTGATCCTCTGTCCCTTTTTTGAAGGACTTGAGATAATTTTAACTTATCAATCTGCTTCGGTGAAGGATTCCTTTCAATGGCAATTTTCTCTATGTTTTCATCCAAATCATTTTCATCCATAAAGGTTTTATCCCCATTAATGAAATCAATTTGATTTTTAGTATGTACTGCTAGTGGAAATACATCTTCAACCACTTTTATTCCTTCTTCAGTACCCTGCATACTAATCACAACTAACTGCATTGACTCATCATTCTGTAAGGACTGTATCTGCTTATAGTATCTCTCTATTCTTAATTTACTTTCTTAGTTTCCTTCTTTACTGATTGTAATTGCTTTACCTCCTACTCTTCATGATCATCAGCTTTCTCTTTGTTAGGTACTTTATGTCCAAAGCTTCTAGTTACCGAATCCTTTGTGCTTTCTTTTCTCATCTGTTGTGACTTGGGGATATCTGTTTTCTCTTTCTTCTTATTATCATTGTTATTCACCTCTTCTTCGGCTAATGCATCAAAGGTGTTTGATACAGGAACTTCTTTTTGAACTTTCTTTTCCACTTCTCTCACAATATGGCCATAGTTATCCTTTTTGTATTTGTTTCTTCTGGTAAGCCACTGTTGCTTGTAATTATTTCTCTTTATATGGTTATTATTAACATTTTCATCTTCTTTTTCTTTGTCATCATCACTCTATGTAATTAGGTGTTTCCTTTACTCCTCTATTTTTTCATTATTTAATTCAAGATGTTTATTCCAACATATATTTTCCTCATGCCCTTGTAAACAACATTTCGTGTAGTATTTCGGCCTTTAGTCATATTGTATTTGAATCCACTTAAAATTTATTTCCCCTATAACATCATATTTTTCATTTATCCTCTCTCCTTGTGGCAACTTTTCTACCAAGTCTAATTCTCTTTTGACCCTCGCACAACTTGGTCTTGTTTGATTCTTTGTCGCTATATCAACTGTTAATGGTTTTCCTACCACTGAGGCTATAAAAAATATAGCCTCCTTAGAAAATAAGTTAGGGGTAGATCAGGCATTGAGATCCATGCAAACCCTACTGTTGTTTCAACATTAGGTTCAAACCAAAGATCCCACTTTAGGGTATGCATCTTCAAAAACCTATCCTTGGCTTTTATGTAGTATGAAAAAATTGACAATAGATTAATATAATCCTCCAGTACAGCTAATCTAATGAGAATGTGTATTGAAACCAATACACCTATACTACAATCACCTTTAATATCACACTGAATTGGAATTTATTTTTGCAGCTACATTATATCCGGTTTGTCATACAAAAATTTACCTATAATAGCATATTATAAATTCTCGTACATGATTAAGCTTCTTATTTTGGATGATTTCCATGTTATACTTGGTCCGCCCTTAAATATTACCACTGGTTTAGGCAGTACTCATAATTCTTTAATATTACTATTCTTAGGCTTCACTAAATTAGCATAAGTCTGCTTAATGGATGATTCATCCTGAATTTCACTTCATCTTTCACTAACATGCACTGGTTTAGGGTTTTTTTATGGGTCTACTCCTCTGGAAGTGGTATCCATGGAGTTCATCTAGAGTGATTAAGGTTTAGGGTTTTTTTTCAAAGAGATTTTGTACCTTTCTAGTTAACACCCTTCCTTAGGATAATAATTCTACTTTTGTATGTATTTAGTACTGCTCATTCTAGCTCTAAACAAATATTGACAGTTTTTGTTCATGTTTCTAACTCTTCCACAATGACTACATAGAGGATCTTAGACCCTATTTCTAATACCATGAACAGCTTTCCCTTGAGACTCAAGTGATTTGGTTTGATACTGATATCCATGAATTTTCCATTATTGACACTCTTGCCAGTTAAATTAGAAATGATTTCAAAGGATGTGGTCCATTTTAGTGATTTGTTAAGTTCTTCCCTTATAAGGACCAGGTCCCTTTCTAATGATGTTTTAGAGAATCCCTCAATTTTTCTTCAATCAATTTGAAATCTTGAAGCTTATTTCTTCCCTTTATCATCATAATCATGTACTTTCTCCAGTTGACTCAATAAACTCAGATTTTTAGATTTCAACTTAGTAAACTATTCCTCTATTTCAAATATCTGGAGAGTTAAAGCAATTAGTTCAAGCACTGATACCTTCTCAGATGATTTCTACCACAAGTCTCACACCACAGAAAAGTACGATGCTGCTGAGCCACACTACCCTGTGACTGAGTATCCTGAGCTCTGGTTCCATGGTTCGTCTGAAAACTCTGAGATCGTATGTCTGCTGGTGGTCGGGGTACTGGGGCGCTGACAGTAGACTGTGCATTACCCCAATTCTTATTTTTCTACCATTTATTTCCCCACTTACTGCCCTGAGGCTGACTGTGACATTGGTCGGCTGATCTGGCTCTTTTCGCTTGTCTTTCCACCTCTATAGCTTCAGAGATTTTCTTTTTTTTCTCTTCTACCTGCTGCATATAAACGGTCATCCTAGCAAAGTCTAACTTCTTATTCAACATTCCCTCCTGGCACTCAAGCACCAGGTTATCAGAAAGGCCGGATGCAAATTTTTTCATCCGAGCTCTCATATTACTAGTCAACTCTGGTGCATAGAGGGCTAGTTTATTAAGCTTCAAAGTGTACTCCTGGACAATCATACTTCCCTGCTTACAATTTATAAACTCTTCCACTTTGGCCTCCCTCAACTCCAGAGAAAAGAATCGATCAAGGAAAGCTTCCACAAATTCGCCCCAAACTGTGGGCTCAGCACTCTCACCTTTTGCATCCTCCCAGTTGGCATACCATTGATTCGTAACATCCTTAAGCTGATAAGTTTCTAGTTCTACCCCTTCAACCTCATCCATATGCATTACCTTAAAGATATTTTCCATCTCATCGACGAACTCCTGTGGATCTTCCTCCACCTTGGTGACAGTGAACTTAGGTGGGTTCATTTTCATAAAATATCCGACCCTAGTAGCCTCAGACATAACAGATGCAGATCTAACATGTTTTGATCGTTGAGCCTAGTTAGCTACCAACTGTGTCAGCATATAAATAGATCGTCTGAATTCTGCATTTGAAATATCTTTCTGAGCAGTCGGGGGATGGTTGACAATAGTCCGCGGAGACCGAGGTGGACTGGTCATGACTGGAGAGACTCTCGGAGTAGGTATAGGTTCTGAAGTGTGATCTCTATTACGGGTCTACATCCCATGGTGGGACGAACCTCATCTGCCTGAGCATTATGATCGATGATACGACGTAGAGGCATAACTGTGTTTCTAAAATACAAGAGATCATTGATTAGGGGACAGTTCAAACTCTGAAGCACGAACTAAATCATAAAGAAGGGAAACATTTCCTAAACGCCTAGTAGCCTCTTACTTATAAGTATGGCGCGCTACAAACCTATAACCAAGACTCTACCCGATGCAATTTCGCAGACACACTGGGACCATGAACCGTGCTCTGATACCAAGTTTGTCATGACCCAAATTGGGGCCCTGGCCATGACGAGCATTCCCGAACTCGAAGTCCCGGAACGCCCTCTGTCTATCTGGTAATCATGCACATATTCATATTATCAAAGTAATACGGAATAGACATAATAATACGGAAACATGGTCAACAATTTAAAATAGTTAAAGGCCTGAAAACATACCCAGCAATATTTAATAAACATCTGCAATAGTCTGCAAAATCTCTACTGACATACTATTTGAATAACTGGGACAAGGCCCCCAGCAGACCAAAAACCATACTGAAATAAATACCTAAATGACTAGGTCATCCGAAGAAAAGAAGGCTCACTAACTGAACTCTGAGACAACCCTATCTGTAGACTCTATTAAGGATCTGGACCCCTAGACTGCGCCTCAGTACCTGGGTCAGCATAATTGTACTGGCACGTGAAGCAATCCAAAATAGATTAATTGAACATATCTATATATATAATACGTAATAGCAAATTTTCATCAAAAATTATGCATAAAAAAGTTTTTGAAAACATATGGGCACCTTCTGAAAACAAGTAACCTGTCTGTAAATCTCAAACTCTGATCTGTGTATTACTTCTGAGCTAGGTGGTATCCCCTACAAGTCTGATATTCCACAAGCGATATGGAATCCACCATTGACTCGGAGGGAAAGCCTCCAACCCGAGTATGCTGCAAGGGTTGGAGTTCCTGAATCTGATACGCCAGACGACACTTAAGTCAACGTATAATAATATACCCGGGTCGGCAAACTATGGTTTTAGGCAATGAGTTGCTTGAACTCAAGCCCTCTTCAGGGAATCACCTAACATCTTTGTATGCCCATTTTTAACCTTTTTTGTACATGCAACATTCTAAATGTCTAAAATCATGATAGTCTGAAATATCTATTAGTCTGAGTCTGATATGGCATTGGTCTGAATTGGTATCGTCATACCAAGACTTGCAAGTCATGATTTCTGATCCATAATACATTAAGCTAAATCTTTTATTTAAAGAATAATTTATACCACCAAAAACATGCAACTGATATAGAAGATTCTGTGTTTCAAAACTCAAGTCAAAATCATGCAAAAACTTCATCAACATATGGTGGTCTAGTGCCTTTAGAAAATCGATGCACTCTTTCATTAAATGCATTATGAATATTAAAAATTCATGTTATATTCCCTCTTTAGTGATTTAAAACAACCTTTAAATCATAACAAGAGTTCAATCATTTCATATAGTTCTTTTCAAGGATGCATTGCAAAACAATTCATATGCTATGAGAAATTTGAAAAATTTATAATAAGAGGGAATTCACCGAAAATCATTCTCTCAACAAGAATTCATTCTTAAATACATGGTTTCATACATTCATATTCTCAAATCACTTTGGGAAAGGTCAAAAGACCAAAACAATGATGTTAAAACATTTAATACATGAATATATACATAGATTCAAAAACCACATTCTAAAACATGATTTTTCTATGCCCATGAGAATTTAGGAAAACCTCGCGTACCTCTATTTAGGAAAATAATGGGTGCTTCTTGAAGCCTGTGGATTGGGGATTCTGAATCTCTAATCAATTTTGAAAACCTAAGGTTGAATCTTGATTTATTTGGGTTTTTAGTTTGAAACCTTTGGGAGTGTTCTTGAGAATTTTTAGATGAATGTATATGTATTTTGGAGAATTGGGGACTGAAATTCGTATTTATGGCTGAATAAGGGTGGGAAAATGACCATTTTGCCCAAAAAATGGAGTGTTTAAGTCACTTGAAACCATAAGATATGCGCTGCATATGACATCACATATATTTACATATGCGCCACATATGATATCGCCAATATTTACATAGGCACCACATATGCTTTCCAGTGGCCATGTGCGATTGGTTAGGCGACGCATTCTACTTTGAAAGGCCATAACTTCTTGCTCGGGTGCCGAATTTTAGGAAAATTGGTATCTTTGGAAAGCTAACTCAAAAACATATCATTTTACACCTAGTAGAATCTCTAATTCAACATATACAAAGAGTCATGGTCGATAGAAGTTGACACAAATTATAATGTCCACTTAAACTTAATCGATCGAAGTAGTTTTCAACTCGTCCTTGAGTCAAAGGACCTCTATGGTATAAATTAGAGCTTGAATGGATTCACATACTACGCAAATAATTAACATGCCATATTAGCATAGGATTTATGGCTTCGGGATTATCAACGCAACGGAATCATGGTCTATATTGTAGCCTGAAATGCGGGGCATTACAACTTACTAGTTTTATCATGTTAATTAGTTTTTTGTTTTAACCTTATTAATTCTTCTATATTATTTTTAAGGTATTCTATATGTTCCATATTTCTAGTTTTTAGATAGTCAAGTAGATTGTAATACCCCAAAAAATCCAAACCAATATTAGAGCCATTTACCAAGCTCATGCATAGTACATCATGGTTATTTTATAGTTTTATAAGTAGGTTAGATGTATATTAAGGCTTCAAATAACTTCCAGCTATCAGACGAATCAAAACATTCCTTACCGATTAAATTCTTGAGAAGGATATTGGTATAGTCAACTTTAAACGAGCATATCTCTAATTATACTTGCTATTTTTGAGCTCATGACCTATCAACAGATATATAATTGAATTAGCTTTCCAACTATACCAATTTCGCCTAAATCCGATAGCAGAGCAAAGAGTTATTCCTAGTTTACTCCAGCATGTCAGGCTGGAAACTGTGTGACGATATTCGTGATAGCTTACCACATTTGTGACCCCCTACCACGAAGGTCGTCAGCCTTAGGAAGAATCCAACTCCTGTGTGACGACATTCATGGTAGGTTACCACATTTGTGATGCCCTACCACAAAGGTCATCAGACTTAGGCAGAAACCATCAGTTCCATCTCCTGTGTGATGACATTTTTGACGGCTTACCACACTTTTGATGCCTTGTCACAAATGTCGTTAGCTATGATTTTCAACAACTGGAATTTATTTCATAAGGGTATTTTGGTATTTTTCCTTCACTTCCCACGACTTATAACCCTCAAGGAACATTTTATCTTTCATTATCTTTAGTTAAAACAACTTAAAAACCCTCTCTTACACTTTCAACCATAAGTTTAGGGTTTCCTCTCAAGATCATCTCCTCAGGAACAAGAGAATTTTTTCCCAAAGGGGTTAAACCCTAGTCAATAAAAATCAAGGTCAAGCCCAAGGATTTCTTCAGGAACCTTCAGAAATATTAGATCTTTTTCAAGATCAAGCTTTAAGGTATGCGTAGTGTTCATCTATGGATTCAATTCATTCATAGAGTTCAAGAATCATGCTTTTAAATGTTATTTTGGAAACTTTTATGGTGATATAAGCATGTACACATTGATGATTGTTTTTCAAGTTTCAAGATGATATCTAAGGATGTTTTTTTATGGAATATATGTGATTGTTGGTTGAAAATCATGAACTTTGTGTGGGTTGAACTAATGCAAGTATGAATTCCACCTATGCCTTAAAGAATGCATGTAAGGTGTTTGATAAAATACCTAGGATGTTAGAAGTTCATATTTACATAATTTCATGATATCTAAATGACAAGTTCATGTTAGCGATACACTTCAATATGAATGCCCATGCTATTTATGTATTCTTATGGTGATGGCATAAAATATGTATGATGATGGAAATATGAATTTTGTGTGCAAATTATATCCATGCTTTCCCTACCATGTTTGAGGTTTTGATTAAATACATGAAGTATACTATCCCCTACTTATGATATAGCGAATTGTGGACTCCAATCTTGTGATGAAGTCATGTCATATGTGTCAGTTTTCTTCTATCGAGTCCTGGGGGTATTCATACCCAAAAAACATAGCTGTGTGCCTAGAGCCATGTCATGTTGTCACGATAATTTCAGTCAAGCTATAATCTATAGAACTTAGTCAGTCATGTGACTCAGGAAACCTCAAAAATCTCATGATCCCAGTTAACTCTCAGATAATAGTACTGCTCCATCAGTCAACGGAAGTCAGTTAATCTGTCCATGTACAGTCAGTTGAATCATGTTTAGTCTCTTCATATGGGAGTAGGAGTCAGCACCGAGTGAACCCAAGGATGGGAACTCACCCTTATATGAGGGTGTGATTCTTAGCAGTCATCCTTGCATTCCAGAACTATGTAGCCAGCATAGGTTGAGACATCGCAGCCTGTTATATGAGGGTAGATGAGGTGTCTTAACCTGTTATATGAGGGTTCCCACAATTCTCACTAGAGTTTTCTGTTATATGAGGGTTTCTCAAATGTTGTCCTTACCAGTGGCGCGGTATTGACACCTTTCCAGCCAATGTAGAGATTGGACCCCATCTTAGCTATAATGGCACATATGGGGCATGTCGGTTAAACAACTACCTCCCATAACTTCAGTATCAGTCTCAATAAAACAACTCAGACAGTTTTTCAGATATCAGTATACCAGGACTGTTAGATACGGTCAAATTCAGTTATAGAACAGAACTCAGAGAGTTCAACCAGATTCAGGGCTGTCAGATAAAGTCATCTATGTTATCAGAACTACGGTTCCAGCCATGTATTAGCGTACAGATTTAGCCATCACTTACTCATGATCTTAGTTACTATGTATGTATATTTGTACTCTTATGTTCATATCAGTCAGTCAGTAGTATTAGTCATTCACGTTAACCCTTGCATTAGCCTACCTCACTTGTATACTTAGTACTCCAGTTGTACTGACGCATTTGCTCTATGGTGCTTTCTTTTCATGTTACACCATAGGTTCAGAGGCACAAGTTCCAGACCAGCAGTAGTATCTGTATTCCAGTATACAGAGTTGTAGTGAGTCCTCTTCATTCAAGGATGATACGTTATTATTTTATTTCATTTATTATTTCAGCTCAGTTTTGCTAGACGGAGTTAGTTGGAGACATGTTTCTTCTACTTCTTATTCAGACAGTATTTAGAGGCTTTTAGATTTAGTTCAGATTTGGTTCAGTTTTTCAGTTGTTTTGGGTATCTTTCACCCACATGGATGTTACTATTTTACAAAAAAAAATTATTCAGTTGAACCTTATGGCCTACATGTTCATGTTTTCTGCATTATTACATTATATATTGCAGTTCACAGGTATAGATATCAGTCATGGGTTAGCTTGTGGTCATTCGGGGTCATAAGCACCGTGTAGCATTTCGGTTTAGATAATCGGGGTGTTACAAACTTGGTATCAAAGCTTAAGGTTCAATAGAGTCCTAGGAATTCTGAAAGCCGCATCTAGTAGAGTCTTGTACAGGGTGTGTTGCATTCCACATTTATGTACAGGAGGCTATGAGATGTTTTAGGAACAGTTCCCTTTCTTCAGTATTCATGTTTTTCTAGTAAGCATAATTTCATGTCAGTCTCTCAGTCTAATCCGCTCTTCTCTTATTTCAGAAATATGCCTCCAAAGAGAAGAAATCAGCCAACTCCACAGCCCGAAGATCCTTTGGGTTAACATGTTTCTCATATGGAGTTCAGGACCGCATTTAATGCTCTTGCTCAGTCTGTAGCTGCCCAGAATGAACGACCAGTAGTCGTTCCCGCCAACCCAGTGGCCAATTCAACAACAGCTAGGATTTGGGACTTTACCCGAATGAACCCTCCGTCCTTCTTTGGGTCTAAGCCAGACAAGGATCCTCAGGAGTTCGTTGACCAAGTCCAGAAGGTCATTGATATCATGGGAGTCACTTCTTCTTAGAGTGTTGAGTTAGTCGCATATCAGTTGCAAGATGTGGCTCACACTTGGTACAAATAGTAGAAGTCCGAGAGGGTAGATGGCGCAGGTCCCATTGGGTGGGAGGAATTTGTCACGACTTTCTTAGACAGATTCTTTCCCCAAGAACTGAGGGAAGCCAAAGTTCTTAAGTTCATCAACCTCAGGCAGGGAAATATGACGGTTAGGGAGTATTCTCTCAGAATTACTCAGCTAGCCAGATATGCCCCTCATATGGTTGCAAACAACAGGGATAAGATGAGCAAGTTTGTTTCAGGGGTGAATGATAGCATGGTAAATAAGTGTAGGTCTAAGATGCTGAATATATATGACTTTAGCCAAGATCATGACCCATGATCAATAGATAGAGGAGCATAAGGTTAAGACTAGGGAGAGGCAGAACAAGAGAGAAAGAGTAGGCAGTTTCAGTTTTGCTCAGCCTAAATCAGAGGGAGGAAATCGTTCACAGTTTCATCCTAAGTCAGTAATTCCAGCCCCTTCCTCCGCTAGTGCCCCAGTGCCGAAGTTCAGGAATGGCAACAGAGACATAGCACCAGGCTCTAAATCTCAGATCAGTGTTAGAAGTGCCTGCACTTATCCTCAGTGTCAGACCTGCGGTAAGCACCATCAGGGTATGTGTAGAGTGGGTCAAGGCATTTGTTTTGGTTATGGAAAGCCAGGACACAGAGTTAAGGACTGTCCTAAGCCAGATCCTCAGGGTCAGCAGAATCATTTCACAGCTCAGTACGGTCGCCCGAACCAGCAGGGTGCCACTTCCAGTGCTACTAGTGGGCAACGTCCAAATAGACTCTATGCTCTTCTGACCCGACAGGATCAGGAAAATTCTCCTGATATCGTTACTGGTACCTTACAGATTTTCCATGTTCATGTTTATGATTTGCTAGACCCAGGTGCATCCTTGTCTTTTGTCACTCCATAAATAGCAGGAAATTTCAGAATCAGTCCCGAAATTTTAGCAGAGCCCTTTTTAGTATCTACCCCAGTGGGTAAAACCATCATAGCTCGGCGAGTATACAGGACCTGCCCGGTTATGATATTTCAAAAATCCACATTAGCAGATTTAGTCGAGTTAGAGATGACTGATTTTGATGTCATTCTCGGCATGGATTGGCTTCATTCCTGCTATGCCATAGTCGACTGCAAAAATAGGATAGTTCAATTTTAGTTCCCAAATAAGCCCATCTTAGAGTGGAAGGGTAGCACTTCGTCTTTCAGGGGTCAGCTTGTTTCCTACCTTCGGGTAAGAAAAATAATTTCTAAGGGGTGTGTGTATCATCTCGTGCATGTTAAGGATTCCAGTTTTAAATCTCCCAGTCTCGAATCAGTCCCAGTGGTTAATGAATATTCATACATCTTTCCTGAAGATCTTCCAAGCATTCCTCCCGAAAGGGAAATAGACTTCGGTATAGACCTTCTCCCAGATACTCAGCCTATTTCTATTCCGCTATACAAAATGGAACTAGCAGAACTCAAGGAACTAAAAGATCAAATGAAGGATCTCTTAGATAAGGGATTCATCAGGCCCAGTGTATCCCCATGGGGTGCGCTAGTCTTATTCGTGTGCAAGAAAGATGGTTCTCTCAGAATGTGTATTGATTACCGTCAGCTCAACAAAGTCACGGTCAAGAACAGGTATTCGCTTCCTATGATAAACGACTTGTTTGACCAACTTCAGGGTGCCAGTTATTTCTCCAAGATAGACCTCAGATCAGGCTATCATCAGCTCAGAGTTAGAGAATGTGACATTCCGAAGACAACTTTTCTTACTCGGTATGGTAACTTTGAATTTCTAGTCATGTCCTTTGGTCTTACTAATGCCCCTGCAACTTTCATGGACTTGATGAACCGGGTGTTCAAGCAGTACTTGGACACATTCGTCATAGTCTTGATAGATGATATTTTGGTCTATTCTCGCACAGAGCGTGATCATTCAGACCATCTCATAATTGTTCTTCAGACTCTCAGGGATCACCAGTTGTTTGCCAAGTTCAATAAGTGAGAATTTTAGCTAAGATCAGTATCATTCCTTGTCCACATTATTTCCGGTGATGGCATTAGAGTAGATCCTCAGAAAACCAAAGCGGTAAGAAATTGGCCGCGCCCTGTCTCTTGATCATATATCAGGAGTTTTTTGGGTTTGGCTAGCTATTACCGATGGTTTGTCGAGGGATTTTATTCTTTTGCATCTCCTATGTCCCGATTGAATCAGAAGAAGGTCAAGTTTCAGTGGTAAGAACCTTGCGAGAAGAGTTTTCAGGAGTTGAAGACTCGACTCACCTCAGCTCTAGTTTTAGCACTTCCCGATGGTTCTAATGGATTCGTAGTATATTGTGATACATCCAGAGTAGGTTTAGGTTGTGTCCTCATGCAGCATGGTAGAGTCATAGCCTACGCCTCCAGACAGTTAAAGCCCCATGAGAAGAATTATCCTATTCATGACCTTGAGTTAGCAGTAGCTGTCTTTGCCTTAAAGATTTGGAGGAATTATCTATACGGTGTTCATGTAGACATCTTCACAGATCATAAGAGCCTTCAGTATGTCTTTTCCCAGAAAAAATTTCAATCTTCGTCAGAGAAAATGGTTAGAGCTCTTGAAGGATTATGGCATGAGTGTCCTTTATCATCCTGGCAAAGCCAATGTAGTGGGCGACGCACTTAGTAGACTGTCTATGGGTAGTGTTTCCCATGTTAAGGATAGTAAGAAAAAAATAGCTCAGGAGATTCATCAGCTTGCCAGACTAGGCGTTCACTTAGTCGACTCTTCAGAGGGTGGTGTATGTGTTCAGAGTAGTTTAGAGTCATAGCTAGTTTTCGAGGTGAAAGAGAAGCAAGACAGGGATCCTAGCCTTGTCAAGCTAAAAGAGTCAGTTCAGAGTTAGGAAGTAGAGGTTTTCTCCCAAGGGGGAGACGGTGTTCTTTGTTGTTAGGGCCGTCTGTGTGTTCCCAGTGTAGATGACTTGAGGTAGCGAATTCTTGTAGAAGTGCATGGTGCGCGATACTCTATACATCCAGGGTCTACTAAGATGTACCGCGACTTGCGGGAGATCTATTGGTGGAGTGGGATGAAGAGGGATGTTGTAGAGTTTGTGGCTAGGTGCTCTACATTTCAGCAGGTTAAGATAGAGCATCAAAAACCTAGTGGTTCTATGCAGGAGTTCACTATTCCTACTTGGAAGTGGGAAGAAGTGAACATGGACTTCGTGACGGGATTTCCTAGAACACGTCATCAGCATGATTCAGTTTGGGTCATTATAGACAGAATGACCAGGTCAGCTCATTTCCTTCCAGTTCGTACCTCTTACTCAGCTGAGGATTATGCCAAACTCTATATCAAGGAGTTAGTCAGATTACACGGTGTTCCACTATCTATCATTCAGACAAAGGTATCCAGTTCACCTCTCACTTTTGGAAAGCGTTCCAAAAGGGTCTTGGTACCCAAGTTCATCTCAGTACAGCATTTCATCCTTAGAAAGATGGTCAAGCAGAAAGGACCATTCAGACTCTAGAAGATATACTAAGGGCATGTCCAATTGATTTCAAGGGAAGCTGGGATGACCACTTGCCTTTGATTGAGTTTGCATACAATAACAGCTATCACTCCAGTATTCAGATGGCTCCATTCGAAGCTCTCTATGGTAGGAGATTTAGGTCTCCAATCGGTTGGTTCGAAGTTAGTGAGACCGCAGTCATAGGGCCTGACTTAATATTTGATGACTTAGAGAATGTTCAGTTGATCAAAGAAAGACTCCGGGATGCTCAGAGCCGACAGAAGTCTTATGCAGATGTTCGTAGAAAGGATTTCGAATTCGAGGTCGATGACTATGTCTATCTCAAGATCTCTCCCATGGAGGGAGTGAAGAGATTTGTCAAGAAGGGAAAGCTCAGTCCCCGATATGTCGGTCCCTTCAGGATTCTTAGTCACTTTGGCAAGGTAGACCTTCAGATCTAGCCTTATTTCATCCAGTCTTCCATGTCTCTTTGCTCAATAAGTGCATAGGTGACCCAATAGTTGTAGTCCCTATTCAGAGCGTTGACATTCAGAATAACCTCTCTTATGAAGAGATTTCAGTCGAAATCCTTGACTATCAGACTCGTAGGTTGAGGAACAAAGAAGTCCCTCTAGTCAAGGTTCTTTGGTAGAATCAGTCCATGGAGGGAGTTACTTGGGAAGTAGAAGCAGACATGCGAACCAAGTACCCTCATATTTTCTCCGCTAATTCAGACTTAGCTCGAGGTAACAATTTTTCTTAAGCTTATTCAGTTAAATGTTCAAAATTCTAGTATAAAATTGGTATCAAGTATCAGTGCATAACTTATCATGCATTTATGAGTTCAACTTATCAGTCATGCATCAGATATGCATGTTCAGTTGGGCTATATTCAATTTAGAATTCAATTCAGTCCTAAATCATGTGCCAGTTGATCATGATCTGTGTATGCGTCATTTATCTTTTCTCCCCCCTCAAGCAGTCATCATTCGAGGATGAATGTTTCCAAGGAGGAGATATTGTAATACCCCAAAAAATCCAATCCAATATTAGAGCCATGTACCAAGATCATGCATAGTACATCATGGTTATTTTATAGTTTTATGAGTAGGTTAATGTATATTAAGGCTTCAAATAACTCCCAGCTATCAGATGAATCAAAACATTCCTTACCTATTGAATTCTTGAGAAAGATATTGGTATAATCAACATCAAATGAGCATATCTCTCATTATACTTGGAATTTTTGATCTCATGACCTATCAACAGATATATAATTGAATTATAATTCCAACGATACCAATTTTGCCTAAATACGATATCGGATCAAAGATTTATTCCTATTTTACTCCAGCATATCAGGCTGGAAACTGTGAGATGACATTCGTGGTAGCTTACCATATTTGTGATGCCCTACCACGAAAGTCGTCAACCTTAGGCAGAATCCAACTCCTGTGTGACGACATTCATGGTAGATTACCACATTTGTGATGCCCTACCATGAAGGTTGTCAGACTTAGGCAGAAACCATCAGTTCCAGCTCCTGTGTGATGACATTTTTGACGGTTTACCACACTTTTGACACCTTGTCACAAATGTCGTCAGCTATGATTTTCAGCAGCTGGGAATTTATTTCATAAGGGTATTTTGGTCTTTTACCTTTACTTTCCATGACTTATAACCCTCAAGGAACGTATTATCTTCCATTCTCTTTAGTTAAAACATCTTAAAAACCCTTTCTTACACTTTCAACCACAAGATTAGGGTTTTCTCTCAAGATCATCTCCTCAGAAACAAGAGCATTCTTTCCCAAAGGGGTTAAACCCTAGTTAATAACAATCAAGGGCAAGACTAAGGATTTCTTCAGGAACCTTCAGAAACATTAGATATCTTTCAAGATCAAGCTTTAAGGTATGCGTAGTATTCATCTATGGATTCAATTCGTTCATAGAGTTCATGAACCATGCTTTCAAATGTTATTTTGTAAACTTTTGTGGTGATATAAGCATGTACACATTGATGATTGTTGTTCAAGTTTCAAGATGATATCTAAGGATGTTTTTTTTATGGAATATATGTGATTGTTGGTTGAAAATCATGAACTTTGGGTGGGTTGAACTAATGCAAGTATGAAATCCACCTATACCTTAAAGAATGCATGTAAGGTATTTGATAAAATGCCTAGGATGTTAGAAGTTCATATTTACATGATTTCATGATATCTAAGTGACAAGTCCATGCTAGCGATACACTTTAATATGAATGCCCATGCTATTTATGTATTCTTATGGTGATGGCATGAAGTATGTATGATGATGGAAATATGAATTTTGTGTGCGAATTATATACATGCTTTCCCTACCATGTTTGAGGTGTTGATTAAATACATGAAGTATATTATCCCCTACTTCTGATATAGCGAATTATGGACTCCAATCTTGTGATCAAGTCATGTCATGTGTGTCAGTTTTCTTCTATCGAGTCCTGGGGGTATTCGTACCCGAAAAACATAGTTGTAGGACTAGAGCCATGTCATGTTGTCATGATAATCTCAGTCAAGCTATAATCTATAGAACTCAGTCAGTCATGTGACTCAGAAAACCTCAGAAATCTTATGATCCCAGTTAACTCTCAGATAATAGTACTGCTCCGTCAGTCAACGGAAGTTAGTTAATCTGTCCATGTACAGTTAGTTGAATCATGTTTAGTCTCTTCAGATGGGAGTAGGAGTCAGCACCGAGTGAACCCAAGGATGGAAACTCACCTGTATATGATGGTGTGATTCTTAGCAGTCATCCTTGCGTTCCAGAACTATGTAGCCAGCATAGGTTGAGACATCACAGCCTGTTATATGAGGGTAGATGAGGTGGCTTAACCTGTTATATGAGGGTTCCCACTGTTCTCACTAGAGTTTCCTGTTATATAAGGGTTGCTCAAATATTGTCCTTACCAGTAGCGCGATATTGACACCCTTCCAGTCAGGGAATAGATTGGACCCCATCTTAGCCATAATGGCACATATGAGGCATGTCGGTTAATCAACTACCTCCTACAACTTCAGTATCAGTATGAGTAAAAGAACTTAGACAGTTCTTCAGATATCAGTATACCAGGACTGTTAGATACGGTCAAATTCAGTTATAGCACAGAACTCAGAGAGTTCAACCAGATTCAGGGTTGTCATATACAACCATCTATGTTATCAGAACTACGGTTCTAGCCATGTATTAGCGTACAGATTTAGCCATCACGTACTCACGATCTTAGTTACTATGTATGTATATTTGTACTCTTACGTTCATATCAGTCAGTCAGTAGTATTATTCATACACGTAAACCCTTGCATTAGCCTACCTCACTCGTATACTCAGTACTCCAGTTGTTATGACACATTTGCATTATGGTTCTTTCTTTTCATGTTACACCATAGGTTCAGAGGCACGAGTTCCATACCAACAGTAGTAGTTGTATTCCAGTATACAGAGTTGTAGTGAGTCCTCTTCATTCGAGGATGATACGATATTATTTTATTTTATTTATTATTTCAGCTCAGTTTTGCTAGACGGAGTTAGTTAGAGACATGTTCCTTCAACTCCTTATTCAGATAGTATTTAGAGGCTTTCAGATTTAGTTCAGATTTGATTTAGTTTTTTAGTTTTTTTGTTTTTTTTGGGTATCTTTCACCCACACGGATGTTACTATTTTACAGATTTTTTTTATTCAGTTGAACGTTATGGCCTACATGTTCATGTTTTCCGCATTATTACATTATATATTGCAGTGCACAGGTACAGATATCAGTCATGGGTTAGCTTGTGGTCCTTCGGGGTCATAAGCACCGTGTAGCCTTCCGGTTCAGAAAATTGGGGTGTTACATAGTTTCTCTTTCATAAGTATTTCTGTTAATCTTATTTCCTCCATATATTTTCTCCAATATTCTAAGTATTCATAGTTTATCATTTTATCCTAAAGTAGTTGCAATACTGCAAATTTCTTTGTAATAATTTATTATAATTGTACTATATTTGATATTAAATTCTAGGTTATCTATTTCGTTAATTATCCTGTCTTTTTCTTCTATGAATAATTCTATGTCTATATCATATTCTAAACTATCTTTTAACTCTAGTTGTTTTATGGTTTTATATATCCAAATTAATCTTTCTTTTAATTATTTTCTTCCTCTTCTAAGTTGGTTTCTATAATTAATTTCTTCGTATAGCCAACTTTATTTTTCTCTAACTCTTTTAATAAATTCTAATATTTTTAATCTGTATAATATCCATCTGAATAATAACTGTCTAAATATGAGCAGTAGCTTTCATTATATAGGTGTAAGTTTTCTATAGAACTTAATAACTCTTCTTCTTCTTCATAATTCCATATCTTTTCCCATATTATTTTCTTTATGTCTATAATTTCAATATCTCTAAGTATATATAAAACAAGTATTTTAAAGTTATCTGTCATTTGCTATTTCATAATATTCTTTAGTTGTTTGTTTTAATCTTTTTAATTCTTCCATATTTTCGTTAAGGTATTCTATATATTCTATATTTTTAGTTCTCATGTATTCTTCTAAATTTGTTTTCATTAGTTTTTCTATTAATTGTATATCCATTTTCCAACATTCTACGTAGTTTATCATGGTTGATGCGTAAGTTTGGCATGTAGGTATATATAGGAGTTGGTAGGTAGGTGTGGTATGTAATTTATTCTAGTCATAGTATATTTATCAAATATTTTTTCCCATATGATCTTTCTTATATCTACTATTTCTATATCCTTAAGTACATACAAACCAAGTATTTTGAATTTATCTACCATTTCATCGGATAAGTAGGTAGTCATTCTTTTTCATATGATGCTATTTCAAAATATTTCTTTCAATCATATACATAACAAAATATGATCATTTTAGATTACTATGTACTAGATTATTCTTAAATAATTATGTTACTCTGTCACTATTAGCATGGTAGTCTAGATATGTTTCCCTTAAACAATGCCTCTACTCTGGCTACTCCCCTATCACGGCTTTCTTGCCTCACTGGTTTCACCTTTAGGATGGCATAGTTCTTAGGGATTTTTCTCCTTTTTCTCTTTGCTAATAAACTTTGTAACATATTATTCTTCGAATAATTCTACTATATAGTAACTAACATGAACTTATTTTATCATATTATGATTGTTAGGAATTTATAAATTTAGTTATTCAAAATTATAAATGAATATACCTGTTTTGGTAGATTTGATATTTCTGGGCTTTGTTCATAACTTGGGTAATTTGCGTGGATAACTAGTAGATAATTAGTACTTACTAGCTTTATCATGTTAATTGAAATGCTATGTTATAATATTCCTTAGTTTTTTGTTTTAACCTTATTAATTCTTCTATATTATTTTTAAGGTATTCTATATGTTCCATATTTTTAGTTTTTAGATAGTCAAGTAGATTCTCTTTCATACTTATTTCTGTTAATCTTATTTCCTCCATATCTTTTCTCCAATATTCTAAGTATTCATAGTTTATCATTTTATCCTAAAGTAGTTGTAATACTGCAAATTTCTTTGTAATAATTTATTCTAATTGTACTATATCTTATATTAAATTCTAGGTTGTCTATTTCATTAATTATCCTATCTTTTTCTTCTATGAATAATTCTATGTCTAAATCATATTCTAAACTATCTTTTAACTCTAGTTGTTTTATGGTTTTATCTATCCAAATTAATCTTTCTTTTAATTGTTTTCTTCCTCTTCTAAGCTGGTTTCTATAATTAATTTCTTTGTATAGCCAACTTTGTTTTTCTCTAACTCTCTCTATATATTCTAACATTTTTAATCTGTATAATATTTATCTGAATAATAATTGTCTAAATATGAGAAGTAGCTTTCATTATATAAGTGTAGGTTTTCTATAGAACTTAATAACTCTTCTTCTTCATAATTTCGTATTTTTTCCCATATTATTTTCTTTATGTCTATAATTTCTATATCTCTAAGTATATATAAAACAAGTATTTTAAAATTATCTGTCATTTAGGCTTGATTAACTACTTTTTCATAATATTCTTTAGTTGTTTTTTTTAATCTTTTTAATTCTTCCATATTTTCGTTAAGGTATTCTATATATTTTATATTTTTAGTTCTCATGTATTCTTCTAAATTTGTTTTCATTAGTTTTTCTATTAATTGTATATTTTTTATATCCATTTTCCAATATTCTACGTAGTTTATCATGGTTGATGTGTAGGTTTGACATGTAGGTATATTAGAGTAGGTAGGTAGGTGTGGTATATAATTTATTCTAGTAATAGTATATTTATCAAATATTTTTTCCCATATGGTCTTTCTTATATCTACTATTTCTATATCCTTAAGTACATACAAAACAAGTATTTTGAATTTATCTATCATTTCATCGGATAAGTAGGTAGTCATTCTTTTTCATATCATGTTATTTTCAAAATATTCCTTTCAACCATATACATAACAAAATATGATCATCTTAGATCACTATATACTAGATTATTCTTAAATAATTATGTTACTCTGTCACTATTAACATGGTAATCTGGATACTTTTCCCTTAAACAGCGCATCTACTCTGGCTACTCCTCTATTACGGCTTTCTTGCCTCACCGGTTTCACCTTTAGGATGGCATAGTTCTTAGGGATTTTTCTCGTTTTTCCTGTTTGCTAATAAACTTTGTAAGATATTATTCTTCAATTAATTTTACTATAAAGTAACTAACATGAGCTTATTTTATTATATCATGATTTTCAGGAATTTATGAATTTAGCTATTCATAATAATAAATGAAAATACCACGTCTTGTAGATTTGATAAATCAGTGCTTTGTTCATCCATAGCTTTTCCTTAGAAATATATTTGTTTTTATTAAATATTTAAAAGTTTTTTTGTGTACAAGAGGAGGCTTGCTTTCAACACATGAAAGCCTTGCCTTTTGTTTACATAGTGTTGTAAACCACCAATGTGTTCTAGTTATTATATGTAGGTGTAATGGCATTCCTAAAAGCATATCTTTTGATGTTAGTTCATAATTATAGATTTCTTCTATTGTTAATAACTTATCCCATAATTGTATTTTTACATTTCTAGCTTAATAAGTAATTAAGCTTCCTTCGTTATTAAATGCTCTAACTACTATTGATGTTTTTAATTTATCCCATTTACTATTTGATAAACAATTATATCTACATAAATTGGCTTCTGCTCCTGTATCTATCATAGGCGTATAATATCTGTTGTAATATCCTTCTACTATTATCTTTATTAATACATATATTTTCATATCATGTCAAAGTTCTTTTTATTAATAATTTTTCTTTATTATATGTTATGGTTAATTGTGTATGTTCTATATTGTATGGTTTTACTTGTTCTAACCATTTTATTCCTAATATTATGTCTGTTTTTTGTATATCTTCTTTTATTTCAAATTATATTTTTATTTTTCTAATTCCTATTATTATTTCTTTTTCTGTTGTATCTTTAATAGTTATTAAACTTCTTGGTAGATCTGGGCATATATTACTATTAGATTTTATTTCTTCATTTTTTACTAAATATTTTGATATATAATTTTCTTCTTGTCCTGTATTTAGGAGTATTAAATATTCTTTTTTATTTATTGTTCCCGTTATATAATATTGAGTTAAATTAACTGTTGAAGTTATTGCATAGTTTGTTCTTCTTGATGATCCTGATGATTCTAGTTTTTCAAAAGCTATTCTTTTTGTTGTACTTATCCTATCATTTTTTATTTCTAAATCTTCTTCTATATCTATGTCTTTGTAACTATAATCATTGTTATCAATTATTTTTACAAATTGTTCGAAAGGACTTTCTATTTGTATTTTATTAATTTTGTTTTTCCCATTATTTTATGTTTTGTTGTTAATACATATAAATTTTTACATCTTGTTGTAAATATTTTACTTCCTGGGGTTAGTTCTATTTCTGATATTTTTCAATATAATACTAATGATTTGTCTATGTTTTTATCAGTTATTGCTACTGAATAATTCACACTTATTATAAATTTAAAATTTTGGTATATTAAATTTCCTTTTATGGCAGTTATTATACTTTTTTCTATAGGTTTTATAATTCTATCATCTGCTAAGTATAATTCTATTAGTGTATCTATTCCTTCTCTAAAACATTCTTTTATTAATATCTTTGTTCCTCCAAGATGTTCATATTTTATTGGGTCTTTACTTTTTATATTGTTTATTTCTTTATTAATTATTCTTTTTGTTACTAGTGGTATACTAGCTCTTCCTTTTGCATATCTACAATCTATTACATGTTCTTTTTGGCTTACTACGTAGTATTCTTCTTTTCGTCTACTAAATATGTTTTTTTATTGTTGGTATTTTAAATATTTTTTCTACACTTAAATCTAATTCTTTTCCTTTTATTTCGTCAAATATATTGTTATCAAATATTATTTTTTGATCTGTTCCTTCTTCATTTAGATATTCTTCCTTTGTTATTATTTTTATATCTTCTTCAGTTATTTGATTCATTTTTATTTCTTCTTTAGTCATTTGATTCATCTGATTTACTATCTATTTCATTATCTGTTTCATTCTCCGAAATTTCATATATACTATCGTCACTTTCTAATTCGTAATCTATATAATCTATTTGCATATATTCTATATTTTCTATCTTTATTTCTGATATTTGATTCTTTTTTGGGTTTTTAGGCATTTTACAATCTCTAGCTAAATGTCCTAGTTTTCCACAATTATAATAAGTACATTCTTTTATAGATTTCTTTCTCCTATATGGTCTTTTATGTTTATAATTTTTTACATAATATTTTTTTCTTGGTTTCTTATATTTATATTTTGATTTTTTGTATTTCTTATATTTCTTATGTCTTTTTCTTTTCTTATAATATCTTTCTTCACATCTAAATTGAGGTGCTATTTTATCTTTGCAACATGTTAAATTTCTTATTAATGTTTTTCCATTTTTATTTCTTCTCTATATTTTTCACATAGATTTCTATACCATTGTTGTAAAAATTTTATTCTTGCTCCTAGGGTATCTACTATTTTTGCTTCATCCCAACTCTTTATTATTTTTGAACTAAATAGTTCAGGTAATTTACTAAAATATAATCTTCTTACTTCTTTACTTTCTTCGGTATTATATGTTCCTTTATAGTAGTATTCTTTAAATGCGCACGTATACTCATCTATATAGCACATATTACATATTGCTAGTTTTAACATTAAATTTCTATTTATATCTTTTTCTTTATTTTATTCTTCTTCTGCTATTGTCATACTGCTAAATTCATCTCTTATAGCTATTTCATATTTTTTCAATATGTCTATAGTTGTTAGTTTAGTTACTGTTGTTCCTTCCATTTTTTTATCATCTCTTAATACCTTTTTACTTTCTTCATTTAAATTTAAAAACCATAATTTTGTTGTTCCTATTAGTGTTCTTTCTATATATTTTGGTGTATCTATTGCATTTATACCATTGTCTAATAATTGTTTTGCTATATATCCTATCCATAATTGTATCATTTTATCTTCATCTATTACACAGTCTAAGTATAAGTAGTTATAATTTTTATTAATTATCTGTTTTGGTGTCCATTTGTTATACTCATTTTTAGATTAAATTTTTTAAACTTATCTTTATAATGATATGTAGGTTTTCTTATTTCTGATGTACTAGGTATTATATTTTCATCGTCTTCTTTATCAAGAGTATTTATTTCCGTGTTTATATTTTCTAAGTTTTCTTTTTTAATTACTTCTTGTTTTTCATTGATTTCTAACTTTTCTATATTTGTTAAGATTTTTGTATATGTTTCACTATCTTTCGAATCATAATTATCTGTTTTTTCAGCATCTATTGTATTTATTTCTATGTCATTAGTTTCTAATTCTTTATTTTGTTCTTCTAATTTTTCTTTAAATTGATTTATCTCAATTAATAATTTTTGTTTTTTATCTTTTTCTTCTTTTTCTTTCTGTCTTTTTGCATACAAATCTTTTAGCATTTGTAATTCTTTTTCTAATTCAGCAATCCTACTATTTTTAGTTTCCTCTATTTTTCGTGTTTCTTCTGTAGTCTGTTATTTTATTTTATCAATTTCCTTTTTCCTATCTATTTCTTCATTTTCTTTTCCTATTCTTACCATAGCTGTTAATTTATCTTCTAATTTTAATTCTTCTTTTTCTAACATTAAATATAAATGTTCACCTATTTTCTTATATCTTCTTCCTAAATTGGAAAATACTATTCTTATTTTTAATCCTTCATGGTTTTCATATGTTTTTTCATCTATTAAAAATTCTTCTTTGTTCATTTTATCTACATGATGGTGTATAGATCATGTTGATATATGTATTTTAGACTATCTATTTGTGATTCTAAATATGATATTGCTTATTTTTGTGCATTTATTGATTTTTGACATACTCTACAATCGTGTTATATTGTAGTCTTTCTTTTCTTATTTTTAATTCTCTCCACTTTTCAGATATTATTTGTTTTAGTTCTTTATATTTTTGAAATTTTGTTATATTATTCATCTTTATTATATTTTGGTGGATATCGAAATTTGATTATATCATAATTATGTGGTATGTATCTCATTCTTCTAGGCTTTAAATGAATTATTAATTTTGCCTCATTGCTAGATATTAAGGTAATTAAGTAAGCTAATCTATGGGGATTTTCTTTTGTTTTATTTAACTTAATATATTCTGGGTAGTAACTAGTTAAAGTTTCTTTAATTTTTCTAAAAACTTCTATATTTTTAAATGGTCTTCTCATTTTTTAATAAATAAATAATAATAATAGATCATGATTAATAATTAAATTAACATTTCTACCATTTTTCATAATTAAATTAACATTTCTCATAACTAAATTAACTCATACCTACTTGTACATTTTTTAAATTACGTAGCTCTGATACTAATTGTAGGGGGGTGCAGATAACTTGGGTAATTTGCATGGATAACTAGGATGGCATAGTTCTAGGAATTTTTCTCCTTTTCCACTTTACTAATAAACTTCTTAACATGCTATTCTTTGAATAATTCTACTATAAAGTAACTAACATGAGCTTATTTTATTATACTTATGATTGTCAGAAATTTATGAATTTAGCTATTCATAATTATAAATGAAAATACCTATTCTGGTAGATTTGATAAATTTGTGCTTTTTTCATTCATAGCTTAGTATAAAACTGAATATCTTTATTGATTATATGAGAGAAAATTTTATTGTGTACAAGAAGGCTTGCTTTCCGTGTAGAAAGTCTTGCCTTAACTTAGCAAATGCTTCTGCTATTTATAACCTAAAAAGAGAAAACGAGTATACTATTCTATACTATTTCTACTTTACATTTGTCATCTTTACAAAAAGAAAGTCTTAAAGCTATCCTAAAAATCAAAACTAATAATGGATTTTTGGCCAAAAAAGTCAAAAAGTCTAGCAAAAGCTAATAAATGCTTACATAATAAGTCAAAAAGGCTAGTAAAAGCTAATAAATACTTACATAATAATTTACGTATCTCCTAATATTTCACATGCCACAAAGTTATCTAATAATTCATATATCACTTTAATATCTTGTCTTCTTGTCTCCTGCTTTATTTTTTCATCGATCCGTGTTGCTTTATATCTTTTGTCTTCTAGTTGGCGTCCTTATCTTCTTTCATTCTAGTTGAACTTCTGGAATTACATTATTTTCTCCATTACATTTTGAACATAAATGGTATGGATATTTATGTCCTATTAATTTATAGTATCTGGTTAATAACTCGTCTGAAATAAATTTTTTCTTAATTGCTCTGGTAGTTGGTCGTTTTTCTGGATTGAGCAACATCATAATCCATTTTCTAACTTCTTCCATATCTTCTTGTCTTAACTCTTTTGAATTTGAATAAATCATTAGTTGGTCTCTTGAATAATAACTCCATATTGGATTTCCATTTAGGTAGTTATTTGCTAATTCCTGGATAATTGTGGATATTCCTATAATTCTTTTGTTCGCATAAAAATCTGGTATATCTATTTTAGGTATTTCAACCTGTTGTTCAATATCTTCAGGTATGATCATATCTTGGGTCATCCCTATCTTCACAACTTGTATAACTGGTTTAATTTCATCATACGATATCTCTACTGGTGCTGTATAGAACTTTACAAAAAATAGGTTGCCCTTGGTTATTTTTTTGTAAGTGGTAATTGCTTTATATATTTTTGGTATAGCAGATAATTCACTTCCATCTTGGTTATATACAGTATTGAGTAGTCCATAACTGAAACAGGTTTTAACTAAATTTGGGTTAGTTTTTGGTAATGCAATTAACTTATTATATCCTTGTAGTTTTTGGGTTATATAGTTTGTATTTGGTTCTTGAATGCTTGTAGCTCTGGGTTTAAGGTTTAAGTAGGTTTGTATCTGGTGGATGTTTTCAATATATGCTCTGGTTATGTGGTTCTAAGCTTTCTTGTCTTGGTTTAGGCTATCTAAATATGTAATAGTTTGTGGGGGTATAAACAAATGGTCTTTTGGTATTTTTGGTATAAATGACTTGTCAAATATTTTTTTCAAGTTCATATTTGGGTTCCTTCTAACTCCTTTCCTTGTACCTGCAGAAGTAGATTGATAAACATTATGGATTTTTTGGAGTGTCCCAACGTCTCCTTCTATCTCTGGAATTTTATTGTCTTCCGATCGACATTTCTCTGCACACTACTGAGTTATCTGAGTCATAGCTTCAGACTTTAGTTTAACTTCATTAGTCTTTAGCTTTTCTATCTCATTTCCCATACTATTCACTTTCACTGAAAGCGTAGTTAGGGTTTTGAGTATCTTTTCTAGAGTATCGTCTTCTGTAATATCAGTTTGGGTAGCTTTGCCATGATATGTAATCTGCAATAACATTCTTGTTAGTCTTAGTTACTTTAATTGTAAATGTAAAATTTAATATATTTATTACTAATCTCCGAATTTCCTTTGTTGTAACTGAATTTTGTATTTTTCTTGTTAACCACCATCGTACCTGTGTATTATCTGTTTGTACAATAAACTTGTTATATACAATATATGGCTCAAATGCTAATAAACATTTATATAATGAGCATAATTCTTTTCTATTTATTTCCCATTTTATTTTTGTTTCATTAAACGTTTCTGAGTAGTATCTACAATGATGTTCTAATTTTTCTTCTTCATATCTATATTTAAGTACTCCTCCATAACTATATTCACTTGCATCTGCTTCTACTATATATGTAAAATTTTTATTTTCGTCTGGAAATTGCAATTTTGGTAATTCTTTACAAAGTATTTTTATTTTCTGTACTTGTTTTTTATCTTCTTCATTGTAATTATATTCTACTTCCTTTCTTAATTTTTTCTATAATTGTTTTAGGTTTTCTGCTAATTTTGGTAGATATTCTCCTACTTGGTTTACTAATCCTAAAAATGATTGTAATTTCTTTTTTTGTATCTAATTCTTCTTTTGAATTTATTATTTTTTATACTATATGTTGTTGCATTTTTACTCCACTTTTATCTATTTGTATTCCTAAAATTCTACCAGGTTTTTCATTATTTATGCTTTCTTTTCACTTAGACTTATTCCTGAATTTTCTATTATACCTGCAAATTGTTCTAGTAATTTTAAATGTTCCTCTTTAGTTTTTGTATATAGTAGTATATCATCTATGTATACTATACAATTAGGTAATTGTTTGAAATAACTATCCATGAAGTGTTGGTATCTACCTGGTGCATTTTTATATCCAAATGGTAACACATTCCATTCATAAAATCCTTGTGGCACTGTAAATGCAGTTAATTTTTTAGATTCTTCTTCTAACTTTAAATGGTAAAATCCTAATTTACAATCGAACTTACTAAAATAATTATATCCTTGTATCTGTCTTATTTTTAATATCTTATTTGGTATTGGATCATTATATGTCATAGTTTTTGCATTTAGGTTTCTATAATCAATAACCATTCTACTTTTTCCTCTTTTTAGTTCACTGTGTTTATTTACTATAAATGCTGGGCTATTGTGTTTACTCTTACTTTTTTGTATGTGTTGTTTTTCTCATAATTCATCTATATGCATTTTAAATTCTTTTAAATCATCAAAGTTATATGTTAATGGTTTTTGGGTTATTATACTATTCTTATCTATTAGTTCAATTCTTACAGTAGTCTTATGTTTTTCCCATCCTTTTAATGGATCTTCACTGTATAGTTGTATTAATTTTTTCTTTATTATTTCTACCTTATCTATTGAGAATATGGTTATTTCTTCTTTATTTATTGAAAATATAACTAGTTCTATTGTGTCTTCAGTATTTTTGATATTTTCTAATTTTTGTGTGATTTTTTCACTTTCTTTTATCCAATCATCTTTCTTTCTTATTTTATTAATAACTCTTTTTGCTCTTACCCTTTGTTTACATGGTGTTGTAAACCACCAGTGTGTTTTAGTTATTATATGTGGGTATAGTTTATCTAAAAATGGCATTCCTAAAAACATATCTTTTGATGTTAGTTCATAGTTATAGATCTCTTCTATTGTTAATATCTTATCCCATACTTGTATTTTTATATTTCTAGCTTTATAGGTAATTAAGATTCCTTCATTATTAAATTCTTTGACTACTATTGGTGTTTTTAGCTTATCCCATTTGTCTTCTGGTAAACAGTTATATCTACATAAGTTGGCTTCTGCTCCTGTATCTATCATAGGTGTATAATATCTATTATAATATCCTTCTGCTATTATTTTCATAAGTACATATATTTTCATGTTAAAGATCTCTTTATTAATAATTTTTCCTTAGTGTAGGTTATGGTTAATTGTGTGAGTTCTATATTGTAGGGTTTTACTTGTTCTAACCATTTTATCCCTAATATTATATCTCCTTTTTGCATATCTTCCATTATTTCAAATTCTATTTTTATTTTTCTAACTCCTATTATTATTTCTTTTTCAGTTGTATATTTAATAGTTATTAAACTTCTTGGTAGATCTGGGCATATATTACTATTAGATTTTATTTCTTCATTTTTCAGTAGGTATTTTTCTATATGGTTTTCTTCTTGTCCTATATTTAGGAGTATTAAATATTCTTTTTCATTTATTATTCCCGTTATATAATATTGAGTTAAATTAACTGTTGAAGTTATTTCATTATTTGTTTTTTTCGATGATCCTGATGATTCTGGTTTTTCAAAAGCTATTCTTTTAATTGTTCTTATTCTATCATTTATTATTTCTAAATCTTCTTCTATATCTATGTCTTTGTATCTATAATCATTGTTATCAATTGTTTTTACAAATTGTTCAAAAGGACTTTCTATTTGTATTTTATTAATTTTATTTCTTCCCGTTATTTTATGTTTTGTTGTTAATACATATAGATTCTTACATCTTGCTGTAAATATTTTACTTCCTAGGGTTAGTTCTATTCCTGATATTTTCCAATATAGCACTAATGACTTATCAATGTTTTTATCTGTTGTTGCTACTGAATAATTTGCACTTATTATAAATTTAAATTTTTGGTATATTAGATTTCCTCTTATAGCAGTTATTATACTTTTTTCTATAGGTTTTATAATTTTATCATCTGCTCAATATAATTCTATTGGTGTATCTATTCTTTCTCTAAAACATGCTTTTATTAATATTTTCATTCCTCCAAGGTGTACGTATTTTATTGGGTCTTTACTTTTTATATCGTTTATTTCTTTATTAATTATTCTTTTTGTTACTAGTGTTATACTAGCTATACCTTTTGCATATCTACAGTTTATTACATGTTCTTTTTGGATTACGACGTAGTATTCTTCTTTTCGTCTACTAAATATGTTTTTTATTGTTGGTATTTTAAATATTTTTTCTACACTGAAATCTAATTCTTTTCCTTTTATCTCATCAAATATATTATTATCAAATATTATTTTCTGATCTGTTCCTTCTTCATTTAAATATTCTTCCTTTTTTTATTATTTTTATATCTTCTTCAGTCATTTGATTCATCTTAGGTACTATCTATTTCATTAGCTGTTTCATTTTCTGAAATTTCATACATACTATTGTCACTTTCTAACTCGTAATCTATATAATCTATTTGCATATATTCTGCATTTTCTATCTTTATTTATGATATTTGCTTCTTTTTTGGGTAAATAAATGATATAAGGTAAACGAATACACTTGTAACATGATAAACTAATGCAAGACTGAGTAATGAATGTGTGTTGTATAAACTGAATAACTTAATATTGGGTAATGCAAAAATATAAATTTAAACTATAAACTGTTATATGGAATGTGGGAGCTACTAATTACTGACACACCCTAATCTGAGCTAATTAGGGTCCAACCTATAATCCTAGCTTAAAGGGTGTTCAGTACCTTGTCTAGGGTATGAACATTGATTGATGTAGATCCACTAAATTGATTTCTAAAAGGACTAAGGTGTTAAGCCTGACCTAATGGGTGATCCTTTAGAACCTATGGTGATGCCATAGTTCTGGGACTAGGGATTTATACTAAAGTTCTAATCCTAACTGGCGGATGATGGTTCATTTCTGTGTCTGCTCTATGCTAATTACTTCTCCCAACTAAGGACATTGGTAACTGAAAAATACTTAATTCTAATAATAATCTAAAAACTAAAAAAATACATTATATGAAAGAATTCATAACATGTAAAATAGGGAATATAGTACCCAAAGTATATGCATGAAATCTAAGGTCATCAGGAATTCATACCCGCCATCTCTAAAGAATGCAACTATTATGCCAATCCTTTAAATTGGATGATTAGAGAATTTAATGACTCGGGTATAACAATTATGGATTTTACAATCTAACTAGGTTTTGCAATCATGGTGATGTAATAATAGTGTAATTCATGCTAAATTGGGACTATAACTCAATGACAATAAAGGATTGAGATATCAATGAAATTTCCAATATCCATAAACTCCAAATTTGAAGAAGGAACTTAATTGGAGAGTTGGGTTAACTTTGGGACACAATGGTTGAAAGGAGATCCATTCATGAAATCCCATATACTCATAGATAGAAACCTTAAAGAATTTTTAAAAATTTGTAGCTTAAAAAAAAATGAACCCTAGCTCTTCCTTGGGGAAAAGAAATCACCTCTTTTTCCTTTGAGAATAAAATGTTAGATGTTTTTTCTGAGTAATGAGGTCTTGGGGTAATATTAACTCCAATAAACATCCTTGAAATACCTAAAATGATATAGTTTTGATGTTAAAAGAGTAGGAAAAGACTAATATGCCTCTTTAAAATTCATAACTAAAAATTGATGACAGGAACGTACGGGACCTTTCCATGATCCTGGGACCAACCTATGATTATGGGTTGTACTCATAGTTTGGAGCTGGATGAGAGTTCTCTTAACATGATAAAATAACCCTTGGTATGACTTAAAGATCTACCTATGGTAATAGCTTGATTGGTAGGTTTGACGGTCCAATTAGTGGCATTTGTGGGACTCTCGATCATGCCTAGGATAGTGGTTTCAAAGCATAATCGTGGTTCCCTCTCGTTGTAAGAAGGTACATTTTGTCAACTTTTAGATATTGGGGTTGTCTTTATCAGATGAGAATATTATACAGTTATACAATGTAACCACAGTAGTGGTTTGACTCGTGGTATCTCACTGTAGAGCAGTTCTTCACTAAAATGACCATAACATTTTACTCTGATGTCAGATTAAGGTAAAAATAGATGTTTTGGTAAGTTAATTCAAATATATATCATTTGGTTGGTCTGGATCTCACAGATGCATCAAAATTTGGAATGTTTGCTTGTTTGAAGCTGATTATTTCTTTAATAGTTGATTGATAAGGGAGGTTTTGGATCAGTTAAGTTCTAGATGGTTCTTTTAGCCTTGGTACATGGAAAAATCTTTTCTCATCCTGTTAAACATAATTTTTAACCATAAATGTACTTGAAGAATTGCTATAGCCTTGGCTTGGATCTTCTGGGGTGTTACAATTTCTCTTCCTTAGGGTCATTCACCCACAAATAGAAACTGACTGAGTTGGAAGGTTAGGGAAAAAGAGTTGTAATTCCTATATTTCTTCACCTCTTCTCCTTATATTATTGGAACCTTTTTACATTATTTGTACCTGAAATTCCTACACCGATTTCCTAAGAGATGAACACTGATATGGTATTTAGTCGGTAACTGAAACATGGACTAAAATTGAATCATTGAAATATGCTATGGCATGAGAATAACTGGATGACATCAGAATAGAAAGAATTAATTAATTAAAGAAAAATATATCTTCAAAATGGGACTGAGTTTGAAGGGAAAAGAAGGGGGGTACTTGGTCATCATGTTTGCCTCTGCTTCCCAAGTTTCTCCCTCAATCAACTGATTTCGCTGAGGAACCTTTACTAATGTAACCTCTTTATTCCTTAACCTACAAACCTGGAGATCAAGAATTTCAACAGGTACCTTTTTTATAAGATAGACTATCTTGCATGCCCATATTTTCTAAGGGCACAATGGATAACGCTCAACTTATACGTTAATTTGGTGCCAGGCAGTCATTATCAATATATTTAACCAACAAGAGTCGGGGTCGAATCCACGATGAATAATATGAGTGGCGATTGAGTAAATTCCAAATAGAAGTGCTTGCTAAAATTCAAACCTATGGTATAAAGTGGTTTGGGGTTTTTCAATCGTGTCAAATGCGAATGCAAATCTTGGACTAATTAATTAGAACGGATCTTAGGATTATACCTTCCTAGTGGCAAGATGTACATGGGAACATGATAATTCGATGTGAATTCTAATCATTGATTATATAGTAGGCTAGGTCTAATGTCCTTGAAGCTAGTTTTTCAACAAAACCACAAGTATTTTACCCATTGGCTCTTTCGAGCACTTAACAAGTGTGTCAATCAAAACCACCCAATACCTCAATCAAGGTATCCCTATTTCTAGGATGATACCTATGGTATAGTTAACTTCACAACCACCCTTGTTTCTAAAATAGTGATAGATTAGAAAACTATTAACATAATTGTCTATCATTGCTTTGGTCTCCATATCCCACTTTCAAGGATGATATGGATTCCTAAAGTTCACCCAAAACCCTTCTTTCGAAGATGGCCTAGAGCTTTCTAGAGTTTGGAGTTTTCATACATCAAACCCAATTGGGTATTTTGGGCTTTTACCTATCAAATCCCAAGCAATTTAATCAAGAAATAATAGAACCCATCATTAACAAACTCAAATCTGCACAAAAATATCACAACCCATACACAATTTCACCTTAATCAAGAATAATCTCAAGAGGTAGATCTAGCAACTCATAATGATAATAAAAATAAATTAACCAATATTTCCATCAAAGTTATCCATAAGAGAATAAAGAGAGGGAAAACCACACTTTAGAATCAATGAATCTTCAATGGGTGAAGCCAAATCTACACTTAAAAGTAACTCTAATGTCTAGTTAGCTCAAAATTTGTATAAGTTGGGCTCCGAGCTCCAAGAAATTACAAAAAACCTAAACTAAGGTTGGGAGATAGGTGATGGAATGATGGATCCACTAGAATGAATGGGTTTTGAGCCTTAAATGAGATTTAGGGTCGGGTGGTCAAAATGACACCTTTGCCCTTGGGCCATTTTCTGCTCTCACGCGATCGCAGAAGAATGATCGCGATTGCACTCACTGCGATCATGGTTATTCTATCACAATTCCAGTAGTTCAACTAGCTTAACTCACCGCGATCGTGATATTGAGGGCTAGATCCTGATCCTTCTTTAGCTTGTTCAACTCTTGCACTTCAATTCCCTTTTTGATCCTTTTAGCTCAAGTTTGCTTCTTTTTTCTCAGCTCTTGTACACCTGCAAAATATGGGAATTAGTACATTTAATCACAAATGTGCCTCACTTATACATGAAAATCATAGTAGTGTGCATGAATGTTAAGTGCAAATGAGTGGTAAATTCACCACTCACCAACAACCAATGTAGGATTGCTAATGCACTTCCTTAGCAAGGATACATGAAAGTCTACATGCTCTGCTGCAAAATATGCCAACAAATCTAACTCATGGGATACTTTGCCTAAAATATCTACAATCTCATAAGGACCACTAAAGAGGTGACTAAGATTTACTTGCTTCAAATCTCTTTACCCCTTCATAGGTAAAAATTTCAAGTAGATAAAATCACCAATAAAAAACTCAAGTTCCCTTCTACTCATATCTATATAGGACTTCTAACGACTCTAAGCCATTCTTAGTGTCACGACCTAATATCATGAGTCATGATAGGACATACTTTATCAAGTAGTAGGTAAACTAAACCATAGCCAAAATGATAAGTAATGGGCTAATTTATGGAAAAATAGGACAAATATTGAAATTATGCAAGTACTTAGATTACAAGCCATAATATATAAGAAGGATAAGATAACCAAGGATAAATAAGAAAAAAGTGTAAAATATCTCACTACCTAGTAAGTTCAGTACTAGATCCTCTAGAAAAATAATAAGAGTACTATAAGTAGCAAATATACAATAATCACAAATAGAAATACCTTCCAAAATAAAAGAGGATGAGGAAGTCAGCTCTAGCTCCAAAAGCTTACTTTTTCTGCAAACTTCGACTAACATTAACACTGCATCAATGATGACAGCTAGTACACGAATTTGCATCGTAAAATAATGCATAAGTGTAGTATGAATTCCAAAGAAATGTGTACTCAATAGGCATCATCGGCCGACTAAGCTAAATTATTATACAAATATAATAATATGTGAGATAATAACATAAGTCAGGGAAAAAGGGAAAACCTAGAATAATGCTTCAAATATTGAAAGTATGTAACCGAATAGATAATATAAAAAAGAAAATAACTTTCTATAGCATAACTGAGCCCCCATAAGCGCAAAAGACATAACAAGAGTAAATAATTAATGTGAGTCTCCATAAGCCTGGTGGATGTAATCAAGAAGAAGTAGTGATGGTAAATATCTCAAATATTCTAATCTCAAAACCATAATCGTTCATTCTTTCATACGATAAACAACAAATATAAACTGATTCCTTAATTATCATAAGTAACCTCTCAATGCCAAACTTGAATCGTTAATAGTATCTCACATGTTAGACTTGAATCATAAATAAGGTCATAAATACTAGACTCTAACCAAAAGTAATATCATCATAGATGTTAAACTCAAACCAACCTTTATATCATAATTGATGGACTCGAGCAAGTCTCAAAATATCCCAAGTACAAGTCTAGAATGGGTAGGAATA
This sequence comes from Capsicum pubescens, assembly GCA_030864215.1. Classification (NCBI taxonomy): domain Eukaryota; kingdom Viridiplantae; phylum Streptophyta; class Magnoliopsida; order Solanales; family Solanaceae; genus Capsicum; species Capsicum pubescens. Next base: position 204,279,122 of record CM061540.1, read on the forward strand.
TGTTTAAACCCTCACCAGCATCAAGAAGATAAATTAGGATAAAAGTAGAGGTCTTATTAAGTCTATAGTGAGATAATAGTAATCTTGACTAATGTTGGCTGAAGGGGCCCATTTCTAACCCCAAAAGTCCATTCTAAGGCAATTTTTATTCTGGACTAGACTAAGGTTCTAAATCCCACTACAAAGTTCTATATAAGTCTCATCAGTTGAGGATTAGAGCTTCGAATATTTTGAAGATAGCTTTTCGGACTCAATATGGTCATTATGAGTTCTTGGTTATGTACTTTGGGTTGACCAATGTCTCAGCCGCATTCATAGAGTTGATGAACTAGGTGTTTTGATTGTATCTAAAATTCTTTGTTATTATATTTATAGATGCTATCTTAGTTTATTCTAAGAGTGAGGTTGAGAATGAGGAGCTTTTGCGAATTGTGCTTCAGAGATTGATGGATGAGAAGTTGTACGCCAAGTTCTCCAAGTGTGAGTTTTGGTTGGGGTCTGTTTCTTTGTTGGGTCACGTAGTCTCTATGAAAGGTATTATGGTTGATTCGACCAAGGTTGCAGTAGTTTGTGATTAGGCTAGACATACTTTGACAACCGAGATTCAAAGTTCTATTATCTTAGCAGGTTATTATCAATGTTTTGTTTAGGGCTTCTCATCTATTGCAACTTTATTTACCATGTTGACTCAAAATAAGACTTCTTTCTAGTGGTTTAATGCTTATGAGGAGACCTTTTAAAATTTCAAGAATTTGTTGACTTCATCTCCTATCTTGACTTTACCCAAGGAGTGCATGGGTTTTACCATCTTTTGTGATACTTTAGGTGTTAGTTAAGGTGATGTGTTGATGTAGGAGGTTAAGATGCTTGATTATACTTCTCCTCAGTTGAAGCCCCATAAGAAGAATCACCCTACCCTTGATTTAAAGTTGTGTATGGTGTTTTTTGCTTTGAAGTTATGGAGGCACTACTTGTATGTAATCTATTGTGATATTATCTCAGATCATCATAGCCTATCGTACTTCTTTACCCAGTGGGATCTTAATAAGAAGCACTGTCGTTAGCTTGAGTTGCTTAAGCAATATAACTTTACTATTCTCTACCATCCGTGAAAGGATAATATGGTTGAAGATGCCTTGAGATAGAAATCAACTAGCATAGGTATCTTGACGCATCTTTTGACCCAATAAAGGCCTTTAGCCTTATAAAATTAGTCTTAATCTAACTAGACTGTTAGGCTTGATATTTCGACACATGGATGCATTTTGGAATTTGTTGAGGTTAGGTCCTCTTTGATAGAGCAAATTCGATCTCATTAGTTTAAAGATGTTGGATTGAGGGCGATTTGGGATATGGTGCTTAGCAACAAAGATAAGGAAGCCTTGCATGATTTAAAGGGGGTTTTGAGGGATGGGGGCCGAGTTTGTGTTCCGACAATGAGTGATTAGATTTGATTGATTTTGGAGAATGATTATTATTCCATATATTTCATCCATCTGGGAGTGACTAAGATGTATCGTGACTTGAGGCAACATTACTGGTGGGGTGGTTTGAGGAAGGATGTAGTAGATTTTGTAGCTCATTGCCTTTGTTGCCAGTAAGTGGAGCCCGAGCAATTGAGATATGGTGGATTTCATTAGAGGTTACCCATTCTTGAGTGGGAGTGTGAAAAGATCACTATAGACTTCACGATCGGGTTTCCTTGTACTTCTCATAGATCTGATAGTGTTTGGGCCATTATGGATTAATTGACAAAGTCTGGCTATTTTCACTCCTTTGTTGGACTATTTCAATGCTGAGAGGCTGGATCATATCTTTATTCGTGAGATTATGCAAAATTATGGTGTGGCGGTGTCTATCATTTCAGATTGAGGTTCTTTGTTCACTTCTCACTTTGGGAAGAATTTTTAGGATGAGTTGGGTACTTGGCTTGACCTTAGCATAATATTTCACCCCTGGAGTGATGATCTGTCAGAGTGAAATATAAAGGTTTTTGAGGATATGCTCCATATTTTTGTGATGGATTTTGGTGGCCACTGGGAGCAGCTTTTGGCTTTAGCAAAGCTTACCTACTATAATAGCTACCATTCCAGTATCGATATGGCTCATTTTGAGGCTTTGTATGAGGGGTGTTGTCGCTCTCCAGTGGGTTTGTTTGATGTTTATAAGGTGGGACCTTGAGGTAGAGACTTGCTGCGTGAGTCTTTGGATAGAGTTCAGATCATTTAAGATAGTCTTTGAGCATCTTAGAGTAGGTAGAACCTCTATGTAGACCGTTTACTTAGTGCCTTTAGATTTGATGTTGGTGATCATGTTTTCCTTTGAGTTTCACCCATAAAGAGTGTGAACAGGTTCGGGAAGAGTGAAAAGCATAGCCCCAGGTATATTCGCACATTTGAGATTCCCCGAACTGTGAGTTATGTGGCTTATGAGTTAGCCTTGCCCCAAGTTTTATCAATTTTTCATCAAATTTTTCATGTTTCCATGCTTCACCATTTCATTCTGAATGTGTCTCATGTCATTCATTAGGAGTCGGTTTAGTTAGATGAGAGGTTGCCTTTTATTGAGAAATCGATCTCTGTTTTGGCTAGGGATGTTAGACGGTTATATTCTAGAGTTATCCCAGTAGTTAAGATTCAGTAGAGACATCAACCTATAGACAAGGATACTTGAGTGGTCCAGTCTGATATGCATAGTTCTTATCACCAATTCTTTGTTGATTCAGGTATTTCTCTTGCTTTAGTTCGAGGACAAACTAGATTTTTAGTGGTGGATGATGTAACGACTAGACTTTTGATGAATTATGTGAAAAATGTGTTTTTGCTAGTTTACCCCTCACTTTAGTTGCATTGTGATATTTATATGGTGGGTGGTGATTGGCATGGTTCCCAATGTATTTTGTTGCCATTTATGTGATTTTATGATTTTTTCCAGCTTTGAGGTCCTTATAACTAATTTCAGTTTTTATGAATCGTGCAACAGATGGTATAACAGACTGTTCCAGAAGATTCAAAACGTTGACTTTAGGGTGGTAACATGGTTGGTGTGGTTTCATAGCTTTTAAATCTCATTTCGACCCTTGATTTGGAAAATTTTGGGTTTCGGGGGTCAACTTCGTGAAAATGGTATTTTTCCAAAAATCTGATATAGCCATTTATCTGGAGCGTCGAATTTAATAGGATTCCATAGTTTGTTAGCATTCATGGTATTTGGAAGGAATCTCGAGGGGGCTACAGAGACATGGAAAATTACCAAGTCCTCAGCTGGTGCATCGACTTTCTGGTGCACCCGCGATCACGAGCCTTGGTCTGTGATCGTGATTGGGCCAGCAGGGGAACTATCGTGATCACAACCCTTGTCCGTGATCGTGATACATCTGTCAGGCAAGTTACCGCGATTGCGGTTCTGGTCCATAATTTTGAGTACTGGTATGTATATATATCCCTGTGTTTTCACTATTTTCACCATTTTTGAGACATGGAGCTTAGGGTTTTGTAATTTTGATCCATTTTCTTCACTTCCAAGCTTGGTTAAGCTCTATTATACTAATTTCAGCTAATTTCTTCTATACTCAACAATAAATTCTTGTTTTAAACATGGATTAAATGTAAAATTTGAGGATTTTGGTCCATAAGGCCTAAAAAGTGTATTTCACCTATTTAAACCCCAATTTCACTTGATTGAGTTTTTAATCCTAAATTATCCATTTTCCCTCAATTTTACCTTCAAAATAACTTCGATTCTTAATTTTTAAATGGATTTCGAAGATTTTACACAGTAAAGTTTAAAAATATTTTTTCTTCAATTTGAGCCTCTTTTTTGACTCATCTTCTCTTGGGTTATCCATGGTAGATTCCAAAAATTATGGGGAACATGCTTTTGAAACAAAGTTATGATTTTGCCCTTTTTTCAATAACCCATTTTGGAGTCCATTTTGACCCCGACTCAAAACGAGGAAATATGGCTATCGTTAGTTTCTTTTGATGCATAGATTCTATATTTTGATGTTTTAGTTGATTTTGGAACTGTTCGTGAGAAGTAAGGTCGTGGATTGAAGGCTTGCCCACCCATTTTTGAACTTCGAGATAGGTTATGGCTTAACTCTTTCAGACTGGGATGGGTAGTTAACTCGTATGCAAAAGCATGTTAAGGGTGAGGGAACTAATCATGAAAAATATCTATCTTATTGTGTTGTGCCCGTGTGGGTGCCTATATGTTATGTAATAGGCTGATTTAGTATATTATATTCTATATGTGACTGTGTGGGGTCCTATGTGAGTTGATAGCCTGCGTACATGAGAATAATTGCGCTTTGTTTGATGAAAAGTATATTGTGGTACCAAGTGCATACTGTGATGTATTCATACTCTAGTGGCATATGAATCATGTTGGATTTCATGAATGGTTGGAAATAACGAGTGAATATTTGGATCACATGATGGTATATTGGTTGGTGGTGAAAATTCTCATTTTGTTGTGGAAATAATCATTGTGGTTCGTTGTGAGCATTGCATCCTCATACTTACTCTTGAAACAGTGTTACCACCGTTGAAATATTGAGAAACATTGGCAACACCTTTTTATGACAGAAATGTAACATCTTATAAAATCCTTCCCAAGAGATGTGCCGCAGAGGAGATACGGATATATGGATTTAATACGGGTTAACGAACCCCTATGGGTCCTATGTTTGGAAGATTTAGCTTGGTAGGTGTATACAGAGATGGTGCAATGGTCTCGAAGGTTGTATGATAACCTCGTGCATCATCATTATCATCATTCTTGTTGTACTTATGTCACGACCCGAGGCTACCCCCTAGTCACAACAATGGTGCTTATGGTTACAAGTGAGCACAAGCTAACCCCTAAATTGATACCTGCTATGAGCACTGAGTAATACTGTAATGTAATGTATGAGCGGAAGATGCACTGATAATGTACTATAAAAATGAATATTAGAATACGAAGCAAAGCATATCTGAAATAACTGATAAAATACTAGAAACCAAACTGTCTATATGAAACAACTACTAATACTGAAATAACTAACTAACTGTCTAACTGATTGTCTAAAAGCATCTAAACATAATGAGGAGTTGATGGCACAGACCCCCAACTAACTCCAACCGACCGAACATGAGAAAGCACTAAAGTAACTGAAATAAACAAATCATGTCCTCGATAGATGAGAACTCACTATTAATGCTGCAAAGTAATGCTGAGATGACTAAGAGTGGTTGGGGAACTGTGTGTCTGAACGTATGTTATAAGACAACATAGCGCAAAAAAAGTATGCAGTCAGTTCTTTGAATGTACTGGTATATGAGATGAGAATCGTCTGAAATACATGAGATATCTAAGCATAAATGCATTAACATGTATTATTAGAGAATGCAAGACACAACATAAACATGTTTCTAAGATAATCTGTAATATGAAAGACTGAAAGCTATATAACTGAATAACTAAAAATCTACACACTTGGTCAAGAAAATCCGAACTGAATACACTGATTACTGTACTAACACTGTGGGAGGTATCAAGTAACTGATAAACCCCAATCTGAGATAATCGGGGACCAACCTGTAACTACAGTTGGAACGGTGTTAGTACCATGCCACGGGTACTAACACTGGCTTTGTCGATCAACTAAACTGGTGTCAAGAAGGACTAAGGAGTCACCCTATATTGGAAGGTTCTCTCATGATATTTATATCAACCCTCAACTGGAAGGAAGACATCTCAAACCTTCGCTGGATACATAGTTCTGGAACTCAGGGACTGTTACTAATGTCACACGCTTTACTGAAAGGTTAGCCTCCATCCCTGGGTTAGCTCGGTGATAAATCCTACTCCGAACTGAAATAACACTGTTAATGAACTGAACTGAATCCATAGAACATGACAACTGACATTGCTCATCATGATCATAACAACTGAGTAAATGGTAATCTTCATGGTTTAACTGTAATCATTACTTGAAAGATCCGAAGTCATGTAAAACACATAGGTATCGGGTGTTCATAACCCGCAAGCTCTAAATGACCATAAATTATGACAATAAGATTTTAAAATGATAATATGGGATCATTGTTCAAAAATCGAAACATTGACATTTTATCAAATATGTGAGGATCATAAACTTGAACATGTGAATGTCTTAAGAATGAGGAAACAATATGATTAAATGGTTAAATTCATAATTTGGGTATTTATTCGGAAATCAATTGATCATGACGTGGGGATTACAATACTCAAAACATTATATGACTCATTCCACTTGAAAACACGTGTAAACACAACTTGTAATTGAATTAACAAGAGATTCGTTGATTTATTTCATCTTAAAAATGTATAAACTCTTAAATTAAACCAAAAGAGGATTTTTGGGCTCCATGGGTGAAAGGGACCCATGGATGAACATCCCAAATACCTAAAGCTTTTAAAACTTTGTAAAGAAAGCCTATTCTTGATGCTTTCTCAAAGGTTCTTGAACTTGGGATCTTGAATTCTTGATTACTTGGGAAAAAAGGAATTGAATTTATTCTTGGAGAAGAAGGAGGGTTTTCTTGCGAGTGATTTTGAGAAGAAGGGCAAATAATGCCCTAAAAGATGCCCCAAGTTGTGTTATGGATGATTTGGGTTGAGGGGGAAATGACCCAATTGCCTCTCAATCATTTACATCAAGAACTGGATGTAGCATCCTCACCGTGACACAGTCTTATCACGTTCGAATAAATCCCTCACCATGACACGGTCAGTATGAGGTCTGGATTAATGCAGTGATGCGGGCTTTTTGCAGTGACCCACTAGTTTTGTGATCCAAACATGCCCAAAACATTGTTAAAAAAATCCAAAAATCCTCTGAGGCATACTTTTTACATCCCTGAACATGAATTAACTCAAAAACCAATTTTTCGTGGTCGGGAAGACCAAAATAAAAATCCTTGAAGTTTATAGGTCTTGAAAATGACTAAGTCCTCCCCAACACTTAGTGAAAATTTCAAGCCTTAAGCCTCTTATGCATGCACCTAGGAGGTTAATCGAGCTAAGAGTATTACGGGGTATCACAATATCTCCCCCTTAGGAACATTTATCCTCGAATGAGGATGGTTAGACTGAAAGTAATGTACTAAGGCAACTAAAATCATATACTGAACATGAATGACTTGGAACCTGATTACACAACCGAGTCTGAAAACTAATACATGAACTGAACTGGTTTCGCGAAAGCCTGCAATGACATAAGAATGGTTACATAGATAGAACAGAGAATGGAAAAGAATCAATCTAAAGAAATATCATTAACTCAAGCTGAATCTGAGTTTGCGGTGAAAAGATGAGGGTACTTGGTTCACCTATCTGCTTCTGCTTCCCAAGTAGCTTCCTCAACAGACTGATTCCGCCAAAGGATCTTAACAAAGGAAACTTCTTTATTTCTTAGTCTATGAATCTAACGATCAAGGATCTTAACTGGGACATCCTCGTAGGATAGGCTATCCTTAATGTCCATATCTTCGAAAGAAACGACTACAGTTGAATCACCAATACATTTCTTTAATAACAAAACAAGGAACATCGGATGCGCTGATGCCAAATCTGCAGGCAACTCAAGCTCATAAGCTACCTTTCAATAATGATTCAAGATTTTATAAGGGCCAATATATCAGGGACTAAGTTTCCCTTTATATCCAAATCTTTTCACTCCTTTAATAGGCAAAATTTTCAAATAAACTAAATCACTAACTTCAAATTCAAGATCTCTTCTCATCACTTCTACGAAGGAGTTCCGACGACTTTAGGCTGTTTTCAGCCTCTCCTGAATCAACTGAACTTTCTTCATTGCCTAAAACACTGAATTTGGCCCTATCAAAACAACCTCACCTACTTTAAGCCAACCAATAGGAGATATACATCTCCTTTCATAGAGAGCCTCAAACAGAGCTATCTTAATACTAGAGTGATAACTGTTATTGTAAGCAAACTCAATCAAAGGTAAGTGGTTATCCCAACTAGCTTTAAAGTCAATAACACATGCCCTCAACATGTCTTCTAAGGTTTGAATGGTCCTCTCTTCCTGACCATCTGTCTAAGGATGAAAAGTTGTGCTGAGAAGAACTTGGGTACCAATACCCTTCTGAAAAGCCTTCCAAAAGTTAGAGGTAAACTGAGTACCTCTATTTAAAATGATAGACAAAGGAACCCCATGCAATTTAACTAACTTTCTTAGATAGAGTCTAGAATAAGCCTCGGCTGAATACTACATATGAACTTGCAAGAATGATCTCACTTTTTCATTATATCAATAATTACCCATATCAAATCATGTTGACGACGCGTATGAGGCAACTCTATCACAAAATCCACGTTCACCACTTCCCACTTCCAAGTGGGGATGCTAAACTCCTCCAATGTACCACTAGGCCTTTAATGCTCAAATTTAACCTGCTGATAATTTGGACACTTAGCCACAAACTTTACTATATCCTTCTTATACCACTCCACCAATAGATTTCCCGTAAATCGTAGTAAATCTTAGTGGATCCTGGGTGAATAGAATACCGCACACCATGCGCTTCTGCAAATATATGCTTTCTCAATCCATCAACACACAAAACACATAACCTTTCTTGGAAATGAAGCACACCATCTCCCCATTGGTAGAAAACCTCTACTTTCTGATATCTAGCTGTTTTCTTCAACTTAACCAAACTAGGATCCCTATCTTGCTTTTCTTTCACTTTGGAAACCAATGAAAATTCCAAACCATTCTGAACCCATATACTACCTTCAGTAGAATCAACCAACCGAACAACTAATCTATCAAGATAATGAACCGCCTGAACTAACTTTTTCTAATCTTCCTCAATATGAGCAATACTACCCATAGACAACCTGCTAATGGCATCTTCCACTACATTGACCTTTCTCGAATGATACAACATACTCATATTATAATATTATAATAACTCAATCTACCTTCTCTGACGAATATTTAGATCTTTCTACATTAATACGTACTATAAACTCTTATGGTCTGTGAACACATCAACATGAACCCTATAAAGATAATGTCTCTAAATTTAAAAAAAAACACAACCGCTACCAACTCAAGATCATGGGTAGGATAATTCCTTTCATGGGGTTTAAGCTATCTAGAGGAATAGGCTATGACCTTGCCTTTCTGCATCAAAACACAACCAAGACCAACTCTAGAAGAATTAGAGTAAACTACAAATCCATCAGAACCATCTGGTAAAGTCAAGACTGGGGTGGAAATAAGTCGAGTATTCAACTCCTAAAAACTCTTCTCACAAGAATCTGACCACTGAAAATTGACCTTCTTCTAAGTCAATCGAGACATAGGGGATGCAATAGAAGAAAACCCTTCACAAACCATTTGTAATAGCCAGCTAAAGCCAATAAACTCTGAATATCTTATGGAGAAATGGGTTTAGGCCAATTTCTCACTACTTTGGTCTTTAGAGGGTCAACTGTAATGCCATCACAAAGAATACTATGGCCATGAAAAGCTACTGATCTTAGCCAAAATTCGCACTTACTAAATTTTGCAAACGACTGATGAGCTCTAAGGGTCTGCAACACAATTCTCAGATGGTCTGCATGATCATTCTCACTACGGAAATAGACAAGGATATCATCAATAAAGACTATGATGAACATGTCCAAGTACTGTTTGAACACCTATTCATAAAGTCTACGAAAGCTGAAGGGGAATTCATTAGTCCAAAAGACATAACTAGGAATTCGAAGTGACCATACCGAGTTCTGAAAGCTATCTTCAGAATGTCACATTCTCTGACTCTAAGCTAATGATAGCCAGATTTTAGGTCTATCTTAGAGAAATAAATAGCACCCTTAAGTTGGTCGAACAAGTCATCAATTCAGGAGAGTGGATACTTATTCTTGATTGTGATTTTTTCAACTGACGGTAGTCGATACACATTCTAAGAAACCGTCTTTCTTATGCACCAACAGGACTGGTGCACCCCATGGAGAAATAATGGTCCTGATGAAACCCTTATCTAAGAGATATTTTAACTGTTCTTTCAGCTCCTTAAACTAAGTTGGAGACATTCTATAAGGTGGAATAGAAATAGGTTGGATATCTGGAAGGAGATCTATTCCAAAGTCAATTTCCCTTTAAGGAGGAACTCTGAGAAGATCTTCAGGGAACATATTTGGAAATTCCCATACTACTGAAACTGACTCAAGACTTGGAGCCACAGAACCAGAGTCTGTGACTCAAACAAAATGGTAAAATCACCGTTTAGATATTAACTTTCTTGCTTTAAGATATAAAACAATCTGACCCCTAAGCACTGAAGTACTACCCCTTCATTCAATAACTGATTCATTTGGAAACTAAAATTGAATGAAACTATTTCTACAATCAACTAAGGCATGACATGAGAGGAGCCAATCCATGTCTAGAATGACATCAAAATCAGTCATTTCTAACTCCAAAAGATTAACTTATGTAATTTTTGGAGATACTATGATTAGAAAATTTATCTATACTCATATGGCTTTAATACCCACTGGGGTAGAAAATGAAAAAGGCTTTGCTAATGTTTTAGGACCGACACCAAAGTTCACGACTATATAAGGAAAGGCTAAAGAAAGTGAAGCTCTAGGATCTAAAAATGCATAAACAAAAAGATGAAAAACCTATAACGTACCAGTGACCATATCAGGAGAACTTTTTTAATTATGTCAAGTCTGGAGAGCATACAATCTATTCTAGCACTGCCCACTGGTAGAACTAGAAGTAGCACATTGTTGAGTCAGGCAACCTGCTGGAGCTGAAGAACAATTGGACTGACCTTGCTGACCAGCCCTCAGGCAATCTCTAACTTGTGTCCTGGCTTGCCACAACTAAAATGCATATAACTACCAGCCTTACACTCACCTTAATAATTCACACCATATTTCCTGTAGAGAAGATTAGTACGACCACTGTTTATATTGCCCTAGGATTTAGTGCCTGGCGCCCTGTCCTGACTATCTTGCCTGAACAAAGGCACTGGCACACTAGATGAAGATGTAGCTGGGGCTGAAAAATTATGGCAGAACTGAGAACAGTTACCACTTTCTAATCTTGGCTGAGAAAAGTTAAAACTACCTATTCTGGCCTTCTTATTCTCTCTATTTATCTCCTTACGTTTTTCCACCTCAATCCTCTAAGAATGAACCAAAAGCCTAAATAGGTCAATAACCTTAATCAACATGGTAGTTCTACACTCCTTAACTACACTATCAGATACACCAAACATAAACTTACTCATTCTAGACCTATTATTCGCCACCATAGAAGGAGCACACCTCACCAACTAAGTGAACATAAGTGAGTACTACTTTACGCTCATATTACACTACTTTAAATTGATAAAATCTTGAACCTTAGCTTCTCTAAACTTTAAGGGAAAGAACTTGTCTAAGAAAGCTATGGAAAAATTCTCCGACTCTACGCAGTCCTGGATCAACTCTATGGTCTTTCTTCCACTACTTAAACTAGGTGTGATCTACATCCTACAACTGATATGCAGCCAACTCTACACCCCCACTCAAAGTGATACCCATGATATCTTTCACTTTCTACACCATATCAAAAAACTCTTGTAAATTCTCCTAAGACTAGGATCCTAAAAAAGAGGATTCATCAGAGATAAATCCTAAATCTTAACTACAGTTATATTTGCCAATGGGCAGAAGCAAAAACCTGCTGGTTATTTTGGGCATCTGCAAAGTAGGCTAAGGTATAAAGAGGAATAAAGTAGAAACAGGTGGGGGTGCAGGCTACTCCCTGTTACTTCTTTCATTGTTTCTTTTAGGAGAAATTATCAGTAAATAAAATTAAGAATGAGTTAGAAAGAGGAATAATGTTGATATCATTCTCTTTAATACGACATGAACACTGAAAACAGGTAAACTTTCCTAAAATGTCTCATAGCCTCTTATTCATAAGTATGGTAGGCTTAACACCCATGCACAAGACTCTACTCAATGCATCTTTCAAACTCAATAGGACACTTTAAAACCTTAGGATAAGATAAAGAATTTTTTCACGACCTGAGCCTTCTGCCTAGTCACGACAATGGTGCTTACAGTCATAAGTGACCACAAGCTAACCCCTGAACTGGTACCTACTGTTAGCACTGATAATACTGTAATGTAATACATGAGCGAAAGATGCACTGATAAGGTACTGTAAAACTAAATACTTTATTATAAAGCAAAGCATATCTGAAATATCTTATAAAATACTAGAAACCAAAATGTCTATCTAAAATAATTATTAATACTGAAATAACTTACTTATTATCTAATCAATTATCTAAAAGCTTCTAAACATCATGAGAAGTTGATGGGATAGACCCCCTACTAATTCCAACTTGCTGAACATCAAAAAGTACTAAAGTAACCAAAATAAACAAATCATTTCCTTTATTGACGAGGACTCACCACTACTGCTACTGAGTAATACTGAGCTGTCTAAGAGCGATCGAGAAGGTGTGTGTACGAACCTATGTTATATGACAACATAGAACAAAGAAAAGTATGAGATAAGTACTTTGAATATACTATTATATGCGATGAGGATTGGCTGAAATACATGAGGTATCTATGCATAAACTCATGAACATGTAATATCTGAGAATGCAAGACCAAGCATAAACATGTTTCTGAGATAATCTATAATTTGAAAGACTAAAAGTTGCATAACTAAATAAATAAAATTTTGTACACTTGGTCAAGCAAACCAAAATTGAATATACTGATTATTGTACAGATACTGTAGGAGGTATCTTATAATGACATGCCTCAATCTTAGCTAATCGAGGTCGAACCAGTAAACCAGTTGGAAGGGTGCCAGTACCATGCCATAGGTACTAACACTAGATGTGTGGATCAACTGAACTGGTGTCCTGAAGGACTAAGAAGTCACCCTCTACTGGCAGGTGCTCTCATGAGATATGTGTCAACCCTCAACTGGCAGGAAGATATCTCAAACCTATGCTGGCTACATAATTTTGGAACTCAGGGACTGCTAATAAAGGTCACACCCTCTACTGGAAGGTGAGCCCCCATCCCTGGATTTTCTCAGTGATAAATCCTACTCCCAACTGAACTGACAATATTACCGAACTGAACTGAATTCACTGAACATAACAAGCGACATTGTTATCATGATCATAAAAACTGAGCAAATGATAATATTCATTGTTTAACTAAGATCATTACTTGAAAGATATGAACTCATTTAAAATACATATGTATCAGGTGTTCAAAACCCACAACACTGAATGACCATAAATTATGATAACAAGCTTTTAAAATGATAATATGGGATCATGATTCAAAATCCAAAACATAGACATTTTATCAAACTTGTGAGGATTATAAACTTAAACATGGGAATGTCTTAAACATGATGAAACAATATGATTACATTGTTAAATTCATAATTTGAGAATTTATCCTGAAATTAATTGATCATGACATTGGGATTGCAAAACTCAAAGAATTATATGACTCACTCCACGTGAAAACACTTGTAAACATAACTTGTAATTGAATTAACAAGAGATTCATGGATTTATTCTATCTTAAATATGTATAAACTTATAAACTAAATGAATAGAGGGTTTTTGGGCTCCATTGGTGAAAGGGACCCATGAATGAAAATCCCACATATCTTAAGCTTCTTAACTTGGAAAGGAAACACTATTCTTGATGCTTTCTTAAAGGTTCTTAAACTTGGGAGGCTTGAATTCTTGATTACTTAGGGAAAAAGGAATCAAATTTATTCTTGGGGAAGGGGGGGGGTTCTTGATTGTGATTTTGAGAAGAAGGGCAAATAATGCCTTAAAAATGCCCCAAGTAGTGTTATGGACGATTTACATTGAGGTTGAAAATAACTAATTGCCTCTCAATCATTTAAATCAATAACTGGTCATAACATCCTAATCACAACACAGTTTTATCATGGTCGAATGAATTTCTCACCGCGACACGGTCAGTATGAGGTTGGAACTAATGTCGCGATGCGGACTTATCACGGTGACCTACTGGTTTTGTTATCCAAACATGCCCCAAAACTTGTCCAAAAAATCTGAAACTCCTTTGAGGCATACTTTTTTCATTGCTAAACATGAATTAACTCAAAAACCAATGTCTCGGTGTCGAGAAGACCAAAATAAAAATCCTCAAAGTTTAGGGGTCTTGAAAATGTCTAAGTCCCCAACACTTAGTGAAAATTTCAAGCCTTAATCCCCTTATGCATGAAACTAGGGGATGAATCGGGCTAAGAGTATTATGAGATATCACAACTTACTTCATTATACTTGTAATGTCATTGTATTCCTATCTTAACAACTCGCTAACCTAATTGTTCTATCTTTCTTTACTTGTACTTGAAAATTGTGAATATGTTGCTCTTCTTTGTTCTACTTGTATGTGATTTACTATATATTTGTGAATTATTTTTTAGTGTTGTTAAAATATATGTTATATATTAGAACTGTTAGTGCAGGTAGTGTGCACTACCATTGTTGGAAAATTTTTGGTTGTAGGTTACCTGCCCTTAGTGAATTTTTGTATGCTTTATTTTCTGCTTTTCTCAGTTGGCCTATGATACCTACTGAGTAAAACTAGACCGTACTAACAACTACTATGCCCTTTTACTACCGATTGATGTTCAGATGCACCCCATGTTGCTTGATTTGGGTGATATTTAGAACTCGAGTTAGTGGTCGATTTTCTGGCGTCCGAATGTGTTCTGCTACCTTTTCCTTATCATAGTATGTGTTTACTTGTATTTCAAAGACAAGGTTTATAAATAGTAGAAATCTTATGTATATTATTTGGATTTGAGTTGTACTAGATAAGTTCTAACATCATTGACGTCAGGTTTTGGGGAGTTATGATATTGTTATTGGCTATGTTCCTTTTCATATTTATAACACTTCAATGGTTTGACTTTATTTTAGAAGCCTTACCTTGAAATTTTGAGTATTATTTCCCCTATGTATCAGTTTGTGTGATGGGCTTACTTGTCATGGTTCGTCGCGACAAGTGCCATCATGATCCTTTGTATTTTGTGTCGTGACATGGGGCCAACTTATGTAATTTGACTTTTGAAACTGCCAACACGTCTCTCTACACTCAAGGATTATTTATTCTCAAGAATGAGTAAATTTTTAATCTAAATTATACTCAATTAAACTCATAAAAAACTAGGGATTTATGACTAAATTAGATAATTAAACAAAGAATTATACAGAAACTTAGGATTTTAATGAGAAAACAACTTTATCGAGCTTAGAACATCCCACTATAAACCAAGAGTAAATCTCCTAATTCTCAAACCTCTCTAAGTTTATATTGTTCTTGGGAGTTGAAGAAAATGGGAGAAAAATTTATGGGGGCAGAAATAAGTGCCCCTGCAGTTACTACTTAAGCGGTAGCTGCTAAAAAGATGTTTAGGATCGCTTACGAGATCTCTGGAACTTAGCCAAACTCTATGATGTTTCCCAAATTACACCTCTAAGAAATTATGAAGCGGTCACTTGTCAAATATATAACCCAACAAGGTTGGGGCCGATCATACAAGGAATAGGTCGAAAATCTGTCACGAGTTTACTGATGTAATTGGAAATTATAGAAAGTAAATTGTGGTTTTTTTCTAAATGTAAGAGTTACAATAAAAATTCTGGGTAATTAGGGTTGTTATTAATATGACGATCACAAGGAATGTGTTCCACCTAATTTTATAAATTCACAGAGTGTTTGTGCTTGTTAAACTATCTCGATCCCTTATATGCAAAATCTAACTAGTTATGTATCATCTAATTATATCTCAACCTTGGTTTGGGTGACTTGCAGTCATAGCATAGCGGTATCATAGTGTCGCATTGCTAACCCTTTTTTAGATCTTAATTAATGATCTTATCTTGATCATAAGTTAATTAGATAAAGGTTAATTGCATCAAATTATTGGGGTGTTTTTTTTCCTAATATCTACCTCTCTTTCGAGCGAGTATGAAATACAGTTAAGTTTCTAACATTTGCAACCATCAAGAAAGTAGTCAAAATCAAATAAATCCAAATATATGTAAGTACACCAATTTAGAACAACTTTGCACTATAGCTGTTTTGTTAATCCACCAGGGTTCCCACAACCCTTTTTATGGGGTTTATCTACTCATGAATGTAATAACACATATAGATTCTATAGATGGAAGCATAAGAATGAACTTACAAAGAATAATAATGAACACCTAAAATCTTAAATTTATTTCAAACCCAAAAAATCAAGAACAATAATTCAAAGATCAATAATGTATCTTAGCATGATAAAATAATGTAAAAAGAGTATAAAGTGCATATATTGATAATAAAATATCCAAAGGCTATAGATATATCCGAACACCTATCCTAAACATTGTAGAAAACCAGGGTCGCCACTAACCTATGAGGCAACCTACGGGTAGTAGGTTATACTTACGAGGTGTAAGTAGGCTCATAAAAATCAAAGGAATCTTCAAACTACAAACACCTACCTATGAGGTAACCTATAGACTGTAGGTAGTACCTACGCCTTGTAGGTAGATGACATAGGAATAAGAAAACATCAACAACTTTCTAGATCTTTAGAGAATCTACCTATGTGGGTACCAACGGGCTCATAGGTACTATCTACAAGCTCTATATTGGTTTGTAGGTAACCTACTTAGCTTCTTTTCATCACTTTTTCTTATTCTTGGCTCCAAACTCTGTTTCCCTACAAAATCAACACAAAAGCACATCATATCTAACAATAATACCTTAGTACTTGGACAATTTCCTTATTTTAAGCATCAGAAGTGCCATGAAACTATGTCATATCAACACTCTCAACTTAGAACATTTGCATGTCCTCAGGAAACTAACACATGACAGAAAAACACAATGCTTAACTAAAACAAACCTAAGGCACCTATGACAGCCAATTCATTTTTGCTCAAACTTCTAACCCCTCCTATTCACACTTTCAAAACCACTATATGGATTAATGTGGTATAACTATATGACACAAAGGAATCAACTGAAGGAATTACGATAACAACAAACAACCAAGAATATATGCAATCAATACTACCCCAAAAAATAGGTAGTTAAAAATACAACCCATGTACCCTTATATCAAGAAAGTCCCATCTCTAACAATGTCAACATACATGTAAATGAAAGGGACTACATTAAACACTCGCGCTCTCAAAATAAGTTCAAACAATGTTCATAAAATACAATAGGCTTGCCCTTACTTTCTATACCTTACTTTTTTGGACAGTTGGATTGGGATCACTAAAGGAATTTTCTAGGCTTGTAATGTAGGCTTGGGGCAGGTATAATACATATGGGACATAGTTACTCACCCTCCTTGACACTACACTTATTTTGTTGGCTCCAGTACTTAATCATGTTTCTATTATTCTCCCCCTTTGTCCTTTGTTGCTTCTTAGAATTGGGTGTGGTTTTCTTCATTCTTTACACTTATTTATTTTTTTCCTCATTTTTTCTTCTTTTTTTCTTTCTTTTCTTTTCACTCTTTTCTACCACATCCAACCCTACTTTCTATTTCATTAAACACCTTTATTTGTATCCTTTTTCAACCACACCCCCTTTAGTATCCACCTTAAACTTAGGCGATTTATCTAAGTTGAGGTAAACAGTGTCCAAGGAGGGATCATGGCAAAAATAGGCTAATTGTAATCAAATGGGAAGGTAAACATGTTAAAATGGGAAAATAGTTCTATTTAGGCTCAAATTAGGGATCAAGGAATACTTATTCTCATTTGGTTGGTATTTTAAGCTAAGAGTGGACTTATTCAAACATAGCCTATGATCATATCTCAACCAACTATCCTATAACGTAGGGAAGACTAACCAAGAAAGTTCTGAATTAAATGCACAAAGTGAACTAGGTAATTGCCTCTCACACACATGGTACAGGGTTAGATTATAACCTACTACCTATTTAGTTCCTGCAACACTAAGCTAGGGTAATGTTTTCCCTAATACTAATGCCATAACATGATTTAACAATGGTCACACATATATTAACAACACAGTTCATAAAATTTTTAGGAGAGGTATCATATTTTTCAAACACATAAACAAAAACAAAACATTTTGATTATACTTAGATTCCTTATTTATCTTCTAAATAAATAAAACAACACATAATACATATTAAGAAACAACATAATACCTAACCATGCTTTTTGTAATGCCCTGATTCCCGAGAACCGGAACGCGACATGGTGCTTATGATCACGAAGGACCACAAACTAACTCTTTTCTGATATCTGTACCTGTTCACTGTATAATATAATAAAATACATGCGTAAACTTGCCATAAGGTTCAAACATCTAAAAATATGCAATACTGGAAACCACATACTAATACATCTGTCTGAAAAGCCTCTAACTGTCTAAACTGTGGAGTTAAAGGGACAATTCCCCAACTAACTCCATCTACTAAAATCAACAAAACACTAAATGGAATATCCTCAGATGATGAGGACTCACTGCTGCAACCACTACTACAAGATCTGATAGCTAAATATACTCTGAATCTCGCTCTTCTGAACCTATGGTGGGGAAAACACCATAGCGCGAATGCATCAGTACAAAGAATGTACCGAGTATGCAATGATAGGGTAAGGTGAAATATAAGGCTTATGCATAAACATAACAATCTGAATAATATGTATTCGCTGGAATAAACATATATAGAAACTTTGCAGTTACTAATTTTGAAACATGTCCGATCAACAATACACACATGGATGCATAAAGTACAACTTAAATCATCATGACACCGAATGTTACATTTTGAACACTGACACCCGAAAATAATAATACTAACAATAAGATACTGAGTATCTGAAGCTACTAGAGCTGACATCTGTACTTATCCATATTGAGAAATCGGATAACTGATATTACTGATATTTGATATTCAAATTCACCAACTCTGGAATACTGAACAACTGAGTCTGAGATCAACCCTAATCTAGAAGGAAGTCTCTATACTCAATGATAATGATAATGGGTAAATAAGTTCGAGAGCAACCCTCATCTCGCAGGAAGTCTCTCTACTCAATGATAATGATAATGGGTAAATAAGTTCGAGAGAAACCCTCATCTTGCAGGAAGTCTCTCTACTCAATGATAATGATAATGGGTAAATAAGTTCGAGAGCAACCCTCATCTCGCAGGAAGTCTCTCTACTCAATGATAATGATAATAGGTAAATAAGTTCGAGAGTAACCTTCATCTCGCAGGAAGTCTCTCTACTCAATGATAATGATAGCAATACTGGGAGGCCTGTATCTGACAACCTCAACTTCTGCACATTAACTGTTCTTTTCTGAGACTGTTACTGAAACTGTGGGAGTGATCATTTAACCAACATGCCCCACTTAGCACAAGTGGGATCCAACCTGTACCCCAGCTGAAAGGGTGTCAATACCACGCTACCAGTAAAGGCAACTGCATAGGACCCTCTACTATTAGGACCTCAAACGAGAACGGTGGGACCCTCTACTCGCAGGACAACCACCTCATCTAACCCTCTACTCGCAGGATAGATATCTCAACCTATGCTGGCGATGTAGTTCTAGAGCATAAGGATTGCTACCAGGAATCAAACCCTCTACTCACAGGAATGTTCCCATCCTTAGCTCGCTCAGTGCTGAATCCTAATCCCAATTGAAAGACACTTAACCGGTTCTTAACTGTACTCAACTGAACTGAATCTGTTCTCACATTATGATACTTTATCAATATGACAGAGTTCGCTTGATTTCATTCTCTGATGGAGTATTTCTAAATGCCACTTACTTTTAAGATAAGCTTACTATCTCACAAAATGTACAGAGGTCTGTAACAGAGTGAATTGATAAGTAAGATTTCAGAGCTTCATGGCCCGAGTATTCTATAAAGAATGATTTCCGAGATTACTAAGTTTTCCCCAAGTTTTGAAACTAACCGGGAGTTTATTGTTCATCGCTCGATTGAGATTACCGTGAAACTGACTCGGCTCTAGACCAGCAGACTATTTCAGGCATACGTACCCCCAGCACACAATAGCATAAAGTAACACAAGATAGATAACTCATACACAACATGCCCATAGGCCATCATACACAACACATAATTGAGGACTTCACACTTAGCAAATCAAATGGCCTCATTTCTTCATATAAGCATCCAATCGAACACGTGGGGAGGATGCTTTGGGTTCACAGCAAATACTACGCACAAACATCATAGTTACCTTAACAATTCATAATGGCATTCCATCATACACCCACAACGCACCAGAAATTCAAGGAAATCAACTATCCATAGGAACAAAGCATGAATTTATCTTTTAAGACCTAATGAACCACAATGCATAGTTTCCTATTCTCTTAAATATTTTGTCAAACATATGGTAGACATATGTTAAGCATATGGATATGGCATGAAATAATAATTTGGATAACAAACATGTCAAATACTTAATTCTTCTTCACATAGGCATTTTAGCAATCACCTTACATGCACCATTTAGGGCATAAGTTTAATGATCAATTTTATGCACCACAACACCATCATCCTTCAACTTCAACATCCACATTTCTCAATTCACAATCCAACTTACATTTAGAAAATATTTGACATATCAATCAATAGTAGGGATATATAATTCCCAATAACAATTATCAAGTCATAACAAGGAAATAATGGAATAATAGTATAAATCAAGGCTTAACAATTTAAATCATCATATATTCATAATCAATTAATTTTGGACCTATTATGTTATAAAAACAAAATCTCTAGTCTCTTAGGTATTTTCACAAACAACTTACATGCACTTCTTAGGCATAGGTGGATTCATCAAGATTACAAGTATTCAATCACCCATTTCATATATTTATACATCACACACCACCATAGTTTCCACAAACATAAAAAGATCCCTTCTTGGATATCATCAACTTCAACAACATAATCACCAACCATCACACAAATACTACACACATATACTTCAACCAACACACATAATCATCCCACACATATATCTCAACCATCATGTGAATACTACACACATACACAATGAAAATTTTAAAAGTATAATCATATATATATATAAATATATACACATGTATCTTGAGCCTTTGAAAAAGGATTTGTGGGCTCTATGGACGAAAGGAGCCCATAGATAAACACTTGCATACCTTAGATTTCGTAGCCAAAGAGATTGATGGAAACAATTCGCGAAGCGAAGCCTTGAATCGATTTCCCCCTAATTGGAACCCTAACCCTAACTCCTCTTCTTCTCTTTCTCTATATCTATACATATATTTTGAGAGAGAGATATAAGAGAAATGAGAGAAAATCAATGAAAATTCTCAGCTCAAAGGGGGTATATATAGAGGGTTAAAATAATGGGAAATGACCAAAATACCTTTAAAAATCAATCAATGTCAAATCTGCCCTTCAGTGATCTATCCGATAGGCTAAAGTAAATTGGCCATAACTTTTTACTCCGTTGTACAAATTGAATGAAACCAATTTCATTGGAAAGAAGACTCTCAGGGATTTCCGTTGATATATAGAAGATCACATAGTTCATTATATACAAGGAGTTATGATCATTTAAAGTTGGAGCAAAAATACGCCTGGCCTTAGTTCTTTTCCCTGCACGTTTTACTGTTCATCACTATTCACCGTTCGATCGGAATGTTCATAACTCATCTCTCGGGTGTCCGTTTTGGGTGATCCACATATCGTTGGAAATATTATTCGATGCTCTATGAAATGGTGGGTCGAAATATAAGAAATGACACACATAAAAATTATAAATCATTCTAAGAGATAGGACCCAATACGTTTACGCACAAAATTTCGACGAAAATTTTTCTGGGGTATTACACTTTTCTACTATAATAGCACACCTTAGGGAAAAAAGACACAAAAATAAAAACCTCAAGTGGTTGGTACACCCCCACCCAAAATTAAAGTTGATGTAGTGACCCTGGTATATAGTAGTAAGTAAAGACAGAAAGGTGTAGGGATATACTTGGGATGATTTAGGCCTCATAAACAGGATCTCCCAAAACTAGGATATCATATGACTTATCACTAGGAGGTGGTGGTGGTATGTGACTATAAGAGGCACCCAATGCCATCTGGACATGCCTCTGCTCATCCAAAACAAACTAAATCATATACACTATAGTGTCCGTCTTCAAGGCTCACCTAGACTGATAAAAGTCACCCTACTCCTCTTGCTCACATTCACTCTTGGCCCTAACAGTATTGGTCTCAACATCCTTAGAAAATAAATCAAAATTCAATAGTGGAGGCATTGGCAGTGACTTCTTAAATAAAGGAATAACCAGCGGGATTGTTGGAACGTAGATCTTAGATAATGTGTGCACCTTTGACTCAAAGTAGACATCTCCCCACGCAGGCCCCATAAGTCAGACACATGATCCTTGTAGAGTTGGTCTCCCATCCAGTCCATAAGGATATCAATACACTAATTGAGCTCCCTAGAAAACCTCTATGTAGCATTCGTCATCCTAGCCTCCACTCTTGCCTCAAATGCCTCAAATATTGTATGGAACTATGGACAGATCTGACTAAATAACTTGGCTAATTCGATATCGATATGTGTCTGGCGATCACTCAACTCATACTACTAATCCACTAACTTCTATAAGAAATATTGTGGCACAGTTACCATGCTTTAAACTAGTGGGTGGGGAAAGAGTAGAACCTGGAGCTAGAGCTGAAGTGCCCGTAGCCCTCTCATTGCCCTCCATAGATGAAGGCTCTACCCTCTAGCTGCATGTATCAACATCGCGACCTGATATAAATATCTCAACATGATCAGCCAAAATATAAAATATCTCAATGCATGCCATGCCTAACGATGTAGAAAGTTGTGCTATATGTAGCACAATGGGGTTGTAATCATCCTTAATCTACCTAATATCAGCCATGCTGGTAGCCTCAACCCTATGATCAAACTCTTGAATAGCCTACACTCCTAGAAAAAAAAAATCTCTGTACCAGGTAGGGGAAAGAAATGGTGGTGAACTCGCAAAACTCTCTCTCATGAATCTTAGACCGGATACACTTAGCAAAGTCAATGTCATAGACAATTATGAGGTTAGAAATATGTACAACTCAAACCCATATGATCACATTGTTTGTAGATGTAGGACTCTACCAATGCCTTACAATGGTCAATTAAAACTTTTCTATGATGCATAATTAAACCTTTTTCATATCCCTTCACCTTGACCAAAGGGGCATATACACCTCAAGTCTTGGTCTCACATTTTTTCTTTATATGGACAAACCAATCATATGGATACTCAGACTTTGCCAAGGGTATGCGTGTAATCCCTAATCCATAATGCTACAGGTACTCAGACTTCCTTTGCATTTGTGATCTCAATGTTACGGCTGCTCAGGATTTCCCTACAAAAAATGGCTCAAAACATAATCATGATTTTTTCCCCTTAATAATGTCATCAATAAATCCATTATAGGGAAAAGATCGTCCACCATTATTAAAAGGACAAGAAATCTACAAATGAACACACTCAATTCACTAAATTTCCATACTTCGCATGACTAATTTCAAGTATTGCAGACCACTGAATACACATAAACATAGGTCCAAACATTCCAACTTAAGGACTTATAGTGACCTCACCACATAACACAATAGCATAACAAGGGTTAAAGGGCTCCCTAAAACCGCATTGATAGCCATGTTAAAAGCTAGACACAGAGGCGTGATTGCGGATAAATTTGTGTGATCGTGATACCACAATTATGGTACTCGACCCATGATCATGGTAACTAAGGCCTTACCTCCTCTGTTTTCCCTATTTTCATACATGGATGCCATACTTTGAAACTTGGTTATCCCCTACTTTTTGCTTCCAACCTACCCAAAGCACCTAAAAACATGAAAATTATGTGAATTATTCCAAAAATGTATATATAAAAAAATATGAAAATGATGGGTTGCCTCCTATCAAGCACCTTATTTATCATTGTGGCATGACGCCTTTTTCATCCTCAGTTGTGCCTCCACTTTGAGGATTTGAATATTTTTCCCAACTTTTGATCATTCCATCTTCGAGGCTCTTTGGGCAAAAGTAGGGGCATGGTGACACATGTTCTATCACGCCACTTTGAAGACATGGAACGTTTGCCCAATTTAGCATCAAACTTTCATGTGGACTCGTTGGACAGCGGTGAGTTTATTAGAAGGCTAATAATTGGACATTGATCCTTAAGCTTCTTGACCTTCAAGATTGGGGTATTATCATACCCTTTAGGCAATACAAACTCCAAGATATAAGGAAATAGTTCATACTCACCCTCATTCAATATTTGCTCGGTGGATGGATTGTTATCAACTCCACTAAGCTTAGTGTTGAGAAGTGTTAGAATGAGGTCTTTTTCCTAATTCCTGAGTTATTTCCATTTTGGTATCCTCATCCCAAAATGGACTAAAGTCTTCATAAGGAATTTGCTTGGTTCTTCTTTCAACTCTAGTACCATTTCTTCCTTATTGCATCATCTCTCATGTTTGGTTTGGTTGGTTGGGAAATCAGAAAGGGTATTTAAATAACAAGCTCATTTTAAAAAGTGGGCATAGTTGTGGTGTTTGAATGATTAAATTCCATGCCCACGTCTTCTATCTTTAAGATTCCCTCTCTAAATGCCTTGTTGGATTGGAGTACATGAGTTGCTTCCTCCTCCACTGTTGTTGTTAACTCCTAGATACGTTGAAGCATTTCTTCAATGCCACTATTTTCCATGCTTCAATCTTCTCTTTCTTCATCATAAGACCTATCAAATCCACAAGAAGAACTATCATTTGGGTTAGCATAAAAAGGGAAGGGGGATTTTGTATAATCACTCTAATATCATAAATCATCCTCCATTGATTTCACCCGTTCCAAGATAAGTTGAAGAATTGCCTCAATACCATTATTTATATTGATTCATTCTTCTTTTTCTTCATCATAAGACCTATCCAAATAAGAAGAAGAACTAGCAATCGGGTTAGTATAAAGGGGGTAGGGGGCATTTGGAAAATTACTCCTATGTCCATCTAGACCACCATATAGAGAACAAACATACTCCCTATAAGATCGAGATGGTGCATATATCTCTCTCTCGGAAGCATATCTACAATCTTGCTAAAAGTGGCATCCATTATAATATGGACATGGATTGTCATGATAAAATTTCCAACCACCAAACTCACATTCATTCCATGATGCCATATTACAAAATAAATAAAAATAACGAAAATCTACCTAACACAAGAAACAAAAGAAAATAACAAACCAATATTTACAAGTTTGAACCAAAACAAGTAAGATAAAATTTCAAACTAACTCAATATGCCAAATTATTCCCCGACAACAACGCCATTTTTTATAACGCTCATCTTACACATCAATTTGAGTGCAAGGCGGTCATTGTCAGTATAATTACCCAACAAGAGTTGGGGTCAATTTCATGAGGAACAATGTGAGTGGTGATTGAGTAGTTTTTTAATAAAGTTACTTTGTTCAAACCTATGGTACAAGACAATTTGGGGGTTTTCAATCTTGTCGATTGTGAAAGAAATTCTTGGGCCTCCAAGGGACTAAATTAAGGCTAAAATCATTTAGAGGGCAATCAATTAGGAATGGATCTTGGGGTTATGCTTTTCTAGGGGAAAGTTATGCATGGATTCATGAAAATTCGGTGAAAATTTCAATTGTTGATGATCTGGTAGGCTAGGTTGAAAGTCCTTGAGGTTAGTTTTTCAACAAAACCTCAAAGATATCACTCATTGAATCTTTCTAGTATCTATAGAGTGTGTCAATTAAGCCACCAAATACCTTATTTGGATATCCCTATTTCTAGGATGATACCCATGGTATAGTAAACCTCATAATAACCCTTATGTCTAAGATAGTAAAAATTAGCAAACTATACCCATAATTATCTACTATTTCCTTCATTCCCATATCCCTCGATCAAGGATGATATGGTTTCCAAAAGTTCACCAGAACCTCTCTTTCAAGGGTTGTTTGAACTTTCAAGAGTTTGGGATTTCTCCCCATCAAACCCATTTGGGTATTTGAGTCTTTCACCCATAAATCCCAACTAGTCAGCCCAAGTAATAGTAGAACCCATTATCAACAAACTAGAATCTACATAAATACAATATAATCCACATGCAATTGCACCCTATTCTAGCATAATCCCAATAGGTAGATCTAGCACATTATAAGGATAATGAAATCAAATATACCAAGATTTCTATAAAAGTTAGGCATAAGAAAAATAAAGAGAGGACAAACTAGACTTTAGATTTCAATGAATCTTTAATAGACAAAGCTAAATCTACCCTTTGAAGTTCCTCTAATCACTTCATGCCTCAAATTAGTATAAATTTATGCTCCAAGTTCAAAGAAATTAAAAAAACCCTAAACTAAGGATGAGAGGTAGGGTTGTAGAATGGTGGATCCAAGATGCCCTAGAATAAGGGATTTTGAGCCTTAAATTGGATTTGGGGTCGGCTAGTCAAAATGACATTTCTGCACTTCAACTATTTTCTGCCCTCACGTGATCATGGGAGCAATCGAGATCACACTCACTATGATTGTGGATAGTTCATTATGATCGTAGTTGGTAGACTATCTTGACTTGGCACGATCGCTGGTGTTAGCCTGCAATCACGATAAATGAGGGATAGATTCTGATCCTGCTTTATCTTGTCCAGCTTTTGCACTTCAATTCCCATTTAGACCCTTCACTGCTCAAGTTTGTTTCTTTTCTTCTCAGAACTTGTACACCTGCAAAATATGGGAATTTCTATATTTAACCCTAAATATGTCTCGCTTTTATGATTAAATCATAGTAGTGTGCAGGAATATTTAGTACAAATGAGTGGTAAATTCACCCCTTATCAAAAGGCATCCTTTTGAATACAAACATACCATATGGACAAGTAAAAGTGGTATTCTCTTTTCCTCGAGAGTGATAGAAATATTATTATACCCCAAATAAATATAAAGCGAAAAATACCATCCTCTTTATATAAAACAATCAAACCTCTAGTCCATTAATGGAATAGAAAAGTGATTTTTCTGTGTCTAAATATTCTCTTTCTATAATTCATGCGAAATCTACATCTTGTGACTGATCTAATGGGAACTAGTTCATTTTTCTTATTAGGCACCACAGTGATCCCACCCTTCTTTGGTACACACTGAACTGGGCTCACCCACTTACTATCGGTAATTGGGTAAATAATAACTACATGTAACCACTTAATAATCTCCTTTTCACTACCCCTTGCATAGATTGATTCAGACAATGATTATTTTCAATGCTAGGCACACACTCTGGTTCAAGCTGAATCTTGTGAGTGCAAATTTTTTTGTGGCATTTTGATAATGTCATAAATCATCCAACCAATGGGTTGTTTAAACCTCTACGATATTGAAATCAATCTACTTTAGTAATAACCAACAAGGTATTGTTGACCCCCAAGAATGCATAACATAAAATAAGAAGGAGGGGCCTTTAATTCTAAAACCAGTGGCTCCTTAATAAATGGTTGAGCTTTTGAGGTTGCTCTATTCTTTAAATCCAGATCAAACTTTTTTGGTGCATAAGTATAAGAACCTCTACCAACAAGCGCACTTACCATTTCATTATGCTCATCTATACCGTCACTATCAAAATTTAGGATCACTGCCACTAATAACTCAACAACAATTCTCTCCATAATGGGTGTAACCAATGCATCTTCATATATAGTGTCAATAACAGAAACTACCCGCATATTTTTCGGTTGCCTCATTGACTAACACACACTGAAAGTGACATGTTCATCATTAATCTTGAATTTTATTTGTATTATCTCTATGTCAACTAATGCCCTATTCGTGGCTAGGAAGGTCCTTTACAAGATTATAGGGATGCCAAAATCTACCTCACAATTAAGAATTACAAAGTTATCTAGGAATATGGATGAAGCAACCTTCATCAACAAATTACACAATAAACCAACTAGCTTGTTCATAGTATGATTGCCCATCAATAATCTCATAAAGGTCAGCTTAGGTAACCCCAACCCCAATTGATTATATACAAATAGCGGCATAAGATATAATATCTCCCAAATTAGATATTGCTCGTGTAAACTTTAACTACCCAATAGTGCAAGAAACAGTGAAAGCTCTGGGATCTTTCTTTTTCTCAACCAAAGATTGTGAGGAAATATCACTATATTGGTGCATATTGTCAGAAGGATCAAAACTCACCATACACTTCTTAGTCACTGAATCCTTCATGAATTTAGCATAACCAGGTATCTACTCCAAATCTTTAATAAGAGGGATATTCACAGACTCCTTTAACATCAACATAAATTTCTGATATTTTAATTTTCTTGATTTCTTCTTTAACCTTTGAGGAATAGGTAGGTGAGGTTGTGAAATGGTTTTAACAAGGGTGTAACCTCCTTACACCTTTCTTTAATATTAATAACTTATTTCTCTAGACCTATCAGATTCTGCAATGTCTCATAATTTTTCATCAACTTCTTAGTTTCAGCTTCGGGTGCATCATCAACATCCAAAGGATAATTCCTCTGATTATCAACCACAGGCATAGATGGATCAATAATACTCTTACCACTTTGAGTAGTTATGGATATGTAGTGAAAAATTGTTTTTCAAATTCTAAATGGTATTGCTATGAAGAGTGCTTAGTCGATGGTGATTTAATGTAGCCGACATTTTCCAAAATTATTGCTCAAGCTACTTAATCACGGTATCATGCAATTCTACTTTTTTTATCAACCCTAATATGTCTACCTACCAAGTATGCCACCCTCAGTTGCTTTTAGTGATTTGGTCCAAGATCTCTGCAGCCTGATCCCATGAAAGACTCATAAAAGCTCTATCTACAATAGCTTGAGCCACAGACTTGGTATTAGCATTCAAGGTTCTGCAGAATATCTCTAGAAAGTTCCTCCTCATAATTCTATTGGAACATTCATCAACATCTTCTTGACCCCAACCATGTCTCATAGGGTGCCTCTGAATGTAACAATCTGATATTATAGATATCATCTTTCAACTTTAGTATTCTAGAAGGCATTTGGTCAAAGAACTATATCCTCAACTCATTCTAAGTGGTAATACAACCATGAGGTGGCTCTCCTAACTATATTGTGGCTTCACCTATATGAGAACATGGGAATAACTTCAGTTGTAGAATTACCTGACTCACCCCCTATAGATTGTACAAAGTACAAATCAACACACAGTTTACAATGGGAATGTTTGCATCATCAGTAGGCAAACCACCAAACACTTCCTTCAAATTTAGCAGTTGGATCATTATGCTTATACTATTGA
Organism: Capsicum pubescens; assembly: GCA_030864215.1. Lineage (NCBI taxonomy): Eukaryota > Viridiplantae > Streptophyta > Magnoliopsida > Solanales > Solanaceae > Capsicum > Capsicum pubescens. Next base: position 204,308,650 of record CM061540.1, read on the forward strand.
ATTTGGTTCCTAGAGGCAATTCTAGAGGAATGATAGCCCATGTCTCAATTATTTCAACATACCCTGATCTTTTTCTAGATCACCATAAACTGGAAAATATTAATGAACTGATGGTGGTTCAACTATTTTCCTTCTAACTCTATCTCTGTCTAGTGTTGCTCAATGATCTCTCTCTTGTCTAGCTCTTTCTTAGCATATTGATCTAGTGCTAACCTAGAATTTTCTTTGGTTATTAACTGGGCAGTGATTTTCTCTATAGTTTCTTAAACACTATGCAAAGATGTCCTATTTAATGCTACTATGTTATCATGAACCCTTTTGTGTCAGGCTCAATGCCCATACTCCCCTTCTCTCTTTATCTTATGATTTTTTCATAAGGTCCATTCAAGCATAGGATTAAAAGGACTTATGGGATTACCTTGACTCTGAGTACTGGGTGTACACCAGCGTTTGATCATGAAATAGTAGAAAATCCAAAATCAACTAACAAAAATAACAACTTTAACAACCTCAATCAATTCGTAATCATATCTCTCCTACAATAGTGCCAATATTTGATATCATCAAAATTACACCTCTAAGAAAGTATAAAGCAGTCGCTTGCCAAATATAGAACCCAACAAGGTTGTGGTCAATCCCACATGAAATATGTTGGAAATCTATTGTGAGTTCGATAATATAATTTGAAATTATATAAAGTAAATAAAGCGGGGGTGTAAAAGTAAGAGTAACATGAAAAATGTTGGGTAATTATGGTTGTTATCAATATGTGACGATCACTAGGACTATGTCCCCCTGATTTCATAACTCCATAGACTGTTGGTACTTGTAAAACTATTTCAGTCACTTTCATGAAAAATCTTATGAGTTATGCATCACCTAACTGTCTCTCAACCTTGGTTTGAGTGAATTTCACTCATCTCCTTTCAGTCTCAGAGTGTCATATTACTAACCCTCATTCTGGATCTCAAATTAACTATCTCCTCTCGGTCTCATGTTAATTTGAGGAAGGTTGAAAGCTTTAAATTACTGTTGTGATTTCTTTTTCCTAATATCGACGTCTCTCTTGAGTAAGTATCGAATACAGTCTAGTTCCTAACATTTGCAACCGTCCAAAAAGAAATGAAAATGAAAGAAATCCCAATACATGTAAGAACACCAATTTAGAATGACTTTCTACTATCACTGCTTTGTTAATCCATTGGGGTTCCCAAAACCCTAGTTATAGGGTTTAGCTGCTTATGATTGTAAGAATACACAGAGTTTCAATAGATGAAAGTATAAAGAATGAACTTCTAAAGAATAATAATGAGCATCTGAGATCTCAAATTAATTTCAAACGCTAAAAATCAAAAGCAATAATTCAAAGATTAATAATGTATCTCAGAATGCTAAACCAATGTAAAAAGTGTATAAAGTGCATAAAATGATAATAAAACATCTAAAGAGTATTTATAGACACAACAAAGAACCTATCCTAAATAGTGTAGGAAAGTAAAGTCGGCACCAACCTACGATGCAACCTACGGGTTGTAGGTTGTATCTATGGGATATAAGTAGGATCGTGGAAATTAGAGGAATCATCAGACTGCAGAGCACCTACCTACATGGAAACTATATATTGTAGGTAGTACTTACGCCTTGTAGGTAAGGGGTATAGTAATCAAAATACATCAACAAATTTCAGGATCTTCAAAGGATCTACCTATATAGCCACTTACGAGCTGTAGGATGGCTCATATGTAACCTTCTCAACTTCTTTTTATCCATTTTTCTCATTCATGGCTTTGAAATCTTTTTCCCTACAAAATCTACACAAAAGCATATGACATCTAATAAGAATACCAAAGTACTTGCACAATTTCCTTATATTAAGCATCAAAAGTGCCACGAAACCATAACACATCACTCCACTAAAGCGAAAAAGATGTCTCTTAAAAGATGTTTGCTTTAGAGGCCAGGCCTCCTCTAAAGCGACATAAGAGAGACCGCCTTATCGCTAAAGCGACGAATTGGCTGCTAAAGTGACTAATTGGCCACTGAAGAGACCACCGCATAAGCAATTGAAGGTCTTCTTACTTTTGATCACTTAAGCGATGGTACCTGCTAGGTCCATTCACCAACTGAACTTGAATTTTTCCAAGTTTCTACCGACCCCTCAAGATTTGTTTGGAATCTCATGAATGTAAACAAACTATGCTACCCTATAAAATTGAACATTCTAGACTATAATAGTTGTATTAGAATTTCCATATGGAGTCATTTTGATGTAATGTCAGCCCCATACCTAATTGCCAGTTTTACTAAAATCTATCTAGTAGCCCAAAAAGAGTTTGGAAGCCTTGCAACCCAAACCAACGCTTCCCCTAACCTAAAATCGATGTTTTAGAGATGGTAGAACTGTCAGAATTGACATACAAAGTAATTAACTAGAACTTTATGCCCAATAGCTAATCCTTACTAGCAAAGACTTCAAAATAGGGAACTGGCTCTTAAAGTCAAATGAATTACTCGATAACTGAACTATCCACTCCAACATGTCATATATTACTAGGGTAAGCTATAAAAGATCTTTATTTAGTGAAGAAATATTGAAATGACCTAGAGGGTCATTACACTTAGCCTTTCTCTATTCAGATGAACTTTCTCTATAGCCTCATAGACCGAGTCTGGCCCTATAAATATAGCTTCACCAACTTCAAACAACCCAAGAAGAGACTTATACCTCCTACGTTAATGTGTCTCTCATGGGTCTATCTTATTACTAGAGCAATAACTGTTATTATACAAAAACTCTATCAAAGAAAGATGATCATCCCTACTACCCTTGATATAATTCACGTATGCTCTCAATATGTCCTCTAAGGTCCGAATGGTCCTTTCTACTTAACCATCTATATGCGGGTGAAAATCTATACTGAGATGAACTTGGGTACCAAGACTATTTTTAAATGCCTTCCAAAATTAAAAGGTAAACTGAGTACTTTTATATGAAATGATAGTCAAGGGGACTCCATGAAATTTCACGAAGTACTTTAAGTAGAGTTTTGCATAGTCAGAATATAAAGTGTTAACTGCAAGAAAATGGGTCGACTTAGTTATTCGGTAAAGAATAACCCATGTAGAATTATGTTGTTGATAACTATAAGGCAACCCTATAATGACGTCCATATTAAAAATATCCTACTTCCAAGTAGGAATACTGATGTCCTAAAGCATGCCACCAGGATTCTGGTGCTCAACCTTAACCTGTTGGCAATTTGGACACTTAGCAAAAAATTCCACAATATCCTTGTTCATACTATTCCTCTAATAGAGCCAAAAATTCCACAATATCCATCTTTATACCATTCCTTTAATAGATTTCCCATAAATCACATTACATCTTAGTGACTCCTAGGTAAATATAATTTTGAAACTATGACCTTCTGCTAGCATTTGATATCTTATGCCATCTATATTTGGAACATAATCTGCCCTGATAGTGTGAACACCATCTCCTCCTTGGACAAAACCTCAACCAACTGACTCCGGACTACTGTTTTCAATAAAAGAAAAATAGGATCATTATCTTTCCTTTATTTCACCTTAGCTACCAAGGAGGATTTCAAACAATTTTTAACCAAAATACTACCTTTGGAAGAGTCAACCAATCAAACTCCCAATCTAGCACAAGAATTGAAACACTAAAATTTGACTTTCTTCAGAGTCATCCTGAACATGGGATAAGTATAGAGGCAAATCCCTCAATAAACCTTCTATAGAAACTGGCTAAGACCAAAAAAATCCTAATATCTATTAAAAAGATGGGTCTAGGACAGTTTCTCACTACTTTGGTCTTATAAAGGTCAACTTGCTTACTTTCATTAAAAATAATATGGCCAAGGAATATTACTAATATCATTTTAAATTCAAACTTGATAAATTTGGCGAATAACTAGCAATGTTTAAGAGTCTGTAAGACAATTCTCAAATGATTTGTATGTTCATCCTCACTCTAAGAATAAATTAGGATGTCATCTATGAAAACTATAATGAACATGACCAAGCACTGATTGAACACCATGTTCATCATGTCCATAAAAGCTGTAGGAGCATTGATTATTCTAAAAGACATAACAACTAATTCGAAGTTACCATATCATATTCTAAACGCTGGATTTAGAATCTCACATTCTCTGACTCTTAGTTGATGATACCATGATCTGAAGTCTATCTTAGAGAAGTAGTTAGCACCCTAAAGTTAGTCGAATAAGTCATTAATTCTAGGAATGGGATACTTATTTTGTCTATAACCTAGTTCAATAAATAGTAGTCGACGAACATTTTGAGAGAACTATCTTTCTGGCACATTAAAAGAATTGGAGCACCTCATGGAGAGAATCTGGGCCTAATAAAACCTTTTTCTAAAAGGTCCTTCAATTATTTCTTCAACTTTTTAATCTACGCTGGAGCCATCGTATAGGTAGATTTTAAATAGGTTGGGTATCTAGAATGAGATCTATTCCAAAGTAATTTCGCATTCGGGAGGAACTCCAGATAAATCTTTTGGAAATACTTCTTGAAATTTGTTTGCCACTAGAACTGACCCAAGAATTGGGGCTTCAAATTTTGAATCTTTAAATGTACAAGATAATAGATACACCCTTTGGAGATAAACATTATGGCCTTAAAGTATGAAACAAACTGACTCATAGGAGCTGAGTCACTACCTATCAACTCTAGAACTGGTTTATTTGGAAACTAGAAATGGGATACTCTGTTCATACAATTAATAGAGGCATAGCAAAAGTGTAAGCGATCTATACAAGGAATGACATCAAAATCTACCATGTTTAACTCTACAACATCAAGTAAGGTTTAATTTGGTAAAATTGTAACTATGTAATTTTTTTATACCCGTTTAACTATGACTAAATCACTAACTAGGGTAGATACTATGAAAGGTTCTAAAAGAATTTAAGAATTGATACCAAAGTTTAATGCTATATTTTGAGTTTCAAAAGAAAGTATGGCTCAAAGATCTAATAATGCATAAACATGAACATGGAAAACCTGTAACATACCCATGAAAACATTAGGAGAATCCTCCTAATCCTATCAAGTGTAAAGGGCATAGAATCTATTCTGACACTTTTCGCTAGCTGCACTAGATGAGGCACCCTACTGAGTCGGGCGACCTTCTATAGATGTTAAAGGATTGAAATAACTTTGCTAATGCCATCCCTATCTCTCTAGGAAGCCACTGGACATTTGCTCTCTCCGTGGATTGATTTCCCATACCTAAAGAAAATATCATTAGCATTTATAAACTCACCCTTGTAGTTCCTACCATATTTTTTGCATACCAAGTTGGTACAAACACTACTAACACTATCTTAGGACTTAGATCCTTGTTCTCTAAATCGATTTCCTGAACTTTGGCACTAGCAGAAGATGGGGCTGGAGCTAAACATTTCTAAATGATCTAAGAATTGTTTCTACCTTCTATCCTAAGAGAAATTAAAGCTACCCATTCTATCCCTCTTACTCTTCTTTTCCTTCTCCTTGGTTTTCTCTTCTTTAATCTATTGAGCATGCACCATCATCTTGGATATGTCCATCTACTTCTTCGACATAGCAGTCATACATTGTTTAACCACATTTTCATAAACACCATACATAAACTTACTTATGGGAGCCCTGGAATCAACAACCATAGATGGAGTATACCTTTCCAACTATGCAAACTTAAGGGAATGTCCTTCACACTCATACATCTTACTCCAGATTTATGGATTACTTCACCTTGGTTTCTCTTAGATCAATCAGGAAGAAACTTTCAAAAAATACAACATACAAACTTATCCCATGCTACCAATTTTGTGTTTGCACTCCTATCCTCCTTCTATTACTTATACTGGGTATGAATTACTCCTTAGAGCTAATATGGGTATGAGTTACTCCTTAGAGCTAATAGGGGACCAGGTCAACATTTTTTGTTGGGGAAACACCTACAATCTCTGTAAATTTTTGAATACTATCCATGAACTCTTGTGGATCCTCCTAAAACATGGACCCAAAGAACACTGGAGGATTCATCCGAGAAAAGTCTCAGACTCTGGTTTTTACTGAATTTACTATTGAGTTAGCTTGTTCCACAACAGGCTTGTTATTTTGGGTGGTCATGGACTGGGCTATATTTGAAAAAAGTAGCCCTAAATTTGTAATAAGAGACTTGTTCTTTCAAGGGGTTTTCTAGAGCAGCTAGTGGTGCTTGTTGTTTCTCAACCCCTCTATTATTTCCACTCCTTCTTTAATTAGTTCTCTTTAGAGGCATATTTTGCAAATGTGTAGAGAATGAGTTAAGAAAAAGTTTTAATAGAGATTACACTCTATTGTAAGATATGAAAATGAGAGAAGTGAAACTTTTCCTAAAATATTTCACCACCACTTACTCATAAGTATGGTGAGCTTCACACTTATGAATAAGACCCTATTTGATATGGTTTTCAGACACCCTAGGACACTTTAAACCTATGGCTCTTATACCAAGTTTGTTATGACCCAAGACTATCGCTTAGTCATAACACGATGCTTAGAGTCATAAGTGACTCCAAGTTAACCCAAGCCCTAAAAACCTACTAAGAATATCAAAGATAACTGATATAAACACTTATGCAGAAGCTAAACTAAATAACGAAAAAAATATTTAAAGAAACCAATCAACAATAACTATACATGAGATGACAAGCTGAACATCTAAAATCCTCTTAATAAGATGACTTACTGGGATAAGCCCTCAACTAACATTGTCTGTCAAAAAATTTAAAACGATAAAGAAAAAATGAAAATAAATATGACACTGGCCTTCATATGACTTAGTCATCCTATACACGATGACCCAAATATTATCATGTTGATGGCGAGACCACAGAAGACTAGTGATAAAGTCTATGTTGATTACCTCCTACTTCCACATAGGCAACTAAAAATTTTGAGACATGCAACCAGGCCTTAAGTGCTCAACCTTATCTATCTAACACACCATACACTTAGCCACAAAGTTAGCCACATCTCTGTTCATGTTGTTCTACCAATAAATCTCCTTGATGTCATGATAAATCTTTATCGAGCCTGAATGAACTGTATACTGATGTCCCCTAATACTAATATCTAAAGAAGTATATTGTGGTCGATGGAAAATATAGTAACCCAACTAAGGTTGGGGTCGAACCCACAAGTAAAATGTTGAACAATATCTCAAATTTGATGAAATCAACTAGCAATGCAACAAAGTAATTGGGGAATTTGAAGTCAAAAGTAAGTAACTAAACTTGGATGCTTGAGTTTGTAAATAATAGAAGATGAATACTAGGACCTTGTTCCCCCTGGGTTCACAACTACGTAAGATGCTCGTGTTCAATCCACCTAACCTACTGCTCCGCGTGCAAAGTTGAAAGGCTATGTACTATCATCTATCTCGTGAATGCGATGATAGATTTCACCTATTACCTTGTGAGTCTCATCTTGTTGCCTTGTTTCCCCTTTTCTATAACCTCAGTACAATTCTCACCTTTTAAGTCACGGGTTGTTAAATGAGGGTTGATAGACTTGAATCACTTTTCTAACCTCCTTTTCCTAATCGTAAACTCCCTTATAAGGACGTCCTCAAATACAGGAAATTCCTAAGCTTTAGCAGTAGCTTGGGGTTAATAAATACAAAGAAGGTTTCTATACATGCAACTATAATAGAATAGAAGAATCTCGCACTTCCTTTATGTAGGTAATCCAGCAGGGTTCCCACAACCCTAATAAAGGATATTAGTCACTCATGTTCACACAATAATCCATGATAATCAATAAGGAACATATGTAATTAATTGCATAATGATGAAATAGTAAAACTCAAAATCACTAATTGAATACGATACCAAAATCCAAAACAATGGTATCAGTCCTTAAAGTATGTGAAAGTATCTTAAAAACTAGTAAAAGTATGTAATGTAATAAAAGAATAACCCTAAGGTATTTATAGTATCTCAAAATAAAAAAGAAATCCTAATAAAAATGAAATATTAAAAGTAAGTCGGCAATCATTACAACTCGTAAGGTCTACTTACGAGTCATATCCTGTCAGTCGTAGATATTCCAGTGAATTCTCATCTTCCAGGCTCCAAGCTTCTGTTATCATTATGACTCATCACTGAGTCATAGTAAGTTCTTACGACTTATGGACTTCACTATTTATCACTTGTGCCTTACACTTTAGGGTTTTTAACACTGGTTTCTTTACGATTGCCCACTACAAATCATAGCTAGACCTTACGACTCATAATTTTTTAATGAATTCACCTCTGGAATTTGTCTTTTCTTCTTCTCACTTTATGATTGTTCTCAATGACTCATAGCTACTTCTTATGAGTTGTAGTCACTAGTTATGGTCACTATTTGCTTGGTTTCTCAGCTTCTCTCTTTCTTCTGGTATCCAAACAAGTATGGCTACAAGTGGTATAGTGTCTTGACGAATCATAGCATAACCAGTTAATCAAATTCTTTAGAATTTTATTCCATTATTTTAGTCCAACACCAATGTTAACCTATTTCACCCGCAACAACACACAAAACCACATCATATCCAACAAGATAACCTAAGTCCAAGAATAAATTCCTTATTTTAAGCATCAAATGTGCCATATTTTCATGGCACATTTACACCCTCAATTTAGAATATTTGTGTATCCTTAGGAAAAATAGACATCAAGCCCACTAAAACACGATGCGTAACTTCTCAGAGTTTGTGACACATTTGGCAGTAGATTTATCAGTCAGTTCAAGAACACTTTTTACCTACCTCATGTTTCATTGTTTCAAATGCTAGTGTATAATGATCAAGAACTACAGTGTACCCTGTAGGAATTTAATAATGTCATTACATTAGTAATGAATAACAAGGCCTAAGCAACATACACTACTTGGACAGCTATGTAACCTGACATTGCAACCCATGGACCCTTGCAGTCAAGAAAGTCCTTATAACTCATTTTAATTCAGACTATTATTTTAGGATAGTATAGGGACACTCACACTCACAAAGAAGTTCCAATCAGTTTATACAGAATTCCATAGGTTTACCCTCATGATTTTTACCTAATTTTTCAGACGGTCAAACTAAGATCACTACAGGACTTTATTTGTATTGTAACATAGGCTTGGGGTTGATTATGGTATAGTTGGGGACTTTTAAGTGACTCAACCACTTTGGCACTATACTTTCTTAGGGGTCCACTTTTTCTACTGTCTTATTATTTAATCCGCCCTTATCTCTCCCTTTTATTCATTTTCATGCCTTATTTTGGGTAGGGTGTAGTTCTTATTCTTTTTCATGCATTTTTATTTTTCTTTTTCTTGTATTTCTATCACACCTACCTTCAATCATTTTTCTATCTACACCTCTTTCTTCGTACTTACTTTTTACTATGTACCCCTATGATAGCCACCCTCAACTTAAGCTGTTTGCCTGAGTTGAGGTGCACAGTGTCCAAGAGGGACTTGGGACAAAATAGGTTCATTGTAGACATGTGGGAAGGTGAAATTAGTCTAAGAAATAAAAGTTGGTCAATTTGTCTCAAAATTGGGTTCAAGGGATTCCTATCTCATTTGGTTTTGTATTTTAGGCTCGAGTGGACTAATCAGAAAAATGGCCTATGATCATCTCCTACCCCAACCATCCTACATTCTATTCAAAAGCAACCGAGAAAGTTTTGGACTCCGTACACACTTGAAACTAAGTAATGCCTCACACTAACTTGGTACAGGGTCACATTGTTAGTTACTACCTATCCAGTTTATGCACCTACATGCCATAGTTATTTTATTCCTAATTCTAATGCCATTAAGGGATTCTCATCAGTCGCACATGAATACAGATCACACAGTTTGTCACAATCTAAAATTTAAGGAGGGGTATAACTTTTTCAATAATTTTTCAACCCGAATCATTTAGCATAAAATTATCGACAACCTATGCCCCTTATTCTTCTCACTTAAGTATCACACAATAAAACATACAAACATATACTAGTTCATTATTCATACTGTGGCCTACAAGTTTTAAAACATTAAAACCATAACCCATGGTGACAGCGGTACACCCCTACCCCCAACTAAAGCCTATGCATTGTCCACAATGCATCTAACAATGTAAAACTAAGATCGAGGACATACCTGGGTGCCCTAGATGCCTGATCAGACTAGATTATCATGAGGACCCTCAGATTGGGCCCCACTCTATGCAATAGTAGTCCCATTAGCTATCGGGACTGGCTCCGTAGTAGTAGCACCAATTGTGGCTTATGGGCTCAATTATCTATCAGGTATCAGGGCTATCTCATTTCCCCTCTCAATATTCGTGGCTGGTCTTAAACTACCGACACCAACAACCATCTCTTTGACCCTCATCTACAATCCTTCTCACTCTGCATACTTTCTCTTTTAGTCGTGTCAATGTTTTCTTCTAGAATGCTTTATCTTTTTCTTATTTTGTCCTTCTTTTTTTTCCTACCTTCTTCTTTGATTTTGATACCCTAAATATATTTTAGCTCTTCTTCTGACTGGATATCTGTCATAACCGACATGGGTAAAAATGGCTTCTCGTGCAACTCATTCACTAACTTTCACAGTTGAGCCTTTTCAGTCTTAATTTCTGCTAAATTAGCAGCTTGAACACCTCCAAGGTATCGAGTGAGCCTCAGCTCGAAAGAATCTAACCTCCTCTGTACACTTATGGTTTGCTCTTCAAGTTTTTATCAACTAGGGTCTTACTCCCTATTCTATCAACCACACTTTTTTTAGGGTGCTCAATATTTTTATAATTGTCAATGCCCAAACACAGACACAAGTGTACGTGTACTACCAGCCTTACAAAAAGCCCAATATTGATCCCGCGGAGACTTTTTTTAACAACTATTCAATTTTAGTTCAACTATTAAGATTAAATTTATGCAAAGTAACCAAAAGAAATTTTGAAGTTTATGAACTTAAAATAAAGTAAAGTAATGCATAAAAGTAAAGACTTTGGACAATCAATGGATGAAAGCCCGGGGCTAAAGCACTACGAACAATCATACTATGCTAACAAACGTCGTTGGTTAGACTACTTATCTTTGTTGTTGATTCATAGGGTTTATTGCATGATCATGGTTTCCCGACCTCTAATCGTGTACCTAACTAGGACATTACAGCTACATAATTGAGCGGGGATGTAATAATCAAATTAGATGCAAGAAGCGATCATCCTACTTGTGAACCAAGAAAGGCTTCTAAGTATATCCCTATCCTAGATGCTAATTCAAATCCCCTATTTTATAAAAGAATAAGAACCGTACTTTATTTACCCCCACGTTCTATCTCCCTCTCCCCCTCTCGATATCACAAGGTCAACAATATATGTATTCTAAGGGTCGCTAATCCTTTGAATGATGATAAAAAGGGTAAACAAACAACCAATCATGATAAATAGAAAAAAACAAATCAATTTAGAGCAATCGTAATCATGTTCTTCGCTTTAACCCCAGAAAGAAGGTGTTTAGCCACTAATCGACATAAACAAAATCCAAATTAATGAATAAATGATTAATTCTATTAAAAAGCTAAAGTTTATAAATATTAAAACCTAAATAAAGTGTTGAGTAGCCTCCTCTAAATATCCAATTCTTCCAAACTTTTATAACAACAAGTATAAGGGTCCTATTCATAGAACAAGGATTTTTTCCATCGGTGGAACAAGGGTCATGTTGTGGGGGTCATTTTATCGGGATGGGGGTCGTGCTGTGGTCTTATCATAAGGGAACACTTTTTGGGCCTCTTAGGAAGCTTCCTATGATTTTCACGCAAGAGAGAGGAAGAATTGAATCAAATATTACTAGAAAAGCTAATGATAATTACTCCATGAACAAGACTACACTTTAAAAAGCAACACTATGACCAAATATCACATATAAAATTAAATTCCATTCATTTGTATGCAAGGGCTAGATTTAATAACAAAAACACTCATTAATGCTCGTGCTCACTACTATGTTAATTTCAAAATCTGTTTTCACTTTACATAATTGCATAAAAATATCTAAGTCCATAAAAAATCCTTGATGTGCAATGATATTGAACAAAAACAAAAGAAAAACTAAACTATGTCTCCTTATGTTCCCTCTTCCTCTTTTCCTTCCCAAATAATCTGCCAACTTTTTCTGTAGTGTTGCTCTTTATTTCAGCTTGTAGTTTTCTCTTTCCATAGTCCCATAACAAAGATATATACCTCATGCAAACATATCCAATGTCAATCTCTTTTGAAATATCTCTACAATGAATGAAATATTCAGCAAAGCCACAAACAAATGCTCTAAAATGACTGTAAAAGAAAAGAAAACATATTACACGAATTATATGAAAAGAAACAAAAAAAGAAGTGAAATGAACATTTAAAAAATGAATAAAAGATTAAGTTTGTTGTGGAAACTCATCAACCATTTTTATCTTCAAAATGGAACTTTTAGATTTTTCAATGCCCTTCTTAAGATAGAAATTGACCTTTTGTAGAAAATACAGCATCAATGTTTTGTAAGTTAACATAACTTTCTGAACGATTTTATCATTGTGCTTTGTATGATTGAAATTGTATACATTTATACACAAATCATTAAAGTAAAAAATTTCCAAAACCCAGTGTCTAAGTTCAAATTTTCCTCTTGGGACATAAACTAGAAATAATACATTGTCAACCTTATGCCACAATACATTTTCATCACAGTAGAATCCCCTAATATACTCCTCAACATCATGTTTCTTGTGGATGACGACAAATTTTTTCACATTTTTCTCAAAATCCTAATAGAGAGCATCAAGTTTATTTCTAAAAGCAAAATCAGTTGCAGTAAACCTCATGACAATATTAGCTTCATATTTGGACTTCTTCTTATATAATAAAATATTATATCCAAGTGTTGAAGCAAAAAAATAAATGAACACTGAACTATTCAACAAAAAATAAAGAAGAACAAATAATACTAATTTGAAAGTGCTACAGATAACAATGCAAAGGCCAAACCCACTAAGTGCCTATATCCCAACTAAAAACATCATAATATTATTTCAACATTGAAAGTAAAATTGTAGGACAAAATTATCTTGAAACAAGAAAATCAACTAGTTACAGTTAAGGAATGACCATTATGTTAAACTACCTACTTCTTCCATCAAACAAGTAGATGCCGGTTGATGCAACACAACAAAGAAAACAAAGTAACCCTCAGATTTGTCAAACAGATGATAGATCTTTAAACTTCAACAATCAAGAATGAAGAATACTAAAAAATCTGCAACCTGATCAGCAACCACTATATAACATGAGAATTCAGCATATAAGTTCCATATATTTTTTTTATAAATAAACAAATTCTATAGCAAAATATATACATACTTAAGAAAATATAGACTAGGATAGGAAGTGATAATACTATGCCACTCAAAAGTCGACCGCAAGTTGAAAATGAATAAAACCACTCCTTCATATATACAACACATGAGCCAAAAATAAAACATCCAGAGGGAACATCTTTTCCTTTTATATATATATTTTGGCACTTAAAATGTATGAAAAGTAGACACAATCAAAATATTCGCATCACAGTAACTATAAGAATCACAAAATGAAAAGCTTAAAGTGAATAAACTACCATTTTTTATCAAGCCCACACTTGATGAATGCCCAAAAATCAGTATTCAAGGTTGACAAGTTATCAAATGCATCAATGTCACAAATGAAAGGATGCTTCTGATAAAAAATAGATTGGGATGCACCCAAATCAAAATATGTCACATATTGAAATTTGGCTAATTGTGTTACAAATTTTGAGGAGTGGATTCCTTTACTTCTACTTATATGTAGAATGGTCTAGAATTCAACTTAGAAGAAACATCACCAATGGTTGATTTGATACCTTTTCTCCTAATGCATGTTTGTTCTTTCAATGGAGAGTCTTTAGTTTACAATGAAGAGCCTTTAGTTTTAAATTGAGAAACACGAGTACCTGGTTGTTCATCATTCTATAAAATAGAAAAAGGATTAAAATTGATAATAAAAACAACCATGAGGTAATAAGGAATACAAAAATATAGGTCTTACATATATCTCAACATTACAGATTATTGAATCAACATTGACAAAATCCATAGTTCCATCACCATCATAAATCATATTGTGTCTATAAATATTAATACCACCAAGCTCCTGTTGAAAACGACAAACACATTATAGTGAATCAATTTAAACATTGAAACATGTAGATTAGAATTTGAGGTACTTATAAATTCCTTAGCTTGAGTATTTTTTACAACAGAAGATGTTGACGAACTAGGAGAGGGTCCAAACAAAATAGAAATAACATTAGTGAGTATTGAATCAATATTTCCGCAGTTCTTAATTCCATCAATATTGAATCTACTAGAAGAATATTGTTGGCCCGAAGAACCACACATAGCTAGACCTTCCCCTTTAACATCAACACCTATGTCAGAGATATGTTGCTTACCCACCCGTTCAACTTGCTCAAGCATGTTGATTTTAGAAGATTGCTCATCATACAAAAAATCATCACAAATCATGGCGTCTCCATCAACATCAGTACCACCAAACTTCTATTGAACAACCTAAACAAATTACAGTACATTAATTTTAAAAAATAAAATCGGAGATATATTGATTACCCACACGTTCAACTTACTCAGTCATGTTGATTTTAGCAGATTGCTCTTTATACAAAAAACCATCATAAATCATGGCATCTCTATCAACATCAATTCCACCAAACTTCTATTGGACAACATAAACAAATTACAGTGCATCAGTTTAAACAAATAAAACATGTTTCTTAGAATTTGTGACACTTAGATCAAGTATAACAACTTATGCATCATTCGTAATCACTGCACACTACTCTCACTACATAAATTATGCCATATAGGCAAGATGTGACACTGCCTTGGTCTGTAATGGTTTGGAAGATGATCTATAACTCTTTCCCTAGATGCAAGACTTTAAGCCCCGAAAAGAACAAGTTATACCCTATGGGCAAAAGTTGACACTAGCTTAGTCTGTAATAATTTGTCACATGATGTATACCTCTTTCCCTAGAGGCTAGACTTAGTTCCCAAAGAAATAAGTTATGCTTCATGAGAAAGAGTTGATAGACCTTATTAATTTAGCAGATTATTAAAAATTCAAGACTTCAAAATTGCTATTTGAAGTTTGATATATGTTGTAGTATATGTTGATGAACTTTAAATTTATTGTTTAATATGAAAGTAGATAATTGAGAAAAAAAACACTCAGAAGATAATTATTCCCTATGAACATACAATACCTTATAGTTGAGTCATGTCTAACTTATGTAATTGGAGACTCTATGTTCAGACCTAAGGGACAAGAACATATAAATTATTTTGACAAACTATTTGCTTATCATTGTACGTTTTAATTCTATCAAGATTACAAGAACATAAGAGGAAAAGGCTAAACACTATTTACTTATCAATCTCTCAACTTTTGTTGGTTAGCGAGAATCATCAGATTGATCATGGACCATTTCATTATGACTTTGTTTAGCTTGTAGATTATCCTATTGTTCATCTGATTTGTTTAAAGATTCCTTTTTGGTCAATTCAGATTTCAAAAATTTATCCTCATCTAAAATCTCTTTAAATTTCTACAAACATTTGCTTTGAAGTTTCTACATGCAGAATACATGAAAATATTAAAAATAATAATTTTAACAGACAAGTTATTAGACAGATTAGAGAAAAAGAACCAATGCATACATCAATTTTCTCATTTAAGACATTGAATCACTTGTCTTCACTATCTTTATATGTTGGTAGCTCATGCTATAGTGTGAATGACTCAACCAAACCTTTCTATTAGCAAGAAAAAGAAAATAGAAATAAGAATTACAATAAACACACTGATTAAACGAACAAAATAAAATAAAAAATAAAAGAAGAATAGGTGTAGATACTTACCAAAGATTTTGATTTGTTTGAATTAAAAAAACTTGACCACTGTTGTGTATTGTGGAGTAGTAGATGCCACATAACACAACATAAGAGGATATTTTTCATCAAAGACTATTTGCATGTTCTTTTCTCTATACTTGGAGAAAATATCCCATGTCCATACCATAAAGGCATATGGAAAACCAACACACCTGTGTGATGCTCTAACAATAGTTTTTGTTGGTTTCGTTGAACTTAGAATTTAATCAAGAGACAGTTCACCCCATCAAACTCTCTACATAAAGATTCATCCTCCAGTATCATGATATGATTAGCATAGATGATCTTGGAAGGCCTCCCCGCAATAATATGCATCCTAAAATATTGATTTAAGCTAGTTTGACAATGTGTAAATTATTTTGGACTTCTCTTTTCCTTGTTTCCATAAAAAATTTTAAGTCCACCATTTTTAATTTGTCAATGCCACCAAAATAAGTATTCAACAGACGGCTGCCGCATCCTTTTTCCCTAACTGATACTAATTTTGTCACGACCTAAAAACCAAGGGTTATGATGGAACTTATTGGGGCAAGCCTTGAAAAGTAAGCCTATCACCCACACTAATATAAAATGAGAAATCAATACCAAAACCCAAGGCAAGAATCCTCGAATGGAGTAAAACTACACATATATAGTAAAAGAGGAAATTACATAGTCAAGATACCATAAAATACCCCAAAACCTGGTGTCATAGTGTAAGAACCACTAAATACATCTCGAATGTAAAGGATACAATAATAGTCCAAAAAGGATCAAAATCTTTATCTGAATTACTAAATAAGACATGAAATAGGTAGGAAGAGGTAGTAGGCCAACTTTTGAAATATAGGTTGTCCACTACCTTTAATATACTCCAAATGTCGCCTGGATCTGCACCTAAAGGGTGCGGTAGGGATGAGTATGGTTAACTTGTACTCAGTAGGTATCATAGGCCAATTGAGTAAAGTAGAAATTAAAGCATATAAACACAAACTATGGGTACGTCACCTACAATAAGAAAATGTCCCAAGTGGTAGCCCACATAGTCTCCATTAATAGCTCTACTATATAGACATATAACAAATATAGGTAGGGTAAAGAAGAATAAATATACATATACCCCAGAAACAAGTATGAGAAGATAGAATAAATGGACAAATATCATGTAAAGAGAAGATTACAATCATAGAATAAACACAATACATGGAATGCAATAAAGATGAAGATGGTGATGATGTGATACATGAGGTCGTCGCACAACCTCTGTATACACCTACCAAGATATGCTACTGAGGTAGTACCCGTGAGGGGTTAGTCAATCCATATATAACTAATATCTATAACTTCTCTTCAGTACATACATCGGCAGAAGGTTTTTAAAAATATCATATTTCTATCAGAAATCTAGTGTTTCTAGTATTTTCAAGTGCTATAAATGTTTCATAAATATATATGATATAGGGATGTAATTCTCACAACCAACAAAAATGAGAATATCTAATATCCAACAAATATACCAACCATGTGAGCCAAAAATCCGCTTAAATCAACCAACCATCCACGATCCAATATAATCTAGAAACCATCAAGTGAAACATGAAAGATAATATCATTGGTACCTCATAGTTCTCAACATCTAGGCTTTTTTACACCCAAAAAGTTTAACCAAACATACAAATACATAATTTACACGTCAAAAGAAAACCAATGATATCCATATTGTGCAATTTTAAGTCGGGGTCAAAATGGACCCCCAAAATGGAATTTTAAGAAGGAAGGATCAAAATGCAATTTTATTTTCGAAACATATTTCCCATACTCATAGGAGTCTATAACTTAAAACACATATGAAAATGAGTTTAAAATGAGGTTCAAATCAAACAAAAACCATTTTCAAGCTTTACCGATAAAATCCCCCAAAATTCATTTTTAAAATCAATAATTTGATGGTTTTTTAAGATGAAATCGAGTGAAAATGATAATTATAAGACTAGAAACTTACCCATGGAAGAAATCTCGAAAACCCCTCTGGAATCATCCAAATCCGAGCTCTCAATCCCCAAAAATGATGGAAATGGGATTTTGATTCTCATCTTGGGTGAAAAACATGAAAAATAAAATAGAAATTTTGGAGAAATTTAAAAACAGAGTTCTAATCGATAGAAAATGATTCTACGAGAAAAATGCATAAAAATCATCAAAGTTGGAGATTCCTAACTCTCAAAATATAAAAAATATGAATTTGGGTCATATACTCAGCGATGGTCGCTTTAGAGACACTTTGATTGCTTAAGTTACCTGGTCAAAGGGTCAAATGTCGCTTAAGTAGAAAAATATTTTCTTTAATAACTCGGTCAAATGGTCTAAGGTTCACTTTCACGAACACACCAACACCAACAATGTCATAAACTTGTTTTTAACCCCTAAAACTCATTCAGAACCATATGAACATGATTCAATAGTGAAATTTAATTATAAAGAACGTTTCGTATCCAATGAAATCATCAAATTTACAAAAAGTTCATCATCACAAATTTGACCCTCGGGATCCTATTTATACTATTGTTGTACCAAGGGTCGAAATGGAATTTAAAGGCCACAAAATCGAACCAACCCAGCTACTAACCCAAATTTGACATTTCGTACTCAATGGTGATTTCATATTTTCAAAAAAATATCATTTTCACAAAGTTGACCCCTAAAATCCAATTTCACAACTTTTGGAGCCAAGGGTCAAAATGGGATATAAGAGCCGAAATAACATACCAAACATGTTACCAATCTATAATTAACATTTTGGATCTACTCGCTTAGTCCATATTGTTATCCAATGCATAGATCAATAAATGTTGGCCGAAGTAAATTATAAGACTTTTCAAGCCATCAAAAATCACAAACTTGCACAAATCACACCAAAATGCACAGGGAACCATGTCAATCATTCCCATACCACATAAATGCCACAAAGCAACCACGGAGAGTGGTAAAATGGTCAAATAACACAAAAATAAATATTTCACAAAAATCACCAAAAATCAAATCATTATAAATACATTACTAAAACTTTTAATTTACAAACCTATAACAAGACTAAGAACATCAACTGTGAACTCAATATAACTTTCCTGGACATAAAATGCCATCACATTCTTCTTGTTACATCTTACTTTAGATAAGATCATGCAATATAAAAGCATACCAGATGAATTCAGATTACTTAATTGCATGATTTTCCAAAAAAATCTATCTCTAATAATAACAACTGATATCATTCAAAAAGGTCATTATAGTTGTGTGATAACTCGAATCTACTCTTCAATGGGGTCTGATTTGAATCATTCTTTATGATCAATAAAATACTTGACAGAATTTTTCTTGCTAGACATGCTTTAGAAAATCTGCATAATTGAAAAATAAAAAAACTTCGAAATTAAAAATTAACAACAAAACAAGAATCAAAGTGCAAAATTAAATTTATTGGACAGAAAAATGAACTTAATGAATATACAAAACACCAAAATTCCAACTCTTACAAACAAATCTGAACGACCTAATCACTGGACAAAAATGAGCTCAGTGAGTAGAGAAACCATTAAAAAACTCAAATCTCACCACCAAACACTCATTTTTATCAAGGTGATTTAGGTCGCAAAATAGAGTTTATAAATTGCTAGGTACCAAAATGCTCTAAATGCATAGAATGTGATAAAGAGAAGAGAAGAGTGATTTTCAGCTAAAAAAATTGGGTCTAACACTAATTGTTATGTAACAAATAGTTCAAATGCATTCTAGGTGATTAAGAAAAATGAGAGAGAATTACCTGTGCCGGAGAAGAAAGTGCAGAGAGAAGGACAAAATCAAAAGCCCAAAACTATAGATTGTTATTTCACCATAAAGAGAGAAGGAGAAAAATATGAAGCTCTTAAGACTTCTTTATCATAACTTTGAACTTTTATATGAAATGTGAAACTCTGAACAAAGAAGCTCTTTGATTATCTTGAGATTTGTGCAATGGGATAAATATATTTTTAATTTAAAGTTGTTGCAAATAAATTATATAATTTGAAAAAATAATTGATAAAATAATATATCTCAAGTTATTCCCCATGGTCAAGCATTAACACTATTAGTTTATATTAATTTAGCAAATGTTCTATAATTCTTGCCTTAGAGGCAAACTTAGACCCAATGAAATAAGTTATTCCCCATGGGCTAGAGTTGACACTATTAGTTTGTATTGATTTTGCAAATAGTCTATAAATTTTTCCATAGAGGCAAGACATGGCCCAAGAACTTCAAAAGAACAAGTAATGCTTCATGGGCAAGAGCTTACACCATTCTCACTTTGTGTAACTTATGGAGTATGCAGTAACTATTGCATTAGAGGTAAAACATACCTGAATGGCTTTAAAAAATTAGTGTAGATCTCATAGGCAACTATTTATACTATTTCACAAAGTTTAACTAATTGATTATTCTACAATTCATGCCTTAGAAGCAAAAGGTGTAGTAATTGTTGCCTTAGATACAAAACATAGCTCAAGGCTTGTAAAATTTAATGAAGACTTAATGGGCAACAATTTATGCTATTTCACAAAATCCAAATTATTGAGTATTATTAAACTATAGTTTTAGGGGGAAAACTTATCTCAAATTTTTTTAAAAATTAGCGTATGCTTCATGGACAATAATTTAAATAATTTCACAATGTCTAACTTATGAGATACTCTATATATCTTGTCGGAAAAACTTATCCAAGGGCTTTCGCAAGAACAAGTTGAGCCCCATAGGAATAACATTTAGTAATGGTTTTCTTATAGATAAAACATAGGTCAAGGGCTTTAGAAATTAATGAATATTTCAAGAACAACATTTGCACCGTTTCACAAAGTCTAACAAAATGGATATTACATAGTTCTTGCCTTAGAGGCAAAATGTAGCTTAGAAAATTTTCAAAAAATTAATGTATGACTTATTGGAAACAATTTACACTAGTTCACTATATCTAACTTATGAGATACTCTAACATAAGTTGGTAACTCAGAAAAGAGAGTATATCATGACCTTGATATAAGTTGACTTGAGGAAAATAAACTCATAAGTAAAAAAGATCAAGATTGGAAATATGATATCAAAAGGTCGAAAGAGTAAGTATTAAAATAATAATAAAAATAAAACAAAAAAAAGAATACAATAATTTACAAAAGAAGGAAAAATTGTGGCAAACTAGTTGAAAGTAAACACTGTTAATTGCAACTTGAGTAACCATCTTTAAACTTCATAAGGAAACAAACCATAAACATAAATTCTCTTAAGAATTTCCCACGTGTTCACCAGTACAAAATTCATCTTTAACAAAAATGTGATAAAAAAACTAGGTGTCATTGGAGTTATTAGAGCAAAGCTAGGACAATAATCTTCATGTCATACTTCGTACTGATTCCCTTTCCAAGAAAGCGAATCATCAATATTCTCAGGAAGAGTTAAAAGATCAATTTCTCCACTTTAAAATTTGGAACAAATCTAGGAACCAGTTTCAAATATGACTTCATCATCTAGAATAGGCACAATTTGTTCTTGCGTTTCATCCATCACCTTATTTTTCTGTCACGACTCAAAATCTAAGGGTCATGATGACACTTATCATGACTAAATCTTGCCAGGTAAACAAATCATCCAAAAAATATGAAAAGAGACAAACATCATCAAATCCTAAGGCAAGACTTCGAGAGAAAAGCCGAATCATACATACATAAAGATAGCCAAAATCTGAATATAAAAATAATACATAAACCATCCCAAAATCTAGTGTCACAGTGTAAGAACCATCTACAAACAACTCAAAGTCAGAACTACAACTGATAATCCAAAAGGGATACAAGTTTGTCTCCGAATACAAAACAAGATATAAACTTCATAGGATGGATAGAAGGTCAACTCTAGAAGCAAAGAGTGACCACTACCTAAAAAGTATCCAATCACCGCCAAAAAATTAGTTGCCTTGTGGTGCACTCGTACCTAGATCTGCTCCAAAAGAGCATAGTAGGAATGAGTATGGTCCACTTGTACTCAGTAGGTATTATAAGCCAACTAAATAAAGTAGAAAATAAGGTATATAAAATACACATTATGGGCACGTCACTTGCAATCAGAAAATGTCCCAAAAAGTAACCCAGACCATCTCTACTAACAATTCTAAATATAAGCACATATACCAAGTATAAGTACAAAAAGAAAGCAGAGGATAAATAAATATCAAATTGATCACAAAAATACAACATAGAAGATACATAATGTATGAAATATAATGATAATGATAATGATGATGATGATGATGGACAAGCCCACAACTAATTACATAATGTATGAAATATAATGATAATGATGATGATGATGATGGACAGTGTGAAAATACTCTAGTCTAAAAATCTTCTAACTATCTAAACTGTGGAGTTGATGGACAAGCCCACAACTAATTACATCTACTGAAATAAAAATGAAGTACTGTAAATGATAAGCATGCACTGGAACTATGAGGACTTACCACTACTCTAAAATCTAAGAATATGAACTGCTAAGGGTGCTCTAGATCCCGTGCATCTAAACCTATGATATAAGACATCATAGCGCAAAGAAAAACATACGTCAGTACTTTGAATGTACTGGTATGCTCAGTGAGGTAGGATGAAATGCATGGGTTCATATGCATGCACAATAATAATTGAATAACATGTGTATGACTGTGTAAGAGTACATGCATGAATACATAGACTGTAACTGAGATCGTGCTAATACTGAGTACTGAATCTGAATACTGATAACTAATATCTGAGTTTATGAATATAGTATACCTGATTATCTGAATGACTGTATCTGATAGTTCTAAATACTATGAACGCATATTGACTTTTGTACTAAGCAGAGTAACTATGTCTGATAGTCCTGAATCTATAAATCTGAACTGAGTTCTATTATGAGATTGAGACTGGAACTGAGACTGTGGGAGGTAATCATCTAACCGTCATGCCCCTCTATAAATTAATTGGGGTTCAACCTATAACCCCAGTTAGAAGGGTGTAAATATCTTTCCATGGGTAAGGACAAGATGTGAGTTAACCCTCTCTGATAGGAAGCTCTTTTGTTAACCCTCACTGGCAGGATAACTCGAATGAGATATATCAACCCTCAATATATCTGGCAGGAAGATATGTCAACCTACTCTGTCTACATAGTTCTGTAATGTAGGGATTGCTACTAAAGGTGAAACCCTCTGCTGGTAGGAATGCCTCCATACCTGGGTTAACTCGGTGTTGAATCCTACTCCCAACTTTATAAAAACTGAAATGATTTCTAGTCTATACTAGGCTGGACCGAGTTGTTACTGATATTGCTGTTTAACTGAACCAAACTGGGTACACTAACTTTCTTGGACTGTCAAAAACTACTGAATTCTATTAGCTAACTGAGTTTACTGAGGTCTAGACTGAGTACCGAACTAGACTAGAAGAATACTAAGTCTACTGAGTTTTTTTCCTGGGTTCTGTAACTGAATAAGAGTACTACTGATAGTGACGTAACTATTACTGTACTATGACTGACCATGGCTCTAAATAATAAGCTAAATTGTTAGGTACAAATACCCCAAGGAATCGATAACACAAAGTAAAAGACATGGCATAAACTTGAAACATGTAAACTAAGCATTTTATCATTCTTCATTCATTGGTGCATTTTAACAAACACTTGCATGCCATGAACTTAACCACATGCTAACATGATATAACTTCACTATTTAACTCGCATGCTTAATTCATCAATCACTTGAAAGGTATAAATTATGCCATAGTACTAATAAACATGTAAGCACATAATTTCAATATTAAATTCACCATTTGAAGGCTTTAGCATGATTTCACATGGTAACACATGTAAATTAATTAACCCCACATAAAATTGATCATGAAACATGGATTTGAAACCCAATTAATCATTTTTATACATGGATATTATCAAATCCAACATGGAATTCATATACTTGAGGTCTAAAAATAATTACTCCAAGGGTGGAAGGGACCCTTGGATGAAAACTTCACATACCTTAGTTAAGGAATTTCTGAAAATTAATGGTGGAAATCTTGAATTCTTGATTTGAAATTAAATCTTCTAGGGTTTTGTTCTTGAGCAATTTTGAGAAAAGATGAGTTTAATTACTCTCTAAGGTGATAAATTTCATTTTTTGGGGGGTGGGTTGAAGGTTAAGGGAAAAAAATCCAATTACCCCCAAGGATGCTGCCTTTTAATGATTGAAAAACTGTACTATCGATGCGCAGACCGACGCACCACATCATTGGCATCGACACGGTAGCCAATGCATCACGTCGAGTCCACATCAACTCACTGGAAATTGACACTAGGAGCTGGGGAAACCATTTATCAACGTGATAGTAAATGCGACGCGCCAAGATCATGTTGATCCACTATTTTAGGATTCCAAAGAAGCTTCAATCGTTGTCCAAAAAATCTGAACCTTGTTCGGAAACACCTACGGACATTCCTGATCATGAATCAACCTAAATATCCACCTATAATGTATGTATAGGCCATGAAATAAGATTTCCAACTTACGAAGGCTAGAATGACACTAAGTTTGAATGCTTATCTAGAATATTCTAAGTCTGGGACCCCTTAACAAGCCTAGAGGACTGAATTAAGCTAAGGATTTTGTGGGGTTTTACATTATCTCCTGCTTGGAAATATTTTTCCTTGAATGAGACTGCGGAGACTGAGAATACTGAGAGACTGAACTTAGACACTGGTCATGCACAACTTAAACATGGTTTCATGACTGAGATCACTGATACACTGAATTATCATGTTGAACATGCATATCTGATGTATGAGCACATAGCTGAACATGATTCATGAATGCATGACTGGAATTACTGATAAGCTGAATTTCTCATACTGGACATACATATCTGATGAATGAATACATTACTAAACATGCAATGGTAACTGATACCAAGTTTGTAACTTAAATCTGAACATGAAATTGAATAACCTTAAGGAAAGCTATTACCTTGGACTAGGTCTGAGTCTGCGGAGAAGAGGTAAGGATACTTGGTCCGTATGTCTGCTTTTGCTTCCCAAGTAGCTCTCTCAAAGGACTGATTCCGCCAAAGAACTTTGACTAGAGGGAATTTTTTGTTCCTCAGTCTACGAATCTGGTATTCAAGGATTTTGACTGGAATCTCTTCATAAGAGAGGCTGTTCTGAATATCTATGCCCTGTACAGGGACTACGACTGTTGGATCACCTATGCATTTCCTTGCCAAGGAGATGTGGAACACTGGATACACTGAAGATAGATCTGGTGGAAACTCAAGCTCATAAGCCATCTTTTTGAAACAACTAAGAATTCTGTAAGGACCGATATATCAGGGATTGAGTTTCCCCTTCTTTCCAAATCTCTTCACTTCTTTCATAGGAGAGATTTTCAAGTACATATAGTCACCAATCCTGAACTCGAGATCCTTTCTGCGCACATCTGCATATGATTTTTGCCGGCTTTAAGCTGTCTTAAGTATTTTCCTGATGAACTGGACTTTCTCTAAGGTATCAAATACCAAGTCAGGCCCTACCACTACGGCCTCACCCACTTCAAACCAAACAATGGGATATCTACACATCCTCCCATAAAACGCCTTAAACAGAGCCATCTGAATACTGGAATGATAGCTATTGTTATATGAGAACTTAATCAAAGGCAAATGGTCATCCCAACTTCTTTTGAAATCTATCGTGCATGCTCGCAACATATATTATAAGATATGGATGGTCTGTTTTGCTTGACCATCTGTCTGAGTATAGAAGGATGTACTAAGATAAACTCGGGTACCAAGACTCTTTTGGAATTCCTTCTAGAAATAAGAGGTAAACTGGTTACCTCTATCTGAGATGATAGACAATGGAACACCGTACAATCTGACCAACTCCCTGATATAGAGTTTGGCATAATCCTCAATTGAATATGATGTATGGACTTAAAGGAAATAAGCGGATTTGGTCATCCTATCTACAATGACCCAAACTGAATCATGCTGACGACGAGTATGAGGCAATCTAATCACAAAGTTTATGTTCACTTCTTCCTATTTCCAGGTAGGAATGCTGAACTCCTGCATGGACCCACTAGGCTTCTGATGCTCAATCTTAACCTGTTGACATGTCGAGCACTTAGCCATAAACTCTGTAGTATCTCTCTTCATCCCACACCACCAATAGATCTCCCGCAAATCACAGTACATCTTAGTGGATGCTACAAGAATTTGCTGCCTCAAGTCATCTACGCTTGGAAAACATAATCGACCCCAGCAACGCAGTACACCATCTTCCCCTTGGGAGAAAACCTCAACTTTCTAATCTCTGACAGATTCTTTCAACTTGACCAGACTGGGATCTCTATCCTAATTTTCCTTTACTTCGGAAACTAGGGATGATTCTAAACTACTCTGCACCTATACACTACCTTTTGCTGAATCGACTAAGAAGATACCTAGTCGGGATAACTGATAGACTTCCTAAGCTAACTTCTTATTACTATCCCCCACATGAGCAACACTACCCATAGATATTCTACTGAGGGCTTTGGCTATTATGTTTGCCTTTCCCAAATGATATAGAACACTCATGTCATAGTCTTTCAACAACTCCAACCACATTCTCTGACGAAGGTTTAGGTATTTATGAGAGAACACATACTGCAGGCTCTTATGATCAGTGAACACATCAATGTGCACACCATACAAATAGTGCCTCTAAATCTTTAAGGCAAACACTACTGCTGCTAACTCAAGATCATGAGTAGGATAGTTCTTCTCATGGGGCTTAAGATGTCTAGAGGTATAAGGTATGACCTTACCTCTCTGCATTAAAATATAACCCAATCCGACTCTGGAAGTGTTACAATACATAACAAAGCCGTCGGAACCATCTAGTAGGGTCAAAACTGGAGTTGTGGTAAGTCGAGTCTTTAACTCCGAAAAACTCTTCTCATAAGAATCTGACCACTGGAACTTGACTTTCTTCAGAGTCAATCTGGACATAGGGGATGCAATAGACAAAATCCCTCAAAAAACTGTCGTTAATAGCTAGACAAACCCAAGAAACTCATAATATCTGATAGAGAGATGGGTCGGGTCCAGTTTCTCACTGCCTCAGTCTTTTGGGGATCAACTCCAATGCCATCACCAGAAATGATATGGCCAAGGAATGTTACTGAACTTAGCCAAAATTCATACTTACTGAGTTTGGAGAATAGCTGATGGTTTCTAAGAGTCTGCAATACTATTTTGAGATGGTCTTCATGATCATGTTGACTACGGGAGTAAACAAGAATGTCATCTATGAAGACTTTGATGAACATGTCCAAGTACTTCTTGAACACACGATTTATCAAGTCCATGAAGGCTGTTGGGGCATTGGTAAGACCAAAGGACATGACTAAAAATTCAAAGTGACCATACCGAGTTCTAAAAGTTATTTTCAGGATGTCATATTCCCTGACTTTGAGCTGATGATAGCCTGATCTGAGGTCTATCTTAGAGAAATAGCTGGCACCCTAAAGTTGATCAAACAAGTCATTGATTCTGGGAATCGGATATTTGTTCTTGACCGCAACTTTGTTTAGCTGATAGTAATCTATACGCATTCTGAGGGAACCGTCTTTCTTACACACTAATAAAACTGGTGTGCCCACGCGGATACACTAGGTCTGATGAATACTTAATCTAAGAGATCCTTTAACTATTTCTTTAATTCCCTGAGTTTTGCAGGTTCCATTCTATATGGAAGAATAGATATAGGTTGAGTATCTGTAAGGAGATCAATTCCAAAATCAATTTCCCTTTTAGGAGAAACTCCTGGAAGATCTTTGGGAGACACATCTGGGAATTCACATGCTGCTGATACTAATTCAAGAGTAGGGGTTTCTAAACTAGAGTCCTGGACTCGAATGATATGGTAGACATACCCCTTAGATATCATTTTTCTAGCCCAAAGATAATAAATAAGCTGGCCCCTAGGTGCTGAAGTACTACCCCTCCACTCTAGGATGGGTTCGTTCGAAAATTAAAACTGGACAATTCTATTTCTACAGTTGACTGAGGCATAGCAGGAATGAAAACAATCCATCCCAAGAATGGTATCAAAATAAGTCATCTCCAATTCAACTAAGTCTGCTGACGTGAGTTTCTGAGATATCATAATTGGACAGTTCCTGTATACCCGACGGGCTATGATAGATTTACCCACTGGGGTAGAGACTGAGAAAGGCTCTACTAGAATTTCAAGACTGACTTTGAAATCAACTGCTATATAAGAATGCAAATGATAAACTTGTAACATACCAGTGACCACATTAGGAGAACTTTCCTGATCCTGTTTGGACTGAAGAGCGTAGAGTCTATTTGGGCGCTGCCTACTGGTGGCACTGGATGAGGCACCCTCCTGATTCGGGCTACCGCACTGAGCTGGGGGATGGGTATGCTGACTCTGCAAACCCACCTGAGGATATTTTCTGACTCTGTGTCCTGGCTTTCCATATCTGAAACACACATCGCTGCCAGCTCTACAGATACCCTGGTGGTTTCTACCGCACTTCTGGCGAAGGGAATTGGTTTGGGTACTGCTAACACTGCCCTGGAGCTTACGGACTGAAGCCCTATCCTTGTTTCCATCTCTGAATTTCGGCACTGGAGCACTGGCTGAGGACAGAGCTGGAACTGAGGATTTTAGGTTGAACTGAGAACGATTCCTACCCTCTAACTTAGGCTGAGCAAAACTGAAACTATCTGTCCTTTGTCTTTTGCTCTACCTCTCCTTCTCTTTATTCTTTGACTTCTCTATCTGCTAAGCATGAACCATAAGCCTGGATATGTCCATCTTTTTTAACAGCATTGTGGTCCTGCACTCTTTGACCATATTGCTAGATACAACTGATACAAACTCATCTTACATCTTCTATCCACCATAACATGCGGGGCATATCTGGCCAACTGAGTAAACTTGAGGGAATACTCCTGCACTGTCATATAGCCCTGCTTTAGGTTTATAAACTCCAAAACTTTCACTTCCCTTAACTTTAGCGGGAAGAACCTATCCAGTAAAGAAACTGCAAACTCCTCCCATTCCATGGGCCCTGTATGTACGACCATCTCTGCTTTCCACTATTTGTGCCAAGAGTGAGCCACATCCTGTAACTGATATGCGGTCAACTTAGTTCTCTCAACAGTAGTCACCCCCATGATGTCTGTAACCTTCTGCACCTGATCAATAAATTCCTGAGGGTTCTCAACTTAGTTAGACTCGGTAAACGATGGAGGGTTCATTAGGGTGAAGTCTCGAATCCTAGCAGCTGTAGTATTGGCCATTGTGTTGGCCGAAACGGCAGTTGGGCATTCATTCTGGGCTCTTCTCTGAACTCCGCGGGGGAGACATACTCGCCCAAAGGATCTAGATGGATGGGCTGAGGGGTTGACTGGTCTCTCGTTCCTATTCCTTGAGTCACCTTTGGAGGTATATTCTATAAATGAATGAGAAGCTAGGATTAGAGAGAGAGTGTAACTGGAGATCATGCTCACTCGCATGACATGAATACTTAAATAAGGGAAATGTTTCCTAAAATATCTCATAGCCTCCTGTCTATAAGTGTGGCGCGCAATACACCCATGCACAAAACTCTACTAGATGCGGCTTCTAAACTTCCTAGGACACTGTTGAACCTTAGGCTCTGATACCAAGTTTGTAACGCCCCGAGTCTATACCTCGGACGCTACACGATGCTCATAATCCCAAAGAACAACAAGATAACCCATGACTGGTACCTGCTGCAATAACTATGTAATAAATACTATAATGATTGCGAAAATAGGCGGAAGCATATGCCATAGGGCTCACATCTGTAAGTAAATCTGAATATAAGTACTGAAAAATGAACAACTATCTGAAAATACTCTAGTCTGAAAAGCCTCTAACTATCTGAACTGTGGAGTTGATGGGACAAGCCCCCAACTAACTCCAACTACTGAAATAAAGCTAAAGTACTGTAAATAATAAGCATGTCCTCGAACTATAAGGACTCACCACTATTCAAAAAGCTGAGAATCTGAACTGCTAAGGGTTCTCTGGAGCCCGTGCATCTAAACCTATGATATAAGACATCATAGCGCAAAAAAAGCATGCGTCAGTACTATGAATGCATTGGTATGCTCAGTGAGGTAGGATGAAATGCATGGGTTCATATGCATGCACAATAATAACTAAATAACATGAGTATGACTGTGTTAGAGTACATGCATGAAAACATAGACTATAACTGAGATCATGCTAATACTGAGTACTGAATCTTAATACTGATAACTGATATCTGAGTTTATGAATATAGTATTACAGATTATCTGAATGACTGTATCTGATAGTTTTGAATACTATAAAACCATATTGAGTTTCGTACTGAGCTGAGTGACTATGTCTGATAGTCCTAAATCTGTAGAACTAAACTGAGTTCTATTCTGAGTCTGAGATTGGAACGAAGACTGTGGGAGGTAATCATCTAACCGGCATGCCCTTCTCTAAACTGATTGGGGTCCAACTTGTAACCCTAGTTGGAAGTGTGTCAATATTGTGCCATGGGTAAGGAAAAGTTGTGAGTTAACCCTCTCTGACAGGAAGCTCTTTCGTCAACCCTCACTGGCAGGATAACTCGAATGATATATATCTACCCTCAATATATCTGGCAGGAAGATATCTCAACCTACGTTGGCTACGTAGTTCTATAATGCAAAGATTGCTACTAAGGATCAAACCCTCTGCTGGAAAGAATGCCTCTATCCTTGGGTTAACTCGGTGCTAAATCCTACTCCCAACTGAATAGACACTGAACTGATTTCTAATCTGTACTAGGCTGAATTGGGTTGTTACTGATATTGTTGTATAACAAAACCGAACTTGGTACACTGAGTTCCGTGGACTGTCAGAAACTACTCAATTCTGTTAACTGACTGAGTTTACTGAGGTCTGGACTGAGTACTGAACTAGACTGGAAGAATACTGAGTCTGCGAAGTTTTTTTCCTGAGTTCTGTACCTGACTGAGAGTACTACTGATAGTGACGTAACTGTTATTGTACTATGACTGACCATGGCTCTAAATAATCAACTAAATTGTCGGGTACAAATACCCCCAGGACTCGATAGCACAAAATAAGAGACATGGCATAAAATTGAAACATGTAAACTAAGCATTTGATCATTATTCATTCATTGGGGCATTTTAATAAACACTTGCATGTCATGAACTTAACCACATGCAAACATGATATAACTTGACTATTCAACTCACATGCTTAATTCATCAATCACTTGAAAGGCATAAATTATGCACATAGTACTAATTGACATGTGTGCACACAATTTCAATATTAAAAAAACCATTTGAAGTCTTTAGCATGATTTCACATGGTTACACATATAAATCAATTAACCCCACATGAAATTGATCATGAAACATGGATTCGAAACCCAATTAATCATTTTTAAACATGGATATTATCAAACCCAACATGGAATTTATATACTTGAAGTCTAAAAATAGTTTCTTCGACTCCAATGCTAGAAGGGACCCTTGGATGAACACTTCACATGCCTTAGTTAAGGAATTTCTGAAAAAATTGATGGTGGAAATCTTGCGTTCTTGATTTGAAATTGAATCTTCTAGGGTTTTGTTCTTGAGCAATTTTGAGAAAAGATGAGTTTAATTTCTCTCAAAGGTGATAAATTTCGTGTTTTGGGGGCTGAAGGTTGAGGGAAAAAGACCAAAATACCCCTAAGGATGCGGTCTTTTAATGACTGAAAAACTATACCATCGACACGCAGACCGATGTGCCACGTCGATGGCATCGATGCGATAGCCAACACGTCGTGTCGACTCTCTGGAAATTGATGCGGGGAGCTGGGGAAAACTTTTATCAATGTGATAGTCGACGCGGTGCGCTAAGATCGCATTGATCCACTATTTTAGGATTCCAAAGGAGCTTCAAACGAAGTTCGAAAAATACGAAACTTGTCCGAAAACACCTAAGGACATTCCTGCTCATGAATCAACCTAAATATCCACCTATAATGGACGTAAAGGCCATGAAATAAGATCGTCAACTTTTGAAGGCTAGAATGACACTAAGTCTGAATACTTAGCTAGAATATTCTATGTCTGGGACCCCTTAACAAGCTTAGAGGACTGAATTAAGCAAGGATTTTGCGGGGTATTACATATACGTAACAAGGCTAACTCAAGGGTACAAGATAAATAACCCTATTAGCATCTCTAGGCCTCCTAATCATAGTAGGAACTAGTGTTAATATAATCATAGTCTTTAATACATACGTCTAAACATGAGATAATTACCATAATAAACAAACCATAAAGAAATGCATCAGAATAGATAGGTCTAAAGCCATAATGCCTAATCAAGGAATAATCATGCGCAATAATATAATCATAAGGTAAAAGAATCAGAATCATACCTCAAATCTATACTAATCAAATAATCAACTGCCACGAAGCAATAATAATAACCATAATAATGCAACCGGAAAGTCCGGACAAATAATACCTAATTGAATCTTTCATAATCCCCCACCATCATAGGCCTGGAAGTTTTTAAGCTACACACAACACACCACAAGCCATACTCTTCACCTATACCTATGAAACCTCCCATAAGGATGATAGATATAGGCTTATACTGGTGATAGGATATGCACATGCATGAATAAATGTAAGGAGAATCCATAATACCACCACCAACAACAACAACATACCCAGTGTATTCCCACCTAGTGGGGTCTGGGGAGGGTAGAGTGTACGCAGACCATACCACTACCTCAGGAAAAGTAGAGAGGCTATTTTTGATAGACCCCCGACTTAGGACCAATAATAGTATAATAAACATAAAAAGTAAGCATATATAAACTAGTATGGTACGCAAAACAAACTAACAGTATAATAAACACAAAAGATACGTGCATAATAAACTAGTACGGGATGCAAAATAAACCAACACCACTAGCCCCAAGATAAAGCTATAGCCACAACACTATGAATCAGAAACTCCAGACCTAAAGGAGTGCTCCCCTACTACTACCGACGCGCTCCCACTCCCTAACTCTTTACCCTAATTCGCGTCCTCCACACCTTCCTATCAAGGGTCATATCCTCTGTAAGTTGTAACTTCTCCATATCATGCCTAATCACCTCTCTCCAATATTTCTTCATTCTACCTCTACCCCACCTAAAATCATCCATAGCCAAAGTCTCACACCTCTATAC
This sequence comes from Capsicum pubescens, assembly GCA_030864215.1. Classification (NCBI taxonomy): domain Eukaryota; kingdom Viridiplantae; phylum Streptophyta; class Magnoliopsida; order Solanales; family Solanaceae; genus Capsicum; species Capsicum pubescens. The sequence goes on from CM061540.1 coordinate 204,342,099, forward strand.
TGGAGTATTAAGACCCCTCCTCATCATATGCCCGAACTAACATAGCCTCCCTTTTAACATCTAATCCTCCAATGAGGAAACTCTCACCTTCTCCTGAATAATCTCATTCCTCACCTATGTTTCCTGGTATGTCCACACATCCATCGCAACATCTGCATTTCTAACGACTTCAACTTTTGGATGTGGGAGTTCTTAACTGGCCAACACTCCACTCCATACAACATAGCCGACTGGACTACCACTCTGTAGAACTTACCTTTAAGCTTTGGGGGCACCTTCTTATCACAGAGGACTACCAAAGCAAGCCTCCACTTCAACCACCCTTCCCCAATACGATGCGTGACATCCTCATCAATCTCACAATTTCCCTGAGTTATAGACCCCAGATATTTAAAACTCTCCCTCTTCTGAACTTGAACCAAAACTCATATCATCAATATCATCAATCTAAGGATTTGAACCAAAATTTATATCATCAATACCATATGCATTCTACTTTGTCTAGTATCATATATATTCATATAAAATGCTCGACTATGAACGTGGCTGAAAGAGTATAAGTCTGTATATTCATTGCTCGGGGTTAACTCCGTGACTAAATTATCATAAAAGTGTAGAAAGGGTCGAACTCTCTCACGATTGAGGTAAATAATAGTAGCAAAACTTGTGGTCAAGAATCTATCTCAGTCAAATCTCTAAATCATCATTTTTAGTCTCGTACTTATTAATATAGTACGATTCCAATTATGAAGAAATCCGTTTTTAAGGTGAAAAGTGGGAATAAATCCCATCTTAAAAAAATGAGAAATTAAAAAATGAAAAATAAAATCATATTGATCATGATTGTACCATTTACTATCTAAATGATCATGATTGTACCAAATCTATGCATGCCATCACCAGTATTCAAACAATATCATTATAAGCATCAATATATCTATTAGCTATGGCCATTTCCTTTACAATGATAGAATACTTATCAAAACCCCACCAATATCATAATCATGACCTTGAGCCCAATATATATCCGACATAACCATAACATCATAATCACGACTTTAGGCCCAATATTATACCCAGCATAACCACAAGATCATAATCACAGCCTTAGGCCCAAAATTATATCTGGCATAACCATACCCTAATAATCACGTCCTTAGGATAAATATTATATTCAACAAAATTATAGATCATAATCATGGCCGTAGGCCCAATATTATATTCGACATCATAATCATGGCAAAAAACCATTACAATCCACCAAGTCATATAGCCACCTTATACTTGAGGTTCATTAGTCTTATCTATGTCTAAGAGGCAGTCATATGAATATAAGTTTACAAAGCTAACACAAGTCTTGTCCTAAGGTGGGATGGAGAGGCCCACTTTTAATCCACGAAATCCATTTTAGATAAGATCCTATCCATGGTTAGGCTAAGGTAGCTACATCCACTTCTACATGATAAAAAATCCATGATTAGACCTAAGATATCAATTCCACCTAGAATATGAGAAACAAAGTCAAATTCACCTGTGTTGGGATTTTAAGATAGCTTAAGCCATCCAAATAAGATTAACCATACCAATCGGACTTCCAATACATAAATCCCCTCCCATATCTAGCATAGTACCATAATTATACAACAAATTAACTCTATCGATTAAGAAGGCAATAGGATTATATAAGTATAATAATTATTTCAACTTTAGGGTCAAATACCCTTCTAGCCCCCATACTCACAACTTAGGATAAGTCATGGTGTTCTACCCACACTCACATCCTAACATCCCTATCTAACATGCAATATATATAAATATAATCTCAAGAAGAAAAGTAGATAGAAGCCTACCTCGAAGCAGAACCACAATCATTGAGTTGTCCAAAAATAGCTCGATTTCACTCCACGATCCCAAAATGCTGCCACACTAATATAATAGTAATCTACATATTGCCTGGAGTAAAATGAGACTTATATTACTATATTAAGGGTCAGATCAAATTTTGGGTCAAGAACGAGTTTGCATGACCCGTAAACAAATTTCAAAGTTTAATCTGTCATGATGTCCCTCGAAGGACAAAGAAGTTGTGCTCAAATGTTGAGCACAAATGAAGCACAATTCGGGTCACAAATCAATCCTTAAAGTTTAGGAATTCGACCCCTAATTTCAAAGAATTTTACAAAGAATTAGGATGACAATTCAAGGAAAAATTAATGATAAATGACCAAGATGAGTTAAGTTAGCTTACCTTAACCTATGTGTATGATTTCCCATTTTTGCTCTCTTAGAGCTCTCAATTTGGTGTAAAAATGGTGGAAGAAGTGATAGAAAATTGGGTTGGGAAGACGGCATTTAAAGGATACAAGTGCCGCTAAAGTGGACACCTGGGCGCTAAAGTGCCTATCTTTAAAGCAACAACACAACCTCTAAAGTTGTCTAGCAATAGCAGCGGGTGCCGTTAAAGAGGCCACAATGGCACTAAAGAAGGCACCACTTTAGCGGCTATTGGGTGCTAAAGCACGCCACCAACAAAGGTTCAGGGTTGCTAAAGTGGACCAAAGGCGCTAAAGTGACCCAATAGGCTCTTAAGCGGTCCAATCACATTTCATGCACCAGATTTTGCTAAGTTTAGAATGGACTTCGATCGGGTGCTCAAGATTCGTTTAGAACCCCGTATGCATAAACAAAATATGCTACCATACTAAATTTGACCTTTCAGACTCAATAAAACCATCAAAACTTTTATCCCAGGTCATTTTGAATAATTGTGGGGTCTAGATATATAGTTTTATTCTGCGCATAATTCGCCCAATATCGCAGAATGATTCTGAAAGCCTCAGGACCTGAACCAAGGGTTCCCTAGCCTAAAATCAATATTCCGAAATAGATGGTGTTTTTGGAGTTCTCAACTGAGGTTTTCTACTAGGAGTTTTGGTCCGAGACCAAATCCTAAACAAGGAAAGCTCCAAAATAGGGAACTGAGCCTAAAATTCAAACGAATTGTCTGATCACCAAATTGACAGTTCCGACAAGTCATAAATAACCTATAGCCACTGTTGAAAGGCTTGAAAAGCCAAAAATGCATGCAAATAAAGAGAATGACCTAGAGATTCATTACAATAACCACTACTGAAAGGTATTTAATTAGCGAAAGTCAATGGATGGAGAGATCACGAAAGCTCGAAGGAATAAGGTACTGGGCCTACATGCTTCGAGCATAACTCCCTAGATAGCCTCCACGAAGAGACAACACTTTTAAGGGATTTTATCACAGGTATCCCTTTTTCAACCAACTTCCTTGATTCCCTTTTAAAATAACCAAGACTTAACCTCAACCACCAACGCACCACCAACTTAACTGAGGAAGGCTAACACACCTAAATCCAAAACCATGACATACTAATACCAAACCAATACCAGCATAACCAAGAAAAAACTCATCCAATACTAAGGAAATCTAAGGCATGAGTCATACAACCAACTCCAAAATCAAAATATAACTTCCTTTTTGCCTTTCCAAACCTGCTATCCACTCCAACCCAAGAAAAAAGTCACCCGAGTCATGTTCGTGCTATTTTATCACACTAACTTCGAAGAACAAAAGCTGATCCACAAAAAATCCGTATTGACAAGAATGAGAAAAAGCTCATAAGGCTTTACCTGGGCACACAAATGCAGATAACAAAGGGCTGCAATCTATGCCAATGCTACAACTGGTTTGGATGACTATCAAAACTAGAAACCAAGAGTTCAAATTATAACTACTCACAACTAAATAATCTATTCTAGGATATCCCATCAATCAAGAATGAAGCCATGTAGAATCCAACTCAAGTATCCTACTCCAGATGAGTAAATCATCCAAAATCTTAGCAAAAGCTAAAACTCAAGGTCAAAGCTGAAAGAACCAATATTGTGCCAATTGGACTATCATCCTAACACCTATCAACAATAATCCACCTGAATTAAAGAAGACTAAATAGGTAACCATAGAGTAGGCATAACCATGCTTTAGACGAAACCCCACTGAGGCAAACCTAAAATTGAAGGTTATACCCAAGATCTATGACTCTAAACTAAATTCTCGACATAAAGGTTGAATCGCTCGATCTCAACTTCCCATCCAAACCTAAATATGGGTAAGCATCCATACTCCAAATCTACCATAACCCCCAAATCGCCATTTAAAGGCGTCAAATAAAAAACTAAGCCGACAAGCCTGAACAACCGCCAAATACTCAAATCAACCTTACTATTTGAATTTGTCATATCCTTACCAAATCATGCCAAGCCAAAATCAAATCATAGCAAAAGAATAAAATCACAACAGAGTATAAATCACCAGCTGTAAACACAAACAACCAACCCTATATTCACTAGAGGGCATAAAAGATAGCTGCAAAACAATAATCACAAGAGAGGATAAATCACCAGCTGAAAACATATGCAACAAACTCTATATCCACTAGAAGGCACAAATCATAGCTATAGAATAGTAATCATAAGGGAGGATAAATCATTGGCTTAAAACACAAGAAAACAACTCTATATCTACTAGAGGGCACAAAACGTAGTTGTAGAACTATAATCACAAGGGAGTATAAATCACCGACTAAAAACACAAGCAACACACTCTATATCTATAAGAGGGAATGCAATCTAGATACAAAATATTAATCACAAATAAGTATAAATCATAGGATAAAAAAACAAGCAATCAACTCTATATCCACTGGAGGGCACAAAACATAGTTGTAGAATAATAATCACAAGGGAGGATAAATCACCAATTGAAAACACAAGCAACCAACTCTATATCCACTAGAGGGCATGATACATAGTTTCGGAATAATAATCATAAAAGAGGATAAATCATTGACTGAAAACACAAACAACCAACTTTATTTCCACTAGAGGGCACAAAACAAAACTATAGAACAATAATCACAAGGAAGGATAAATCTATGGCTAAAAAGACAAGTAACCAACTCTATATCCACTAGAGAGAATAAAACATAGCTACAGAAAAATAATCACAAGGGAGGATAAATCATTGGATGAAAACATAAGCAACTAATTTTATATCCACTAGAGGGCATAAAATATAGTTACAGAATAATAATCACAAAAGAGGATAAATCACTAGTTGAAAACACAAGAAACCAACTCTATATCCACTAGAGGGCATGAAATGTAGCTATATCATAATAACCACAAAGGAGGATAAGTCATAGGTTAGAAATACAAGCAACCAACTCTATATCCACCCGAGGGCATAAACCACCAAAACATACTCCAGAACTCACCTATGCTACAAAGCATATACTAAAGATAACCAAAGCTCTAGCAACTTGGAGAAACACAACTTTAGGCGGGCTATGATCAATCAAATACTCCATCTTATTAAAAAAATACCCATCAACAGGTAACACAAAGGAAAAACACTCCGCCAAGTCCTATTAGGGTGAAAAAATTTTGTAATAAGGTTCTCTTGGATCCTCACAATAAGATAAACTTAACTCAATCATCCTATAAATAACATCACTGAGGAAGAAAGTGTCAATCTCGACACCAATGCCAAGGTTAAGATCACTAACAAAAAATAAACCAAGCAACTCAAGATAAAGAATTTCCAATCTACCAAATTAAGAAGAAATCACATAAAAGATCAGTTGTTTCCAACTCTCTAACTCTACTAAGATAAGAATCACATCACGTCAAGAATTGAGTATCCAACTCTACACTAATACCAAGAGTAAACCACCGCCAAGAGATGAACCCAACAAATTGGAAAGATGAATCCAAGACTTCTCGACATTAATATTAAAACCACTATCAGGCAATCAACTAGCCAAATTAGAACAACAGAACCCAAACTAGTCAACCTTAGAAATAGGCTACATAGAGAGGGATGTCAAAAGAAAAGACCTTCGCAACCCAAGAGGTAAGTCCAAGAATCCCAAACTCAAGAATGGGTAATATAACCAAATTGGCAACTTTAGAACCATAATAGAACTATGAAAGGTTAATTACCTTAAATACCCTAATCCACTAAACAACCGGTCTAGCATACTCTAACAAACTAGGAAAACAACTAACCTCACCTTGCTATAAGAGAGAAAACATCCAACCAAGCTAGTTCACAAGCCAATAACTAATAAGAACCACAAAAAATAGAAATTCTAACTAGATACTAACAATTTATCCATGTACCAATCTAGGATCAATTAACATCACATAATGATAATAATGGTAAAAGTAATACAAACATCAGTATAAAAGATAGGTGGTACCCAAAAATGAAATCAACAACACATACCATTATAGGGCAATAAGAATGCCAATATGCCAAGGTAAATGGGACTCAAACCAAAATGCTACACTGTAGGGGAGAAATATCAATACTGATCCACTTCATCCACTACTAATAGAAAAAAAATATGGGGGGTAGTCATATAATCATGAATTTAATATCAAGGTACACAATGAACAATATAAACCTACTAAAATATACAATTATCTACGAGTAAAAGAAGCCCAATACACTCAAATAAAAAGGGTAAGGGAATGAAATAAAAGCACACCTATCATGGTAAAATTTAAAGTCACATATTTGACGGGTCTAAGAGAGAACAAATTTGAACAGGTCCAAACTCAAAATGACCAACTGAATCATCAACTGAAGTTCTAAGTACACTGCCTCCAATAGATGGTGCCACAATACCATGAGACTAATATGAATGATATGAATGACCAATAATCCCATGCCAGGGATACTTTATAGATCGGTGACTGATATCTTTGAAGTTATAACAAGCCCCTAAAGCACTAACCTAGTTAGAAACACGAGTTGATCCCAACAAGTTAGCCAACTGACACCGATTGCACTCCCTACCAAAATGCCTATCCTTCTCAAAATCTTAACACACCTATGGAACTTTAGACTAGAGAGAAATATATGCTAACTCCGTCTGAAGAGCCAACTCACATCTAGGGCACTCTCTAGAACAATGTCCCATCTAGCCACAACCAAAACAAGCACCTAGAATAATTTGAGATACTGCCAATCTAGATTAAGAATAACGTCCATGTCCTGAAGACCCATACCAAAAAATCTGCAAGGTCCGGCAAGAACTCTACCAATTGTGATCACCACGACTAATCTGAGAGCCACCCATAGCTTGAGATGATATCAATGTAAAACTAATAGGATGCAAATAAAGTTGACCTCCACCGAGAGGATCCTCACTACTAGATGGAATACCAATAGCACTATTCTAATGACCTGTCCTCTTACTGCTACTTTCATAAGTTTCAACACTTTCTCCATCTATGGTCCTTGCATTATCAACAACCCAAGAGAAGGAAAATTAGCTGCTATTAATTATTTCGATGCCAAATGGAGGGGAAATGCTAATCCTCTAATAAATTCATGCACCATATTATGCTATGAAGGAAATGGCATAAAAATATATTTGTACTACTTAAGAACTTTAATATCATACTCTGAAATAAAATACAAACCCTAATGAACACCAATAAACCCAAATCTAGCTAGAGGTCTGCTCGATAAACTAGATGTCATCCCTGGCGGTGAGGTGTCCTTGAAAAGTCTTGGGATCCCTAATATTGAATATCAAAATCTTGAAATGGTTGCAAACTCTACTGGGCTTGGGTTGGCCACAAATCCTTTGATTGATACTAAAGATCTTTGACATCCATCCCTGACTTCATGGTTCGGCATTGTACTGAATCTTTGAAAAATACCTGTCGAAATCCCATTTGCATCTATCGACAACCATAAATCATCTACCTGAGGCAGAATAAAGCCAAAAAATGTACATGAGGTTTATAGAAATACGGACACATGATAGGGAGTCAAGAATAAAATTTCCTAAGAATGCCCCATAACCTCTAAAAGTTAGGTTACAGACATCTCCACATCAATCTGCAGAATAATACTAGACACTAAGCTCTAGTACCAAGACACTAGTATACCTAGGATTTGATACCAATTTTTCATGACTTAATTTCATAGATCATGATGGCGCCTATTATAACCCACCAGTAGGCAACCAACCAATAGTCCAGAACTACTAGTAATGGACTACCAAGAGAAATAGAGAAAGAATGCGGAATAAATAAATAGAAAATAAAAAAATGTAGAATAAACAAAATAAATAACCAAAATGCATAAGATAGTCCCAAAACCTGGTGGAATCAATATAAGAGCTTATAATGTAATAGGACTTACGAAATGATGTACAAAATAAATATACTAATACAATCTATCTTTGAATACAACATAGAGACTAGTCTAGTACATAAGAGGGAGAATAGTAATACTTTGAATGCCTTGAGCTCACCCTATCTCTATGAACCACAACTACTCTACATGACACATACAACACCGATGAGAACTCATAATATGATTTGTAAGATGAAGAAGTATAATATGAGTTCTAATACATGGTACTCAGTAGGTAATTTCCTACTGAGCCCTAAAGATAATGCAAATATAAATGTTATACTAGAAGTAATGTAAACTACACCTACATATTCAGCAACTATATAATAAAGCTAAGGAGACCATAAGGATAACGATTCTATTCATATCGAAGCAATTAACATAGTAATCTAATAGAATAATAGGATAAGTTACCCTATTCAAACCTTAATTCAAGACCCTATCACTATACCGTATATCACTAGCCAATATACAAATAATGAGAGATAGAAGGATATGTAAAGTAGTATACAAGGATAATGAATGGATGTATAACATGAGTAAATAAAAGAAGGAAGAGATATGTGGTAATACCATAACTTCTATAGATAGATACATCTAAATAACAAGAATAACTCAAGGGTACAAGATAAGTAACCACACTAGTATCTCAAGACCTCCTAATTATAGTAGGAACTAGTGTTAATATAATTAGGGTCTCTAATACATATGTCTAAACTTGTGATAATTACCATAATAAATCAACTGCAAAGAAAGGAATTAAAATATCAGGGTCTAAATCCATAATGCCTAACCAAGGAATAATCATGCAAAATAACATAACCCTAAGATAAATGAATTAGAATCAAACCTTAAATATCAAAACCAGTCTAATAATCAACCTTCCATGAAGCAATCGTAATAATCACAATAATATAACCATCTAGTCTGGACAAATAATATCCAACTGGGCCCTTTCATAAACCCCCATTGCCATAGTCCCAGAAGGTTCAATCAACACATAACACACTACAACTATGCAACCCCGCATAAGGCTGATAGATTTAGGCTCATACTGGTGATAGGCAATGCACATAAATAAATGAATTCAAGGATAATACATAATACCATAACCATAATATCATCATCAATCACTAGACTTGAATCAAAACTTATTCATCAACATCATCAATCATCGAACTTGAATCAGAACTCATACCATCAATCATCGAGCTTGAACCAAAAATCATATCATTAATATCATCATCAATCTACTCTTTGTCGTATCATATATATATATATAAAATTCACGACTAGGATCATCGCTAACAGAGTATAAGTCCATAAATCCATTGTTCGGGATAAACTCCAAGATTAAATTATCATATAAGTGTAGAAGAGGTCAGAGTCTCTCATGATCGGAGTAAATAGTAGTAGAAAAAAATCATGGATTGGAATTTATCTAGGTCAAATCTCCTAATCATCATTTTTAGTCTTTAGGGATCATAAGTAACTCATTAAGATGTTATGATTCTTGTTATGAAGAAATGAATTTTTAAGGTGAAAAGTGGGAATAAATTCTATTTTAGGAAAAAGAGTAATAAAACCATACTTTAGTTTGAATCATAATATTTAACATCTAAGTGATCATGATTCTACTGAATCTTTGCATGCCATCACCTGTATTCAAACAATATGATTATAAGCATCAATATATCTATAAAATATGACCATTTCCTTAACAAGGATAGAATACTTCCCAGAACCCAACCAAAATCATAATCACGACCTTGGGACTAATATATATTGGGGATAATCATAGTATTATAATGAAGGCCTTAGGCCCAATATTATATCTAACATAACCATAGCATAATAATAGCAACCTTAGGCCCAAAATTATATCTGTCATTACTATAGCATCATAATCACGTCTTAGGCCTACTATTATATTTTAAGACCCCGTAAAATCCTAAGCTTAACTCAGTCCTATAGAGCATGAAAAGAGGTTCCAGTCTTAGAAATTTCAGCTAAGTATTTATACTTAGAATTATTTTAGCCTTCATAATTTGGCGATCTTATTTTATGACCCTTATGACCTTAAAATATTGATCCTTGGATTAAATCATGATCAGGTGTGTCAATAGGTCACTTTGAGTAAGTTTCAAATTTTTTGGACCTCGTTTAAATCATATTTGGGTAACCAAAATAGTGCATCGATGCAATCTCGACGCGTCGCATCGTCCATCACATCGACGGATATTTTTTCCCAGCTTTCAGTGCAAATTCCAGTGAACCAATGCAAACTCGATGTGGCACATTGGTCATCACGTTGATACCATCGATGCGGCGTATCCGTTTGTACATCGCTGGGCACATTTTAAGTAATTAAAAAGTTCGCATCTAGATGGGTGTTTGGGTTATTTTCCCACCTTATATTAGCCCAAAAAATGAGTTTAATCCTTTTTAACGGCTAAATCACTCATTCTCTCTCAAATTTTTTCAAGAACAAACCCTAGGGCATTCAATTTTGAATTCAAGCTTCAAGAACACACCATCAATCTTCATGAAATTGATTACCAAGGTATGTTAGGTGTTCATCTAAGGGTTTCCTTCAACCCTTGGAGTTCAAGAATCTCTTTTAAACTACAAGATGATTTTTTTTATAATTTTCATGTTGAATTGGGTTGTATTCATGATTATGGTATTATTTGAGTTTTAACCCATAATTTATACAAGTTTTAAGTGAAGTAATTAACATGTGTGTAGGGTTATGTGAATTTATGTTAAAATCCCTTTTAATTGTGAGATGGGATTGTGAACATGATGCTTGCAAGTTTATTATTGTTATATGCATAAATTATTCCCCCAAGTGTTTGATAAAATGTTCATGTGAGTTGAATAGTGAAATCATAACATGTTAGCATGTATAAAAGTTTATACCATGCAAGTGTTTGATAAAATGCCTCAATGGATGAATTATGACAAAGTGGCTAGTTATCAAGCTTTCAAGATTTTTCTATGTTTTACTTTCAATTCTATCAAGTCCTGGGGGTATTCAATACCCGAAATCTAGTTGTTTACTTAGAATTCCAGTAGCTATAGAATATTCTTAGTGATATAACGTACAGTAGTACTCAGTCAGTTACAGAACTAAGTGTATTGAGTTAGTTAACAGAACTCAGTGAACTAAGTCCAGTTCAGTTAGTTAGCATAATCTATAATAGTTTAGTCAAGCCTAGTACAGTATAAAAATCAGTTTAGTGTCTATTCAGTTGGGAGTAGGAGTCAGCACTGAGCGAACCTAAGGATGGGAACTTTTCTGTCAATGAAGGGTTTTACCCTTAGTCCCAATCCCTATGTTACAAAACTATTAGCCAACGTAGGTTGATATATCTTACTACCAGATAAGGGTTGATACTTATCGTATGAGTTTTCCTGCCAGTGAGGGTTGATGAAATGTCTTCCTACCAGATGGGTTAACTCATAGTCATTGTTAGTATCTCTTGGAAAGGTGCTAACATCCTTCCAATTGGGGTCACAGGTTGGACCTCAACTCAGTTTATAATCAGGGTATGTTGGTTAGATGAACACTTTCATAGTTTTAGTTTTAGTTTCAGACTCAATATAAAACATCAGTAGATTTTTCAGAATCAGGACTGTCAGACACAGTCACCCAGCTCAATACAGAACTAAGCTCAGTTCTACAGAATTAGGACTGTCAGAAATAGTCACCTAGTTAATAGTAATACAGTATCAGTAAACTCAGATATCTGTCATTCAATTATTAGAACTCAATATCCAGTGTTAATGTGATCTTAGTTACGATATACGTAGTTATGTGCATACTATTGCATAATCAGTAATTACAGTAGTTTTAGATATACACGTACTCTTATTCAGTTATATTTATGTTACTGAACCAGTTATTGTTCATGCATATGAACCCATGCATATTGGAATACCTCACTTAGAATACCAGTACATTTAAAGTACTGATGCATAACTTTTATTTTGTGCTATGATGTCTTATATCATAGGTTCAGATGCATGGGCTCCAGACCATACTTAGCAGCCCATCCTATCAGTAGCAGATTTAGTGGTGAGTCCTTATAGTTCAAGGACAGAGTTATCATTTTAGTATTTCAATAGTTCAACATATTTAGTAGCCAGAGTTATTTGGGGACTTGTCCCATCAACTCCATATTTAGACAGTTATAAGCTTTCAGGCTAGATTATTTCAGACAGATGTTTAGTTTTTAGTATTTATTTATCAGTATTCAGTATTTCTTTTTAGTTATGAACCTTATGGAAACTTCATCCTAACTTCAACATTTTTTTAGTATTTTTATTCAGTGCTCACAGCAGGTACCAGTCATGGGTTAGCTTGTGGTATCTCAGGGTTGCAAGAATTGTGTGATGTCTGGGGTACATAATCGGGGCATTACAAACTTGCTATTAGAGCATAAGGTTCAATAGAGTCCTAGGGAGTTTGAAATTCTTGTCTAGTAGAGTCTTGTGAATGGGTGTGTAGCACGCTACACTTATGGACAAGAGGCTATGAGGTATTTTAGGAAAAGTTTCCCTTCTTTAAGTGTTCATATCATGCGAGTGACATGAGATCTAGTTAAACTCTCTGTCTAATCTAATGTTTCCTTCTATTTATAGAATATGCCTCCAAAAAGGACTAACGGAAGAAGAACTAGAAATCATCCAACACTTTTACCTATTCAGGAAGATCCCATGGATGAGCATGTCTCCCACATAGATTCAGAGAAGCTTTCACCACTTTAGCTTATTTTGTGGCTACCAGAATAAACTCCCAGCCGCCGTTCAGGCCAACCCAGTGGCTAATATTGCTGCAGCTAGAATTCAGGACTTCACCCGAATAAATCCGCCATCATTTAATGGGTCTAAGTCTAAGGAGAACCCATAAGAATTCCTTGTCAAGGTGCAGAAAGTCACAGATATCATAGGGTGACTTCTACTGAGAGTGCCGAGTTAGCTTCATATCAATTATAGGATATGGCCCATACTTAGTTTAAGTAGTAGAGGGTAGATAGGGGTGCACATGCAGGGCCCGTAGAATAGGAGGAGTTTGCTAATGCTTTCCTTAATAGGTTCTTCCCACTGAAGTTGAGGGAAGACAAGGTTTTTGTGTTTATTAAGCTAAAATAGGGCAACATGAAAGTGAAAGTGTATTCTCTCAAGTTACCCAATTAGACAGATATGATCCTCATGTGGTAGCAGATAGCACATCTAAGATGAGTAAGTTTGTGTCTGGTGTGTCTAATAGTGTGGTCAAGAAGTGTAGGACCGTAATGATGATTAAAGAGATGGAAATATCCAGATTCATGGTCCATGCTCAGTAGATAGAAGAGTCTAAGAATAAGGAGAAGGAGAGGGAGAACAAGAGAGCTAGAATAGGTAGATTAAACTTCACTCAGCCTAATTTAGAGAGTGGAAATTGTTTTCAGTTCTTCTTAAAATCCTCAGTTCCAGCTCCGGCCTCAGCAGTGCTCCAGTGTCGAAATTCAGAGATGGAAATTAAGATTGGGCACCAGGCCCTAAATCCTAGGGTAGTGTTAGTAGTGCCCGAACAAAGCTAGAAGTGTGGCAGAAACCACTAGGGTGTCTACAGAGCTGGCAGTGATGTATTTTTCGGATGTGGCATGCTAGGCCATAGGGTCAGAGAGTGTCCTAAGATGGGTTTGTAGAGTCAGCATAATCGTCCCCCAGCTTAGTCCAGTTGCCCGAATTAGTAGGGTGCCACTTCCAGTTCCATCAGTGGGCAACGCCCAAAAAGACTCTATGCACTTCAGTCCCAAAAGGATCAAGAAAGTTCTCTTGATGTGGTCACCGGTACATTATAAGTTTATCATTTACATATTTATTCTTTGCTAGATCTAGGAGCCTTTTTATCCTTTATAACTTTTTATATAGCTATTGAATTCGGAGTCAGTCCCGAAATCCTAGCAGAGCCCTTCTTAGTCTCTACCCAGTAGGTAAATCTATCATATCCTGATGGGTATACAGGAATTTTCCAGTTATGGTATCTCAGAAAGTTACTTCAACATACTTAGTAGAGTTAGAGATGACAGATTTTGATGTCATTCTCAACATGCATTGGCTTCATTCATGCTATACTTCAGTTTACTACGAAAATAGAATTGTCTATTTTCAGTTTTTGAATGTACCTGTCTTAGAATGAAAGGTTAGTACTTCAGCACTTAGGGGTCATCTTATTTCATACCTAAGGAAGAGAAAAATGATATCTAAGGGATGTGTCTACCATCTTGTTCAAGTTAAGGATTCTAGTTTTGAGACTCCCAATCTTGAGTCAGTTCCAGTAGTATGTGAATTCCCAGATATATTTCCTAAAGATCTTTCTGGAGTCCCTTTTAAGAAAGAAATTGAATTTGGAATAGGCCTTCTTCAAGATACTCAGCCCATCTCTATTCTATTGTATAGAATGGCTCCAATAGAATTCAAAGAGTTAAAATAACAGTTAAGGGATCTCGTAGATAAGGGATTCATCAAACCTAGCATATCCCCTTGGGGTTCACCAGATCTATTGGTAGATAAAAAGATAGTTCTCTCTGAATGTGTATTAACTATCATCAGTTAAACAAAGTCACGGTCAAGAACAAGTATCCACTTCCTAAAATTGATGACTTGTTTGACCAACTTTAGGGTGCCAACTACTTTTCTAAGATAGACCTCAGATCAGGCTATCATCATCTCAGATTCAGAGAATCTGACATTCCAAAATTAGCTTTCAGAACTCGGTATGGTCACTTTAAATTCTTAGTCATGTCATTTGGTCATACAAATTCCCCAGCATCATTCATGGACTTAATAAAATATGTGTTCAAGTAGTACTGGGACATGTTAGTAATAGTCTTCATCAGTGGCATTCTTGTCTACTCCTGTAGCGAATAGGACCATGCAGACCATCTCAGAATAGTGTTACAAATTCTCAGAGCCCATCGGTTATTTGCCAAATTCAGCAAGTGCAAATTTTGGCTAAGGTCAGTAGTTTTTCATTGTCATATAGTTTCCTTTGAGGTCATTAGAGTTGATCCCTAAATGACCAAAGCAGTGAGAAACTGGCCCAGACCCATCTCTCATCAGATATCAAGAGTTTCTTGGGTATGGTTGGCTATTACCGATGGTTTGTTTAGAGATTTTCATCTATTGCATACCCCATGTCTAGATTGAATCAGAAGAAAGTCAAGTTCTAGTGATCAAATTCTCGTGAGAAGAGTTTTTAGGAGTTGAAGACTCGACTCACTATAGCTCCAGTTTTGAATTTACCAGATGGTTTAGATAGGTTTGTGGTATATTGTGATACTTCCAGAGTTGAATTGGGGTGTGTTTTAATGCAAAGAGGTAAGGTGATAGCCTATTCCTCTAGATAACTTAAGCCCCATGAAAAGAATTACCCCACTCATGATCTTAAGTTAGCAGTTGTTGTATTTGCCTTAAAGATTTATAGGAACTATTTGTATGGGTTGCATGTTAATGTGTTCAAAGACCATAAAAGACTGCAGTACGTGTTTACTCGAATAGACCTAAACCTTTATTAGAGTTGTTGCAAAACTCCGACATAAGTGTTCTATATCATCTGAGCATGGATAATGTAGTAGCTGATGCTCTCAGTAAATTGTCCATGGGTAGTGTTACTCACATTAAGGATGTAAGAAGAAGTTAGTTCAGTAAGTTCATTAGCTTACCAGGTTGGGTGTTCATTTGGTTGATTCAGCTGAGAGTAGTGTTTGGGTGCAGAATAGTTTGGAATCATCTTTGGTTTCCGAAGTAAAAGTAAAGCAGGACAAGGATCCCAGTTTAGTTAAACTAAAGGAGTCAGTCAGATATCAGAAAGTAGAGGTTTTCTCCCAAGGGAGAGATGGTGTGTTACGCTGCCAGGGTAGACTATGTGTTCCATCTGTAAATGGCGTAAGATAGAGGATTCTTGCAGAAGGGCATGGTGCGTGCTACTCAATTAACCCAGGGGCCACTAAGATGTAGCGCGACTTGCGAAAAGTCTATTGGTAGAGTGGGATAAAGAGAGACATTGTAGAGTTTGTAGCTAAGTGCTCAATATGTCAGGAAGTTAAGATCGAAAATCAAAAACCTAGTGGAGTTATATGGGAGTTTAGTATTCCCACATGGAAGTGGGATGAGGTGAACATGGATTTTATGATGGGTTTGCCCCGTACTCATCGCCATCAAGATTTGATTTAGCTCATTGTAGATAGGATGACCAAATCAGCTCATTTCTTACCAGTTCATACCTTTTATTCAACAGAGGATTATGCCAATCTCTATGTTAGAGATTTAGTTAGATTACATGGAGTTCCGTTGTCCATCATTTCAGATAGAGGTACGGAGTTTACCTCTTACTTTTGGAAAGCCTTCCAAAAGGGTCTTGGTACCCAAGTTCACCTCAGTACAACCTTTCACCCTCAGAAAGATGGTAAAGCAGAAAGGACAATCCAGACTCTAGAAGATATGTTAAGAGCGTGTGCCATTGACTTTACAGGTAGTTGGGATGACCACTTTCCTTTGATTGAGTTTGAGTGTTATAATAACTATCATTCCAGTATTAAGATAGATCCATTTGAGGCACTCTATGGGAGGAGATATCAATCTCCTATCGGTTGGTTTGAAGTGGGTGAGGCTAAAGTGTTAGGGCCTTAGTTTGTATTTGATGCCTTAGTAAAAGTTCGGTTGATAAGGGAAAGTCTTAAGACAGCTCAGAGCCAATTGAAATTATATGCAGATGTGCGGAGAAAATATCTTGAGTTTGCGATTGGAGGAAATAGTCTATTGAGGGAGCTACTTGTGAAGCAGAAGTAGATATGCTACTTTCCACAAACTTAGACTTGGGTCAAGGTAACAGTTTTCCTTAAATTTACTCAGTTCCATGCTCAGATTACCGTTACAAACTCTATATCGGTTCTAGTTGCATAACATTCTTATATCATGAATATATTCATAAAATAGCTCAGTCATGTGTCATGCCTTCAGAATTTAGTCATGCTTCAGTTATGCATATTCAGTATGAAAACTAAGTATATCACTAGTTTCATTCATGAAATCATGCTTCAGTTGTGCATGTTCAGTATGTAAACTCAGTATATCATTATCCTCAGCTTAGTCAGTCTAATTCGAGGACGAATGTTCCCAAGGGGGAGATATTGTAAGACCCCACAAAATCCTAAGCTTAACTCAGTCCGTTAGAGCATGAAAAGAGGTCCCAGACTTAGAAATTTCAGCTAAGTGTTTATACTTAGAATTATTTTAGCCTTCATAATTTGGCAATCTTATTTTACGACCCTTATGACCTTAAAATGTCCATCCTTGGATTGAATCATGATATGGTGTGTCAATAGGTTACTTCAGGTGAGTTTCGGATTTTTTAGACCTCATTTGAATCATATTTGGGTGATCAAAGCAGTGGGTCGACGCGATCTCGATGCGTCGCATCACCCATCATGTCGACAGATATTTCCCCCCATCTTTTAGTTCAAATTCTAGTGAACCAATGAAAACTCAACACAACGCATTTGTCATTACGTTGATACCATTAACACGATGCGTCGGTCTATGCATCGCTGGGCACGTTTTCAGTAATTAAAAAGTGCGCGTTCAGAAGGGTATTTGGGTTATTTTTCCACCTTATATCATCCCCAAAAATATGAGATTAAGCCTTTCTAAAGGCTAAATCAGTCATTGTCTCTCAAATTTTATCAAGAACAAACCCTAGGGTATCCAATTTCAAATTCAAGCTTAAAGAACACACCATAAATCTTCACAAAATTGATTACCAAGGTATGTTAGGTGTTCATCCAAGAGTTTCCTTCCACCCTTGGAGTTCAAGAATCTCTTTTAAACTACAAGTTGATTGCTTTCATAAATTTCATGTTGAATTTGGTTGTATTCATGATTATTGTGTTATTTGAGTTTTAACCGATGATTTATTACAAGTTTCATGTGAAGTAATTAACATGTGTGCAAGGTTATGTGAATTTATATTAAAAGCCCTTTGAATTGTGAGATGGAATTGTGAACATGATGCTTGCATGTTGATTATTATTATATGCATAAATTATGCCACCAAGTGTTTGATAAAATGTTCATGTGAGTTTAATAGTGAAATCATAACAGGTTAGCATGTATACAAGTTTATACCATGCAAGTGTTTGATAAAATGCCTCAATGGATGAATTGTGACAAAGTGGCTAGTTATCAAGCTTTCAAGATTGTGCTATGTTTTATTTTTAATGCTATCGAGTCCTGGGGGTATTCAACACCCGAAAACTAGCCATTTACTTAGAATTACAGTAGCTAGAAAATAGTCTCAGTGATGTCATGTACAGTAGTACTCCGTCAGTTACAGAACTAAGTGTATTCAGTCAGTTAACAGAACTCAGTGAACTCAGTCCAGTTCAGTCAGTTAGCATGATCTGTAATAGTTCAATCAAGCCTAGTACAGTCTAGAAATCAGTTCATTGTCTATTCAGTTGGAAGTAGAATTCAGTACCGAGCGAACCCAAGGATGGGGGCATTCCTATCAATGAAGGGTTTGACCTTTAGTAGCAATCCTTGTGTGACAAAACTACGTAGCCAGCGTAGGTTGAGATATCTTCCTACCAAATAAGGGTTGATACATCTCGTACGAGTTTTTCCTGCCAGTGAGGGTTGACGAAATGTCTTTTTGCCAGATAGGGTTAACTTATAATCATTGTTAGAATCCCTTGGCAAGGTGCTAACACCCTTCCAACTGGGGTCATAGGTTGGATCCCAACCATGTTTATAATCGGGGTATGTCGGTTAGTTGAACACTCCCACAATTTTAGTTTCAGTTTTGGACTCAGTATAAAACCTCAGTTCAGTTTTCTGAATCAGGATTGTCAGACACAGTCACCCAGCTCAGTACGAAACTAAGCTCGGTTCCACAGAATTAGGACTATTAGAAATAGTCACCCAGTTTATAGTACTACGGTATCAGTAAACTCAGATATCAGTCATTCAGTTATCAGAACTCAGTATCCAGTGTTAATGTGATCTTAGTTACAGTATACGTTGTTATGTCCATAGTATTGCATAATCAGTAATTATAGTAGTTTCTGATATACATATACTCTTATTGAGTTGTATTCATGTTACTCAACCAGTTATTGTTCATGCATATGAACCCATGCATATCATCTTTCCTCACTTAGCATACTGGTACATTCATAGTACTGACTCATACCTTTTCTTTTACGCTATGATGTATCATATCATAGGTTCAGATGCACGGGCTCCAGACCGTACTTAGCAGCCCAGCCTATTAGCAACAAATTTAGTGGTGAGTCCTCATAGTTCAAGGATAGAGTTATCATTTCAGTAGTTCAGCATATTCAGTAGCCGGAGTTAGTTGGGGACTTGTCCCATCAGCTCCATGTTCAGACAGTTGAGGCTTTTAGGCTAGATTATTTCAGACATATGTTTAGTTTTCAGTATTTATTTATCAGTATTCTGTATGTGTTTTCAGCTATGAACCTTAAGGCAACTCCAGCCTAACTTCCATATTTATTTCAGTATTATTATTCAGTGCTCAAAGAAGTTACCAGTCATGGGTTAGCTTGTGGTCCTTCGGCGTCGCAAGTACCGTGTGACATCTAGAGTATAGACTCGGGGCATTACATATATTCGACAAAACCATAGCATGATAATCACGAAGAAAAACCATCATAATCCACCAAGTTATGTAGCCACCTAATATTAGAGGTTTATTAGTCACATCTATGTCTAACAGGCTATCATACGAATATAAGTCTAAAAAGCTAACATAAGCCTTAGCCTAAGATAGGCTGGAGGGCCCCACTTCTAATCCCCAAAATCCATTTTAGACAAGTTTCTACCTCGGACTAGGCTAAGGTATCTAAATCCACTTATAGATGATAAATAAGCCATGATTAAACCTAAGATAGCAATTCTTCCTTGAACATGAGCAACTATGTCAAATTCACCTAGGTTGCGGTTTCAATATAGCTTAAGCCGCCCAAATAATATTAATCATATCAATCATGCTTCCAATACCTAAATTCCACTACATATCTAGCATAATACTACAATTATACTACAAATTAGCTCTATCAATAAAGAAGGTAATAGGATTATATAAGTATAATAAGTATTTCGACTTAAGGGTCAAATACCCTTATATCCCCCAAACTCAAACTTTTGGCTAAGTCACCGCTGTTCTACCTACAATTACATTCTAACACCCATATCTAACATGCAATATATATAAACACCGTCTTAATAAGAAGAGTAGACAGAAGCCTACCTCAAAGGCAAACCACAACCATTGAGTCATCCATAAATCGTCTTCCTTCACTCCAAAATCCCAGAATGTCGTAATGCTATAAAAATAATAGTCCATATGTCATTAGGAGTAAAATGAGACCTATATTGAAAAATTAAGGGTCTAGTCAAGTTATAGGTCATGAATGGGCTTGTGAAGGCCTCAAATAGAATCCAAAATTGAATCTATCATGAGATCCCTCGAAGGACAAAGAAGTTGTGCTAAAATATTGAGCACAAACGGAGTAAAATTCAGGTCTTAAATCAACCCTTAAAGTTTGTGAATTCAAGCCTTGATTTCTACGAATTTTACCTAGAATTTGGATTGAAATTGAAGTGAAAATTAATTGAAAATGACCAAGATAAGTTAGGTTATCTTACCTTAACATATGTGGATTATTTCCCACTTTTTTACTCTCTTTGAGCTCTCAATATGGTGTAAAGATGGTGGAAGAAGTGATAGAAAATTGGGTGAGGAAGAGGGCCTTATAAGGCTACAGGTGCCGCTAAAGCAGACACCTGCGTGCAAATGTGCCTACCGCTAAAGAAGCAACACGACTGTTAAAGTGGTCTGGCGACAACAACGGGTGCTGCTAAAATGACCCCAACGGCACTAAAGCAGGCATCGCTTTAGAGGCTACTGGATGCTAAAGTACACCACCGGCAAAGGGCCACGATCGCTAAAGCGACCTAATAGGTGCTTAAGTGGTCCTATGAGGTGCCATGCACCAAATTTTGCTAAGTCTACAATGGACTTCAATCGGGTGTTCGAGATTTATTTGGAACCCTGTACGGACAAACAAAATATGCTACCAAACCAAATTTTATATTTCGAACTCAATGGAACCATCAAAACTTTTATCCAAAGTCGTTTTGACTAAATGTGGGGCCCACACCAATAGTTCCATTTTTAGCATAATCTGCCTAAAATCCCAAAATAAGTCTGGAAGTATCGAGACCTGAACCAAGATCCCGTATCCTAAAATCAATGTTCCAGAGTTGCTGGTTCTATGTTAGAAATCTCATCTGAGGTCATCTACTAAGAGTTTTGTTCCGAGACCAAATCCAAAACAACAAAAGCTCCAAATAGGGAATGGAGCAAAATCCAAATAAATTGTCCGATCACCGAATCAACATTTTTGGTAAGTCATAAATGACTTGTAGCCACTGTGGCAAGGCTCGAAATTCCAAAGACATATGCAAATCAAGTTAATGACCTAGAGGGTCATTACATGATATGACAAGTTTGAGGATGTCACACAACCTACATATACACCTACCGAGCATTGCTCCCGAGGTAGGACACATAGGGGGTGCTCATCCCATATACAATCCAATAACCAATACCAACACTTATCCAATATCCACAACTCCTCTTCGGTACATGATCATTGGCAGAGGGTTTTTGAAAGTGTCACATTTTCGTCAGAAAACCAGTTTTTCAATAGTGGTACCAATGCCTCATGAATATATATATTCTATGAGGATGTAATGCTCATAACCAAACAAAATAAGAAATTCAAATACAACTAATACACAAGCATATAAGCCAGAATCCACTAAATAAGCCAACCATCCATGATCCAATATAATCCATGTACCATTAGAATAAGATGTACAAGTAATATGTTATGAATACTACATAAACCCAACTTAGGCATGTCCACAAGATAAATAAAACCAAATATATACACAAGGCCAACAATATTATATAAGACCACCATATGGGTCATACATAGCAAATAATGTCTTAAACACTAAAAACAACAACATAGGCCCCCACATGGGAACAAAAAATAATAACACAATTTTTATGAATAATACTCATACCCATATCATGCCTTTATATCAGTATTAACTACCCAACCCAGCCTGAAGAAAGTTAAGCCATAACCTACCTCAAATGTAGAAAACTTGATCTAAACAGTCCTCAACACAGAGTCTTTCCTTCCCGAATATCCTCAAAACCAACTAAAACATACAAATATAGGATTTATTTATTAAAAGGAAGCCAACAATACCCATATTGCCTATTTTCAACTCAGGGTCAAAATGGATGCCGAAACGACTTTCCAAAAAGAAAGGGTAAAATCAAAATTTTAGTACATAATTACATTACACAAAATTCAAGGAAGTCATAGAAGAAAACACAAGTAAAAAAAGGTTAAAAAGAGGTTCAAAAACCATTTTTAGATCTTCAAGGGATAAAATATTTCACTTTTGAAATCTTGTTTAAACGATCTTTAGATGATAAGAATCGCAGTAAAATAATTGAAATAGGAATTTTCCAAGCTTCAAATTGGAAGAAATGGTCTAAAAACTCAAAAAACCAAAGCTCAAAGTCTAAAAAATAGTGGAAAAATCTAGAAAGGGGATATTTAAGGCAATCCAGGTGCTACTTAAGAGGATACTGGTCTGCTTTTGCGGTATCCTCCAAGTCTGAGCCTACCGCTTAAGCGGACAAACAGCCGCTAAGCGACCTTCACTTAAGTAAAAGGGCCTCACTTAATCTACATACCATCTAGAAAACTAGTTTCTTAAGGGAGTGCACCAACTGGATGCACCAAGAGAAGACTTGGAAATTTCCAAGCCTCCACTGACCCCTCGAGATTCATCCTGAATCCTGAGAATACAAATGAACTATGCTACCCTATCAAATTGAAGCTCCAGACTCAATGGCAACTTCAGATTTTTGAAAAGAGGTTGTTTTCATAGAATTGATCCTCGAGACCTAATTTTATAATTCCCTAAACCAAGGGTCAAAATGAGATACAAAAGCCATAAAACTACACCAACCACGGTACTAACCCAAAATTGATGTTTCGAATCTATTGGAGTTGTCCGTTTTTCCATTCAATGCATAGAACAAGAGATGTTGACCAAAGTCAACTATCAAGTCTTTTTAACCTCAAAATCAAATTACATAAATTGCATCAAAATGCAATGGAAATCGTGTTGATCATCCCCACACCCCAGAAATATCACATAGCAACCATGGGGAGGGGTAAAATGGTTGAGTCATATCAAAATGTATAATTCACAAAAATCAAGTTGTTACATCATCCACCACTAAGAATCTAGTTCGTCCTCGAACTAAAGGAAAGGGAAATACCTAAATCTGCAAAGAGTTGGGGATAACTACCATGCATATCAGACTCAACCTCCCAAGTAGCCTCATCGAAAGGTCAGTGTCTCCACTGGACATTAACCGCTAAAATATCTCTAGAATGCAGCAACCAAATATCCCTGGCTAGGATGGAGATGGGTCCCTTAATGAAGGACAATTTCACATCAACCTGCATTGAAACCCAACGAATGACATGAGACTCATCCGCAATATAACACTGAATAATAGAAACATGAAAAACTGAATGAACAATTAATAAATCAGGGAGAAATGCTAACTCATAAGCTAAATCCCCAACAGTCCAAAATATCTCAAAAGGTCCAATAAACCTAGAGCCAAGCTTTCTCCTCTTCCCAAACCTCATAACACCCCTTATTGATGAAACACGAAGAAAAACTCAATCACAAACACTAAATTTCAAGGCACAAAGTCTATAATCCATACAAAACTTTTTCCTACTTTGAGATGCTCGAAGTCTATCTAGAATGACATAACCCGCCCTAGGACCTTATTGTAATGGGCATCCCAAGTCTGACCAGGATCAAAGACCACCAATGTTACCCAACCCAACCTCCAAAGATTCTATGATAAGATCAAAACTATGACCAACCCAACCGAGTCATATTGTCTCATACCAACAATCCAACCTTACCAAATCATACCAAGACAAAGGAAAAAACCAAGGATGTTTAAAAACATAATATAATTAATCCCAAAATGAAATATAATGGAACAGTGAGAAATTATGTTCGATGATTCCAACCTCCCAGCCTATTCCAATGCCAAGATCGACACGAATACTGATCCCTCCCATTCCAACCCAAAGAAGTACCACAAGGCCTCTAACCAAAAGAGTAATGAAATATGGTTGGGACAATGCCCCAACCATAGCCAAAACCAGTATCCCAAAATAAAATTAAAGTGTCTAGAAATATCCATAATATGAAATGAAGCCTTCCAAAAGGATGGAAGCTTACCACTTTCGTCCTAATATTAATCCCGAGTTAATCACTATGTAGGAGGAGTAGAATGACTGGTTCCTGTATAGCGTAGGTATACAGCCGCTAGTAGACAGGGTTAGCGAGTGATTGCTAGCTTGATCTCACGGTAAGGATAAAATAATGCCATTTATAAAACCAAATAAAACCATCCATAATGCATACATCCATATATATATATATATACAACCATGCCAGGAAAAGGGACCAGGCTTATCATGCCTTTAAAACCGTTACCTGGGTTGTGTAGCTTTGCTGTCCTAAATCACCCATGGGCTATATGGGTTTAGCTCCCCCTGCTGAAATGACACAGTGCATGTAGCCACACAACCAAAGAAGAAAACCTTACGATGACTAGTACATCCCCAAAATATAGTGTGACATCATGCACATGGACGCCAAGACCAACCTCATATCGACAAATATGAGTTTACAGTTTTGGTCCCCCCGGGACCTCCACCTTCCATAGCTTAGCCATACCTTCCGCCATTATTTCCCATTTAAAATAAAATTCCAAATAACCAAACTATTTTACATTTATTAACCATGGCCATTGATATTGGTATCGTTATACCAATACATACTTGCAAGTATCATCCATAGCCAACCATTTATAGGTTTAAGGGGACTTTCAACTGCCCTTCTATTTACCATATTAAACCACCTGGGGATTTAATGTTCCCCTCAAGTTTAAACCATGCATAATTCCTTTACCATTCCAAGCCATTTAAACCGTGCATAATTCCTTTATCAAGTTTTAAAATGAGCAAAAGTTCTATTAAAAGTATTCAATGCGACGAACATATCTTTATAAGCATTTTGTCAAACACATTGGGGGCATAATATTACCAAAACTAATTCCAATTACCATTAAACCATTCCCATGTAATACACTTATCCAAAACCACCATTGATGCATATAAAAGAATAATTAAAAACATTGGAAACCTTAACCAACCATATAACATTAAAACCCCCAAATCATATTTCAAAATCAAAATCATACAATCAATGAAATCATGGAAACATTCATAAAAACCATGCCTTTAGTTAGTAGTAACAATTAGGGAAGAGAACATGCCTTAAAGAAAGATGACAATGGAAATAAATAACCAAGACAAGCCCCAAAATGATCCTTTAGTTGAAACCCTAGCTTTTCTTACCCAAAAGCTTCTAGGAGAATTATGGAGTATTTTAGGAACGTTTCTAAGTGTTAATGAAAGGGAAAATAGGGTAAATAGCCTCCCTAGTAGGTTAGAAGTCGTGCGGCCTTATTAGGATAAATGGGGAAATGTCCAAAATACCCCTACTTAAGTTGTACCAAAATCCCGTCACAGGGATACGACTGATTCATATGAGTTGTACCCTCCGATATGATTGGTATCCTCCACTCGTATCTTGGCCTCAACCCCTGGATCAAACATTTTCCAGCATATGAACCATCTAACCAAGTCATATCCAAATCATACGATTTGTACCCTTCATCCGCACCCCTGGCAGATTTAAACCCAAGGAATATTTAGACACTATCCACCATATGAGTCCATGTTATGACTCGTACCCTAGCTTACAGCTCATGGTGAGAAACTCGTACTTAGATCCAACCCAAGTAACCAAGTCTAAGATTAAGTTAAGGAACTAAACAATTCATAACTACCAATACGACTCCTACCCTAAGTTGTACCCATTCTAGTAACCAAAATCTATCCCACCAACCAACACTGGTCAGTATATGACTCGACCATACCATCCATACCCCATCATACGGCTCTAACCCATGAGTTGTATTGGGTCCAGAAATCAGAATTCTAGGAAATTTCTAAGGTCCAGACTCCAAATTTTTTCAGTATCCCCCTTTAGGAATATTCATCCCCATATAACGGAGAATGTAGAGGTAACCACACGCACGGATTATTTGCATTATGTAATATATTCCCAATCATTAACAAAGTTTGAAAAACAAAGAGGGAAAGACTGAAAATAAAGATATGTTAAAGATATATACCTTCTGCACGAATCCTAGGAGCAGAAAACAAATGCGGATATTTGGACTTCGTGTCTTCCTCCGCTTACTATGTAGCTTCTTCCACCTTATGGTTCTGCCAAAGAACTTTAACCAAACCCACATCCTTGGTTTGCAACTAACGAACCTTTCTATCCAAGATATCAACTATGACCTCATCATAAGAAAAAGAATCCGTGAGACCCAATCCTTTCAAAGGAACAATCGAAGAAGGATCACCAATGCACTTCCTCAACATAGAAATAAGAAAGACCGAATAAACCAAGCTCAAGATAGAAGGAACCTCCAGCTTATAAGGAATATTACCAACTCTCAGCAAAATCTCATAAGGACCCACATACTGGGGATTGAGCTTCCCTTTCTTGCAAAACTGTATTACTCCCTTCATGGGAGATACCTTAAGGAAAACCTTATCCCCAACCTCAAATTCCAAGTCTCTACGCCTAACATTTGCAAAGGAATTTTGGCGACTTTGGGTAGCCTTAAGCCTCTCCTGAATCACCTTCACCTTTACCTTCTCCAAAGCCTAGTAAACCAAATTGGGACCAAATATGTCCGCCTCACCATGGTCAAAACAAACAATAGGAAATCTACACCTCCTACCATACAATGTATCAATAGGGGCCATACCAATACTAGAATGATAGCTATTGTTGTAAGAAAACTCCACCAAAGGTAGATGATCAAATTAATTGCCACCATAATCAATCGCACAGGCCCGAAGCATAACCTCCAATGCCTGAATAGTTCTTTCCGCTTGCCCATCTGTCTGTGGATGGAAAGCAGTACTCAGACTCACCTTGGTACCTAACCCTCTCTGAAAAGATTGCCAGAAATAATACATAAACTGCATGCCATGATCAGAAATAATCAAAATAGGAACCCCATGCAGTTTCACAATCTCCAGAAGATACAGCTTCACATAATCCTTCATCGAAAAGGTAGTCCGCACTGGAAAAATATGCACAGACTTATTTATCCTATCCACGATGACCCAAATCAAATCATATTAATTCAGAGACCATGGAAAACTGGTAACGAAGTCTATATTGATCATTTCCCACTTCTATTTGGGCAAATCAATTTCTTGATATAACCTATCTGGCCTCATGTGCTCAACCTTAACCTATTGATACACTATGCACTACTCCATGAAATCAACCATATTCCTCTTCATGCCATTCCACCAATAGACCTCCTTGAAATCATGATATATCTTAGTCTAGCCGGGATGAACAACATAGAGCGACTTATGTGCCTCAGCCAAAATCCTTTGTCGCAACCTGTCGACATTAGGAACACACAACCTTCCTTGGTACTATAAAGTACCATCACGACCAATCTCAAACACCACTACCTTTTGTCCACCAATGTCACTCTTGATTTTCATTAAGATATGATCCAATACTTATTTCTCTTTAATCTCTACTCTAAGAGACGATTGAGCCACTTCTTGCACCATCACACCACTATCCTTGGAGTTTAAGAGGCGAACTCTAACATTAGCCGAACGGTGAATATACTTCACAAATTACCATTTTCCTTCCTCCACATGAACTAAGATCCCCATGGATAACCTGCTAAGAGCATCAACAACCATATTAGCCTTACTTGGGTGATAGTGAAGACTCATATCATAGTCCTTGAGAAGCTCAAGCCATCCTCTTTGCCTGAGATTAAGATCTTTCTGGGTGAACACATATTGTAGACTCTTATGATCAGAAAGATATCCACGTGAAAACCATACAAATAATGCCGTAATATTTTTAAATAAAATACAACCGCCAAAGCCTTCAAATTATTTGTAGGATAATTCCTCTTATGTACCTTTAATTTCCTGGAAGCATAAGAAATCACTTTCCCATGCTGCATTAACACACAACCAAGACCTACCCAAGATACATCATAATACACCACCAACCCGTCATTGCTTTTTGGAAAAGTCAGAATTAGAGCTAAAGTTAACGTATTGTTTAACTTCTCAAAACTCCCTTCACAAGTATCTGACCAAGAAAACTTAACCTTCTTTTGAGTTAACTTAGTCAAATGAGCATATATCGATGAAAATCTTTCCAGAAACCACTTATAATACCTGGCTAAACCCAAAAAGCTTTGAATATCGGATGGAGTCATGGGTCTAGGCCACCTTTTCACCACAACAACCTTTTATGGATCCACCATGATCCCCTCACTAGAAATAATATAACCCAAGAAAGTTACAGCATTCAACATAAACTCAAACTTAGAGAACTTGGCATACAACTGATGTTCCTTTAGGGTTTGCAACACCACATGGAGGTGATTAACATGATCCACCTCACTCTTCGAATAAACCAAAATGTCATTAATGAATGCAATAACAAAGAGATCCAAATAGTGACAAAAACTCTATTCATCAGATCCATAAATGCCACCGGAGCATTAGTCAACCCGAATGACATTACCAAAAACTCAAAGTACCCATACCGAGTACAAAAATCCATATTAGTGATATACACCTACCTAATCTTTAGCTAATAGTACCCAGATCGAAAATCTATCTTAGAAAAAACCTTGGCACTTTGCAACTGGTCAAACAAATCACCTAATCTTGGAAGAGGATACTTGTTCTTAACCGTCACCTTATTCAGCTGCCTATAGTCAATGCACATCCATAGGGAACCATTCTTCTTACGCATAAAAAACACTGGTGCACCCCAAAGAGATACACTAGGATGAATAAACCCCTTATCAAGAAGATCCTTAAGTTGCTCGTTGAGTTTCCTTAACTAAGACAGAGCCATTCTATACGAAGGAATAGAAATTGGACAAGTGTCTAGAATTAGATCATTACCAAACTTTATTTCCCTATCTGAAGGAACACCAGGAAGATCCTTCGAAAAGACGTGTGGAAACTTATTAACCACTGGAACTGACTGGAAAGAAGGATCTTCTGAGCTAGAATCTTTAACCCAGACCAAGTGATAAAGAAAACCTTTTGAGATTAACCTCCAAGCTCTAAGATAAGAAATAAACCTCCCCCTAGGAGCTAAAGAAACACATTCCTGCCCTCTAACTAGTTTACTAGGGAATCTGAAAATAGCCTTATCGATCTAACAATCAAAGGACGCATAAAAAGAGTGCAATAAATCCATTCTCAAAATGACATTAAAATCCACCATATCCATCTCAAACAGATACACCAAGGTCGGTTTGTCACCAATAAATACCACACACCCCCTATAGACTCTCTTAGCAATAACCGAGTCACATACTGGGTAGAAATAGAAAAAGGATCCAAATAACTTTGGGATTAAAACCAAAAGATACAGCCATAAAAATATCCACATAGGAGAAAGTCAACCCTGAATCAAGAAAATAATATATGTCGTGAGAGAAAAGCTCTAACATACAAGTAATGAGATCAGGTGATTTCTCAGATTTATGTCGGGATGCTAAAGCATACAACATATTCAGACCAATACTAGAACAAGGAGCAGTAATATAAGCAGATACAATACCACCAGGTGTAGGAGCAGAAGATGAAGCCACAAGAATCTTATTCACCCCTATAGTAACCTTATTAAGTAGACAATCCCTGAGCCAATGGCCTATCTGGCCATACTTTTAGCAATTATCATTTCTTTCATCACAATAACCCCGATAAGGATGACTACAGAATCGACAAGGAGAACATAAAGAAACTGACTGACCTTCTCTTTCCTGAGATTGGGCACTCTGTACCCAAAAATTATCACCACCATGATGATGCATGTTGCTTGACTGGTAAGGAGCACTAGTATAAGAGTAGGAACCTGAACTCCCCCACTTCTTTTTTTCTATTCTCCACCATCTCTACCACCCTGAGACTGAGCACCTCCCTGGTTAGTAAACCTACTTCTCTTGCCCTACCTCTCTCCAAACTCTGCCTACTTCCTTTTTTAACCTCCACCTACTACATATGAATAGTCAACCCAGAGATATCTATATCCTTAATCAACAAGGTAATCTTGCTCTCCAAAATAAGATCTTGATTAAACCCAGAAGCGAACTTTCTCATTCTAGCCTGCATGTCAGCCACCAAATCAGGATCATACCTTGACAATTGGGGAAACTTCAAGGCAAGTTTCTTGACATACATTATCCCCCTCTTGAGGTTCACAAACTCTGAAATCTTTGCTTCACTTAACTCTTGGGGAAGAAATGACCCACTCTTCACACCTCTTATATGCAACCTCTTTGAGTAGATAAGCTTCAAAGTTTATCCCTTCCACTTCAGTAGCTTGCATTACCCAAAATATCTTTTTTATCTTATCCAAGAAGCCCTGTAGATCCTCCTTCACTTTCACTCCAAAAAAAGTGGGAGGACCCATTTTCATAAATTGGCCAGCCCTTGTGGCCTCAATAGACAAAACACCAGACACATACCGCTCAGCCTGAGCAGCAACCGATTTAGCAATAGCATAAATAGAGTGACAAAATTTTGCATTAGTCACCTCTCCTTGAGGAGGACTAGTAGCAACCGATGGAACTCCAGAACTACCAGGATAGGAACGTGAGATTTAAGATGGACCCTAGAAGTAGGATGTACCCCTTCATCATTTCCCCCATATGGATAAAAGAATTTTTTTTGTGTTCCAGATCTATGAGACATGATCTGAAAGACAAACAAACAAGGATTAGAGAAGATTCCAGAACTGAGATTCCAAGCTTGCAAATAGAATACCAAGAATGTAAGACATTCCTAAATGTCCTGTAACCTCTCCCTTATGAGTTTCACATGCTATACACCCCTAAAATAGATTCTACTCGACATGACTATCTGGACCCCCAATTGACCATAAACCTAGGTTTTAATACCAACTTCATAAAACCCACCCTGGGACCTTGTCGTAATGGGTATCCTAAGTGTGACAAAGACTGGAGGTCACCCCCATTACCCAACCCAACCTCTAGTTTCCTACACTGAGTTATATGTATTTAGAGCATATAGAAAGATAGAGTAATTGCTCACATAAAGACTCTAGGATAAGATCATAATCGTGACTAACCCAACCGAGTCCAACTGTCCCATATCAAAAATCTAACCATACCAAATCTTACTAAAATAAGGGCCATAAACCATGCCATAACCAAGGATGTTCAAAAATATATTATAATTAATTCCAAAATAAAATATGATAAAATAGTAAGAAATAATGTCTGATTATGCCAGCCTCCCAACTTATTCCAATTCCAAGGCTGACACCAATATCGATCTCAAACACTCCAACCCATAGAAGTACCACAAAGCCTCTAACCAAAAGAGAGATGAAATTTGGTTGGGACATGCCCCTAACCATAGCAAAAACAAATATCCTAAAATAAAATCAGCGTGTCTAGAAATACCCACAACATGAAATAGAGCCTTCCAAAAGGATGGAAGCTCACCACTTTAGTCCAAATGTTGATTCTAATTCAATCACTATGTAGGAGGAGTAGAACAGTCTGTTCCTGTATAGCATGGGTATACAGCTGCTAGTAGATGGGGTTAACGAGTGACCGCTAGCATGATCTTAGGGTAACATAAAATAATGTCATTTATAAAACCATCCATAATGTATACATCCATATATATATATATATATACAAATACATACATATATATAACTATGTCGGGAATAGGGACCGGGTTTAGCATGCCTTTAAAACCATTACCTGGGCTGTGTAGCTTTACCGTCCTAAACCACCCATGATCTATATGGGTTCAGCTCCCCCTGCTGAAAGGAACCCAGTGCATATAGATGCAAGACCAGGGAAGAAAACATTAGGATCACCAGTACATACCTAAATATAGTGTGACATCATGCATACGGTCACTAAGATCAACCTCATATCGAAAAATATGAGTTTCCAATTTTGATCCCCCTGAGACCTCTACCGTCTATGGCTTAGCTACACCTCTCGCCATTATTGCCTAATTAAAACCAAATTCTAAGTAACCAAACCATTTTCCATTTATTAACCATGGACATTGATATTGGTATCATCATACCAATCCTTACTTGAAAGTATCATCCATAGCTAACCATTTTTAGGTTTGAGAGGGCTTTCAAGTGTCGTTTTATTTACCATATTAAACTACCTGGGGGATTCAATGTGCCCCTCAAGCATAACCATTATCCATTTACAATTCCAAGATATTTAAACCATGCATAATTCCTTTACCAAGTTTTAAAACGAGTAAAATTTCTATTAAAAGTAGTCAATGCAATAAACATATCTTTCTAAGCATTTTGTCAAACACATTTGGGGAATAATATAACCAAAACTTATTCCAGTTATCATTAAACCATTCCCTTGTAATCCAATTATCCAAAAACACCATAAATACATATAAAAGCATAATTAAAAACATGGGAAACCATAACCAACCATTTAACATCAAACCCCCAAATCATATTTTAAAATCAAAATCATACAATTAATGAAATAATGGAAACATTCATAAAAACCATGCCTTTAGTTAGAATTAAAAATTAGGAAAGATAACATGCTTTAAACAAAGATAATGATGGAAAAAAATCACCAAGACAATCCCCAAATTGATCCTTTAGTTTAAACCCTAGCTTTTCTTGCCCAAAAGCTTTTGAGAGTTATGGAGCGTTTTACAAAAGTCTCTATGTTTTAATGAATGGAATAATAAGGTAAATAACCTATCAAGTAGGTTAGAATTCATGGGGACTTATTAGGATAAGTGGGGAAATGCCCATAATACCCTCACTTAAGTTGTACCAAAATCCCATCATAGGGATATGACTGACCCACATGAGTCTTACCCTCCGATATGATTGGTATCCTCTACTCATATCCTCGCCTCAACCCTTAGATCTAATAATTCTAGCATACGACTTATCCAACCAAGTAGTATCAAAAGCATACGATCCATACATTTCATCCGTACACTGGCAGATTTAAACCCAATGAAGATTTTGACACTATCCACCATACGAGTCCATGGTATGACTCATAACCAAGATTACACCTTATGGTGAGCCACTCGTACTCAAATCCAACCCAAGTAACTAAGTCTAAGATTAATTTAAGGAACCAAATGATCTGAACCACCAATACGACTCGTACCCTTAAGTCATACCCATTCCAGTAACCAAAATCCATCCCACCAACCAATAGTGCTCAGCATACGACAGGACCATACCATCTGTACCCCAACATACGACTCGTACCCATGAGTCATATGAGGTCCAAATATAAGAATTCTAGGAAATTTTCTAAGTTCTGAAAACTAAAGTGTTTCACTGAATGATCCAACTCTATCCAAAGACTCATAAAGTAAGTCCATACCTTAAGATCTAACCTCAAAAATCTCAAACCAACCAACTGGAAAGAGACAACGCCTATCATAAAATGAATCTAAGGGATCCATATCAATACTGGAATGGTAGCTATTATTGTATGCAAAGTCTGCCAAAGCTAGATATTTCTACAACTTTTCTCCAAACTCTATAACATAAGCGCAGAACATATCATCTAAAACCATAATAATCCAATCTGACTGATCATCGATCTGGGGTGAAAAGTCATACTAAGATTAAACTTTGTACCTAACTCCTCCTGAAATACCTTCCAAAAGTGAAAAGTAAATACTAAACCTCCATCTAAAATGATAGACACTAGTTGTAATACCCCATGATTTTTCCTAGCTTAAATTCATCCCTAGAGTGTAAAGGAATAACTTCCAAACAAATACTATTTATTTGGTGTGGAATTCCTTAGAACATGGCAGTTTGATCATGGTCAGAATAGGTCTGGAGGAGGAAATTATTCACAGTTTCAGAATCATTCAGCTATGCCTGAACCTTGTTCATCCAGTTCTCCTACACCCAGAAATAGGCAAGAACAGTATGGTAAGTCTTCTATGTCCAGATGCCAGAGTAGTGTGGGTGGTAGGCCCAATTATCCTACGTGCACTAAGTATGGTAAGAATTATCTTTGTGACTGTTTGGCTGGTCAAAAAGGTTGTTTTAGATGTGGTAAGTTAGATCACATTATTAGATACTATTTGCATGCTACGCAAGGAAACAGAGATGACCATCCCCAGACTTAGGATACTAGTTCCCCATCTCCTTTAGGTCGCCCAACTCCTTCTTAGACCATATTATCCAGTACTGGTGGCAGTCAGTGCCAAAATTGATTCTATGTTTTACTATCCCACCAGGAGAAGGAAGATTCACCATATATGGTTAAGGGGATACTTCGTGTCTTTTATCTTGATGTTTATGTGGTGTTAGAACCTGGGTCAATTTCTCTTATGTGACCCCATTAGTTGCAATAAATTTTGAGATAAGTTTGAAAAGATCCCTGAGCCTTTCTTGGTTTCTACTCTAGTAAGTGAGTCAGTTGTAGCTAAAAAAATCTATAAAAAGTGTCCTAGTATTGTCCTCCATAAAGTCATGTTAGCAGACTTAATAGAGTTAGATATGGTCGACTTTCATATTATCTTTGGTATGGATTGGCTCCATTCTTGTTATACTTCTATAGACTATCGCACCTGTGTGGTGAAATTTCAGTTCCCAGATGAGCTAGTCTTTGAATGGTCAGGTAGTTCGGTGTCTCCTAAGAGTCATTTCATATCTTACCTTAAGGCCAGAAAGTTGATATCCAAAGGTTGCATTTATCATCTAGTTCGAGTTAAAGACACAAAGTCTGAGACTCCAACACTTCAGTCCGTTCGAATATTTAACGAGTTTCCTGAAGTCTTTCCCAAAGATTTGCCAGGGGTACCTCCCGAGAAATAGAATTTGGTATTGACCTTCTTCATACTCATCCTATTTCTACCCCTCCATACCATATGGCTCCCATAGAGCTTAAAATATTGAAAGAGCAACTCAAAGATCTACTAGATAAAGGTTTTATAAGTCCTAGTGTTTCTCTATGGGGCACTCCCATTCTATTCGTGCGAAAGAAAGATGGTTCTTTATGAATGTGCATTGGCTATCATCAACTGAAAAAGGTTATAGTTAATAAAAAATATCCTCTTTCGAGAATCGATGACTTATTTGATCAACTCCAAGGTGCAAGTTATTTCTCAAAGATAGACCTTAAATTCGGCTATCATCAGCTTAAAGTAAGGGAATGTGATATTGCAAAGACACCCTTTATAACCCGCTATGGTCATTTTGAGTTTCTAGTCATGTCCTTCGGGCTAACCAATGGCTCAGCAGCTTTCATGGACCTCATGAATCGAGTGTTCAAATAGTATCTAGACATATTTGTCATAGTATTCATAGATGATATCCTTGTATACTATCGGAGTGAGGAAAACCATGTAGATCATCTTAAAGTTGTCTTGCAAACTCTTAGAGACCATCAATTGTTCGCCAAATTCAGTAAATATGAATTTTGGATAAGATCAGTAGCCTTTCTCAATTATATTATTTCTAGTAAGGGTATTAGAGTTGATCCCCAAAAGACATAATCCATAAGAAATTGACCTAGACCTATCTCTCTGCCAGACATTATAAGTATCTTGGGTCTAGCCGGTTATTACCACTATTTTTTTGAAGGTTTCTCTTCTTTTGCGTCTCTTATATCTAGATTGACCTAAAAGAAAGTTAAGTTTATGTGGTCAGTGCCTGTGAGAAGAGTTTTTAGAAGTTGAAGGTTCGACTCACTTCAACCCCAGTTCTAGCATTACCTGATGGTACATACGACTTTATTGTTTATTGTTATACCTCTAGAGTTGGTTTGGGTTGTATGTTGATGCAAAGAGGTAAGTTCATAGCCTATTCCTCTAGACATTTGAAGCATCAGGAAAAGAATTACCCAACCCAAGATCTTGAACTAGCTATTATGTTGTTTGCTTTAAAAATTTGAAGACATTATCTATATGGTGTGCATGTTGATGTGTTCATGGACCAGAAAAGTTTACAGTATGTATTTACTCAGAGGTATTTGAATCTCCTTCAGAGAAGGTGGTTGGAGTTGTTGAAGAATTATGATATGAGTGTGTTGTATCATCTGGGCAAGTCCAATGTAGTGGAAGATGCCCTCAGTAGGTTGTCTATGGGTAGTGTTGCTTATGTTGAGAAGAATAAGAAAGACTTAGCTCGAGAAGTTCATCGTTTGGCTAGATTGGTTGATTCAGATAAATAGAATGTTTGGGTTCAGAGTAGTTCCAAATCTTCTCTAGTTTTGGAAGTAAAGGATAAATAAGATAAGAATTTTAGTTTGATCAAACTGAAGGAGTCGGTTAAAGACCAAAAAGTAGAGGTTTACTCTCAGAGGGGAGATGGGATGTTGAGATACCAAAATAAATTATGTGTGCCTTATGTTGATGAGTTAAGATAGAGAATTATGGCTGAGGCGCATGGTGCGCATTATTATATTCATCCAGGTGCTACCAAGATGTACCGCAACTTGCAGGAAATCTATTGGTGGAGTGGTATGAAGAGAGATATAGCAGAGTTTGTAGCCAAGTGTGCAACTTGTCAATAGGTTAAGGTAGAGTACCAAAGATCTAGTGGTATATTATAAGATTTGTGTATCACCGCTTGGAAGTGGGAAGAGGTGAATATGGATTTTCTAATTGGTTGACCGCATTCGCGTCATCATCATGATTTGATTTGGGTTATTGTAGACAGATTGACTAAGTCAGTGCATTTCTTGCCCGTTTATACGTCCTATACAACTGAGGATTATGCTAAGTTGTATATTTGAGAGATAGTTAGATTGCATGGGGTTCCCTTGTCTATTATCTTAGATAGGGGTACTTAGTTTATTTCCCAATTTTAGAGAGCTTTTTAGAAGGGTCTTGTTACAAAAGTCCATCTTATTTTAGCTTTCGACCCTCAGATAGATGGTCAAGAAGAGAGGACCATCCAAACTTTAGAGGATATGTTTAGGGCATACGCTCTTTATTTCAAGGGTAGTTGTGATGAGCATTTTCCATTGATTGAGTTTTCTTATAATAACAGTAATTATTCTACCATTCAGATGGCTCCATTTAAGGCTCTTTTTGGGAGGAGATGTAGTTCACCCATAGGTTGGTTTGAGGTGGGAGAGCCCGCTTTGCTAGGGCCCGATGTAGTGTATAAAGCTATGGAGAAAGTTAAGTTGATTAGGGAAAGATTGAAAATAGCCCTGAGTTATTAGAAATCCTATGTGGATGTGAGAAAAAGGGATCTCGAGTTTGAGGTTGGTGATTTAGTGTACCTAAAGATTTCACCCATGCAAGAGGTGAAGAGATTTGAAAAGAAGGGGAAACTTAGTCCCTGATATGTTGGACCTTACAGAATTATGAGTCATGTTGGGAAAGTAGCTTATGATCTTGATTTGCACGCAGATTTGTCAGTCGTTATCCTGTGTTTACCTCTCTATGCTTAAGAAGAGTATCGGTGACTCCACTATTGTAGTTCCATTAGAAAGCTCAGATATTTAGAACAGTCTTTCTTATGAAGAGATTCCAGTTGAGATTTTAGATCATCAAATCTGTAGACTAAGGAATAAACAAGATCCCTTGGTCAAAGTTCTTTGGCAGAATCAGTTTGTTGAGGGTGTCACTTGGGAAGTAGAAGCAGATATGCGAGACAAGTATCCTCACCTTTTCTCTGAAAACTCAGATGTAGCCAAAGGTAACACTCTTCCTTGATTCAATTATTTTCTACTCATATATTCATCTATATAGTTGTCCTCCTGTAACTTCATGCACTCCTAGATTACTCTGAAACTCTGAATGATTTAAATTCAGACTCGCAGTTTATTTCAGTTGTGCATGCTATCTTATATTCTCAGAGTCCTCAGAAATTTCAGATTAACTAGCCATATTCGAGGATGAATATTTCCAAGGGGGAGATATTGTAATACCCCGCAATTTTTCCAAGCTTAAATTCGTCCCTAGAGTGTTAACGGATAGCTTCCAAAACAAATACTATTTATTTTATATGGAATTCCTTATATTTGGACTTTCCATTGCGTAGGAAATTGAATTAGCTTTCCAGCGATATAAGATTCACCTAAATCCGATAATCGAGTAAGAAGTTATGGCTATTTTAAGTTTCAGTCGCAAAACACCGTCGTTTGGACCCTTAGTACATCGCAGATCAGTGTAAATTTCCAATTGTACCATTCTAGTGTCCCTCTGCGACAGTGGCACATCGCGAAGAGGGTCAATTTCCCGTTTGTCAATTTCCATAGGTTCAACACGATAATGACGCATCGCGCCATGTGCCAAAATGGCATTCCAAAGGGGCACCACAATGTCTCCGCATTGCGGAGTTTGCCCAGTTTTCATTCATCAATTTCCAGTGAGCCACCGTGATAGTGGCGAATTGCGGTGGCCACCCAAATAGGGAAAATATATGTTTTCCAGTTTCGTATAAAAGTTTAAAGGGGGTATTTTGGTAAGTCCCCAACCCCCAATTTGTCCAAAAACAATAGATTAATCATATTTCAAGCACTTTATGCTCTTTATTCACCATTCTTTTAAAAAACAAAACCCTAGAAATCAAAAGCTCCTTCTCCAAGAAACCCAAATTCCTCCATTAATTTTCCAAGGAAATTCAAGATTGAGAATTCCCAATTCAAGAACTCTAAGAAGTCATCTCCAAAATATCAATAGAGATCCAAGATTCAAGTTCTAGCATCTAGACCATCAAATTAAGGTATGTGGGGTTTGAACAAGGATAATTCTTTCATCCTTTTGCGCAAAACTTGTTTAAAATTACAAAGTTATTTGATTTTACATGAAATTGAAATTAGGGTTCATACCCAATGTTACCATTTACAAGTTCATGAGATTTCAAGTGAATTATAGGTTGAATTGCATGTTTATTTTCATATTTTCATGCTTATTGCTGTAATTTTCAGATATTGAGATGAATTATCATTGTTTTCATTATCAAGCATAATTATTATGATATTTGACGTAAGTTTGATACATGGGTTTTAAGCCCTATGTTTATATGCGGATATTTTGAGAAAAATGATGCTTTACGCACCTTATGAGCTGATTATATCAGATTTGAAATAAAGTTTTGATCTTTTAATCCTCAAATTTATTTTTGGAATCCACTTTTCAGATTATTATAGATTTTATCAGATTAATGCATTATTGGTTTTAGATAAACTCTTATGCTAGTTTTAAAGTAGATTTCCAACAGAATGAGCGTAGCAAATAAAAAACAAGTAGTATTTAGCACCGAGCGTGAAGTGTGGGTTTAGTGCATCCTACTTCCATAGAACTACGTAGCCAATGTAGGTACAGATTATCAGATTATTCCCACTTCTATGTGGATAATATTTATAGATGTGATCACTTAGCTCAGGTTATACTCCTTGGCAAGAGTATGACACCTCTCCTTAATGTGAGGTTTCTTCCTTAGGAGGACAAGATGTTGGATTCCATGTTAGCTCACAAGGTTTATGTAGGCTAAGAGAACCTCCTTGAAGATTAAAAATATATGTTTCAAACCCTGCTAATCAAAGAAAAAGAAGGAACGAAAAGCTTTTCGAAAACTAAGTGTAAAGGCTCACAGTTTTATTCAAAATATGCTTCTCAAAACGATAATAACTTCAAATTTTAACTTTCAGATTTAAGATTTAGAGTGATCTCTTTTACACTTGGACAGTATGATTTAAAGATAGAGTTTAGTACAACTTTTAGAACTAAATGTTATGGCTCAAAAGATTTATAAAGTATGTTTTACTTCTTATTGCTACACATCTCAGTATTTCCGATATTCCAGCTTATATGAGTCATTTACATTTAGCATGCATTTTTTTTATAAATGATGATTATGAGATAATGTTTTACTTATTCATATTCCCCCCATATACTCAGTACATCCTCAAAGTACTGATCCACATATACATCTATGTATTATATTATCTCATAATATAGGTTCAGGTGCTCAGTGTCAGTAGCGTGAGTAGTTCGAGCATCTCTATCTATAGCTGACAGTTGGTGAGTCCTCATAGTTTAGGGACTTATTCATTCAGATTTTGCAATTTATCAGTTTATGAGATTTACCATTTCTTTTCAGATAGTTCCAGTTAGCTGGGGGTTTGTCCTAGTGACTCTCTAGTATTAGTAGTAGAAGCTTGTCAGACTACTAGTTTTTATGCAGATTATTCAGTTTTGATGTTTCAAATGTTATGTTCAGATTATTCTTTGATATTACATGCAGTTTCCACTTTCTAGCATGACCTTTATGTCTATATTTCCATTATTATAAGATTCAGGCTCAATAGTATGCAGACAGGGTTAGCTTAAGGCTACTCGTAGTCTTGAACATCGTGTGACATCTCGAGATCAAATTTCGGGGCATTACAAACTTGGTATCATAGCCTAAGGTGTAGAGATTCCTAGGGAGTCTGACAAGCCATGTTACATAGAGTGTTGATCATCGGTGTGAAGCGCGCCATATCTATGAGCAAGAGGCTATGGAATGTTCTTAGGAAATTATCTCTTTCTTTCATGATCTATCATGCTTATAGTGTCTCTATTTAATTTTACTCATGCTTTCATGTGACAGTTTAAAATACCTCCTCATCGAGCTAATGCCTGCAGAAATGATAACCAGCCACCTCAGCCCAGAGATCTTTTGAGTGAGAATATGTCACATGCAGAGTTTTGGGCTGCCTTTCATGTACTAGCCCAAGCTATGACAGCTAATGTTCAGGGTAAATATCAGGATGCAGCCCCACTTCAGCAAGACGGGGACTTAGCCGCAACCAGAATTTGATATTTTAAGAGAATGAACCCTCCCAAGTTCTTTGGGTTGAAGGTAGGTGAGGACCCATAGTTGTATCTAGATGAGGTGAAAAATATCACCCTAATTATTTATGTTTCTAAAGAGGAAAGTGTAGAATTGGCATCCTATAGGCTGAAAGATGTTGCTTATGATTGGGTGGTGATGTGGAAGAAAAGTAGAGGAGAGAATACAACTCACATGACTTGGCTGATTTTTCAGGATGTATTCTTAGAAAAGTTCTTCCCATATGAGATGAGGGAAACTAAGATTGAAGAGTTCATGAAACTGAGGCAGGGATCAATGACTGTGAAGGAGTATATCCTCAAATTCAACCAGTTGTCTAAGTATGCCCCTGAACAGATGGATGACCCTAGGTTAAGCATGAGTAAGTTTGTAACCGGTGTATCCGGGTTGGTAGTTAAAAAGTGTAGGACTTCTATGCTCATTGGAGATATGGATCTTCCTAGATTGATAATGGATACTTAGAAAATTGAGGTTGAAAAGGGAAAGAAAAGAGAGAGAGCAAATAAGAGGGACAGAATATGGTAGTTTGATCATTGTTAGAATAGGTATGGAGAAGGGAATTATTTGCAGTTTCAGAATCATTCATCTATGCCTGCACCTTCTTCAGCCAGTGCTTCTACACCCAAAAATAGGGAAAAACAGTGGGGTAAGTCTTTTACGTCTAGATCCCAGAGTAGTGAGGGTGGTAGGCCCAATTATCCTACGTGTACTAAGTGTGGTAAGAATCATCCTAGTGAGTATTTAGATGGTCATAAAGGTTGTTTTGGATGTGGTAAGTTGGGTCACAACATTAGATATTGTCCGCATGCTAAGCA
This sequence comes from Capsicum pubescens, assembly GCA_030864215.1. Classification (NCBI taxonomy): domain Eukaryota; kingdom Viridiplantae; phylum Streptophyta; class Magnoliopsida; order Solanales; family Solanaceae; genus Capsicum; species Capsicum pubescens. The sequence continues at coordinate 204,384,405 of CM061540.1, forward strand.
AGTAAACAGAGATGACCGTCCTCAGACTCAGGCTACTAGTGCACCAGCTCTTTTATGTCGCCCATATCTCCCTCAAGGTGTATCATCCAGTACTGGTGGCGGTTAGCGCCAGAATTGGTTCTATGATTTACCATCCTACCAGGAGCAAGAAGATTCACCAGATGTGGTTAAGGGGATGCTTCGTGTCTTTCATCTTGAAGTTGATGTATTGTTATACCCTTGGTCAAGTTTCTCTGATGTGACCCCATTAGTTGCAGTAATTTTGAGATGCGTTCTGAAAAGATCCTTGAGCCTTTCTTGGTTTCTTCTCCAATAGGTTAGTCAGTTGTAGCTAAAAAAATCAAAAAAAAGTGTCGTATCATTGTCCTCCATAAAGTCATGTTAGCAGATGTAATAGAGTTAGATATGGTCAACTTTGATCTTATCCTTGTAATGGACTGTCTCCATTCTTGTTATGCTTCTATAGACTGTCACACCCGTATGGATAAATTTCAGTGCCCAGATGAGCCAGTCTTTGAGTGGTCGGGTAGTTTAGTGTCTCCTAAGAGTCATTTTATATCTTACCTTAAGGCCAAAAAGTTGATATCCAAAGGTTAAATTTATCATCTAGTTCGAGTCAAAGACACAAAGTCTGAGATTCCAACACTTCAGCTCGTTTGAGTGGTTAACGAGTTTCCTAAAGTTTTTACTAAAGATTTTCCAGGGGTACCTCCCGATAGGGAAATAGAATTCAGTAGTGACCTTCCTCCCAATACTCAGCCTATTTCTATCCCTCCATATCATATGGCTCCCACAGAGCCTAAGGAGTTAAAAGAGAAACTCAAAGATCTAATAGATAAAGGTTTCATAAGGCCTAGTGTTTCTCCATAGGGCACTCCCGTTCTATTCGTACAAAATAAAGATGGTTCTTTGCGAATATGCATTGACTATAGTCAGCTGAATAAGGTTACAGTTAAGAACAAATATCCCCTTCTGAGAATTGATGACTTATTTGATCAACTCCAAGTTGCAAGTTATCTCTCAAAGATAGACCTTAGATTCGGCTATCATTAGCTTAAAGTAAGGGAATGTGATATTGCAAAGACACCCTTTAGAACCCGTTATGGTCATTTCAGGCTAACCAATGCCCCAACAACTTTCATGGACTTCATGAATCGAGTGTTCAAATAGTATCTAGATATTTTTGTCATAGTATTCATAGATGATATCCTTGTAGACTCCCGTAGTTAAAATGATTATGTAGATCATTTTAAAGTTTTCTTGCAATCTCTTAGAGACTATCAATTGTTTAACAAATTCAGAAAATGTGAATTTTGTCTAAGATTATTAGTCTTTCTCGGTCATATTGTTTCCAGTAAGGGTATTAGAGTTTATCCCAAAAAGACAGAAGCTGCAAGAAATTGGCCTAGACCTATCTCTCCATCATACATTAAAAGTTTCTTGAGTCTAGCCGGTTATTACTGTCGTTTTGTTGAAGGTTTCTCTTCTATCGCGTCTCCTATGTCTATATTGGCCCAAAAGAAAGTTAAGTTCCTGTGGTCAGATTCATGCGAGAAGAGTTTTCAGGAGTTTTAAGACTCGACTCACTTCAGCCCCAGTTCTAGAATTACCTGATGGTACATACGGCTTTGTTGTTTATTGTGATACCTCTAGAGTTGGTTTGGGTTGTATGTTAATGTAGAGAGGTTAGGTCATAGCTTATTCCTCTAGACAGTTAAAGCATCATGAAAAGAATTACCCAACCCATGATCTTGAACTAGCTGTTGTGGTGTTTGCTTTGAAAATCTAGGGACATTATCTGTATGGTGTTCATGTTGATGTGTTCATGGACAACAAAAGTTTGCAGTATGTATTTACTCAAAGGGATTTGAATTTCCGTCAAAGAAGGTGATTGGAGTTGTTGAAGGATTATGATATGAGTGTGTTGTATCATCTGAGCAAGGACAATGTAGTGGCTTACACCCTTAGTAGGTTATCTATAGGCAGTGTTGCTCATGTTGAGAATAATAAGAAAGAGTTAGCCCGAGAAGTTCACCATTTGGATAGATTGGGTGTTAGGTTAGTTGATTCAGATGAAGGGAATGTTTGGGTTTAGAGTAGTTCCAAATCTTCTCTAGTTTTGAAAGTAAAGGATTAACAAGATAAGGATTTTAGTTAGGTCAAACTGAAGGAGTCGGTTAAATACAAAAAAGTGGAGGTTTCTCCTAAGGGGGAGATGGTGTGTTGAGATACCAGAATAGATTATATGTTCCTTGTATTGATGAGTTGAGATAGATAATTATGGCTGAGGCGCATGGTGCGCGTTATTCTATTCATCAAATCCGTAGACTAAGGAACAAAGAAGTTCCCTTGGTCAAAGTTCTTTGGCGGAATCAGTCTGTTGAGGGTGCCACTTGGGAACATAAGCAAATATGTGAGCCAAGTATCCTCACCTTTTCTCTGCAAACTCAGATGTAGCCGAAGGTAACAATATTCCTTGATTCAATTCTTTTCTACTCATATATTCAGCTATATAGTAGTCCTCCTGTAAGTTCATACACTCCTAGATTACTTAGAAGCTCAGAATGATTTTGATTCAGACTCGCAGTTTATTTTAGTTATGCATGCTATATTATATTCTCAGACTCCTAAAAAATTTCAGCTTAACTAGCCACATTCGAGGACGAATATTTCCAAGGGGGAGATATTGTAATACCCCACGATTTTTCCTAGCTTAAATTTATCCCTAGATTGTTAAGGGATAGCTTCCAAAAAAAATACTATTTATTTTGTGTGGAATTCCTTATATTTGGAATTTCTATTGTGTAGGAAATCGAATTATTTTTCCAGCGATATAAGATTTACCTAAATCCGATAATCGAGTAAGAAGTTATGGCTATTTTAAGTTACTGTCGTGAAATACCATTGTTTGGACCCTTAGCACATCGTGGATCAGTGTAAATTTCCAATTTTACCATTCCATTGGCCCTCCGCAGTATTGGTACATCGCGGAGAGGGTCAATTTCCCATTTTTCAATTTCTAGAGGTCCAACGCGACAATGGCGCGTCGCGCCATGTGCCAAATGGCATTCCAAAGGGGAACCTAGATGTCTCCGCGTCACGGAGTCTGCCCAATTTCCATTCATCAATTTTTAGTGAGCCACTGCGATAGTGGCGCATCGCGGTGGCCACCCAGATCGGGAAAATGTACGTTTCCCAGTTCGTATAAAGTTTAAAACCCCCAATCAATCCAAAAACAATAGATTAATCATATTTCAAGCACTTTATGCTCTTTATTCACCATTATTTTAAAAAACAAAACCCTAGAAATCAAAAGCTCCTTCTGCAAGAAACCCAAATTCCTCCATTAATTTTCCAAGGAAATTCAAGATTGAGAATTCCCAATTCAAGAACTCTAAGAAGTCATCTCCAAAACATCAATACAGATCCAAGATTCAAGTTCTAGCATCTAGATCATCAAATTAAAGTATGTGGGGTTTGAACAAGGATAATTCTTTCATCCTTGTGCCCAAAACTTATTTTAAATTACAAAGTTATTTGATTTTACATGAAATTAAAATTAGGGTTCGTACCCAATGTTGCCATTTACAAGTTCATAAGATTTCAAGTGAATTATAGGTTGAATTGCATGTTTATTTTCACATTTTCATGCTTATTGTAGTAATTTTTAGATTTTGAGATGAATTATCATTGTTTTCATTATCAAGCATAATTATTATGATATTTGACGTGAGTTTGATACATGAGTTTTAAGCCCTATGTTTATATGTGGATATTTTGAGAAAAATGATGCTTTACGCACCTTATGAGCTGATTATATCAGATTTAGAATAAAGTTTTGATCTTTTGATCCTCAGATTTATTTTTGGAATCCACTTTTCAGGTTATCATATATTTTATCAGATTAATGCATAATTGGTTTTAGATAAACCCTTATTCTAGTTTTAAAGTGGATTTCCAAGAGAATGAGCATAGAAAATAAAAAGGGAATAGTATTTAGCACCGAGCAGGAAGTGTGGGTTTAACGCATCCTACTTCCAAAGAACTACGTAGCCAACGTAGGTACAGATTATCAGATTATTTCCACTTCTATATGGATGATAGTTACTAATGTGATCACTTAGCTCAGGTTATACTCCCTGGAAAGAATATGACACCTCTCCCCAACGTGAGGTTTCTTTCTTAGGAGGACGAGACGTTGGACTCCATGGTAGCTGACATGGTTTATGTGGGCTAAGAGAACCTCCTTGCAGATTAAAAATATATGTTTCAAACCCTTCTAATCAAAGTATAAGAAGGAAAGAAATGTTTTTAGAAAACTAAGTATAAAGGCTCACATTTTTAGTCAAAATATGCTTCTCAGAACGATAATAGCTTCAAATTTTATCTTTCATATTTCAGATTTAGAGTGAGCTCTTTTACACATGGACAGTATGATTTAAACACAGAATTTAGTACAACTTTTATAACTAAATGTTATGGCTCAAAAGATTTATAAAGTATGTTTTACTTTATAAAGTATGTTTTACTTCTTATTGCTACACATCTCAGTATTTCAGATATTTCAGCTTATGTGAATCCTTTACATTTAGCATGCATTTTTTTATAAATGATTATTATGAGATGATGTTTTACTTATTCATATCTCCCCCATATACTCAGTACATCCACAAAGTACTGATCTACATTTACATCTATGTGCTACATTGTCTCATAATGTAGGTTCAGGTGCTCAGTGTCACCAGTGTGAGTAGTTCGAGCATCTCCATCTACATCCGACAGTTGGTGATTCCCCATAGTTGGGGGACTTATTCATTCAGATTTTGCAGTTTATCAGTTTATGAGATTTAGCATTTCCTTTCAGACAATTCAAGTTAGCTGGGGGTTGTCCCAGTGACTCTCTAGTATTAATAGTAGAGGCTTGTCAGACTTCTAGTTTTGATGCAAATTATTCAGTTTTGATGTTTCAGATAATATGTTCAGATTATTCTCAGATATTACATACATTTTCTACATTCTAGCATGACCTTTATTTCTATATTTCCATTATTATAAGATTTAGGCTCAGTAGTATGCAGACAGGGTTAACTTAAGGCTACTCGTAGTCTTGAGTACCGTGTGACATCTCGGGATCAAATTTTGGGGCGTTATACTGGTACACCATGACATGAACTATCTCACAAATACAGATATGAGTCATCCTTTCTGCACTAAAAAACCTAAATAGAAAAGAAATAACCAGATTGAATTAATCGATCCACAATGACCCAAACACTATTATAACAACGAAACGTATAAGGAAACTTTGTCATGAGGCCCATAGTGAAAAATGGGTAACCTCTGAAGATAACCTGTAGGCCTCAAATGTTTGACCTTTACCTGTTGGAAACATAGGCATCGAGCTACGAAATCTTATATATCCTTCCTTGTACAACCCCACCAATAGTGTTGTCTCAAATCATGATACATCTTGGTCACTCCTGGATGAATGTGATACCTAAAATAATGAGCCTTCTCCAATATCAATTTCACCTAATCACCCACTCTTGGCACACAGACTCGACCTCCAATCCATAAAACACCATCTACATTAAGCATGGATTCCTTAGACTCACCACTCAACACCTTTTTTTGAAATCCCTCTCAACCTAACATCATCAAACTGATGAACTCAAATCTACTCCATCAAGAAAGATCTAGCCTTCACAAATGCCAAAATACACCCTGATGTTAAAATATCAAGCCTAACTATATAGTTAGCTAAAGAGTGAACCTCTAAGGTAAATGAACTCTCCTAAGTCAATAGAGAGACAATCTACCCATACTAGTTGAATTTTGACTCAAGGCACCCGCAACCACATTATCCTATCCCAGATGATAGAGAATAGTAAGGTCATAGTCCTTAATCAGTTAACCCAATGATACTGACTCTATACAAGTAATGCCTTTATAACTCCAAAGAAAAAACAACTGCGCACAACTCCAAATCATGTGTAGGGTAATTCTTCTCATAGGGCTTCAACTAACGAGAATCATACATAATCACCTTACCCTCTTGCATCAACACAACACCTAACCTAACACCAGAAACATCACAGAAAGATGGTAAAACCCACACCCACCTTGGGGAAGGTCAAGATAGGAGTTGAGGTCAACAAATACTTGATCTTTTAAAAGCTCATCTCATAAGCATCAGAGCAGTGAAATAAAATCTTTTTCTGAGTCATCTTAGACAAAGAAGCCACAACAGATGAAAAACCCTCAACAAAGCATAGATAGTAGCCCACTAAACTTACAACACTCTTAATATCGGTATGAGAAGTAGGCCTAGCCCAATTACAAACTGCTATAATCCTGGATGAATTGACCATGAGACCTTTCTTGGTCACCATAAGACCCAAGAAAGAGATAAACTCCAACTAAAACTTACAATTGGAAAACTTAGCTTAAAACTTCTCATCTCTCAATACCTGAAGCACAATCCATAAATGCTCCTCATGGTCAGCCTCACTCTTAGAGTAAACCAAGATATCATCTATAAATATAATGATAAAAGAGTCAAGATACGTTTAGAACACTCGATTCATTAAATCCATAAATGTGGTTGGGGCATTGGTCAACCCGAAGGACATGACTAAGAACTTATAATGATTGTATCGAGGCTGAAAATTTATCTTTAAAATATCAAAATCTCTAATCCTCAACTGGTGATACTCAGACTTCAAATCAATCTTCAAAAACACTGAAGCACTACTAGTAGAAATTACCCCTATCACAGCGGTTCAAAAACCATTAATATAGCTATCACAGCGATTCAAAAACCATTAATATAGATATATTAACCATTTCCATAGATGTACCGCAATGGTTTGGCACGCGTTCCATATGTGAGCATTGCGATAGATGTCTCACAATGATTTATGCGATGGTTACAACAATCATTGCAATAGATAAACCTATTGTAATGGAGTTTTAAACCACCTATTGTGACGCTTCATATTTTCTATCTCAATAGTTAAGAGTCGTTGCAATAGACTATATTCCAATGATAGAAAAGCATTCCAATATCCCTATTACAATAATTTTTGAAAATTTACTGCAATAGTTATTGATCTTTTGCAATATTTTTTAACTATTTATGGTAATGATTTTTGATACTTATTGCAACGATTTTTGGATCTTTTGTAACATTATTTTGCTACCTATTGCAACTATTTTAATTAGCTACTACAATAATTTTGCACCTATATATTTCCTAATACACAATTATATATACAAATCACAATAAAATCTTTCATTAATTGTAATCCAAATTCAAATATGCAACAAACTCGTAATCTAAACTAGTAATTCAATTATGACTTTGTTGTAGATGATTGTGGCCTATCAAAAGATCTCATTGAGCTAATTCCTTGATATTAAGAGAGTTGATAATGTAAATTGACATTGTCCACGATCCACGATTGGAATTTTTAACTTGAACAAGATAGAGTTTCACTCTCACTATCTGAACTTAAATCATGTCCATATAGAACTTCCTATAATGCTAACAAATTGCTTTATGTGAATTCGTATTTACTTCAGTGAAAAAAATGGTGAAGTTACTAGATCATAAGTTGAAACTGATGAAGTACTAGCTTCAGCAACAATGTACGTATCTGGACTACTTATTAGTATTACCACTAATAGATCCCTCGAAGAATCCAATGAATAACTTTTTCTAGTTCTAGTCCACATGATTGAATTTGCTTTGATGGTGATGAGCCCGTGACATCAGGTTTCTTTTTAGATGAACCAATAAAATTAAGGTGGAGAAATTTTGGTTGAGATCACTTTATTACTACTATATTGCACTGCAACTCTTGAATACAACATTTCTTCTCATGTTTGAGCTGTCTGGAAAAGTTCAAACAAGAATCAGAAATAGGTTAGGTCTTAGAGAGGATAGTAAACAAAAAATAACATAAATAACGAATCATAAGGAAAACTTCTAAAATTAATTGTCCAAAACAACCCAATTAGCTTGAGTCTTCTTTGCCTCAACAGCCACAACTCCATGGGGTGAACCACAAATAATTTTAATCTCCATGTTTATCTGGTGAAGTGAATGAAAATAAACAAACTTTTAGTATATCGGTGTAAAAGTACCTTGTAACAATCAACACAAATAAAGAATTTTGTCATTAATCTTAGTGGGGTCATAAACATATTAGAGCTGAAGGATCATTGAGAGTGAAAATCTGTTAAGTCTGACTTGGTCGCTACTATTTCCAAAATGCACTTTTGGTTACCATTGGCACAATCTAAAGCAAACACGGAGAAACCCCACATCTTTCTACCTAGAAAATGTTTGTGAAAACCACTAAAGTTATGCACATATAATTAGAACATTCCATTGCTAGACGTTTTTGTTAAAGCACCACAACAATAAAAATTTACATGTCAAGGCATATAAGAATTCAGTAGAGATGCATATTGGAGACCCAATCTAAAAGAAGTAAAGGAAAAACAATGCAAGACTTTCTTGAATAGACTAATTATAAGTGAGTTTCTTGAGAAGTAAATCCTTCTTGAAGGACCATCCTTCTATTCTTACACAAGCCAAGAGCAGCTTTGCTTGAAATCAATAGAAGCTACAGACTTCTGGATAAATCCAAAAGGAATATATCCAACCTCAATAAGATGCATGAGGGTGTCAATAAGGAAAAAGGAACATAAAAAACAACAAACCATGATTTCTATTCAATTCAGAGAAATTTTATTTCAATCAAGCAACACTCTTAACTACCTAATTTTTTTTATAACGGTGTCAAGGCTAGCTTGCACTCTAAGGAGTTGTTTGGTACAAGGGATGAGATAAAAATGGATATCCCATGGGATTATTTTATCCTACCTTCCATATGGGATGCTAATACCACTATTTTAGTATAAATGAAAGGATAGAATTATTTGGGGATTAGTGAATAACTCACACCAAACATGGGATAAATTTAATCCTAAATTTTATCCCGCGATTATTATACTTATCACAAGTACCAAATGATGTACATAATTTAAAAGAAAGTAATAATACCAAATAAATAAACAAGTAGAAGTCAAAGAACATTAAAAAATTATGATTAATATTCTCTCTTTTTGTTTCCTTTAACTATAGTTGACATATACTTGAGTAGCACATTTTAGTGTGTTAACAAATAGAGACTCAAGTAAATGTCAATAAGTTAAGATGAATGAATTAGCGGAGCTTTGTGAAGGTAGAACGACAAGAAGTGTAATGCAATCTCCAGGTTGAACAACATGAGTCAAAGCCCACACAAGTGTATTCTTAGGTATATATTTTGATACCTTGGCAGCCACCATAACTTTCTCAACAACATCACAACTCTTATACTTATGCTTCACTTTCTTCACCTCCTTCCTCATTACCCCAGAATATTTTTTCATATATTTCCCTCTAAAACTTTCAAGAAAATCAACCCCACAGGCATTCAACTGATTATTATAAAATCTAAGTGTTTGCAAGTTTTCTAAATAATTGGGGTCCATTGCAATTTATATAAGAGTAAAGCCAGGATAATTTGATTTGTCAATCAATAATGATTTTTTCTATTAGCATGAAACTTAAACTATAATCATTAAGAAACTAAAGAAAGAGACAACCTAGTAGGAAATTTTATGTTCTATGAGATAACAGATTGTTCTTGTAGACAACTCCAATGTTTGGTGTCAAAAACTGAATTTTCTACACCTGTTATACATTTTAAAGAGTCGGAAATACAAAGGGAAACTACAAAAAAATCACACCATGGCAAAGGAAAAGGAGTGTCACGCAAAACAAATAAAAAATACTTGAATGTCTATGCAGTTCCAAAACATGGATAGGTCTGAAATATACATTACACACCATAACAATGAACATGCCTTGTTTAATATGACTATACAAAGAGTTGAAGGAAAAATTAAATATTTTTTCACACATGAACTAAGTTTACAATATAACATGGTCAAAGGTAGTATTAGCATCTTGCAGTAACATGCAGCATGTCATGTAAATTAAGCAATAAATATATCATGAAAAACTATTAAAAGTGAGAACATTAAAATTGAATAGCTTATAGATACAAAAATAAGGCAATTATTTTGCCATTTTGGAATGAACCAAATTGTGATAAGAGTATCATACAACGACACAGATGATTTTTGGTCCCAAATAAATTGTGATCATCTATATAAATCCTCTTTCCTATGCATTTGTTGTCATCCTTGGTTATTAGCTGAAGATATTTTTATTATTTGTGCCAATATGTAGAGTACTCAGAATTCTACGTCAGTGAATATTAGCATTATTACGCTCAATGATTTGTAAGGATGAGCACAAATTTTAAAAAAATTCAATTACATATAGCAATTAAGTCAAACACAAAAAATATACATGCATCTCCTACCTTATGGCTAAATCCAGTGTCATGTGAAATAAATATTTTTACGAGAGTTTTAAGTTTTGTGTACTTATGTAAAATATATATACACAATTAAACCAATCACTTATAAAGGAATTACAAGTCAATCTTTATGCTAAACATAACCTTATAATGTAGTAAAAGTAGCAGGTAACTTGATATTTTTGATTCCTATTATTTGATGTTAAATTTAAATGCAGATTATCAGTAATAATAAGTTATTAGCTCGAGAACACCGTGCAATTACGAATTCAAAAATTGGTCGAACATCCATAGGTACCTTTGTTGCTCCTCCTGGACATTACATAGTGGAGCCAACGAAGGCTCTTATAAATGGTGGCAACCCTGCACTTTTCCTGGCCTTCAAATTTTAGGAGTTTCTTGATGACCTTGTGCCAAAGGATTTAAAGAAGTCACTAGATGCATACAATCTTCAACCTTAACTTATTTCTAATCAAATGGACATGTTTTAAGAACCTTTCAAGGACAAATCTCACTACAAGTGTCCCCTTACTGACATAAAGTTCTCTAAACTTGTTTCCTTTATGCAATATGATATATGCATAATTGAGAAAAATACAATAATGATTTCAATCTATAACTATATGCTATTTCTTGAGTCATTACTTAGTTAATATTTCTTTTATGGTCTCCTGCTCCACCGAACTACCTAGTTATGGTATATCGGGTATATTATTGATCTCTATATTTTTTCATGATTTAATGAAGTTTCCACTTTGACTTCTCTTTAAGAAAGAATAGAACATTGACTATAATATATCACCTTCACAAACCATTTCCATCGAAATATCAAGTTTTCCTTTCAATCATAAAACAAACTAACCAGTCATGTCGTAATATAGGAACTATAAAATCAATATCATAATGAAGGAAAGAAGTGGCTAGTGACTAAGATCAAAAAAATGAAATTCATTTTAAGCTCTCACTGACTCATTGGATGGTTGGCATCAGTTAGTTGCCTGAGTAATTAGAAACGACCATTGCATAATGATAAGCAACAACAAATATGCAAAAAGAAAAGATGCCAAAAAACTTAGCAATAAATCCTAAATCTTGATCGTCCACTATCTGCAAAACTCATTTACTATTTTACATTCTTATTTCATGTTCATCTTGAAGGTCAAATATTTACATAAATGATCACATCATATTTGCTTGAACTTTTCGGATATATAAAATCCTATAAATATAATAATATCATATGGACTACATCTTGGCCGCTTACTATATGCACAAATGGCTAAATCTAGATAACATTTAGTGTATAAAAAATGGCATTTGAACTATTGATGGGCAGGAAGGAGTATAAAATGTTCCCTTGAATTGTATTAATGTATTGGAATCTTTCAAATCTTAGCACACACCAAAAGCAGTGAAACGATCCTTTAAAATTTATGAGCTTGAGAAGAGCCCACAAGAACCAAATGTGCCTAGAAAAATCCTTCTTTATATGGAGAAAGGGCGCACCCACATTGAATTTAACAACGACAAAACAAAATGAGTTTCTTCACCAATAGAAAAGAGCACAAGAAATGGAATAGTGATAAACCAGAAGAAAGAAAGTGATCAAATATAAATCAAGCAATGATTAGAACAAAAAATCAGGTGCAACAAAACCCGCAAGGAGAAAGGACACACATCTAAATTTCCAAGATATCAACCGATCAAAAGAAACTAGACTTATTTACTATACGAGAAATCAAAAATATTACAAAATCAAACTTAGGCAAAAACAAATTAAACAAACAACTGTTTTGTTTCTATGTCAGAACAAAGGCAATTTTTCCAACCTACTAATTGAAAATATCATAAGGTTATTTTTTATGTTTAATGGTCAAAATCCCATCATAATCAATCCTTGATATACAATGCATGTTTTCTACCAATGATTTGTTTAGGTTTACCCACTGATATTCCATTATGACATTGTAACTAAACAATTATTTAATCTTAACAGAGCAGGGTAACATAAGATTTACAAATGTTTGGGTCCAAAAATCACCAAAACTTCAAAGTAGCATCATATTAAATGTAGGGAGCTTTTGAATCCAACTATGTTGCTATGATTAAGTAGCCTATACCAGTGAGGGAGAAGTAATTTTACTTTAATTTAGTTACTTGAGATAGTATGATAAACTTTCAATTTTTCTCCATTTTCATCAGGTCATTTTTTAACATACTACAATAACAATGATTCTTTCCATCTTTCATGAACATCATTACTAATAATTTTATGAATAAACAAGTGCTCACTATTTGTTTCAATCTATGTAGAATAATACGAGTAGAAACAAGGAAATACATTATCGACCTAGAAAAGATAGCAACTAAAAACACCCAACTAAACCCATCCCTAAATGTTCAGTCAACAATCAAAATAAGGAAGAGGAAAATCACAAAATAGAAACTCAAAAAATTAGTTTAAAGTCATCAACTAAAAGAATTAAATAACCTTAAAATCACAAAATTAAGGATGAAAACCCTAAATTTGCTTTGAAATTAAAGTGAAATTAATGTGGTGTCAGAGTAGTGGAGGAGCGGTAGTCGAAGTAGCTTTGAAATTGAGGTACGGTGATCATACTTTCCAGCTTCTTGAAATGGTGGTTGGAGAAGCTTCAAAATTAAGGTATGTTTGTTGGAGTTGTGATCCAGTGGTCGGAGAAGTGGTACGATGGTCGGAGTATGATGGTCGGAGTATGGTGGTGTAGAAGTGGAAAATCAAACTTGGTAATTTTTTTTGTTTGAGACTTAGTGTGATATTATATGTAAAAGGATTGTTATATATAAAAGGGTATATATTTGGTGGACTTACTAAAATCTTGTGGTGGGAATAAATAAATAATGTAATAGCTTTTTTCCAATAAAGCATTATCATAGCTAATTCTATCACAACGGTTTAGGAAACTATGATAAATCACCCTATTACAATGGTTATCAAACAACAACAACGGTTATAGAACCAAATAGTTCTACTGAAACAATTTTTTTTGCAATGGCTGGAACCATTGAAATGGACCCTCTATAGCAACGTTTTTGGAACCATTTCCAAAAGGTCCATTATAATAGTGGTAATTTCTAGTAGTGTACCCTAAATCTTATTGAACAAATTGTCAATATGATGAAGAGGATACTTATTCTTAACCATCACCCTATTTAACTGCCAATGGTCTAGACGCATATGAATAGACCCATGATTTTTCTTCACAAAAAAAATAGGCACACTACAAGGTGATACACTAGGTCGAATAAATCCCTTATCTAACAACTCTTGCAACTGATCCTTTAATTTCATCAGCTCTACTGGGACCATCCTATAAAGAGGAATTGAGAAAGTCTTGGTTCTGACTCAACATCAATAAAGAAGTCAATATCATGATCTAGAGGTATACTAAGAAAATTTGTAGAAAAAAATTCATGAACTCGCGGATAAAGTCCAAAGAAAGAGGTAAGTAGCACTAGTATCACAAATATAGGCCAAATAGAAAAATATCCCCTCTCAACCAAGTGATGATCCTAAAGGAAATATATAACTCTGTTGGAACCTAAATAAAGCACACCCTTCTAAGTAATCCTTGGCACACCCGACGGAGCTAAGATCACAATCATAAAATAATAGTCTGGGATAGAGATATAAGGATCTAACCAATCCATACCCAAGATGTCATCAAAATATATCATATCTAGGATGATCATATCTATCCAAGTCTCACACCTAGCAAAGTCACAACACTGGATTGATACACCTGATCTACCACAAAAGAGTATTTTATAGGGGTAGACACATGGATAGGAATAGCAAGAACCTCACTACTAGAATCAAAACTAAAAGAAAAATATATATATACATAGGAAAAAATTAACCCTTAATTAAATAATATAGATGCAGATTTGAAGAAAATGGGGATCATACCTTTGATAGCAGTGTAAGTCTCTGGCTCTGTCCTGGCGGGTATAGTATAACATTGTCCACATCCCCCACCTAACTAAATAGACCCACGAACACCCCTATAGTCACACTAACTCTACCACGCACCTCTCTAGTAGTACCACTATAAAATACATCCAATTTTGGCCCTTGAAAATTTCTTGAGCTTTAAGCTAACTTCCTTGATTAAGACTCACCCCATGAGTTGTACGGTGTCTTGATGGGTTATGTCACCCTATTCATAAGGTGTCCAATGAATGCTGTTTGAGTTTCTATCCTGGTAATGACTTGGGGACATGAGGTGTAAGGACTGGTGATGAGTCGTTAGGATGAGCCATAACCAAATCAATAAGTTTGTGGCTTGATCCTTTTCTAAGTACGAGTGGCTCACTAAGATCCTTGAGTATATGTCATGAGTCATTAGGTAAAATTGTAGGATGTCCAATGTCTAACCCATTTGAGTTCTACATTGCCTATGACTGCACCCTACGAGTCGTAAGGTCTGGTTACGAGTAATCTGGTTGAGTCAAAAAGTTTAAAGTGTATGGGGTTCTTGGTCACTATCTTGGTTACGACTCGTGGTCATGAGTTGTAAGGAGGGGTTATCATTTAATGGTTGACTCGTATTCAAGGATGACATTTTTTCATCTTTTAAGTCAAGGGTATTCAGGACATTTCTTCTTTTGCCCAACTTGAAACCTACATCATATAACCTCTTTAGGGTATAATTATCCCTTCTAAAACAAATCAAATAAATTCTTAAACACTTTCTAATCCTCAAGGTCAAGAGCAGTTAGGGTTTTTAAGAGATTAATCAATAGGGGCTTCCAAGGGTGATTTCTCTTTGTACTTCGTGGTGTTTAAGGCATGTTACTCTTCTCTTATTGTCTATTTTGTAAAAGAATGTGATTTAAAGTTTTGTTAATGGGATAATGATGTGGGTTTGAACTATGGGTTGAGGGTTTTGAATATAAATTGTTTAAATGTTTTTTCTTTGATGTTTATGAAACTATTATGCTTAATGGCTGGAAAATGCACTGAAGGTGCATGGGAATGGTGGATGGAAATAGGTGTACGAAGGAATTCCCAAATCAAATTGTCTGGTATGGAAATTGGTAATAATCTCAACCCACTTGCATTATTGAATTTTGGTTTCTGCATTAATACTTGGCTTAAATTATTTGTTGAAACTAATGCATGTTATAAATGGTTAAATGTTAAAGATGGTTTTGAAAACCTTGTGGGGTACAAAAGAATCCCCCAAGTGATTTTATTATGAAAACCTTATGGGGTACAAAAGAATCCCCTAATTGACTTTAATAATAGACTCTATGGGGTACATAGGAATCCCCTAAGTATTGGCTAATGACATTGCTTGCAAGCTATAGTCAGTAAGACGATAGCACTTAATGATGCCTATATTATTGACTCCTAGAATTTATGGTTTGATTAGGTGTTAAATGTTTTAATTGGGAAATAATAAGGGTTGTGATAGCTAGCCGAGAAGGTGTGAGTTCAAAGGATAGACACTGGGAACTTATGTTAGCAGACATAAGGGTTGGTATTTATGACCATGTTCTAGTAGGGTACAAGGGAATCCCCCTAGCCTATACACGTATATTAGTATCATGAAGGGAAAAGGGTATAAATAAATCCCCGACCTTCAATGATATCTCAAGTTTGTGCAGCTAACATGAACTGGGGCCCGTTCAGTGGTAACACTGGACCTATATAGCCCGTGGGTGGACTTATGGAAGTAAATATACACAATCCAAGTTAAAGATTTTAAAGGTTATGCTAAACTTTATTCCTTATCCTAGCATGGTATATATATATTTGTGCGTGTAATTGCATAAGGTTATGTGCATTGGTTTGATATGGTTTTGGATTAATTGCATTATATTATCCTTATCCCTAAGTAACATGCTAGCATTCATCTCTCTAACCACCTTCGAATATTGTATCCCCACGTGATGCAGGAACCAACCATACTTTCACTATTCCTACTTAGTGATATGGTAATTCAGGGATAACTTTTGAATTATGCTAAATTGGTGAGCTTCCATACTCCAGAAGACCCTTTTTTATGCTATAGATTTTTTTATGGATTTATTATTCTTTTTTGCTTTGGTTTGGCTATGGTTAGGGGTATTTCTCGACTGGATATTATTTGGTTTTGATTAGAGGTTTTGTTGGACTATTACGGGCAGTGTCGGTATTGGTATTGGTATTAGCATTGGTATTGGTTGGTCATTTTGTTGTGTATGGTTGGTTTTGGTTATAAACTTAGTATAATATCTTTAATTTGATATTCTCTTTTCTTATTATATGTTTGGAATTCATCTGGCATATGGTGTGAGGTGGACAATGGTTTGGTTAGTGGGGGTGGTCTCCGGTCCTTATTGGACTTGAGATACCTGACATGGCCAGGACCTAGTTCGGGTTGTGTCAAGATGGTATCAGAGCACTAGATTCATGGTCAATTGGGTGTCTACAAAGCCATGTCGAGTAGAGTCTCTTTTAAGGGTGTGTAGTATGCCACACTCATAAGTGAGAGGATACGAGGGATTTAGTAATGTTTCTCTTTCTTGTGTTTTATTTTTAAGTTGTAAAATCCAAGGTCCTAAAATCTTCTCAATAAGAAAAGATCATGCCTCCCATACAATTTAAAGCTCATGAAAACTCCTCTATCCTACTCAAGGATAATGTTGATTAGACACACCCTGCTTATAGGGTCCAAAATTGGTCTAGGGGTCCAGTTCCTGATTGCCCTTCTGGAGTTCCATCGGTCCCCTCTAGTCCTTCTCGAGATCCTCAAGATGATGTGTTGAATGTTAAGTTTGGTCAATCTATTCATATGTTGGCTTAGTAAGAAATTTTTTATCTAAGTGTGGCGCTTCTATTACTATATTTTTTTAGGCCATAAAGGTTGGCAAGTTTATGAGGTTGAGTCCTCCAACATTTACTGGTCTTATAGTTGAGGAGGATCCTTAAAATTTCCTTGATGAGAGAGAAAATATCTTCTGTGTGATCTATGCCATTAATGTGAAAGACATGGTGTTCACTGCCTACCAATTGAAATATGTGGCGTATTAGTGGTACGAGGAATGGGACCAGTCAAGGGGTGAAGATGTTGAGCCAGCCCTGTGGGATAATTTTTCTACTACTTTCTTGGACTACTTCTTTCCTCAAGAATTGAGGAAGGCAAAGGCGGAAGAGTTTGTTAACCTGAAGCAAGCTAAGATATTAATCAAGGATCATGCCTTGAAGTTTCACCAGTTATCTAGGTATGCTCCGGAGCTAGAGTTTAGCATGAGGGCTAGAATGAGGAAGTTTTCTTCTGAGTTATCTCAAGACTTGATTTTAGAGTGTAAGGATTCTTTTTTAAATAAGGACATAGATATCTCTAGGTTGGTTGTGTACATGCAGTAGGTGGAGAAAGAGAAAAAGAAGTAGGTAGAGATATAGGAGAGGTAGAGTAAGAAGTTTAGATTTTCTGATCAGGGTGGAGGTCAACAACAGAGTGGCAGGGATGGTAGAAAGTTCTCCAAGAGAAAGAATATATCAGTACGTTAGTTTACAGAATATATCAAAATCATGTTATACGTTTGGTCTTACATTCTCAAATAATACAAATTTTCTTTTTCACAAATTCATGCTCAGTTATCTTATGTTACTCAGTCAGTCCTTATCTCATATGCATAATACTCTACAGCTTTAGTCCCATTATTCAGACTAAGTACAGTTCAGTCTTACTTGCCCAATATTTAGCTATTAGTCATCCAGTTAATCAGATAAGTTAGTATGCTCATGCATTCGTGTGCAGCGCCCATGCAAATATCTTTCAGTAATCCCAGGTGAAGTGTCGTACTAAGGTGGAGAGTTTATTTGGGAATAAGTTTTCAGTATGAATTAGTTCATAAAGCTAGAAATTCAGTGTTAGCAGTCAGCCAGACAAGTTCGTGTGGTGTAGTTTCTACCTTTCCATCTATTTGCTCTTTTTGAATGTCTCGTGAATTAAATTATTCCAAGATGGAGAAATCGGGTAGTGCATGTTTAGTTCAGTTCATGTATCTTGTGTTAGTTTCAGATCCCAGATATTCAGTCACGATTCAGTTTGTAGGTGCCTTATGCATCGCCCATATTTTCCTCAGTATCTCAGCCAAGTCAGTATTCTTCGAGGGACATAATGTCCCAAGGGGGAGATACACTATAACCCTGAGCTTTCATGTCCTAAACCTCCCAGTTCTCTTCATGTAACGAATCCAGTTTAGAGTAGAGGGTACTCATAAGTTGACCCTCAAGTTCCAATCTCAGCCATAAGCCGCGTATTCAAGGGGCTCAGTTCAGTGCACAATATTCAGTTTATTACCATATTCCAATCTAAGTCATGTTCTCATGTTCCTGTTCATGCGACTCCGAAAATGATCTTGAGTTCATCAGTATTTTTTTTCAGTTTAAGTAATAGTTTTTCTTGAACTCATTTAGTTTCATGTTCAGATTTCAGCTATAAACTTGGTATTAGTTACCATTGCATAATCAGTCGTATGTTCATGAGTCATCTCAGTCATGAATTCATGCATCAAATATACATGTCCAGTATGAGAAAATCAGCTTATCAGTATTCCCAGTTATGCATTCATGAATCATGTTCAGCTATGTCCTCATACATCAGATATGCAGGTCTAGTATGAAATTCAGTATATCAGTAGTGATAATCAGATAACCATGCTTCAAATGTTCATGTTCATTTAGTAAGTTCAGTCTACCAATATTCTTAGCTTAGTCAGTCTCATTCGAGGACGAATGTTCCCAAGGGGGAGATAATGTAAGACCCCGCAAAATTCTTAGCTTAATTCAGTCCTTTAAGCTTGTTAAGGGGTCCCAAACTTAGAAAAATTTTAGCCAAGTATTCAGACTTATTGCTATTTTAGCCTTCGAAAGTTGGCAATCTTATTTCGCGACCTTTACATCCCTTAAATATTGATATCTAGGTTGATTCATGATCAGGAATGTCCGTAGGTATTTACGAACAAGTTTCAAATTTTTTGGACTTCATTTGAAGATCCTTTGGAATCCTAAAACAGTGGATCAACGCGATCTTGGCACACCGCGTCGACTATCACGTTGATGGATGTTTTCCCCAGCTCCCAGCGTCGATTCCAATGATTTGATGTAGAATCGATGCGACGCATTGGCTATCGCGTCGATATCAATGATGCGACGCGTCGGCCTGCATGTTTATGGTACAATTTTTAGTCACTAAAAGACTGCATCCTTGGGAGTATTTGGGTCTTTTTCCCCAACCTTCAGCCCCAAAAACACGAAATTCATCCCTAATTCACAAAAGAATACTCACTTTCTCTCCAAATTTGTCAAGAACAAGCCTTAGGGTTTTCAATTCAATATTCAAATATCAAGAATTCTAACATTAATCTCTCAGAATTCAGACACTAAGGTATATGAAGTGTTCATCCAAGGGTTCCTTCCACTCATTGAGTCCAAGAATCTCTTTTGAACTTCAAGTAATTGATTTTATGATTTCCATGGTTGGAATTAAAGTGTATCCATGATTTCTAGTTGGATTAAGTTCTTAATTCATGATTTTATATATATATATATATAAATATATATATATATATATATCATATGAAATTGATCATTATGTGTGTAGATTCATGTGAATCCATGACAAACCCTTGATTGTGAAATTGGAGAGGAATTATGATGCTCACTTGTTGTTCAATACAATGTGCATATACTATGCTCACCAAGTGCTTGATAAATTGTCCATGTGAACTATTAAGAGAATGAAATCATGTCAAGTTAGCTTATGTGAAAGTTAAATTATGCAAATGTTTGTCATAATTCCCCAATGGATGAATGATGATTAAGTACTTAGCTTATATGCTTCAAGTTGTGCCATGTCTCTTAATTTATGCTCTCAAGTCCTGGGGGTACTTGTACCCAACAATTTAGCTGATAATTTAGAGTCATGGTGAGTTATAGTATAGTAATAGATACGTTACTATTAGTAGTACTCTCAGTCAGTTACAGAACTTAGGAAAATTCAGTAGTACTCGATAATCTGTCTTAGTGCAGTATTCAGTTTAGAACATAGTAGTATCCAGTTCAGAACTTAGTAAACTCAGTCAGTTCACTTAATTTAGTCTGTAATTAGTTCGGTACTCACAGAACTCAAAATTAGTCCAGTTTAGTTCAGTAAAATCAACTCAGCTCAGTTATACGACACAATCAGTAAACATTTTACTCCAACCTAGTATAGTCTAGAATTCAGTCCAGTGTTTATTCAATTGGGAGAAGAATTCAGCACCGAGTGAACCCAAGGATGGGGACTCACCTTCCAGTAGAGGGTGAAATCCTTAGGAGCAATCCTTGCATTCTAGAACTACGTAGCCAGCGTAGGTTGAGATATTTCCCTATGAAACTAGGGTTTATATATCTCATTTGAGTTTTCCTGCCAGCGAGGGTGGATGGAAGAGCTTCCTGTCAGAGAGGGCTAAATTACAGCTTGTTCTTACCCGTGGCACGGTATTGACACCCTTCCAATTGGGTTACAAGTTGGTCCCCAAATCAACTAGAGAAGGGGCATGTCGGTTAGATGATTACCTCCCACAGTCTCAATTTTAGATTCAGTCTAAGTATAGAACTCAGTTTAGTTCTATAGATTCAGGACTGTCAGACATAGTCACTCAGCTTTGTACGGAACTCAGTATTGTTCCACAGTATTTAGAAATGTCAGTCTTTCAGATAATCAGTAATTTAGTATTCATAAACTCTGATATCAATTATCAGTATTCTGATTCAGTACTCAGTATTAGCACGATCTCAGTTACAGTCTATGTGTTTATGTATGTACTCTTACTCATTCATACTCATGTTATTCAGTTATTATTTTTCATTCACATGAACCCATGCATTTCATCCTACCTTACTGAGCATACCAGTATATTCAAAGTACTGACGCATGATTTTCTTTGCGCTATGATATCTTATATCATAGGTTTAAATGAACGGTCCCCAGAGCACCCTTAGTAGTTCAGATTCTCAGCTTTCAGAGTAGTGGTAAGTCCTCATAGTTCGAGGACATGCTTATTATTTACAGTACTTCAGTTTTATTTCAGTAGATGGAGTTAGTTTGGGGGCTTGTCCCATTAACTACATAGTTCTGATAGTTAGAGGCTTTTTCAAACTAGAGTATATTCAGATAGATTTTTTAGCTTTTCAGTACTTATATTTAGTTTTGGTATTTTGATACCACATTCATATTTATTTATAAATTTGAACCTTATGGCATATGTTTCTGCCTATTTTCTCATAATTACAGTATTTATTACTCAGTTATTGCAGCAGGTACCAGTCATGGGGTTAGCTTGTGGTCCTTCGAGATTATGAGCACTGTGTTGCGTCCGAGGTACAGACTCGGGGCATTATAGTAAGCAACCCCATGTGACTAAAGCAATACAAGGTTATGCAACCTCTCTTGATAATAAATCAATAATGTATAGGCATCCTCGCCCACAACACCAATAAACCTGGGTGGACCCAAATGAGTGAATCACCCAAACCTCTTCAGATCCTCAAAATACATAATTGTACCTATAAGAATATAAGACATAGTAAATTTGGCTAGCTGGGATCCCAACTGAGAGGGTAATATAGATGAAGGTTGAACCCCTAATCTCAAAATACCATACTCAAATACTGACACAGAAAGAGGAACAACACTCAGAGTTTGTGGAGTACCATAAGCTGATGTTGGTACCATTGAAGGATCAACACTCAAAGTCGAAGGAACACCATAGAAAGCTTTGGTACATATGGAGGTACAATACTCGGAGATGAATAAACAATAGATGCACTCAAAGGAACAGCCTTCAAAATTAGTTAGCAAATAAATCAACAACTTATCAAAGATTGGGGTAGATGAACTCTATGGAACCTGACTAGGTCTGACATCTCTAGAATGCTCAACTTGAAGCTCAGAAGAGTTTCCCTTAGTACTACCTCTAGAAGGGGCATATCCTAGTTTCCTGTCCCCTACCTCAAGCTCATCCATAAATTTCCACTCGCCTCTTAGACTGGTCTCTCTCCTCAAGTGATGGCTTAACATCTCTAACCTCATGGGATCCAACCTTCACTATCCACATAAAAGCAGTGAAATACAATTTAAACACAATGTATGAAAGATCCGCATGATAAGGAAATAAACAAGGATGTTTCCTATAGATATCGTATAGCCTCTCAAAGATAGAGATGGAAACCTATGTACCAATCCATGATATTCTACTAGAAACCATATTCCTACACTGATGAGACCAATAAACCTGGCTTCTTTGATACCAATTTGTCACAGCACAAAAACTAAGGGTTATGATATCACTTTAACGGCTAATCCTTAAAAAGTATACCAATCACCCAAATTGATATGAAAAGAGAGGAAATATAGAGGAAATTTAAATAACAAAACAATACATAAACAATCCCAAAACCTGGTGTCACAATGTCAGAACAATCTACAAATAACTTAAAGTCTAAAAATACAACTGATAATCAAAAAGGGATACAAGCCTACCTCCGAATAAAAAAAACACTAAAACACTTTTATCCTTTTCCCATATTAAATTTGGGCCAAACTTGTAAAATGTGGCCTAAAATACATTTGGTTATGCTTTTGACGCGTAGCCTTAGTTTTTAGCTTTTGGCCACATTATTTTTTACAACGTTTTGAAAGTATGGTACATAATAATATTGTCCAAACTTTCTAAAAAATACCAAATCATGATCAAATTGACAACGCTTATTTACACATTTAACTATACTTTTAAGCGTGACTTTTTTATAATTGCAAGGACAATACTTTAAAAGTGTTGCTTAAACTTTACATTAAAATATTTACCTCTCCCTACAAAATATTTAGCCCTTCCTTTAAGTTTTAATTATCCAAAAAATAAAAAACAAAATAAATATATCCCTTAAATAAACATATCTCTCAAACATATATTATTTTGCCCCCAAAATAACATCTTTTAGGTCAAAACCCTAAAAATTCCTCAAATACTAGTGGCATTGACTATTTTGTATAATTGATAGGGGTGGTATCATTACAGAAATCTAAAGGACCTACTAGGAGATAGGACCTGACAGGTAAATAAAGTTGTGAAGTTTTACAAAGAGGCATTTAGTGCTGAGGAAGTGACACATGTTAACCATCTAAAGAGGAAAGGTAGAGCAGGAGATACCGCTGATATTATATATGGATCTTAAGATTGGTTCTTCTTCCTTAATTATTGTTGACCTTACTGATGAGGACTCTTCTGCTCTATACATATTTCATGTTTTTACCTTTTATTACTTTTTTTGTGTTTTTTTGCTTTTTTTTGTATGTTTTGTTTCTTGTTTTTGTATCTTTTGCTTATTTTTGTATTATTATTTTGCTTCTTTGTGGTTTTTTGCTTGTTTTCTTTATTTTTTTCTGAAGTCTTTTGATCTGTGAGTTTCTTAAACAACATTTGGAGAAAAATCTTTGAAAACTTTTCTTGTATGAAAGAAAGTTAGTTGTAGTTATTTTGAAGAAGAGAGCTCATTGAAAAAATATTTCGAGTTTTCTTGGAAATCTACTTTAAAAAGTTGTTACATTAATGATTTTTTTCCAAAAAAATTCTCCCACTACCAGCTGTCACGTTAATTTTATGAAATTTTTTGTAGAAATTTCCAAATTTTTTGGTTAAATTTTTTATAAAAAGAGAAAATGTGTAATTATTTTTATAAAGAGGGAAAAAGTGTAGTTATTCTGATAAGGTGTAGTTATTCTGATTTGAGATGATTTTTTTTGCTATGTTATGTAGTAGTTTTTCTTGTTGATCATTTGATGCACAACTCAAGTGTTCATATGGCAAAATAAATGTGAAAAAGATGTTTGTGAGATGTTTTTGAACCACTTGTTTTTGAATTTTATGTATTTACATTCATGTATATCTGTGATTTGAGTCGTTGCTATGGCAGGGTGATTTTGTTAGTTGTATTTCATTTGCTTAGTTTTCTGTCATTATATTGATGATACTATTTTGTGTTATTTTCAGTGTGAAAAATGCTTCGAGTGGATGTGTATTCTTCTTAGAGACTGAGGATGTAGATGTTATTGTGGTCAAGGTCGTCCTGCTGACGCAATTGCTGAGGGTGAAATAAATAAAGGCGTTGCTAATGGTGGTGCTTATTGCGGTGGGCATGTAGGAAAGATAAAGGATCCTTTTGGAAATGTGTGGATGACCTGCTCCACACCAGTGAAGAAATATGAGTAATTTCTATGTCCATTACACCTACCACTCTTATTTCTTCTGCTTTCAATCAAATTCTGGTTTAGTATAACTGATGATACTTTCAATATTAACTCTATCTAGGTGTTAATGAGGTTTAACTTTTTTAAGTAGCATGATAATCTGATGATATCTATTGTTGATGATTATTTTGAACAGTTAAAAATTTATTTGAAGTTAATCTGACACTACCTTTCTTTCTAGTAGATGATGATTTCTCTCTTTATTACTATAATCTTTGCTTTCATTTGTCTAATCAAACTATTCCATTGCCTCGCTAGCTACAATTTGGTATTGATTATTGTGAAAATTGTCAAGCCATGAATTCTCCACAAAGGTCTTAAGGGCTTTCAGCAGTGTGGTCTTTAGAAAATATGTGGCAAAGCTTTGCCACATATTGTCTGAAGCATCCAGTTCCAAAAAGATAGTAGACCTTTAAGTAAGTTTCCATGATTTAACTTAATTGAATAGCCTTTTTTTTTCCTTTGCAGACCTCAGTCATACACACATTGAAAAGTGAAGCTTGTTCATATAGTGGAACTTTGATTTGCTGAATTTTAGGTTTTGGAGTTGAGAGAACAGAAGCTTAAACTTTGAATTATTGAAATTGCGCTAAAATAGATACTCCCTCTTCCCTTCAATATGTTTACATTTCCATTTTATACTCTCCCCATCCATTTTTACTTGTTCCATATTGATTTACAATACACATTTAAGAGTTAATGGTCAAAACTACACCTAATATGTGACTATTTTCTGAGTTTCAGGACGAAGAAAATGCCATTGGCTATAGTGGATAGTTGTTGTGTGATAATAATTCCAGTGGACATTTTGAGTTTAATGGATTGACTGCACCATTAGAACAATGATAGGGAGGGGTTTTATGTGTCTGTGGAGAAAGAATTGGTTAAGTTGGATTTTCTGAGGAACAATGCGTTACTTCGTTTAGTGTTTTTCAGCATGTCCTTTGATGAAGTTGTTCTTCACATGTTCATTAAGAGTTTTTTGGTTATATATCAAGTTGATTCTCATGTTGTGCTTATATGTGTAATTTAATGTTGTTGTGGTCTAACATAACATTACTCTTATAGAGTTTAACTTATAAAACGTTAACATCGTAAGATTTTCTACACTATCATATCACTTATACGTAGAATTATTTGTTGTTGTCGTTGTAGGTGAACTTAATCTTACTCTTATGGACTTTAACTTATACTAACACTTTTACAAGAGTTTTTACACTATCAGATCACCTATATGTAGAATTGTATTATGTTGTTATAGATCAACTTAATATTGCTCTTTTTGAGTTGAATTTATAGAAACTGATAGTTAAAAAGTATTTTTACATCACATGTATGTCGAATTGTCTTGCCTATTGTTGTTATAAGTCAACTTAATCTTACTTTTATTGAGTTTAACTTATAGAGAAGAGTTTTTTCACCATCAGATCATCAATATTTAGAATTGTATATTGTTGTAGGGTCAACCTAATTTTACTATTTTTGAGTTTAACTTATAGATACTAACAGTTCAATACAGTTTCTACACTATCATATCACGCATATGTAGAGTTGTCTGTTGTTGTAGGTCATCAACTTAAATATACTCTTATCGAGTTTAATTTATATATACTAACAAGTTTTTATACTATTAGATCACCTGGGAGAGATGTCTTTACACCATGACGTCTTCTAAGAGATAATTTCAAGTAACTGTCTGCATTTTTGTGCCTAGGAATAGGCACAAGTAGTGCTCATGTATTATCATAAGAGTTAAAGTTATATATATATTGACCATAGTTGCAATTTAATAGGAGATTATTACTTTAATTTACAGCTTAATATATTGAATTACCTACAATTCATCACGATTGACTTAAGATGTTCTTTTTTTGTAATTCATTACTTGTGAATTTCTAATTTTTTTATGTTTCCATCTGTGTTGCAGGTTACTGTTCTTGTGTTCTTAGATTCCGGAAAAAACTTGTAACAACTTCTAAGGAAAAGTTTTTGAGGGTATGGGATCTTGATACTCAACACTGCATGCAAAGTATAAGTGGCCATCATACTCAAATATGGTCTATAGAAATTGACCCTAAGGAAAGATATCTGGTAACAAATTTTGCTGACCCTAAGCTTCATTTTTACACTGTAAAGCATGATTTAGCTAATGGGCAATTGATTGCTACCAAAAGTAAAATAGATGTAACTAAGTACTTGGCTTCTAAAAATAAATAGGAAGTACTAAAGTTATTTAGTGAAATTCAGCATCAAAGAAAGGATAGGGTTGACACTGTGAGGTTTAACACGCCTGGAAACCTACTGGCTTGTCAAGTTGCAGGAAAGACGGTGGAAGTATTCTGTGTTCTGAATGAGTTTGAATCCAAACACTATTCTAATACATGTTTAAATACATTTTGTTTTCTGTGAAACTTCATACAAATCTTTAAGATATTGTTTTCTAATTAGTATGTGTAGTAAAAGACATGGATTTTTGAAGTTTATTACAAATCTATGCATTTGAATTATTTATTAGCTAATTGGTGCATGAGATTATATATATGTAATATGATTAATGATGTATATGTTCAAATAAAAATAATTATTTTTTTGGTCTAAATTCATTTATGTAAAATGTGGCTTGAACTACCAAATTTTAGAAAATATTGGCACACTTTAAAAGTGTGGCTTATTAATTAAATTGTGTCATGTTCCTAAAACATGCTTACACTCTACAATTATTGTCATAGAGGATGTATAAAAGGCTACGCTTTCGAAGTGTGACTAATAATAAAAAAAAGCAACGTTTTTGAAGTGTTGTTATAGAGGTGCTATATAAGGCTACACTTGTAAAGCGTGCCCAATAACAAAGTAATGGCAACACTTAAATTATAGCTTTATCAAATAAAAGTGTAGCCAATTTGAAGATGCAAAGCATGATCTTTGCACTTTAATGGCCATGCTTTTTAAACATATCTGGTACAGCAACACTTGAAAAGCATGGCCTAAAGTCAAAGGTTATGCCTTTTTAGGTCACCCCCCAAAAATTTTTGCCTAAAGTCCAAAAGCGTAACCTTTGATCAAAGACCACACTTTTTGATACTTTAGGTCACCACTTGAGAGAGGACACTACCTCGAGAGTATCCAATCACCACTTGAAAATCAATTTCATTGCAATGCACCCGTACCTGGATCTACACAAAAATAAAATAGAAAAAGGATGAGTACAGTCAACTAATACTCAGTCGGTATCATAGGACGATTGAGCAAAGTAGAAAATACAGTTTATAAAAAACTTACTATGGCCACGTCCCTGCAAATAGAAAATATCCCAAATGGTCGCCCATACCGTCTCCACTAACAGTTTTAAATATAAACACATATACAATGTACAAGTACAAAAAGGAAGCATAGAATAGATATACATTACAATGAACACAAAAATATAATACAAAAGGTGCATGATGTGTGAAATTCAATGAGAATGATAATGGTAATGATGATAATGATTTGAGAAGTTTGAGGTTACTGTAAAACCTCCGTATACACCTATCAAGCATTGATCCCATGGTAGGACCCATTGGGGGGTGTGCAACCCAAATACAATCCAATAACCAATACGAATACCAAACCAATATTTATAACTCCTCTTTAGCACATGATCTTTGGTTAGGGTTTTTTATTGTGTCACATTTTTTTCTGAAAGCTAGTATTTTTGCAGTTGTACCAATGCCTCATGAATGTAAATATGATATGAGGATGTAATTCTCATAACCAAACTAGGATGAGAATTTCAAATCCAACCAATACACAAGCACGTAAGCTAGAATCCACTCAATAAGCCAACCATCCATGATCCAATAAAATCCATGTACCATTAGAATGAGATATACAAGTAATATGTTATTGATACTACATAAAACTAACTTGGGAATTTCCACCAGGAATATAAACAAAATATATAGCCCCTTCATGGGTCACATATATCAAATAATGTCTCAAAACACCAATAACAACAACATATCCCCCCGCACGAGCCCAAACAGTAATAACACCATTGTTATGATTAATACCTATACCCATAGCATGCTTTTATATCAGTATTAACTACCTAACCCAGATTAAAAAAAGTTGAGCCATAACCTACCTCAAATGTAGAAAATCCAATCTAAATAGTCCTTAACACAGAGCTTTTCCTTCTCGAATAGCCTCAGAATCAAATAAAATATACAAATATAGAATCTGTGTTAAAAGTAAGCCAACGATACCCATATTGCCTATTTTTGAGTAAGCATCAAAACAGACCTTCCAAATGGGTTTTCTAAAAGAAGGGGTTAAATCGGAATTTTAGTTCATACTTACATTTCCTATAATTAAAGGAGGTCATAGAAGAAAACCAAGTAAAAATGGGTTAAAATAAGGTTTAAATTTGAAGAAAACCATTTTTAGTCCTTTCGGGCCAAAATCTCCAAATAATTTCACATTTAAATCATATTTTAATGACCTTTAGATGACAAGAATCAAAGTAAAACAATTGAATCAGAGATTTGGAGCTTACCCAAGCTTGAAATTTGAATAAATTGCAAAACAAATCAAAAACCCAAAGCTCAAAGTTTTAAAAATGGTGGAAAAATCACAAAAGAGGGTATTTAAGTCTGCCCAGGTTTCGGTTAAGCGGAAATAGGGATGATTAAGCAGATACTGCTTTTGCGTCCAAGTGTTGCTTTCGCAGTACCTGCCAAATCTGAGCTCCCCTCTTAAGAAAACCAATATCCACTTAAGCGGCCTTCGCTTAAGCGGAAGGACCTCATTTAAGAAGCATACCAGCTGGCAGTCTAGTCGCTTAATTGACCAGCTGGCCGCTTAAACGGCCCTTCACTTAAACGACCCAAGGGATGCTTAACGAGTGCATTAGATGGGTGCACTAGCTACAGACTTGAAGAATTTCAAGTCTCTACTAATCCCCAGGGATTTACTGAATCCCAATAACACAAATGAACTATGCTATCATGTCAAATTCGACGCTCTACTCTCAATGGCGACATTAGATTTTTGAAAAGAGGTTGTTCTCATAGAATTGACTCCCGAGACCTAATTTCACAATTTCCCGAATCAAGGATTGAAATTAGATAAAAAAAAAGCCATAAAATCACATTAACCATGGTACCAATCTAAAATCGACATTCCAGATCTATTGGTGCATTTTGTTTTGCCATCCGATACATTGAATAAGAGATGTTGACCTAATTCAACTATAAAGCCTTTTTAACCTCCAAAAATTAAATACTCAAAGAAATGTCTTCAAAATGTATTGGAAATTGTGACGATCATTTCCACGTCCCAAAAATATCACATAGCAACCACGAGGTGGGGTAAAATGGTCAAATCACATATAAATGCACAATTCACAAAAATCAAGTTGAAGTGGTAATGACCCTAACCTCATACTGTGAAATTGGTTTTGAATATAAAAAGTATGCATATTGAACTACTCTTGAACTATTACCTAATGTGAAAAATCAATAAAGTATAATTATTTTGAATTGAAACTTATGGGGTCATGTAATTCCCAAAGCTAATTCATAACTGAACTAAGAGGGCTATAAATTTTCCTAAATAATAAAATTGCTTTGTCATATTTATGTTACCTTGCAAGTGTAGTTGGTATTATGATGCCAATAATGTATGCCTAAATATGTATAATGGTTAAATGAATGGGAATGTGAGATACATGATTGAATTGGGTGTTAATAATGGTTGTATAGCTAAGTCATGAAAGTAGAGGTCCTGACGGACCAATGCTAGAAACTGCGGTTATCGACATGGGGTTCTACATGACCAGGTGGCTCGAGTCCCCCTTATTATTATTATATGATTAGGAGGTTCAAATCCTCTACATTATATTACATGATTGGGTGCTTGTGCCACCTTGGTATGTTGGGAGGTTTGAGTCACCCATAGGGCATATGTATAGCTTCTAGTTTATGTGGACACATGCACTAGGACAATTCCAACTAGGGGAGAACTGAGTCCATATAGCACGTGGGTGACTTCTTATGTTATTACGGTTGAACTACACCAATATAGGATTAAGTTTTAAAGGCCATACTAAACCTTGTTCCCTACCCCGACACGTGATATATATATTTAAATTTGATTATGTGTACTGGATTTTGAACTAATTTTGAATTGTTACCCATAACATTATTTTACTTCTAACCCTGAGTTAAATGTTATTGCTCAACCTATTAAATATCTCCATACATTGTATTCCCATGTGATGCAGGCACCGAAGATACTTTTACTTTTCCTACATAGAGTTAGGTGGATCGGCTCATTTTGTTGGTTCATTGTGGTAAAGTGGTAAGCTTTCACTATCTGGACGATTTAGACATTTCATCAGTTCTTATCATAGACTAGAATATAGAGTTTATATTATCATTAACATTGTCATTATCATTATCAGGGTGGGGGCATGTCTCGACACTTTATTGATTCTGATATATTTAGAAAGTTTTGTTGGATTACTGTGGACTTTGGTGGTGATTTTTCTTGGTTTCTTTAGCCGGTTATTGGCCATTAACTTATCTCAAAGTCTTCGAGTTGATCTTATACTATTTTGTTATATGTTTGGAATTCGTTCGATATTAGGGTATTATGTTTTGTTGGTTAGGTGCAGGGGTGGTCTCTGGTACTCATTGGACTTAAGATACCGGTCAAGGTTAGTGTAACACCGCAAATCTAGTACCCAGAATTCTACACAATGCTCATGACCCCGAAGGACCACAAGCTAACCCATGACTGATATCTGTACCTGTATACTGCATGATATACTATATAAATGTTGAAACATAAACAGAAAGGCCATACGGTTCAAATCTGTAACATAACTAATAAATTTTAACATATGGATGGATGAAATACCCAAAAAACTAAAATAAATGTCTGAACACACTAGTCTGAAAAGTCTCTAACTGACTGAACTGTCTGAATAAGGAGTTGATAGGATAGGTCCCCAACTAACTCCAACTAATAAATTAATTAATGAGATAATAAAGAAATAATCATGTCCTTAAAGGATGAGGACTCACTGCTAACTGACTACTGATATCTGGAATCTATTGATGCTCTGGAGCTCATGCTTCGAAACCTATGGTATAAAACACCATAGCGCAAATGTGTTAGTACTTTGAATGTACTGGTATGCATGTAAGGTAGGATAAATGCATGGGGTTTATATTCATTAAAAACACTGGCTAACTAACTAATATGAACATGAGAATACATGCATGAACACATAGTAACTATATTTGAGTTCGTGATAACATGAGTTTACTGATAACTGAGTTCTAATGACTAATATAATTGATAACATGAGTGATTATATTTGACAGTCCTAAATCTGATGTAACTAGGTGAGTTTAGTACTGTTCTGAGTTGGCTGTATTTGACAGTCCTAAATTCTGTAACTGAAACTGTGGGAAGTAGTTATCTAACCGACATGCCCCTAATACGCTATTATGGCTGATTTGGGGTCCATTCTGTAACCCCAATTGGAAGGGTATCAATACCAGGCCACTGGTAAGGACAATCTATAAGTAACCCTCATATAATAGGTAACTCTAGTGAGAACGGTGGGAACCCTCATAGCAGGTTAAACCACCTCAGCTACCCTCATATAGCAGGCTACGATGTCTCAATCTATGCTGGCTACGTAGTTCTGGAATGCAAGGATTGCTTCTAGGAATCACACCCTCATATAATAGGTGAGTTCCCATCCTTGGGTTCACTCGGTGCTAACTCCTACTCCCATCTGAATTAACACTGGACATGAATTACTCAACTGAATTGGATTGAATTAACTGAATTTCCGTTGACTGAAGGAATAGTACTGAGATTACTGAATTACTGAGATTTCTTGAGTCACATGATTGACTGAGTTATATAGATCGTGGCTTGACTGAGGTTATCGTGAAAACATGACACTAAATCTAGGCACACAGCTATATTTTTTGGGTACAAGTACCCCCAGGACTCGATGGAAGGAAACTAACAAGGCATGACATTCTTGAATGCATGACCAATTATTAACAATCCATAATACAATAATTGGAGATATTTCATGTGCATTTGACTATCATAGCTTGGTACGTGAATAAGATAGAATGTATACATAGAATAATTTCATAAGGCTAACTCATGAGCAATCCAACAAACAAATTTCAATACATAAGAATAACATGGAAGTCATTTTAGATCACAATTTAGCTATAGTGCATAATTTCTATGTTCTTAGGCATTTTATCAAACACCATGCATGCACCCATAGAACAT
Organism: Capsicum pubescens; assembly: GCA_030864215.1. NCBI lineage: Eukaryota > Viridiplantae > Streptophyta > Magnoliopsida > Solanales > Solanaceae > Capsicum > Capsicum pubescens. The sequence continues at coordinate 204,417,484 of CM061540.1, forward strand.
AGGCTTAATTATCAAATAGACTCATTATAAATAACTCAATTTATGGAGTTCACTCACTTGCTGATGTAGTTTCATAAAAAAACACATAAATATTCCAACTTGGGAATCATATAACAAGATAAACATGGTTACAATCAACCCACAACATCAGTATCATGATTTTCAATTTGAAATAGGGTTCTTGAGCTTTATGGATGAAAGTAATTCATAAATTAACACAACGCATACCTTAGTTCTTGGTTTAGCGAAGATTGACGGAGAGACTTTCTTGAAATTAAATCCCTAATTGAAACCCTAGCTTGTTCTTGATAGAAAATTGAGAGAAACTAGTTTATTTAGGGTGAAAAATGGCTAAATCACGTGTTAAAGGACTTAAATAGGGGTGGGAAATTGACCCTTTTAACCCTGGATGCATCTTTTAATTTGGTGAAAATTTTCCAAACTGGACCGCTGGCACAACGCGGCGCTATCGAGCCGTGTCTAGAATTTGATAGTTAGGAGATAGGGGAATGGCACAATGTGGAGCCATCGCGTTTCCACTTTGTTTGAGACCTAGAAGTTTGGCATGATGCGCCACTATCGTGAACCCCTACTGGAATTTGACAAATGCCATTTTCTCTTGTGGCACGGCGCGCCACTGACTAATATGGCGCCGTTTTACGATAGGAACTTGAAATAGTCATAACTTCTTATTCGGTTATCGGATTTAGGAGAATCTTATATCGATGGAAATCTTATTGAATTTACCAGATGGAAAAAAGTAAAAATCTTAAAAATTCCCTATGGAATAAACATTATTCAATTTAGAATATAATACTAGACACTCTTAGGATGAAATTAGTTAGAAAACTTTGGGGTATTATAGTCAGGCCCTAATTTAGGTCGTAAAAAAGTTGGCATCAGATCCTAGGATTGGTGTCATTAGTTATCCATGAAGCCGTGTCAAGTAAAGTTTCTTTTATGGGTGTGTAGCATTCTACACTTATAATAGAGAGGCTATAAGGTATTTAGGATTGTCCTAGTAGAGTTGTACTGGTTTCCCCTATCCCTCCTCAGGCACCTCAAGCAGGCATGTATAATGCTGATTTTTGCTAGTTAATCCATTTGCTTACCCAGTTTGTGGACTCTCAGACTGAGCGTGTTGCTTTTGTTGCTCTATTCTCTAAAGTAACTAGAGTTATCCAATTTATAAGGTTGAGTCCTTAGACTTTCACTAGTTCTAAAGTTGAGGAAGATCCTCTAAATTTCATTAATGAAATGGAAATAATTTTTTATATGATGCATGCTACTGATATGGAGGATATAAAGTTTGCCTCTTGACATTTAAAAGATATGGCATATCAATGGTATGAGAATTGGGACCAGTCTAAGGGAGATGATGCTGAGTCAACTTTGTGGGATAACTTCTCTAGTTCTTTTCTAGATCGCTTCTTTCCTCAGGAGTTGAGGGAGGCAAAGGCTGAGGAATTCATGAATTTGAAGCAAGGAAGAATGACACTAAAGGAGTATGCCTTGAAGGTTCACAGGATTTCTCATTATAATTTGAAGTCGTTTTCATCTATAAGAGTTCAGATGAAGAAATTTTCTTCAAGATTATCCTGTAAATTGGTATTGAAATGCAAAGATTCTCTATTGAACAATAACATAGATATCTCCAAGTTGGTAGTGTATATGCGACATGTTAAGGAGGTAAAGAATAAGTAGCTTAATATGAGTGAAAGGCAAAGTAAGAAGTTTGGAATTTAAATTAGGGTGGACGTCAGTAGCAGAGTAGTAAGATGGTGGAAAATGGTCTAAGAACAAGTAGGGCAATTCTAGTTCCTACTCTATGTCTAGTGCTACTTATCCGAAGTCATCGGGTGATCACCATTTTCATAATAGTATGAGTCCAAGGGTATAGGGTGCCCAGCCTCAGGATAGTGTGGCTCAGCCAACTCCATCATATCCCTCTTGTAAATTTTGCGATTTGGTGCATATTGGAATTTGTGAAGAGGAGAGGAACAAGTGTTTTAAATGTGTTTAGATTGGTTATATGCAGAGGTATTTTCCTTCTATGGTTAATTTTGGATCAAATAGGATTCTTAGTACTACTTAATATACTCCTGCACCAAAGGGTACTACTTTTGTTACTGGGTTTGACATTGGACAAAATTGTCTTTATGCTCTTGCCACTCACTAGGATTTTGAGGCATCCCCTGATGTTGTTACTGGTACAGTCAAACTTTTCTCTCATGATGTATATTGTCTACTTGATCATGGGTCTACCCTCTCTTATGTGGGCCCTTATGTGGCTATTTATTTTGGTTATGACCCTTAGTGTATTCCAGCTTCTTGATCTATGTCAACCCTGATGGGTGACTCTATTATGGCTAGAAGGGTCTATAGGGGTTATGTGATATCGGTTTGTGGTGAGGAGACCTTGGTGGATCTAATAAAATTGGACATTTTAGACTTTGATGTGATTTTAGGGATGGATTGGTTGCATTCCTGCTATGCGTCTCTTTATTATTAGACCCAAAGAGTCATTTTTCATTCCCTAATAAGCCATTGATTGAATGGGAAGGTAGTTCTCTAGTTCCTAAGGAAAGGCTCATTTCGTATCTTAGATCTTGGAAATTGGTTTCTAAGGGGTACCTTTATCACTTAGTGTATCTTAAGGATTCGAGATCTAAAGATTTTTTTGCGGACTGTTCATATGGTCTGTGAATTTCCTGAGGTGTTCCTTAATGATCTACATGGTCTTTCTCCCGATGGAGAAATCAATTTTGGGATTTATCTTCTTTTCGAAACTCTTCCTATTTCTATGCCTCCTTAAAAATGGCTACGATTAAGTTGAAAGAACTCAAAGAGAAAATGAAAGATCTTCTAGATAAGGGTTTTATCCACCCTAGTGTTTCTCCTTGGGGTGCTCTAACTCTATTTGTGCGTAAGAAGAATGGTCCCTTCGAATGCGTATTGACTACCACCAATTGAATAAGGTGACCATGAAGAATAAGTATCCTCTTTTAAGGATTGATGATCTGTTCGATCAACTTTATGATGCTTAGATCTTTTCTAAGATTGACCTTCGATTGTGTTACCATCAGTTAAAGATTAGGGAGATAGATATCCCTAAGACTACTTTTCAAACCTAGTAATGTCATTTTGAGTTTTTGGTGATGTGATTTCGTTTGACTAATGTCCTGGTAGCATTTATGGGTCTTATAAACTGGGTTTTCCAACAATTTCTAGACCTATTTGTCATTGTTTTCATTGATGACATTTTGGTATATTCGACGAGTAAGGTAGATCATATTAATCACCTCCATTTAGTGTTATAAACCCTTAAGGAGCAATAGTTGTATGCTAAATTCTCTAAGTATGAGTTTTGGTTGAATAATGTGACTTATCTGGGTTATGTTTTTATAGTAAAAAGATCATGGTGGATCAACAGGAAGTTGTGGTAATTAAGACGTGGCCTATACCCACGACTTCAATTGATATTCTGATCTTCTTGGGTTTAGCCAGATATTATAGAAGGTTCGTGGAGAGCTTCTCTTCTATTTCTACCCCATTGACTATGTTGACTCAGTAAAAGGCAAAGTTTATATGGTTAGAAGCTTGTGAGGGTAGTTTTAAGAAATTAAAGAATAAGTTGACTTTGCCTCCAATTATGACCCTACCCAAGGGTATGAATGGTTTTGTTGTCTATTGGGATGCATATCGGGTGGGACTGAGTTGTGTGTTGATGCAGTATGGAAATGTAATTGCATATGCTTCTAGACAGCTGAAGGTTCATATGAAGAATTATTTGACTCGTGATTTGGAATTATTAGCAGTGGTGGTTGCATTATAAATCTGGCGACATTATTTCTATGGGGTCAATATCGATATTTATTCTGATCATAAGAGCCTGCCATACGTGTTTACATAGAAAGAGCTAAATCTCAGGCAAATGAGTTTGCTTGAGTTTCTAAAGAACTAAGACATGAGTCTCTACTATCATCCATGTAAAGCTAATATGGTTGCTGATGCTCTTAGTAGGTTGTCTATGAGAAGCTTATCTTATGTGGATAAGGAGAAGAGGGAATTGGTGAAGGTTATTCACCATTTCTAATCTGAGAGTTCGTCTGTTGAATTCCGAGGATGGTGGTGTGATTATGTAAGATGTGGCAAAGTCATCTCTTGGTGTTAAGGTAAAGGAGAATGAAAAATCCTAGATTTTGGTCTTTGAAAATTTCTTACTCTTTGATCTCACTGCCATAGTTATGAATAGACCCTTTGACTCGTAGGGTGTCCTAAGGAGTCATTGGGATAGTTCAAAACCAAATCAGTAAGTTTATGGCTTGATTCTGCTTTGAGTACAAGTTGATCACTAAGAGGGGTAAGGACACGTTATGAGACATAATGTGTAATCATAGGGTGTCCAGTGTCAGTCCCAAATTGGGGTTTGTGTTGATTATGACTGGACCCTATGAGTCGTACGGTCCTATTACGAGTGATGTCAACGAGTTATAAGAATAATAGTGTAGGGTGCCTCGGTGGTACTGCCTTGGTTATGTCACGTGGTGATAAGTCGTAAGGAGTTATTACAAGTCAAGGGGTTTACCCATTGTCAAAGGCGGCACTTTTTAAGCATTTAAGTTAAGGGTACTTTGGAAATTTTCCAACTTTAACCCCTTGGACCCCAGGACTTAAAACCACCTTTGGGACTTCATTTCAATTCACGCCCTTTCATTTCTATCAAACACTCATAAATACTCTCTAAAATTCTCTATTCCAGTTAAAGTTAGGGTTCCAAAAGAGGTGATCATCTAAGGTTCCAAGGGTTCTTTCTTCTCCCAATTCCTTGGTATTAAAGGCATGTTACTCTTCCCTCATTGTCAATTTTTTAAAATCATGTGATTTAAAGTATTGATCATGAGATATTGATGTTTGGTTTTGAACTATGGGTTGAGGGTTTTAAAAATAAATTGTTTAAATATTTTTTGAATGATAATTATGAAACTATTGTGCTTAAATTGATGGTTGGTAAATGCATTGGGGTGAATAGGAACGGTGGATGGATATAGGGGTACAAAGAAATCCCCAAATTAATTGGTTTGGTTTGGAAATTTGTAATAATCTTAACCCACTAGCATAATTGATTTGGTTTGTGCATTATCACTTGACCTGGCTTGTTTCATTAAGTTAATGTATGGTATAAATGGTTAAATGGGTAAGGGTAGTTTTAAAAACCTTGTGGGGGTAACGGGAATCCCCCAAGTGATTTTAATAATGGAGTTTGTGGGATACAAGCAAATCCCCTAAGTGTTGGCTAATGAAATTGTTTGCAAGCTATGGTCGGTATGACGATACCACTTAATAATGCCTTATTATTGGACTCCTAAAATTGGTTGTGGTATTATGTGTTAAATATTTTAATTGGGCAATAATGGGAGTTTTGTTAGCTAACTGTGAAGGTGTAAGTTCGAAGAACTGATACTGGAAACTCATGTTTGTCGACATAAGGGTTGCTCTTGATGACTATGTAATTGTGGGGTATATGAGAATCTCCCAAGTGTATACTTATATATATGTATCAAGGAGGGAGAAGGGTAAAAGGAAATCCCTGACCATCTATGATATCTCTGGTTCGTGTTGCCAATACGCATGGGTAGATTTGTGATGGTAAAGCTACACAAACTCAGGTTAAGGTTTTAAAGTTCATTCTTATCCCATTCCCTATCCCAGCAAAATATATATGTATATATATGAATATGCATGGATGTGTACATGTGCTTTGGTTTGACTTTGTTTTAAATTGATGGTATTATTTTATCCTTATCCCAGAGTTACATGCTAGCGTTCACCCTGCTAACCATCTTTGGATGTTGTATCCCCACGCGATGCAGGAACTGGCCATACTTCTACTGTTCTTGCGCATTGACTAGGATTCAGGATCAGCTCGTGAGTCAGACTGAAGTGGTGAGCTTCAATACTTCGAAAGGCCTTATTTTATTCTTTGGTTTACTTTATGTTTTGACTATTTCTTTGGACTTGGTTTTTGTCTATGGTCGGGGGCATATCCTGACTGGATATTCTTTGATTTTTGTTAGAGGCTTTGTTGGAAATTACTGTGGACACGGGTGCAGATTTTGGTGGTTGTTTAAATTCTTATGTTAGAATCTTTGTGTTTTATTCTTTTATCTTTTTACATGTTTGGAATCCATCCAAAATGGGATGTAACGTGCTTGGTGGTTGGGGTAATGAGGTTGGTGCATGGTCCTCGGTGGACTTGAGATACCCATCATGGTCATGCCCTAGTTTGGGTCATAACGAAGATGGTATCAGAGCCTAGGTTCATGGTCAATTGGGTGTCCACAAAACTGTATTAAGTAAAGTCTCATTTATGGGTGTGTATCATGCCGCACTTATTAGGGAGAGGCTATGAGGCATTTAAGAATATTTTTCTTTCTTGTTTATCTAATTTGAGCTGTAGAGTCTAAGGTATTAAATTCTTCTGATTCCCATTTGTTCAACTTTAGGATCATGCCTCCTAAAAGATCTAATGTTCATGGGAACTCTTCTGTATAGTCTGAGGACAATGTGGACGGAGCTCATCCTACTCCAGGAGTTCAGACCCGGTCCTAGATGCTAATTTGAATTCCTTATTTTATAAAGAAATAAGAACCATACTTTGTCTATTCCCACGTTCTATCTCCTTATGACAATACATGTATTGTAAGGGTGATCAATCCTCAAAATAGTTAATTCAAGAATAAACAAACAATCTTAATGATAAGAAATTAAACAAAATAAATTCAAAACAAAAGTAGTCATGATCTTGGCCTTAAACCCAGAAAAAGAGTTTTAGCCTTTAATGGAAATATTCATCATCCAATCCCTTGGATAGATGATACAAACCATAAAGAAACTAAATTAAAGAATGATAAAACCTAAAAATAAGTTGGGGTAGCCTCCAATGCTCCAAGATGTCCAAAAGTACGTAAAAAAAATAACGTGATATAACATTTATTTATAGTATAGGAGTAAGACCATCCCGTGTTGGACAAGAAAACCTTCAGCTATTGAGCCTAAGAGTGGAGAGGGCGTCGCCCTGGCTATAGCCCCGCTCCAGGCAAGGTTGCGCCCTGTTTTGAGCGCTGCTCTAGGAAAGGTGTCGCCTCCATATCACCTTGGTTCCCTGTTTTGATTCCTTCTGAACAGTTTGAAGTTCTTCATGCACCAAAACTCCTTCAAACGCGCCCTCACTCTCCCCGTACATTCCAGGTGTCCAAATTGGCATCAAGTAGCATATTATGCTTCTGTGATCCATTCCAAGCCTTTTTGAGTTATTTACACTTGATTTGAAGTTTTTATATACTTCATATATTATCATAATCAATTCATCAATAATACTATAGCATTAAAAAGAACAATTTAGAGCTCAAAACAGCACAACATCCAAGACGGAGAACTAGAAATATGAGCTAAGCATAGGCTTCATTCACTTTGATTTCTAACTTATTGTTTTGACTATTGTCTGGATACAATTGATGCTTGAACATTAACAAGTTTTTTGACATATAAATACATAATAACAACCTTAGGAACTCATTAAAAACGTTAGAACCCAATACAATAGACTAGACAAACACCTAGCTCAAGCTAGTCACAATAGTTTTCTTGGTTGAATTCTAAATGATCAATTTGAATCAAAAATTGTTTAAAATCATCATTAAGAATTGTAAACACATACTTGGACACTTATATGATTACTTGTATCATTATTAACACACTAAGCACATGAATTATTCTCAAAATAAGGCTAAAAGGACTAGAATAGTGACACTAGAATGCATAAATACACCCAACATCATAGTTCTTCTTATCCAATGTCATCCGATGATTGATGTTTGCAGGGTTACAATGGTTCTAGGGCACAGTTTGCCTAATCTCAGGCTAGTGGGGCTCAGTCATCTTTATCATATCCTCCATACAGGTTTTACGGTTGGTTGCACCGTGGATTTTATGATAAGATGAGGGATAGATGTTTTAGATGTGGTCATCCAGGGCATATATTAAGGAACTGTCCCATGGGTAAGGTTGTTTCTAGGGCTAACAAGGTTCTTGTTGCCTTTTTATCAGCTCCAGCACCACGGGGTACCCTTTCTGGCTTCGACACTGGTCAAAACTATTTGTATGCTCTCACTACCCATCAAGAGTCTAAGGTATCTCCAGATATTCATTACTGGTTTGTTGAAACTCTTTTCCCATAATGTGTATTATTTACTTGATTCGAGGTCCACTCTTTCTTAAGTGGCCCTATTTGTGGCTATGCATTTTAGTTTTGGTCCCGAGTGTATTTCAAACCCCTTTTATGTTTCTAACCCGATGGGTGAATTTTTGGTTTCTAGAATAGTTTATAGGGGTTGTGTTGTATTTGTTGGTGATAGAGAAACTCTGGTATATTTGATAGAGTTATACATGGTTGATTTTGATGTCATATTGGAGATAGATTGGTTGCACTCATTCTATGCTTGATTAGACTATTGAACCCGTAAGGTTATTTTTTAAATTCCATAATGAGTTGGTTATCAAATGGAAGGGGAGTTCCCGGGTACCTAAGGGAAGGTTTATATCATATCTTAGAGCCCAAAAATTAATTTCTAAGGGGTTTCTCTATCATTTAGTCTGGGTTAGATATTTTATTAGAGATTCTAACTTTGAGAGTCCTTCCTTACATTCCATCCCCGTGGTAAAGGATCTTAAGGAGTAGTTAAAGTATCTTCTAGACAAAGGATTCATCGGTCCAAGCATGTCCTTATGGGGTGCACCGGTATTGTTTGTGTGTAAGAAGGATGGTTCCCTTCGGATATTTATTGACTACCAATAATTAAATAAGGTGACGATAAATAATAAGTACCCTCTTCCAAGGATATATGATTTGTTCGACCAGTTACAGGGTGATAAGTTTTTCTCCAAGATTTATCTTTGGTTCGGGTATCATCAATTAAAGATTAGGAGGTGGATATCCCTAAGACTGCCTTGTGAACTCAGTACGGTGATTTTGAATTTTTGGTAATGTATGGATTGACCAATGCCTTGGTGGAATTTATGGACTTAATGAATAGTTTTTTGTTAGTTTCTGGATTAGTTCGTCATTGTATTCATATATGATATTTTAGTGTACTCTAAGTGTGAGGCAGATCATGCCAACCACCTTTGCATTATGTTGCAGATCTTGAAAGATTAGGATTTTTATGCTAAGTTCTCTAAGTGTAAGTCCTGGTTGAATGTTATGACTTATCTAGGCCACGTTGTATCTAGTGAAGGGATCATACTGGATCCACAAAAGGTTTTTGTGGTTAAGAAGTGGCCTAGACCCATAACTCCAATCAATATTTGGAGATTTTTGGGTTTATCTAGTTACTACAAGAGGTTTGTAGAAAGTTTCTTTTCTTTTGCTGCTCCATTAACAAAGTTGACATAGAAGAAGGTGAAGTTCTTGTGGTCTGATGCTTGTGAAGGTAGTTTTTAGAAACTAAAGGATAAGTTGACCTCAGCTCCGGTCATGACTCTCCCTGAAGGCACTGATGGTTTTGTGGTCTATTGTGATGCATCCCATGTGGACTGGGTTACACTTTGATGCAACATGGAAAGGTGGTTGCATATTCTTCTAGGTAGTTAAAGGTTCATGAGATGAATTATCTAACTCATGATTTGTAATTACTAGTTATGGTGTTTGCATTAAAGATCTAGTATCACTATTTATATGGGGTTCAAGTGGATATCTTTTTAGATCACAAGAGCCTGCAATATGTATTCACCTAGAAAGAGCTTAATCTCGGGTAAAGAGGTGTCTTGAGTTGCTGAAGGACTATGCCATGACTCTTTACTACCACCCAGGTAAAGTAACATAGTTATTGATACTCTTAGTAGGTTATCCATGGAGAGTCTAGCTCATATGGATGAGGATAAGCGGGAATTGGTGAAAAATATTCACCGTTTGGATTACCTTGGAGTTCGTCTCTTAGACTCAAAGGATGGTGGTGTATTTGTGAAAAAAGGTGGTGCAATCACCTCTTGGTACTGAAATAAAGGGGTAACAACTATTGGATCCTATCTTGATGAAGACTAAGGGAGATGTAGTTCAGCAAAAGGTAGTAGCTTTTGAGATTGGTGGCGATGGTATCTTGAGGTACCAAGGTAGATTATGTGTTCCCGACATAGATGGATTATGAGAGAGGATGTTGATTGAGGCTCATGAGTCATGTTATGCCATTCATCCCAGTTCGATAAAGAGGTATCATAATCTTAAGTAGATTTATTGGTGGAACAATATGAAGCGAGATGTGACCAGTTTTATGGCTAAATGCATGGTGTGTCAACAAGTGAAAGTTGAGCACTTGAGGCCCGGTGGGTTGACTTAAGAGATTGAGTAGCCTGTAAGGAAGTGGGAGATAATTAATATGGATTTCGTTACTGGTCTTCCTTGGTCTCAAAATTAATTTGATTCAATTTGGGTTATCATGAATAAGATGACTACGTATACACACTTTTTTCCAGTAAGGACTAATTATTCTATTGAAGATAATGCGAGGTTGTTCCTTCATGAGGTCATAGAGTTTCATGGTGCGCCTATTTCTATTATTTTGGATCGTGGTACTCTATTTTCATTATATTTTTGGCATTCGATTTAGAGAGGTTTGAGGACTAAGGTAAGCCTTAGTACTTCTTTCCACCCACAGTTGGATGGGCAAGTGGAAAGGACTATTCAGACATTAGAAGATATGGTGATTGACTATGGTGGTAGTTAGGTTGGTCATTTGCCTCTAATAGAGCTTGCATAATAATAGCTACCACTCTAGTATCAGGATGACTCTATTTGAGGTGTTGTATGGTAGGAGGTGTAGATCTCTTATTGGGTGTTTTGAAGTTGGTGAGGCTAAGATATTTGGCCTAAATTTGGTTCACCAAAGGATAGAGATGGTGAAGGTGATTCGGGATAGACTCAAAGCTACCTAAAGTTGCCAAAAATCCTACTCAACTGTGAGGAAAAGATAGTTAGAGTTTATGTTGGTGATTAGGTGTTCTTAAAGGTGTCTCCCATGAAGAGAGTATTGGAGCTCTATTCATTCGATATTTCATATTTTAAAGTTGAGGAAGTGTATGGGATATCCTTTGATGGTTGTTCCTTTGGAGGAGGTAGGTATTTTGAATTTCTTATCTTATGAGGAAGTCCTAATTGAAATTTTTGATTGGCAAGTTCATCGGTTACGAACAAAGTACATTGCTTCGATAAAGATTTTATGGAGGAACCACAAGGTTGAAGAGGCAACTTGGTAGGTCGAATCGGACATGAATTCTAAGTACCCATTCTTGTTTTCCTCTCCGAATAATTATGCTTAAGGTATGTGCATTCGTTGACATCTTTGTTTTCTGACTTTGTTAAAGAAAAGAGTGGTTTCCTTAGCACCATTATTTTTTGTCTTTGTTAAAGGTAAGAGTAGAGATAGGTGAACTAAATTTATTCTAATAAATGTCTTGTCCCATCATTCGAGGACAAATAATCCAACTAGAGGAGAATTAAAACACCCTAGATTTTTTTCCCTTGAAAATTCCTTGAGCTTTGAGCTCACTTCACTGGTTACGACTAGGCCCTATAAGTCGTAGGGTGTCCTGATGAGGCATTGGGATGATTCGTAACTAAATAAGTAAGTTTGTGGCTTGATTCTTCTCAGGGTATGAGTGGCTCGCTAAGAGTAGTAAGGATACGTTATGACTCATAAGGTGTAATCGTAGGGTGTCTAGTGTAAGTCCTAAATTGGATTCTGTGTTGATTATGACTGGACCCTATGAGTAGTAGGGTCCTATTCGAGTAGGGTCAAAGAGTCTTAAGGATAACAATGTAGGGTGCCTTAGTGGTACTGCCTTAGTTACGAGTCGTGGTGGGTCATAAGGAGTGGTTACGAGTCAAGGGGTTGACCCGTAAACAAAGGTGGCATATTTTCATCTTTTAAGTTGAAGGCACTTTGAAAATTTCCCCATTTTAACCCCTTAGACCCACGACTTAAACCCAACTTTGGGACTTCATTATCTTACTAGTTTATATCAAACACTCCCAAATACTCTCTAAAATTCTCCATTCCAGTTAAAGCTAGGGTTCCAAGAGAGGTAGTCATCTAAGGTTCCAAGGGTTCTTTCTTCTCTAAATTTCTTAATATTTGAGTCATGTGACTCTTTCCTCATTGTCAAATTTGTAGAAACATGTGATTTAAAGTATTGTTCTTGAGATATTGATGTTGGATTTTGAACTATGAGTTGAGGATTTTTAATATAAATTGGTTAAATTTTTTTTTCTATGATAATTACTAAACTATTGTGCGTAAATTGATGGATGTTAAATGCATTGGGGAGCATGGGAATGGTGGATGGAAATAGGGGTATAAAGGAATCCCCAAATTAATTGGTTTGTTATGGAAATTGGTAATAATTTCACCCCAATTGCATAATTGATATTGGTTTTTACATTAACATTAGCCTGACTTGTTTCTTGAAACTAATGTATGGTATAAATGGTTAAATGGGTAAGGATTGTTTTAAAAACCTTGTGGGGTACATGGGAATCCCCAAGTAATTTTAATAATGGAGTCTGCAGGGTACATAAGAATTCTATATGTGTAATAAAATTACTTACAAACTATGATCGGCATGATGATACAACTTAATAATGCCTTAATATTTGACTCCTAAAATTGGTGGTTGGATTATGTGTTAAATGTTTTAATTGGGCAATAATGGAAGTTGTCATGAAGGTGTGAGTTCGAATAACTGATACTGGAAACTCATGTTTGCTGGCATAAGGGTTGGTCTTTATGACCATGTACTTATGGGGTACAAGTAAATCCCTTAAGTGTATACTCGTATATATGTATCATCGAGGGTGACAGGTACAAAGAAATCACCAGCCATCTATGATATCTCTAGTTTGTACGACTAGCATACACTGGGCCTGTTCAGGATGTAACACTAGACCGATATAGTCCATGGGTGGATTTGTGATGGTAAAGCAATACAAACTCAGTTTAAGGTTTTAAATTTCATGCTAAGGTCATTCCCTATACCAGCATTATATATATATGTATATACATGGATATGCATGGATGTGTACATGTACTTTTGTTTGACTTGGTTTTGAATTGATGACATTATTTTATCCTTATCCTTGATTTACATGCTAGCATTTACCCTGCTAACCGTCTTCGGATGTTGTATCCCCATACGATGCAGGAACTGGACATACTTCTACTTCTCCTGCACATTGATAAGGATTTTTTATTAGCTCGTAAGTCAGACTGACATGGTAAGCTTTTATACTTCGTAAGGCCCCATTCATGATTTAGTTTGCTTCATGTTTTGACTATTTCTTTGGACTTGGTTTTTGTCTATGGTCGGGGGCATGTCCCAACTGGATATTCTTTGATTTTGTTTAAAGGCTTTGTTGGACATTGTTATGGACTTGGGTGCAGATGTTGGTCATTGTTTAAATTCTTATATTAGAATATTTAAGTTTTATTCATTTATCTTATTATATTTTTTGAATCCATCCAACATGGGATTTAAGGTTCTTGGTGGTCGCGGTAATGGGGGTAGTCTCCGGTCCTCGGTGGACTTGAGATACCCATCACAGCCAGGCCTTGGTTTGGGTCGTGATAGAGAAGAAAGTATTAGATCCTATTTTTATAAAGTCAAAGAAGATATAGGTAGGTAGAAAGTGATGGCTTTTTAGAGTGGTGGTGAAGGTATCTTGAGGTACCAAGATAAATTATGTGTTCCCGATATTGATGGGTTGCAAGGAAGAATTTTAGCCGAAGCTCATAAGTCGCGTTATACTATTCATCCTAGTTCGACGGAGATACATCATGACTTAAGAGAAATTTATTAGTGAAATAACTTAAAGAAGGACGTGGCCAATTTGTGGCTCAGTGAATGGTGTGTCAGCAAATGAAGATGGAGCACTTGAGGCCCAGCAAATTATTTCAAGAAATTAAGCTACATGTATGGAAATGGGAAATAATTAATATGGATTTTGTTATCGATCTTTTGCGGTCTCACTAGCAATTTGATTCAATTTGGGTTATTATGGATAGGCTGACTAAGTCTGCTCACTTCTTGCTAGTAAGGACTAATTTCTCTTATAAGGATTAGGCCATGTTGTTCATTGAGGAAATCGTGAAGTTGCATGATGCTCCAATTTACATCATATCTGATCGATTTACTTAATTCTCTTCTCACTTTTGGTGTTCCTTTTAGATAGTTTTGGGGACTAAGTTATGCCTTAGTACCTATTTCCACCCACAAGTAGATGGGAAAATGGAGAGAACCATTTCGACATTGAAGGATAGGCTCAGATCTTGTATGGTTGACTATGGTGCTAGTTGGGTTAACCACTTGCCTCTTATAGAATTTGTCCACAACAATAGTTATCACTCTAGCATTGGTATGGCTCTGTTTGAGGCCTCGTATGGTAGGAGGTGTAGGTTTTCTATTGGGTGGTTTAAGGTTGGTAAAAATAGGTTATTTGGCCCTGATTTGGTTCACCAAGCCATGAAGAAGGTGAAGGTGATTCGGGATAGTCTTAAGACCTCCCAAAGTCGCCAAAAGTCCTACGTGAATGTGAGGCGAAGGGAGTTGGAGCTTCATGTTGGTGAATTGGTATTCTTAAATGTGTCTCCTATGAATGGCGTGATACGGTTTGGGAAGAAGGAGAAGCTAGTCCTCGTTATGTTGATCCATTTTTGGTTTTGAAGAAGGTCTATAATGTTGCATATGAATTGGAGTTTCCTTCTAGCTTAGCCTCCATTAACCTAGTCTTTCATGTCTCGATGTTGAGAAAGTGTGTAGGTGATCCTTCATTGGTTGTTTATTTAGAAGGTGGGGGCAGTTTGAATTCCTTATCTTATGAGGAAATTTTGGTGGAGTTCTTGGATCAGCGAGTCTTTTGGTTGTAGATGAATGATGTGGCTTTGATAATGTTCTTTGGAGGAACCAAAAGTTTGAGGAAGCTACTTGGGAAGCCAAGAAGGACATGAAGTCCAAATTTCCGTTCCTATTCCCTATTCCTAAAAATTATGCTTAAGGTATGTGTGATCATAACATCTTTGTTTTTTGTCTTTGTTGAAGGTAAGTATGGGTGCGTTTTATTGTTAAATCATGATAATGGATTCCTTGATCCATCATTCAAGGACGAATGATCCTAAGGAGGGAGAATGAAATACCTCATTTGATGATCTATGATAATTTCAAAAAATTATCCTCATTGTCCTGATTACGACTTACCCTATGAATTGTAGGTAGTCTTGGTGAGTCATTGGACTCAAATTGTAGCCTAAAAGTATGGATATGGCTAAGTTCTGTTATTAGTACGAGTGGCTCACTAAGAGTCGTAAGGACTCGTTACTAGTCATTTTGTGCAAATTGTAGGATGTCTAGTATTTACCCTAAAAGATTTATTTGTTGACTACGACTGGACCTAATGAGTCATAGGATCCCATTACGAGTCGTATTAGTTGAGTCATAGGATCAACAGTGTGTTTGTTTCCTTGAAACTGTCTTGGTTGTGATGAATCATAACGAAACCCTACTAGTCATATAGTGACCCGTAGACACTGACGACCAAATTTCAGCTTTTAATTTCAGGGTACTTTGAACAATTCCCTTCTTATCCAGTTAAAACCCCACGTCAATAAAGCACTTAAGATGGTTATTTATTATTCATAACATAATTAAATACTCTCAGAACTCTCTCAAATCCTCTCAAGCAAGATACTTATGGTTTTCAAGAAGCAGGTCACTCAAGGGCTCAAAAGTTGAATTCTTTTCGTGAAACATGGTATTCCAGGCATGTTACTCTTCCCTAAGTTCTGTTTGTTTTAAAGCATGTGTTTTAAATTATTATTAATATGGTTTTGGTTTTGGTTTTGAAACATGGGTTGAGGATTTTGATTGTTTGTTATTGAGCAATGTTTCCCATGGTTTACCTATGATTATTCATGCTTTGAGTATGGTTTTGAACTGGTGGGGTGCATGGGCGTGTTGAATAAATGAGAGGTTGTGATTTCCCCCAACATGTGACCTCTGAAGTGGTAAGACCCTAACCCTATATTGTGAAATTGGTTTTGAATATGTAAAGTATGTATATTGAACTACTCTTGAACTATTGCATTATGTGAAAAGTCAATGAAGTCTAATGATTTTGAATTAAACCTTTTGGTGTTGTGTAATTCCCCAAGTTTATGCATAATTGAACCTAGGGGGCTATGAATTTCCTCAAATAATGAAATTTCTCCGGTATATTGATGTTACCTTGCAAGTGTAGTTGGTATGACGATACCAACAATGTATGCCTCAATGCGTATCATGGTTAAATGAATGAGAATGTGTGATAAATTATTTAATTAGGTTTTAATGAGGGTTGTGTAGATGAGTCGTGAAAGTGGAGGTACCGAGGGACCAATAATACTAGAAACCACGGTTGCTGATGCAAGGGTCTACATGATTGGGTGGTTTGAGTCCCCCTTATTATTATCATATGATTGGAAGGTTCGAGTCCCCCGCATTATATTACATGATTAGGTGCTTGTGTCACCTTGGTGTGACAGGAGGTTCGAGTCCCCCATGGAGCATATGTATACCTTCTGGTTCATGCGGTCATACACATTGGGGCCCTTCCAGCTAAAGGAGAGTTGAGCCCATATAGCCCGTGGGTGCTTTCTTTTGTTATGATGGTTGAGCTACACAATCCAGGGTAAATTTTTAAAATGCATGCTTAGCTTGGTTTCCTACCGCGACACGTGATATATATGTATTTGCATTTGATTATGTGTATTGGATTTTGGACTGGTTTTGAATTATTATCCATAACATTATTTTACCCCCTATCCCTGAGTTACATGTTAGTTTTCAACCCACTAACCATCTTCGGACGTTATATCCCTACGCGATGCAGGCATCGAAGATACTTCTACTTTTTCTGTACAGAGTTAAGTGGATCGGCTCGGTTCGTCGGTTCGTTGTGGTGAAGTGGTGAGCTTACATTCTTCGAAAGACTTAGGCATTTCATCAGTTCTTATCAAAGACTAGAATTGAGATTTTACATTATCATTAACATTGTCATTATCATTGTTAGGGTCGGGAGCATGTCCCGAAACTTTATTGATTCCAATTTATTTAGAAGGCTTTGTTGGATTAATGTGGACTTGGGTGGTGATGTTGCTTTCTTGCTTTAGCCGATTGTTATCCATTGACTGGTCCTGAAGTCTTCGAGTTTATATTATAATATCTTGTTATATGTTCGAAATTCATCCGACATTAGGGTATTGCGTTCTGTTTGTTAGGTACATGGGGTGGTCTTCGGTCCTCGTTGGACTTGAGATACCCATCATGGTTAGAGTCTGGTTCGGATCGTGACAGGAAATTAAAAATATGATATGCACATTTTGAAAAAGTTTGCTAGTTTCTAAGTACATTTTAAGCAACTATTTTGAACATGATATGCACTTTGAAATACACTTGATGAAATACTAGTCATTTCCAATCTCTAATATTTGCTATCTAAGGTCAAACTAAGATTTGGAGGTCACAAAATCAGCTAAGAAGCAAGACATGATGTTCCTTTAGAGGCAAATAAATAAAATACACTCCCTTGGGCAAGAGTTGCCATTAACTCATTGTGTATTAAATTATGAGATACTCTATAATTCGTGCTTAAGAGGCAAAACGTAGCTTCAGAAATTTCAAAGAACAAAATACTACCCCAAGAGGCAACAATTGTCACAAAATCATACATATTAATTTATAAAGCATCTCTGACTCGTTCCTTAAAGGCAAGACTCGATTTAAGAAATAAAAAGATTTCAAAATGAGCACTAGGAAAGCTAATTGTACAAACCATTTTTGTAGTATGTTAAATAGGTAAGGGATTCTCCCATTCTAAAATCCAACAATGACATCAAATCCAAAATTATCCAATTCAAAGTTAGTTACAAACCCTAAAACTCCTATGTAAGTAAAATTTATAAAAAATATACAATACCACAAATTATAATATCTTGAAGATAAAGAAATTACTGAAAGCTTGTCCATTTTATCTATATATCGCAAGAATTGAAGATCTTGAAAGAGAGAGCCTTGAAATAGAGAGAACCATGAAAGAGAGAAGCCTGGTGGAGAGAAAAGTGACGAGATAGAGAGAAGAGAGACACGATCAGGGGCAAAGAGTACATCTTGTTAATATGGCAGTAAAGCGATGAAGGCTTTTTACTTATGAAAATTTTCATTTAGGGACAAAAATACAAAATCGCCCATTATGAAGGCCATCTCATATAATTTCCTGATGTATCAGCGTGATATGTTTTGTGGATGTAGATTTTTTTATCTGGCAAAGTAAAGATGAAAAAAGGTACTCCCTCCATTTAAAAAAGAATGACCTACTTTTCTTTTTAGTCCATTCTAAAAAGAATGACCCCTTTCCTTTTTTGACAATACTTTAATTTCAACTTTCTACATGGTATGTTTAGGACGACAGGTTTAAAGGGAATTTTGATACATTTGACACAACTTTAATTTAAGGACACAAGATTTAAAAGTTTTCTTTATTTTTTTTAATTTTTTTGCCAAGTCAAAGTAGGTCAATCTTTTTTAAACAGATGGAATATTGAGAGTTAGGTTTAACGAGTAATGGGTTAGGCATAATATTGGGTAGATAGAAGAACTAAATTGACAACAAATTTTAATTTGGATAAAAATAGGAGTCATGTGGGATAATAAGAGTGAGGACGTGGGACTTAACACTCAAATACAAATGCATGACAAGGATATCATATCAAAATTATGATGAGGGCCAAATATAACTTTTTTTACAAAAAAAAATACGCAAAATCAGGGGCCGACCCACTTTGGTTCAAGTGGGTTGATATGAACCCACTTCGTCAAAAAATTACACCGTATATATGTGTATGTATAATCAATTTTTATAAGTATAAAAGTATATATTTAATTTTGAACCCACTATGAACAATCGAAGTGGCTAGTCCAGTGGAAGCGGGTTCAAATATTGATATCCGCATCCCGATTTCAAACCTCTATAGCAACAGCCCTTTCTCTGAAACTTTTAAGCTGATAGTAAAGGCAGTAAAGGAGCAGCCAGTAACCACATTTTTTTGGTAAAAAAAAAATTTACTTTTTAATTTATTTTTTCTAAAAACATGCTAATTCTCCAATCCTTAATCCCCCCTTATTCCTTATTTCCTACAACATAAAGAAAAATAAAAAACCCTATAGCCTCCAAGCAAAAAACGTCAATCTCACATCATTCAAGAAATTTATCAAGTTAGTTCTTTGCTCTTTATCATCTACTTTTAATCTTTAATAGATATAAAATTATTGCGGTTATTTTTTATTTTCACAACTTAGAAAAAAAATTCTACTTAAAATTGAAGAAAAACACAATTGATTTTCTCTTCAATTTTAGTAACTTTTTTTTTACAAATTTTCAAAATTCAAATAGGTACAATAACTCTTACTTTTCTAATGAAATGTTTAATTCGGCAATATGGGTTTTAAATTAAATGAAGAGATACTTCGCTTCGATATCATTAAAGTTGCCGCAATCAATTTCATCCACTAAAAATCAATTAGAAGAAAATCATCATTCTGCTAAAAAACAAAAGCAAGAAGTAAACTTGAATTCTTTACCGACAGATCCAAAAGAAAGAAAATCTATTTGGAAATATCATCCAAATGATCTTGATGAGATTAGGCGAGCATATATTCAAAGACGTCCTCATCAACCTCGAGTTCGCTAGTTTCCTCAAAGAGATATTTCTGGATTAAAACAATATTTTAATCATTAATGGTATAAAATATATCATGATTGGTTGGAGTATAGTGAAACTGAAGATGCCACTTATTGTTTATGATCTTATTTATTTCAAGATAAAAGCATTCATCAAGGTGGAGGTGAAGTATTTTTAAGTATAGGATTCAGAAGTTGGCACAAAAAGAAAAGATTAGATACGCATGTTCGAGGGCTGAACAGTGATCACAATCAGGCAAAGAAAAAGTGTGAACATCTAATGCGACAAGAACAATCAATTCAAGCCGCATTTGTGAAGCCATCCAATCAAACCATGCTTGAATATAAAATTCGTTTACAAGCTTATGTTGATGTGGTGAGACTCCTTTTGAATCAAGAATTGACATTCTGTGGACATCGTGAATATTAATCGTCATTCAATAAGGGTAACTTTCTTGAAATTCTTTCATGGTATGCAACTCGGTGTGATAGAATTAGAGATCTTGTGTTGAAAAAGGCTCCAAAAAATAATCAATTGACTTCTCATAAAATTCAAAAGGATATTCTAACTGCGTGTAAACTTGAAACAATTAAAGCTATTATGGAGGATCTAAATGGTGATTATATCTCATTACTAGTAGATGAATCTTGTGATGTGTCTCTTAAGGAGAAAATGGCAATTGTTTTGGCAACTTCAAAAACTCAATGATCTTTTTAATGAGGTGAGAACAAATTTGCTTATTGGGGTCGCTTGCTTGAATCCTGTTGACTTATTATCTAATTTTGACATACACAAAATATTGAGAATGGTTGAACTATATCCTGATAATTTTGGTGAAAATATAATGGTTACTCTCAAGAATCAGCTAGAGACTTGCATTGTTGATGTTCGTGATATTGATGAAAGATTTTCTAATCTAAAAGGACTTGGTGACCTTTCCGAGGAGTTAGTTAAGACAAAAAAATACTTTAATTATTCTCTTGTGTTTCGTCTTGTAAAGTTTGCATTGTTCCTGCTGGTTGCCACTGTTACAGTTGAAAGAGCCTTTTCGGCAATGAAGTTGATCAAGAGTGAATTGAGAAATCGAATGGATGATGATTTCATGAGCAGTTGTATGGTGCTTTATGTAGAAAAAAATATTTAATATTGTTTCTGATGAAAGTATTATGAATAGGTTTCAAGAAATGAAAACTCGCAGAATAGTATTGTAATACTATGTTTTAGTTAATCAAACTTTGTTTTGTTTTATTTCATTTGTTGCGTATTTATTTTTTATAAATTGAATTCACTTGATGAAAAGTCTGGGTCCGTCACTGCGCAAAATATAACCCTTTTCAGTTTCAAAGGAGCTCTCCCATCGCGGACCAAATCCATCCTTTTTAAGAGCAATGTGAGTTCAATTCCTTCTTTCGATCCTTTAAGGCACCCTATCCCAGCACCGGCCATGTACAAAACAATTTTCTAAATTTGAGAACAAAGGATTGTCACTAGATTTATTTGAAAAAAATCTGATGTGTAAATATTGGCAAATTAGATAACCCCCAATACGCCTATCCTTACAAGTGTTACGAAGCGGTAATAGAACGTGAATAATTCCACTGAGAAAATACATTAATTACTAGTTTAAATTCTTTGCAATCTCCACCTAATGATATTTGTTTATAATTATTTATTGAACTTAGAAGGTGTCATCTTGACCAACACTTTCACACGTAGGGAGGAGAGAGAAAAAGAGAGAGAAAGCGAGCAAGCCGGAGCTGATAGAGAGACAATGAAAGAAAGAGAAGACATTGATTTTCGATCTCATCATCTGCATGTCTTTGCATGGCTGATCTGTTTGATGCATTTCCTCATCCAGGATAAAATTTATCAAAATCTATCTGATCATTAAGCTGCTGGAATATATATATATATATATATATATATATATATATATATTATCATGAAGGCTTGGGAAGCAACGGTGAGAAAAACACAAGCAGTAGCGAGGAAACGAGCCAACACAATATTTGGTACGTATGGAACATCTAACATTGAGGAAGAGATAATTGATCATGTAGATCCAGAAGAGGACATTAAGGGTCACGTGAATGGAGAGGTTTACCATTCGGAGAGGTTCCTCCCCAACGGAGATTACTATAGTGGCTATTGGGTCGACAGTTTCCCCCATGGGCATGGCAAATATTGGTGGACCGACGGCTGCATGTATGTAGGTGATTGGTTTCGTGGCAAAAAGATGGGAAAAGGCACATTTAGTTGGCCCTCTGGTGCTATGTACGATGGGAATTTCAAGAGTGGATACATGGATGGCGAAGGCACGTATACAGGGCCTAATGGGGACTCATTTAAAGGTTCTTGGGTGATGAATTTGAAACATGGTCATGGGGTTAAAGAATACTCCAACGGAGATGTCTATGATGGGGAATGGAGTCGTGGATTACAAGAAGGAAACGGGAAGTATACATGGAAAAATGGGAATTGTTATGCAGGTGAATGGAAGAATGGTGGAATATGTGGGAAAGGCAAGATGTCTTGGACAAATGGGAATGTGTATGAAGGGAATTGGGAAGATGGACTGCCAAAGGGAAATGGCACATTAAAATGGACTGATGGGAGCTTTTATGTTGGCAATTGGAGTAAAGATCAAAAAGAACAAAATGGGACATTTTATCCATCTGCATCACTGTTAGAAAGTGGAAATCTTGATTGGGATCCTCAGCAGGTTTATAATACTGATTTAATGGAATGTAGCATTTGTCCAAATGAGAAGGTTTCAATATTGCCTTCTCAGAAAAAGCTGGCAGTTTGGAGGTCTGCCAAGGCAACCGAAAACAACGTTAGGCCAAGGAGGATGTCAGTTGATGGGCGAATAGACGTAGCGCCTGTAGATAGGGAATTTGGTCGAATGCGCTTATCAGACTGTGCAGGAACACCTCCAAGTATTTCTTTTCTGGATGATGGCATTTCCATGGATGGATATATTAGAGGGAGCCCTATTAGACTTCCTAAGTCAGCAAAAAGGCAAGGAGAGACTATTTCAAAAGGACATAAGAATTATGAGCTTATGCTCAATTTGCAGTTGGGAATCAGGTAGTTCTTTTATTTTGTGCTAATTATGTTCTTGTAAATTATCTCTATAGAAAAAGTCTATACATGTATCGGAAATAAAGTCATATGAGAACCAGCATCTTCATGAAAATTAAACAGATTACTTTACACCTGTTAATTATTTAATTTCTGTCTAACAACAATAAGAAATTGGTAGATATTTGTTTGTGTTTTCATATCAAGATATTACTTGTTATGTTAGCTTCTGATGTGAAATTACGTCATAGGCATTCAGTAGGAAGGCCAGGACCAGTTCCATCACTAGATCTTAAGACTTCGGCATTTGATCCGAAAGAGAAGTACTGGACAAGATTCCCACCTGAAGGATCCAAAAGCACACCTCCCCATCCATCTTGTGAATTCAGATGGAAAGACTATTGCCCAAAAGTTTTCAGGTAATTATGAATGATTGTTTGTCTTTTTAACTTAACACTGGATACCCTATGTATATTTTTCATGATGAATGTCTATTTTTATTAGGGCTTTAAGGATGTTATTCAAAGTGGACGCAGCTGATTATATGTTGTCTATTTGTGGCAATGACGCCCTCCGGGAGCTATGCTCCCCAGGAAAAAGTGGAAGCTTCTTCTACTTGACAAATGATGATAGATACATGATTAAGACAATGAAGAAGGCAGAAGTGAAAGTGAGATTTCTATATATAGATGTGTGTGTGTGTTTATATGTGTGCTTAGTAATGAAATGATAAACATTAAAGTAACTTTTCTTGTCCATGGTGGTTCTTAGGTGCTTCTAAGGATGCTCCATGCCTATTTCAATCATGTTCGCGCTTTTGAGAACACCCTAGTGACCAAGTATTTTGGCCTGCATTGTGTTAAACTAACCGGACCAGCACAGAAGAAGGTAGTGACATGAGTCCCTGCAAATAATTCTAAATGAGCACTACAACAATTTATTATTATATGCTTTATTCTTTTAGGTACGATTTGTTATCATGGGGAATCTCTTCTGCACTGATTTTACAATTCATAGACGATTCGACTTGAAAGGATCAACATTTGGCCGGATGACAGATAAGCCAGAATCTGAGATTGATGCAACCACAACTCTAAAGGACCTTGATCTCAACTTTATATTCAGATTACAAAAGACATGGTTCCAAGAATTCCGAAGGTAGGATCCTTTCTATTTCTCCTTAATATCATTGCCAAAATCTAGTGCTAGTTGTATGATTTTTTTAGTAGTTGAATGTTGATATCTCTTAAAATTTCAGGCAAGTTGATAGGGATTGTGAGTTACTGGAACAAGAAAGAGTGATGGACTACAGCCTTTTAGTTGGTCTTCATTTTAGGGAAGCAGGTAGCACCGGAGACCAAACTCCTCCTGGTTATAGAACATCTACTGGTTAGTGCTTATTTTATCTTTAAATTTCTTAGAAAAGTAACTTCCTTTTCCATTTATTTCAAGTTTAATGGACATTATTTGTCATGCAACACAAGTCATTTGGCAAAGTCTGCAGGTCTTTGAGTCATTTAACTGGCAGCGTCACATATTCTCCAAATTTATATAAAACAGTGTATGAAGCATTCATCATTTTCCCTTGCCTGCAGATAATGACGGGTTGGAAGATGGATCAGTTCCTCCTCTTTCTCGGGCAGACAAGGATCAATTGCTTCTTGATCCTGCAAGGTAAATTTTTTTAATCTTCCAAATAATGAATTTTTTCTCAAAATGTACTGAAATTGACTAGCTAAAAGATGGCACTATCTTAGAATATTTTTAATACTCAGCTTTTTCATGGCTTCATAATATTGCAGGTTGGCTGGCAGAAATTTGGGTCTAAACATGCCAGCACGAGTTGAAAGGACAGAGAGGAAAAATGACTTAGACTTTCAGTTAGTAGGAGAACCAACAGGGGAGTTCTATGATGTGATATTATTTTTTGGAGTCATAGACATACTTCAGGACTATGACATTACCAAGAAGCTTGAGCATGCATACAAATCTATCCAATGTGACCCCAATTCTATCTCCGCTGTAGATCCAAAGGCATACTCCAGGCGCTTTCGCGATTACATATTCAAAGTGTTTACAGAGGACACCTTAAGAACCAGTTTTCGTTCCTGAATTTCAATGAAAAATGTAATATGGGGCTTGATTTATTATTACAAGGAGACAAGCTTGCCAACAACTGTACCAATTTGAAAGTTTTCTCTACGGTTGCAGCTAAAAACTAGTACACTTCCATTTCATTTTTTTTCTTATGATTTTTAAATCTTCTTCTCATAGATATAGAAACCATTTGAGATGATAATTGTATAGAAACAGTTGTAAGAGAAAATTTACAAATGTAACTGATTTAATTGTGAGATATGTTATTTCGGAGTTATTTGCACAGTAGAATGGGTTTTCACGGAGAACCTTATAGCTTAGTTGGTCAGATACGTGAACTTTCCACCTTGGTGGTAAGATTCGATTCCCCACATTATAATTTCTTCCACGTACCCCTTTCCTTACCCCAACTTTTTTTTTTTTTTTAAAGAATGGGTTTGCCCTAAATATCTTTCCATTTACTGGAAGTGAACCCCCAATTTTCGACTTTGAAGATATTATAGCCGTAATTCTTTTTACCCCTCCTCCCTTGGAGCTCCCACACTTTTTTGCTTTCTTGGTGACTCGAACTCACAATCTTCTGATTGGTAGTGAGGAGTGCTTGTGTGAGGGTTTCATTTTGTTGGGTTCGAAATCGAGAAGGTGTCATGCAGGCAGAAGCTTAAAGTTTGCAAATCATAAGACGATAAATTAGATGACAAAGAAAAATATAATAGTAAAAAAATATTATTGATATGGGTGGTCAAACGACCTACATATTAAAAACTAATATTTGAAAAAATATAAATCTATGAGAGGAATCTCCCCTAAACTAAACTCTTTAAACGACTATATTATGCATGTTATTGTATTATGGTATGAGAAGGAATCTTCTATTTATAGATGTCCAAAAACTCTTCCTCTAATGAAAATAATTATATTTTCCTTTTAGGAAAAAGTAAAAATATTTATGATTATTTTTATTTTTCTTACAAGAAAAAAGTAAAACTTAAATTTGGTAAGAAAATCAGGGCAAAAATCCTAACAAATCTCCCATTTTTGGCTTGATTTTCTTCATTTGATCCGCCTTCTTCACATTTTTTATCTTTGTTCTTCACATAGTCTTCATCCCTGCTGTTTGACATGCTTAAAAATGAAGTTTTTGGATTAAAAGTATATGAGCCCTTTTCGGGTTAAAATATTGGAGCCCTTTGTAGGGTTAAAAGAGAACTTTATTTTTAAAGATGTGACAGCAGGATTGTTGAAAATATGATTGAAATATCTCCTCTACATGTAGTTGGACAAAATCATTATCATCATCAAATTGATTGTAACTTTTTGAACTCACCTTGAACATGTCTTTAGTCTCGTTTCACCAAATCATTGAATCTTTGAACCGTAGGCTTTGATACCACTTGTTGGGCTCGAAATCGAGAGGGCGTCATGCGGAAACTTAAAGTTTGCAAATCATAAGACGATAAATCAGACGATAAAGAAAAATATAATACTAAAAAAATATTATTCGTATGGTTGGTCAAACGACCTACATATTAAGAACTAATAATGCAAAAAACATAAATCTATGAGAGAAATCTCCCCTAAACTAGACTCTTTAAACGTCTACATTGTGGATGTTATTGTGTTATGGTATGAGAAGGGACTCTTTTATTTATACATGTCCAAAACTTTTCTCTAAGAAAGATGTTAGACAAATATGAAAAATAATTATATTTTCCTTTTAGGAAAAAGTAAAAGTATTTATGGTTACTTTTATTTTCCTTACAAGAAAAAGTAAAATTTAATTTTGATAAGAAAATCAGGACAAAAACCCTAACAAATTTCTCACATTGTAATCTCCTTCCCATTTTGCGTCCCCTGACCCCAATTTTTTTTTTCTGAAGCCCCAATTTTTAACTTTGAAGTTATTTTAACCGTACTTTTTTTCACTCGTCCCTAAGAGCTCCCATATTTTTTGTTCCCTTGCTCACTTGAACTCACAATCTTCTAGTTAAAAGTGATGGGGGCTTATCCTCCGAGCAACACTCTCTCATCCGGTACTTTAGTGTTTACTACTCCTCTCATTTAATTTTATTTGTCACTATACTAAAATAAATGTCCATTGTTTCAAAATATTTTTTAAGTTGTTAATTATTGCGATTTATTTTATTTTTTACGTAATTTTTAAATAATATATGTTACTCCCTTTTTTCTAATTTAAATGGAACGGATAAAATTCCGAGAATCAACTGAAAATTTTGTATGTTTCTTTCAAAAAAATTAAGTTGGTAAGTATTATAGTTTATAATACTTTTGAAGTAAATTATAAATATATAACTACCTGAAATGAAAAAGAAAAGTAACAACAACAATAACACATCCACTATATTCCCATAAAGCGGATCTGGAAGGGTACGAGTACATAATCCATATCACTATCTTAGAGATAAAATAAAAATGTTATTTTCGATAGACTCGTTCAAATAAAAAAAAGGTAAAAAACAAAACAAATTTATATTTTATCATTAGGAGTTTTTCCGATAGTTAGTGCAAACATAAATTAAGAGGATAAACGTCAGGAGCTACAGGTAATAAATTAAGGAAGGTTTTATGTATGCCCATGCACATGAAGATTTGTTCAATTAACAAAAGGTTTGTCCAATAAAGAGAAGGTACACTGACAACAACACGAAATAAAGCAACCTTCAAATAAAAATAACTATGATTGATCGAAATTATCCTACTAGGCAAGCAGACATGTCGATCATATCCTGTCTGCTTAACCTGTCACACTCTAACTTCTTATATGAGAGAATATTGATACTAGTTGGAATAACTCGTGGTATTCATCGGCCAGTGGTGGAGTCAAACTTTTGGTCAAGGGTGTTCATATTTTTTCTTGGGCAAAGAATTGTTTAAAAAATAAAGAAAATAAAGCACTGCTGCACCTGCAAAAGTTCGAACCCGGGTTGTTGATACGAAAATGTACACTTTTGACCACTGGACTATATTTCTCTAGCTTGTCAAGGGTGTGCAAACAATATGTATATAACCATAAATATCTATGTTTAACCTATATACTCGAAAAAAAAATTCAACGAAGGGTGTTCATCTGACCACCCTTCGTTGGTTGTGGCTCCGCCACTGTCACTGGCCCAACAACACAATGCTAACTGCTGGAGTTTAGCTCTTTTTGTACCATATGGCCTATGCCAAGTTGCTCCTTAAATTTGATCTTGATAACCCAATCAAATTTCAAAAATAAAGTGTGGGGTATGCAATATTTTCACCTCAAATTCTCCTTCCCACTTAATAAAATCTTTAAAAAGTAGCCTTAACTTGAATCTACTCAATTGATCATAAGTTCTACCTTGTAAGTAAAAGTTAAACTCATGTTAGGTGGGCAATAAAACTTTTGCTTTTGTTGTCCATCAGCTATAAGTTTTAACTTTTACCTTTAAGGCAATTCACTATCTTGAAATATCTTACACTTTTGCCTTAGATGTAAAACTTATATATATCTAAAATTTATACTAGAGAGAAACAAATACTTTACCTAACAGTGGTTATTTTTGTCACGACCCGAATCAGGGTCTGGACATGATGGGTATCTCAAGTCCACTGAGTTCTGGAGATCACCCCCTTAGCCTATCCAAATCGAAACACAACATATATATATAAAGACAGGAGAGAGAGACCCAATAATCTAAGTGATATCAATATCCAAAAATATCCACAATACCCACGTCCACAGTATCCACAAGCCTCTATTACAAATCGAGTACCAATAAAGTGTCGGAACATGCCCCCAACCATAGCCAAATCAATCCGAAATAAAGTCTAAGACATAAGGTCTAATACATGAAATAAGTCTTTCAATTGATAGAAGCTCACCGCTTCACGTCAACTCTTGATCTAACCACGAACACCTGATCACTGTGAAGGAAAGGTAGACTTGCCTTCGGATCCTGCATCGTATGGGGATACAGCGTCTAAAGACGGTTAGTGGGTTGAACACTGGCATGTAGCTCAGAGATAAAAGATGAAAATAAATGTCATGATCTGTGATTCAAATCAGGGGCGGACCCAATTTGGTTCAAGCGGGTTCATATGAACCCACTTCGTTGAAAAATTACACCGTATATATGTGTATATATAATCAGTTTTTATAAGTATAAAAGTATATATTTAATTTTGAGCCCACTATGACCAATCGAAGTGGCTAGTCCAGTGGAAGCGGATTCAAATGTTGATATCTGCGTCGCGATTTCGAACCTCTATAGCAGCAACCCTTTTTCTGAAACTTTTAAGTTGATAGTAAAGGTTGTAAAGCAGCAGCCTTAGTGGAAAAAAAAAAGTAAAAAGTAAAGGAAAAGGCAACAACCACGTTTTTTGGGTTAAAAAAAGTTTACTTCTCAACTTTATTCCTAAAAATATGCTAATTCTCCAATCCTTAGTCCCCCCTTATTCCTTATTCCCTACAACATAAAAAAATAAATAACCCTTTAGCCTCCAATAAAAAAAAAATCAATCTAACATCATTCAAGAAATTTATCAAGTTTGTTCTTTGCTCTTTATTCTCTACTTTGAGTCTTTATAGATATAAAAGTATTGCGGTTATTTTTTATTTCCACAACTTAAAAAGAATTCTTTCTACTTGAAATTGAAGAAAATCACAATTGATTTTCTCCTCAATTTTAATTGTTTTTTTTTTTACAAATTTTCAAAACTCAAGTACATATAACTCTTACTTTTCTAATGAAATGTTTAATTTGGTAATACAGGTTCTAAATTCAATGAAGAGATATTTTGCTTCGGTATCATCAGAGTTGCCACAATCAAGTTCATCTAATCAAAATCAATTAGAAGAAAATCATCATTCTGCTAAAAATAAAAGCAAAGAGTAAACTTGAATTCTTTACCCACAGATCCAAAAGAAAGAAAATCTATTTGGGAATATCATCTGAATGATCATGATGAGATTAGGCGGGCATATATTCAAAGTGGTCCTCATCAACCTCGAGTTCACGAGTTTCCTCAAAGAGATATTTCTGAATTAAAACGTCATTTTAATCGTAAATGGTATAAAATATATCATGATTGGTTGGAGTATAGTGAAATTGAAGATGCCACTTATTGTTTATGTTGTTATTTATTTCAAGATGAAAGCATTCATAAATGTGGAGGTGAAGCATTTTCAAGTATAGGATTCAAAAGTTGGAACACAAAGAAAATATTAGATACGCATGTTGGAGGGCCGGACAGTGATCACAAATAGGCAAAGAAAAAGTCTGAAGATCTAATGTGATAAGAACAATCAATTCAAGACGTATTTGTGAAACAATCCAATCAAACCAAGCTTAAATACATAATTCATATACAAGCTTATGTTGATGTGATGAGACTCCTTTTGAATCAAGAATTGATATTTCGTGGACATTGTGAATATGAATCATCATTGAATAAAGGTAACTTTCTTGAAATTCTTTCATAGTATGCAAGTCGGTGTGATAGAATTAGAGATCTTATGTTGAAAAAGGCTCCAAAAATAATCAATTGACTTCTCATAAAATTCAAAAGGATATTGTCATTGCATGTAAACTTGAAATAATTAAAGCTATTATGGAGGATTTAAATGGTGATTATTTCTCATTGCTAGTAGATGAATTTTGTGATGTGTCTCGTAAGGAGCAACTGACAATTATTTTGGCAACTTCAAGAACTTAATGATCATTTTAATGAGGTGAGAACAAATTTATCTATTGGGGTCGCTTGCTTAAATCCTGTTGACCATTTTCTAAAATTGACATAAGCAAAATATTGAGAATGACTAAATTATATCCTAATGATTATGGTGAAAATATAATGGTTACTCTCAAAAATTAGCTAGAGACTTATATTGTTGATGTTCGTGATATTCCTTTAAGATTTTCTAATCTAAAAAGACTTGGTGACCTTTCCAAGGAGCTAGCAAAGACAAAAAACACTTTAATTATCCTCTTGTGTTTCGTCTTGTAGTTTGCATTGCTCCTGCCGGTTGCCACTGCCACAATTGAAAGAGCCTTTTTGCCAATGAAGTTGATCAAAAGTGAATTGAGAAATAGAATGGATGATGATTTCAAGAGCAGTTGTATGGTGCTTTATGTAGAATTTTTTTTCAATACTGTTTCTAATGAAAGTATTATGAATAGGTTTCAAGAAATGAAAACTCGTAGAATAGTATTGTAATAATATGTTTTAGTTAATCAAACTTTGTTTTGTTTCATTTATTGCATATTTATTTTTTATATATTTAACTCACTTGGTGAAAAGTTTGGGTCCACCACTGATTCAAATACCTATAAAGCCAATGCACAACATCACATGTAATACATACGTATATATATCATATGCCAGAAAAGGAAACAAAGCTTAGGATGAACATTAAAACATTCACCTGGTCTATGTAGCTCAACCGTCATAAACAGGACACCCACATGCTATATGGTTTCAATTTCCCCTGCTGAAAGGGTCCCGGTACATGTTAGCCGTACGAAACTGGAGGTATCAAGGAAGACTAGGGAATGCCCCGACCATACGTCAATCCAAGATACAAATATACATTTATTTTGTATACCATGCACACAGTTCATTAAGACCAAACCTTATGTCAGTAAACACGAGTTTCTAGTACAGGTCTTTCAAGACCCACTCCTCCACGACTTAGCTACATGACCCCTATTAAGTTCAATTTAAAACAAGTTTCACATAACCCATTTTACAAATCAATGAACCAACTGTTAAGGCACACTTGGGAATCGTCATAGCCTTACACTTGCAAGTTTATCTCTATGTCATAACAACCATGTTTAACTTAGGGGAATGCCTAGACCCCCTTTTAATTTATAAAATCAAGTATGGGGGAAGGCCTCAACCCCCATTTTATTTATCAAATCATGTATGGGGCAATGACACGACCTCCTTTGTTTATTAAAATCATTGCTAACAAGGCCTTTATAGTTCATGTTCATTGTTTAACCTTTTTAAGCAATGCAATTACATAGGTGGGTAACTCAAACCAAGCGACAAAGTCATGTTTATTTATAATTTCACGAACAGGTTGAGGGTACATAATTTTCAAACCATATACCAAGGAAAAATCATAAAATTGGGGATGAACCATGATCCATTCATTAAATCATTATTCCCATGCATCCCACAATGTTTATAAACATTAATAAAGCATGAATTTTGCATAACAAATCATGAAAAAACATTTAAACCAAACACATGCACAACCCTCAATCCATAGTTCAAAATCCATTATTAAAATCATAAATAATAGTCAATTTCATGCCATTAACAAAATATAAGTTCAAGGGAAAGAGCTACATGCCTCAAACTCAAGAAGATTGGGAAGAAATCCTGAGTTTGGAACCCAAGAGATGAATGTACGGTGGAATCCTTGACCTTCTTGGGGTTTCTACATTGGGAATAAATTTGGGAGTAACAAGTCTCTTAAAACTAAAGTAAAGGGGTTATATAACACTTAAGGGCCGTCCAAAGGTGTAAAGACCTCATTTCCCCTCGCTCCCTTTTAACTTAACAAAATAAGCCGCTAAAATACACAGGTCCGCATCGCGGTGGTTACCTTCTGCGCCACAGGGATATTCTGGAGGCCTAATGCCTCCGTGATCCAAAACTACCCTGAACCCCATTCAAAATTCTGAAACTCTCCAGGGTTACCCCTTTTTCATCCCCGAACATAATTTCAGTTAAAAATCAATATTTGAAGCACAAAAAGGTATAAAAATATAATACCTAAAATTTGAGGGTCTTATATTATCCCCTTTTAGGATAATTCGTCCTTGAATGATGATCTAGGACACATTTCGCATGAGAATAATAAAAATGCACCAGAATCAAAGGATAAATCTAGATAATAAAAGGAAATAAAGAAATTCATACCTCAAGCTTCTTCATCCGTCACATGAAATAGAAATGGATACTTAGCCTTCATATCCTCTTCCTCCTCCCAAGTGGCTTCCTCCACTTTATGGTTCCCCCAAAGGACATTTACCAATGATATATCTTTAGTCCACAACATACAAATTTCTCTATTTAATATCTCTATCGGTACCTTTTTGTAAGACAGGGAATCCAAAACACCAATGCTTTCAACAAGCACCAATAAGGAAGGACACACACATATTTTCTCAATATAGACACATGAAACACAAGGTTAATAGAAATCAAACTCGCAGGCAATTCTAACTCATAAGCAACACTTTTAGCTCTCTTCAAAATCAAATAAGGACCATCGAAATGGGGACCGAGCTTCTTTTGTTTTTTAAAATACATTACTCCTTTCATGGGAGACACCTTCAAGAACACCCAATCACCCATGTCGAACTTCAACTCTCTTCACCTCACGTTGGCATAGGACTTTTGGCGACTTTGGGAAGTCTTAAACCTATCTCAAATCACCTTAACCTTCTTCATTGCTTGATGAACTAAATCAAGACAAAATAACTTAATCTCACCAACTTTGAACTACCCAATAAGAGATCTAAACTTCTTACCATAAAAAGCCTCAAATGGTACCATACCTGACGCAGCCCAAACTGGGGCCTTGTCGTAATGGGAATCCTAAGTCTGACTAGGATCGGGGAGCGCCCCCTTAACCCAACCCAACCACCTCATACAACCCTGAATGAGTTACATTTCAAGCATATAACAAGATTGTGCAATGCTCTCATGAAGACTCTGGGATAGGGTCACAACCATGACCGACCCAACCGAGTCTATCCATACCAAACCAACCATCCATACCATACCCTTTAGAAAATATCAAACATAATATGATAATCAAGATCAAATGTAATACGATGGAAAAGTGATAAATTATGTCCGATGATGCCAGCCTCCCAGCTTATTCCAATGCCAAGGCCAACACCAATACCGATCTTGCCCATACCAACCCCCAGAAGTATCATAAAGACTATCCAAAATAATACAAATATCTGGTTGGGATATGCCCCCAACTATGGCCAAAACCAATATCCAAAAAGAAAGTAAAATGTCTAATAATGTTAACATGAAATAATGTCTTATGAAAGGATGGAAGCTTACCACTCTAGTCCAATAAGCTGTCCATGAATCAAGTACTATGAAGGAGAAGTCGAACAGCCAGTTCCTGCATAGCATGGGTATACAGTCAGCAGTAGACGGGTTAGTGGGTGAACACTAGCATGAAACCCGGGATAAGGATAAAGTAATGCTAGTTATCAAAACCAAGTGAAAACCATCCAATGCAAATATCCATACATATATAAAAGTGCTGGGAAAAGGGACTGGGTTTAGCATGATGTTTAAACCTTTGCCTGGATTGTGTAGCTTAGCCGTCCTACCACCCACGGGCCATATGGGTTCATATCCCCTGGTGAAAGTGTACTAGTGCATGTAGCCGCACGACCAGGAAATATCCCTGGGATGACTAGTATATCCCTCTAATATAAAAGTGATACTCACATGTGGCCATCGAAGACCCCTTATATCGGCAAATATGAGTTTTTGATTTTGATCCTCCTGGGACCGCCACCTTCCACGACTTAGCTTACACTTCCCGCCATTAATTCCCAGTTAAAATCATTAACAAACAATCTAATTATCCTTTTATTAACCAAGGCTATTCAATAAAATAGTGACATCGTCATACCACCATACTCGCAAGCATTATCCATAGCCAAACTATTTAGATTAAGAAGATATTCAAGTGCCCTATCATTATCCATATTAAACCTCTTGAGAGACTACCATGTTCTCCACAAGCATAACTAATTAGCCATTAACCTTTGTAAACCATTGAAAAACATTTAAGGTTTCATATATAAACTGAAAAACAAGAAAGAGTTTCATTAAAATAAGTTAATGCAATGAACATATCTTTATAAGTATTTTTATCAAACACCTTGGGGGCATAATATAACCAAAAACCAAATTACATTACCATTAAATCATTACCATGCAATTCAATTGTCCCAAACCATCGTTAATGCAAAAAAAACATAATTAAACCATAAGTAATCATAACCAAACATTTAACATCAAAACCCCCAAATCAATAGTTGAAAGCCATAATCACACAAGAGAAAAACAATGAAATCAACTATGCCTTTAATTGAAATTAAATTTAGGAAAGAGAATAATGCCTTAAATCAAGAATATTGATGGAAAGAATTCACCAAGTCAAGCCTCAAAGTAATCCCTAAGTTGAAACCCTAGCTCTTTGCCCCAAAAGATCTTGAGAGAATTATGAGATATTTAGGAAGAGTTTCTAAGTGTTTAAGAGTAAAATAATAGGGTAAATAACCTCCTAAGTGTATTATAAGTTGTGGGTCCTTATTAGGGTATGTAGGAAAATGTCCAGAATACCCCCACTTAAATCCCATAAAAACCTGACACAGGGTCACGAATGACCTCCTTAGGAGTCGTAACCTCCCTTACGGTTGATCCCCACCCGATCGTAACCAAGCCTCAACCATTGATCAGACATTGTCCAGTATATGAATCATCCAACCAAGTCGTAACCTCTGCATACGATCCATACCCATGATCTGTATCCCTGGAAGAATGCAACACTAGGAGGATCAAACACTGTCCATCTTATGAATCACCTATACGACTCGTACCTAACCATACGACACTCTCTCCTAAGTTGTATCCATTCCAGTGACAAAAACCATCCCACCAACTAACACTAGGCAACTTACGATAGTACTTCACCACTCACACCTCAACATATGGCTCGTACCATGAGTTGTATTGGGTCTGAAGAATGGGATTCCAGGAAATTTTCTAAGGGTCCAGACCTGGGATGCTTCAGTCTCCCCCACTAGGAACATTCATCCCCGAATTATGGATAAGGTAGGGGTAACCATACACAGAGTCATTTGAATTATCAAAAATTCCTTTAACAAAGTTTGAAAACAAGGAGGCAAATATGTTAATCTTTCCTTTAACAAACTCTAAAAATAAAGATGTGTTCAAGAACATATACCTTCCGTACGAATATCAGGAGCAGAAAACAAGAGTGGACACTTGGACTTCATATCCTCCTCCATTTCCCACGTGGCCTCTTCGACCTTGTGGTTCTTCCATAGAACCTTAACCAAAGCCACATCCTTGGTCCACAATTGACGAACTTGCCTATCCAATATCTCAAATGGGACCTCTTTATAAGACGGAGAATCTGAGATATCCAACCCATCTAAAGGAATAATCAAAGACAGATCACCAACGCACTTTCTCAACATAGAAACATGAAAGACCGGATGAACCAAACTCAAGCTATATGGAAAATCCAACTCATACGCAACATTACCCACTCTCCACAAAATCTCATTAGGACATATATACCAAGGACTGAGCTTTCCCTTTTCTTCAAATTGCATCACTCCCTTCATAGGATACACCTTAAGGAAAACCTTATCCCCAACTGCAAATTCCAAGTCTCTATGCCTAATATCCGCATAGGACTTTTGACGACTCTGGGCAACCTTGAGCCTATATTGAATCACCTTTACCTATTCTACATCTTGACAAACCAAATTTGGGCCAAAAAAATCAGCCTCGCCAAGCTCAAACCAACCAACAGGAGATCTACACCTCCTTCCATACAATTCCTCAAAAGGAGCAATACCAATACTCTTATGATATCTATTGTTGTAAGAACACTATACCAAAGGTAGATGCTCCACCCAACTTCCACCATAATCAATCACACAGGCTCAAAGCATGTCTTCCAGTGTCTGAAAAGTTCTCTCCATCTACCCATCCGACTATGGATGGAAATCAGTACTCAAACTCACTTTAGTCCCCAACCCTTTTTAGAAAGACCGCCAGAAGTAGGACATAAAATGCGTACCTCGATCAGAAATATCAAAGTAGGCACCCCATGCAGTTTTACAAAATCTTGATGATAAAGTCTTGCATAATTCTCTGTCAAAAAGTTAGTTTGCACAGGCAAGAAATGCACAGACTTTGTCATCCTATCCACGATGACCAAAATCGAATCAAACTGGTTTTGAGAATGAGTAAGACTGGTAATGAAATCCATATTGATCTCCTCCCACTTCTATTTAGGAAACTCAATTTGTTGATACAACCCACCAGGACTCATGTGCTCAACCTTAACTTATTGACATACCATGCACTTGGACACAAAATCAACAACGTCCCACTTCATGCCACTCCATAAATAGATCTCCTTAAGATCATGGTATATCTTATTAGAACCAAGATGAACAACATAGCATGACTCATGCACCTCAACCAAGATCCTTTGCCGTAAACCGTCTACATCAGGAACATACAACCTCCCTTAGTACTGCAAAGTACCATCACCGCTAATCTCAAAATCTGCCACTTTTTCCTCACCAACCCTACCCTTGATTTTCATCAAGGTAGAATCCAACACTTGCTTCTCCTTAATCTCTTCACCAAGAGATGATCTAACCACTTCTTGCACCATCACACCACCATCCCTAGAGTCCAAGAGACGAACCCTAAGATTTTCAAAATGGTGAATATCCTTCACCAATTCTCTCTTTTCTTTTTCCACATGAGCCAAACTACCCATGGACAACCTGCTAAGAGCATTTAACAACCACGTTAGTTTTACCTGGGTGATAGTGAAGACTCATATCATAGTCCTTGAGAAGCTCAATCTATCTCATCTGCTTGAGATTCATCTTTTTCTATGAGAACACATACTACAAACTCTTGTGATAAAAAAGATATCCACATGAACAACATACAAATAATGCCACCATATTTTCAAAGCAAACACAACGGCCAATAGCTCTAAATCATGAGTAGGATAGTTCCTTTCATACACCTTCAACTGCTTGGAAACATAGTCTATCACCTTTCCATAACGCATCAACACATAACCAAGAACAACCCGAGATGCATCACAATAAACCACAAACCCATCATTACCTTCTAACAAGGTCAGAACTGGAGCTGAAGTTAACTTATCCTTCAACTTCTCAAAACTCCCCTCACACACATCTGACCAAGAAAACTTTACCTTCTTCTCAGTTAACTTAGTCAACGAATCAGTTATTGGTTAAAAACTCTTCACAAATCGCCTATAATACCCAGCTAAACCCAAGAAACTCTGAATATCAGGTGGAGTCGTAGGTCTAGGACAATTCTTCACCACAATAACCTTCTGCGAATCCACCATGATCCCTTCACTAAAAATGATATGACCAAGAAAGTCACAACATTCAACCAAAATTTGCACTTAGAGAACTTAGCAAACAACCATTGTTTTTTTAAGGTCTGCATCACTACATGGAGGTAATTAGCATGATCCACCTCACTCTTCAAATACACCAAAATATCATCAATAAACACAATGATGAAAAGGTTCAAATACTATCGAAACACCCTATTCATCAAATCCATAAATATTGTCGGGGCATTTGTCAATCTAAATGACATCACAAAAAAATCATAATGCCCATACCGAGTGCGAAAAGTCATATTTCGTATATCCACCTCCCTAATCTTCAACTGATGGTACCTAGACCAAAGATCTATCTTAGATAAGAACTTGCCACACCTCAACTAGTCAAATAGATGATCTATCCGAGAAAGAGGATATTTGTTCTTGACCGTTACCTTATTCAACTGCCTGTAGTTAATGCACATATGCATAGAATCATTCTTCTTACGCACGAATAATACCGGTGCACCCCATGGTGAAATGCTAAGATGAATAAACCCTTTGTTTAGAAGATCCTTAATTTGCTCTTTGAGTTCCCTTAACTCAGCCAAAGCCATTCTATACGGAGAAATAGAAATTGGACGATTGTTTGGAAGCAAATCAATACCAAACTCTATTTCCTTATCCAGAGGAACACCTGGAAGATTATCTGAAAAAACCTCTGGAAAATCATTAACCACAAAAATCAAAGACAAAGAAAGACTTTCCGAATTAAAATCTTTGGCCCAGGCTAAGTGATAAAGACAACCCTTAGAGATTGACCTCTGAGATCTAAGATAAGAAATAAACTTTCCCCTTGGGTCTAAGGAACGACCTTTCAATTCTATTTTTGGCTCACTAGGGAACCTAAAGATGAACCTACTGGTTCGACTATCCAAATTTGCATAACAAGAATCCAACTAATACATGCTTAAGATTACATAAAAATTTACCATACTCAACTCAAAGAGATCCGTCAAAGTCTGTCTACTACTCAAAGATACCACACAACGCCTATAGACCCTTTAACAATGATCGAATCTCTTACCGAGGTAGAATTAGAAAATAGATCCAAAATAATCTCAAGATCTAAACAAAAAGACACATCTATATAAGGAGTCACATTGAAAAGGGTAGAACCTAGATCAAGCAAATAATATATATCACAAGAGAAAATTTGTAACGTACTAGTAACAACATCAGGTGATGCCTCGAATTCCTGACGGGATGACAAAGCATACAATCTATTCTGACCAGCACTGGAACAGGAGCAACAGCAGTAGCAGATGCAACACCACCGACCGTAGGAACAGAAGATCAAGCCACTGGAATTTTATTCGCCCCCATAGAGACCTTGTTAGACTGATAATCCCTGAGCCGATGGACTACTTGGCCACACTTGAAGAACTTATCCCTTTTTTCCTCATAGAATTCTCGATGAGGACGATTGCAGAACCGATAAGTAGGACATAAAAAAACAAACTGACCTCCACTTACCTGACACTAGGCTCCCTGCGCCCGAGAATTATCACCACTATGATGACGCCTGTCACCCGACTGCTGGGGTAAGAAGCACTGGTAGTAGAAATGAAACCAGAACTCTCCCACTTCTTTTTCTTCCACTCCTCACCATCTAAACCACCCTGAGACTAGGCACTTCTCTAGTTAGAAAACCTACCCCGCTTACCCTATCTATCTCTATATTCTGTCTACCTTCTCTTCTCATTCTCAACCTGTTGCATATAAATAACCAACCTCAAAATATCCATATCTTTCATTAGAAAAATATTGTTACTCTCAAGAATCAGATCTCTGTTCAACCCAAAAGTGAACTTCCTTATTCTCGACCTCGTATCAGTCACCAAATCAGGAGCATACCTCAAGAACTGATGGAACTTCATAGCATACTCCTTCATAGACATTCTCCCATGCCTGAGGTTCATAAACTCCTCTATCTTAGCTTCTCTTAACTCTTAAGAAAATAATCAATCCATAAAGGCATTAGAAAAGACCGCCTCCATAAACCATCTTTTTCTACATTGCCCTTATTTTTTTCCCACTCCTCATGCCACATATAAGCAACCACTTTGAGCTGATAAGCTGCAAAGTTTACTCCTTTCACATTAGTAGCCCTTATTACTCAAAAGATCTTCTTTGTCTTATTAGGAAAGCCTTATAAGTCTTCCTCCATCTTTGTTCCCATAAAAGTCGAAGGACCCATCTTTATAAATTGTCTAAGCCTAGCGGATTCACCAGACACAACACTAGCCGTACCCCACTAGCCTGAGAAGCAACCAGTTGGGTAATAACATACATAGACTGACAAAACTCTACATTCATCACGTTGCCCCGAGGGACCTGTGAAGTAAGAGAAGTAACTCCAGTATAATTAGGAATAAGACCATGAGATTAAAGAGAAACCCTAGGAGTAGAACGTGCTCCCTCAGCATTATTTCCAAATAGGGCAGAAGAATATCCTTATTTTCTAGATCTAGGAGGCATGATCTGAAAAATGAACAAAAAAGGTTAGAGGAGATTCCAGGACTGAGAAGTCAAGCATAAAGAAAGAATACCAAGAAAGTGAAACATTCCAAAATGTATTGGAGACTCTCCCTTATGAGTGTGGCGGGCTACACACACCTAAAAGAGACTCTACTTGACATGGCTTTGTGAACTCCTAATTGACTATGAACCTATGCTCTGATACCAACTTAACGTAGCCCAAAGAGGGGCCTTGTCGTAATGGGCATCCCATGTCCGACCAGGACCGAGGGCCGCTCCTTTAACCCAACCCAACCATCTCATACAGACTTAAATGAGCTGAATTTTGAGCATATAACAAGATTGCGCAATGCTCTCATAAAGACTCTCGATAGGGTCATAACCATTACTGACCCAATCGAGTTTAACTATACCAAACCAACCACCCATACCATATAATGTAGAAAACATCAAACATAATATGATAATCAAACCCAAATTGTAATTCAAAAGAACAATGAGAAATTATGTCCGATGATGCCAGCCTCCTAGCTTATTCCAATGCCAAGGCGACACTAATATTGATCCCACCCATACCAACCCCCATAAGTACCACAAAGCCGCTATCCAAAAGAATACAAATATCCTGTTGGGATATGCCTTCAACCATGGACAAATCCAATATCTTGAAAGAAATTAAAAAGTCTATGAATGTATAACATGAAATGATGCCTTCTGAAAAGATAGAAGCTTACAACATAATTCCAATAAGCTATCCTCAAATCAAGTTCTATGAAGGAGGAGTCGAATGACTGGTTCTTACATAGCGTGGGTATTCAGCCGCCAGTAGATGGGTTAGTAAGTGTACACTAGCATGAAACTTTGGATAAGGATAAAGTAATGCCACTTATCAAAACCCAGTGAAAACCATCCAATGCAAACATCCATACATATATATAAGTGTTGGAAAAAGGGATCGGGTTTAGCATGTCATTTAAAATCTTTACCTGGGTTATGTAGCTTAACTGTCCTACCATCCATGGGCCATATGGGTTTAGCTACCCCTGCTGAAAGGATCCCAGTGCGTGTAGCCACACGGCCAGGAAATATCCTGGGATGACTAGTACATCTCTCCAATATAAATATGACACCCGCACGTGGCCACCGAAGACTCCTCATATCGGCTAATATGAGTTTTCAGTTTTGATCCCCCCAGGACCACCACCTTCCATGACTTAGCTTACACTCTATGACTTAGCTTACACTTTCTGCCATTAATGCCTAGTTAAAACCATTAACAAATAATCAAATTATCCATTTATTAATAGAGGCTATTTAATAAACCACTGGTATTGTCATACTACCATACTTGCAAGCATTATCCATTGCCAAACCATTTACATTAAGGGAACATTTAAGTTCCCTATCATTAGCCATATTAAACCTCTTAGGAGACTACCATGTTCTCCACAAGCATAACCAATTAGCCATTAACCTTTGTAAGCCATTGAAAAACATTTAAGGTTTCATATATAAGTTGAAAACAAGCAAGAGTTCCATTAAAATAAGTCTATGCAATGAACATATCTTTATAAGAATTTTATCTAACACCTTGGGGGTATAATATAACCAAAAACCAAATTATATTACCATTAAGCCATTACCATCCAATTCAATTGTACATAACCACCCTTAATGCATAGAAACAAAAATTAAAACCATAGAAAATCATACCCAAGCATTTTACATCAAACCCCTTAAATTAATAGTTGAAAACAATAATCATGCAAGAGAAAAACCATGAAATCAACCATGTAACCATGCCTTTAATTGAAATTAAATTTAGGGAAGAGAATCATACCTTAAACCAAGAAGATTAATGGAAAGAATTCACCAAGATAAACCCCAATGTAATCCCTTAGTTGAAACCTCCTAAGTGTATTAGATGTCATGGGTCCTTTTTAGGGTAAGTAGGAAAATTCCAAGAATACCCCCACTTAAATCCCATAAAAACCCAACATAGGGTCACGACTGACCTCCTTACAAGTCGTAAACTCCCTTATGTTTGATACCCACCCGATCATAACCAAGCCTCAATCATGGATCAGATATTATCCAGTATACGACTCATCTAACCAAGTCATAACCTCTAAATACGATCCGTACCCATGATCCGTATCCCTGGCAGAATGCAACACCAGGAGGATCAAACACTATCAGCCTTACGGGTTACCTATACAACTCGTACCCAACCATACAACATTCACCCTATAGTTGTATCCATTCCAGTGACCATAAACTATCTAACCAACTGACACTGGTCAACTTAAGATAGGACTTTACTACTCGTACCCCAACATACAGCTTGTACTATGAGTCATATTGGGTCTGAAGAACAGGATTCCAGGAATTGTTTTTGAGGGTCTAAATCTGGGATGCTTCAATACGAATGCTAGAATGATAACTATTATTGTATGCAAATTCTACAAAAGTTAAGTGGTCAACTCAAATACCACCAAAGTCAATTATACAAGCTCGAAGCATGTCCTCTAAAGTTTGAATAGTCTTTTTTGCTAGTCCATTTATCTGTGGGTGGAAAGCGATACTAAGGGTCACCTTAGTCCCCATACCTCACCGAAATGATCTAAAAAAATGAGATAAGAATTGATTACCACGATCCAAAATAATGTAAACTCGAGTGCCATGCAACTTCATGATCTCCTGAATAAACTACCTTGCAAAATCCTCTGCGGAAAAATTAGTCCTCAAGAGCAAGAAGTGAGAAGACTTAGTCATCCTATCCACAATGACCCAAATAAAATCAAACTAGTTCCAAGACTGTGGAAGACCGATAAAATAATCCATATTTATCACTTCCCATTTCCATATAGGCAATTCTATTTTTTGAGATAACCCACCAGGCC
This sequence comes from Capsicum pubescens, assembly GCA_030864215.1. Classification (NCBI taxonomy): domain Eukaryota; kingdom Viridiplantae; phylum Streptophyta; class Magnoliopsida; order Solanales; family Solanaceae; genus Capsicum; species Capsicum pubescens. The sequence continues at coordinate 204,461,121 of CM061540.1, forward strand.
TCAAGTGTTCTACTTTCACTTTTTTACACACCATGTACTTAGCTACAAAATTAGATACCTCTCTCTTCATGTTATTCCACCAATAAATCTCCTTAAGGTTATGATACATCTTCATCGAACTAGGATGAACCGTATAACATGACTCATGAGCTTTAGCCAAAATTTTACCTCACAACCCATCCACATCGAGAAAACACAACCTACTTTGGTACCTCAAGATAACATCACCCCCAATCTCAAAAGCCATCATATTTTTCCTACCAACATCATCCTTGATTTGCATTAAGAAAGAATCCAACACCTACTGCTCCTTCACCTCTTGCACAAACACACCACCATCCTCAGCATCTAAGAGATGATCATCAAGATTATCCAAATGGTGAATATCCTTTACCAAATCCCACTTCTCCTCATCCATATTAGATAAGCTCTCCATAGTTAACTTCTAAAAGTATCAAGAACCACGTTACCTTTACTTGGGTGATAATAGAGACTCATGTCGTAGTCCTTGAGAAATTCAAGCCATGTCCTCTACCTAAGATTCATCTCCTTCTGGGTAAATACATACTGTAGGCTCTTATGTATCTGAAAAGATTTCTACATACACCCCATATTGATAATACTGCTAAATCTTCAATGCAAACACCATGACTAATATTTCCAAATCATAAGTTGGATAATTTCTCTCATGAATTTTCAACTACCTAGAAGCATATTCTACCACCTTGCCATGTTGCATCAATACATAACCAAGTCCCATAGGATGCATCACAATAAACCATGAATCAATTACTACTCTCGGGAAAGGTCAAAACTGGAGCATAGGTCAATTTAACTTTAAGTTTCTCAGACCTCCCCTCACAAGCATCGGACCATAAAAACTCCACCCTCTTCTAAGTCAACCTATTCAAAGGTGCAACAATCGACAAAAATCTCTCTATAAACCTCTTATAAAAACCCACTAAATCTTAAAAGCTCTAAATATTGATCAGAGTCATGGGTCTAGGACACTTCTTAACCAACGCTACCTTTTGTGGATCCACTATGATCCCTTCACTAGAAATACCATGACTTAGAAAAGTAACAACATTGAACCGAAACTCACACTTAGAAAACTTAGCATATAATTGCTGATCTTTTAGGGTCTGCAGCACAATACTGAGGTGATTGGCATAATCCACCCCACTCTTAGAATACACCAAAATATAATCTATGAACATTATCACAAAGAAATCTAAAAACTGATGGAATACCCATTCATGAGATCCATAAATGCTACAGGGGCATTGGTTAACCCAAAAGACATGACCAAGAACTCAAAATGTTCATACCGAGTATGAAAGAAAGTCTTAAGGATATCCTCCTCCCTAATATTTAAATAATGATATCCCAAACAAAGGTTAATCTTAGAGAAATACTTATCACCCTGAAGTTAGTCAAACCGATCATTGATCCTAGGAAGAGGGTATTTATTCTTCACGGTCACTTTATTCAACTGATGATACTCAATACACATCCGAAGAGAACCATACTTTTTATGCACAAAAATAATAGGGGCATCACATGGAGACATACTAGGGCATACAAAACATTATTAAGAAGATCTCTCAATTACTTCTTAAGTTCCTCCAACTCATCCAGAGCCGTCCTATAATGAGGGATAGAGATAGGATGAGTGGTCGGAATAAGATCAATTCCAAAATTAGGTCCTCTATCGTGAGGAATACCAGGAAGATCATCTGAAAAACCTCGGGAAATTCACTAACTCCGGGAATAAATTGTAAAAAAGGGCCCTCTGAGCTAAAATCATTAACCCAAACCAAATGATAAAGACATATCTTGGAAATCAATTATCGGGAAATAAGGTATGATATTAACCTCTCCATAGGTACTAAGGAACTCCCTTCCCACTCAATAACTGGATCATTGGGAAATTTAAAGATGACCTTACGGGTCCGACAGTCTGAAGAGGCATATCTAACTCAAATAGATCCACAAGAGTATCCCTACTGCCAACAGATACCATACAATCCTTACAGACTCTCCTAGCAACCATAGAGTTACCCATCAAGGTAGAAATAAAAAAGTGGTCCAAAATATATTTAGGACAGAAACCAAAATGTACAACCACAAATGGGGTCACAAAAGAAAGAGTGGACCTTGGATCAAGAAAGAAATACACATCAAGAAAAAAGAGTTTCAACATACCAATGGCAATATCCAAAGATACCTCAGACTCCTGACGAGTAACAAAAGCATATAGATAGTTCTGACCAACTCCGAAGCTAGAAGCAACACCTTTTAGTGCAGAAGTTAATGAAGAGGCAACATGAACAAATTCCTCTAAATATGGATAGGCTATCCATATCTAAAACACTTATTCTTCCCCCCATCATTGAAACCACAATGCAACCAACCATAAAATCTGCAGAGATGATATAACAAATCTGATTGGGCTCCACTGGCTTGAGATTAGGTACCCTATACCTTATAACCATCACCACTCTAAAAACGATGATCTTTGGATGACTTTGGATAAGGAGCACTAGCCATCGAATATGAACCCGAGTTTTCTCACTTTTTCTTAGACCATTTACCACTATTCTTACCACTCTACTACTGACCTCTACCTAATATGAATATCAGAACTTCTTACTCTGCCTATCCCGCATATCTCCTTGCATATTATTTTTCTCCTCAACCTGTTGCATATACATCACAAGTTGAGAGATATCTATATCTTTGTTTAATAAGGTAGCCTTGCTCTTTAAAATTAACTTAAAAGATAAACTAGAAGAAAATTTCCTCATTTTAGCTTAATTTCCTCATTTTAGTTCTCATGCTAGACACTAGCTCAGGGGCATATCGGGACAGCTGATGGAATTTTAAGGCATACTCTTTAAATGTCATTCGTCTTTGCCTCAAGTTCACAACCTCCTCTACTTTTACCTCCCTCAATTCCTAAGGAATGAAACGGTCAATAAAAGCACTAGAGAAGTCAACCCATAAAGTAACCTCTACATCATCACCCCTAAGCCACTCCTACTCTTCATACCATTAGTACGCACCATCCTTTAACTGGTGAGAAATAATTCTATACCTTCCACCTCAGTAATATGCATTACCTGAAAGATCTTCTCTATTTCAGCAATAAAACTTTAAGGATTCTTCTTAACCTTAGTACCAATGAAAGTAAAGGGGCTGAACCTCATAAACTGACCAACCCTAGTAGCCTCAAAAGAACTTACAATAATACTAGCAGAACCTGTCGAATATTACTGAGATGTAAACAACTGAGTCAGCAAATGAATGGACTGACAAAACTCAGCATTGGTAATATCTCCCTGGGGTGGATCAGTCTTAGTATCACTAACTGGAGAAAGATCCATAGAGATAAGTGGAACTCGATAAAATAGTCAAAAATAGTAACACTAGAATAGGTTTGCACTCTCGAAGTAGGATAAGCTCTGTCCACACTGTACCTAGATGAGATAGAAGAGTTTTCACGAACATTAGATCATCAAGGAGGCATATTATGAAAGGCAAAAAAATAGGAATTAGAGAAATTCAAGACCAGAGACTCTATAGATCGAAAATAAACAACAAGAAATGAAAACATTACTAAATTCCTCATAGCCTCTCTCATATAAGTGTAGAGTGATAAACACCCATAAAAGAGACTCTACTTGACATGGATTATGGATACCCTATGACACCAAAACCTTGTCTCTGATATCAACTTTGTCATTACTCAAACCAGGGCATGGCTATGATGGGTATCTCAAGTCCATCGAGAACTAGAGATCAACCCCTTAGCCAATCAAAATTGTAACACAATGGATATATATAAGGATAGAAGAGAGACAAACCCAGTAATTTAAGTGATATCAATATCCAAGAACAACCATAATACCCACGTCCACAGTATTCACAAGCCTCTATTACTGATCGAGTACTAATAAATTATTGGGACCTACTCCCGACCATAACCAAACTAATCCAAAATAAAGTCTAAGACATAAGGTCTAATATATGAAATGAAGTATTTTGATGGATGAAAGCTCACCACTTTAAGTCAACTCTCGGTCTAACAACGAACACCTGATCACTGTGAAAGAAAGGTAGACTTGACTTTGGACCCTACATCGCATGGGGAAACATTGTCTGAACATGTTTAGTAGGTTGAACACTAGAATGTAACTCAGGGATAAAGGATTAAAATAAATGCCATGATCTATGATTCAAATATAGTAAAGCCAATGCACAATATCATATGTGATACATACGTGTATATATATATCATATACCAGGAAAGAGAACAAGCTTTTGGATGAAGTTTAAATTATTAACCTAGGATATATATCTTAACTTTCATAAATAGGCCACCCACAAGCTATAAGGTTTCAGCTCTCCTGTTAAAAGGGCCTTAGTGAAAGTTAGTTATAGGAATCAGAGGTATCAAGGAAAACCAGGGAATGCCCCGACCCCATGTCAATCCAAGATACAAATATACACCTATAGTATGAACTAAGAACATAGGTAATTATGATCAAACCTCATATCGACAAACACAAGATTCCAATACAAGTCATTTAAGACCCACACCTTCACGGCTTAGCTACATAACCCCCATTAAGCCCAATTTAAAACTTGTTTCACATAACTCATTTTACAAATCAATGAACAAACCGTTAAGTCACACTTGGGTATCATCATACATTTACATTTGAAATTTTATATCTATGCCATAAAAACCATGTTTAACTTGGGGGAATGCCTCAACCCCCTTATTATTTATCAAATAATGTATGGGAGAATGCCTCAATCCCCTTTGTTTGGTCAAAACATGGCCATTGAAGCCTTTAAAGTCAATGTTCATTGTTTAACCTTTTTAAGACATGCAATTACATAGGTGGGTAAGTCAAACCAAGGGTCAAATTCATGTTTATTGATAATTTCACGAACAAGTTGAGGGTACATAATTTCCAAACTATATACCAAGGAAAAATTATCAAATTGGGGATTAACTATGATCCTCCATTAAATCATCATTCCCATTCATCCTATAACGTTTATAAACATGAATAAAACATGAATTTTTCATAACAAACCATGGAAAATCATTTAAACCAAACATATGCACAACCCTTAATCCATAGTTAAAAACTTATTATTAAAACCATAAATAATAATCAATATCATTCCATTAAAAAAATATAAGTTCAATGGAAAGAGCTACATGACTCAAACATAAGAAAATTGGGAAGAAATCTTGAGCTTGGAACCCAAAAGATGAATGTATGGTGGAATCCTTGGCATTCTTGGGGTTTATATGTTGGGAATGAATTTGGGAGAAACAAGTCTCTTAAAACTGAAGTAAAGGGGCAATATAACACTTAAGGGTCTTCCAAACGTGTAAAGACTTCATTTCCCCTAGCCCCCTTGTAACTTAAAAAAATTACCCACTAAAATAAACAGGTCCACATCGCTGACCTCATCGTGGTGGTTACCTTCTGTGCCGCAGGGTTATCGTGGAGGCATACTGCTCCATGATCTAAATTTACCCTTAACCTCATCCAAAATTTCCAAAACTCTCCTAAGTTACCATTTTTACATCCTCAACATGATTTGAGTAAAAAATTGATATTTCAAGTACAGAAAGACCAAAACATAAAATACTCAAAATTTGAGGGTGTTTTAATTCTCAAAATAGTATAACACATAAATTTACCCATTAACTTGTCCTTATCTTGAATTAGGTATGACAATGTTGAAATATCTAATTTACTTGAAACTCAAAAGTTAATAGTTAATTTGGGATCCAAGATAAGGGTTAGTAAGGTGACACTCTAAGACATGGTGTGCCATGGAAATATGGCACATTAGACTTAAAATAGTGAAATTATAGATTGACTTATGTTATTTTGTCAGCTATGATGTGTATTTTTATGTGTTTTGCAGGGAAACTAGGTCGGTAATGGTGTTGAACTAAAAAGTACAAAACAAAGTGTTGAAAAGTTAAAGTACTAGTCAAGCTACAAGTTGTTCAATCATATTACGACTTATAGCCAGACTCGTAAATAAAACAGCGGGTGATGAAATTTTTTAGAAGTGAGTCATAGAAGACTACGATTCATAAGGTTAGACTAAGACTCATAGTGTTAATCCGTACTGAGACCACTTTGTAAAATATTGAAGGTTGATGATCCAGTGGTAACGAATGAAGACCACGAGTCATAAGGACCGACTACTACTCATAGTGAGAAGTCGTAAAGAGAACAGACTCGAGAGCCCTAAAGATGAAAAGATACTGGAGTGACTACAATTAGCAACATAGACTCGTATGGTGACATTACAAGTTGTAACCACATATACCAAAAGAGAGCTACGATATCCAGCAATGAGTCATAACCAGATAGAATGACTTATTGCCTGAGGCGTAACCACTGCCGGCAAAAATTTCTTATTTTGTTCTAATTAGGTTTCCTTTGTTGTTTTTAGATACTATAAATTCTCTAGGGTTATTCCTTTATTATGTTATAGACTTTTGAAATTTTTTAACTTACATTGACTTCTTGATACAATTGTTCTTATGTTTTTGGTTTCGTATTTAATTAAAGATCTTGGATTTTATTCTTTCATATTTGTGAAATTAATTATATGTCATCTTCATTGATTCCCATAGATTGTTGCATGAGCATGAGAGACTAATTTCCTTGACTAGAGTTTTGGGAACCCTGTCGGATTAACAATATGAGGGAAGTTGGAGATTCATCTATTGTTTTATGACTGCATGTATTGCAATCTTCTTTATATTAATTATTCCCCAAGCTATTGTAATGCTTGGGAATTTCTTATATTTAAGATCATCCTTACAAGGGAGTTTGAGATTGTGAAAAGGAGATTACGATAGTGATTCGAGGCTATCAATCCTCATCTAATTTACTAGAGACTCAAAACATGAAAGTTGTACCATGGTCAAGGACAATAGATAGTAAGGCGACACCCATAGACTCAAATGGTGAAGGGTGAGATTTATCAATGCATTTACAAGATGGTTGATGATACATAACTTATTAGACTTTGCATAGAGCAGTAGGTTAGGTAAATTAAACAAAAACCACTTAGAGAGTTAAAAATCTAGGGGAACAAAGTCCATGTTCGTCTTCTATTGTCTATAACCTCAAGCACTCAAGTTTTGCTACCTATTACTTTTGACTTACAATTACCCTATTTACTTTTCTACATTGCTCATGATTTTTTCAAGTTCAAGAGATAATCCACACATTCCCTGTGGGTTAGAATCCAACTTGGTTTGGGTTACTATATTTGACATTGATCATGACATACTTCTTTAGAGGTTGGTTTTTAGACAACATCAAATTTTGGTTTTGTTGCTGGGGAGTGTGATGTTGAATTATTGACTAATGTTTTTGAAGTTCAAGGGTTTTTATTTTCTGTTCTTTGCTGGGTATATGCTGGTGTATGCCTAACACTCAGGGTGAAGGAAATCCTATACTCTTTTTTGATCTAGAGCCCAAGGAATTCTGCAAACACCAAGAAGGATGATGGAGCAAGTTTGTGATGGTGTCCCAGAAAGGATTTGGTATGACTCTCTAAATATACCTCCATCTGCTATAGGTGATACACAGAATATTGCTAATAGAAATATAGAATTGATGTTAGTAGAGGTAGCTGAACAACAGAGAAGAGCAGCTAAAGAAGCCAGGTTGACTCAGCAGGCAGAGCTATCCAGGCCAAGACCAGTAGTTAATTGTTGAAACACACTCGATAATGATCAAGATAGAGCGCATGGTGGTAGATATCAAGTGATCCCAGCCTATCAATATCTACCACCATACAATGAAGATAAGGTCATGGGTTATGTTGAGCCTGTTGACATCGGAGCCATTATTCCTCCTACTCTACCCCCTAATATTATGTTTGATATTATTAGTGCAATGATCTAGCTGCTGAATTTAAAGTGTATATTTTAGGTTTTGTCAATAGATGATGTAATCATGCATATTACCAATTTTACTAGGATCTGCACTTCGTATACCATTCCTGGGGTGGATAAAAAAGCATTAAGATTGATGTTGTTCCCATTCTCGTTGGCCGGAGAATGATTATTGTGGTTGGGGAAACTTCCTAAAGGCTCAATCATGACTTGGAACAATCCATGTAAATAATTTTTGAATTAACACTTTTCTCCTGCTAGGATACTACAACTAAAATATGAGATTTATAACTTCCTGTAGTTGCCTGTAGAACTCATGTATGAAGCATGGTCTTTGTTATAAAACAAATTAAGCATGGTACCTAATCATCAAATTCCAGGGTCTAACTGGTTGGATATATTTTATAGATCCCTGAATATAATTTCTAGGTCTATGGATGATATAATATCTAGAGATGTGATTATGCATCTTCGCGGGGATATGGCTCAAGAAATAATAAACGAGATCTCTATCATTAATCGAGGATGGCACACTTGAGAAGAAGATAGATGTGTTGGTATGTATGCTATTGAGGCTGTTAGTAATTATAGAATTGGTGTTATTTCAGTAACAAATAATTTTGCAAAACTTAGAACGGATATAGGGCTACTTACAATGCAATTTATAGGAATGACTTCTGAAAAGATGAATGCAGTAGGTGCATAAGGGCTTAATTTTAAAGTTTATGAGTCTGATACAGATGAGGAATCTAAGTACTTTGATCTAGAAGTAGAGGTTTTCCAAGCCAAGGGAAAGGAAACCAAGGTCGAAACTATTATGGAGATAGGTACCAAGACAGAAGCAGAGAATAAGATGGTGATTAGAGGCATAAAGATAACTATAAATAGAATAGTGATAGATATGTTCCACTGAGTAGCTGAGATACCGATTCAAGAATAGAAGTAATGCTGTTGAAGATAGTAAAAGGCTAAAAAATTCAGGAAAGCTACCTTAAAGAGATTAATGAAGGCATATCGGGGTTGAATTAAAAAGTTGAGTCACATGCCATAGTGATTAAACAACTGGAGCAATAGTTTGGCCAAATATCAGCCATATTAAATCTAAGATAACCTAGCAATCTTCTTAGTAATATAGAGCAAAATCCAAATAATGATAGTCATGGTCATTCCATTACCTCTCATAGTTGTAATACCATCATGGATCCTACCATACCCACTATGGGTGAGTCAAAGATGAATGATGTTAATACTAATATTAAGGAAGAACTTAAAGTTGAAGCTAGAATATCATCAGGTGTTGAGTGTAGTTCTACAAAATATAAAGGCAAGGGTAAGGTTTATGAACTTATACTAAAAACTATTCCAAGACTTCTCTCTTCTTTTCCTAAGAGGCTGAAAGTAGGAAGAAGGTAAATATCAGAAGGTCCTGTTAATATTAAAGGAGTTTTCTATAAATATTCTATTTTTAAAGGCAATGGAGAAGATGCTTGGTTATGCACAATTCATGAAAGATTTGGTCACTAGAAAGTGAACAATGAGCTATGAGCCCGCTTATTATGTGCATCATTGTAGTGTTTTTTTTTATTATTAGTAGAGAATAAGGAGAACCCCAAAGCCTTCACCATTCCATGTACCATTGGGTCCTTCAACTTTGCTTGGGCTTTATGTGATCTAGGTGCCAATTTAAATCTTATAACACTGGTTGTGTTTAAGCAACTAGGGTTGGTGGCACCTAAACCGACATTAATAAGATTGTTGACGGCTGATCGGATAGTGAAATAATTGATCGATATTTTTTGTGATGTGTTGGTAAAGGTGGTGTCCTTTATCTTTCAAGCTGATTTTGTGATACTTGATTGTTAGGTGGACTTCCAAGTTCCTATCATCTTAGGCAGACTCTTCCTAGCTACAGGTAGGGCATTGGTTGATATAGAGTTTGGACAAATGAGGTTCAGACTTAATGATGAATAGGCAATCTTCAATGTATGCCATTCGATACGGTAACTGGACGATATGAGAGTTGTATCGGTGATAAACACTATTAATGATGAGGTTGATATAGTGACTATTCTAATTAAGAAGAGGGAGGGTGTTGAAGCATTAGCAGTGGTCTTTATGAATTTTTATAGAGATAGAATTGAGGAATATAAAGAGGTAGTAGGTGCTTGTATGGGAGAGGTTCTTACACTTATGCTCCAAAGAAGCTTTATTTGGATTTGAAAAATAGAACCACTCCTTCTGCTCGTTCATCAATTAAGGAGCCACCGGTCTTGGAGTTAAAAACCCTCTCATCTCACTCGTTCTATGCATTTTTAGGGGCTAACATTGCCTTGCCTGTGATTATTATAGCTTATTTAGTTCAAATAGAGGTAGAGGCATTGTAATCAATATTGCAGAGGTTCAAGTGAGATATAGGGTGGACCATTATAGATATTATGGGTATTTCGCTAGACATTTGTAGTCACAAAATCTAGCTTAAACTAGACTACGTCCCTAGTATTGAGCATCAATATTGGCTAAATTATCCTATGCAAGAGGTGGTAAAGATATAAATTATCAAGTGGTTGGACACTAGTGTAGTTTATCCCATTGTAGATAACAAGTGGGTCAGTCCTGTTTAGTGCATCCCAAAGAAAAAAAATTATTGTAGTACCGAATACGATTTATGAGCTCCTTCTAATGAGACCTGTCAAAGCTTAGAGAGTATGCATGGAATATATAAAGATAAACACATGGATTTAAACACCTACACTTAATACCATTGAAAAACTTTATCTTTTAGTTCACTGGTGTGGGTACGACTAGGGGCTAAAGTCGTACCCCTTGGATATGAGTCGAATCCTTCTCCTCCCCACTCTCATATACTAGGTAGTATAGTGAGGGTCACTCACTGTCCTAGGTACAAGTTACCCTCCTCTCAATCGTAACTAAGGGTACGAGTCGTACCTAGTGAGTAGTATAGAGGAGTCATAAATTTTGAAGTGGACTATTTTGGGGACAATTGTTATGTACGAGTTAGGGGTGAGTCATACTAAAAAGACTCAAAGGTTCATGGTCATACCTTTAATAGTGTGTGTGACCTAGGAGAAGCCTAGGGTACAAGTCAGGGTACCACTTGTACCTTAGGGTATGACTACTTAAGTGAGTCATACCCCTGGACGGGTTTAATTTAAGCTTTTAACTAAGGGCCTTGTGTTCATTTCCCATGTATTAAACCCTAATCCTCTCACTATATAAGTGTGTGTAGCCTCCTAAACATCCATTTTGATGGATCAAACACCCTAAATACTCTCTCAAGCTCATTTTTGAAGAATTAAAGGCTAGGGTTTCAAGGGTAATCTTCAAGATACAAAAGGGGAGTCAATATTCTTGGTGATTCATCTTATTTAAGGAATGTACCTCTTATCCTTTCTAAATAACTCTAAACCCATGTATTTAACACTTGGATTAGTAAGTTTACATGGTAGTTTTGAAATCAAATGAAAAGGGTTTTGTTGCCTAATGATGAATAAGCAATATTCTTGCTTATACTTACGCTTATACATGTTATTAATGATAGTTTGCACATATGAATACTTATTGTATGTGGTCTAACATGTCGTTCTTGAGTAACCATATTCTTGATGGTTTCAACCATGAAATTGGTCTTGGTAAAGACCCGTACACAAGGTGTTTGCGAAAAAATCTAAGTGAGATGTCTAGTTATGTAATGATGATGTTTTGTACTAGGGCAATGTACCAATATGTATGAATGCTTGATAAATGATACTGTCAAGATAAAATGAGCCATGTAGTGTGTAATTGATGACCTTGATGGCTTGATGAATAAGGAGGGGGTTAAATTCATTAACATGAAAATGAACTTGAATTGTGTGTTGAACTAAATTGTGGTATAGAATTGCTAATAAAATATGAATGGCTTGTAAGGGTTTTGAGGACCATAGTTTGAATTGTATGATCTGTGAATTAAGGCATTGGCCTATTGAAATAGTTGAGTAATGAAGGCTCCTATGAGTACTATGTGGTTATGTATAATGTTGAATTGGCTAAATGAGTTAAAGTCCTTATATGTGGAATTTAATGTATGTGGATTCATGGACAAAGGGTTAGAGTCCTAATATTTACTAATGATATTCATGATGTCTTGAGGCTAAAGTCCCTTGCCTAATTAAATCTGTTTTGGTTAAATCCCTTACATAATGAGATCTCATAAGGTGGAAGTGCCTCGCCAAATTTATTGGCTTGGGGTTAGAGTACCCTATCTAACATGGTATGAGGTTAGAGTACCTTGCCTTATGTGTGAGCATTTGGGTAGAGTCCCATGCTTGACCTAATGTGTGTGAGTGGTTAGTGTCCCTCACTTACATGAATATATGTGATTGGTTAGTGTCCCTCACCTAAATGGATGTGTATATGGTTATAGTCCCTTACTTGATGATATGTGAATATGGTTAATGTCCTAAGATTAATGAGAAATTCTTGAGTCTACAACTGTGGAAGGTTGGATTCCTCCATCATATGTATGATGAATGAGTGCTTCCAAAGTGTTGATAAATCTTATCCCCTTGATTAACATGTGATATGTCTATATATATGTATAAGGTTATAAATGTGATTGAGTATAATATATTGCATGTTGTTAATTGATGATGCTATTTTATCCTTATCCTTGAGTTACATGCTAGCGTTCCAACCGCTAACGATCTTTGGATACTAGCCGGAGTATCATCTTCTCTTCCTGCGCAGTGATTAGCTGATTGAAGCGGTTCATGCATTGACTATGGAGTGGTGAGCTTTTTTATTTCAAAAGACATTCTTTCTTTGTCTCCTATCCTTAGACATAGTCTTGTTTTAACTTGTTTGGATATTATCGGGGGGCTTGTCTTGACACATATATTTCTAAACTTCAGTTGGTATAGAGGTATTGTGGATAACTATGGACTTAGGAATATTGGTTAGTGTGACTAATCTAATGAAGTGTTTAAACATGTATAAGTTATGACTTATGGTATGTTTTTCGTTATCTCATTTTTGGTCGGGATTCACTCGACCCATATAGTTGATGTGAAGATTATGATGGGATATCGGCGCGACTTCTGGTTTATGTAGGCTTAAGTTACCCTTACGACATTGCCCGATTTTGGAGCATGTCATGGACACAAAAGGACCACTTCCTAATGACCTTCATGAACTAGATGCTGGATAAACTTGTGGGAAGGGGATCGTATTTATTTTTTGATTGTTTATCAAGGGAAGAAGACCTTTACCTACCCTTATGGGACTTTGGAATTTAAGAAGACGCCATTTGGGTTGTGCAACGCTCCCTTCACCTTTCAGAGATGCATGATGTTGATATTCTCTGATATGGTGGAAGACACCATTGAGGTGTTTATGGATGATTTTTCTATTGTTGGTGATACTTTTGATGATTGTTTGGTCCACTTTGCCAATTCTGTTCATAGATATAAGGAATGCAATTTGGTGCTAAACTGAGAGAAGTGCCATTTCATGATGAAAAAAGGAATTATGCTTGGGCACAAGATTTCAAAATAGGGAAAAAAGGTTGATAAGGCAAAAATTGAAGTAATTGAGAAGTTTCCACCACCTGCCTCGATGAAGGGTGTTCAGAGTTTTTTAATCCATGCTGGATTTTATAGGCCATTCATCAAACACTTTTAAAAAATTATGAATCCTATTTGCAATATTTTGGAGAAAGAGCTGAAGTTTGATTTTGATGAGGCATAACCGAAGGCTTTTGAGTTCTTGAAAGTGTGGTTGGTGTCATCCCCTATCATAGTGTCCCCCGACTAGTCCCTGCCAGTTGAGATCATGTGTGATGAAAACAGTGTGACTTTAGGCGATGTCTAAGTCTAAAGGTGAGAAAAGTTACTTCACCCTGTGTACTATGCTAGCAAGGCATTAAACCCTGCTCAAAATAAATATACAATAACCGAGCAAGAGTTTCTAGTAGTTTCTTTTGCCTTCAAAAAGTTTTGTCCCTATATGATTGGGACTAAGCTTATTGTTCATATATAAGATGCAACATTGAGATGCCTAATGGAGAAGAAAGATGCAAAGTCGAGATTGATTTGTTGGGTTCTTTTACTGCAAGAATTTGATTTTGAGGTAAAGGACTAGAAAGGCATAGAAAATCAAGTTGCAGATTACTTGTCTAGACTTGAGGAAGAAGTAATGCAGAAAATAGGGGATGTACTTCAAATCAATGTTATTTTTCTAGATGAGAAAATTTTGGCAGCATCGCAAGACCTAATTCCCTAGTTTGATGATTTTGCCAATTACTTGGTAAGTGATCTTGTCTCATAAGACTTGTCCTTTCAGTAGTAAAAGAGATTTATGCATGCGGTAAGGAAATTCTTCTGGGATAAGCCTTATTTATTTAGGATATGTACGGATGGTATGATTCATAAATGTATCCCAAAGGTGTAGATGATGAGTATTCTTGAGGCTTGTCATGCTTCACTTGTTGGGGGTCACCATAGAGGAACCTGTACGAACCATAAAATCTTTCAATGTGGATACTACTGGCTGACAATATATAAGGATGCTCATGACTTTGCAATATCCTGTGACCAATTCCAGTGTCAAGGCAATATTTTGAGGATCCATGAACTCCCTATGACCTTATTCTAGAGTTGGAGCTATTTGACGTGTGGGTTGTGGACTTAATGAATGTGTTTGTGAGATCCTATGGCATGAAATACATTCTGGTTTTGGTTGACTATGTGTTCAAATGGGAGGAAGCGGTGGCTCTCCCTAACAATAAGGTTGAAGTGTCACCGCATTCTAGAAGAAACATATTTTTTTTTCGTTTGACACTCCACGTGCAATAATTAGTGATGAGGGGTTGCATTTCTGTAATTGTTTGCTCAACAGTTTTCTTGAGAAATATGGAGTAACGCATAAGGTAGCAACACCTTATCACCCTCATACAAACGGATAGGTTGAGGTCTCTAATAATGAAATCAAGTCCATTTTGGTGAAGACTGTGAATGCCAACATGATTGATTGGTCAAGAAAGTTGGATGATACATTATGGGACTATCAAACAGCTTATAAAACACCCATAGGTTCCTCACCATATCATCTTGTGTTTGGAAAGTCATGCCACTAGCCAGTTGAACTTGAGCACAAGACACTATGAGCATTCAAAAGGCTGAATTTTGAGTGGCATAATACAACAAAGATAAGGATTAGCAATGTGAATGACTTGGATAAATTTTTACTCCAAGCTTATGAGAGGTTTTCACTATAAAAGGAGAACATGAAGCTGCATCCTAATAAAAAAACCAATAAAATAGTATTTGAGCCAGGTGACCAGGTGTTAATGTATAATTCAAGACTTCACTTATTTCCAGGTAGGTAAAAGTCTAGGTGGTATGGGTTTTTCACTATGGTGAGGGTGTTCCCATATGGTGCTGTAGAATTAAAGCGTGATGGTGAAGCCCCATTCAAAGTGAATGGGAAAAGAGTCAAGAGCTATATGGGCAACATTGAGGAAGTAAAGGTGATTGATGATTTGAGCCTAGGTGAACTCTGAGTACCTAAGGCAACTGTGTCGTGCCAAGAGGTTAAATCATGCATTGTATGGGAGGCAAGCCATAGGGATGGTTGGTGAAATCTGAGTATTTGACCTAGCCAGATGGTGCCACAATGTTAAATCAAGCGCTGTGTGGGATCCAACCCATGTTTTGTACTTATTTGATTATAGGGTAACTTGTGTGTTCAATGTGCAGGGCTGGAGATTGCAGGATAAAATAGAAATTTTTTGTGGTGCTAGTCCAGATGAATCACTTTATGAGTCGTTGTCAAACTTTATGACCCATCTAGGGACATGGAACTCAAACATCTCCCAGGTATTTTGGTTTCTGGTGTCATTACAAATCTCATAACGAGTCATCATTGGTGACTAAGACTCTTGACCTTGAGTCATGATGACTAGAGACCCAGGAGATAATCCAGGAATTAATAAGGGATTCTATGACCCATAGTGTGTGGTTACGATTTGTACTCAAGACTCATAACTAGGCCCTAACATCGCGGACCTAGCGGGTCGACCCAATTTATTCCAAATTAATAACATTAAATTCGAATACCAGATGATTGGTATTCCAATCATTTGAACCTGTTGACTCCCTCCATTCCCAAATTGACTAAAACAACAAAATTTTCATACCATGACATCATATCCAATATTAAACACCTACAAAATCACGAAAAAGCACAAGAACTAGGGCTGAAGAAATTAAGGCATTGATCATGTAACTAAAAGAAGTAAAAATAAGTAAGTTCTGTTCATTTAATTCTTTGTCTATGAATGTAGTAATGAAATGTTATATATTTATTTTGTTTCTTGAGTCAAATATTCACATTAGTGCATCTTGATCCATGTTCTTGAAATAAAGTTGCAATGAAATGAATGAATGGGAGTAAAATTATAATTTTTGCTAATGTTGTTGTTGGGGGATGAATCTTAAGGGATTGAACTTGTCTTGATGAATATTGTTATGTTGGGTTGAAAATTGGAACGCGCTGCTCTAATCATTCATGTTACAGTGGCTATGGGTCTCTTAACGACTCGTAAGGTTACTTAACTAGTCTTTACATCACTCGTAGACACTAGTAATATGATTGATTAGAATAATGTAGGTTCTGTTGACATTAAAACTCATCTCAACGAGTCTTAGTCACATTATACGAGTCGTAGTGAGGAGTCATAATGATTAAAGAGGGTTTAGCATCAAGAAAGTGTTTGTGGTTAGATAATGAGTATTGGTAACGAGTCGTATTATAATATTATGACTCATTAGGAGAACTAATTGCCTGACTAGTGAATACTTATTAGTCATCCTTCTACCTTATGAGTCTCACTATGACTCGTAACAAGAGGTAATGACTAGGACCTTAAGTCATAGTGTTCCCAGTTCCTACTACACTAACACTTCATTTTCTTGTTTATCTTTTCTTTTCTTAAGACTAACTAATGGGTGATGTTTCAACAGGTAACATGTCTCCAAAAACTGATTCCTCAAACAAGATGACACCAAAGAAGAATACCCAAAAGAAACCTACCCCAAAATCTACTCTTCATCTCAGAAATGAGGACACCGGTGAATCAAGTAGTGACCTTGAAGAATATCCAAATATGGGGTAGGTAGAACAAGAGAAAAGTGACCTCAAGTTACGAAAGAAACTGCTGTGAAAGAGACACACCCCCAAGGTCTACATCACAAGTAAAGAACCCTAGCACCTCATTACCCCATTCACCATCATCCTCCAATAAGGATGAAGATGATGATGATAAACAAGAAGAAAATGATAAGGATGTTGGTGAGGAAGAATCAAGCTCCAAAGAAGAGGAAGATGAAAATAGAGGTAATGATAAGAATGATGATGAAGATGGTCCTACATTTGGAGAAGATAGGAGTGAGGAGAGTTGCAGTCTAGTTAAAGAAATACCACTATCATGAGTAACTCCCACTCCACTTTCCATAGAGGCTACTCCGGTGCCAATGGTAAATAGTGGGGGTACCCAAAAATATGAGACCTATATAACAAAGATAGTAGTATAACCTGCAAATGGAAAGCCCCTGAGAAGTATTTATCTTGAGAGAAAGTTGACCATAGCAGGCATATCAGAGATTCCCACCTTTGGTGCCAAATTTAAATAATACAATTTTGAATGGATGACTAGAGAACTAGGTCAATACAATCCAACATTAGTTTGTGAGTTTTATGTTGCATACCAAATAGAGATAAAAAGGCAGAACCCCGAGGGCCAGCTGTAGAAAGGTATAGATCCATTGTGAGATTTCGTGATTTGAGGTGTTCGAGTGATCTTAGCTCAAATGATCTCCTAAGGACTACATGGGACAAAATTTATACTTGCAGCCAACACTGTAGAGATATATTTCCAAGTGGATGGGATAGAGAAAGTGAATGTTGAACAAATAGGTTTAGAAGATAAGCTTGTTCAATTCTAGTGGATGACTGAGATCATTTCCATGGATCGGGAAGAAGCTCCATGGGCACTTGGCGATATCAAATATTTATTATCAATTAAGAAGAGTAGCATGAACCTTTAGGCAAAGTACAGGTGGGACCTAATATGTCACAGGCTAAGTGTCAACTTAACAAACAATATTATGGGCCCAGACAAAGCAGCCCTAATGAAAGGATTTATGGATGGTTACGAGATTGACATGGACAAATAGATTGCTTCCGAGATCAGAGATAGGCGATAAGAATTGACATAGTGATGCCCTTCCCATGACTCTTGATGTAGATATGCATAGATGTGGGAGTAACAGAGCTCCTTGTGATTGATCAGTTTTTGAGGCCGAAGATGAAAACAAATATATTTTTAATCAGAGATATTGATAACCCAATCTCCAGGGTGGATAAATTAGGGGGCTCCTATGATCCAAAGGGATTTTTTAGGATGATGGGCATGGACATGACACCACAGGGTTCACTAAAATAGGTGACACCCCTATTGAGACAATCTAGTCCAAGCCTCAAGCCTCTGATATAGTATGTATATCCCAGACTCGGCCTCAATCATTATTTGTAACACCACGACCAGTCACATCCAAGTCTATTCTTGCCAACTATGTATTAGTGCTACAGTCATTTTTATCGAAGGTACATAAGAAAATGACTACAATGGAGATGAAAGTAAGAATTATTGAATTAGGAGTGAAGCTTTAGGTCTAAAATAAAATATGGAATGAGATGAGAGAGATCCAAGTATGATTTGATGGGTTTGAGCAGCGTATTACCCAGTAGCCGGAGGGGGTACAATACCCAGATTTAGTAGAGGTAAATGAAGAGTTAGCTGAGCTCAAGAAGGTAGTTGATGAGCTGCACACCAGGCTATTTGCCTCGATACCTATCATAGAGGAGATCCTGGTAGAAGAGGAGATACCAAACATTTGGACAGTTAGAGATTTGACCCCTGTGGGTAATGTTGAAGTTGATAAAAGAGGTAGAAAGAGAAACAAGAACAAAAAAAGAAAGAGAAAGAGAACCAAAGAAGAAGATATTGAGATTAAAATTGGAAAGAGTCTTCAGAGTGAGAGGGACCGTGAGAAGAGGATCTAAGAGAAAGTGGTAGGGGTTGGTAGTTTGAAATCCATTGATTCTAATAGTATGAGTAGTAGTACAGTCCCACAACCTGATCCATCTTTGAGTGCACCAGCTATCACTGGTGTCACTGTTGATAAGAGTCTACCGATACCTATTGGGACAACTAATGTTGAGGATAGGACCTAGTCAGAGGTCCTACATATTGATAAGGCTTGATTTGGCACCTAGAGAGCCCAAGCATATCTCTTCCCCTTTATTTGTATTTTTAAATACTCTTCGGATAGTGCATAGGTATTTAGTTGGGGGTGGGGTATATCGCATAGTTGTCTTGGGTTATTGTTGTTGTGTTTATTTTTCTATCAAATATGGTTTAAATATAAAACTGGCTTGTTTTATGATGTTTTGTGTGTGTTATATATGATGTTTAATTGGGAGAAAACTTGGTATCTAAGGCAGTTAACGTTTTGATGATTTGATTGTGCTAATTTTTTTGAATATGTTTGAAAAAATGGTATCCCTCCTTAAAGTTTGACAATTATGTGATTTTTGTATGCGTGTGACTATTGTGAATCTCATAATGGTATTAGAATTAAGGATGTAATAACTGTGGAAAATAATTGCATGAATTGAACATGAAGGAACTAGAAATGTTGTCCTATACAATGTGTATATGAGGTATTGCCCAGTCCCCTGTGTGTGTAGAATCCAAAACTTTCCTGATTAGTCTTGCCTATGTTGTAGGATCGTCAGTTGGGAATGGATCATAGGACTTGTTTGAAAAACCTGTTCATTTTAGCCTAAAATTACCAACCAAATATGAATAAGAATCCCTTGATAACAATTTGAGCCTTAATAGACCTAATTTTTGTTTACACCGATTCACCTTTCAATTAAATTGTAATGAATTTTTTTTTGCCTTGGTCCTCCTTGGACACTATGCACCTCTACTCAAGAAAATTGTCTAAGTTGAGGGTGGCTATCATAGGTGTACACAAAGAAAAGTGGGTATGAAGATGGGGTGTACATAGAAAAGAAAGTAGGGTTGGGTGTGGTAGAAAAAGAAAAATAAGAAAATTGTGAAAAATAAAAAAAGAACAAGAATTTTTTTTTGTGAAAAATGAGAAAAAAGAATAAAAGACCACACCCAGTTTGAACAGGTAGAAAAATAATAAAAAGGGAGAAACAAGGGAAGATTGAAAGAAAAGTTGGAAAATGAGTGGACCCCAAAGTAATTGTAGTGTCAAAGAGGCTTAGTCTCTAAAAATATTCCTGATTATACCATACCGGCCCCAATCTTATGTTACAAGCCAAATAAAGTACTATAATGATCCTAACCCGACTTTCTGAAAACTAAGGTAAAGAAAATAAGTTCAAGCCTATGGCATTTTATGCACACTATGGAACTCTTTTGTGAGCGAGAGATTCTCTTGACCATCCCTGTATTATCACGATAAATCGATATGAGTGAATGGGACTTCTTTGACAGTGAGGGTACATGGGTTGCGTTGTTAGATTATTTATTTGTTTAGGTAGTGTAACTTGTGTATATGTCTAGCTTTTCGTTGCTAATATAATGCCCTCACATAATTTCCATGTGTCATATTGCTGTACTCCATCTATATACACAGTTGGGTTTTGAAAGTCTAGAAATAGGACAGGGTACTGTATTATGAACTAAAGTTGAGAATTGACTGCCAAAGGTATTTTAGGATCTTCCTATTTAAGGATCATGTTTGTGTTTCTTTTTTCTTTTACCTGACGACATGAAAATGTTCTAAGTTGAAGGTGTTGATGTGCTATGGAAACATGGGACATTCAACTCTTAAAATGGTGAAATTATGCATTGACTTAGGTCATTTCGTCAGATATGATGTGTGTTTTATGTGTTTTGTAGGGAAACTAGGTTAGAAATGGTATTGAACTAAAAAGGAGAAAAGAAAGTGCTAAAAAGTTGAAGTATTAGTCAAGTTATAAGTCGTTAAGTCACATTATGACTCGTTGCCAGACTCGTACAGATAACAGTGGGCAAAGCAAATTTTTTGAAGTGATGTCATAGAAGACTACGAGTTGTATAGTCAGACTATGACTCATAGTGTGAAACCGTACTGAGACCAATGTAAAAAATACTGAAGGCTGATGCTTCAGTGGTAACGAGTAAAGACCACGAGTAATAAGGACTGACTACAACTCGTGGTGAGAAGTCGTAAAGAGAACAAACTTAAGAGGCCTGAAGATGAAAAGCTACTGGAGTGACTATGAGTAATAACATACCACTCGTATGGTGACTTTATGAGTTGTAACCACTAAGATGAATGAGAGCTACAACAACCAACAATGAGTCATTACAAGACATAATGACTCGTTGCCAGAGGAATAACCATTAACGACAAAGATTTTTTGTTTTTTAATTAGATTTTCTTTGTTGTTTTGAGATACTATAAATACCCTAGGGTTATTCCTCTTTTATGTTACGGACATTTGACATTTTTTCACTTACATTGACTTCTTGATACAATTTTTCTTGGTTTTCTTGGTTTCGTATTCAATTAAAGATCTTGGATTTTATTCTTTCATCTTTGCGAAATTAATTACATGTCATTTTTATTGATTCCTATGGATTTTTGCATGATCATTAGTGGCTAATTTCCTTGACTAGGGTTGTGGGAAACTTTCCGGATTAAAAACATATGGGAAGTGGGATATTTATTTATTGTGTTGTGACTATGTGTATTGTAAAATTCGTCATATTAATTGTTCCCCAAGAAACTGCAAACACTTGGGAATTGCCTATAGTCAAGAACATCCTCACAAAGGAGTTTGAGATTGGGAAAAAAAGATTATGAGAGTGATTCAAGACTATCAACCCTTGTCTAATGAACTAGAGACTCAAAAGGTAATAGTTGTATTGGGGTCAAGGACAAGGGACAGTAAGGCTACGCCCTGAGACTCAAAAGGTGAAGGGTGAGATTTATCAAGGCATTCACAAGACGGTTGTTGATACATAGCTAGTCAGAATTTACATGTAGAGAAATAGATTAGCTGAATTGAACACGAGAAGCTTTCGGAGTTAAGAAGCCAGGGGGAACATAGTCCTATTATTCGTCTTCTATTGTTTACAACCTCAAGCACTCAAGTTTGGCTACTTGTTACTTTTTGACTTAAAATTCCCCCTATTTAATTTTCCGCATTGCCCGTGATTTCATCAAGTTTGAGAGATAACTCCATACATTTCCTATGGGTTGGACCCCAACCTGGTTTGGGTACTATATTTGACATCGACCTCAACATACTTCTTTGGAGGTTGTTTTTAGGAAACATCAAGACTTAAAAGGTAAAGGGTAAAATTTATTAAAGGCATTCATAAGATGGTTTGTGATATTATCTTATCAGATTCTGCATGCAAGGTATTGGGATAGTTTGGTGGAGCACAATAATCCTAGGAGTTAGGAAATCAGGGGGAACACAATCCTAGTATTCATCTCATTTTGATTTCAACCAAAGTGACCGGGATTTATTACTCTTGATATTATTTTAAAAAAATCCCCTCATTTACTTTTGTACATTTTTAGCTACTTCAGCAAATCTGTGAGAGATATTCAACCTATTCTCTATAGGTTAGACCTCAACCATTGTTAGGTTATATAATTAATAGTGATTGCATTATATTTCTTAGAGGTATAGTTTTAGGTGACATAAAATTTTGGCACCGTGGTCAGGGAATACAGTTATAGATTGATTTAGTTCTTGGTCATTACTTTTCTCTTATTCTTAGGGTGTATTTCAGTGTATGGCCAGTACTCAAAGTCAATGCAATCCATTGATCCCACCTAATCCAGAGCTTGAAAAAACCCTATGACAAAATCATAGAATGTTAGAACACAATCGTGAAGCTCATTATGAGTTGCCTCAAGATGATCGAATAGACTTAAGTCTATAACCTCTATAGAGAGTTTAAGAGATGGATGGAAAAACTACTATGCAGTTACTGGATGAAGATAAAGCGAGGAGGGATACGACTGCACATCGTGTAGCTTAACAGGAAAGGTTAAGAAAGAAAGAACAAAGTCGAGTAGAACTCAACAGAGGTAGAAGAGATAGAGTCCAAGTACCCCCAACTTTTTAATACTTTCCAGCATATGATGATTTGGAGAAAGAATTGGGGGCATGTTGATCCTTTAAAGATAGGGTCTATCTTCCTTTCTAAATTACCCTAAGGAGTGAAGTTTGATATTATGAGTGCTATGATTCAGCTGCTCAATTTGAAGGGTATGTTTGCTGGTTTGTCGAGTAATGATGCAAACCTGCATGTCATGAATTTTGTTGGGATCTATACTTCGTACAATTTACCTAGGGTTATTAAGAAAGCTTTGAGACTCAAGTTGTTCCCATTATCTCAGACTAGGGAAATGATATTTTGGATAGGGTAACTACTTCACTAATTGGAATAAGTTGTAGAAATAGTTCTTGGATTAATTCTTCTCTCCTTCTAGAATGTTGTAGTTGAAGGACGAGATCTATAATTTTAGGCAATTTCATTTTGAACCACTAATGAGGCATGGTTGAGGTTCACCAAGAATTTTTTGATAGTGTTGAATCACATGATTTTGGGGAGGGATTTTCTTGAGATATTCTATAGAGCCCTGGATGCTAATACGAAAGTTGTTGCGAATACTATTACTAGTGGATCCTTCATGAGTCTGCATTAGGAGTTAGCTTAAGAAATCTTAGACCGTGACTCTATGACCAACTGGGGGTGGCATACTCAGAAGGCTGAAAGAAGACCTGGTACTTATGCTATTGGTGCTTCCAGTATGTAGAGCATCGTAGATGATATAGTGGCTCAACAGGTTGCATAGTTGAGGAAAAAGATTGGGTTATTAACCAAGAAATTTACATCTTTGAGTTCAGAAAAGGTGAATGTTATTGGTGCATAGGGTAAAGCAACTAAAATATATGATTTAGATATTGAGGAAGAGGCAAAGTACCTAGTTAGATAGATGACGAGTTTTTGAGCCAGGGGCAAGGGTCAAATTAAGACTCTTGGCACTTGAGGCAAGGTAATCAAGGTTGGAACTATTATGTGGAGAGATATAACAATCAAAACAAAGAAAGAAATGGTCACTAAAAAAGAAAGGATGACTATAAGGAGAAGAGTTGTTCATATGTTCCACTGGGGAATTGCGATTCTAATTCAAGGATGGAAGAACTACTTCCAATGTTGGTGAATGGTTTAGAGAATCAAGAAAATTTCATTAAGGAGATTAAGATAGAAATATTGTGATTGACCCAAAAAGTAGAATTTCTTGCCACTACGATTACACAGATTGAGCATCAGTTTAGTCAAATATCAAGAACATTGAATCTGTATCAACTAGACACTCTTTAGAGAAACACTTTGCAAAATACAAAGAATGATGGTTATCGTTTATCTATTACTAATTAGAGCGGTAAGTCTACTATCGATCCACCCATTACTTTGATTAATGAAGTGAGCAATGAACTTGTGTATATTGATGATGCATCTTAAGCAGAACAAAAAAAATTGGTAACTACTGGTGAGTCATCATAAAATTAATGAGTGTAAGGAAACAAGATAAAAAAAATAAAGATAAGCGTAAGGAGGACCAACCAGTCTTAAAGCCTATTCCATGACCTCCCCTACCTTTTCCTCAAAGGTTGAAATAGAAAAAAAAAAAAAAGAGTATAAGAAATTTATTGCTATGCTAAAGGAGTTGAGTACGAACATTCGTCTTCTTGAGGCTCTTGAGTATATACCTGACTATGTATAATTTATAAAGGATTTGGTGACAAAGAAGAGAATTGTCAGCTATGAGGATATTCGTGGTTTACATTATTATAGTGTGATTACATCTCGATCACTTGTGAAAAAGAAAGGTGACCTCCGAGCCTTTTCCTTGTACGATTGGGTCATCTAGATTTGCCAAAGCCTTGTATGACTTAGGTGTAAGAACTAACTTGATGCCATTGATAGTGTTCAAATAGTTGGGCTTGACACCTCCCAAACCAATAATGATGTAGTTATTGATGGCAGATCGTACGATGAAAAACCTGTGGGCATATCATTTGGTGTTTTAGTAAAGGTGGACAACTTCATCTTTTTGTCCAACCTTGTTGTCTTAGATTGTGAAGTTAATTTTGAGATGTACATAATTTTGGAGAGATCATTCTTGGACATGAGTAGATGATTGGTGGATATGGAAAGTGGTGCTCTTAAGTTTAGGGTAAATGATGAGAAAGTCATATTTAATATTTGCAAAACCATGAAGCTGCTGACTGATATTAGTGTACTTTTGATAATAAGCTATGTTGATGGCCCTATAAGCTAACCCTTTGGATACCTTGATGAAGTCTGAGTAATCAAGGTACACACGTCATGCTGCGATGTTGAATCAAGCACTGCTTTTGAGACAACTCGAGGTATCTTATTATTTTTATATTTTTGATTATTTATGTTAATGTGATTAATGTTAGATCTGTGCACCTAAGGTTCCACAGGTATGTTCCTAACCATTTTGCTTTGTAGCTTCCCAATGCATTAGGGACAATGCATGTCTATTTGATAGAGGTGGGGCTACTTGTGGGTCTATATCCTTTTGGGGTTTTTGTTGTCGTATATCTTTTCCCTAGAGTTTGTTCTTAGTAGAGACGACATATTTAGTATATTTTTTGCTTGTGTCATATATGTGTTATGTTTTGTTAATGTTTAATTAAGATAAAAATAAAGAATCTATGGCAGTTAACATATTTTATCTGTTTTTAAGTAGTTTGAGAAAAAATGGTAACCCTCTAAAAAGATTTTGTGAACTGTGTGATGTGAATATATGTCTGACCATTGTGAATCTTGTTATGGCATTAGGATTAGGGACAAAATAATAATAGCTTAGCATTTGCATGAACTGGATATGTAGTAATTGGTAATAAAACCCTGTACCATACGTGTGTAAGATACTTACTTAGTTTCCTTTGTGTATTTAATCTAGAACTTTCCCTGTTAGTCTTTCCTAGGTTGTAGGATAGTTGGTCAAGACATGATCATAGGCCATTTTAATTGAAATTAGTCCACTCTTAGCCTAAATGACCATCCAAATGTTAATAAGTATCCGCTGATCCCTGAATTTGAGCCTATATTAACCCATTTTTTTTAATTTTACCTTCCCAAAGTCGATTACAATGAACCTGTTTTGGCTCTGGTACCTCCTTGGACATTGTACACTCCAACTTAGTCAAAGTGCTTAAGTTGAGTATGGCTATCATAGGGGTGATTAGCTAGAATTAGTTATTAAGAAGGGTTTGAATAAGAAAATAGGAAGTAGGGTTGGGTGTAGTTAAAAGAGAAAAAAATAATAAAAGAGAAAAGAAAAAATAAAAAAAATTGAAAAAGGAAAAGAAAAAGAGAGAATAAAGAAATTGCACCCAACCTGAACAAGCAATAAAAGAAAAAAAGTAGAAATAAGAGAGGAATAAAAGAAAATTATGGTTATGAAGTAGACCCTGAATGTAATTATGGTGTCAAGGAGGGTAAGTCACTAGTTCTCAAATGTACCATACCAGCCCCCAAGCCTACATTAAAAGTCAAATAAAGTCCTACAGTGATCATAGTCTAATTGTTCGAATAACTAAGGTAAATAAATAAAAGACAAACCTATGCACATTAATTGAAACTTCTTTTACGAGTGTGAATGTCTTGACATAGAACCTTGCATTGACATGTATGATATGATAGTTTGAGAGATAAGACTTCTTTCTGTGAGGGTACATGGGTTGTGTTGCTACCCATTTATCTGTCCGTGTAATGTAACTTGCATGTATGCTTGATTTTTGTTGCTAATGTAATGCCTTTGTGTCACATTGTTGTGCTACATAGATCCAAAAATTTGGTTTTAAATATTTAGAAATAGGAAGAATGATGTTTTGAGTTGAAATTGAGTTGACTATCATATGTGCCTTAGGTTTCTCTTAGTTAAGCCTCGCGTAGTTTTGTTATGTGTTTGTCGCTTGAGGATATGCTAATATTCTAAGCTGAGGATATTGATGTGACATGGTTTCATGGAAATTTTGATGCTTAAAACAAGGGAGTTATGTAAATACTTTAGTCTTTTAGTTAGATGTGATGTCTTTTTAAGGCAATTTTATAGGAAAATGGGTTTTTGAGCAGAGTAGGAGAAAAAAGATGATGAAAAGTTGTAGGAGACTACTTACCGACCCACTTACTGGTCGTAGGTGGTACTTAAGCCCATGGTAAGTGGGGTTGTAAGTAGTAGAATACAAATTCTGAAGCTTGATATTTTTTGCTCTACTACTTACCTAGGAACTTAATAGAGGTAAGTACTACCTACTGGACATAGGTATCTAAGGTAAGTAGATGAAGTAAAGTTTTGAAACTTGATTTTTTTCTCTGTTACTTACCTAGGAACTTACCAGGGGTAGGTACTACCTACTAGTCGTAGGTACCCAGGGTAAGTACCAGAAGTGAAATTTTGAAAGTTGATTTGTTTGCTGCTACTTACCTAGGCACTTAACGGAGGTAAGTACTACCTATGATCAGTAAGTGGGGACATAGGTAGGTGATGACCTAGTTTTCCTGGTTTATTTTGGATAGGAATTTTAGGGTTTCTAAGGTAACTATAAATAACCTATTGATGTGTTATGTAGTGATCGTTCAATTTTTGTTTTTCCACTTATTTTATCTGTTAGAGCTTTTACATTGCTACCCAAGTCATTTATGACTTGTTGGGAGCGACAATTCGATTACCGAGTAGTTCATCTCGTTTTTAGAGAAAATTACCTATTTTGAATTCTTTGTTGGTTCCAATTAGCCACCAGGTTTAAACTTTATTAAAACGACCTTGAATTCGAATTTTCACTGCTCCAATAGCTCCGAAATGTCAATTTTAGGCTAGGTAGACCTTTGGTTTAGGTACCCGAACTCATTTCGACCTATTGGTCGGAAAGTTAAGAGAATCATATAAGGGCGTGATACCTACACTTGGTTGAAAAGAACTTCCACATAAATTTTTAGTGTTTCATCATTTCTGAAATGTTGAATTTGGTATGGTTACATTGTTTGTTTGCATATACGGGGTTTTGAATAAATTTTGTGCACCCGATCGAGCCCATTTTAGACTTGGAAAATCTGGTGCAGCAGGTTTCTGGCGCACCATAATAAAGGCCCTTTGGACCACGATCGCGACTCCATATGAAGAGGATATATTGCAATCGCAAATAGGTATTGTGATCATAACTCATGTCATAAATGGAAGATGGTGCGATCGCAAGGCCTCAGGTCATGATTGTGACTACCGAGGACTTGGATTGGGTATAAGAGGACCCCTTTTCTATGATTTTGTCCATTCATCATCACTTCTTGTGAACAAACAACCCTATGTAGTGTAAGAACTTAAAATTGAAGCTTGGTGTTGATAGAAAATCTAGTGTAACATTTATTTTCGCAATTATCTTCCAATTTTAGGTATGAATTCACCCTTTTCTTGGTGAAATTCCTTAATTTATTGCTCAAAACACCAAAACCTTTAGTTCTTTATTTTAGCTCAAATTTAGCTTTGTTTTTACCCATTTATAAGGGTAACGATTCCTTGAGCTTGATATTATGTTGGGTTAGTTTCGAGAATTTGATTTTCTTAAGTGGAACCCACATGGGGGTTTCGTATGATTTTTGGACCCGAAGTATAATGGTGCAATATGGATATTGTTATTCTTGTAATGATTAGTAGAATGTTTTTTGATAGCTTGAAATCTAGAGGAGGCTTCTCAAAAGGGGAAAATGGTAGTTTAGTGGTTCGTTAAGCTTTCTTCAACATCGAGGTAGGCTAGGATTATACCTTGTTAGATTGAGTTATTTCATAGTATTCTTATGATATTATGTTAGATTTGGGATGTGTTTTAGGTTTTGGATTTATGAAAGAAAAGACTTGGGTTAGTTGGACCGTTTAGGCTAATTTAAAACCATAGGGTTGAGACACTTGACTTGTTTCCTTATGCCTTAGGTTTATTGGACTTCACTACTCATGTTTAGAATGAGAATGCCTTAGATTGCTTAAGATTAAGTAAAATGTTATAGTTACTCATGCTTAGGTTAAGTTGGCCTTAGTTTCTTACACTAATGCAGGTTGTCTTAGTTTCCCTTAGAATTAGCTAAAGTGCTTGAGAAGGATCTCTACCTTAAAAAAATTTTTGGCTTGCTATTCATCTAAAAATAGATATTAGATACACTTAAGCCTAGTTCTGATAGAGTTTTCCTAAAATAGAACTTGAGGATTAGAAGTGGACTCTTAACCCACTTTAGTCTATGACACACGATTATTTTTGGGAACTTTTTTCACGTATTAGACTTTGGAAATATGTATTAAGAAAATATTGAGAAATATTGATAGTTCATTGTTATGTTAGTTAATACGAGGATTGACTCCTATTGATTTTTTTTTTATCATTTTTGCTATTGGTGATACTTCTTATGAAGTTGATTATATACATATAACCAGTTTGAGTCCAAAAGAGGATTATATTATTGATTATATAAATATACCCTATTTAAGTCTAGAGGATGAGTATGACACTATTGATTATTTTATGGTTCAATTTTGTCTATTGATTATTTGTCAGTTCGAGTTCAAGTTTGGATATTGATTATATTTATTAGTTTGAGTCTGGATATGCATAATATGCTTTGATGACATACTTTATATGATTGATGATGTTGGGGTGGGAGATTGGAGGTAGTTATTTGGCTAAGTTGGAAAATACGGAAATGGTTATAATGTGGCAAAGAATAAATGGACTTAAGTTCTACACAATGACTAGTTGGCAATTGATGGTTAGTTAATAAATTATGATTAGTGGTTATATGATGAGTAATCAATAATTGAATTAATGATAAGAAATGGATAGTTGATAAATCGTGACTAGTGTATGAATGATGATAATGTTGCTATATGGTGATAAAATCTGAAATGATGGTTAAACAATAATGAATGTTAGTTATAATATTGGTTGATTGCTTTATTTTATCCTTGATTGTGCTCTCAAGGCGTATGGGAGTCAGTGATGCGTTATTTACTTTTTCGCATCAATTAGCGTATAGGAGAAAATTTTATAGTTTGTGATTGCTTGTGTGATGTTATGTTACTTTATGTCATTATTCTAGTTTATCTACTTATTTTGTACAACGAAATTAGAGATAATTCAAGTTTGTTTCTGTACCTTGACTTAGTTATGTTAGCTTGCATTTTATCATACATATATCATGATTTAGCTCAATCGACAGATGATTCCTACTGAGTACCGATTGTTTTGGTACTCATACTATATTTCTATACCTTTTGGTGCTGATCTAAGTACTAGTTGTTGCCGTTGATCAACATTTGTACGGTAATTGATTTCCAGAGATAGTGTGAGCTCTTGGAGTTTGAGTCTCCTATTTCGCTCTATTTTTTATATTTAGTCTTTTATTTTTGAGACAGATGTATTGACTACTTTAGATATTTGTGTTGTATTCTTATTGCTAAATGCTCTTGTACTTGCTCTACTAGGCTGTGGGATGGTATCTTGTATTGACTGCCTTTATCTATTTAGAACACGTGGCTTATTTATATATTGTGTTCTTTAAATTCACCTATATTGGAGAATTTTTCACCAAATTAACCCATTACGTTAGCTCCGAGTAATGGTTTTTCTTACCTACTACCGTGGTTTAGTAGGTTCCATCATGACTCATAAATCGGGTCGTGATAAATTAGTATCAGAGCCTAGTTTTCACTGGCATTGTGGTACAAGAGCAAAGTTCTAGTAGAGTCCTGTAGATTGGAATGGTGAGATTTATTTCCTATCTTCAAGAGTTTTTGTGACATTCTTAGGAGTTCTTCACTTCTTTCACTCATATCGTGCTAAGAGTCTGAGTTTGTTTTTAAGGTATTCCTTTGACTTTACTCTTTCACAGATGGCCAGGCATGTGCTACTTCTATGCGAGATGAGGGTCTCGATATCGGGCCTAGGTATCTTACTCTTGTTCATGGAAAAACTTGAGTTGAATAATCACGTGATGTGTCCTCAGTCAGGGGAAAGTATAGGCGGCATTCCCTATACCCTATTCCTATTCCTAAGCCAAAGATTCTTCTTCACCAGCTAGCAGTTGGATAGGGACCATCATAAGATCCACCAGGTTTGATTTCTTCTTCAGTGCTCAAAGATACATTGGTTCAACTTTTAGGTTTAGTTGGTGGTGTGCATTCTGATGGCGCACAGTCTACTGATCAGAGTGGTACTAAGGCGGGGGCACAACCTATAGTTGCAGCTCCTAGAGTTGAGGTTTCTCCTACACTGATAGTTATTCAACCAATGGTTTCTTAGCCTACTATGTCTTATGATGAGTAAATGATATTGGGTAGATTCTTAATATTAGCTTCGTCTAGGTTATCTGGTGCTTCGGGAAAGGATGCATATGATTTTTTGATTTTTTATGATGATATGCTTTGTAATTTGTGCCTTATTGAGACTTATGATGTGGATTGTACCATATTTCAATTGGACTTGGCTTTTTGACATTGGTGGAAAGGTTACGTGGATTCTAGACCAGTTGGATTTTCTTCTTAGTTATGGACTTAGTTCTTTGAGGTATTCTTTGAGAAGTACATGACTTGCAGCCTTAGAGATCAATTGATGGATTGTTCTCTTGATTGAAATAGGGCTCCATGACAGTTGTAGAGTATGTGGCTCATTTTCACGAGTTGGCTAGGCAAGCAACTTCAATTTTGGATACTAGTATGAAAGAGTTTGCTGCTTTGGTAGAGGGTTGATACTTCCCATTCATATGCCTACTTAGAGTTTAGGCATTTTGCTAAGGTGTCAGACCATACTCGTGTGATGAAGGAGATGCATCTTATGGCCCAAGGGGGAAACTGGTTGAGTCCTAGATATCTAAGTTATTTCAGTTGTAGATGTAGTAGTTCCCAATTTAGGGTTCGTAGTTCTCATAGTGGGTATTCTCTACATCCATCCTATCAGCCTCAGAGTTACCTCAGCCGACCAGTTCAGGAAGCTCTGCAGGTTACTGATGGAGGTCAGTATAGTTCCAGAGATCACCCTAGTCAAGGTAACGGTCATACTTTGAGGGGGTCATCTTCTAGTCATTCTAGTGTAGTGGTTACCCTAGGTCAGCTGGATCTGTTGGTTCTGGTTCACCTCAAGTTTTATGTTATTCTTATAGAGCTCCTGGTCACTATTCATAAGAGTGCCCTAGTCATGGAGTGATTGTTATTTTAGATCAGGGTGCTTTCCCTATTAAAGTAATTCATGCCTCAGCGAACGGTAGTTCTCATGGTGACTGGGGTGATTCCCAGGTTACTCAAGGAGGTTATCATGATGGCATGACAGAATGTCAGTCAGGTGCCCAACCAGGTGGCGGGCGTGGTCATTTTTATACAGTACTTGCTAGGTTCGAGGCTGAGACTTTAAATACTATTGTTATAGATACAATTTTGGTGCCTCTAGTCGGCCCTTACTTTATTCGACCAGAGATCCATTTATTCTTATATATCTGCTTATTATGCACCATGGTTGGAGTTGTCTTATGATTTATTATCTGTGCCATTGTATGTATCTACTCCTATGGATGATTCTTTAGCAGTGGATTGGGTTTTCAGATCATGTATTGTGACCGTTAGAGATGTTGATACTTTTGTTGATCTTATTATTCTGGATAAGGTGGATTTATATATGATTCTGGGTTTGCACTAGTTATCCCACTATCATGTGATCATGGATTGTTTTACTAAGACCATTACCTTAGATATGTTCGGCGTATCCCCAGTTGTGTGGTAGAGAGAGGTTAGCCGTGAGTCAATGGGGATTATTTCTTATATTTATGCTAGGAGACTTATTTCGAGAGGTTTTGAGTCTAATCTCACTTATATTTGTGATACTAGTGTGCAGAGTCCATTACATGACTCTATTTCTATAGTTATGAGTTTCTTAATGTGTTCCCTACTTACCTGCCTAGTATTCCCCCTGTCTGTGAGATTGAGTTTTCTATTGATATCAATCCATGCACCCAACCTATTTCTATGGTACCTTATAATACGGCTACTGCCAAGCATAAGTAGTTGAATTCTACACTTTAGGATCTTTTTGGTAAGGGTTTTATTAGATTGAGTATGTCTTCTTAGAGATCTCTTGTGTTGTTTGTGAAGAAGAAAGATGGCTCCATGGGTATGTGTATTGATTATAGGTAGCATAATAAGGTGACGGTGAATAACCATTATCCTATAACTCACATTGATGGTTTGTTTGACTAGATTTAGGGAGCAGTAGTGTTTTCTATGATTTATTTAAGATCTGGTTATCATAAGTGGATTCGGGATGAGGATATCCCAAAGACAACCTTTAGGACCTTTTATGATCTCTATGAGTTCTTAGTGATGTTATTTGAGTTGACTACTACCCCAGCCACGTTCATAGAGTTGATGAACTGAGTATTCATGCATTATTTGGAATCCTTTGTGATTGTGTTCATCAACGACATCCTTGTGTATTTGAGGAGTAAAGAGGAGCATCACAATATTTGAGTATTGTGCTCTAGGATTTGAGAGATCATGTTCTTTTTTCCAAGTTCTCCAGGTGTGAGTTTTGGCTTGATTCAGTGACATTTCTTGTACACAAGGTGTCTAAGAATGGTATTATGATAGACCCACCTAAGATTTAGGCGATTCGTGAGTGGGATAGACCTACATCTCCAATTAAGGTCTGTAGCTTCATTGGTTTTTCCAGTTGTTATATACATTTCAATAAGGGTTTTGTTACTATTTCATTACCTATGACCAGATTAACTCAGAAAAAGGTTCCTTTTTTATGGTGTAAGGAGTGTTAGTTGAGCTTTGGAAAGCTTAAGGATTTCCTTACTTTAGTTCCTATTTTAGATCTTCTTGTTGAGGGTGAGGGATTCACCATATTTTGTGATGATTTTGGTGTTCGTATAGGTTATGTTTTGATGTAGTAGCGTTATGTCATTGTTTATTCTTCTAGACAGCTTAAGGTGCACAAGCGCAACTACCCCACTCATGATTTAGAGTTAGCGGTGGTAGTTTTTGCCCTTAAGATTTGGAGGTATTATCTTTATGGTATGCATTATGAGATTTTCATGGATCATTGTAGTCTTTAACATCTTTTGACCCAAAGGGAGCTTAATGCTAGACAACTTAGATGGATGAAGTTGCTTAAGGATTATGTACTTCCATCTTCTATCATTCGGGCAAGGCAAATGTGATAGCGGATGCCTTGAGTCAGATGGTAGAGAGTATGGGTAACTTAGCTTGTATTGTAGTTCCTTAAAGGCCATTGGCATGGGACATCCAGTCCTTAGCTAATTTTATGGTTTGCCTTGATATTTTAGACCCTAGGAGGATTCTTGCAAGTGTTTAGGCAAGGTCTTTTTTATTTGAGCAGATTTGGGACCATCAGTTTGAGGATAGTAAGCTTTGCTTCCTTCGTGATCAGGTGTTAAGTGGTGAGTCTGAGAGGAACACCATAGATTCTGAGGGTGTTTTGAGGTTTGATGGCCATATTTGTTTTTTGAGGATTGATGATTTGATTCTTTTGATTTTTGCATGTGGCTCACAACTCTAGATATTCCATTCATCCCAGCATAACCAAGATGTATAGAGATTTAAGGTAGCATTATTGGTGGAGTGGTATGAAGAGAGATGTTGTAGAGTTTGTAGCTCGTTTCCTATCATATCAGCAGGTGAAGACTGAGCATCAGTGACTAGGTGGTTTGGCTCAAAGGTTACTTATTCCCGAGTAGAAATGGGAGCGAATTACCATGAATTTCATTAGTTATTTTCCTCGCACTTCTTATGGTTTTGATGGTATTTGGTCCATTGTAGATCGTTTAACCAAGTCATCATAATTCATTCCTATTCAGATGTCCTTTAATGATGAGAGATTAGCCCATATCGATGCACGTGAGATAGTCTATTTACATGGTGTGCCCATCTTTATATTTTCAGATCGTGGTTCTGTGTTTACTTTGAGATTTTGGAGAGTATTTCAGGAGGATTTTGGCACTTAGGTGGATCTTAGTAAATCCTTTCATCAATAGATAGATGGTCAGTTGGAGCAGAAAATTTAGGTTTTTAAGGATATGCTCCGAGCCTCTGTTATGGATTTTGGAGGCTAGTGGAGTAACACTTATCCTTTGCATAATTTGCACACAATAACAGATATCATTCAAGTTTTGAGAGAGTGCCTTTTGAGGCTTTGTATGGTAGGATAGGTCGTTCTCCGATTGGATGGTTTGAGACTTCTAAGGTTAGGCCCCGTGGTACCGATTTGCCTCAAAAGTCGTTGGATAGAGCCAGGGTGATTCAATGTAGGTTAATAGTGGATCATAGTAGGAAGAAGGCCTATGCAGACTGTAGGATTCATGCCTTGAGATTAGGAGTTAGTGATAGTGTATTCCTATGTATATCTCTCATGAAGGGTGTGATGAGGTTTGGGAGAAAGGGCAAGCTCAGCCCTAGATATTTTAAACATTTTGAAATTCTTTGTGCAGTTGGTGAGGTGGCTAATAAGTTAGATGTACCTCTAGATTTTTCCGTTGTTCATCCAGTTTTCCATGTATCCATGTTGCGGCAATATATTTTTGATCCGTCTCATGTGTTTAGATGTGACTCAGTCCAGTTGGATTAGTGTTTGACCTTTGTAGAGGAGACGATGCTCATTTTGTCTACTAAAGTTGGTGGTTGTGCACTAGAGAGATTGTTGTATTTAAGGTTTATTGAAGGCACGGTCCAGTGGAGGAGGCCACTTGGGAGATCGAGAGAGAGATACGGACCCAATATCCTACCTGTTTGAGACTTCTGGTATATCCTAATCCTTAACTTTCGTAAATAAAAGTTCCTTTAGTAGTGGATATTGTAATAATCCTTTAGGTCATTTTCCATGTTTCCACTTATTTTTGTCTTTAATGATTTTCCATATCTTCCCCAAGTAATTTATGACTTACTGGGACTAACAGTTCGATTATCGGGTAGTTTATTTGTTTTTTAGAGTCAATTCCCTATCTTTGAAGTCTTCACTTGTTCCAAATGGCCACTAGGTGAAAACATCAGTAAAATAACCTCGAATGTAAATTCTGACTACACCAGCACCTCTACAATATTGATTTTTAGGGCAGGTAGACCTTTGGATTGGGTCCCAAGGCACCCGAGCTCATTCTGACCTATTGGTCAAAATGTTAAGAGAAAGAAATATGAGTGTTGGACCCACACTTGGTCGAAATGATCCTAGATGGAAATTTTGAGTGTGCCAGAGCGTTCGAAATGTTAAATTTTGTATAGTTACATAGTTCGTTTGCATATATGGTATTCTAAAAGAATCCCAAAAATATAGTTGAACCCATTTTGGACATGGAAAATATGGTGCACCGCGATAACAGAACTTTGGGTGATGATCGCGAATCTGCGTGTATAGGAGATGCCAAGATTACAAATAGGTGTTGCAATCACAACTCATGTTGCAGACGGAAGATGGTGCAATTACGAGGCCTTAGTTCACGATAGCGATTGTCGAGGACATAGACTATATGTAAAAGGACCTTTTTTCCATGATTTTGCCTATTCTTCATCACTTTCATGAGAACTAAGAACCCAAAATAGTGTGAGAACTTAAAATTTAAGCTTGTTGGTGATTTGGAACTAGAGTAACATTTATATTCACGATTATCTTCCGATTTGAGGTAAGAATTCACCCTTTTCATGGTGAAATTCCTTGATTTATTGCTCAAAACCCCAAAACCTTTAGGGCTCGATTTTAGATCCAATTTAGTTTGGTTTTCACCCATATATGAGAGTAATGATTCCTTGAGCTTGATATTATGTTGGGTTGTTTCAGAAATGCAATTTCTGTAAGTGGGACCCACATGGAATTTTTGTATGATTTTTGAACCCGAAGCATAATGGTGCAATATGGTTACCATTAATCTCATAATGATGAGTAGAATGTGTTTTTGATATCTTGACATCTTGAGGGGGCTTCTCAGAAGAGAAAAGTAGTGGTTTAGCAATTCGTTGTGCTTTCTTCGGCATCGAGGTAGGCTAGGTTAATCCCTTGTTAGATTGAACTATTCCATAGTATTCTTATTATATTATGTTAGATTTGGGATGGGTTTTAGGTGTTGCATTTAGAAAATGCAATTCTTGGGTTAGTTGGACCATTTAGGTTAATTTAAAATCGTAGGGTTGAAACACTTAACTTGTTTCCTTATGCCTTAGGTGGATCAGACTTCATTACTTATGTTTAGCAAGAGAATGATGTAGATTGCTCAACATTAGTAATGTTCTAGTTGCTGATTATTAGGGTAAATTGGCCTTAGTTTTTACACTAATGAAGGTTGCCTTAGTTTCCCTTGGAATTAGCTATAGTGCTTGAGAAAGATCTCTACCTTAGGGAAAATTATGGATTTCTATACATCTAAAAGTGGATATTAGATGCCTTAAGCCTAGTTTGGAAAGATTATGCCTAAAATGGAACTTGAGGATTAGAAGTGGACTCTTAACCCACTTTACGCTATGACCCATGGTTAGTTTTGTGAACCTTTTACGCTTATTAGACTCGTGGAAATGTGTACTTAGGAAATATTGGGAAATCTTGATACTTTATAGTTGTGTTGGTTAATGTAAGTATTGATGACTACTGATTTTGGTATTATTTTTGCTATTAGTGATACTTCTTATGATATTGTTTTTTTTTCTCTATATATAGATCCAGTCCTGATTCGGAAGAGGATTATGTTGCTGATTATATAAATTTACCCATTTTGAGTTCGGAGAATGATTATGGCACTATTAATTGTTTATCGGTTCAAGTTTGGCTATTGATTATTTATCGGTTCGAGTCTGACTATTGATTATAATTACCGATTCAATTCCTGCTATTGATTATAATTACCAATTCAAGTGTGGCTATTGATTATATTTATCAATTCAAGTTCGACTATTGATTATATTTACTGGTTCGAGTTCGGATATGCATAATATACTATGATGACATACTTTTTATGATTGATGATATTGGGGTGTGAGATTGAAGTTAGTAATTTGGCTAAGTTAG
Source organism: Capsicum pubescens (assembly GCA_030864215.1). Taxonomy (NCBI): domain Eukaryota; kingdom Viridiplantae; phylum Streptophyta; class Magnoliopsida; order Solanales; family Solanaceae; genus Capsicum; species Capsicum pubescens. Next base: position 204,499,327 of record CM061540.1, read on the forward strand.
AAAAAAAGGAAATAGTTATAATGTGGTATGTCATAAATAGACTTAAGTGATACATATTGACTAGCTGACAAATAATTGTAAGTTAATAAATAATGACTAGTGGTTATACGATGACTAGCCGATAGTTGAATTAATGATAATAAATGCATAGTCGATTAATACTGACTAGTGTTTGAATGATAATAAGTTTGATATATAGAGATAAATTGAGAAATGATGGTTAAGCAACGATGAAGATTAGCTATAATATTGATTGATTTCTTTATTTTATCCTTGATTGTGCTCTCCAGGTGTATGGGATTCTGCGATTAGTTATTTACTTTTCCGCAACAATTGGCGTATGAGAGCCAATTTTGTAGTTTGTGATTCCTTGTGTGATGTTATATTACATTATGTCATTATTTTGGTTTCTCTACTTACTTTGTACATTGGTATTGGAGATAATTCAGGTTCGTTTCTTTACCTTGACTTTGTTATGTTATCTTGCATTTTATCATACTTATATCATGATTTAGCGTAGTCGAACGATGATGCCTACTGAGTATCTATTATTTTGGCACTCATACTACACTTTTATACCTTTTGGTGTAGATTTGAGTACTAGTTGCCTCCATTGATCGACGTTGATGTGGTGATTGAAATTCAAATATAGGGTAAGCTCTTGGAGTTCGATTCACCCATTTTTCTCTATCTTTTATATTAAGTCTTTTGTTTTCTAGACCGATGTATTAACTACTTTAGATATTTTGGTTGTATTCCTATTGTTAGATGCTCTTGTACTAGCTCTACCAGGTCGCGGGATGGAATCTTGTATTGACTGTTTTAATCTATTTAGAACATTTGGCTTATTTATATATTGTGCCCTTGAAATTTATCTATGTTGGGCATTTTCCACCAAATCAATCCATTGCGTTAGCTTTGGGTTATGGTTTGGCTTACCTACTGGTAGCATTTAGTAGATGCCATCATGTCTCGTAAATCAGGTCGTGATAGATTATTATTCTTTTTACGCACTTTTATGCTCTTTTAACATTCACAACACTACGTTGATTCTGAGATTCGACTTTTGATCGTGGAATCCTTTCTTCTTGGTTTTGCGACTGATTATTAATTTGAGATTCTGGGTTTTGTGCTTAAATTATTGTAAAATTATTCATATGCTTTCTTTATTGAATTCATGCATGCTCTTGAAAATATGAGTGGCTAAACAAAGAAGTCTCATACATTGACGTTGCCCAAAACTACACCTCCTAGAAGTATAATATGATAGTCGCATACTTTGGTTCTTGGGGACAAAATATTCTTGAGTTTTTGAGAAATTAACATACTTTGGTTCTTGGTTCTAATATTCGTTTCATAATTTCAGATTTCAAATTTTATTTTTTCATCTAGTTATTTCACAATCATGTTTTCTTCAAAAACTTTTGTTTTCGTTAGTACAACCATGAATAGCTCAATCCATAACTAAGGTTGTGAAACTATGACGAATTAAAAAAGTAGGTTAAAGTACTTAGTGTAATGACCCAAAACATCATTACATGTAAAATACATCAAAAAAATTTATAATGAGTAAAATATTCTTAATGGACCTGGGGAAGAATTATTTCAAGGGGAAAAATAGGATCCTTCATAATCGAAAAAATTAGGCCGGTATGTTTCCTACATAGGAAGATGCTTAGCACTCGTAGCACAACCATTTTATTTTATCACCCTAGGTCATTCTTTCCCTCTATAAAGACCCTGATTAAACCCCACCTTCCTAGCTATAAGATTTCAAAGGCCAAGCTTTGTGAGGGCGGTTTTGAGGCATACCTAGTTGGAACCCACTATGGAAAGACACTTAGCACATGTGAGATAACTTTCTCCTCTCGACAGCTGCATGTTTCATCTATGAGGTAGGTTATGATTAATTGTAGTAGATTATTGTTTGATGCATTTAATAGTAATAGTAATGTTGGGGGATTCCTTATCTTAGGCCTTCGAGCATGGTGTTGGATGGATGTGATGAATAATAAGCCAAATAGGCTTTAATGTTATAGGAATAATGATAACAAAATTAGTTGATGGTCATTCATGTAGTAAATTAATTGAATGAGGTAGCATTAAGAGTTGTTAAGATGATTTAAATGCGTTGAATTAAAGTGGAAGTTAAACACATCGGGAAAGAAAGGGATAATAATGAACTAGGTTAGAGTTGGGTCATTGTTAGTGATCTTGATAAAACATTATTATATTAGGAATGATAATAAGGCATAAGCCTAACATAAAAATTAATTAATTAAGGTGAATAGAGTGGTAGTATTCGACCCTTAAATATCATGTAAAAGGATAGAAAAACATAAAAGTGTGCATAGTTGATAGGATTTAAAAGGGTGAGCTTTGACCTTTAAGTAATTGCATGTGGTTTAGAGGAGGGTAATTAATTAAAAACTTAAAGGGTATACATGTGCACTTTTTAAAATGAATTCTCCATCCTCGGAGAGATAAAGAGAGAAAGAGGGTAAAAGGGTAAGAGTGAAATGATACCGGGAGAATTAATATAGGAAATGTAGTGAGGTAGCCCCTTTGGTCTTATGCTAACACTTATAACTAATGTATGTAATTATTTTGGGTACTTTTTTTATGGTTGTGGATGTATTGCCTACCAATTCATTACTATTAAAATTGATGAGGTGGTTGATGATGATGATGGTGGTGGTGATGCTGAGCTCATGATGTTCATGATGCTAATGATATTGATGTTGATCATGAGCTTGTTATATATCATGATATTCTTGATGTTGATGTTGTTGATGATGGTGGTGATATGTTGAGAAGGGAAGTGAAGCATTGAATGATTTTACATTCATTCCTCTTATGTATTGAGTATTCCTTTCCATTTATATATTGGTGATTATCTAATTATGGAAAAAGTAAATATGTTTGATAATTAGATCCTTCTGGTCCATCTCGAGTGAATATTCCATAGATATTGGTACTTATAATTTCAAGAATAAGCGTGTACACCATAAGAGGATATTTAACAAAGAATCAGATTTTCTACTAGTGTATTCAAGTGTGAATGTAGTAAACTGCATAGAGTTGTTTGGTCTAGGTTTGAAACAGGGACTTACTTGACAAAATAATGAAGAATTGGTACGATGACTTATTAATGACAAAGATATACAAAAATGCAAATAATAAGTTGATTATAGAGAGATAAGTTTACATAAACAGGAGTGCATGAACAAGATCAGTAACTAGAACTTTACTTAAGGTCATGAATTTTTCCTATTTGCTATTATTATTATTATTATTATTATTATTATTATTATTATTATTATTATTATTATTATTATTATTATTATTATTATGTGTTTTTAACCCAGGTCAGCCGATGAAGCCTACTAGGACATGTGGTTGCACTAATGCTACACTTACTATGCCTCCAATCAAGAATATACCCATGATACAGGTCAGTTGAAGTTTCTATAGCAATAATGGTGATCATTCTGCTGCAGCCCCTATCCTCTCGATCTTACATGGATGTTGGGTTTTGGAGAAAGTTGTTCCTTGTCTAGTGCTTTTTTACCGGTCTAGGCTAGTTTTGGGGATTTATTGTTGATTATTTTTCACATCACTTTTATGTATCAAATGTATAAAACTAGATTTAGATTTATGATATTAACTAGATTAATGGATTGAATGAAAGATATTTAATTAGATGACTAGATTATACTGTTGAAATAGAATTATGTAACTTCCATATTAAATGAATGATTGGTAGTAAGGGTTCTCCTATCTAAGGTGGGGTCAGTTAGGTCACCTCATGATTCATGGTTTGGGTCATGACAAGATGATATTAGAGCCCAGGTTACAAATCTCCCAGTACATGAAAAAATGTCGAGTAGATTCTTGCAGATTGGTGCATTGACATCCAAATTAAATTTGTAGAAGGAAACAAGGCATCTAAGGATATTTTTCACTTTCTTCTCTCCTATTGATCTGTCACCGTGTTTTCTCCCAGAGTTGATTCCAATTGGTATCTAGCTAATTTTAACTATTATCTTAACCATCACAATTAGGACTAGTTTGTCTTAATTGGTATTTCACTAATGTTTGAAAGGTTGGAAGCGTAGGTGTTGAATTTTATATTGTGGAATTCGCTTGATAATATAATAAAATATTGGTGCTTTACGTGTTTTGTTGTGGTATGAAAAATGCAACATGTATTAATTTTATGGATGGTTATTATTTGATAATGTTGTCACCTAGTTGTTGGATTGTCAAACTTCTCAAGTACAAAAGTTTATTGTATGTGTTGAGTTGTATGATGTGTGGCTAATGGTATTGGGGATCATGAGAATCAATGTGATCTCAAGATGTATCTTTATTTTCATGACTTGAGGCATGCCTCATCTCTTAATGATTTGAATTTTTCCTTAATAATTATCCAAATCCTAATGAACTACCGAGGTGCCTTGTTGTTTTGTGAGAAATATCGCGAGGGATGTAGAACTCGAGATGAATAGAAGGTAAAAATATTTTGGAACTAATGAAGTTGAGTATATGCATTTACGATATTTTGGATCACAAATTTAATCACTTTTGACCTTAAAAACCACAGGACATAAGAGTTAGAAGCTGTATTGGTATTAAGGAGATGCAAAGTGTGAAAAAAACTTGGAAAATAGTTAGTAAAAAAGGAAAAAGTTGGAACATTGGTGGTTACCACTGCAACAAAACTTTTTTCATTGTAGCAGAACGCCTGCAACAATATGATTAACCATTGCAATGGGTCTAGGCTACTACCTTTTTATGTTTTCCTCCTATTTTATGATTTTTGGAATAGCAGAAAAACAACCTTGAATTCGCAATAAATAAAGATAAAATCATTTTCGACATGTAAAGTAAGCTAAAACAATTATTATTAAGGTGCAGGAATGATAGATGTACTATAAATATAAAGTAAACAAAAATAAAAGTAATTGTTGGGCAATCCAAATCCATAACCATAAAACACAAATAGGGGCAAATCTAGCGGTGGCGTCGTCTCTGAGGCTCAAGGCATTTGAACCCTTCTTCTCAGTTTCATTAATGAAGAACAACTCCTCAACATCCTTTCTTTTTAGTTCTAGGATATTCTTGGTAGGGGAGGCACACATGATCATCATCTGAACCCATTTTTGCATCCTCACTAGCATGTGGTCTCGGGAGTGACACTTTTTCTTCTCCTCACCCAGCTCCCTTTGGAGCTCAGCATAGGCATAGGAAAATCCACTAGGGTAGTTGAGCTCGAAGGAGTTAATACTTATGGAGACAACAGAGCCTATCTTAATAGCCCCAAGAAAAAGAAAGGTGGGCCTCCCAACTATTAAGAGATGTGGGAGCCTAAGTAGAAGGGGTTCTAGAATCTTCACCCTCACTGCTGCTTTCCTTCTCTTTCCCCATATTTCTCTTCTTCCTGCTTTATCCCTATACAGCCCCTACCCTTCAGTGGGTTGCATGACACATTACACTTTTCTATGGTATCATGATCCTTAATGGGTTTATCCACCTCTTACACAATACGTTTATCAAGAAGGTAGGAAAAAAATCCCTCGCCAACCTCTCTCTGACATTGAAGTTCTGCCATTCATCCATAATTTGTGCACCCGAATTCTTCTCAATCCCTAGAACAACACATGCCACCATCATATATTAGTTAAAAACCTTATAAATCACATTTATTGAGGGATGTATCCTCTGAGGCGCTAGTTGTAGCAAAATATTGGTCTCCGCTGAAAAGTAGGCATTTTTGGTCTCTTTCAAACTAGACCTTTTTATCTCATTACTTGACTCTCCGACACTAAAACCCTGGCCGTCCATTTCTAGTCTGAATCCTAGACTTTAGATTAAAAGTAGTGTTAAAGGCGTTTGGGATCCCCAAGGTATCATTAATAGTGGTAGCATCCATTGGGAAGTTCTTTCCTCGGATACAGATAGGAGGGACAGAAACTGACTACACATCATTTGAAAGATGACATAAAATTCTCAGATTAAGGCTAGGTTACATTCAGGGATGGGCTCTATTAACATTTCCCATCTAAAAGTTTTCAGCTGATTATAGAAGTTTGGGGACTCACAACCCCTTTCGTTGAAGAAGCCCTAATTATGATGCTCATTCTAAAATTGATTGTGGCTAGTGGTGTTGAGAAATTCTATGGTATTGGGGTTAGTAGTTCATGATAATCCCACACATATTATAAGTAAAGTGTTAGAAACTATATCGGTGTTCTAAAAATGGAATTAATTTAAGACCTACAATAAAATTAAAACCTGGGAAGCTACTTCATGTACTACCACAATAGTTCATTAACTATTGTAGCGATTTGTAATACCCTGCATATTTCTAAGCTAGGAGACGAACTATTTTTCCTACATATGAAATATCCTATCCTGTGAGTATCATTTTAGTGCATGACTTACAATGAATATCCTAGCGATAGGATAGCTTGCGATGTCTTAAGCATGTTCATATGAGTCACTTAAGGTAATACAAGCTAAGAGTTTTTGAATCCATCAAGTTTTAGTGTTCGATTTTGTAAGGGTCATATTTGAATAAGTATAACTCATTGTTAATGTGGTATTTTGGCTGATTTAGACCCACCAAATTGTAGAGAATCGAATTACCTTTCCAACGATACCAATTTTGCCTTAATTTAATACCCGAGCGAAAAGTTATGCCCAATTTCATGAGAGACAGTAAGGATAGGAGATTCTTTAGGCGCCGCCCAACCAAACATAGGCGATTGGTTAGGTGCCACCCAACCTAGCTTGGGAAATTACTTGGGCGCCGCCTAAGTCAATTCCAAGTGTCAAAAACACTCCGTTTTGAGTTATTTTAAGGGTAATTAAGTCTTTTAACACTCCTTACACGTCCCTAGACTTAACCCTACAAAATATATAGCTTTTAAACATATTACAACCCTATTATCATCTCAAAGATCATCATCCAAGAGCACTAAAAGAGAAAAGCAACTAGGGTTGCATAATTAAGCTTGAAGATCCGATTTCAAGGAAATTCCTCCGTTAATCATCAAGAATCTTCCTTCTAAGGTATGCATGAGTTGATTCATGGACTCCTTTCGTCCATGAAGGTCAAGAAACATCTTCTAAATTATGTATTATGATGTTTATATTGTTGGTGGTTGATGTTTATGTACTTGGAGTTTGATGATGCCTAAGATGGGATCTTTGTATGTTTTGTGTGAGCATATGGTGGTATTTAATGTATAAATATGTGAAATTGGGGGTTGAATATTTGTAATCTTGATGAATCCTCCTATGCCTAAGATGTGCATGTAAGGTGTTTGTGAAAATACCTAAGGGAATAGAAATCATGCTTTTATGACATAATAAGTCCTAAATGATTATTCCATGTTTTAAGTTTATATTCAGCGTGATCCCCATGCTATTGTCTTGAATTGAAGATGTTGTATGAGATGCTCATGATATTGTTGTGATATGCAATAACCATGTTATTAAATCCATGCAAGTATATACATATTGTGTGCATTCCCGATCATGTGATAGATTTTTGAGAATCATTCTTATTATGAAATCCTTACTTATGATATTGTGAATTTTGGACTTTACTCTTATGATCAAGTCAGTCATGTGTGTCCGTTTCCTTCCATCAAGTCCTGAGGGTACTTGTACACGAAAACTATAGCTGTGTGCCTAGAGCTAGTGTCATGTTTCAAGGCATCATCAGTCAAGCTATGCTCCATAGATTTCAGTTAGTCACGTGACTCAGAAAAACTCAGAAATCTCGGTAGTTTAGTAGTCCCAGCAGTTTCAGTACTCTCAGTAAAACCTCAGATCTCAAGTAGCTTTTCCGTCAGTCAATGGAACTCAGAGAATTTAGCTTAGTCAGCTAAGAAAATATTATCATCTCAGTTAATCAGTTTATAAATCAGTTCAGTTCAGTTAGTCAGTTCAGCACAGTTAATTTTTTTAGTGTCTCTCAGTTGGGAGTAGGGACTAGCATCGAGCGAGTGCAGGGATGTTGGTTTTTCCCATTATAAAGGTAGAGACGTTAGAAGCAATCCCTGTACTCCAGAACTGTGTAGCCAGCTCAGGACAGGAGTCACCCGTCAGATTAAGGCTATACTTGACTATTATATTACCTTAGGCTTGATTTCTTGTTCAGGGTCACCCGTTAGAGAGGCTTGACCATAGTAGAGGTCTCTACCGGTGGCACGGTATTGACACCCTTCCAATTAGGACAAATATTAGACCCCACCAGTACAGTATCGGGGCATGTTGGTTAGGTTACTACCTTCCACAGTCATAGTTACAGTTACAGTTTCAGTATCAATCTTCAGAGTAGAAATCAGGAATCAGGACTGTCAGATACAGTCATCGATCTCAGTAAGAAACTCAGATAGTTCCATTTATTCCTGGACCATCTCGTCAGATAGGCTTTGTCCCATATTAAGATGCTTATTATTAGATCTAGAGGTCACCCGGCAGACATGATTGACCTCAAATCTTAGATTCAGTCGAGTATTCTCATTATCAGTTTTAGAGATCACTCGTTAGCTAGGACTGATCTTTGACTTAGATGTTCAGATACAGTTTGGAACTCAGATAGTTTTCCCTAGAATTAGGACTGTTAGATACAGTCATCCATTTCATTAGTCATTCAGTATCTCAATATCACGAAACTCATGTTGTCAAAGTTCAAACTCAAGTAGTCCGTATCTCCATGAGTTCAGTAGCAGTTATGAATGTATGTATGTATTCTTATGTTCATATTAGTCAGTATGTTCATGCATATAAATCTCATGCATTTAGCCTACCCCCACGTATACTCAATACTTTAGTTGTACTGACGCATTTGCGCTATGGTGCTTTCTTTTTTGTGTTACACCATAGGTTTTTAGGTGCAGATTCCAGATCAGCGGTAGCAATTTAGTAAGCAGTGAGTCCTCATCTTTCGAGGACATGATCGTTACATTTATTACTCCAGTATTTCAGTTTATTTTTAGTTTAGGGAGTTAGTTTGAGACATGTTCCTTCAACGCCTTATTCAGACAATTTAGAGACTTTAAGATGATTACAGAGTTTTCAGATTTAGACTTTAGTATTTTCAGTTTTGTTTTGGTACTGTGATACCACCTTATTTCAGGTATCTTATTATTCAAGATTGAACCTTACTTCCTCTTTGTTCATGTTTAGATATTTTTTATGAATATTATGCAGTTACAGGAAGAGATATCAGTCATGAGTTAGCTTGTGGTCCTTCGGGGTCATGAGCACCGTGTAGTACTCCGGTTCAGATAAATCGGGGTGTTACAAACTTGGTATCAGAACCTAAGGTTCAATAGAGTCCTAGTAAATCTGAAAGCTACATCTAGTAGAGTCTTGTATATGGGTATGTTGCGCGCCACATTTATGTACAAGACGCTATAAGATGTTTTAGGAATAATTTCCCTTCTTTCAGTACTCATATCGTGCCAGTGAGCAAAAGCTCAAGTTGAACTCTCAGTTTAATCCTTGGTCCTCTTCTATTTGCAGAACATGTCTCCTAAGAAGAGAACAGGGAATCAGTCAGCCCCGCAGCCCGCAGATCCTTTGAATGAGAATGTGTCACATGCAGAATTTCGGGCAGCTTTTCAGGTGCTAGCCCAGGCTGTTACCACTAGTGTTCAGGGCAACTGACAGACTGCATCCCCACCCCAGCAAGATGGGGATTCAGCTGCAGCCAGAATAAATTTTTTTATGAGAATGAACCCTCCAGAATTCTTTCGATCAGTAACAGGTGAGGACCCACAGCTGTATCTAAAAGAGGTAAAGAAGATCACCCAAATCATGCTTGTATCAGAGGAGGAGAGTGTGGAATTATCATCCTATAGGATGAAAGATATTGCTCGTGATTAGGTAGTGTTGTGAAAGAAAGGTAGAGTGTTAGCTCAGAAAGGTAGTGATTCACGTGAGCAGGCATCAAATCCTAGCACCAATAGTGGTCAGTGTTAGAATTGACTCTATTCACTCCATACTCACCATGATCCAGAAAGTTTCCCCAACCTAGATTCGGGTACGTTACAAGTTTTTCATGATCATTGTATGCATTGTTAGATATCTTGCGCTCGTTTAATCTTACATTTCCACATGAGTTAGTCAGTAACATTAGAAGGTATAGTTCAGTTCATGCATCATGCATTAGTCTCAGCTCTCCAATGTTTAGTTATAATCTAGTTCGTAGATGCCCTGTGCATCACCCCAGTATCTCAACAAGGTAAATATTACTAGAGGGACATAGTGTCCCAAGGGGGAGATTACCCACCTTTTCTTGATGCTTTCATGTTCCCGTTATAAATTAGTTATCAAGTGCCATGGCATAATCAGTCAAGCTTTCAAGAGCCAGCTCAGTCAGATATTCAAGCATTAGATATGCGTGTACAGTAGAGAAAGTACTATTTATCAGTATCTTCACTCATACATTTACATATCATGTAAGTCGTGTAATCATGCATCAGATATACATTGATTCATCCTTTCAGTTGTGCATCAGATATGCATTCTCATTTTGAGAAAACTCACTTTATTAGTTTCCTCAGTCTCATATTCATGAATCAGCTTCCCATGTATTATATATGCATGTTCAGTATGGTACGCTCAGCTTTCAGTCATGTCAGTCATGAACCCATAATTTAGTTGTGTATGTCTTGTACGTACTTTATCTTATCATCTCTCCCACATAAGTTAATTTCAATTCGAGGACGAATGTTCCCCAGGGGGAGATATTGTAAACCCCCACATGTTTCTAAGCTAGGAGACGAACCATTATTCCTACATATGAAATATCCTATCCTATGATTAGCATTTTAGAGCATGAATTACAATGAATATCCTAGCGATAGGATAGCTTGCGATGTCTTAAGCATGTTCATATGAGTCACTTAAGGTAATACAAGCTAAGAGTTTTTTAATCCATTAAGTTTTAGTGTTTGATTTTTTAAGATTCATATTTCAATGAGTATAACGCGATGGTAATGTGGTATTTTTGCTGATTTAGACCCACCAAATTGTAGAGAATCGAATTATCTTTCCAACGATACCAATTTCTCCTTAATCCAATACCCGAGCGAAAAGTTATGCTTATTTTCGTGAGAGACAGTAAGGATAGGCGATTGGTTAGGCGCCGCCAAACCAAACACAGGCGAATGGTTAGGCGCGCCCAACCTAGCTTGGGCAATTACATGGGCGCCGCGTAAGTCAGTTCCAAGTGTAAAAAACACTCCGTTTGAAGTTATTTTAAGTTTAATTAAGTCTTTTAACACTCCTTACACGTCCCTAAACTTAACCCTACAAAATATATAGCTTCAAAAAATATTACAACCCAATTATCATCTCAAAGCTCATCATCCAATAGCACTAAAAGAGAAAAACAACTAGGGTTGCATAATTAAACTTGAAGATCTGATTTCAAGGAAATTCCTCCGTCAATAATCAAGAATCTTCCTTCTAAGGTATGCGTGACATGATTCATGGACTCCTTTTGTCCATGAAGCTCAAGAACCATCTTCTAAATTATGTATTATGATATTTATGTTTTTGGTGGTTGATGTTTATGTAGTTGGAGTTTGATGATGCCTAAGATGGGATCTTTGTATGTTTTGTGTGAGGATATAGTGGTATTTAATGTATAAATATATGAAATTAGGGGTTGAATATTTGTAATCTTGATGAATCCGCCTATGCCTAGGATGTGCATGTAAGGTGCTTGTGAAAATACCTAAGGGAATAGAAATCATGCTTTTATGATATAATAAGTCCTAAATGACTATTCCATGTTCTAAGTTTATATTCAATGTTATCCCCATGCTATTGTCTTGAATTGAAGATGTTGTATGAGATTCTCATGATATTGTTGTGATATGGAATGACCATGTTATTGAAGCCATGCAAGTATATACATGCTGTGTGCATTCCCGATCATGTGATAGTTTGTTGAGAATCATTCTTATTATGAAATCCTTACTTATGATATTGTGAATTGTGGACTCTACTCTTATGATCAAGTCAGTCATGTGTGTCTATTTCCTTTCATCGAGTCCTGGGGGTACTTGTACCCGAAAACTATAGTTGTGTGCCTAGAGATAGTGTCATGTTTCAAGACATCCTCAGTCAAGCTATGCTTCATAGATTTCAGTTAGTCATGTGACTCAAAAAAACTCAGAAATCTCAGTAGTTCAGTAGTCCCAGTAGTTTCAGTACTCTCAGTCAGACCTCAGATCTCAAGTAGATTTTTCGTCAGTTGGGAGTAGGGACTAGCACCGAGTGAGTGTCGGGATGAAGGTTTTTCCCGTTATAAAGGCAGAGCCATTAGCAACAATCCCTAAACTCCAGAACTACATATCCAGCACAAGACAGGAGTCACCCGTCAGATTAAGGCTATACTTGACTATTATATTGCCTTAGGCTTGATTTCCTGTTCAGGGTCACCCGTCAGAGAGGCTTGACCATAGTCGAGGTCTCTACCCGTGGAACGGTATTGAAACCCTACCAATCAAGACAAAGATTGGACCCCACCAGTACAGTATCGGGGCATGTCGGTTAGGTTACTACCATCCAAAGTCATACTTACATTTACTGTTTCAGTATCAGTCTTCAGAGTAGAAATCAGGAATCAGGACTGTCAAATACAGTCATCGATCTCAGTAAGGAACTCAGATAGTTCCATTTATTCCTGGACCATCCTGTCAGATAGACTTGGTCCCATATTCATATGCTTATTATTAGATCTAGAGGTTACCCGACAGACAAGCTTGATCTCAATCTCAGATTCAGTCGAGTATTCTCATTATCAGTTTCAGAGATCACTCGTTAGCTAGGACTGATATCCGACTTAGATGTTCAGATACAGTTTGGAACTCAGATAGTTTTCCCCAGAATTAGGACTGTTAGATATAGTCATCCATGTTATCAGTCATTCAGTATCTTAGTATCACGAAACTCATGTTGTCAGAGTTCAAACTCAAGTAGTCAGTATCTCTACGAGTTTAGTAGCAGTTATGTATGTATGTATGTATGTATGTATGTATGTATGTATTCTAACGTTCATATTAGTCAGCATGTTCATACATATAAACCCCATGCATTTAGCCTACCTTCACGTATACTCAGTACTTTAGTTGTACTGACGCATTTGTGCTATGGTGCTTTCTTTTTATGTTACACCATAGGTTCTTAGGTGCAGATTCCAGATCAACGATAACAATTCAGTAAGAAGTGAGTCCTCATCTTTAAAGGACATGATCGTTACATTTATTACTCCAGTATTTCAGTTTATTTTCAGTTTAGAGAGTTAGTTGGAGACATGTTCCTTCAACTCCTTATTAAGATAGTTTAGAGGCTTTCAAACGATTATAGAGTTTTCAGATTTAGACTTTAGTATTTTCAGTTTGGTTTTGGTACTATGATACCACCTTATTTCAGATATCTTATTATTCAAGATTGAACCTTACGCCCTCTTTGTTCATGTTTCCGCATTTTATATGAATATTATTCAGTTACAGGTACAAATATTAGTCATGGGTTAGCTTGTGGTCCTTCAGGGTCATGAGCACCATTTAGCGTTCCGGTTCATAAATATAGGGGTGTTACAAACTTGGTATCAGAGCCTAAGGTTTAATAGAGTCCTAGGAAGTCTGAAAGCTGCATCTAGTAGAGTCTTGTACATGGGTGTCTTGCGCTACATTTATGTACAGGAGTCTATAAGATGTTTTAGGAACAGTTTCCCTTCTTTCAGTACTTATATTGTGACAGTGAGCAAAAGCTCAAGTTGAACTCTCAGTTTAATCCTTGCTCCTCTTTCGTTTACAGAAAATGCATCCTAAGAAGAGAACGAGGGAATCAGTTTGCCCCGCATCCCGCAGATCCTTTGAATGAGAATGTGTCACATGCAGAGTTTCAGGCAGCTTTTTAGATGCTAGCTTAGGCCGTTACCACTAGTATTCAGGAAAACTGACAGACTGCAGCCCCACCCCAGCAAGATGGGGATTCAGCTACAGACAGAATCAAAAATTTTATGAGAATGAACCCTCCAAAATTCGTTGGGTCACTAACAGGTGAGGACCCACAGTTGTATCTAGAAGAGGTAAAGAAGATCACCCATCATGCATGTGTCAGAGGAGGAGAGTGTGGAATTATCGTTCTAGAGGCTGAAAGATATTGCTCATGATTGGGTAGTGTTGTGGAAGAAGAGTAGAGGGGAAGATACAACTCCCATGACTTGGCAGATATTTCAGGATACCTTCTTAGATAAGTTTTTCCCATTAGAGATTAGAGAATCTAAGGTATAAAAGTTTATGGACCTGAGATAAGGCTCCATGACAGTGGAGGAGTATTGTTCTTAAGTTCAACCAGTTAGCTAAGTATGCTCCTGACTTGATAGATGACCCCAGAGCGAGTATGATTAAGTTTGTGATTGGTGTGTCCGGGTTAGCATTGAAAGAGTGTAGAACATCTATGCTCAATAAGGACATAGACCTTGCTAGATTAATGATGCATGCTCAACAGATAAAGGCAAATAAGTCTAAGGAGAGGGAGAGATCTAATAAGAGATTCAGAACAGGTAGTTACAACTTTTCTCTGGCTGGGTCACAGGGTGGTAATCGTTCTCCCCATAGTCAGAAAAATTCAACCCCTGTTCCATCTTCAGCTAGTGTGCCCACACCTAACTTTGGATATGTTAGTCATGGTGGGGAGCCAGGCTCCAAATCCCAGAGTAGTGTTATAAGTGAGCGTACTTATCCTCTTTGTGGAGAGTGTGTCAAGAATCATCTAGGTGCATGCAGAGCTAATAGTTAGGTATGTTTTGGGTGCGGTAAGCCAGGCCACAAAATGTGGGAGTGTAGAGTGTTAGCTCATAAAGGTAGAGATTCACGTGGACAGGCCGCAAATCCTAGCACCAATAGTGGTCAGCGTCAGAATCGACTCTATTCACTCCAGACTCACCATGATCCAGAAAGTTTCCCCACCTAGATTCGGGTACGTTACAAGTTTTTCATGATCATTGTATGCATTGTTAGATATCTTGCACTCGTTTGAGCTTACGTTTCCACATGAGTTAGTCAGTAACATTAGAAGGTATAGTTCAGTTCATGCATCATGCATTAGTCTCAGCTCTCTAATGTTTAGTTATAATCTAGTTCGTAGATACCCTGTGCATCACCCCAGTATCTCAGCAAGGTAAATATTCCTAGAGGGACATAGTGTCCCAAGGGGGAGATTCCCCACCTTTTCTTGATGCTTTCATGTTCCCGTTATAAATTAGTTATCAAGTTCCATGGCATAATCCGTCAAGCTTTCAAGAGCCATCTCAGTCAGATATTCAAGCATTAGATATACGTGTTCAGTAGAGAAAGTACTATTTATCAGTATCTTCACTCATACATTTACATATCATGTCAGTCGTGTAACCATGCATCAGATGTGCATGGATTCATCCTTTCAGTTGTGCATCAGATAAGCATTCTTATTTTGAGAAAACTTACTTTATTAGAATCCTCAGTCTTATATTCATGAATCAGCTTCCTATGCATCAAATATGCATGTTCAATATGTTGCGCTCAGCTTTCAGTCATGTCAGTCATGAACCCATATTTTAGTAGTGTATATCTTGTACGTACTTTATCTTATCATCTCTCCCACCTCAGTTAATTTCCATTCGAGGACGAATGTTCCCAAGGTGGAGATATTGTAAAACCCCACATGTTTTTAAGCTAGGAGACGAACCATTTTTCCTACATATGAAATCTCCTATCCTGTGAGTAGCATTTTAGTTCATGAATTACAATGAATATCCTAGCGATAGGATAGCTTTCGATGTCTTAAGATTGTTCATATGAGTCACTTAAGGTAATACAAGCTAAGAGTTTTTGAATCCATCAAGTTTTAGTGTTTGATTTTGTAAGTGTCATATTTGAACGAGTATAACTCGATGTTACTGTGGTATTTTAGCTGATTTAGACCCACCAAATTGTAGAGAATCGAATTATCTTTCCAACGATACCAATTTCTCCTTAATACAATATCCGAGCGAAAAGTTATGCCCATTTTCGTGAGAGACGGTAAGGATAGACGATTGGTTAGGTGCCGCCCAACCAAACATAGGCGATTGGTTAGGCGCCGCCCAACCTATCTTGGGAAATTACTTGGGCGCCACCTAAGTCAGTTCCAAGTGTCAAAAACACTCCATTTTGAGTTATTTTAAGGGTAATTAAGTCTTTTAACACTCCTTACACGTCCCTAAACTTAACCCTACGAAATATATAGCTTCTAAACATATTACAACCCTATTATCATCTCAAATCTCATCATCCAAGAGCGCTAAAAGATAAAAATAACAAGGGTTGCATAATTAAGCTTGAAGATTCGATTTCAAGGAAATTCCTCCGTCAATTATCAAGAATCTTCCTTCTAAGGTATGCGTGAGTTGATTCATAGACTCCTTTCATCCATGAAGCTCATGAACCATATTCTAAATTATGTATTATGATGTTTATGTGGTTGGAGTTTGATGATGCCTAAGATGGGATCTTTGTATGTTTTGTGTGATCATATGGTGGTATTTAATGAATAAGTATGTGAAATTGGGGGTTGAATATTTGTAATCTTGATGAATCCGCCTATGCCTAAATGTGCATGTAAGCTGTTTGTGAAAATACCTAAGGGAATAAAAATTATGCTTTTTTGATATAATAAGTCCTAAATAACTATTCCATGTTCTAAGTTTATATTCAACGTGATCCCCATGCTATTGTCTTGAATTGAAGATGTTGTATGAGATGCTCAAGATATTATTGTGATATGGAATGACCATGTTATTAAAGCCATGCAAGTATATACATGTTGTGTGCATTCCCGATCATGTGATAGTTTGTTGAGAATCATTCTTATTATGAAATCCTTACTTATGATATTATGAATTGTGGACTCTACTCTTATGATCAAGTCAGTCATGTGTGTCTGTTTCCTTCCATCGAGTCCTGGGGGTACTTGTACCCGAAAACTATAGTTGTGTGCCTAGAGATAGTGTCATGTTTCAAGACATCCTTAGTCAAGCTATGCTCCATAGATTTCAGTTAGTCATGTGACTAAAAAAACTCAGAAATCTCAGTAGTTCAGTAGTCCCAGTAGTTTCAGTACTCTCAGTCAGACCTCAGATCTCAACTAGATTTTCCGTCAGTCAACGGAACTCATTGAATTCAGCTTAGTTCAGCTAAGGAAATATTATCAGCTCAGTTAATCAGTTTATAAATCAGTTCAGTTCAGTTAGTTAGTTCAGCGCATTTAATCTTTTTTTTAGAGTTTTTCAGTAGGGAGTAGGGACTAGCACCGAGCTAGTGTAGGGATGGCATTTTTTCCCGTTATAAAGACAGAGCCATTGTAGAAATCCCTGTAATCCAGAACTACATAGCCAGCGCAGGACAGGATTCACCCATCAGATTAAGGCTATACTTGACTATTATATTGTCTTAGGCTTGATTTCCTGTTCAGGGTCACCCGTCAGAGAGGCTTGACCATAGTAGAGGTCTCTACCCGTGGCATGGTATTGACACCCTTATAATCAGGACAAAGATTGGACCCCACTAGTAGAGTATCGAAGCATGTCGGTTAGGTTACTACCTCCCACAATCACAGTTATAGTTACAATTTCAGTATCAGTCTTCAGAGTAGAAATCAGGAATCAGGACTGTCAGATACAGTCATCGATCTCAGTAAGGAACTCAGATAGTTCCATCGATTCCTGGACCATCTCATCAGATCGGCTTGGTCCCATATTTAGATGCTTATTATTAGATCTAGAGGTCACCCAACAGATAGGCTTGATCTAAAATCTCAGATTCAGTCGAGTATTCTCATTATCAGTTTCAGAGATCACTCGTTAGCTAGGACTGATCTCCGACTTAGACGTTCAGATATAGTTTGGAACTCAGATAGTTTTCCCCTGAATTAGGACTGTTAGATACAGTCATCCATGTCATTAGTCATTCAGTATCTCTGTATCATGAAAATCATGTTATCAGAGTTCAAACTCAAGTAGTCGGTATCTTCACGAGTTCAGTAGCAGTTATGTATGTATGTATTCTCACTTTCATATTAGTCAGCATGTTCATACATATAAACCCCATGCATTTAGCCTCCCCGCACTTATACTCAGTAGTTTAGTTGTACTGGCGCATTTGCGCTATGGTGCTTTCTTTTTATGTTTCACCATAGGTTTTTAGGTGCAGATTCTAGATCAGCAGTAGCAATTCTGTAAGCAGTGAGTCCTTATCTTTCGAGGACATGATCGTTACATTTATTACTCTAGTATTTCAGTTTATTTTCAGTTTAGGGAGTTGGTTGGAGACATGTTCCTTCAACTCCTTATTCAGACAGTTTAGAGGCTTTCGGACGATTATAGAGGTTTCAGATTTAGACTTTAGTATTTTCAGTTTTTTTTTGGTACTGTGATACCACCTTGTTTTAGATATTTTATTATTGAAGATTGAACCTTACACCCTCTTTGTTCATGTTTCTGCATTTTATATGAATATTATGCAGTTACAAGTACAGATATCAGTCATGGGTTAGCTTGTGGTCCTTCGGGGTCATGAGCCCGTGTAGCGTTTCGATTCAAAAAATTCGGGGTGTTACACGATTACCACCATAGTGGTACCTTTTTG
This sequence comes from Capsicum pubescens, assembly GCA_030864215.1. Taxonomy (NCBI): domain Eukaryota; kingdom Viridiplantae; phylum Streptophyta; class Magnoliopsida; order Solanales; family Solanaceae; genus Capsicum; species Capsicum pubescens. The sequence continues at coordinate 204,518,031 of CM061540.1, forward strand.
GTAGAAAAGTTACTGCTACAGTGGTTCTATCATCCCCAACTTGTAAACCTCCCCTTTCATGGTGGATTTTCAACATTTCTATGTATTTTTGAGATTTAAGGGTAGATCAGGCTTGGTGAAGTTCATATAAGAATTTTTACACTAGAATTAGAGTGTATAACCCTTGATTTCCTACCCAAATTGACCAACTAATTCAGGAACAAAACCCTTCGCCTTTTACCCCTCCCATGCACAAAATCTTCTATGAAGTACGTAAATATTACACCCAGAACATTGTTGAAGCATTGTAAATGAAATAAAAGCTAACATCTCCATTATTTCATTGAATAACACCATCAAAATTTGAGTTGAAAAACTATCACCAAAAAACATCCAAAAATTCTTAATCTAAATTCTATAATTCTACAATGAGAAGTATGCAATGTAAGTAGTAAAGATGAACAAGTTACCTTAAAATTGGAGTCGGGAGTGGATTTCACAGAGATAATTGAGAGAGTTTGGAGGAAGGAGTGAAAAATAGGGGAAATGTCTCAATTCCCCAATCTTAACTACCACGAATTGCTACTATGGTAAGTCATTGTAGCAGTGATCAATGTTTTAGGGGTAAAATCCCCAGGTGTCAAATTTCATCCCAAATTTTCATGTGTTGTGGTATTATGTGAAATCCATGCATTTTGAAATAATTGGCACATGAATATTTTTGCAATTTTTTTGATGGTCCTTGTAAGTTAGGTAAATAAAAGTGAACCAGTACAAAGGCTTGCTAAAGTGTCAGGATGCTTAGTATGTGGTCCCGTTGTCAATTGAAATGAAGGCAAACTAATATAAACTAGCATAATCACTAGAATGATCAATAGCATGGTAACTTGTATAATTATTAGCATAATAACTAGCATAATCAATAGCATAATCCATAACATAATTGCTAGCATAATCCATAAGTACGAACTCTCAATGCCAACCCATCATAACCAGAAATTTTAAAAGTTTATCAATATCACCTCAATAATCTTTATCAAGGCATATAACAAGTGTGTAAAAGGTTTTCAATGGCTAATGCAAATCTTGGCCAATAGTGGATTAAGGAGCCCACTTCTAAATCCTCGAAGTACATTTTAAGTCAAGTTCAACCTATATTAATCTAGGTTAACTAAATCCACTTTGCATATTAACCAAGTCTTAATAAACCCTAAGATAGAGGTTTTACCTAAAACACGAGCAACTAAGCCAATCATACCTAATTTACGATTTTTGAATAGCCTAAATGTTCTAACTAACCCAAGCATTTAAAATTTAATCACCAACACCTAAAACCCATCCAAAATCTAAAACAATATCATAAACATACTGTCAACCAGCTCAATCTAAGAAGAGGGAAAATCTAACCTACCTGGATACCGTCAAAAGCTCAAAGACTATGCTAAATCACCAACTTTTCCTTTAGAGATGTTTTCCAAGACGTCAAGCTATCAAAATCACATTCTACTCATCAAAACGAGAACGATGATACCTATATTGCACCATTATGTTTCGGGTTAAAAAATACTCAAAAATCCCATGTGGGTCCTATTTATGAAAATCGTGTTTCTGAAGTCAACCCAACATTCTCTTATGCTCAAGGAGTAATTATCCCTAAAAAGGGGTGAAACCGAGCTACATTGGAGCTAAAATCAAGTCACAAATTTTAATGATTTTAAACAAGAAATGAGAAAATCCATCATTAATGAGAAGAAATCTTACCTCAAATTCAAAAGAAAATCACGAAATAATCATTATCCAAGATCCCAAATCGCCCGCAAGTGTTAATCCTAAGTTTCCCCAAAATCTTGGGTTTTCGTCTCTTGAGAATGGATGTTAGAATGGGAAAACGAGTTGAAAGGGTTTTTTTAATACCTTTCCCAGGTGTTCAGCATCGTAATCACGACCCAATCCTCGTGATCACCGCATCTTAAGTCTGTTAAGGTGAGTCGTGCCCAATATATATGCACCACGATCATGGCACATGCTGGCCTGCCAAGGGTATTGCGATTGCCCTGGCTCGCTATTAGCGAGTGCACCAAATGCAACTAAGAGTTGGAATTTTCCAAGCCTTCGCCAACCCCCCGGGATTCATCCAAAATCCAAGATACGTAAAAGGACTATGCTACCATACCAAATTTGATATTTCAGACTCAATGGGACAACCAAAATTTCTGTTTGAGGTCATTTTGACTAAAAGTAGGTCCCAAACCCATATTTCATTTTCTTATCTTTTTGACTAATAAGTCAAAATGAGCTCGGGACCTCGAGACCCAAACCAAGAGTCCACCTAGCCTAAAATTGATATTTCAGAGCTATTAGAATAGTCAAAATTAGGATACGAGGTCATTTGACTGAAGTTTTTGCCTTGTGGCCATTTAGAACCAGAAAAGACTTCAAAAAAGGGAATTGACTCTAAAAACCAAAAAAGCTACACAGTGACCGAACTGTATGTCCCAATAATTCTTAGATGATATGGGGCAGCTATAGAAAATCTCTAGTGGAAAAAATACATAAAATTAAAGGACTTTTTTCCGCAAAGTCAAGGTTTAAGATGTACCAAAAGTCTCGAACAGGTGAGGATACTAGGTTCGCATATCGCTTTGGATCTCCCAAGTATCCTCCTCTATCGGACGGTGCCTCCACAGAACCTTAACTACAAGAATCTCCCTAGTGCGCAACCACTTGACGTCAGTGGCTAAAATAAGCACAGGCTCCACTACGAAGGTAAACTGCTCATCCAACTAGACTAAGTCCCATCTAAGCACATAAGATAGATCAGGAATGTATCGCTGCAACATATTAACATGGAAAGTCGAATGGAAAATAGAAAAATATTGAAGTATGTCTAACTTATAGGACACCTCACTAGCTGTGTAAAGAATCTCAAAACGTCTAAGGTATTTGGGCCTGAGCTTGCCTATCCTCCCAAAACTTATCACACCCTTGATGGGCAACACATGGAGAAATACTCGATCACTAACTCCGAACCTTAAGGAACGAATCCTATGGTCTTTATAAGACTTCGTCCTACTCTGAGATGTTCTCAACCTACCCTATATCACCCTTACTCTATCCAAGGACTCCTGAAGAAAATCAATACCACGACGTCTAACCTTGGAAGTGTCAAGCCATCTAATAAAGAAACGGCATCGTGTACCATATAAAGCCTCAAAAGGCACTATCTCAATACTTTAATGATAATTGTTATTATACGTAAACTCTCCTAAGGCTAAGTTCCCCTCCAATTGACCTCCGAAATCCATAACACAGGCTTGGAGTATATCCTTAAGAACCTAAATAGTCTGCTCCGACTAGACATCAATCAACAGATTAAAGGTTGTACTAAGATCTACCTAAGTACCCAACTCCTTCCGTAAAGCTCTGAACAAACTAGACGTAAATAAGAAACCCTAGTTTGAAATAATAGATATAGGTACACCAGGAAAATGAACTATCTCATGCACATCGAAACAAGATAACCTTTTGGTACTAAAGGATATCTAATACAAATTAAATGTGTCGACTTGGTCAAACAATCTATGATGGCCCAAATACCATTATAACCATGGTAAATGTGAGGCAAACCAATAACAAAATCCATGGTAATCTGCTCTTATTTCCACTCGAGAATGGGCAATCTCTAAATCAAACAACTTGGTCGTTGATGCTTGGCCTTCACCTGCTGACCACATAGAAAATGAGCTATAAAGATCACAATATCTCTCTTCATGCCACTCTACCAATATGCTATCTCAAGTCTAGATACATCTTTGTTATACCCGGATTAATAGAATATCCAAATCTATGAGCCTCATGTAGAATTAACTGAATCAAGTCATCAATCCTCAAAATGAAAATATTGCTATCAAATTTCGATACACCTTCAAAATATACGGTAGCCCTCTTGGTATCTCCACTCAACACTTGATCAAAGAGAATGCAAACTGTATTATCCTCAAACTATCAATCCCTAATCTACTCAAATAGTGAAGACCTAGCATCAACACTAGCAACAATCCTCCTAGGGTATGAACTATCAAGACGAAGCATCAAGTTGTCTAAGGATTGAATGTATCATGCCAACGACCTCTGAGAAACTAAAATACAAGGCGAGATACCAATACTTACTACCTTCCAACTCATGGCGCCTGCTACCACATTCACCTTGTTCGGATGATACAAAATGGCGATATTATATACCTTAAGAAACTTCATCCACCTACGTTTCCTAGAATTAAGCTCTCTCCAGGTCATAAGATTCTAAAGAGTTTAATGATCTATGAAATTCTCACAATGCACACCATAAGGATAATGCCTCATAATCTTAAGAACGAAAACTACTGTCGGTAACTCCAAATCATGAGTGGGGTAGTTTCTCTCATGAACCTTAAGTTGCCTCAAAGCATAAGCAATAACACAACCTACTGCATTAATACACAATCCAAGCCAACATCGGAAACATCACATACATGGTGAATCCCTCACCCACTATAGGGAAATAAAAAATAGGAGCCGATGTAAGGAACTTCTTAAGCTTACCAAATATCAACTTACACTCCTTGAACCATTGGAAAGGAATATCCTTCCAAGTTAATCTTATCATAGGTGATGAAATAATAGACACACCTCAACGAAATTCCTATAGTATCAAGACAAACCAATAAATCTACAAACCTTAGACAGAGCTATAGGCCTGGCTCAATCACGAATAGCCTCAATCTTTATCGGGTCTACCGTAATCCCATCTTTAAATACAACATATCCAAGGAATATCAATGACTCCAGCCAAAAATCACACTTGGAGAACTTGGTAAAAAACATATGATCTCTCAAAGCCTAGAGCATAATCCTCAAATATTGTGCATGATCCTCTCTAATCCTTGAATACACTAGGATGTTGTTGATGAGCACAATCATGAATGAATAAAAATAAGGTCTGAACACTCCAATCATCATATCCATAAATATGGCTGGGGCATTAGTCAACCCAAAAGACAATACCAAGAACTCATAATGACTATAATAGATCCTAAAGGCTATCTTTGGGGCATTCTTAGCCCAAATCCTAAACTGATGCTATCGAAACCTCAAATCAATCTTAGAAAACAACCCTACACCCTGAAGCTAGTAAAAAATGTCTCCAATGTGAGGAATATGATAATTGTGCTTCACTGTCACTTTATTAAGCAACCTATAATCAATACACATCCACGTGGAGCCATCCTACTAGTTCATAAATAGTATAGTTCCTCCCAAAAGAGACACACTCGGTCTAATGAAACCACTACCAAGAAGATCTTGAAATTAAGAATTCATCTCCTTAAGCTCGGCGGGAGCCATACGGTAAGGTGCCATAGAAATAGGTTGAGTATTGGGCTAAAGATTAATAATAAACTCAATCCTAAGGGTAAAAGGTATATCAGGTAGCTCAGTAAGGAAAAAACCAAAAAAATCATGGACTACAAGAAGAGTAAAGTGATAGACTCTCCATGCTAACATCACAAATATAGGCGAGACAAGCCTCGCAACCCCTTGAATTAAATTTCTTAGCACACATATAAGGAATAATTCTCATCCGCTTATGGATAACATCTCCCTACCACATGTTCGAGGGTATGCCTGGCATGGTTAAAGTAATGGTCTTGGCAAAACAATCCATGACTTCATGATAGTAGGATAACCAGTACATACAAAAAATCACATCAAAATCAAACATGTCCAATATAATAAGGTCATCATGAGTATCAACATCTCTAACAGTTATGACACAAGATTTGAACACATAATCCACTACTTAAGAATCACCCACAGGAGTAGATACACATAATGACATAGATAATAAATCCGAAGCTAACTCTAACCATTGAGAAAAATAAGAAAACATATAAGAATAAGTAGATCCTAGATCAAATAAAGCAAGGGCCGACTGACGGCACACCAAAAGCATACACATAATATTTGAGGACTCAGCCTTGTGTATAGCATGTACTGCATATAACTGACCACACCCTCTACCTGGCAGCTCTCATGATTGATATGTTGTCCTACCCACCTGAGGACCACCTCGACCACCAGAAGGTATACCCCTACGACTATGCGAACCACTTCTTGCTCTAAAAGAGGGAACACTCTGAAATAAAGAAATAATTTCCCCAAGACTAGGGCACTCTCGCTAATAATGACCACGACCCCCACAACTATAACATTTCTCCTGAGTCAAACCATAACTAGAAGACCTGACTGAATTAGAGTATAGCGCTACAAAAATTAGGGCTTGGCCGTGACAGACATGTGAAGTCTGCCAAGGACCGAGGACCACCCCATTTGCCTTACCAAATAGACCACACATAAACACATGACAACAAATGAATTTTGAACATATAATAAGATAGAGTAAATAGTGACTCAAAAATCTATGAAAGTAAATAACCAAAACCATCCATTGTAATCCACAAGGCCTCTATACCATAAAATTAACCTTGGTCGGGACATTCCCCTGACAATGACAATGACGATGATAATGATAATGTAAAGTATTTAATTCTAATTGATGGAAGGAAAACAAATGGAATTATAAAGTCTTCTGGAGAATGGAAGCTCACCACTTCACCATAGACAACCGATGAACCGAACCGATCCACCTAAAGCTACACAGGAAAAGTAGGATTTCCTTTAGACCTAACGTCGTGTAGGGATATAACATTCGGAGATGGTAAGTGGGTTAAGCTCTAACATGTAATTCAGGGGTAAGTGGTAAAATAATGGCATAATCAACAGTTAAAAATTCAGGGATATAGATTGTGTAGCATAACCTTCATAAAAGGGCAACAATGAACTATATGGGTCCAGCTATTCCCTAGCTAAAAGGGCCCAGTACGTTTGGCCGCATGAACCAGAGAATAATCACATATGTGTATACACTATGAGTGACTCAAACCTCCCAACATACATTAAGAGTGACTTAAGAACTCAATCATATACCATAGGTGTATTAGACCACTCAGTCACTTAGAACCCGTGTTGGCAATCGTGTTTTCCATTATTGGCCCCTCGAGACCTCAACTTTCATGGCATAGATACTTAATCCTCATTAAATACTTAAAAATACTTTTCACATATTCCCAATCATCAATCAAGGAGTTATTTATTAAGATATCGTTAAGTGGTATCATCATACCGACTGTAGCTTGCAAACACGTCACTTTGTTAAATTAATCAATTTGCCAATGAGACTCTAACCTAATTGGCCAATGATACTCCAAAGTTCCACGTAGGAACCAAACCATGTTACCAAGTGGGACACTAACCCAACTAGCTAACAGGAATCCAAAGTCCCAAGTAGGAACCAATTAATCTAGCTAAGTGGGACTCTAACCCCTGGGCTAATAGGACTTCAAAGTTATCAATTCCAATTCATTTCATGTCCATCAAGCCCCTTTTAAAGTCAATTCAAGTTCTATTACTCTTTTATATTGTGGAAGGTTTTCATATACCTTTCAAGAAGAAAACTCCCATATTCAAAGAAAATTTCACAAGATTGGGTTGAGGTTATTGAAAGCTTCAAATCATTAACTCATCAAACTTGGGGAAAACCACATTCCACATTCAATCCACACACCCATGCATCAAATTGGTTACAAAACAAATATTTAAAACATAAACAATGCATATGTAAACATGAAACATTACATAAACAACAATGATTCAAAACTCTCAACCCATATCCAAAAACCAACAATTAAACCACATGAGCAACAATTTAAGCACATGCTTCTTACATAATAAGTTTTGGGGAAAGAGGTACATGCTTGAATAGATCATAAGTTGGAAGAAAATTTTGCCCGAGAAAGCTCTAGACAATCAACCTTGAGAAAACCCTTACACTCCTGCTTGAGGGAATTTGTGGGAAGAGAGAAGTTATTTTAGTGTGTTATAATAGGAATGAGGTCCCAATAAAGTTTTAAAGTCATGGGTTATGTTCAGGGAAAAAGGGAAATGCCCTTAAATTAAAAGCTGAAAAATTGTCTACAGTGACTAAGGGTCACTATATGACTCATATGGAGTTACTATGACTCATAGTGTCCGAATCGTAATCAAGATAGAAACTTTTGGGTACATGATGGTCACCCTACTATTGGTACCGTATGACTTGTATAGAGTCATTACGACTTGTTGAGTCAAGTCGTACTCAAGAAAAAACACTCTGGGCACCATACTGGTTTGGCTACAGAAGGGGGAGATACTACTCGTAATGAGTCTTTATGAATTATTACCTCAAGTCGTCACCAAGGTAACAACTCAAGAAAAATCACTAGACACACTTTGGTTCCTAGGACCTATCAAGATACCCTACAACTTATAGGAAGAGTCATAGTTAGGGTAGCGAGTTCAAAACTGCAATGCTTTTCCAGGGCCAAAAATCTAAGGTGTTACCTCCCCTAAGGATCATTCGTCTTTGAATGATGGGTCAAGGCGTTCCTTGGCACGATTTCACACAGAGCACAACTACACTTACCTTTAATAAAGAAAAAAAACAAAGATGTTGAGGAATTCTCAATTTTCTTTAATAAAGTGAGAAAAAAATATGTTAAGATTATCACATACCTTAAGCACGATTATCCCAAACAGGAAATAAAAATCGGTATTTGGACTTCATTTTCTCTTCAACTTACCAAGTAGCTTTTTCAACCTTATGATTCTTCTAGAACCTTAGCAGAAGCCACATCTTTAGTCCTGGAATGATGAACTTGCCTATCCAAAATCTTCATCGGGACTTCTTCAAAGACAATGAATACGAAACACCAACACACTCCAAAGAAAATACCGAGGAAGCATCACCCACGGATTGGTTTAACATCAAAACTTGAAAGACTGGATGATGGAACCTAAAATCGAAGGCAAATCCAACTCATAAGATACTCTGCCCACTTTCCTCAAAATACGATATGGATTAACATAATGTGACTAAGATTTCCCTTTCTTCTGAACTGCATTACCCACTTCATGGGAGTCACCTTCAGGAATACCAAATCATTAATATAAAAATCTAAGTCCCTATGCCTTATATTTTCATAAAACCTGTGGCAACTCTGGGCAGTTTTAAGCCTGTCCCGAATCATCTTTACCTTCTACATAGCTTGGAAAACCAAGTTGGGACCATATAATCTATTATTGCTAACCTCAAACCACCCAATAGGAGACCTACACCTCCTACTATAAAGGTCCTTAAAGGGAACTGACACGAACTAAATTAGGGCCTTGTCGTAATGGACATCTCAAGTCCAACCAGGACCGAAGAGAACCCCCGAAACCCAATCCAATCAACCAACATATACCCTGTATCAGATAAATTCCGAACATATAACAAGATAGCCAATTAAAATATATATTGTCTTTGGGATAGGTCTACTTACTAGACTAACCCAACCAAGTTAACCCATCCATTAGCCAACCTACCAAACCACAACCTATAATATAATATACATAATATATAAATTGTAACCATTCCATTCCCAAGTCCACAGTTGTCCATACAAAGCCTCCAAACCATAAATGAAGAAATACCTAGTCCGAACATTCCCCCGATCATAGCCAAAAACTAAAAACTACGAGAAAATAATAATATGTAAAATACTCTATGACATGAAATAGATGCCTTCCGAACTATAGAAGCTCACCACTTCAATCCAACACCGACTGTTCCCAAATCCAATAAATGAGTAGGAGGAGTAGTAGGGCCGGTTCCTGCATCACGTGGGGATACAGTCGCCCGAAGACGGGTTAGCAGGTGAACACTAGCATGTACTAGGGATAAGGATAAAATAATGCCAACCTTTAAAACCAATCAAACAACGATATGCACATATTTCTATATATATATATATATATATATAAAATCCATGCCATGCAAGGGAATCAGGTTTAGCATAAACTTTGAAATCATAAACCTGGGAGATGTAGCCTTGCCATTTAGAATTTCACCCATGGGCTATATGGGGTCAGTGTCAACTGCTGAAAGGACCCCAGAGCGTGGTTGCCACATGAGCCAGAGAGAATATGAGATGACTAGTACATCTCCAAGAATATAAGTGTGACATCATGCACACAGTCACCATGAACAAACCTCACATTGGCAAATATTATTTTCTAGCTTTGGTCCCCCGAGACCTCCGCCTTTCATAGGTTGGATATACATCCTGCTTTAAAACCCAAATTAAAACCATTCACACAAAACAAACTATTTAGTAAATTTCTTACCAAAGAAATTGCGTTTGTATCGTCATACCAATATTACTTTAAAGTATACACATGCAATTAACTTTTTCAATCAACCATTCATAAGATTTTTAGAGCTCTAAACCATCATCCAACAAGGACACTCATTTACCCCAAGGATTAGGGATTCGAACCAAGTTTAATCAATTAAACCACCAAGGTTTCTGTTTAAATCATTTCATGGCAAACAAGGCCTTTACGAAACCATTTGCAAACTATTCGTACTTATTAAGCCATTGTCTTAGTTCAAAACACCATTAACATGTGACTAGCAATTTTCATTAGATATTTTCACAAACACCTTATGGGAATACCTTTAACAAGACCAAAACTAAGGTAAAAATCACTAAGAATAGGGTTACCCATGACCTATGTATTAAACCACAATCAACAAGCACCTACATATGCACACCATCACCAAAAACATGTGAAATCATTATTTAAATCAAGAGTAAATAATAATCAATAATATGCATCAAAACCCTCAGCATTGGATTTCAAAATAACCAATTATGATTCATAATCAATGTTTAAAACACATTAAAACAAGACTTTAGTTGGAAATATCTATGAGAAAAGAGTACATGCTTTATACAAGAAGATTCACAGAAGAGAACTTGACTGGTGAGCCATTTGAAGAATACTTGTAGAAACCCTAGCCTCAAATCTTCAAGAGTGAGTTTGAGAGAGTGTTTTTGGTGTGTTTTGATATTCCAATGAGAGTTATGAGAGGATACAATGAGTTATATAACCTGGAAACATAAGGGTTTGTGGTGGGAAATATTCGAAAAGCCCTCAGCTTAAAAGCTAATAACCAACTCCCACGAGGGTATGACTCACCCATCTACACCATACCTTAGGGTACGAGTGGTACCCTAACTCATACCCTAGTCCTCTACATGGACCTCCACACTGGTCATCATATGACAACCATGCCAAAGTCATACCCAAAGTTATGAATGGTACCCTAAACCATACCATGGAAAAAATCGAATCCACTAGACTAACCTTAGGTCATTATATAATTTGCAAGATACCACTCTTACCCTATTATACCACTCGTATGATGCCTACTCATATCTTGGATAAAATCCAAACAAAACTTACTAACCATTATATGGGAAGAGGTACCCAACCCATATCCTTGGGTACGACTATTACCCATGAGTCGTACCTTTCCTAGAGTCTCAACCTTAGGAAATTTTTCTAAGAGTCCAAGTTTAAGGTGTTTCATTCTCCCCCATTTAGGATCATTCATCCTCGCATGATGGGTAAAGGCGAGCACAAGCACGAGATAGGACACTAAGACACATCAAACCTTCCTTCAACTAAACTAAAACACAAAGACATAACACAAGATGAGAATATCATCACATACCCCAAGCATGATTCACACCCCAACACCTCCATTCTTACCTTTTACTAAGTTAGAAAATAAATACACAAGGAAACCCACCCTTCCTTTAACCAAGATGGATAACAATGATGTGATAAGGAACATATACCTTATGCACGAGTTTCTGGAATGAAGAACCAACGAGGATACTTGAACTCCATGTTCTCTTCCATATCCTAAATGGCTTCCTCGGACTTTTGGTTCCACCATAGAATCTTCACCGATGCCATACCTTTTATTCTCAACCGGCGAATTTACCAATCAAAGATCCTCATCGAGACCTTCTTAAATAACAAAGAGTCCGAGATACCAATACCACCCAAAGAAAATAATCAACGAAGGACCACCCATACCTTATCTCAACACAAACACATAGAATACCAAATGAATAGGACTCATGCTAGAGGGTAAGTCCAATCCAACATACATTTCCCCAGGGACACATTACTACGAGAGCCAAAGTCTAACCATACACTACTCTCATGTTCAAGCCTATTCAAATCATAAAGGAGTTAACATAGGCCATACAGATCTATCTCTTACATCCACCAAAAACACTACTCAACTTTCATCACTATAGCCAAGCATCAAGCCTCACCAAGCTTATTAAGTGCCCAACACAACGATTAGATAACTATCAATCATAACATTCAATCCTACCATTTATATACATGTGGTATGATCTATCCTACTAAAGGTTTATCAAACTCTATCATCTTACACAAGTATTATTTACCACCAACTTCTCCCTAACCATCCCTCATGACCACAACCTTACCTTACCCTCTAAAACCTTAGCTCTAGGACTCACCCTACTCTCTCCTACTTAGAGACTTCTACTTCTCCTCTTCTTAAAAACATCACTACATCTCCAAAGCCACTACCACCCTATCATAAGAAGGATCATTAGGGTACTAAAGTGCAAAAATTGCTTATGCCACTCAAAGTGAGACCTTCGAAGAGAGATACAACACCATAGGTATAAAGTATTTTATAGCAACCACCTATGTCATGAATGAAGAACCATCCTACCATAACAAACCATAGAAGAAGTTCATATGATTGGACACCAAAAAACATAAAATCACAAATATCATAGGTAACGTAACATAAGTCAAGTTTCATATCCAAGGAACAAGGCAAATACAGAATGCGAAACATAAGCATAAGTTTTCTATAACACCATATAAACCCACCATATCCGAATTAAACAAATCCACCAAAGTTTTCTTATCACCAAAAGATACCACACATCTCCTATCGACCCTTTTGGAAATCACAGAGTCACTTACTAGGGTAAAAATAGAAAAAAAATCCAATTGCCCTTGGGTCAAAAACCAAAATACACAACCACACGTAGGGTTACAAAAGAGAGAGGGAACTCCAGACCAAGTAATCAAGACATATAATGAGAAAAGAGTTTTCAACATATTAGTTTCAACATCAGAAGATGCCTTAGACTCTTGATGGATAGTGAGAGCATTGAGACGATCCCAAGCAGTGTCGGGGCTAGAAGTAGTATCCCTCAGTGCAAGATCTAGAGAAGTGGCAACCGATATCCTATTTTCCCAAGCATCAATCCTTATAGGAAACTCTTGTTGCATAGTACCTAACTGACCACAGTTAAAATAATGATTCTTGCCTTCCTCGCAATGACCATGGTGCACCCGACCACAAAACTGTTAAGAAGGATAGGATGATGCAAATTGGGCCCCACCGGCCTGAGATTGGGTGCCTTTTTCTCAAGAAGTATTACCGATCTAATAATGTCCATCCCCTAATGGATTTGGGTAGGGAACATTAGAAATAACATAGGAGTTAAGACCTACCAAACTCCTTTCCTTAGACAAATTAACACAATATTATTGGCCTCTTCGTCTTTAGAAAACTGAGAGCTCTAACTTTGTGTATTTCCCAACTTTGCCTTATTCTCTCCCGTAACAATAGGACTGAACTAGCATGACAGAGTTGTCACTGTCTTGTTCAATAGATGAATAAAGTGTCAAAATGCGACATTGATAACCTCTTCTTTAGGTAACTAAGAATGAGTGTCAACTTCCAACGTAGGGTCAACATAGAACGGTGGAACTCTATGAGAAAAATAAAAAATTATGACCTTTGACCGGGTCTGTGCCCCATAAGTTGGACTAGATCCATCCATGTTATCCTCAAGTGGGAAAAGTGGGTTTCCCTGAACCATAGATCATGATTTGAAAAGTGAATCAAAGAAGGTTTAGGTAGGAGTTTAAGACCTTAGACTTCATAGCCCAAAAATAGAACAACAAGAAAGTGAAACATTCCTAGATGCCTCGTAACCTCCTGATTAAAAGTGTGGTTCATAACACACCCATAAGCAAGACTCTACTCGACACGAATTTGTGGACACCCCATGTTACTTAAACTTGGCTCTGATACCAACTTGACATGACTCGAACTGGGGTCTTATCGTAATGGGCATCTCATGTCCAATTAGGATAGGAGCCCACCCGCAAAACCCAATCCAACAACCAATATATACGTTGAGTTGGGTGAATTTCGAACATATAGAAAGATAGAAAATTAGAAGATATAATGACTTTGGGATAGGTCTACTTACTAGACAAACCCAACCAAGTCCATCTATCCATTAGACAACCTACTAAACCACAATATATAATACAATGTAAATAATATATAAATCATAACCATTCCATTCAAAAGTCCACAGTTGTCCATACAAAGACTTTAAATCAAAACAAAGAAATACCTAGTCCGGACATGCCCCTAACCATAGCCAAAATATAAAGTCTAAAAGAAAATAATAATATGTATAATACTCCATGACTTGAAATGGATGCCTTTCGAAGTATGGAAGCTTACCACTTCAATCCAACACCGACTATTCTCAAATTCAATAAATGAGTAGGAGGAGTATGGTCGTTCCTGTATCACGTGGGGATACAACCGCCTGATGACAGGTTAATAGGTGAACACTAACATGTACTCAGGATAAGAATAAAATAATGCCAACTTTTAAAACTAATCAAACAACTATCTGCACACATTTCCATAAATATATATATAATCCATATCGGGATAGGGAACCAGGTTTAGTATGAACATTGAAATCATTAACCTAGGATGTGTAGCCTTTCCATTTAGAATTTCACCCATGGGCTCTATGGGGTCAATGCTACCTACTGAAAGGGCCTCTGTGTGTGTTTGCCACACAAGCCGAAGAGAATATGAGATGACTAGTACAACTCCAAGAATATAAGTGTGACATCATGCACACAGTCACCATGACCAAACCTCACTCCGGCAATCGTGAGTTTCCAGCTTTGGTCCCCCCGAGACCTCCTGCTTCCATGACTTGGCTATACATTCAACTTTAAAGCCCAAACTAAAACCATTCACACAAAACCATCCATTTAGTCAATTTCTTACCAAAGAAACTTTGTTGGTATCGTCATACCAACACTACTTGAAAGTATACACATACCGTTACCTTTATCAATCAACCATTCATATGATTTTTGGGGCTCTAGAACATTACTTGAACCCAGTTTAATCAATTAAACCACCAATGTTTCTATTTAAACCATTTCATGTCCAATAAGGCCTTTACAAAATCATTTGCAAACCATTCTTACTTATTAATCCATTGGCTTAGTTCAAAACACCATTAACATGTGACTAGCAATTTCCTTTAGATATTTTCACAAACACCTTGTGGGCATATCTTTAAAAAGTTCAAAACCAATGTAAAAACCCTCAACATTGGATTTCAAAACAACCATTTATGATTCATAATCAATGTTTAAAACACATTAAAACATGCCTTTAGTTTGAACTATATATAAGGGAGAAGTTAATGCCTTATACAAGAAGATTCACGAACTTGTCTCGTGAGCCCTTTGAAGAATACTTATAGAAACCCTAGCCTCCAATCTTTAAGAGTGGGTTTGAGATAGTGTTTTTTGTGTGTTTTGGTCTTTAAATGAGGGTTATGAGAGGCTATAATGAGTTATATAATGTGGGTACATAAAGGTTTGGGGTGGGAAATGTTTGAAAAGCCACAACTTAAAAGATGAAAACCAACTCCTAGAAGGGTACAACTTACCCATATAAATCGTACCCTAAGGTATGAGTGGTACCCTAACTCATACCCTAAATCTAAAAATTGACCTCCCTAGTGGTCATCATATGAAAAATATCCAAACTCATACCCAAAGCTACTAATGGTACCCTAAATCATACCGTGGACAGAATTGAATCCACAAGACTAACCTCAGGTCATCATATGATTTCCAAGATACCACTTCTACCCTATTATATAACTCATATAATGCCTACTCATATATTGGATAGAACCCAACCAAAAATTACTG
Source organism: Capsicum pubescens (assembly GCA_030864215.1). Classification (NCBI taxonomy): domain Eukaryota; kingdom Viridiplantae; phylum Streptophyta; class Magnoliopsida; order Solanales; family Solanaceae; genus Capsicum; species Capsicum pubescens. The sequence goes on from CM061540.1 coordinate 204,534,093, forward strand.
ACAAGAAGAGGTATCCAACCCGTATCCTAGGGTATGACTAGTACCCATTAGTTGACCTTTCTTAGAGTCTCAAACTTAAGAAGTTCTTCTAAGAGTCCAAGTTTAGGGTGTTTTAGGATCTATTCCAATGCTTGCATGATAGCTATTATTATACGTAGACTATATGAGAGGAAAATTATCAACCCATTTACCACTTAAATCAAGCACACAAGTCCTTAGCATATCTTCTAAAGTACGAATAGTTCTCTCTATTTTCCATCCTCCTGAGGGTGGAAATCTTTTCTAAGGTTCACCTTAGTTCCCAAACCTATCTGAAAGGAATGCCAAAAGTAAGATAAGAACTCTGTACCCTGATCAGATGTAATGGAAATTGGAGCACCATGCAACTTCACTACCTCCTGAACAAAGAGGTTAGTGTAATCGTCAGCCGAATAATTAGTCTTTATTGGTAGAAAATGAGAGGACTTGGTCATTATATACACAATGACCATAATCGAGTAAAATTAACAGCGAGACTGTGAAAGATCGATAACAAAATCCATATTAATCACTTCCCATTTTCACACAGGTAACTCAATCTCTTGAGATAACCCACTAAGCCTCAAGTGCTCCACTTTTACTTGTTGACAAACTATACACTTGGCTACAAAATTGGACTCATCTCTCTTTATGTTATTCCATAAAGAGATCTCTTTCAAATTATATTACATCTTTATCGAACCAAGATAAACTGGTTACCTCAACTAATTATCCTAAACCAATATCCTCAATCACAGCCTATCAATATTGGGAAGACACAACCTATCTTGATATCTCAAGATACCATCATAACCCATAGTGTAACACACCGAGTCTGGTACCCCGGATGCTACATGGTGCTCATTATCCCGAAGGACCACAATCTAACCTATGAATACTACCTGCTGCAATAACAAAGTAATAACACTATATAATGTGGAATAATGGGCTAAAATTCCATAAGGTTCAAAACTATAATACTAATAAAAAGAAAATAATGAAGTCTGATAAAATATCAGAATCTGAAATACTGAATACTGTCTGAACATCTAGTCTAAAAAGCCTCTAAACTGGACTGTCTGAATAAGGAGTTGATGGGACAATCCCCCAACTAACTCCATCTACTAAAATTTTGAATTTAATTAGATAATGAAATAAAAAAATATCCTTGAATGATGAGGACTCACTGCTAGTCTACTGCTGTTGGCCAAATGTATGAACCGCTAAGAGTGCTCTAGGGCCCATACATCTGAACCTATGGTATAGAACACCATAATGCAATAGAAAAGTATACATCAGTATGTGTGAATGTACTGGTACGCAAAGTGAGGTAAGTATGAATGCAAGGGTTTATATGCATAAACTATAACTGACTGAATAACATGAACATGAGTACATGAGATACATACATGAATACATAACTATAACTAAAGTACTAAGGATTCTGAATACTGAGTTTACTGATAACATGGATTACTAATAACTGGTATAACTGTAAATTGATATGCTATTTACTGAGTGATTGTATCTGACAGTCCCATTTTTGATGGAACTAGCTGAGTTCCGTACTAAGCTGAGAGACTATATTTGATAGTACTAAAATCTATAGAACTATTTGAGTTTTTATTAAAGACTGAGACTGAGACTGTGAGAGGTAATCATCTAATCAACATGCCCCTTTTTTGAATAAATTTGGGGTCCAACCTGTAACCCCAGTTGGAAGGGTGTCAGTACCGTTCCACGAGTAAAAACGTTGAAGAGATACCCTCATCTGGAAGGTTCTCAAATGACGATGGTGGGACCCTCAACGGTCAGGTTAAGTCACTTTATCAACCCTCAACTATCAGGTTTTGATGTCTCAACCTACGCCTTCTACGTAGTTCTAGAATACAAGAACTATTTCTAAGGATCACACCCTCTGCTGGTAGGTGAGTCCCCATACTTGGGTTCACTCGGTACTGAATCCTACTCCCAACTGAATAGACACTGACTGATTTCCTAGTTCATACTAGGCTAGACTGATCTATTACTGATTGTACTGATTAACTAAACTGAGCTGAGTTTACTGAGTTCTGTTGAATGATGGAATACTACTGAGTTCTATTATCTGACTGAGTTTATTAAGGAATGAACGGAATACTAAATGGGACTGGATTGATACTGAGTTTATTGAGTTTTCTTGAGTTCTGTAACTGAACTAGAGTACTACTGATCATGACATGATTGAGAATATTCTGTAACTCAAACTGGCTCTAGGAACACATCTAAATTATCGGGTATTAAATACCCCCAGGACTCAATTAAATGAAAATAATAAGACATGACAATTCTTGAATACTTGACAATAGTCAACAACTCAAAAATGATCTTATGAGGCATTTCATCAAACACATACAAGGTATAGATTTAACATGGAAGACATCATAAACATATGGGTATAGCATAAGTTCATCATTTAGACCACCAAAGGATCACAAAAGCACCATAGTCTCAATTTATAATTTAATTAAATACATGATAGGCGTATCTTTATACTTTGGTATGATCAACAATGCTAATACATCATGACTTCATAATTCAAGGGTTTCTATATAAGAGAATCAAATTTCAACTTACATGATATCATAATATCAAGAAACACATACAAATTTCAACTTGGAACCATTACACAACATCAACATGATTACATTCAAACCCACAAAATGGAAATCACAATTCATGTTTTTGAAAGAAGTTTCTTGAATTCTAAGGGTGGAAGGGACCCTTGAATGAATACTTAACATACCATGTTGAAAAATTTATGGAAATTAATGGTGGAATCTTGAGTTCTTGATTTGAAATTTTAAAAACCCTAAGGCTTCTTCTTGAGAGAAATTTAGAAATAATGAGTTTATTTGCTTCCTAGGGTATTAAATTTTGTGTTTTGGGGGCTGAGAGTCAGGGGAAAAAGACCCAAATACCCCCCAGAATGCGGTCTTTTAATGAGTGAAAATTAAATTGCCGATGCGTAGGTCGATGCAGTGCATCGATGGCACCAACATGATGACCAATGCATCACACCAAGATTGCTCCAACTCACTGGAATTTGATGCTGGTAGCTGGGTAAAATATTAACCAACGCGATAGGCGATGTGGCGTGCCAAGATCGCGCTAGTACACTATTTTGGGATTCCAAAGGAGCTTCAAACGAAGTTTGAAAAATCCAAAACTTGTCCGGGAACACCTATTGACCTTCCTAATCATGAATTAACTAAAACATAGACATTTAAAGGACTTTAAGGTCGCAAAATAAGATTGCCAACTTTCAAAGGCCTAAAAATAAACTAAGTCTGAATACTTAGCCAGAATTTTCTAAGTCTGGGACCCCTTAACAAGCTTAAAAGACTGAATTAAGCTAGAAAATTTGGGGGGTCTTACAATATCTCCCCCTTAGGAACATTCGTCCTCGAATGAGACTAACTAAAATGAGAGTACTAGTAGGCTGAATCTACTTACTGGACATGAACATATGGGACATAACTATAGAACATATATACTGAATTATCATACTAAACATGCATATCTGATGCATAAGTACATAACTGAGCTTGTTCATGAATACATGACTGGGAGTACTGATAAGCTGAGTTTCTCATATTGAACATGTATATCCAATACATGAATAAATGAATGAACTAACTCATGAACATATAAATGAATATATAAAGGTAAATGATACCAAGTTTGTAATGGAAATCTGTGCATGAAACTGAATAAGAGGCTGAGTCTGGATTAACGGAGAAGAGATGATGATACTTAGTCCACACGTTTACTTCTTCTTCCCAAGTAGCTCCCTTAATAGACTGATTCCACCAAAGAACTTTGACGAGAGGGACTTCTTTGTTCCTTAATCTACGAGTGTGGAAGTCAAGGATTTCAACTAGGATCTTTTCGAAAAAGAGACTATTCTGAATATCTAGGCCCTCTATAAGGACTACGACTGCTGGGACACCTATGCACTTCTTAAGAAAGGATACATGGAGCACTGGATGGACTGAAGATAAATCTGAAGGCAATTTGAGCTCGTAAGCTACTTTGCCGAAGCGACTGAGAATTTTTAAGGGACCGAAAAATCGGGGACTGAGCTTTTTCTTCTCATCAAAACTCTTCAATCCCTTCATGGAAGAGATTTTAAAATAAACATAATCTCTAATCTTGAACTTGAGATCCCTTCTGTGCATATCAGCGTATGATTTCTGTCGGCTCTGAGCTATCTTAAGCCTCTCTCTGATCAACTGAACTTTCTCTAAGTTATTGAATACCAAGTCATGCCCTACCACTGTATCCTCACCCACTTCAAACCAACCAATAGGAGATCTACACCTTCTCCTATAAGGCACTTCAAATGGAGCCATCTTAATGCTTGAATGATATCTATTACTGTATGCAAACTCAATCAAAGGAAAGTGGTCATCCCAACTACCTTTAAAATCTATCACACAAGCCCACAACATATTCTCTAAAGTCTGCATGGTCCTTTTTTCTTGACCATCTATCTAAGGGTGAAAACCTGTACTGAGGTGAACTCGGGTACCTAGACCCATTTGGAATGCTTTCTAGAAATAAGAGGTGAACTGGGTACCTTTATCTGAGACAATGGATAATAGAACACTGTGTAATCTGACCAACTCTTTGATGTAGAGTTTGGCGTAATCCTTGGCTGAATAAGAGGTAAGGACTGGAAGGAATGAGCTAATTTGGTCATCCTATCTACAATGACCCAAACTGAATTATGCTAACAACGAGTACGAGGCAAACCCATCACAAAGTCCATGTTCACTTCTTCCCACTTCCAAGTAGGAATACTGAACTCTTGCATGAAACCACTAGGTTTATGATGCTCAATCTTAACCTGCTGATATGTCGAGCACTTAGCCACAAAGCCTTCAATATCTCTCTTTATTCCACTCTACTAATAGATCTCCCATAAGTTACGGTACATCTTAGTAGACCCTGGATGAATAGAGTAGTGCGCACTATGTGCTTCTGCAAGAATTTACTATCTTAAGTCATCAATACCTGGCACACACAGACAACCCTGATAACGCAGAACACTATCTCCCCCTTGGAAGAAAACCTCAACCTTCTAATCTCTAACTGATTCTTTCAACTTGAATATATTGGGATCTCTATCCTAATTCTCCTTCAACTTAGAAACTAGAGATGATTCTGAACTACTCTGCACCCATACACTACCTTCTGATGAGTCGACTAAGAGAACATCTAGTCGGGCTAAATGATGTACTTCCTGGGATAACTTCTTATTACTATCCGCAACATAAGAAACACTAACCATAAATAGTTGTAAGACCCAGTATAATCCTAAAGCTTAATTCAGTCCATTAAGCTTGTCAAGGGATCCCGGACTTAGAAAATTCTAGCTAGGTTACTAGACTTAGCCTATTATTGGCCTTCAAAAGTTGGAAATCTCATTTTTCCACCTTAACATACTTTAATGGTCTGTATTTTTATTATTTCATGATCAGGAAGGTCAACAGGTGTTCCCGAACAAGTTTTAAATTTTTTGGAACATGTTTAGATCATGTTCGGAGTCCCAAAAAAATGGGCCAACGTGATCATGGCGCGCCACATCGCCAATAGCATTGGTAAACATTTTTATAGGCTGCCAGAGCCAAAAATTTTGAGGCTCCACTCGATCATGGCGCAACACATTGAGTATCGCATCGTAGCCATCAATGCGGCACATCGCTTGTAGCGTCGACACCTAGTTTTTAGTCATTAAATGTATGCATTTTTAAGGGCAAAAGGTTTAGTTTCCCATCCTTAGATAAACCCAATAACACGTAATTCAATCATATTTCACCCAAAATATAGAGTTTCTCTCAAGAACAAGCTAGGGTTTTCAATTAAGGATTCAAATTCACTACTCAAATTCAAGAATTTCTTTGTCAATCTTTGTAAAATCAGGAACTAAGGTATGTCAAGTGTTGATTTATGGATTCCATTCATCCATAAAGTCCAAGAACCCTCTTTCAAATTATAAAACATGATATTTATGTTGTGGGTTGTTTGTAACCATGTTTATCTTATTGTATGATTCCCAAGTTGGAATCTTTATGTGTTTTCATGAAACTACGTTAGCATGCAAGATAAAATTCATGAATTGAGTTGTTTATGATGTGTAATTTGATGATTTGACCTATACCCTAAGTTGTGAATGTAGGGTGTTTGACAAAATGGCTAGGAGGATAGAAATTGGGTATTATAGCTCAATTGTGACTTAAATAAAAAAATGCATGCTTTACCATTATGACCAAGACTGACTTCCATGATATTGTGTGCATTATGAGTATTTGATGGAATTTCCATGAGATTAGGTTGATGAAATTATGGCATGTCTATATGAAATTACATCTATGTACAACATTATGACAACCATGTGTTTCACGAAATCCCCAACTTATTGTATTATGAATTGTTGATATTGGTTATGTGTTCACGAAGTGTAAGTCTTATCAGTTTCATGCTATCAAGTATTGGGGATACCTATACCTGACAATTTAGATGTGTACCTAGAGACAGTGTCATTTTTCATGATACTCCCAGTCAAGCCATGATCATTAGAATTCAGTCAGTTACATGACTCAGGAAAACTCAGTAATCTCATTCAGTTATCCGATCTCATTAGTATTCCATCAGTCAATGGAATTTAGTGAACTTTGTTTAAATCAGCTAAAATACACTATCAATAATAGTTCAGTTCATCTTAAATTAGTTCAGTGTCTCTTCAGTTGGTAGTAGGATTCAGCACCGAGTGAACCCAAAGATAGGGGCTCACCTGTTAGCCAGTAAAGGGTATGATTCTTAGAAGCCATCCTTGCATTCCAGAACTACGTAGCCAACATAGGTTGAAATGTACCCTACGAGTTTAGTGATTAGACACCTCATTTGAGTTATTCCTACTAAAAGGGGTTAATGGAAGAGCTCCCTGTCAGAGAGGGTTTACTCACAACCTGTCTTTACCCATAGCACGATACTAACACCCTTCCAGTTGGGGTTATAAGTTAGACCCCACTAGTTCACTTTCGGGGCATGTCAGTTAGATGATTACCTCCCACAGTCTTAGTTTCGGATCCAATCTCAGTAATAGAACTCAGTTCAGTTCAACAATTTTAGGACTGTCAGATATAGTCACTCAGCTTAGTACAAAACTCATCTAGTTCCCTCAAAATCCAAACTGTCAGACACAGTCACTCAGTTAATAGTATATTAATTATATGAAATTCATGTTACAAGTATTTAGATTTCAGGACTATCAGAAATAGTCAATCAAACCAGTTCTTCATAATCAGAACTGTCAGAAACAGTCATTCTTTTATTAGTAATATGACATCAGTTCCTCAGTACTCAATAGACTTAGTATTTCAGTATCCCAGTATTAGTATCTAGATATCAGTAAATTTATGTTATCAGGATTCATGAGCCAGTGTTATCAGGATTTTAGGTACAGTTATATATTCATACATGTATTCTCACGTTCTTATTATTCAGTCAGTTAGTATTGTTCATGCATATGAACCATTACATTCAACCTACCTCACTTACATACCAGTATATTCAATCGTACTGATGCATTTTTGCTATGGTGTTTTATACCATAGGTTCAGAAGCACGTGCTCAAGAGTATCAGTAGCATTCTAGTTTCAGCAGTCAACAGTGAGTCCTCATCATTCGAGGATGTTATTATTTGATTATTTCATTCTTTTAGTACTTAGTTTATTTTAGAAGATGGGGTTAGTTGGGGGATTGTCCCATCAATTTTTTATTCAGACAGTTCAGTTTTAGAGGGTTTTAGACTACAACATGTTCAGAGAGTTATTTTAGTTGTTTTTGTTATTGTTATACCATATTTTCAGTTATGTATCAGTATTGAACCTTATGGCCTTTTAGTTCATGTTTCCACATTTACGATATTACCATTATTATTTAGGGCTTAATTAAAGATATAAGTCATGGTTTAACTTATGGTCATTTTGGATTATTGGCACCATGTAGCATTCCGGGTACCAGATTTGGGGCATTAAAAACTTGGTATCAGAGCCTAAGGTTCAACAACATCCTAGGATGTCTGAAAAGACGCATCTAGTAGAGTCTTGTAAATGGGTGTGTTGTGCACCACACTTATGTGTAGGAGGCTATGAGATGTTTTAGGAATAATTTCCCTTCTTTCAGTATTCATGTTGTGCGAGTGAGCATGAGCTCCATTCAAACTCTCAGTTTAATCCCTTATTCTCTTCCGTTTATAGAACATGCCTCCCAAAAAGGCTAATGAAAAAGGAACATGGAATCAGTCAGCACCTTAGCCCATCCAGGCAGATCCTCTGGATGAGCAAGTATCTCATGCAGAATTTAGAACTGCATTCACTACTCTAGCCAATTTAGTCACAGTTGATAATGATCGGCCAACTGCTATTCCAACCAACCTAGTGGCCAATTCAGCTGCAGCTAGCATTCAGGACTTCTCCCGAATTAATCCTCTCCTATTCTCCGATTCTAAGTCTGAAGAGGATTCACAAGAGTTCCTCGACCAAGTTTAGAAAGTCACTGATATCATGGGAGTGACTTCCAGTGAGAGTGCAGATTTAGACGCCTATCAGCTACAAGATGTATCCCATACGTTGTTTAAGTAGTAGAAGGTAGACAGGGGTGCAGATGCAGATCCCATAGAATGGGATGAGTTTGCTACGGCTTTCTTAGGTAGATTCTTTCCCCTAGAGTATAAAGAAGACAAAGTGTTAGAATTAATCAACCTCAGACAAGGTAGCATGAGCGTAAAAAAATACTCTCTCAAGTTCATTCAGTTAGCTAGGTACGCTCCTCATGTAGTAGCAGACAGTAGATCTAGAATGAATAAGTTTGTGTCTGGGATATTAGGTAAAGTATTTAAGGAGTGCAGGACTATGATGTTGATTAAGGAGATGGACATATCTTGGCTTATGGTCCATGATCAATAGATTGAGGAGTAGGAACTTAAAAAGAAGGAGAGGGAAAATAAGAGGGCCAGAACTGGTAGTTATAGTTTTTCTCAGCCAGGGTCGCAGGGTGGTAACCATTCTCAGCATAGACAAAAGTTTTCAGCCCCAGTTCCATCTTCAGCTAGTGCATCAGTACCAAAGTTCAGGAATGACCGTTGAGATAGGGCACTAGGTAACAAGGGCCAGGGTAGTGAGAGCAGGTTTTTTACTCATCCACTTTGTAAAGAGTATGGTAAGTATCATAATGGTATATGTAGAGTCGGTAGTGATGTGTGTTTTAGATATGGTGAGATAGGTCACAAGGTCCGAGATTGTCCTAGGCCCGGCCCTAGAAGTAAGCATTGTCGTCCTTCAACTCAGTCCGATCCTACGAATCAGCAGGGTTCCAGTTCTAGCGCTATTAGTGGGCAACTCCCAAACAGACTCTATGCACTTTAGTTTCGATAGGATTAGAAAAGTCCTCCTGATGCAACCACTGGTCCATTACAGATCCCTCAATTACATGTTCACGTTTTCTCAGATTCAGGAGATTCTTTTTTCTTTTGTAACTCTTTGCATAGAAGTAAACTTTCAGGTCAGACCAAATGTTAACAGGACCTTTTTCCATTCCCCACCTCAGTGAGTCAGTCTAACACAGGCCGACAGGGATACGGGAACTATCCGATTATGAAATCTCTAAAAGTCAGGCCTTCAAGTTTCAGTAGTAATACCAGTATGTGTAGGAAATCCATAAGGAAATATGAGTCCCTACCCATTCCTATATCAGTGCAAAGTTTTGTTCTTCAACCTTCATGATACTTTTGCATGCTTTCCATTTCAGTTCCACAAATAAATCTTATATCCATGCACTTTTTATAGAATAGTGTGTGTTTTAAGTTCCTCGTATGAGGTTTCCAAGTTCATCCAATGCTGCAGATCATGTTCCATGAATTCAGAAATTCCAAACCCAGTTTGTACAGCTCATAACTCATGCACTCATGTCATGCTTTACTGTATGTTTTGCCCATATGATTTAACTCCTAGTGTTCATTCAAACTCAGATTATGTCACGTATACCCTCAGTTTAAATCCCTCGGTGAATTTGTAGTGTTAATGTTCCATCCCGCAGGCCTCAGTTACAGTGTCAGTTTAGTAATCAATATTCAGTAAAGGTCTCATATAGTCCTACAGACCCATGGCTTTTAGCTATCCGTTACTTAGCCATCAAAATTCAGTACTCCCATACCAGTCTAACCCTCTGTTATAGAAAACCAGCATTCAATCTCAGTTACAGTCTTACTTATGGTTACAGTCTCAATTACCATCTTAGCTACGATCTCAGTCCAGTCCTAGTCCAGTAGTCAGATCAGAAACTCATTCCAGTTTCAAGATTACCCGACCATAGCATATGGCTATCAGTTACTCAGTTATTAGTATTATAGTACCTCAGTTTACAAAATATTTTTGAATCATGATTAGACGCCTGGTTTTGCATTCCTAAGGTAATATAGTTTTCCCTCACTCATGCTCAGTTACCTTATGTTACCCAGTCAGTTATTACATCTAATGTATAATACCCAATAGTCTTAGTCCAGCTATACAGACTAAGTATAGTTTAGTCTTACACGCCCAGTATTCAAATATAAGTTATTCAGTTAAGCAGATAAAGTTAGTATATATTTATGCATTCGTTCTCAGCATCCATGTAAATCTTTTCAGTAGTATCAGTTGCAGTGCGTAAGGTTTAATCATTTTGTCTTAGATTCAGATCTCGGATATCTAGCCATGATTCAGTTCATAGGTGCCTTGTTCATCACCCTAGTTTTCCTCAGAATCTCAGCAAAATCAGCATTCTTCGAGGGACTAGTGTCCCAAGGGGGAGATACATGATAATTCCCTGAACTCTCATGACATAAAACATGCCATTATCTCTTCTCGTAATGAATCTAGTTTGGAGTAAGAGGGTGCATATAAGTTGACCCTCAAACTCCGACCTCAGTTGTAAGTCACGTATTTAAGGTACTCAGTTTAGATCATGATGTCCATCTCATGTATCATATTTCAGACTCAGTTACATTCACATATTTCCTCTCGTGTATAACTAGTAATTAATTTCAGGCTCATTAGCATTTTCAATTTAAGGAAACAATTTTCCTTGAACTTATCTAGTTTCATGCTCAAATTTCCATGATAAACTTGGTATTAATTACCATTGCATATTTAGTCATGAATTCATGAACCAGTTAACCATGCATCAGATATGTATATTCAGTATGATACATTCAGTTTATCAGTCATGTCAGTCATGGAATCATGTTCCAATTGTTCATGTTCAGTATGTATGTTAGTTTATCTTTTCTTCCATCTCAGTCAGTCTCATTCGAGGATGAATGTTCTCAAGGGGGAGATATTGTAAGACCTCATAAAATCCTAAAGCTTAATTTAGTCCTTTAATCTTGTCAAGGAGTCCCAGACTTAGAAAATTCTAGCTAGGTTCCAAACTTAGCCTATTATTGTCCTTCGAAAGCTGGAAATCTCATTTAGCCAGCTTAACGTCCTTTAATGGTCCATATTTTTATCAGTTCATGACCAAAAAGGTCAATAGGTGTTCTCAAACAAGTTTCAGATTTTTCAAAACACGTTTAGATCATGGTCGGAATCCCAAAATAATAGACCAATGCGATCATGGCGTGCCGCGTTGCCAATTGTGTTGGTCAACATTTGTGCAGGCTGCCAGAGCCAAAACTTCTAAGGATCGATGTGATCATGGTGTGACACGTCGAGTATCACGTTGCAGCCATCAACACGCTGCATCGCTCGTAGCTTCAGTACCCAGTTTTAAGTCATTAAATGTCCATATTTTTAAGGGAAAATGGTCAATTTCCCATCCTTAGATAAACCCAATGACACGTGATCCATCCATATATCACCCAAAATATAGAGTTTCTCTTAAGAACAAGCTAGGTTTTTCAATTAAGGATTCAAATTCAATACTCAAATTCAAGAATCTCTCTGTCAATCTTTGTAAAATCAGGAACTAAGGTATGTCAAGTGTTTATTTATGGATTCCTTTCATCCATGAAGTCCAAGAACCCTCTTTTAAATAATAAAACATGATATTTATGTTGTGGGTTATTTGTAACCATGTTTATCCTGTTGCATGATTCCCAAGTTGGAATCTTTATATGTTTTCATGAAACGACGTTAGCACGTAAGATGAAATCCATGAATTAAGTTATTTATGATGTGTAATTTGATAATTTCACCTATTCCCTAAGTTGTGCATGTAGGGTGTTTGAAAAAATAGCTAGGAGGATAGAAATTGGGTATTATAGCTCAATTATGACTCAAATAATAAATGCATGCTTTACCCTTATGACTAAGACTGACTTCCATGATATTGTGTGCATTATGAGTATTTGATGGAATGTTCATGAGATTAGGTTGATGAAAGTATGACTTGTCTATATGCAATTCCATCCATGTACAATATTATGACAACCATGTGTTTCATTAAATACCCAACTTATTGTATTATGAATTGTTGATATTGGTTATGTGTTCACGAAGTGTCAAGTCTTGTCAGTTTCATGCTATCGAGTCCTGGGAGTACTTGTACATGGAAATTTTGTTGTGTGCCTAAAGCTAGTGTCAGTTTTCACGATACTCCCATTCAAGCCATGATCACTAGAATTCAGTCAGTTACATGAATCAGGAAAACTCAATAATCTCAGCCAGTTATCCGATCTCAGTAGTATTCCATCAGTCAATGGAATTTAGCAAACTCTATTCAAATCATCTAAAAGATACTATCAGTAACAGTTCAGTTTAGTTTAAATCAATTTAGTGTCTCTGTAGTTAGGAGTAGGATTCATCATCGAGTGAACCCAAGGATGGTGACTCACCTGTTAGCCAGTAGAGAGTGTGATCCTTAGAAGCAATCCTTGTATTCCAGAACTACGTAGACAGTATAGGTTGAGATGTACCCTATGATTTTAGGGATTAGATACCTTATTTGAGTTTTTCCTACTATAAGGGGTTGACGGAAGATCTCCCTATCAGAGAGGGTTTACTTACAACTTGTCTTTACTTGTGGCATGGTACTGACACCCTTCCAACTAGGGTTATAGATTGGACCCCACCAGTTCAATTTTAAGGCATGAAGGTTAGATGATTCCCTCCCATTGTCTCAGGTTTGGATCAAGTATCAGTAATAGAACTCAGTTCAGTTCTATACTTTCAGGACTATGAAATACAGTTGCTCAGCTTAGTAAAGAACTCAGCTAGTTCTATCAGAATTAGGACTATCAGACACAGTCACCCAGTTAATAGCATATTAATTATACGAAATTCATGTTACCATTTGTCACGCCCCAAAATCCCATCGGGCTGGACTGCCACCCGAAGCCGAGAAGGACCGGGAGAACCCGTTCAAATACCCGTACTTTCACTTACATGTCACCAAAAATTTGGGCAGCACTTCATTACATATAGAAGGGTCTAATTTCCTGTATCAGCACAACACGCACAAATATATATATATATATATATATATAATACTTGGCCGTCGGGGCCACCACATATACAAATATAACATCACTATATAAACTTCCATGACTTTATCCTTCCTTAAGTCTAGAAAGCCTCTACGATATACATGACATAATTAGGGTCGGGACAAACCCCCGCCCACACATGACTCCTGTACAATAACAAAACATAAAGAACCGACTCGGAAAGCTCCGAAGAAAACTGGAGCTCACCAACAATAGTTGTATGACCTGGCTCCTACTTGTGCGGTGTATGAGCTGAGGTACCTGTGCCTGCAGCATGAAATGCAGGTCCCCGTGGGGGACGTCAGTACGAAATATGTACTGAGTATGTAAAGCTATAGATAATCACATATGATATAGGAGCTCAATAGAAATCAGAAACAAGTGAATAAAGCGTAATAGGAGTGGACCACATTTACTAGAACTTGTGACAACCTGTACATTGCATTTATTCAATCACTTTACCTTCGTTCTTATCGTCTTTGTAATCATTACTGTACTGTACTGTGACCATTAGGCTGCCTCCAGTACGTATCAACTGGGATCGACCCATGATAGGCTTATTCCCTTGGGATACCACCCATAAACACATAAATAGGGATCGACCCATGCTAGGCTTATGCCCCTGGGATACCACCCGATAAGAGAGAACTTCCATCACTTAGTTCAATTAATCTTTGAGATTGTTATTTCGGTCGCCACCACATTTTTGATACTTTGAAACAATGATACATCAATAGGAGACATATAAATAGACCATTAATGCAATAACAATGAAGTAAGAACTCATTGGCACATCAATGAAGTGTTTTGGAGTCATCAATGCCATAACAATAAAGTAGGAACTTATTGGTATATCAACAATGTGTTTCAGAATCATCAATATCACAACAATGAAATAGGAGCCTTTTGGTATATCAATGAAATATTTTGACACTTTATAGGATGGAAACAACTTCATTGGTAATGTAGAACAATACATGTTTTTGGAGAACCTCGGAATCTTACTTGATGGAACATTGGTGTTTTCATCCCAAAGAACATTATTAGAGTATGCTTTACATACCTCGTCGTAGATTAGGATACCAATTCAACACAACTTCCCACCTTTACAAATCACTTATCTACAATGAAATATTTGGCATCTAGTATTAGCAACCCAACACCACAATTCTCTTCCATAATTCCATACAACCAATATTTGCAAAGCATTCCAAAAACTAACTTGAATAATAGGTGTATGTGTATATATATATATAATCATCATTTCAATACCACATCATCACACCAAATCCCTTCAAAATTCAACATAATCCAACCATGCACAAGAATAATCCAACATCATTTCCAATCATCTTTCAACAACAATCAAATAACATACTTATTATGCTCACATGCATATATATACATATCCATATAAATAACACCAACATAATTTACATCCTTACCATAAAATGTCCCTTTTGATTTCGAAGTCCTGTTGGCACAAATAAGGGGTGCTTCTCGAAGCCCTCGAGACGGTGAACACAACTACGGAATCAATTTGGACTTTCTACGGTTGAATCCCAAGATAATTGGAGTTGAAATTAGGCTAGGGTTCCTTATTCTTCAATAATTGGATGATGAATGATGGATACTAGGCTAATTATATGTATATAATGACCAATTTTCGTCCATGAGGTGATGGAAAATGACCGCGCTTAAAAATTTAAGTAAATCCGAATCTGTCCATGGTGGACTGTTTTGATAGGCTAAAGTAAATCGACCATAACTCTTTTCTCCGATATCGGATTTGGGTGAAATTGGTATAGTTGGATAGACAATTCAAATAGATTTCATTTAATATAAAGTAGGTCACCCAGTTCGTCCTGTACAAGGAGTTATGATCATTTGAAGTTGACCCTAAAAAACTGTTTTGATAGGCTGAAGTAAAACGAGTATAACTCCTCACTCAGATGTTGGATTTGGATGAAACTAATTGAATTGGAAAGAAGACTCAAATGTATTTCTTTTGATAGGTCGTAGATCTCCCAGTTCATCATATTAAGGGAGTTATGATCGTTCAATGTTGACCCAAAAAACTGGCAGGCCTCAGTAGTTTGTGTGCAGGAAATTTTCCTGCACATTTACTATTCACCATATCCCGGCCACCGTTTTATAGTTTCGAATGTGCTCGATTATATCCAAAATTTATCTGTTTTTGTAAATCTTTATATCGTTGGAAAGCTTATTCAATAACCTTCCTATGGAACCATCAACGGGAAAATTCCGGTATAAATAAAATAAAAAAATTAATTCCATATAAATAAGACCAATACACGTACTTGAATACGCCAATACATGTACTTGAATATGGGGTGTTACATCTTTCCCCCCTTTAGGACATTCGTCCTCGAATGTTAGCGTAGTTATTCAACCAAAACAAGTTCAAGTCCACCATTAACATTCACATCATCACATAAATACTATGCATATATAAACAAAAACTTACTTGTTAATGTTCTAACTCCGTTTCTTGAACTTCCTCTTCATCTTTGAACAAATGAGGGTACTTAGATTTCATTGCTTCCTCAGCTTCCCATGTAATCTCTTCCCTTTGTTGATTTCTCCAAAGTACTTTCACCAATGCTACTTCTTTATTTCTCATCTTCTTAACTTGACGATCTAATATAGAAATAGGCATCTCCTCATAGGTAAGATCTTTTGTTACTTGCACATCTTCAGTAGAAGTAATAAGGGACGGATCTCCGATGCTCTTTCGAAGCATCGATACATGAAATACTGGATGCACTGATGAGAGTTCCTGGGGTAGCTCTAATTCATAAGCAACTTGCCCACATCTTCGAATAATCTTATACGGGCCTATATATCGTGGACTCAACTTTCCTTTCTTGCCAAATCTCATCACCCCTTTCATTGGCGATACCTTCAAAAATACCCAATCGCCTAACGAAAACTCTAGCCCTCTTCTTCTACTATCCGCATATGACTTGTGTCGACTTTGGGCTGTTTTCAACCGTTGCTGAATCACCTTGACTTTTTCTATGGCTTGATACACAAGATCAGGTACGAACATAAGAGTTTCACCCTCTTCTAACCATCCTATTGGTGATCTACACTTCCTCCCATATAAAGATTCATATGGTGCCATTTTGATACTTGAATGATAGATATTATTGTAGGCAAACTCAATAAGAGGTAAATGATTATCCCAGCTGCCTTTAAAATCTATAACACATGCTCGTAGCATATCTTTAAGTGTTTGAATGGTGCGCTCTGCTTGTCCATCCGTCTGACGGTGAAAAGATGTACTCAGATTCACTTGTGTTCCCAAACTTCGTTGGAAAGACTTCCAAAAGTTTGCGGTAAATTGAGTTCCCCGATCCGATATAATAGAAGTTAGCACTCCATGTAATCGGACTATTTCCTTAACATACAACTTCGAATATTCTTCAACTGTGTAAGTGGCCTTAACGGGTAAGAAATGTGCGGATTTAGTAAGCCTATCCACAATCACCCATATAGAATCAAATTTCCGAGTTGTACGAGGCAAACCTGTAACAAAATCCATGTTGATCATGTACCACTTCCAAATTGGAAGATCTATGCATTGCATATAGCCTCCGGGCTTTTGATGTTCCACTTTAACTCGTTGGCAATTTGGACATTCAGCTACAAATTCTGCGATGTTCCTTTTCATGTCATTCCACCAATACATATCTTTCAAATCTTGATACATTTTGGTTGATCCTGGATGAATGGAATACCTTGAAAAATATGCCTCTGTCATAATCTTCTTTCTTAGCCCGTCTACATCCGGCACACACAATCGGTTTTGGCACTAAAGTACTCCTTCTCGCGTAAGCTCAAATGCCTTGGTCGCACCACTATGAACGTTCTCCTTAAGTTGTAATAAAATAGGATCTGCATCTTGCTTCTCTTTCACCTCAGCTACTAATGAGGATTCCGCGGCATTATGCACAATAAGTTCCTCGTCCGGAGTTTCGAGAAGACAAACTCCTAGACTAGGTAATTGATGAAGATCTTTAATCATCCCTTGCCTTTCTATAGGTGCCATCATAGCCTTACGAATCAACGCATCAGCTACTATATTTGCTTTCCCTGGGTGATACAAAATATCAACATCATAATCTTTTAATAGTTCCATCCACCTTCGTTGCCTCAGATTTAGATCCTTCTGACTGAAAATATATTGTAAGCTCTTGTGATCAGTATATATATATCAACATGAACCCCATATAAATAGTGGCGCCATATTTTTAAAGCAAAGATAACCGCTGCCATCTCAAGATCATGTGTGGGGTAATTTTTCTCATGTGGCCTCAATTGCCTTGAGGCATATGCTATCACCTTACCATGCTGCATTAATACACATCCAAAACCAATTCTCGAAGCATCACAATACACTGTATACCATTCTGTACCTTCTGGAAGTACCAACACAGGTGTAGAAGTCAACTTATTCTTCAATTCTTGGAAACTCTCCTCACACACATCATTCCATTGGAACTTGGATGCTTTATGCGTTAGCTTGGTTAAGGGTGCTGAAATGGAAGAAAAGTCTTTAACAAACCTTCTATAATAACCGTCCAACCAGAGAAAACTACGAATCTCCGTAGGCATTGTGGGCCTTGGATAGTTCTTTACAGCTTCTATCTTTTGAGCATCAACCTTTATCCCTTCACTAGATACAATATGACCCAAAAATGCCACCGACTTTAACCAAAACTCACATTTAGAGAACTTTGCATAAAGCTTACAATCACGAAGAGTCTGCAATGCCTGTCGTAAGTGATTGGCATGGTCCTCTTCTGATCTAGAATAAACTAGAATATCATCTATAAAAACTATCACAAATACATCCAGGAATGGCTTAAACACCCTATTTATCAAATCCATAAAAGTTGCAGGTGCATTAGTTAGCCCAAATGACATAACTAGAAACTCATAATGACCATACCGTGTTCGGAAAGCTGTCTTGGGTATATCCTTCTCTTTGACCCTCACTTGGTGGTAACCTGACCTCAAATCAATCTTAGAAAAACACTTGGCGCCCTGTAACTGATCAAATAAATCATCAATTCTTGGGAGAGGATATTTATTCTTAATAGTCACCTTATTCAATTGCCGATAATCAATACACATCCTCAGCGAGCCATCCTTTTTGCACACAAATAACACTGGTGCTCCCCAAGGGGAAATACTAGGCCTAATGAACCCCTTTTCTAGCAAATCTTTCAATTGCTCTTTCAATTCTCGTAATTCTGCTGGGGCCATTCTATACGGAGGAATAGATATTGGTTGGGTGACTGGTATTACATCAATACCAAACTCTACTTCTCGTTCAGGAGGCAAACCTGGAAGATCTTCAGGAAATACATTAGGAAATTCATTTACCACCGGAACAGCGTGAAGAGTTGGTGGCTCCGCTTCTGTATCCCTTACTCTAACTAAATGATAGATGTATCCCTTGGAAATCATTCTTCTTGCCTTAAAATAAGAAATAAATCTACCTCTTGGCGCGCTAATTTCACCTTTCCATTCAAGGACTGATTCATTTGGAAAATGGAAATATACCTTTTTCGTGCAGCAATCAATTATGGCATAACAAGAAGCCAACCAGTCCATACCCATTATAACATCAAAATCTACCATTTCTAACTCCACAAGATCATCCATCGTATCACGACCACAAATAGTTACTATGCAGTTTCGATAAACCCTTCTAGCTATAATAGATTCCCCGACCGGTATGGACACTTCAAATGGCTTAACTAACAGTTCGGGTATTCTTTCGAACTTTCCAGCAACCAATGGAGTAACATAAGATAATGTAGAACCAGGATCAATTAAGGAATATAAATCAAATTAAAATATAGACAACGTACCTGTAACCACATCTGGGGAAGCCTCTAAATTCTGTCGATCCGCTAGAGCATACGTACGATTTTGAGCCCCGCTAGAACTCGTGGCTCCTCTAAACCTCTAACATGACCCATTGGCTGTGTACCCCTTCCTGAATAAGGCATCGATGATGATGATGCAACAAATAACCCTGTAGGTCGTGCCATACCCCCTATGTCCCTTTGTGGGCATTCCCTCATCATATGCCCCGACATACCGCACCAAAAGTAAACATTGGTCCCCAGCCGACATGCACCCAAATGATACCTTCCACATTTATTGCATGGCTCTCGAGGAGGTCTCGATTGGCTCATATTCCGTTGCCCTTGGTAACTCACTGATCGCGAACTATGACACTCACTTTTTTGCCCAAATTGACTGCCTCTGAACCCCTGATGTTGTGGTGGAGCACTAGCTGCAGAATAAGAAAATAATGGCCTAGGTGGTCTAGAAGAAAATTGAGGTCTAAAACCTCCCTGTGGTGCCATAAACTGCCCTGTAGATCTGGACCTCTTAGAAGATCCTCTTTCAAATTCCTGTGTTCTTCTTCTTTTCCTCTGATCTTCCCTTTTCTGTGCAAATGCTTGTATCCTAGCTATATCCATGTCTTTATTCAGTGCAGCAATAGTACAATCCCTAACCAAATACGGATCCAATCCGTCCACATACCGATGAACTCTGTCATCCATAGTAGCTATAACATTAGGAGCATATCTGGACAAATAATTAAATCGAAGACTATACTTTCTCACACTTGTATTACCCTGTCGAAGATTTAAGAACTGATCCGCACGAGCCTGACGAGTCTCATATGGAAGATAATGATCAATAAATGCCTCTTTGAACTCTTTCCAAGTAGTTGGGGGTGCATCAATTCCCCTTAATCGTTTCCAGTCTTCATACCAATATATAGCCTCACCTTTGAATCTATACGCGGCTAACTCCACTGTCTCTCTGCCCGATACATGCATCACCTCTAGGGCCCTTTGGATCTGATCAATAAAGTCCTGCAGATCTTCATTAAGATCTGATCCGGTAAAAGTAGGAGGATCCATCTTAAGAAAATCCTGTGTTCGAAGGCTAGCCGCCCTATCTATACCACTAGGACCTGCAGTAGGAATGGCTTGCCCTTGAGCTTGTCCAGTAACTATACGAGTCAAAAGTTGCACTGCATTTCTAAGATCTTGATCAACAGCATTAATAGGTGGCTCTGGGGATATAGTTCTCCTCCCCCTTATTTCTTCTGGACTGGGGAAAGTTTCTGATGCATGCTCAGCTGGAGCCTCACTTTGATTAGCTGGTATAGTGGGTGACTTACTAGTCCCCTCTCCGGCAGCCACATCTACTTGCTTACCAGTATTCTTGCTTCTGGTAACCGGCATCATTACTATAATAAGAGAAACAAACTGATTCAGTGGTCAACTATGACTTCATATACAATATAAGCTCTATCGCACGATCTAAGACATAAAGAAAAGAAACAATTCCTAAATGTCCATAGCCTCCTATTTATAGATGTGGTGCACAACACACCGATAAACAAGACTCTACGTAGACATA
Source organism: Capsicum pubescens (assembly GCA_030864215.1). NCBI lineage: Eukaryota > Viridiplantae > Streptophyta > Magnoliopsida > Solanales > Solanaceae > Capsicum > Capsicum pubescens. The sequence goes on from CM061540.1 coordinate 204,555,163, forward strand.
GCTTTGTAGACTCACTAGGACGAACCTCTCTGATACCACTTTTGTCACGCCCCAAAATCCCATCGGGCCGGACTGGCACCCGAAGCCGAGAAGGCCCGGGAGAACCCGTTCAAATACCCGTACTTTCACTTACATGTCACCAAAAATTTGGGCAGCACTTCATTACATATAGAAGGGTCTAATTTCCTGTATCAGCACAACACGCACAAATAGATATATATATAATACTTGGCCGTCACGGCCACCACATATACAAATATAACATCACTATATAAAGTTCCATGACTTTACCCTTCCTTATGTCTACAAAGCCTCTAGGATATACATGACATACCTAGGGTCGGGACAAACCCCCGCCCACACATGACTCCTGTACAATAACAAAACATAATGAACCGACTCAGAAAGCTCCGAAGAAAACTGGAGCTCACCAACAATAGCTGTATGACCTGGCTCCTACTTGTGCGGTGTATGAGCTGAGGTACCTGTGCCTGCAGCATGAAATGCAGGTCCCCGTGGGGGACGTTAGTACGAAATATGTACTGAGTATGTAAAGCTGTAGATAATCACATATGATATAGGAGCTCAATAGAAATCAGAAACAAGTGAATAAAGCGTAATAGGAGTGGACCACATTTACTAGAACTTGTGACAACCTGTACATTGCATTTATTCAATCACTTTACCTTCGTTCTTATCGTCTTTGTAATCATTATTGTACTGTACTGTGACCATTAGGCTGCCTCCAGTACATATCAACTGGGATCGACCCATGCTAGGCTTATTCCCCTGGGATACCACCCATAAACACATAAATAGGGATCGACCCATGCTAGGCTTATGCCTCTGGGATACCTCCCGATAAGAGAGAACTCCCATCACTTAGTTCAATTAATCTTTGAGATTGTTATTTCGGTCGCCACCATATTTTTGATACTTTGAAACAATGATACATCAATAGGAGACATATAAATAGACCATCAATGCAATAACAATGAAGTAAGAACTCATTGGCACATCAATGAAGTGTTTTGGAGTCATCAATGCCATAACAATAAAGTAGGAACTTATTGGTATATCAACAATGTGTTTTAGAATCATCAATATCACAACAATGAAATAGGATCCTTTTGGTATATCAATGAAACATTTTGACACTTTATAGGATGGAAACAACTTCGTTGGTAACGTAGAACAATACATATTTTTGGACAACCTCGGAATCTTACTTGATGGAACATTGGTGTTTTCATGCCAAAGAACATTATTAGAGTATGCTTTACATACCTCGTCGTAGATTCGGATACCAATTCAACACAACTTTCCGCCTTTACAAATCACTTATCTACAATGAAATGTTTGGCATCTAGTATTAGCAACCCAACACCACAATTCTCTTCCATAATTCCATACAACCAATATTTGCAAAGCATTCCAAAAACCAACTTGAATAATAGGTTTATATGTATATATATATATAATCATCATTTCAATACCACATCATCACACCAAATCCCTTCACAATTCAACATAATCCAACCATGCACAAGAATAATCCAACATCATTTCCAATCATCTTTCAACAACAATCAAATAACATACTTCTTATGCTCACATGCATATATATATACATATCCATATAAATAACACCAACATAATTTACATCCTTACCATAAAATGGCCCTTTTGATTTCGAAGTCCTGTTGTCACAAATAAGGGGTGCTTCTCGAAGCACTCGAGACGGTGAACACAACTACGGAATCAATTTGGACATTTTACGGTTGAATCACAAGATAATTGGAGTTGAAATTATGCTAGGATTCCTTATTCTTCAATAATTGGATGATGATTGATGGATACTAGGCTAATTATATGTATATAATGACCAATTTTCGTCCATGAGGTGATGGAAAATGGCCATATTGCCCTTAAAATTTTAAGTAAATCCGAATATGTCCATGGTGGACTGTTTTGATAGGCTAAAGTAAATCGACCATAACTCTTTTCTCCGATATCGGATTTGGGTGAAATTAGTATCGTTGGATAGATAATTCAAAGATCTTTCATTTAATATGAAGTAGGCCACCCAGTTCTTCCTTTAAAAGGAGTTATGATCATTTGAATTTGACCCTAAAAAACTCTTTTGATATGCTGAAGTTAAACGAGTATAACTCCTCACTCAGATATTGGATTTGGATGAAACCAATTGAATTGGAAAGAAGACTCAAAGATATTTCTTTTGATAGGTTGTAGCTCTCCCAGTTCATTATATTAAGGGAGTTATGATTGTTCAAAGTTGACCCAAAAAACTGGCAGGCCTCAGTAGTTTGTGTGCAGGAAATTTTCCTGCACATTTACTATTCACCATATCCCGGCCACCGTTTTATAGTTTTGAATGTGCTCGATTATATCCAAAACTTATCCATTTTTTGAAATCTTTATATCGTTGGAAAGATTATTCAATAACCTTCGTATGGAACCATCGACGGACAAATTCCGGTATAAATAAAATATAAAAATTAATTCCATATAAATAAGACCAATACACGTACTTGAATACGCCAATACATGTACTTGAATACGGGGTGTTACACCATTATTCAGATTTTAGGACTGTCAGATACAGTCAATCAGACCAGTTCTTCATAATCAGAACCGTAAAAAACAGTCATTTCTTTATTAGTAATATGACATCAGTTCCTCATTACTTAATAGACTTAGTCTTTCAGCATCTCAGTATTAGTACCTAGATATCAGTAAATCCACATTATCAGAATTCATGAGTTAGTGTTATCACGATCTCAGATACAGTTACGTATTCATGCATGTATTCTCACGTTTATGTTATTCTGTCAGTTAGTATTTTTATGCATATGAACCATTGCATTCAGCCTACCTTACTTGCAAACCAGTACACTCAATCATACTGACACATTTGATCTATGGTGTTCTATACCATAGGTTCAGAAGCATACACTCCAGAGTATCAGTAGCATTCCAGTTTAAGCAGTCAGAGTCAACAGTGAGTCCTCATCATTCAAGGATATTATTATTTGATTATTTCATTCTTCAGTACTTGGTTTATTTTAGAAGATGGGGTTAGTTGGGGGATTGTCCCATCAACTCTTTATTCAGACAGTTCAGTTTTAGAGGCTTCCAGACTAGAGCATTTTCAGACAGTTATTTCAGTTGTTTTTTGTATTGTTATACCATAGTTTTAGTTATGTATCAGCATTGAACTTTATGGACTTTCAGTTCATGTTTCCGTATTTATGATATTACCATTATTAGTTAGGGCTCAGTTACAGATATCAGTCATGGGTTAGCTTGTGGTCCTTCAGGAATATAACCACCTTGTAGCATTCCAGGTACCAGATTCAGGGTGTTACAATAGTCTACTAAGAGCATCAGCCACTACATTAGCCTTACCCGGATAATAAAGGACACTCATGTCATAGTCTTTCAGTATCTACAACCACCTTTTCTGATAGAGGTTTAGATATTTCTGAGAGTACACATATTGGAGGCTCTTATTGTCAGTGAACACATTAATGTGCACCCCATACAAATAGTGCCTCCAAATCTTTATGGAAAAAACTACAGCTGCTAACTCAAAATCATGACTAGGATAGTTCTTCTCATGAGGCTTAAGTTGTTTGGAGGCATAGGATATGGCCTTACCATGATATATGAGGACACAACCCAAACCTACTCTGAATGTATCACAGTACACCACAAATCCATATGAACCATCTGGTAAAGCCAAGAATGGGGCTGAGGTAAGTCGAGTCTCCAACTCCTGAAAACTCTTCTCACAAGAATTTGACAACTAAAATTTGACTTTCTTTTGAGTCAATCTGGACATGGGGGATGCAATAGACGAAAATTCCTCAACAAACCTATCGTTATAACCAGCCAAACCCAAGAAACACCTGATATCTGATAGAGAGATGGGTCTGGGCCAGTTTCTCACTGCCTCGGTCTTTTGGGGATCAATTCTAATGCCATCACCGTAAATGATATGGCCAAGGAATCCTACTGACCTTAGCCAAAATTTGCACTTACTGAATTTAGCAAATAACTAATGATTTCTGAGAGCCTGTAATACTATTCTGAGATGGTCTGCATGATCATGTTCACTGCGAGAGTAAACCAGGATGTCTTCTATGAAGACTATGAAGAACATGTCCATGTACTACTTGAACACACGGTTCATCAAGTCCATGAAGGTTGTTGGGGAATTGGTAAAACCAAAGTACATGACTAAAAATTTGAAGTGACCATACCAAGTTCGGAAAGCAATTTTTGGGATGTCACTTTCTCTGACTCTAAGATGATAATAGCCTGATCTGAGGTCTATCTTAGAGAAATAACTGGCACCCTGATATTGGTCAAACCAATCACCAATTATGGGGAGTGGATATTTGTTCTTGATCATAACTTTGTTTAACTGATGGTAATATATGCACATTATGAGAGAACCATCTTTCTTACGCATGAATAAAACTGGTGCACCCCACGGGGATTCACTGGGTCTGATGAATCCCTTATCTAGGAGATCCTTCAACTGTTCTTTCAATTCTTTGATTTTTGCTGGAGCCATTCTGTATGGAAGGATAAAGATGGGTTGAGTATCTAAGAGAAGATCAATTCCGAAATCAATTTCCATTTCGGGAGGAATTCTGGGAAGATACTTAGGAAATACATCTGGGAATTCACATGCTACTTACACTAATTCAAGAGTAGGGGTTTCTGAAATGGAGACCTTGACTCACACAAGGTGATAGGCACAACCCTTAGATATCATTTTTCTCGCCCGAAGGTAAGAAACAATCTGACCCCTAAACGCTGAAGTACTACCCCTCCACTCTAGGACGAGTTCATTTGGGAACTGGAACTGTACAATTCTATTTCTGTAGTCGACTGAGGCATAGTAGGAATGAAGCCAATCCATGTCGAGAGTGACATCAAAATCAGTTATCTCTAATTTGACTAAGTTTGCTGAAGTTATTTTCTGAGATACCATAACCGGATAGTTCCTGTATACCCGTTGTGCTATGATGGATTTACCCACTAGGGTAGAAACTGAGAAAGGCTCTGCTAGAATTTCGGGACTGACTCCGAAGTTAACTTCTATATAAGGAGTAACATAAAACAAATAAGCTCCAAGATCTAGCAAAGCATAAATATGTAAGTGATAAACTTGTAACGTACCAGTGACCACGTCAGAAGAAATTTCCTAATCATGTTGGGACTGAAAAGCGTAGATTCTATTTGGACATTGCCACTGGTGGCACTAGATGAGGCACCCTGTTGATTTGGGCAACCGAACTGAGCTAGAGGACGGTTTTGCTAACCCTGGGAACCTGACTAGGGATAATCTCTAACTCTGTGGCCTAGATTGCCACATCCAAAACAAACATCACTGCAAGCTCTACAAATACCCTAATTGTTTTTACCATAAGTCTGACCAAGAGGATTGGTTCGGGCACTGCTGACACTACCCTGAGACTTAGAGCCTGGCGCCCTATCTCTATTGCCGTATTTGAATTTTGGCATTGGAGCACTAGTTGAAGATAGAGCTGGAACTGAAGATTTTGGGCGGACCTGAGAACGATTCCCACCCTCTGACTTAGCTGAGCAAAGTTGAAACTACCTGTTCTAGCTCTCTTATTCTGCTTCTCTCTCTCCTTATTCTTCTGCTTCTCTATCTACTGAGCATGGATCATCAGCCTAGCCAAGTACATCTAACTAATCAACATTGCGGTCCTGCACTCTTTGACCATACTATCACTCACCTTGACCCAAACTTACTCATTCCGGATTTGTTATCTACCTCCACATGAGGAGCGTATCTAGCTAATTGAGTTAACTTGAGAGAATACTCTTTCACTATCATATTTCCCTACTTCATATTAATAAAATCTAACACCTTAGCTTCTCTCAGATCTAGGGGAACGAATTTATCTAGAAAGAAGTTGCAAACTCCTCCCATTCAATGGGCCCTACATCTACGGCCCTATCTGTTTTTCACTATTTAAACCAAGTGTGAGCCACATCCTGCAACTGATATGCAGCTAGATCAGCACTCTCACTAGTAGTCACCCCCATAATATTAGTAATATTTTGCACCTAATCAAGACACTCCTGAGGGTCCTCATCTGACTTAAACACGAAAAAACATGGAGGGTTCATTAGGGTAAAGTCTCAAATCCTGGCAACAGTAGTATTGGCCACTGGGTTGGCCGAAACGACAGCTGGGAGTTTATTTTGGGCTACCATAGAATGAGCTATGGTGGTGAATGCTTCTCTGAACTCTACGTGGTAGACATGTTCGCCCAAAAGGATTGGGCTGGTTGGGTTGAGAGGCTGATTGATCTCCCGTTCCTCTTTCCTGAGTCCTCTTTGGAGACATTTTCTATAATCGACATAGAAACTAGGATTAGCAAGAGAGTTTAACTGGATCTCATGCTCGCTCACACGACATGAATACTAAAACAAGGGAAATTGTTCCTAAAACATCTCATAGCCTCATGTACATTAATATGGTGCGCTACACACCCATGCGCAAGACTCTACTAGATGCGGCTTTTTACACTTCCTAGGACACTGTTGAACGTTTGTCTTTGATACCAAGTTTGTAACACCCCGAGAAAGGTACCCCGGATACTACATGGTGCTCATAATCCTAAAGGACCACAAGTTAACCCATGACTGGTACCTACTACAATAACTGAGTAAAAACACTGTATAATGCAAAATAATGGGCTGAAATGCCATAAGGTTCAAAACTATAATACTGATAAAAAGAAAATAACTAAGTCTAATAAAACATTAGAATCTAAAATACTGTATACTGTCTGAACATCTAGTCTGAAAAGCCTCTAAATTGAATTGTCTGAATAAGGAGTTGATGGGACAATCCCCAAACAACTCCATCTACTGAAATTCTCAATCTAATGAGATAATGAAATAAAAGAATATCCTCAAATGATGAGGACTCACTGCTAGTCTACCACTGCTAGCTGAATGTCTGAACCGCTAAGGATACTTTGGGGCCCGTACGTCTGAACCTATAGTATAAAACACCATAGCGCAAAAGAACAGTATGCATCAGTACGTGTGAATGTACTTGTATGCAAAGTGAGGTGAGGCTGAATGTAAGGGTTCATATGCATGAACTATAATTGACTGAATAATATGAACATGACTGTGTGAGAATAAATACATGAATACATAACTGTAACTGAAGTACTAAGGATTCTAAATACTGAGTTTACTGATAACATGGATCACTGATAACTGGTATAACTGATAATTGATATGCTATTTGCTGAGTGACTGTATCTGACAGTCCTATTTCTGATGGAACTAGCTGAGTTCCATACTGTGCTGAGTGACTATATCTGATAGTCCTAAAATCTGTAGAACTATCTGAGTTCTTTATTAAAGATTGAGACTGAGAATGTGGGAGGTAATCATCTAATCAACATGCCCCTTTTCTGAATAGATTTAGGGTCCAACCATTAACCCCAATTGGAAGGGTATCAGTACCATGCCACAGGTAAACACACTTAAGAGATACCCTCATCTGGAAGGTTCTCAAATGACAACGGTGGGACCCTCAACGGTCAGGTTAAGTCACCTTATCAACCCTCAACTAGAAGGTTTTGATGTCTTAACCTATACTGGCGACGTAGTTCTGGAATGCAAGGATTGCTTCTAAGGATCACACCCTCTGCTGGCAGGTGAGTCCCCATCCTTGGGTTCACTCGGTGCTGAATCCTACTCCCAACTGAATAGACACTGAAAGATTTTGTTGTTCATACTAGGCTGGACTGATCTGTTCCTGATTGTACTGATTAACTAAACTGAGCTGATTTTACTGAGTTTCATTGATTGATGAAATACTACTGAGTTTTGTTATCTGACTTAGTTTACTGAGGGCTGAACTAAATACTGAATGAGACTGGATTGATACTGAGTTTATTGTGTTTTCCTGAGTTCTGTAACTGAACTAGAGTACTACTGATCGTGACATGGTGAGAATATTCTATAATTGACACTGGCTCTAGGCACATAGCTTAATTGTCGAGTATTAAATACCCCCAGGACTCGATAGCATGAAAATAATAAGACATGAAAATTCCTGAATACTTGACAATAGTCAACAACTCACAAAACGATCTTATGAGGTATTTCATCAAACACATACAAGGTATAGCTTTAACATGGAAGACATCGTGAACATGTGGGTATAGCATAAGTTCATCATTTAGACCACCAAAGGATCACAAAAGCTCCATAGTCTTAATTTAGAATTTAATCAAACACATGGTAGGTGTAGCTTTATACTTGGGTATGATCAACAATGCTAATACATCATGACTTCATAATTCAAGGGTTTTAATATAATAGAATCAAATTTCAACTTACATGCTATCATAATATCAAGAAACACATAAAGATTTGAACTTGGAACCCATTACACAACATCAAAATGATTACATTCAAACCCACAACATGGAAATCACAATTCATGTTTTTGAAAGAAGTTTCTTGAACTACAAGGGTGGAAGGGACCTTCGAATGAATACTTAACATACCTTGTTGAAGAATTTATGGAAATTAATGGTGGAATCTTGAGTTCTTGATTTGAAATTTAAAAAACCCTAAGGCTTGTTCTTGAGAGAAATTTAGAAAGAATGAGATTATTTGCTTCGTAGGGTATTAAATTTTGTGTTTTAGGGGCTGAGGGTTAGGGGGAAAAGACCCAAATACCCCCCGAATGCGGTCTTTTAATGAGGAAAAACTGAATTGCCGACACGTACATCAACGCGGTACGTCGATGGAACCAACATGATATCCAATGCATCACGCCAAGATCACTCCAACTCACTAGAATTTGATGATGGTAGATGGGAAAATATTAACCAACGCGATAGGTGATGCGGCTCGCCAAGATCGCGCTGTTTCACTGTTTTAGGATTCCAAAGGAACTTCAAACGAAGTCCAAAAAATCTAAAACTTGTCCGGGAACACCTATTGACCTTCCTGATCATGAATTAACTAAAACATAGACATTCAAAGGACTTTAAGGTCGCAAAATGAGATTGCCAACTTTCAAAGGCCTAAAAATAAACTAAGTCTGAATACTTAGCTAGAATTTTCTAAGTCTGGGACCCCTTAACAAGCTTAAAGGACAAGATTAAGCTAGGAAATTTTGCAGGGTCTTACGAATATCAAAACCCAACACTTTCTGCTGGCCCACATCATCCTTAATCCTCATTAAGATTTGATCCAAAACCTTCTTCTCTTTTACCTCAACACTAAGAGATGACTTCACCACCTCTGGAACCATCATACCTCCATCCTTAGAGTCCAAGAGATGAACCCCAAGATTGGCAAACCGGTGAATATCCTTCAACAACTCTCGTTTCTCCTCAACCACATGAGATAAGATTCACATAGACAACCTACTAAGAGCATCAGAAACTACGTTAGCTTTACCTGGATGATAATGGAGACTCATGTAGTAGTCTTTGAGTAACTTAAGCCACCTCCTTTGCCTGAGATTCAGCTCCTTATTGGTAAACACATATTGCAAACTCTTATGATCTGGATAGATGTCAACATGAACCCCATACAAATATTAGCGCCAAATTTTCAAAGAAAATACCACAACCAATAATTCTAAGTCGTGCGTCAGGTAATTTTTCTCATAAACTTTTTACTATCTAGAAGCGTTGGCCACAACCTTACTATGCTGCATCAATACACAACCCAGTACCACATGGGACACATCACAATTAATAACAAATCCATCAGTACCCTTGGGAAGGATCAAAACCAGAGTAGAAGTCAAATTATGTTTCAACATCTCAAAACAACCTTTGCAAGCATCAAACCACAGGAACTTCACTTTCTTCTGAGTCAATCTAGTTAATGGAGAAGCAATCAATGAGAAACTTTCCACAAACCTCCTATAATATTTGGCCAACACTAAGAATCTCCGAATGCTGGTTGGAGTCGTGGGTCTAGGCCACTTCTTAACCACCTTAACTTTATGTGGATCCACCATGATACCCTTACTAGATACAACATGACCCCGAAAGGTGACAGCATTCAACAAAAATTCACACTTAGAGAATTTAGCATAATATTATTTCTCCTTAAAGGTTTGCAACACTACTCGAAGATGATCAACATGTTTCTCACTCTTAGAATACACCAAGATATCATCAATTAATACAATGATGAATAAGTCTAGAAATAAGAAAACTCGATTTATAAGATCCATAAATAATGTCGAGGTATTAGTCAACCCAAATGACATAACCAAAAACTCATAATGGCCATAGAGGGTATAAAAACTGACTTATTGATATCCCCCTCCCTAATCTTCAGTTGATGATAATCCGACCAAAAATCAATCTTAGCGAAGTACGTAGCACCCTGAAGCTGGTCAAATAGGTCAGCAATCCTAGGAAGAGAATATTTATTATTCACCATCACCTTATTAAATTGGTGGTAGTCTATACACATTCAACGGGACCCATCAATTTTACAGAAAAAGAGCACAGAAGCACCTATGAGGAAACACTAGGACAAATAAAACCCTTAATAAGGAGATGATTCAATTGCTCCTTAAGTTCTTTCAATTGAGTCGTAGCCATTCTATAGCGAGGGATAGAGATAGAATAAGTGTCCAAAATAAGATTAATTCAAAAATCAATTTCCTGATTAGGAGGGACACCATGAAGATCAGTAAGGAACACTTTGAGAAACTCACAAACCACATGGACAAATTTCTATGAAGGATCCTCAGAACTAGAATATTTAACATGTACGAAATGGTATTGACACCCCTTGGAGATCAACCTCTGGATCTTCCTTAGGTACTAAGGAACTAGCTTCCCACTTAATCACCGCTCAATTAATAATTGGAAACTGACCTTTCGAGTTTGACAATCTAGAGAGACATAACACGAATGGAGCTAATCCATCCCTAGGATAATGCATTTCAAATTCTATCAAGTTTATCAAAGTCTCCCTACCACAAATAGATGCCACACTACCCCTATAAACTTTTTTAGGAACCATAAAATCACCCACTAGGGTGGACCCAAAAAAGGGGTTCAAAACACTCTTAGGACCAAAACCAAAATGTACATCCAGATATGGGGTCACATAAGAAAGAGTAGACCTCGGCTCAAGAAGACAATACATATCACGAGAAAAAAGTTGTAATGTACTTGTAGAAATATTCAGAGATTCCTTGGATTTATGTCAAGTGTCAAGAGCATCAAGGCAATTCCAACCAGGGCCGGAGTCTGAAGTAGCACCCTTTGGTGTAGGAGTTGAAGATGTAGCAACTAGAACCTTATTAGCCACAGTAACAACCCTGACTGATGGACAATCCAACTCTATATGGCCCAACTGAGAATACTTAAAGCACTTATTCCTCTACTCCTAAAAAAATCCAACATGTTCCTTCCCACAGAAACAACAAAAGGATAAGATAGGGCTGACTGAGCTCCACTAGAATAAGACTGGGCACTTTGTACCTTGGGACCATTACCGTTATGGAAATAACAATCACCGAATGGCTTAGGATATGGAGCACTAGCTATAGAATAAGAATAAAATTTCACCAGGTCTTCTTCTTAGACCACAACCTTCTATTACCACCACTACTTTCTTAAGCTCCACCCTAATTTGAATACAAAAACTTCTTACTTTGCCTCTCCCTAATTTCGTCTTTCTTTTTCTCCTCATCCTTTACTTATTGCATGTACACCACTAACCTAAAAATATCCATGTCCTTGTTTAACATAGCAACCTTGCTTTCCAACACCAAGTCATGGGACAACCCAGGAGCAAATTTTCTCATCCTCGCTGTCATGGAAGACTAACTCAAGAACATAATAAGATAGCTGGTGAAACTTCAAGGCATACTCCTTTACAGCCATTCTGCCCTACCTTAAATTTACAAATACCTCAGCCTTTGCTTCCGTCAACTACTGAGGAAAGAAATGGTCAAGGAAGGCACCATAAAAGTCATCCCACAAGGATACTTCAACATCTTCACCTCTCGGCTGATCCCACTCCTCATACCACTGATATGCCATATTCTTTAACTAATATGAAGAAAACTCTACACTTTCTGAGTCAGACGCATGCATTACTCAAGAAATCATTTCTATTTTTTAATTAACCCTTGAGAATCCTTCTCATCCTTAAAACCAGTGAAAATAAGAGGTTTAAGCCACATGAACTGGCAAAATCTAGTAGCCTCAGATGAAGGAGAAACAATACCCTCATGTTCATACTGGTGATACTAAGAGTCACAAACTAAGTCAACAAATGAATAAAGCATCAAAATTGAACATTAGAAATGTCTTCATGGAGTGGTGAGACATGATCACCATCACCTCGAGGGGACAGAGAAAGACTGGTAGGAATGGTGGAACTCCACATGAGGTAGTACAATCAGGAGCTAGAGCCTTATACCGGGTCTGAACTCCATAAGTAGAACGAGCTCCATTAACATTGTCCTCAGAAGGGGAAGAAAAGTTTTCATGTGCATCAGATCATTAGGGAGTCATAATCTGAAATATGAGAAAATGAGTATTAGATGATATTTAATAGATTAGATTCTATAGCCTGAAATTAGATCATAAGAAAAGGGAAACATTTCTATATGCCTTATAACCTTCACCTTATAAGTGTAGAATGCTACACATCCATAAAAAAAACTCAACTTGACATGACTTTGTGGACACCCAATGACACAAAAACTAGGCTATGATACCATCTTTGTCATGACCCAAACTAGGTTCCGACCGTAATGGGCATCCTAGGTCTGCCGAGTACTAGGGACCACCCCCTTTGTCTTACCAAATAGATCACACACAAACATATGACATCGGATGAATTTTAAATATATAACAAGATAGAGTAAATAGTGACTCAAAAATATATTACATTCAACAACTAAAACCATCCATAGTAATCCACGAAGACTCTATACCATCAAAACAACCTTAGTCGGGACATGCTCCCGACTCTAATAATGACAATGATAATGTTAATGTGAAGTCATCAATTCTACTCAATGAAAGAAAAACCGATAGAATGATAAAGTCTTACAGAGAATGAAAGCTCACCACTTCATCGTAAATGACCGACGAACCAAAATGATCTAGCTAACATTGCACAGGAAAAGTACGATTTCCTTCGGACCCTGCATTGCGTGGGGATACAATGTCTGGAGATAGTTAGTGGGTTGAGCACTAGTATGTAACTCAGGGTATGGGGTGAAATAATGCCATGATAAATAGTTGAAAATTTATCTATAATCCAATGCACACAATCACATGTATATACATACATACATATATATCTATCTATCTATATATATATATATATATTAGCTCAAGGTATGTGCATTGCACGTGTGTATCAACTTATTAGTCATTTAAAATATATATAAAAAGAATAAGTCTACACAATTAAATACCCAATTTTAAAGATTACACAAATGTTACTATATTAAACAACATATTTGAGTTGTATAATAAGTAACAAACAAAAAGTGATAGTTTAAAGTGGCTCGGAAGTATATTTATGAAAGTTGTATAAGTAGGGAACGTTTGGTAGGAACTCAAAAGTCTTTGTATTTTTCGAGATTCGGCTTAGCAATTTTCTTTGACAATATATATGATTATTTGTCATTGTAAACTAAGAACATACGAAAAATATAGTTAATGACATTGCGAAAAAGCAAATAACAATTTAAAAGAAAAAGAAAAAATCAACATTACATATACACACATATTGTCCATGTGATTAATTTGAGTATCCCGATATATGCTATCAAGTAATCGAGCCACAATTTTATATAAATTGTTGAAGGAAAAATGTTAATAATTAAGAAAAATATACCATGAAAAATCAATCTAACCGTGAACTTTTTTGACTATTTCATTTGGTGTCAAAATGATTGTTTCATTCAATGTTTTGATGAAAAATTCTTAATTGAAAAGAGACATGAGAAATTATCAAAAGAGGATCCATTGTCAATTGTTAATTATGTATAATTCATGTATACTCTTTAAATTTAATAACTAAAAGAAATAAAGAAAGGCAAAAGATAATAATTATGCAAAAAAACTACTCGAGTCAAAACCAAAAAAAAAATCAAAACATAGAATTGCGTAGAAGAGAAGACCCTATATTTGTAAAAGAACTTAAAGAAGAAGAGGATCAAAACAAGTTCACCATGCTTAGTTTAACCAATACAACAACCCAAAGTTTATAAATCTATAACTAATCAGATTACAAATTCTTAAGAAAAGAAAGCCTATAAATACACAAACTGGCTTGACGACAAACTTCAAGAATTAATGAGATTGTGAAATAATAATTCCTTTTGTAAAAATACTCTTAACCAAAAGGATTTAAAAGAGTATATATTAAATATATAAAACTCCTATTATAAGGAAATTCTTATAAAAATAGACTCAAATATAGGAAATATTCTACGCAATTCACAAAAATTAAATTTAGAACACAAAAAATACCCCTAAAAGGAAATTTACAATTTAAGCCACATGAAAAAATTGAAACTGGAGATCAAAAAATACTTTAGTAATGATTTCTTACCTATATCAAAAATAACTTTAAGTAATTTGAAAATATTAAATATTAGAATAATTTTTAATGATAATTATTGAATGGAAAAGGTTAAAAGATGATTTTGTTTATTGTGAAGACTTTTAAAATAAACAAAAAAAATCCAAATTAATTTTCTAAAGGTCTTCACGCTATTTATATATTACCGATTCATTTAGTTCTCTCCTTTTCAAATTTTAGCTTATTTACTCCAAGTCCCATGCCCATAAAATTCTAAGAAACTTGGAGAACGATTAGGTTGACCAATGGGTGTTCGACATAAGTTGGATAATTTTTTGGGATGATTTTCTCATCAAAATTGTGATAAGTTTCCTTTAATTTCTTAAGTAATTCTCTAACTTAAAACCCAAATCCCAAATTGTAATGACCCTTGAGCTTATTTTTTGTATTACCACTTATTTTCACCATTACAGCTTTATTGTAGCTGTCCTAAGTTATTTATGACTTGCTGGGACTGATAATTCAGATACCAGGTAGTTCGTTTTATTTTTAAAGCCAATACGCTATTTTGAAGTTCTCACTGGTTCAAATTGGCTACTAGGTGAAAACTTTAGAAGAACGATCTCGTATGCTAAATTAGACTATTCTAACAACTCCAAAATATTTATCTTAGACTAGGCAGGTGTTTAGTTTAGGTCTCGAGGAACCTAGGCTTATTTTGAGCCATTAGTTGGAAGTTAATAAAATGAAAAGTTGGGCGTGGGACTCACTTTTTTTTAAACAAACTTAGATGGAAATTTTGACTATGCCATTGAGTCTTAAATATTGAATTTGATAGGGTAGCATAATCTATTTGCATATATGAGATTCTGGATTAAACTCAAGGGATCGGCAGAGACTTGGAAATTTCAATGTCTCAGCTGGTGCATCAAAGACCCTGGGTTTTGGCCATTTTAAATTTCCTAAGCTTATGAGGTCACTGTTGATCGTACGACTCACAATATGAGTCGTATGGTGAAGGTACAAGTCAAGTGACCCATCTCATAGGATGTCCAGTATTTGGTGGTCAAATTTCTATTGTGGTTACGATTTGATGGTGATGATTCATATGTTCAAGGTATGAGTAGTATAGTGAAATTATATGTTGTCCAGTATCTAGGTAGGTGTTTCTACTTAGGGTGCGACGTGAAAGAATACTAGTCATATGGTATAGGTACGAGTTGGGCAAAGGGAGTCATATGGTGGATAGTGTATGATTTCCAACTTTATAATCATCGTACGAGTGGAGTGTCCCACTCATATTATTAGGTATGGGTGAGGGGTCAAAACAATATCGACCTATGGGAAATTTTATAGTTTAAGTTGGGGGTTTTATGGATATTTTCCCTCTTGACTTCTTTTGACCCCATGACTTAAAACACTTTGGGATAATAATTACCATATTATTCTCAATCGATAACACTCCAAACACTTTCAAATCTCTCTCAAACTCTTGGTTTAAGAAGAGGCTAGGGTTTTCTTAAGGTGGTCAATTAAGGCTCTCAAGGGTGGTTTCTGTCTGTCTTCTTTTGTATCTAAGGAATGTTACTCATTCCTCATTGTTAGTTAAACTAAATACATATTTTAATGAATGGTTTTCATGGTATTATTATGGGTTTGTGTTGGTTTTGAAATATATGTTGGGGGTTTTGGTTACTAATAGTTGGACAATGTTTTCCCATATTTTATCCATGGTTTTTCAAGTTATAATGTTGGTTTGAACATGTGGTTGCATGGGAATGTCTAATTTGTTCTTGGTTTTGGTTTTGAAAACTATATGCCCTCAACATGTTTGTTAAATGCCAACAAGAATGTTTTGTCACATATTTTGACTTTTATTGAAAACCTTGCATTGCATAATATGGTAATGGAACATAAATTGGTTTGATTGAATTAAGATTTTTGGAAAGGCCTTGGTTTCCATGGTTTTGATTGATTAGAAATCCTATGGGGTACATGGGAATTCCCGAAGTGTTGACTAGTTACATTGCTTGCAAGTTATAGTCGGTATGATGATGCCACTTCACAATGCCTTGGTAATTAACTTCTAGAATTGGTAGTTTGGTTATGTTCTAAAGGTTTTAATTGGGCAATAATGGCGGGTTGTGATAGCTAACCATGATGGTGTGATTCCAAGGAACAGACACTGGAAACTCATATTTTCTGACATGAGGGTTAGTCATGGTGATCATATACTTGTCGCATACATGGGAATCCCCAATGTTTATAATTTTATATTTGTATCATGGAGGGTGAAGGGTACTTGAAAATCCTCATTCTCTATGATATCTCAGGTTCATGCGGCTACATGTACTAGGCCAGTTCAATGGGTAACAATGGGACCCATATAGCCCGTGGGTGGTTTTAGGATGGTCAAGCTACACAACCCAGGTTAAAGGTTTTAAATGTATGCTAAACTTGATTCCCTTTCTCGGCATGGTTTATATGTATATATGTTTGTTATTGCATATGGTTTTTTACTTTATCTTTAAATGATGGCATTATCTTATACTTATTCCTAATTACATGCTAGCGTTCACCTACCAACCCATCTTTGGATACTGTATCCCCATGCGATGATTGAACCAACCATTCTAATACTCTTGCTTAGTGATTTTGGATTTGGGAACAACTTTGTGTTGGACTAAAGTGGTGAGCTTTCATATTCTAGAAGACACTATTTGATGCCATGGATATCTTTTCATAATTTTGTTTACTTTTTAGATTTTGGTTTTCGCTATGATCGATGGCAAGTCCCTACCGGATGTTCTTTTTTTTAATTAGATACTTTGTGTGACTTTTATGAGAATGAGAGATGTCGGTATTAGTGTCAACCTTGGAATTATTATTAGTATTGGGGCAAACATCGGTTGGATGTTTGGTTTGTTATGCTTATAGATTTTACTTCTTTTATTCAATTATAATTGTTCTATCTTATTATATGTTAAGAATGCATCTGACATAGGGTTTAGGGCGGTTATGGTTGGGTATTGGTGGTAGTCTTCGGTCTTGGTTAGGCTTAAGTCACCCTACACAACTAGGCCCTGGTTCGTGATATGTCAGATAGGCATCATAGCCCTAGGTTCATGGTCCATAGGGAGTCCACAAAGCCATGTTGAGTAGAGTCTCTTTTAAGTATGTGTAGCTTGCCACAGAGGCTGTAAGGCATTTAGGAATATTTCTCTTTCTTGTGTTCTGTTTTTGAGCTATAGAGTCTATGTCCTGAATTCTCCTCTAATTACCATTTGTTATCTTTTCCAATCATGCCTCGACGATCTGAAGTTCACGAAAACTCCTCTGTCCCAACTTGGGACAATATTGATGGGACATAATTTACTCTTAGGATCCATACCCAGTCTAGGGGTCCAGTTCCTGATTGTTCTCTGGAGTTCCACCAGTTCCCTTCAGTCCATCTTAAACCCCTAAGGCTGAAGTAATGAACATTGAGTTACGTCAATCTATTCATATATTAGCACAGTTGGTAGCTTCTTAGTTTGATCCTGGTATTCCTGTTACTCCATCTTCTGAGGCCACAAGGGTTGTCCAGTTCATGAGGTTGAATCCTCCAACCTGAACTGGTGTTAATATTGATAAGGATCCTTAAGTTTTTTTGGATGAAATGGAAAAGATCTTCCGTGTTATGCATTTTATGAATATGAAAGGCATTGAGTTTACCACCTATCAGCTGAAAGATGTGGTGTACCAATGGTATGAGGAATGGGATCAGGAAGAGGTTGACGATGTTGAGTCATATCTATGGGAGGATTTTTCTAATGCTTTTCTAGACTGCTTCTTTCCTTAGGAGTTAAGGGAAGAAAAATCATAGGAGTTTGTTAATCTAAAGCAAGGTAAGATATCAGTAAAGGAATATGCCTTTAAGTTTCACCAGTTATCATGGTATGCACTAGAGTTGGTTTCAAGCATAAGGGATAGAATAAGGAAGTTTCCTTTTGGTTATACTTGAGAATTGATCTTAGAGAGTTAGGCTATCTTGTTAAAAAAGGGCATGGATATCTCTATGTTGGTGGTATACATACAACAGGTAGAGAAAGAGGCAAAGAAACAGGTTGATTTATGAAAGAGGTAGGCCAAGATGTTTAGATTTTCTTAGCAGGGTGGTGGCCAATAGTAGAGTGGCAGGGATGGTGGTAAGTGGCTTAAGAAGAAGTGAGGCGATTATTGGTCTTAATTAATGGCTAGTGCTCCCTACCAAATCCATCGAGAGATAGACGTTTCCAAGGTAGAGATAAATTTAGGGAAAAGGGTGCCTAATCTCATGCTAGTGGGGCTCAATCAACACCATCATATCCTCCTTAAAGATTTGATGGTCGCTTGCATCAAGGTTTCTGTGATGAGAGAAGGCTAAGTGCATTAACTATGGTTATCCAGTACATATACTTAGAAATTTTCCTATTGGTAAGGTTGCCTCTGGGGCAAACAAGGTTTTGGTTGCCTCTTCTTTAGCTCTGGCACCAAAGGGCGCACCATCTAGCTCTGGCACCGGTTGGAACCATATTTATGCTCTCACAACCAGACAAGAGTCTGAGGCATCGCTTGATGTCATGACTAATATATTGAAACTCTTTCTTCATGATGCATACTATTTACTAGATCCGAGGTCCACTCTCTCTTATGTGACCCCATTTGAAGTTGTGTATTTTGGTTTTGGTTTGGAGTATGTTTTAAACCCTTTTTATTTTTCTACTCTGGTAAGTGACTTTGTGATTGCTAGGAAAGTCTATAGGGTGTGTGTGGTATCTGTTGGTAGTAAAGAAACTATGGTGGATCTGTTTGAATTAGATATGGTAGACTTTGATGTCATATTAAGGATGGATTGGTTGAACTTGTGTTATGCGTCTCTAGACTGTCGGACCCATAAGGTTGTCTTTAAATTTCCTAATTAGTCAGTTATTAAGTAGGAGGGTGGTTCCCTAGCTCTTAAGGGAAAACATATATCATATCTTAAATCTCGAAGATTAATCTCTAAGGGTTGTCTGTATCACCTAGTCTGGGTTAAAGATTCTAACTCGGAGGGTCGTTCATTGGATTTTATCCTAGTGGTGAATCAATTTCCTGATGTCTTCCCTAATGACCTTCCGTATGTTCCTCTTGATAGGGAGATTGAGTTTGGGATTGATCTAGTTCCAAACACTCATCCAATTTGTATCCCTCTATATAGAATGGCTCCAGCTGAGTTGATGGAACTTAAGTAGAAACTCATCTGTCCTACTGTGTCTCTGTGAGATGCATCAGTGTTGTTCATGCATAAGAAGGATGGTTCCTTTTAGATGTACATTGATTACTGATAGATAAGTAAGGTAACATAAAGAATATATACCCTATTCCAAGGATAAATGACCATTTACAGGGTGATAAATTTTTCTCCAAGACTAATCTTTGATCCGGGTATCATCAATTAAATATTAGGGAGGTGGATATCTCTAATACTGCTTTCTATACTTGGATGGGCATTCTGTGTTTCTAGTTATGTCTTTTGGGTTGACCAATGCCCCGACGACATTTATGATTTGATGAATAGGGTCTTTCATTAGTTTATGGATTTTTTTGTCATTGTGTTCAAAGATGATATTCTGGTGTACTCTAAGAGTGAGGTGGATCATTTTGATCACCTCTATGTTGGGTTACAGACCTTGAAGGAGTAGCAGTTATATGCTAAGTTTTAAATGTGATTTTTTATTGAACGCTATCACTTTTTAAGATCATATTATTTCTAGTGAGGGGATCATGATGGATCTGTAGAAGGTTGCAATGGTTAGAAAGTGTCCTAGACATACGACTCCAATTGATATTCGGATCTTCTTGGACTTACCTAATTATTAAAGGAGGTTTGTGGAGAGCTTTTATTCTATAGCTACCTCACTGACTAAGTTGACTCAAAAGAAGGTAAAGTTCTTATGGTCTAATGCTTGTGATGGTAATTTTGAAAAGTGGAAGTATAAGCTAACTTCATCTCTAATTTTTACTTTACGTAAAGGCACTGATGGGTTTGTGGTATACTGTGACTCATCCCGTGTGGGACTTGGTTGTGTTTTGATGCAACATGGAATGGTGATAGCTTATGCCTCTAGAAAGTTAAAGGTGCATGAGAGGAATTATCCAACTCATGATTTGGTACTGTTGGTTGTGGTGTTCGCATTGAAAATATGGCATCAGTATTTGTATGTAGTGCATGTGGATATCTTTTCTGAACATAAGAGCCTGCAGTATGTGCTTACTCAAAAGGATCTTAACCTTAGGCAAAGGAGATGGCTTGAGTTGCTCAAAGATTATGACATGAGTCTTCACTACCATCCAGGTAAAGTTAATGTGGTTGTTGATGCTCTTAGAAGGTTATCTATATGAAGTCTAGCTCATGTAGATAATAAGAAAAGGGAGTTGGTGAAGGACATTCACCATTTAGATAACCTTGGAGTTCATCTCTTGGACTTTGAGGATGATGGTGTGTTCATTTAGAAAGTGGCGCAGTCATCTCTTGGTGCTGAAATTAAGGAGAAACAAGTGTTAAATCCCATATTGATGAGCATTAAGGGTAACATTAGTAAGAACAAGGTGATGGCCTTTGAGATTAGTAGTGATGTTACTTTGTAGTACCAAGAGATTATGTGTTCCTGACATCGATGGTTTGCAAGAGAGGATCTTAGCTGAGGCACATGAGTCGCACTATGTTGTTCATCCTGGTTTAAAAAAAATGTATCATGACCTTAAGAAGATGTATTGGTGGAATAATATAAAGAAAGATATGGAAAATTTTATAGGCAAGTGCATGGTATGTCAGCAAGTGAAGGTAGAGAACATGAGATCCGGAGGTTTATATCAAGAAATTAAGTTGCCAAAGTGGAAGTGGGAAATGATCAACATGGATTTCATTACCTATCCTCCTCGATCTCAGAATCAATTTGATTCAGGTTGGGTCATCGTTGAGAGGATGAGAAGTCTGCTCACTTTTTGCCAGTGAGGACTAACTTTTTGGCTAAGGATTATGCGAGGTTGTATATCCATGAGATTGTGAAGTTTCATAGGTACCTATTCTATCATCATAGATCGTGGTATGTAATTTTTTCTCACTTTTAGTTGTTATTTCAAAGAGGTTTGGGAACTAAGGTGAGTCTTATTACTATTTTTCACCCATAGTTAGATAGGCAAGCGGAGAGAACAATTTAGGCATTGAAGGATATGCTTCATTCTTGTGTGATTAACTATGGTGGTAGTTGGGTTGAGTACTTACCTATTATATTGTTTGCTTATAACAATAGCTACCATTCTAGCATTGGGATGGTTTAATTTGAATAGATATATGGTAGAAGATGTAGGTCTCCTATTGGGTGGTTCAAGGTTGGTAAGGCAGATATGTTTGGCCTTTATTTTGTTCCCCAAGCCATGGAGAAGGTAAAGGTGATTTGGGATAGACATAAGGCTGCCCAAAGTTGCCAAAAATCCTATGCTGATGTGAGGCAAAGGGTTAGAATTTGCGGTTGGGGATAAGGTGTTCTTGAAGGTGTCTCTCGTGATGGGAGTGATGTGGTTTGGTAAGAAGGGGAATCTTAGTCCCCAGTATGTTGGATATTACTTGGATTTGAGGAGGGTTGGATTTGCTGCGTATGATTTAGAGTTTCCGTATAGTTTGAGCTCTATTCACCCAGTGTTCCATATTTCTATGCTGAGAAAGTGTATGGGTGATCCATCTCAAATTAGGCCTATCAAGGATATTGGTATTTTGAATTCCTTGTCTTATGAGGAGGTCTCGATTGAAATCTTGGATCGGGAGGTTTGCCGGTTGCGGACTAAGGACGTGTCTACGGTATAGGTCCTATGGAGGAACCTCAAAGTTTAAGAGGCTACTTGGGAAGCTGAAGAAGACATGAAGTCCAAGTATTCGTTACTGTTTTCTTCTTCAAAAATTTGTGCAGAAGGTATGTGTTCTTCATCATACTTTTGATTTCTAAATTAGTTAAAGGAAAGATTGGTTTCTTTGGATCTTTGTTTTCTAACTTTGTTAAAGGTAAGACTAGACGTGTTGGGGTGTAAATCATACTTGTACTACCTTGTTCTATTATTCGAGGATGAATGATCGAAGTGGGAAAGGACTAAAACACCCTGGGTTTTGGCCCTTGGAAATTTTCTGAGCTTTTGAGCTCACTGCTGATCATACTACTTACCATACGAGTCATATGGTATGGGTACGGGTTAGGTGACCCATCTCATAAGATATCCAATATTTAGTTGTCAAGTTTTTATTGTGGTTACGATTTGATGGTGATGAGTCTTATGTTCAGGGTACGAGTGGTATAGTGAAATCATATGTTGTCAAGTGAGAGCCTAGGTGTTTTCGCTTAGGGTACAACTTGAAAGGGTACTAGTCGTATGGTATGGGTACAATTTGGGCAAGAGGAGTCGTATGGTGGATAATGTGTGATTAGGTAGAGGGTACCAGTCGTACGATTGGGTATGGGTTAGGGGTCAAAACCATACCCACTTGTGGGAATTTTTACTGTTTAAGTTACGGGTATTTTTGACATTTCCACTCCTACCTTCTTCTGACCCCACGAACTAAAACACTTTTGGGACTTTATTTACCCTATTATTCTAAAACAAATATACTCTAAACACTCTCAAATCTCTCTCAAGCTCTTAGTTGTAAAAGAGGCTAAGGTTTCTACAAGGTGGTCAATTAAGGCTCTCAAGGGGGTTTCTCTCTATATTATTTGGTATATAAGGTATGTTACTCCTCCCTCATTGTTAGTTCAACTAAAATCATGTTTTAATGAATGGTTTTCATGGAATTATTGTGGCTTTGTGTTGGTTTTGAAATATATGTTTAGGGTTTTGGTTCTAATGGTTGGATGGCATTTTTCCATATTTTATCTATGGCTTTTAAAGTTATAATATTTATTTGAACATGTAGTTGCATGGGAATGGTTAAATGGTTCTTAGTTTTGGTTTTGGAAACTATATGCCATCAACATATTTGTTAAAATGCCAATGAGAATGCATTTGTCACATAGTTTGACTTTTATTGAAAACCTTGCATTGTATAATATTGTAATGGGACCTAAATTAGTTTGATTGAATTAAATAATTTGAAAAGGCCTTGGTGGCCATGGTTTTGATTGATTGGAAATCCTATAGGGTACATGGGAATCCCCTAAGTGTTGGCTAATTACATTACTTTCAAGCTATAGTCGGTATGACGATACCACTTCATAATGCCTTGGTAATTAACTTCTAATTGGTGGTTTTGTTATGTGCTAATGATTTTAATTGGGAAATAATGAAAGGTTATGATAGCTAACCATAATGGTGTGAGTCCAAGGGACGGATGATGGAAACTCATGTTTGTCAACATGAGGGTTGGTCATGATGACCATATACTTGTAGGGTACACGGGAATCCCTAAGTTTATACTTGTACATATGTATCATGGAGGGCTAAGGGTACACATAAATCTTTGGCCCCTATGATATCTCCAGTTCGTGTAGCTACACGCATTGGGGAAAATTCATGGGGTAACACTGGACCTATATAGTCTATGAGCTGTTTTAGGATGGTCAAGCTACATAGCCAAGGTTAAAGGTTTTATATGCATGCAAAACTCGATTCCTTTTCCTGGCATGGTATATATGTATATTTGTGTGTGATTGCATATGGTTATTTACTTTGGCTTTGAATGATGGAATTATTTTATCTTTATTCATGAGTACATGCTAGCATTCACCCACTAACCCATCTTCGGGAGATGCATCCCCACACGATGTCATGTTATTCCTCATATTCAGTGATCTTGGATTTAGGAACAACTTTGTGTTTGACTGAAGTGGTAAGCTTCCATATTCTTGAAGACTCTATTTCATGCCATGGAATTCTTTTTATACTTTTGTTTACTTCTTGGACTTTGGTTTTGGCTATGGTCGGGTCCATGTCCCGATCGGATGTTCTTTGTTTTCGGTTAGAGGCTTTGTGTGACTACTATAGGCATGAGCAGTGTCAGTATTGGTGTCAGCCATGGCATTGGTATTGGTATTGGGACTGACAGCAGTTAGATATTTGGTTGTTTATGGTTATGGATTTTACTATTGTCTTTTAATTATAATTGTTCTATCTTTTTATATGTTTGAAAGTCATCCGACGTATGGTATAGGGTGGTTAAGGTTGGGTATTAAAGGTGGTCTTTCGTCCTTGTTGGACTTGAGGTACCCAACATGACTAGGTCCTGGTTTGGGTCATGCCATGATGGTGCTGGTGCACCGATGATCTAGACCCGTGGACAGCGATAACAATTTGGCAGGCACTCGTTATAGTCACTAACACGACATTCTAGTCACAAAAGAGACACTCTCTCTAGTGTGGCCAGTATCACTAATAGCAATTTCTATGTCTTGAACATGACTTTTGGTCCTTTAGCTGATTATCGCGAATAACAATCAACAGATCACGAATGCAACTCTTGAACACTGGGAATGGTATAAATACCCTCATTTCAGCCTATTTTTGCCCATTGCCCATCCATTCTCTAGAGACTTAAACCCTAAAGAGTGAAAAGCTTAGGGATTATGATTGAGCGTGATTTGTTAGCTTAGGTAAGGATTATTTGAGAAATTTTTCTTCAAATTTGAGGTAAGATTCCTCTATTTCCATGGTTGATTTTTCCTTTTCTACTGTAAAATCCCTAAATATTGGTGACTTAATTTTAGAACCAATATAGCTCAAAATTCTCCTATTTTTGGGGATAAATGTTTCTTGAGCACATGGGGATGTTTTGTTGATTTCGGAAATATGATTTTCGTAAATGGACCATACATGGGATTTTGCATGAGTTTTAACCAAAAGAACAATGGTACAATATGGGTATTATCATTCCCATATTGATGAGTAGATTGTGGTTTTGATAGCATGACACCTTGTGGAAGATTTTTGGAAGGGAAAACGGAGATTTAACGAATTCTTCAAGCTTTCTACTGCGACCAGGTAGGCTAGGTTCTCCCACTTCATAGATTGAACTAATTCATAGTACGTTTATGATATTGTGTTAGATTTTGGATGGGTTTTGCGTGTTGGAGATTGAATTTGCATTACTTGGGTAAGTTGGACCATTTAGGCTATTTGAAAATAGTTATTTAGGCATAATTGGCTTAGTAGCTCATGCTTTAGGTAAAATATCAATATTAAGGTTGATTGTGTCTTTGTTAATATTTAAAAGTTGATTTAGATACCTTATCCTAGTACGGGGTAGAATTCACCATGTAATGGATTTTAGAGAATTAGAAGTGGGCTCTTTGACAACCTTAGGCCAAGATTTGTGTTGATCCTTATAACCTTTTATATGCATTTTATGCACCTTAAAAGTTCTTACTAAGGTAATATTGAGAATATTTGGCACTTGATGGAGATTATGAGTTGGTATTGGAAGTAGATGCTCATTGGTATTATGATAATCATGTCTATATGTATCGGTTCGAGTCTGGCTATTAATTATAATACTGATGATATTTTTACTGGTTTGATTCCAAATATTTTTCATGATATTTATTCTATATTAAATACCAGTTCAAATCCCGATATTGTAATACCACACATTTTTGGGCTAGACTTTGAACCGTCTTTCCTACGTGTGTAAACTTTAATCCCTTGACTTATATGTGAATAAATGTGTCATGATCATTAACCTAGTGTGTGAAGTACTTTCTAGGTGAAATTTTTTTATAGGAATCACTTAGAACAAAGTTGAACTATGAGCCTTTGATTGGGCCAAATCTTTGTATTTGATTCTACGAGGGTCTACTTTGAACTTGTATAACTTATTATATATATAGAATTTTTCATCTCAAGACTCACCAAACTGTATATAGTTAAGTTATCTTTTCAATGATACAAATTTTGCCTTAATCCAATACTCAAGCAAAATGTTATGGCCTTTTTCATGAGAGGCAATAAGGGTCTGCGATTTGGCCGTGATACATCGCTCTATTAATGAGCTAAGGGGTGCGATGCATTGCTATGTCAACGCGATAAAGGACATGACACGAAGCTTATTCCCACTTTATTTCAGCTTCTTAAGGTTCAAAGGGAACTTTGGTCCTTTCCCCTAAGCCCTAAACATCCGAGGCATGAATTAAAGCACCCAAAAGGGAATTATTTGCCCATCTTCTTCAAATCAACTCACATAAAAAAAAAACTCTTCCCAAGAACAAAATATTCAACTTTCTCTCCAAGAACTTAAGTATTCAAGCTCCAAATTCAATTTTTTTCTTCAAGGATTAAAGATTCAATTACAAGATTCCTTCCTGAATGCGTTTCATTAAGGTATGTGGGAGTTCATAAATGGGTAGCTTTCACCCATTGATCACTAAAACCCTATTTTAAATTCAAAGCCTGGTTCTAATCCTATTTTATGAAATCCTCCATGAACTCATTAATTAATCCACGAACTTCCTAGTAATTCAAGTACAATCCATGTTTGCAAGTATTTCCAAGTGAATTAAGCTATTTCATTTTTTAAATTCAAATTCTCATGTCATGTTTAATTGTTTTCATGGCACTATCTCAAATTATATATTAAACTATGTCAAGATGTTGTTTTCGCATGTTTTAATATATCCTCATGTCCAAGTTCATGATCCGTACGTGTTTGATGAAATGCTTATATTTGGGGTCTTTGAACCATGGTTCCATATTATTGTTTTAAAGCTTTGTTATCATATTTTATGGTCATTTAGTGTTGGCGGGTTAAGAGCACCCGATACCTATGTGTTTTACATGATTTTCATTTTTCAAGTAGCAAGACAGCCAGACCGTGGTTTTAATGTCATATTAAGTACATCGCGATCATGTTGAGAATTATTAGTTTATATGTTTATGATTACCTTAGAATCTGTATGCATTGTTATTTTTAGAATACCATGACCTAAGCTTATCATTTATCAGTGTGTGCACTAGTTAGTATTTCAGTGTCTTTCAGTTGGGAGTAGGATTTAACACTGAGTGAATGGAGGGATGGTGTCTCCCCCATCAGTTAGGCATGACACTTTAGTAGAAGTACCTAAGTTCCATACCTACAGCGCCACCGTAGAATTTTAGGGTTCCCACGTCAGTTAGGCATGGACCCTCTTCCTACAGGACAATAATTTAGTGATCACTCCAGTTCAGGTTCTACTCCAATGGCAAGGTTAGAACAATCCTTCTCAACGTGGGTCAGAAATTGGACTCCGTGATAGATCACATGGTTTATGTCGGTTAAATGATAACTCCCACAGTTTCAGTCAGTATTCAATTTTCTTGACCAAGCATACATATTTTCAGTTATTCAGTTATACAGATCTCAGTCTTTAGATTACAGATCATGTCAACAACATGTTTATGCTTAGTCTTTCATTCTTAGTTTTACATGATCAATATTCAGTTGTCAGTTATTCAATATACAGTTATCAATTAATCAGTATGTAGATACCAGCTAATAAGTAACCAGATATCAATTAATCAGTATTCAGATGCCGGTTAATTAGTAGTCAGTTATTATCTATTCAGTTATTCAGTGTTCGTAAATCAGTTAGCCCGTGTTCAGATAACAGCTAGTCAGTATATAGACATTAATTATCCCTTTACTTAGATTTAAATTATTTTGTCACACAGGCATCAGTTATTCAGTTAATCAGATCAGTTCAGTACATATTATGTTTGGTTTTGTATGTTTATGCATTCATGCTCAGTTTATTGGTATATGCAGATCCTTGAGTTATGTCAACTTCCAACCCATATTTTCAGACCCAAAATTCATACATGATCCTCAATATGGTTGTACAATATGTACAACTTTACATGAGATTTACATATAGTATTTATGATTTATTGCTTTCCAGCATCAGTTCTACGTATTCTACAAAATAAAAGATTTAAGAAACTAAGTAATGATTTACCAACTTATCAGATTATATTTGTTATGCTTGTTTTAAAATACTTTAGCTTTCAGTTAATTTTGGTCTCTTAGTGAGTCTACTAGCACTTAGCATGTATGTTTTAAAATTATGTATCTACTCAGTATTATTTATTGCATTCATCCCCACTTACTCAGTAAATTCTTGAAGTACTAATCCACATATATATCTATATGCTACATTATCTCATAATGTAGGTACCAGTTGTAGCCTACATATTATAATTAGATAGTTGCATTCCAGCCGGCAGGTGATGAGTTCTCCTATTTTTGGGACTCCAGTTAGTCGTAGTCCATGTACTTTATTTTAATTATTCATATGCATTGAGTTGTAGTAGTTGGAGGCATACCCTAGCCATTTACAGTCAGTATAATAGAGGCTTCATAGATAGTCAGTCAAAATCATGTTATTGTAAATCAAGTTGTTTCTTCAGATGTATCATGTGGCAAACTCATTCAGTATTACGTTTAATCATATTTTCTCATGTGTATTCTTCCACTCAGCAAATTATGTTTTGTTAAATATATATTAAATTAGATGCTCAACAGTTTGCTAGTTCATGAGTTAGCTTGGAATCACTTATGGTTCCAAGCACCATATTACGACTAGGGGGTAGTCTCGGGTCATGAAAAACTTGGTATCAGAACCCAGAGTTCAAGTTTCCTAGGGTGTCTATGAAGCCATGTCTAGTAAAGTCTTTTGGAATGATACAGAGACGTTAGTACTTTTCTTCGAGAGGCTACAGGGTATTTATGAAATGTTTCCCTTGTTTCATGTGTTAGATTGTGCAGTAGAAGTATTCTCTAAGAAACTTATGCAGATTCCTATGTTTCTCAATTTATGCCAGTTTTGCCTTCTTACCAAGTTAACAGAAACATTTAAGCTCAAATTCCTATAGATAGAGCCTACTTAGAAAGTCCCTGCAGATAGTTATGGACTTGTATATTTTTTCAAAAGTATCCCATCAATACCTTTATGTTCTAATCCTTGAAAGTGTTCATTCTTATTCATGAAAATCGTGCATTGAGTTGAAGTCATATGTGCCCTCAGATCCCTCCTCAGAATCTTGTGATAGCAAGTGATCTAGAGTTTGAAGCATGAACCTAGAAGTTTAGCAACAGTAAATTGGGCATAATTTTATCTAGATTCAGAAGATTTTGTATCTATTGGGCTAGTGGTATGAAAGAAGAACAAGTAGGCTTGAAATGATATATGCAAGAATTTAAGTTTCTTGATACAAAATTATATGTTGTTGATGTAGGGTATGTTGGTGATGGTAGTTCTTATGTTTCAGGGAAAAATATAAATTTAGCGATATGATATTGGTAGGCTATGATGAAAGTATTATGGTTCATTAAAGGTTTGGGAATATCAATATTACGTGTTAGAATCTAAGTTTAAATTGTGGATAATTGATCTAATAGTAAAAAGAATTGAATTCTAGGTGGTGTGAGCTTATGGTAAGGTGATAGTCATGAAGATTCTATGTTAGTAAGCTTTTAATTTAATATATGATGACTATTGGGGCTATAGAAAGTTAAGAGTTGTATATCAGAAGGAAGTACTAATAGTGGACCTTACACTTTTAGGGGTAGTCTTTCAACATGAATTTATTATTGATGTGTATTGTGATATCTTGGAATCTATAGTAAAGTGGTTGTAGTTCAATATAGAGTTTATTAAAGGGACCTACAAACTTAAAATAATGTCTTACAACTAAAGGGGAGATGATAGAAAAAGAAACCAACTCAGGCTCTCAGGTAGTAGTGAGGCTGGTGTGTTGTAGAGCAATAGAAGAGGAGGAAGATGTCCGAACCATTCTTATCTTAGCGCAAATTTTTGAACTTTATTCATTACGATATCTACTCATTCCTTACATGTCAGCTCCATGATCATTGATCATATTCATGCACTTTCCATAGAATTATGTACGCTCCCAGTTCCTAGTATGAGGAGTTTCAGTTCATTCAGCAGTACAAATCATATTTCCTAAAATTATGAACTCCAAACACAGGTCATGCAGCTCATGACTTATGTACTCATGCTTTGCAGAATGCTCAGTTCCAAGTACTCATGTTACATTCTTAATGATAAGTGAAATTTAGATCATGTCATGTATGCCATCAGTTTTGATCTCTTTAATGAATTCATACTTTTAATACTCTATTCCTCAGGACTCATTTAGTGTCCAAGTAATGCATACCATTCTTTCATGTTCTAGGTCCTCATGTACTAATCCTTTAGTGACTTCCCCTTGTGAATTGATAGTGGTGATGAGTAATTTCTTAGAGAGGAGAGAGTAAATGTCTTATGTTGAGGAAAGATTCTTACATGCTTATTGTATCTCAGGATATAAGTGTGAAGGATGATTGATGTAGAACTTGTGATAGATGTCATGGTTAGTTAAGATTTCCATGTGTGTCTTCTTACGAATAGTGCAAGAAAATTGTTTTGATAAGGGTTTAGAGAATATGAGAAAGTTGTTTTTACGAGTGTTTTCCTAGAAGTTAAAATGTAGTTATAATTAAAGGTTGGGTTGTCATGTTGGTATATAAGTGGTTGTGTGTATTTTGTGCTAGTTAATTCCTAGTAAGAGGTTGAATTTAGTTATTAAAGGGTTAGGAAGAATTATTCTTGAGATGAGAAGTTGTGAAAAGGCATGGGGTATTTAATTCATTGTTCAGACTAGTGTTATGGTTTTATGTGTTGTACATGGTGATTTTGAATTAGGCTTAAACACAGTGAGGGTATGTATTTCAACTCAGACTTGGGGCTAAGATTGAGCGTTAAAAGTTGCCTTACTTAAGGCATAGTGGTGGTATCCCAACTTATGTTTTATATCCCTACATTCCATGTGATAGAGTTATAGAAATATTAAGATTCCCCACTCTGATATCTTATTCAGAATATTATGGCTAAGTATAAGCTTCCAGTATAATTCAGTCTGTATAGCTAACAACTCAGTTTAGCAGTTAGATAGACAAATTCCTATAGTTTTCCATCTTTCCATCTAGTCATACAATCCAAAGTCTCAGGAATATGGATATTCCATATAGTAATTGATTCACGTCTATGCAAGTTACAAATTTAGTTTAGTTCATGCATCATTCTTCAGATTCAACTATGTAGTTGTAACGACCTGAAATTGCCTCTCGGGACATCACACGGTACTTAAGGCTACAAGTAGCCCCAAGCTAACCCTTTGAGCTTGTTTCTACTAATAACACTCATTTCAAGATGAAATAATTCAAACACTAGCATAGTCATATCATATGAAAGGAAATACAGAGAAAATGCTCGGTCCAAACGACCAATCAATACTGGAAAACTTCAACACAACCACAATCGGATAACTAGTCTGACAAAGCCTCTACTAATCCATGAACTAGAGAACCATTGGGACAGGTCCCCAACTGACTCGAAATGAACTGAAAGTAAAAACATAGTCTCTCAAATGCAGAAATGTCTGAAGATAGGTCCTCGAACCACAAGGACTCGCCATTGTAGGAATGTAGACAGAGGTACTCGAAAGTCACTGACGAGGCTGGGATTGAGCACCTGAACCTACATTATAAGACAATGTAGCACATAGACGTATATGTGGATCAACACTTGGGAATGTACTGAGTATGTGGGGGTGCAAACATTTATACAAAACAACATCAATACTCTTTAATCAAATCATGCATGCAATAAGTAATGACTCACATGGCTTGAATAAATATAAAATATAAAGCTCATGAATCATGTAGAATAGAGAATGTAACACAAATCTCTTGAGTCATCATAGTTTAAATTTGAAATCGGTAATCTTCTACTATTTTCATTACCCAGAGGTTAAAGGAAACTTTAAACAATACTTCCAACTCATTCATATGTCTCATGGAGAGTAAAACTTCTTTAATGGTCAAGAACTCATAACTCTTTTGAACTCAAGTACTTTAAATTCAGAACAATATAACTTTGAAACATACTTGAAGGAATTTAATTCACTACTTTACTATTAGGTAAATACTTTGGTCTTAGTGAGCAAATCCACTACTTTACTATTAGGTAAATAACTTGTATCAAGGGAGGTTCTCTTAACTGACATAAACCATGCTAGCTACATGGAGTCCAACGTTTTGTCTTCCTAGGGAAGAGACCCCACATTGGGGAGGAGTGTCATACTCTTGCCAAGGAGTATAACCTCAATTTAGTGATCACTTATCTCAGCCTCGGGCCCAATATCTCAACCTTAGGCCCAAAAATCATCTCGGCCTCAGGCCAACCTACGGTGGAACGTAGTTCTGGGGTAAGAAACCATAGTAACTTACCCAACTCGGTGCTAAATACTATTCCCCTTAGATTATCTCGCTCGTCTCATGAAAATCCACTTTAGAATAATCTCATGGTTCAATAAGAACCCAATAATCAAATCTGTAATCTCATGTAGTGAAGTGGATTTCAAAACTCCATGACCATTAGGTCAAAACCTTTCTCAATAATCTTAGAATACTTAAATCATGGGTGCTTATATAATAAGAGTTCATAAAATTGCAAATCTCAAGTAAGGCTCAATAACCCATAATTCATTCTTAAGTTAAAAATCATCAAAAGCATAATAGATAGCATATAGATTCATAACACATGTAGAAATCTGGAAATTTCAGTAATTTGTCTTAAAATATCAACATACTCATATACTTTAATATCTCAAACATTTCAACTATTAACTTCTCAAGGATTAAAATCATGGAGTAAAGGCCGAGCTACAATTTCTCTTGAAAACATGTGAAAATCATGCCATAAGACTCTCAATTCATGGGAAACATCAAAATATTGCAATCAATAATAATGGGTGAAAACCCCTAATTCAAATTCCTGTAAAATCTCATATATTACAGAAAATCATAGTTTAAATAAGCCTTTGGGAACAAGGATGAAAGGATTACCCTTGTTCCAAAACCCACATACCTTAGATTATGACATTAGATGGATGAGCTTGCTCTGAACTCTTCTTCTTACTCTTGAGAGAGAGTTCTTGCAACCTTTGAACTTGGAGAACTCAAATCTCAATTTAATTTGTAGAATCCACGGTGAGTTCTTGGATTTCTTGGAGAAGTGTTTTAGATTTGCTCTTGAGGGAGAAACCCTATCCTTTGGATGTTTTGGGAAATAATGAGGCTATCAAGTTCATTTGGAATATATAGCTAAGGGTTGAAAGGAAAATTACCCAAAATCCCCTTTTAAAAAGGACTTAAAAATACTGTACGGGGGATACGACGGTCAAAGCGACGGTCCTTCACAAGTCCAACGGTTCGTCGGGTCATCCGTCGCACAATTACCAGAGAAAGGACATATTGCCTCAATACAACGGTCAGATCAACAGTCTGTCGCATGTCCGATAGTCTATCGGATCATCCGTCACTCGATGGCCAAGATGAGACCGCACTTCCTTAGTAGTGACGGTCCATCACAGCCTTGACGGTCCATCGTCCTGACCGTCGAACTTAGGCTAGGAAAGGGAGTTTCTGCCTTGGTCGTGACGGTCCGAGCGATGGTACGTCGTAGACACGACCGTCCGTTGGATCATCCGTCGCACCTCGGCGGTTCCGACAACTCTCAGTAAAACGGCCATAACTTCTCACCCTAATGCTGGATTTGGATGAAATTGGTATCATTGGAAAGCTAAATCAATTCTCTAAATGACAAATAGTCAAGTTTAAGAAAATTCTATATGGTTTAAAGACCAATCACTTGGGAAGATACTTCTCAATCTTTTAGGGCCGGAATTACACTTCGTTTGACATGCTCTAAGGCTCAGACTTCGAGGGAACTTTGCGGGGTCTTACAATATCTCCCCCTTGGAAACATTCATCCTTGAATGTTGATAGTTAGACTAGGAACAAAGGAAAATAGAGTACACATAGATGAAGCAAGTTGCTAAAACGGGTTCAAAATCTCTCTAAACTCTCGAATGCCTCAGAAATTGCAAGAACTTATGCAAGAATAGATACATATAGCTGAACTTTAGATTAGAAGGGCTGAATTAAGGAAAAATAATACCTTTAGATTGATCTGAACTCGCGGAAAAGAGGTCCGGATACTTGACTCGCATGTATGCTTCTGCCTCCCAAGTAGAACCCTCAACTGACTGGTTCCACCATAAAACATTGACCAAGGGAACCTCTTTATTCCTTAATCTACGGATCTGAAAGTCCAGAATCTCAATAGAAATCTCATTGAATGAAAGACTATTCTGAATATCAGCACTCTTTGAAGGATCTACCACAACGGAATCACCAATATGTTTCTTAAGCATGGAGACATGAAAAATAGGATGAAAAGCTAACAACTCCGCGAGCAACTCAACCTCATAGGCTACTTTCCCAACACAGTTTAAAACTCTATACGGGCCAACATAATAGGGACTAAGCTTTCCCTTTTTACCAAACCTCTTCACCCCTTTCATGGGTGAAATCTTCAAGTATAACAAATCACCGACTTCAAACTCAAGATCTCTTCTCCTCACATCGACATATGACTTTTGACGACTCTAAGCTGTCTTTAACCTCTCTCTAATCAACTTAACTTTCTCCATAGCTTCAAACACTTCATCAGGCCCAATCACGGTAGCTTTACCCACTTTAAACCAACCTATGGGTGATCTATATCTCTTATTATACAGGCCTCAAATAGTGTCATCCCGATGCTAGCATGGTAACTATTGTTATAAACAAACTCTATCAATGGAAAATATTCATCCCAACCACCTTTGAACTCAAGAGCACATTCCCTCAATATATCTTTCAGGGTCTGAATGGTCCTCTCATCCTGACCATCTATCTGTGGATGAAAAGCAGAACTCAAAAGGACTTGGGTACCAAGACCCTGCTTGAACTCCCTCCCAAACTGAGAAGTAAATTGAGTGCCCCTATCCGAGATGATGGATTAGGGAACTCCATGCAACCTGACTAACTCCTGGGTATACAATCTAGCATAATCCTCAGTTGTATCAGATGTGTGCATGGGCAAGAAATGTGCGAACTTAGTCAGCATGTCTACAACAACCCAAATAGAATAATGATGATGACGTGAAAGAGGTAACTCGTTCACGAAGTCTATATTAACCACCTCCCACTTCTAAGTGGGTATAACAAACTCTTGCATCACAACACTAGGTCTTTGGTGCACTACGTTAACATGTTGGCACGTTGCACACTTTTCTACAAACTCAACTATATCCTTCTTCATACCATTCCACCAATAGATTTCCTGCAAATCGCGGTACATCTTACTAGTGCCGGGATGAATAAAATACCGTGCGCCATATGCTTCAGCTATAATCCTCTGCCTCTGATCATCAACACATGGAACACACAATCTACCCTGCAATCTCAACACGCCATCTCCCCCTTGGGAGAAAACCTCAACCTTTTGGTCCTTAACTGTCTCCTTCAGTCTGACCAAACTAAGATCTCTATCTTGCTTCTCCTTCACTTCTGAAACTAAAAAGGATTCCGAACTACTCTGTACCAAAGTACTTCCCTAAGCTGAATCAAGCAAACTAAAACCTAATCTAGGCAAATAATGTACATCATGAGCTAAATCTTTCTTACCTTCCTCTACATGAGTAGAACTAACCATAGACAATCTGTTAAGGGCATCCGCCACGACGTTAGCCTTGCCCGGGTGATACAACACACTCATATCATAGTATTTTAACAACTCTAACCATCTCCTCTACCTAATATTCAAATCCCTCTGAGTAAACACATACTGCAGGCTCTTATGATCAGTAAACACATCAACATGAACATATAAAGATAGTGTCTCTATATTTTAAAAGCAAAGACCACAACA
This sequence comes from Capsicum pubescens, assembly GCA_030864215.1. Lineage (NCBI taxonomy): Eukaryota > Viridiplantae > Streptophyta > Magnoliopsida > Solanales > Solanaceae > Capsicum > Capsicum pubescens. Next base: position 204,591,630 of record CM061540.1, read on the forward strand.
GCTAACTCAAGATTATGTGTTGGGTAATTCTTTTCATGTGGCTTTAACTGTCTGGAGGCATAGGATATAACCTTAACTTTTTGCATCAACACACAACCCAAACCAATTCTAGAGGCATCATAATACACCACAAAACCATCTGTACCATTAGGAAAAGTCAACATAGGGGCAGAAGTAAGTCGAGTCTTGAACTCCTGAAAACTCTTCTCACAGGAATCTGACCACTGGAATTTAACTTTCTTTTGAGTCAACCGAATCATGGGAGATGCAATAGAAGAGAAACCTTCAACAAAACGATGGTAGTAGCCTACTAGACCCAAGAAACTTCTAATGTTATATGGGGAGATAGGTCTAGGACAATTTCTCACAGTTTTTATCTTTTGGGGATCAACTCTAATACCTTCGACTGAAACAACATGATCTAGAAAGGCTACAGACCTTAGCCAAAATTCTCACTTACTGAATTTGGCGAACAACTGGTGATCTCTAAGAGTTTACAAGACAATTTTAAGGTGATTCGCATGGTCACTTATATTACGGGAGTATACAAGGATGTCATCTATGAACGCTATGACAAATATATCGAGATATTTCTTGAACACTCGATTCATGAGGTCCATAAAAGATGTTGGGGCATTAGTTAGCCCGAAATACATGACTACAAACTCAAATTAACCATAGCGGGTTTGAAAGGCTGTCTTTGGAATATCATATTCCCTCCCTTTAAGTTGATGATAGCCAAATCTAAGGTTTATCTTAGAGAAATAACTTGCACCTTGTAACTAATCAAATAGGTCATTAATTCTCAGAAGAGGATACTTATTTTTTACTGTGACCTTGTTAAGCTGACGATAGTCAATGCACATACGCAATGAACAGTCTTTCTTCCGCATGAATAGAACAGGTACACCCCAAGGAGAAATACTAGGCCTTATGATACCTTTGTCTTAAAGATCTTTGAGTTGCTCTTTCAACTTCTTAAGATCTGCAGGTGCCATACAATATGGTGGAATAGAAATAGGATGAGTGTCGGGAAGAAGGTCAATCCCAAATTCTATCCTTTTATCGAGAGGTACCCCTGGGAAATCTTCCAAAAAAACATCTGGAAACTCATTAACAATATCGATTGACTAAATAGTTAGAGCCTCGGACTTAGTGTCTTTGACTCTAACTAGCTGATAGATTCAACCCTTGGATATTAGCTTTTTGGCTTTGAGATAGGAGATAAATGACTCTTGGGAGATATCGAACTCCCGGACCACTGAAAAACTGACTCATTAGGGAACTAAAACTTGACCACGCACGTACGACAGTCTATAGATGCATAATAAGAATAAAGCCAATCCATACCCAGAATAAGGTCAAAATCCACCATGTCTAACTCTATCAAATCTGCAAGTATGACTCTATGAAAAACAGTAACAGGACAATCTCTATACACTTGTTTAGAAACAACTGACTCCCTACTGGTGTAGAAACTATGAAGGGCTCAAAAATCTTTTCAAGACTCATTTAGAAATTCACATCTACAAGTGGGGTCACATAAGAGAGAGTTGACCCAGGGTCCAACTACACATAAATATCAAAACAAAAGATGTGAAGCATACCAGTAACAACATTGGGAAAGTCCTCCTACTCCTGATGGGATGGTAAGTCATAGAATCTGTTTTGGCGATGACCACCAGCAGTGCTAGATGAAGCGCCCTAAGAAGGGGCGGGATGAGGTACAAGAGCTACTGCACTAGTAGCCTTTAACTGAGGTCGGGCATCTCTATTCCCATGTATAGTATGAGGATAATCTCTAAGTATGTGGACCTTATTTCCATAACCAAAACAACCCTTCAAATATATAAAACACTTACCGGGATGATCCCTACCAAACTTAGCACAAAGAGGATAACAAGGCCTGTTACCAACACTGTTCTGCGACCTAGACATAAAAGACCTACCCCCTTGCTCCTGCCTACCTCTAGGTGCGGGAGCACTAGCTGATAAAGGCACTGGCATAGAAGGACGTCTTTGAAATTAAGGGTGATTCACTCCATGGAACCTAGGTTGCCTAAACTCGTGCTTCTGAGATCTAGCTTTCTTGTTACCCCTCACTCTATATCTCTCTCTAATATTATCCGCCTCGATCTGCTGGTCATGTGTCATCAACCTAGCTAGATTCATATCCCTATGCAGTATCATACTTCTACACTCCTTCAGTACCAACCTAGAAACACCGGTCATGAACTTGCTCATACTAGCCCGGGTGTCAGAAATCAAATCAGGATCATACTTGGCCAACTGGTTGAACTTCAAGAAGTACTCCTTCATAGTCATGGATCCCTGCCTCAAGTTCATAAACTCCTCAATCTTTGCCTCCCTCATCTCAAGCGTAAATAACATGTCCAAGAATACTTCTTAGAACACTTGCCAAGTCATAGGAGCAGCATCCTTACCTCTACCATTCCTCCATGATACAACCAAGTCATAAGATATGTCCTTAAACCTATAAGATGCCAACTCAACACTTTCTTCCTCAGAAACATGTATCACCTGCATGATCTTTCTCACCTCCTTAAGGTACAATTGTGGGTCCTCACCTTCCTTAGACCGATAAAACTCTGGCGGATTCATCTATATAAAATCATGAATCTTAGCTGCAGCTACATCACCTCCTTGTTGATTAGCAACTGCAGCCTGGTTATTGGCCCAAACATTGGAGGTGACTGCTTGGACTAACGCCTGAAAGGCCACCTAAAACTCGGCATGAGATACAGTCTCATTCAAAGGATCAATAGGTGAGGGTTGCTCATCATCGCTCCTGCTGGCATTCTCTCTTTGGAGAGGCATTTTTTGAAATAGAAGATCATGAATTATTAAATAAGAGGGAAAACTGTAGGCACGATAGATTTTGAAAGAACAAATAACTTTTTCCTAAAATGTCTCATCGCCTCTTACTCATAGATGTGGCGCGCTACACACTGATGATCAACACTCTACTTAATGCGGATTGTGAGACTCCCTAGGACTCCTTAAAACCTTAGGCTTTGATACCATGTTTGTAAAGACCCAAAATTGCCTCCCGGGATGTCACATGGTGCTTAAGGCTACAAGGAGTCCCAAGCTAACCCTCTGAGCTTGTTTCTACTAATAACACTCATTTCAAGATGAAACAATTCAAATACTAGAATAGTCATATCATGTGAAAGGAAATACAGAGAAAATGCTCTGTCCAAACAACCAAGCAATATCAAAAAACCTCACCACAACCATAATCTGATAACTGGTCTAACAAAGCCTCTACTAATCCATGAACTAGAGAGCCATTGGGCCAGGTCCCCAACTGACTTGAAATAAACTGAAAGTAATAACATAGTCTCTCAAATGCAGAAATGTCTGAAGATAGGTCCTCGAACCATGAGGACTCACCACTGTAGGAATGCAGACAGAGGTACATAGAAGTCACTGACGAGGCTGGGATTGAGCACCTAAACCTACATTATAAGACAATGTAGCACATAGATGTCTATGTGGATCAAGACTTGAGAATGTACTGAGTATATGGGGGTGCATGCATTTATATAAAACAACACAATACTTTTTAATTAAATCATGCATGTAATAAGTAATGACTCACATAGCTTGAATAAGTATAAAATGTAAAGCTCATGAATCATGTAGAATGGAGCATGTAACACAAATCTCATGAGTCATAATAGTTTAACTTTGAAATAGGTAATCTTCTCTTATTCTCATTACCCATAGGCTAAAGGAAACTTAAAACAATACTTTCAACTCATTCATATGTCTCACAGAGAGTGAAACTTCTTTAATGCTCAAGAATTCATAACTTTTTTGAACCCAAGTACTTGGAATTCAGAATCATATAACTTTGAAACATACTTGAAAGCGTTTCATTCACTTTAGGAAAATATCTCATTTTAAGCTTTAGGGAAAAATACTTATATCAAGGGAAAATACTTTGGTCTTAGGGAGAAAATCCGCTACTTTACTATTAGAAAAATAACTTATATCAAGGGAGGTTCTCTTAACAGACATAAACCATGCGAGCTACATGGAGTCGAAAATTTTATCCTCCTAAGGAAGAGAACCCATATTAGGGAGGAGCGTTATACTCTTGCTAGGGAGTATAACGTTAATTTAGCGATCACTTATCTCAGCCTTGGGCCCAATATCTCGGCCTTAGGCCCAAAATTCATCTCGACCTCAGGCTCAACCTAAGGTGGCACGTAGTTCTGGGGTAATAAACCATAGTAACTTACCCAACTCGGTGATAAATACTACTCCCCTTAGATTATCTCGCTCATCTCATAAAAATCTACTTTAGAATAATCTCATGGTTCAATAAGAACCCAATAATCAAATCTGTAATCTCATGTAGTGAAGAGGATTTCAAAACTCCATGACCATTAGGTCAAAACATTTCTCAATAATCTCAGAATACTCAAATCATGGGTTCTTATAGTATAAGAGTTCATAAAATTGTAAATCTCAAGTAGGTCTCAATAACCCATAATTCATTCTCAACTTAAAACTCATCAAAAGCATAATATATAGCATATAGATTCATAACTCATGAAGAAATCTGGAAATTTCAGCAATTTGTCTCAAAATCTCAACATACTCATATACTTTAATATCTCAAACATTTCAAATATTAACTTCTCAAGGATTAAAATCATGGGGTATAGGCCCAGCTGTAATTTCTCAAGAAAATATGTGAAAATCATGCCATTAGACTCTCAATTCATCGAAAAAATCAAAATATTACAATCAATAATATTGGGTGAAAATCCCCTAATTCAAATTCATGTAAAATCTCATAGATTGCAGAAAATCATAGTTTAAATAAGACTTTGGGCACAAGGATTAAAGGACCACCCTTGTTCAAAACCCCACATACCTTAGATTATGAAATTGGATGGACGAGCTTGCTCTAAACTCTTCTTCTTACTCTTGAGAGAGAGTTCTTGCAACCTTTGAACTTGGTGAACTCAAATCTCAAATAATTTGTAGAATTCATGGTGAGTTCTTACATTTCCTGGAGAAGGGTTTTAGATTTTCTCTTGAGGGAGAAACCCTAGCCTTTGGATGTTTTGAGAGATAATGAGGCAATCAAGTTCATTTGGAATATATATCTGAGGGTTAAAGAGAAAAGACCCAAAATAACCTTTTAAAAAGGGCTTAAAAATAATGAACGGGGGTTGCGATGGTCAAAGCGACGGTCCATCGTAAGTTCGACGGTCCGTCGGGTTGTCCGTCGCATGATGACCAGAAAAGGGACATACTGCCTCGATGCGATGGTCGGATCGATGGTTCATTGCAGGTTCAATGGTCTATCATATCTTCCATCACTCGATGGCCAAGATGAGACCATACTGCCTTAATGGTGACGGTCTGGCATCCTGACTGTCGCTCTTGGGCAAGGAAAGAGAGTTTTTTCCTTGGTCACAATGGTCCGTCGCAGACTTGACGGTCCTTTAGATCGTCCTATGCACTTGGGTGGTCTCTACAACTCTCAGTAAAATGGCCATAATTTCTCATCCCGATGCCGGATTTGGAAGAAATTGGTAACGTTGGAAAGCTAACTCAATTCTCTACATGAAAAAATATCAAATTTTAGAAAATTCTATATATTTTAAATAACAATCACTTGGGAATTCACTTCTCAATCCTTTAAGACCGGAATTACACTTTGCTTGACACGCTCTAAGGCTCAGACTATGAGGGAACTTTGCGGGGTCTTATAGTAGTCATGATTCAATTCTTAAGTGGTCAGTGAATGACCTCAGTTTTCCATGAATTTCATCTCAAATTGTGTAGTATCTCTTGTACAATCTTATCATGAGATTCCTGTATCAATTCATTCATTATCTCATGATTGTATCATGAATATTTCAAGCAATTTCTAAACTTTCACATGTATCAACTCCTTATAATAAGTAATGAGAAATTCGTTTCATGATAAAGGTATAATGCGTTAGCTCATCTATATCCTTCATTATAAGATATACCATAGGTACATGATTCCATACTTCTAAGTCTTCAACAAGTTCATATTTATCTTTTGAGGATGAATAATTCTAAGAGGGAGATAATGTAACACCCTAGATTTTGGGCTAGACTTTAAACTGTTGTTCCTATGTCTTTAAACTTTAATCCCATGATTTCTATGTGAATACATGTGTCATGATCATTAACCTAGTGTGTGAAGTGCTTTAAACATAAAAAAATTTCATAGGAATCTCTTAGAACAAAGTTGAGCTAAGAACCTTTGATTCGGCCAAATCTTTGTATTCGATTCTACAAGGGTCTACTTTGAACATGTATAACTTATTATATATAGAGAGATTTTTTCATTTCAAGACCCACCAAATTATAGATAATTTCACCTTAATCTGATACCTGAATGAAAGGTTGTGGCCTTTATTATGAGAGGCAGTAAGGGTTCACAATTTGGCCATGATGCATTGATATCTCAACGAGATAAAGGGCATGACACATTGCTCTCTCAACATTATAAGGTACATAACGTGGAGATTATTCATCCTTTGTTTGAGCTTGTTAAGGGCTAATGGTCACTTTGGTCCTTTTCCCTCAGCCCTAAATATCCAAGGCACTAATTAAAGCACCCAAGAGGGCATTATTTGTCAATCTTCTTCAAATCAACTCACATAAAAACCCTCCTCTTCCCAAGAACAATTATTCAACTTTCTCTCCATGAATTCAAGTATTCAAGCTCCAAATTCATGTTTTTCTTTAAGGATTCAAGATTTCTTTACGAATTCATTCAATTAAGGTATATGGGAGTTCTTCAATGGGTACATTTCACCCATTAAGCCCACCTTGTTTAAATTCAAATCATGGTTCTATTCCCATTTTATGAAATCCTCCTTTAACTCATGAATTAATCCATGAACTTCCTAGTAATTCAATTATATGCCATGATTATAAGTGTTTCCCTGTGAATTAAGCTATTTCATGTTTTATATTCAAATTCTCATGTCATATTCAATTTATTCCTATCACTGTCTCAAATTATAGATTAAACAATGTCATGATGTTGTTTCACATGTTTTAACATATCCTCCTATACAAGTTCATGATTCTCATGTGTTTGATGAAATTCTTATGTTTTGGGTCTTTAAAACATGATTCTATATTATAGGTTTTTAAAGCTTTGTTATCGGATTTTATGGTCATTCAGTGCTGGCAGGTTATGAACCCCCGATACCTATGTGTTTTACATAATTTTTACTTTTAAAGTAGCAAATCAATCAGACCATGGTTTTAATGTCATATTCAGAATACCATGATCATGTTGAAAATTATCAGTTTATATGTTTATGATTACCTTAAAATCTGTAAGCACTGTTATTTTTAGAATACCATGACCTAAGCTTATCAGTTATCAGTTATCAGTGCATGCACCAGTTAGTATTTCAGTTTCTTTTAATTGTGATTAGGATTTAGCACCGAGTGAACAAAGGGATGGCATCTCCCCGTCAGTTAGGCATGAGATGTTAGTAGAAGTCCCTATGTTTCAGATATACGGTGCCACCATAGATTTTGAGGGGTCCCCCATCAGTTAGGCATGACACCCTCATCTTTTGGGATATCAATTTAGTGATAACTCTAGTTCAGTTTCTACTCTGATGGCAAGGATAGAACAACCCTCCTCAATGTGGGTAAGACACCGAACTCCATGATAGCTCACATGATTTATGTCAGTTAAATAATAGCTCCCACAGTTTTAGTCAATATTCAGATTGTCTCAAATCAGGTTTGCTTGACCAAGCATACATATTTTCAGTTATTTAGTTATACAAATCTCAATCTTTCAAATTATAGCTAATGTCAGAAATATGTTTATGCTTGGTCTTGTATTCACAGTTTTATATGATCAGTATTTAGTTATTAGTTAATTAGTATACAGTTATCAATTAATTAGTATACGGATACCAGCTAATAATCATTCAGATATCAGTTAATAATTACTCAAATGTTAGTTTTTCAGTATTCAGTCATCATCTATTCAATTATTTAGTGTTTATAAATCAGTTAGTCCTTATTCAGATATCAACTACTCACTATATAGACATTAGTTATCCCTTTACTTAGATTTCAATCATTCAGTCACACAGTCATCGATTATTCAGTTAATCAGATCAATTTTGTATACGTTATGTTTGGTTTTGCATGTTCATCCATTCATGCTCAGTATATTGTTATATTCAGATCCTCGAGTTATATCAGATTCCATCCCATAATTTCAGACCCATAATTCATACATGATCCTTAATATAGTTCTACAACATGTACAACTTTACATGATATTTACATACAGTATTCATGATTTATCACTTCTCGGCTTTAGTTCTACTTATTCTATAAAAGTAAAGATTTAAGAAACTAAGTGTGGTGATTCACCAGCTTATCAGATTATATTTTTTACGCATGTTTTAATATACTTCAGCTTTCAGTTGATTCCAGTGTCTTGGTGAGCCTACTAAAACTTAGCATGCATGTTTTAAAATTATGTGTATCTACTCAGTTTTACTTATTACATTTACCCTTACTTACTCAGTACATTCTAGAAATACTGATCCATATATATGTCTATGTGCTACATTGTCTCATAATGTAGGTACTTGTTGTAGCCTACATATCATAATCAGATAGTTATAGCTTCTAGCTGGCAGCTGATGAGTTCTCCTATTTCGAAGACTCGAGTTAGTTATAGTCTATGTACTTTATTTTGATTATTCATATGTGTGAGTTGTGGTTGTTGGAGGTATGTCCCACCTATTTACAGTCAGTATAGTAGAGGCTTCATAGATAGTCAGTCAGAATCATGTTATTGTAAATCAAGTTCGTTCTTAAGATGTATCATGTTGTAAACTCATTCAGTATTACGTTCAATCATATTTTCTTATGATTATGCTTCCACTCATCACATTATGTTTTGTTATACACATATTAAATTAGTTGCTCAACAGTTTGCCAGTTCATGGGTTAGCTTGGGATCACTTGTGGTTCCAAGCACCATGTTACAACTAGGGGGTAGTCTTGGGTAATGATAGATATTTACTATGATAAAGATTATATGATTACCGAATCGAGTTGGGCTATTGATTACAATATTGATGGTATATTTACCGGTTTGAGTTCGGGTATTGATTATGATATTGAATAAATAATTACTAGTTTGAGTCCAGATATTAAATATAAATACAATGATATATGTATCAGTTTGAATTCAATGAGGGAGTATGATATTGATAATATAGATACCAGTTCAAGTCTGGAAATGAGGAAATTTTATAGTGTATCATAACATGGATTAATTCTAGTTCTATCAAGGAAGTTGGTAATTGATGGTGGTTCGGTTGTGCTTTACTTGATTGTACCCTCAAGGCATATAAGGACCTGTGTAGGGTTATTTACTTTTTCATACTTATTTGCTTATGGGGGAAAATTTTGTAGTTGTAATTTATTGTTCATTATGTTATTGTTTTGGTTTATTTATTAAATTATGTACTTCGATGTGGTAGTTATTCTAAGGTTTTTCCATCTTCTTGACTTACTTTTTTTATCTTGTATTTTATCATATTTATATCATGGTTTAGATAAATCTGCCAATGATGACTATTGAGTACCCATGGTTTTGGTACTCATACTGCACTTCTTTACATTTTTGGTGAAGACCTCTACTAGTTTTTATTGTTTATTCAAAGATAGTATTGTGGTGGACTTCGGAGATAGGGTGGGCTCTTCGAGTTGATGTTTCCCCATTTTCTTTAATTTATCTATGTCTAATATTTTGTTTCAAAAAAGAATATATTGACTATTCTAGAACTTAAAGTGTGTTGTAGTAGCTCTTGTAATGACTCTACCAGGTTGTGGGATGGTTTTCTATGTTATAGCGACCTTTCAAATTTTTCACATTGTCTTACTTTTTTATGAGTTGCATTATCTATTTTGCCCTTTTTAGGGAATTTTCCACCTAGCTAGCCCATTGCAAATAGCTCCGGGATATGACTCGTAAATTCGGTTGTGACAAATTGGTGTCATAGCCTAGGTCTTATTGAGATTGTTTGTATAAGAGAAAGTGTCAAGTAGAGTCCCAGGATTAGAATGATAATGTTTGTTTTCTTATTTTTGGGAGGCTATAGGACATTCTTAGGAGTTCTTCACTTCTATATCTCATTTCGTGATAAGTGTCTGAGTTGGATTCTAAGATGTTCCTATGGTTTCACTTTTTTGCAGATGTCTAGGACACGTGCTACCACTATACAAGATGAGGGTCCCGAGATAGAGCCTTGAGATCCTATTCCTATTCGTAGAAGACTCAACAGTAATAAAAAACCTTGATATGCATCCCCATATAGGGGAAAGATAGGGGTCCTTCACTAGATCTTATTCCTTCCCTTGAGGCAGAGGTTTTTCTACCCTAGCCAGTGGTGGGCCAGGGACCAACCCAAGCTCCACCAGGTTTTATTTCTTCTTCCATACTTAGGGATGCCTTGGTGTAGCTTTGAGGATTGGTTGGTGGTGCACCATATGATGGTTCATAGTCTCTAGATCAGAGTGAAACTGCGGCTCCCAAAGTAGAGGACCCTCCTACACTAGTAGTTTCTTATATGGTAGTTATGCTAGTGGTTTCCTATCTTGCTATGTCTATTGATGAGCAGAAGATGTAGGTCAGGTTCTTGAGATTGGCCCCACCCAAGTTTTTTGGTGCATTGGGCGAGGATTGATGAATGGTGATTTTACCACTCATTTTCACTCAACATTCATGCACATTACCATGTTTTGAATGAATAAATAAGACATAATTATGATTGAATGCACTAATATCTGCATTTGGTAGGCACATTATTGATGAGATAAAAAGATACAGATTAGGGATAAGAAGTATCAAAAGAAAGCAAAGAAGTGCAGTTGAATACCTAGAGCAGACACAACCTTAATTACCATGGTCACGGTCAGAGGGTCGCGGTCGCGGTTAGTCAAGAAGGCCAAACAACGCTGAATATATGGCTCTGACCGCGGTTTCAATCGCTGCGATCGCGGTGAAGTATCTGTGATCATGGATTAGGGGAAAAATACAGCCCAAGAATAGAAATGTAAATGCACGTAGCTAATCTTAAATTTGACAAAAAGGAAGACTCAAACTCTAATAATTGACACATTCTATCTCCCCTAATTTTTAGACATTGTTCTAGGATTATAGCCTCCCTTTTTAGAGAAGGGAATATTGTATAAATTTCAGGTGAAGATACTTTGGAGTCACTTCCAAGAGAAGAATTAGTGAACTTCCATTCAAGATTTATTGGATCTCATACTATTGAAGTAACATTCACTTACATTTTCTCAAATTAAATCAATGGAAAATTTGGGTAAAATCTTTACTTATTTATCTTATGAGTAGATACTTTATCCTCTTGGGAATATCCTTGAATAGGGTATAATTACATATGGTTTGTGATTTATTTGTGCATATGTTAATGTGTTGATTGATGGGTTCTATTTGTTGCTTGATTAATTTGGTTGGTATTTGTCGTTAAAAACCCCAAATACTCAAATGGGTTTGTGGGTGAAAATCCCAAGCTCTTGAAATTTCAATCCACCTTTGAAAGAAGGGTTTAGGTGAATAGTAGGAACCAACATTATCCTTTAAATAGGGATGTGGGAACCACATTAATAACAGACAATTATTGGCATAGTTTGCTAAATTTTCACTATTTTAGACATAAAGATGATTGTGAAGTTTACTATTCCTTGGGTATCATCCTAGAAATAGGGATGCCTAATTGAGGTATTGGGTGGCTTTATTTAACACACTTGTTAGGTACTCGAAAGAGTCAATGAGTGAAATTTATAAGGCTATATTGACAAACTAGCCCCAAGGGCTTACAACCTAGCCTACCACATCATCATCAATTAGAACATACATAGAATTATCATGTCTCCATGCATATCTTACCGCTAGGAACACATAATTCCAAGATCTGTGCCTAATTGTTTAGACTCAAAATATTCGTAGCCCTAAATTTGTACTCGAAAAACCCAAAAATAAATATTAAGTGTCATACCTTTTAAACACCACCATTTTTATCTTTTTGTACTATTTGTTTAAATATAGCTAGTATCTATCACTTCAAGATAATTTAGACACCACTCACATTGTTCCTTGTGGATTCGGCCCCGACTCCAAACTTGGGTAAATATATTGAAATTGATCGCCTTGCACTTAAATTGGCATGTAAGTTGAGCATTATCAAGGATGTATATGAGTTCTTGATTACTTGTAAATATAGGTAATGTTACCCTTACAAAGTATAATATAGTTGAAGTCAAATATACTAGCGCAACAAGGTTGGGGTCGAAACCACAGGAAATAGGCTAGAAATATCTCTCAAACTTGATGAAATAGGCGGGTAGGGCAGTAAAGTAAATGGGGGGATCTGCTATAACAGTAAAATATAGCAAGTGTTGAATATCTTTGGTTGCAAAAAATATAAAACAAACACCAGGCTCGTGTTCCCTATGGCGTCTAACTTCATAGGATTCTCGTGCTCAATTTTACTATCTCAATGCTATGGATGTAGAATCTTACAAGATAGGTATCACCAACTATCTTGTGGACTCATTAGTAAATATCGCCCTTCACCCTGTGAGTCTCAGGTTGTTGCTTTACTAACCCTTGCGCTCAATCCTACTTTAAATATCACCTTTTGGGTATCAATTTATTAGTTGAGGGTTGATAGCCTCAAATTACTGGTGTAATATTCTTTTTCCAATCTCGAACTCCCATGTGAGGATGATCTTTAATATAGGCAAGTCCTTAGCTTCTACAGTAGCTAAGGAGGCAATCAATATGAGGAAGATAACAATACATGTAGTAACAATGATCTAAATGAATCTCACACTTCCCCTACTTTGTTAATCCACCAGGGTTCCCACAACCCTAGTTAAGGAAATTAGCTTCTCATGGTTGTGCAACAATCCATAGAATTTGATAAAGAAAGCATAGAATTAATTACATAATAATGAAAGAATAAAATCCAACGTCTAAAATTTATTATGTAACCAAAGACCAAGAACAAGAGTATATAGTCTGTAAAAATATGTCAAAGTACATAAACTATTACATAAGGACCTAAAGTAGAGTCTCAAAATAACGATGGAAAACTAACCAAAACAAAATAGTTAAATTAAATCAGTAGTGGTCACGCCTCTTATAACAATTCATCTAGACTGACAATGACTCATTAGCTACTGCTATTTCTCTCTTCTATCTTCATTGGTCATGACTCATTGTCTGACATAATGTGACTCAGTATCAATCCAGTGAGTGTTCTCTTTTAGTACTTTTGGATATAATTCCAGAACGACTCCTCCCCAAGAATCATTGTCAGTCATAACTACTCATGATGTTCAATCATTTTCACTGGGGCTTCAACTTATCAACCTTCATGACTTTTGACTAATCTTCTCAAAATAACTCATCCTACTACTCGTTGTCACTCCTAACAATTTGTAGTCTTTCTTCTACCTTGATCTTGAAATCATTATTTATCATTGTCAACCTCACAACTTGGGCAAGAGTCATTAGGTGACTAAACGACTCGTGGTCAAGCTAGTGCATAAGATTTTTTAGTTTTTTTCATCCAATTTTGGGTCACGCTACTTCCAACCTAATTTACCTACAACATAATAAAACACATCTTTTTCAACGAAATAACCAAAGCAAGGGAATATTTTCACTGTTTTAAGCATCAAAAGTTCCATGAAACCATGGAAAATCAACATCCTCAATGTAGAACATTTGCATGTCCTTAGGAAACAACAAAAAACAAAACAAAACACGATCCTTAACAAGGAAGAAACAAAGATTCCTATGGCAGTCATTATCAAATTTGACTAATATTGAACCCGTGGGGGTTACACCACATAGTGAGGGAATAGGTTCCTTAGGATCAATTACAATCAATAGAACTATTGTGTACTTATTAGATATTGAGAAATTCAAGGTAATGCAGGAAGATTAATGAAGTTGGGTGTATTTAACCATTCTAGTGTCACTATTCTAGTCTTTTTAGCCTTTTTTTAGGATGATTCGCATGCTATATGGGTTGATAATGATATAAATATTAATCTAATTTTTAAATTACGTGATTACAATGTTCAAATATTTTTCCAAAAAGTTTGTACTTAAATTAGTCATTTAGAGTTCAATCGTGGAAACTAGCGTTACAAGCTTGAGCTAGGTACTTGTCTAGTTGATCCCGTTGGGTTTTATTTTGTTTAAAGTGTTCCAAATGGTTTTAATGTGTAAACATGAGTGCAATACTTTTCAGTAATGTTCAATATTCCATTTTATTAAGTTAAGAGTCGGAACATAAAGTTAAAGATCAATGTGAATTAGCCTAGTCTTAGCTCTTGTTTTTATTCATCATCATGGGTATTGTGTTGGGATTGTCTCTAATTAGTGGTGTGTGATTATGTAGGAAGCTTCATTATATTAATATGATGATATTTTATATTGAATAAGCTGGAAATTAAAGGGAAACAACATCAAAGGCTTGGATGGAAGGAACGATGTTAAAACACTTAGCCAAATATGTGGAGGCAATTTCTAGTAAGCACAGGCAATTTGCCCACATCACCTGGTCTGTTTCAAGGATTCCATTCATTATAAAATATTTTAGGAGAAAATTCCAGTGTGAGCCCGCGATTTTCCCGCGTCGTCTCCTCTATTGCGGTGGAGTTGAGGCCGCGTTGCCCCTTTAATTCCACCGCTCCAATTTTGGACAAGTTCCACTTATACACAGATTTAGCATATACTAAATATAATATATTGTATTATCACATGGTTAATTGTCTTGGAATATGGGAATATTTGGATCATTGTCACTTTAATCCTTGAAGGATTAGGATAAGTTTATTATATATACACAAAATCTTGGATTATTCTGGATCATTATTACGTGGAAGACGTCGTGGATTATTTTTGTGGAGACTGTTGCTACTTTTTTAGGTTTTGTTTTCATTCTTTATCTAGATTTTAATTTTCATAACATGTATTCAACAATTTGGATCGTGATTATGAATATTATTGGCTAGAAACTCCCTTTCCGGGGTTAAAGCCAAGAACATGAGTACTATTATTTTGAATTAAGTTCGTTTAATTTTGCTTATCATTATTGGTCGTGTGTTCTTCATTGATTTAACTATTTGGTAGATTGATCACCCGAAAAATACATCAATTGTCTACCCTTTAATCTTGGAAGGGATAATAGGGGATAGAACTTGGAGATGAACAAAGTATGGTTTGTATTCTTTTTTGAAATAAGGAATTCAAATTAGTGTATCGGATAGGGATGTACTTAGATGCCTTACTTGATTCACACGTAAGATGATGTCTTAAAGAACTTAAGTGGATTATTACATCCCCGCTCAATAATGTAGTTGTAAGGTTCAACTTAGGTAAATGATTAGAGGTCGAGATATCATGATCATGCAATTAACCCTATGAATCAACAACCAAGATAAGAAAGTTAATGAATGAAGTTCAATAACAAGTATGATTGTTCAAAGTGCTTTAACCATGGGTTTTCTCTTTTTGATTGTTTCAAGACGTTATTTTACACTTTGTTTACTTTTATTTAATTACAAATTCAAAACTCTTTGTTTGGTTACTGTTGCACTAAATTGATCTAAACTATGAACTAAAATTGAATCATTGTTGAAGAAAGTCCCTGTGGGATCAATACTTGGCTTTATTAAAGGCCATTTTACTACTTTATAGACCACGTACACTTGCATGTGCTCTTAGGCGCTATCAAATTTTTGACGCTGTTGCCGGGTACTTATAATTTTGAAACTATTTATTTTAGTTTACCTTTTAGATTTCTTTTGTGTTTTTATGTTTGGTCTTGGTTCTGTTTTTGTAGGAAACAGGTCTACAAAGTAGTAAGCTGGCAATGAATCAGGACTTGGTTAAACTAACTCCAAACTTAAGCAACTTTTCCATCAATACAGGAGAGAAACAATCCTTCTCCCACAAATTCCATAAATGCAAGAAGGCTAAGAGAATCATGCCATCATGGATGATGACCAAGCAATCCATAGGACAGTTAGGGAAGTGGCAATCCCACTTCCAACCAATTTGACCTCCCTATTTCAGAAGCCAGCAGCTGGAGGGAATTTCAAGCTTAAACAAAATATGGTACAACTTCTAATTAATAGTGGACAATTCATAGGGATTTCACATGAAGATCCACAGGTCCACTTATGGAGTTTTTTTAAAATCATTGATACATTAATACCTACGGAGGTGAATGCAGACTATGTGAGGATAAAATTATTCCCCTTTTCACTGGTTGGGGAAGCAAAAAAGTGGTTAAATACAAAATTGAAAAATTCAATCACATCATGGGTGACATAGCAAGAAAATTTATTATTCGGTTCTTCTAATGTGGTAAGACTGTGAGACATCGTAGTAAGATAGTGTTCTTCAAACAAAATCCAGACGAGAATCTTTATCATGCTTGGGAGCAATTCAAGGCTCTACTTAGGGACTGTCTACACCATCAACAGTCTAATGAGGTACTTGCTCATACTTTTGTAGAGGCTCTTGACCATAATATAAAAATATTATTAGATTTAGTTGAAGGGGGTCAAGATCTTGAGATGAATTATTATGAGATGTACACCTTATTGAACTACATCACATAAGGAAATCCAGAGTGGCATAGTGATTCTAGGAGTGCCACCATGAAAGTTGCAGGTTTGTTAAAAGTGTACCAATATACTTCCTTATCAGCTCAGGTTGCGGCATTACAAAATATGATAAACACTTAGTTTAGCATCCTAAAATTTAGAGCTACACACCATACTGTAGTAATTAATACAGTTTAACAAACTAGTGGTTGGTGTGAGGTCTGCGAAAATAGTGGCCATTTTGCAGCCATGTGTGTTTCAAATTCAGAATTAGCAATATATGTGGGAAATGCTAAAAGGCCAAATTATGGTAATTCCTACAAAATGAAGTGGTAAACTCAACCTTGGAATGCTTAAGAACAGCAAATTCAGAAACCACAGGCATAACCAAATCAGTCAACTAGCAACTTGGAAGAGATGATGAAGCAGGTTCTAGCAAATCAAACACAGTTGGATGCAGATGTAAAAAATCAGCAAGCGGCCAGAGAAGCTTAGTTTTTCATATGGGGAAGTTATAGCAAGTACTAAATACTAGTCTACAAGGTGGTTTGCCAGGAGATATAAAAATTCCAAAACAAGTTATGACAATCATTTTAGAAGTGGTAAACAGCTTCATGGAGAACCTCCCAAGTCAACAAAGGAGGTAGATGCAGGAGGTAGATGTAGATTTAACTCCCCCACAGGTAAATGATAAAGTAGCTGAGAATTTGAGAAAGTCTGAGTACTCAAAAGAAAAAGGTGTTGAAGAAGTGAAGATGATGTCGCCACTTTCTTTCCCTCAGAGGCAAATAAAAGAAAAGGAGGATACTTGTTTCAAAAAGTTCTTTGACACATTCAGATGGCTTCATATTAACTTATATTTGTTAGATATTTTGCAGGGTATACCCAAGTACTCTAAGTACTTAAGAGATATGGTGTCTAACAAAGTTAAATTGACGGATGTAGAAGCGGTAACACTCACCGAAGAGTGTAGTTTTGTGGTTACACAAAAGATGCCAAAAAATCTTAAGGAACTTGGGAAGTTCACTCTTCCCATTCAAATAGGAAATAGGGAGGTGGTGCAGGAACTTAGTGATTTAGGGGAAAGTATTAACTTGAAGCCCCTATCTTTGTTCAACACATTGGGTTTGGGGAAACCTAGACTGAGCTCTATACTACTACATCTTGCAAACAAGATTATAGCCCATCCCAAAGGAGTGATACAGGACATCCTCATAAAGGTTGGTAAATTCATTATTCCTGCTAACTTTATAATTCTAGATTTTTAGGTAGATGAACATGTAGTAATTATTTTGGGGCATCCACTCTTAGAAACAGAAGAAGCTTTAATTAATATGATAGAGGGTATGATCAAAATGAGGTTGGAGGATAAAGATGCGGTATTTAAAATTTATAAGTTGTTTAATACATTGTCCTACTATAAAAACTTGTGCATGGGACCCCAAGCCTCCAATACTACAACCTAACATGATGCAAGTTCATGAGCCTAAAATGCAAAAGTTGAAAAATCTTCTGCACTTGCAAATGAATGCCCAAGAAGGGTGAAAAGAATAAGAAGATGGAGACCAAGCATGAGAAATAGAACTAAAGGAAATGACAAAGTTTTTTATTGGGTTGTGTCGCGACACTAAATCAGGCGCTGCTTAGGAGGCAATCCAAGTTAAGTAGGTATGTTTTGTTTTTAGTTTTTTTAGTTTTTCTTACTTCAGATAGTTTTTGTGTTGTTGATTCAAAGGTTAATAGGAAGTCTGAGTACCAAAAACCTGAGCTAAGGAGCATGATAAAAACTGAGTGTAGGGTCCCACGAATCTTTTTTATGTGTAAAGATAATACTAGCTAGGCCTATAGGCCTCAGGGAGTATTTCTACATCTTACTATTAAGTTCATTTTTGGGACAAAGTAGATTTTTAAGTGCGGGGGTGGAGAAATTCCCAATTTTTGGTGGCTCAATTTAAATTTTTCTGTGTATGATACTTTTTTTGGTGCTATTTTTTATTACATGGTGCATGTGTTTTAATTAGAAAAAGCATGTTAATTATAGAAATTACTCCATTTGAGACTCCTAAGCTCAGTTTTATGACTCTTTGTATTTTTTCACTTAAATTTGAATTCATATTATTGTATGGTTGGGAGTCTATGATGATCCTATGTGATTTGAGCATGTGTCATGTGCGATGTAAAGTATTTGTGTATTCCTTGTTGCATGTGATGTCTAGAACTTACCTTGTGCATGTGCAAAGAGAAATAAAGAGTGTGATTTTAAGGATGATACATGCATTTCTTTGTTAGCCTTATTTTATACCCTATATTTGACCTACCTTTATGCTTAATCATAGTAAGCCCCTTTGAGCCTTTAGCTTCTTCTTTGACAGCCTCATATGTAGCCTAATCCCTTCTTTGATCACCTATAATTTGATCCAAAGCTCTTAATCACTTTAGTATAAAATTAGTGAGTTAAAGTGTGTGAAATTGAAGAAGTAAAAAGGTGAAATTGAAGCCCCTAAAGAGTAGTTATTGGTGTTCAAGATAATTGTAATGTGTTGTGTGTTTGGGATTTGAGTAATGAAACAAAATAAAATTTGTTCAACGTGAACGAGTTGTGCAAAAAATACTCCCACCATAGTGTTGAGAATGAGCTTAATAAGATGGGGTGAAAACAAAAGAATGGGGTAGATAAAAAGGGTGTAATTTGGTTGTTTAATATTGGTTTTAATTGTAAAAAGTGATGTATTATAGAGACTAGGGAAGATTGTCACTATTCAGCCAAAATAGTTCCTACCTGTCCCTTAGCCTACATTACAACCCCAAAAAGACCTAATTGATCCTAAGTTTATCATTTTGATATTAGTGGAGCACTACACTAAGGAAAAGCATATATTTCATTGTGCGTAACTTGTGAATTCCTTGTGAGAATGAGAATAATTTGATTCTTATACCCATTGTGTTATGAATTTCTTTTATATAAGTGATTTTGGGTAACTCTCTTGTTGTAAGGGACAAATTTTTAATGAATGTGGGTAATTTGTATGATGCCCTTAATTGAGCAATATGCATGAGTTTTCCAACTAGGTGAGTCAATTTTTTAGGCTACGATGTTTTGGAGTAGCGTTCATGAGCTTTCAATGTTATAAATAACATGCTTAATGAAGAAACTTGCAATATGTGTAGTCATTATAGTACTAGCTTGAGTGTCTTACATGTAGTATAAGTGTAGAGTCTCTTTTGCCGAAGATTCTTAGAGTAAAAAGTTTTTTTTTGGTAAATAAAATTATTTATTTCACCAAATGCGTAGTTACAAAACACAACAGGGCCAACCCCCCTGTTTTCTCATTTAAAATAATCAACTTATACTAGTGTCTACCCTTCCTAACATATAGGGGTACTGAACAATAGTGAGCATAAAAGACTAAAAATAAACTACATTCAAATCAAATCCCTTAAAATCGTCAATCACTTCATGGTGTTGCAGCAACTTGTTGAAGTATCAGTCCCAATCTCTTATGTATTTGGCTTTGTATGTGGATATGAATTTCTACCTCTCTGCAAACCTTGTCCTCTTCATAATTACCTTTCTGAAATCTCATGTTTTTTCTACTTCTCTATATGATATTGACCATTATTGCAAATACACTGCATAACATAGCACCTTTGGTAGACTTCCTTCTAGCTTGTCGGACACCTATTCTGTCTCTTGGGTCCAACAACATATACTTCTCTGCACACCTACCCAGTTCAGTAGTCTTATCCATAAGTGTTTTGTGGTACTGCATTCAAGAAATAAGTGATCGTGTGTTTTATCATCATACTTACAATATACACATGTTATTGGCACCTGAATTCCAAGCTTTACAAGCCTCTCAACCGTAGATAATCTATGTAGCAATGCAAACCAGAGGATAAATTTGTGCCTTGGCTACACTGAATGATTTAGAATGATGCTTTCCCAGGATACTTTTGGGAGCTGGGGAGTTAAGGCATTGTACATCTTCATAATTGTGAATGTCCCTCCTGTAACATATACCTTTAATCTAGACTTCAAATAACCTGGTAGTCTTGGAGCTTCCATAACATACTGTTTTGTACAAATGATTTTCCTGATCACCTAAGTTGCATTTTTAGACAATCACAGACTTCAACATTTGCAGACTTCTAGTAATTGGCATGAACCCATTTTATCCATAATCTATCTTTCATTTCAAACAATGCCTAGAGATGTTTTGTGATAGCAGCTTTATTCCACAAATAGATATTCAGAACATTTAAGCCACCTGCTGATTTTGGAAGGCATATCTTTTCCCATGCAACAAGTGCCTTTTTTGAAGTCAAGGTGGCACATGTCCACAAGGACACTCTACAAAGACCTGTGATCAGTTTCATGATTCTCTTTAGCAGTAGGAAAATCTGTTCCCAATAGGTTTGTATGCCAAAGACTACAAAATTTATCAACTGTAATCTATGAACATAGGATAGTAGTTTGGGACTCCAGTACTTTATTTTTTCCACTATTCTATCAACCAGTGGCTGACATTGGTCAATAGTGAGCCTTTTTTATGAGAGAGGCACCCCTAAATATATAAAAGGCAATCAACCTTCTACATAGCCCAGGTACTCCAGGATGCTTTGTTTTACTTGTGGTTTAGTACCAGAATAGTAGATTGAGCTCTTGTCTATATTATCCTGCAAACCTGTGGCTTTAGAGAATATTAAGAAAGCTTGTTAGAGTAATGTTACTTATAAGATATTAGCTTTACAGAATAGAAGAGGTCATCTACTAAACATGTGTTTGACACCAAGCTTCTTGCACCTGGGGTGGTATTGAATTCCCTTTTCCTGGCTACTACATTTGAACTCTCTATTCAAATATTCTATAACTATTACAAACAAGTAAGGTGACATAGGGTTACCTTGTCTTATCCCTCTTTTTCGTTTGAAAGGTTTTTTGAGCCCCCCATTCAAGACCAGTGAGTAAGAAACAGAACAAACACATTCCATTACCCACTTTATGAACTTCAGTAGGTATCCAAAATAAGCTAACATGCTCCAAAGAAAACACCACTCTATAGTATCATATGATTTCCTTAGATCAACTTTTAGAACACATCTTGGGGATAATTCTTTCCTTAAGTACCATTTAAACTACTCAGGTCTAAATAATATATTATCTATAATGCTTCTCCCCACTTTGAAAGTAGATTATGAGGTACCTATGAGTGTGTCTGTAACCTTTTTTATCCTATTAGTTAGGATCTTTGTGAGAAACTTATAGAAGGTGGTGCAGCAGGGTATTGATCTAAAGTCTTTGACCATGGAAGGATTAGAACATTTGTGAACCAAGGTCACTACAGTACAACTAAAAGCTTTCAATAGTTTTACAGAGCTATATAACTCCTTTACAATAAGTAGGACTTTATTTTTTATGATATTCCATTGGCTTGTGTAAAATTCAATAGGAAATCCATCAACCCTAAGAGATTTCTCTACAAGCATACTTTTCAAGGCATTTAAAATTTCCTGGTCAATTACTTTTTGTATGATTTTAAGCTTCTAATGGTGTGAGAGGCAAGGCCTCTGCTTAATCACCTCAGAATTTGGGCAAGGTATATCTGAGGTATAAGAACCTATTAGCCTAGTAAAGAACTCAGTAAATTCCTTCTCAATGAGATCAGGGTCAGTTACTTTGTTGCCTGAGTTATCATAAATGAAGGTTATGGAGCTTCTGTTGGTTCTTATCTTGCATTGTGCATGGAAGTACTTAAAACTAGCAACCACATTTGGTTTATGTTTCTCTGGGCTTTTGTCTGAGTACCATCTCTTCTACCAAATTCTAGTGTTGAAACTCCTTTTGCAGCTTTTTCTCCTCTTGTAGCACTATCTAGTTCATGGGCGCTAAAGCAAGCCTACTCTGTGTGATGTCCAGCTATGCTCTGGTTTGTTGGATTTTTTGAGTGTAAGCTGCCAAATAAGTATTCAACTCCTGAAAATCACATTTAAGAGCTTTTAGTTTTTTATTTAACTTATGCATATATATGCCAGAGAAGTTTTTCCTCCATGTTTTTGCCACAATCTCAGGGAATTTTTTATGCTCTAATATAGTACTATAAAGCCTGAATGGTTTTGTTCTTGTTGTTTTCTGAATAATATATTGGACCAGGATTTGAGAATGATCAGACACCTCTGGTGGTAGGAATTCATCCTCAATACTACCACAATTTTGTAACCACTGGTAGTTTTCGAGAACCTAGTCAATCTTGGAAAACACTCTGTGGTCTCGCTATTGTTTATTACATAAGGTATAGTAGCAACCATTTTCTCTCAGTGAAGTTAACTAGAGATGATCCACATAGTCCTGAACTTCTTGTTGGGTGACTGGAGAGCTAATTCTATCATCACATGTTAGAACAACATTGAAATCTCTACTAAATATCCATGCTTCCTAAATTTGTCCACCCAGTACTTTGAGTTCATTCTATAATTCAATTCTTCCCTACATGCTATTTTTGGCATACACCATAGTGACATAAGATGAGAAATTCCCCAAGGCATTTGTTACATAACAATGAATGAATTGCTCCTTGATCAGGATTATAGACACATTCACTGTAGGCTGCCGCATTACCCAGATTCTTCCATTCAAGGCTATTTTCTACTTACAGCATGTGTTCCATCCTCCCACCATCTTCTTTAGGATATTACCAGTTTTGGTCTCCTTTACTCTTATTTCCAAGCACCCAAACATATCTATCTTATACTTTTTTCAAAAGAGTCTTACCTATTTATTTTTCAGGTATTGATTTAAACCCCTGATGTTCCATGTTGATAAAATCATATGTTAGTAGCCTCTCCAAGCCTACCTGGAGGTCCATCATCATCTGATAATTGTATTAGGGGGCAAAAGAGTTTGTGCCACTATTGCTAGTACTGGCATGACTAATATTGACTCTCTTATTTGGTTGAATCGTCATTAGATCTTGCATTACCATCTTGTCCTTGTATGAGTCTTTTAGGCTAGACAGGAGGATCAATTGGTTTATCCTCCCTTTGAGCTTCATCTTTCTGCAACCATTGTGTCTTTTGGGGCCTCTTCCTCCTTCTATTACTCCTTTTCTATGGCACTTCTTTGAATTCTTCTTCCTCTTTTTCCTTTAGCTCTGTCTGGAATCTACAACTTTCTATGACATGACTGAAATTCAAGAAATTTCCATAATATTTTGGTCTCTATTCATACTCTACTAGTTCTTGGAAAATACCAGTAGGTGTGACCATTTCTATTCTGTCAGTTAGAGTTTGTACAATATCAGTTTCCACCAGGACCCTTGCATATGATAGTCTCTCCATGTTTGTAGTAAACTGGTTATGTGCTTGGGCTTGCCTATGGCACTTGCTACTTTACTTAAGGTTTCACTAGACTAGTATCCAACTAGAAATTTAGGAAAGGTGACCTATAGAGAAATGATGGTGATACAATCCAGGTTGAACTAAAAATTTATGTCTAAGGCTTATACAATGAAGGGTTTGTTATGAAAAGTATAAGGTCCTCCCATTAACACCCTATCATAATCTTCAACAGATTTAAATCGAAAAATAAAATATCCATCATCATGGGTCAATACTAGAGGTCTTGCAGTGCAGTTCCAGACATGCAGAATGTAAGCCTAAATGGACTTTAGGTAGGGGGTATCCCCAATTACAAAACCTATAAGAGCATATTTCCAGTATTCTATTTGACTTTGAATATCTTCCTCAACTATACTCACATAAATATTACCTTTCTTTTAAGTTGGTGGAACATAGGATAGTCTTTTTCCTTTATGCGCTACTTGATTTGCACCAAACTCTTTTTGCACTATAGGGGTATTGTTTGTTAGAGTCATTTCCATAGTGAATTGGAGTTTTCTATTTGTTGTAGGGTCAGTAGATACGCCATAGGCTTTAAGATGTATAGATCTAGGGGATTAGAAACATGACGATGTATTCTCATCTTCTTCCGGTATTTATTTGAATTTTGGGGGTATGAAATTTGCAAAAGTAATTGATGGAAGATTATAGCAGGTACCATCATATGGTGTAAAAATCTTTGCAGGAGTAGTGACTGGATTTTTTGATTGGGTCATGGTGATTTTACGGATAGTGCACGTTAGCAACCTTGCTAAAATTCACCAAGAGAAAAGTCATGTCCTCTATTCTTGATAGCTAATTCAGAGTAAAGACTTTTTCGAGGAAAAAAAGGCTTTAAGTATGGGGTGGTGATGTTGGGTGTATTTAGGCATTCTAACTTCACTATTCTAGTATTTTTAACCATGTTTTGAGAATGATTCGCATTCTATATGGGTTGATAATGAGATAAATGTGCATATGATAGTTAAAGTACGTGATTACAATGTTCAAATTGTTTTCCAACAAGTTTGTACTTAAATTAGTCATTTAGAGTCCAATCATGGAAACTAGCGTTACTTGCTTGAGCTTGGTGCTTGTCTAGTTGATCCCGTTGGGTTCTATTGTGTTTAAAGTGTTACAAATAGTTTTAATGTGTAAATATCAATGGAATAACTTGTTGGTAATGTGCAAGATTCAATTTGATTAAGTAACTAGTTGGAACATAAAGTTAAAGATCAATGTGAATTAGTGTAGTCTTAGCTATTGTTTTGATTCATTGTCATGGATATTATGTTGTGATTGTCTCTAATTTATGGTGTGTGATTATGTAGGAATCTTCGTGATCTGAATATGATGATATTTCGATGTTGAATAAGCTCAAAATTAAAGGGAAACAACATCAACGGCTTGGATGGAAGGAACGATTTTAAAACACTTAGCAAAATATGTAGAGGGAATTTCCAGTGATCACAAGCGATTCGCCCGCGTCGCCAGGTCCATTTCAAGGCTTCCATTACTTATAAAATATTTAAGGTGCAAATTCCAGTGTGAGCCCATGATTTGCCCGCGTCTTCTCCTCCATTGTGGTGGAGTTGAGGCTGTGTCGCCCCTTTTATTCCACCACTCCAATTTTTGACAAGTTCCACTTATACATGGATTTAGCATATACTAAATATAATATATTTTACCATCACATAGTTAAGTGTTTTAGAATATGGGAATCTTTGGATCATTTTGACTTAAATCCTAGAAGGATTAGGATAAGGTTATTATATATACACACAATCTTGGATTATTCTGGATCATTATTGCGTGGGGAATGTCATGGATTATTTTGGTGGAGGCTGCTTCTACTTATTTAGATTTTTTTTCATTCTTTATATAGATTTTAATTATCATAACATGTATTTAACAATTTTGATCGTGATTATGAATATTATTGGCCAGAAACTCCCTTTCCAAGGTTAAAGCCAAGAATACGAGAACTATTATTTTGAATTAAGTTCATTTAATTTTGCTTATCATTATTGGTTGTATGTTCATCTTTGATTTAACTATTTGATGGATTGATTCCTAGAAAATACATCAATTGTTAACCTTTTGATCTCGGGAGTGAGAATAGGGGATAGATCATGGGGATGAACAAAGTATGGTTTGTATTCTTTTATGAAGTAAGGAATTCAAATTAGTGTCTAGGACAAGGATATACTTAGATTCCTTACTTGATTCACACGTAGGATGATAGCTTAAAGAACTTAAGTGGATTATTACATCCCCTCTCAATGATGTAGTTATAAGGTTCAACTTAGGTAAACGATTAGAGGTTGGAAGATCATGATCATGCGATTAACCCTATGAATCAACAACCAAGATAAGCAAGTTAACGAATGAAGTTCAATAACATAGTATGATTTTTCAAAGTGATTTAACCTTGGGTTTTCTCTTATCAATTGTTTCAAGACGTTATTTTATGCATTGTTTACTTTTGTTTAATTACAAACTCAAAACTCTCTTTTGGTAACTCTTGCACTAAATTAATCTAAACTGTGAACTAGAATAGAATAGTTGTTGAAGCAAGTCCCTATGGGATCGATATTTATCTTTCTTAAAGGCCACTTTACTACTCTATAGACCACGTACACTTGCGTGTACGCTTGGGCGTTGTTAAGTAAAAATACAAGATATTTACGTGGAAACCCAGAATGGGTAAAACCACAACATTCCCTCATTAGCACCTCCAAATTCATAATAATTAACCTTCTTATTAAAACAAGATTTTAGCCTACCTCTAGGCTCATTTTGCTAGTAGTAACTCTACTATATGCTCATCTTAGTAACTCTACCAAGGAATCTCTCCACTGATTACCTCTAATCCTCTACAAGATTAGATAACTCTACCTAAGCAGCTCTCTAAAAATAAAACACTACTTTTATAACATGAGTAGTTCTTTTACAAATAAGCACTCAAGAACAATTTAAAATTAAGCTCACATAATTAGCTAAGAACTTAAGCAGTTTTTGAACTGGGTTTCTGCTACCTCTCTTTAATCTTTAGAATTGTAAAAAAAAACTTTGTTAAATAGGAATCTCTTTCCTTTTATATCTAGGTAATGATTAGGGATGGAATGTCATTGGACCAGCTATTCAAGTCAGTAAAAAATAGCACAAAATAGCACCTGAAAGTTTGTTACACAAGATAACAGAATTGTGCAGAAGGTGTGTGCCAGTTGTACAGTACCTTACATATTTAGGGACCTGGTCCCTTATAGTTTAGCTTCTTATCATTAAAAATACATTTTGCAATATTCCCCCTTTTTTATGATGACAAACCAAACCATGATATTTGAGCATTAGTGCACATTCATCACATTTAATCATAGTGATTACCACGTAAGGATGAATGATCCCCCTATAATCGTTCTTCCTCTTTCATGCAACACAAGGACCTGGTGCTTTATTATTATTTTGCGACAAAAACTTCCCCTATCATCATGAACCTTCAGTTTGTGCATTTATACTTATTTAGCATTTTTTACCCCTTTTATTATACCCTATTAATTTTATTTGGTGCCTGAATTTCTTCCCCCTTTTGACATCCTCGAAAAGAACTGAGAGATGTGATAAGGTCCTTCTCTTTCCTTGAGTGAATTCTCACATTTGTGTTCACTTTATCAGATTTCTTTCAAAGTTGTTTCCTTTTGTGTATACCTATAAGGTATGGTATTGAGTTACACTAATAGCTATATATTTTACCAAGAATACATGTCACCTGATCATAGCTAATTTTGTGGAGACCTAATGATTCATACGGTAGATTAGGTCATCTCAATTAGGCCTAATCTCAGTATATTCTTAACCAATTGTTCTTTTTGTAGAGCCTTAGTAAAGATACTTGCTATCTAGTCCTCAGTCTTGCATACTTCATTCAGATTGCTCTTTTCTCAATATTGTCTCTTAGGAAGTGATGCCTCACATCAATGTGCTTAGTCCTCTTATATTGCACGGGAGTCTTGGCCATGTTGAGAGCATTTGTGTTGTCATATATTAGAGGGATAGTATCTGAAACAATAGCAAAGTCTTTCAATTATTGCTTGATCCATAACATTTGTGCATAACAAGAAGTTACTGCAACATATTCATCCTCAACAATAAATAAAATAACTAAATTTTTCTTCTTTGATCCCTAGGATATTAAGGATGAGATAAGAAAATTTGTCTTTCCTGAGGTGTTTTTTCTATCTACTAAATATCCAGCATAGTAAAAAACAACATAGCCTACTAAGTTGAAAATGTCATCTGATGGATAGTAAAGGACCAAGTCCCTTGTACCCTTTATATACCTGAGAATTTTTTTTGCAACTTTCATATGAGACTCTTTTGGGCATGCTTAAAATCTAGCACACATTCCTACACTGAAAACAATGCCAGGCAGGCTTGCAGTAAGATATAGCATTGATCTAATAATCCCTTTATACATTGTTTCATTCACTGAAGGACCTAACTCATCATTATCCATTTTTGAGTTGGTTCCAATTGGGGTATCAATTGGGTTGCCATCTCTCATGTTAAATTTCTTTAGTAGCTCTTGATATACTTTTCCTGTCAGATTATTATTCCTT
Organism: Capsicum pubescens; assembly: GCA_030864215.1. NCBI lineage: Eukaryota > Viridiplantae > Streptophyta > Magnoliopsida > Solanales > Solanaceae > Capsicum > Capsicum pubescens. The sequence goes on from CM061540.1 coordinate 204,620,363, forward strand.
GAGAAGTTTGTTTAATTTAGAGACCGAGAAAGAAGCTCGATTCATCCATCATGATCATCTCAAGTTCATTTCCCATCAGTTTAGCAAATTTTTCACACAAGGATTAAAAAGTAGCTCCAAAAATTATGTCATCAACATATATCTAAAACAATCAATAGAATGCTACCCCTGGTCTTTAGGAATAGAGTATTATCTATTTTTCCTATTTTGAAGCCATTTTATAAGAGAAACTTTGAGAGTTCCTCGTACCATGCCCTTGGTGTTTTCTTTAACACATAAAGAGCTTTGTCCAATCTAAGTACATGATGTGGAAAATCAACATCTTCAAAGCCTAGTGGCTTTTTGACATATACTTTTTTCCCAGATTTCTATTCAGGAAGGAACTTTTGACATCCATCTGAAATAGTTTGAATCCAATATATGGAACAAACACAAAAAGAATTCTAATTTCTTTTATTCTTGCTATAGGAGAAAATGTCTCATCATAGTAAATTCCTTCCTCCTGGTTATAACCTTAAAGAACCAACCTTGCCTTATTTCAATTTATAGTTTCGTATTCATCTAGCTTATTTTTGTACACTCATTTAGTCCCAGTAATTGTTTTTTCAACAAGACAGGGGACCAGATGCCAGACTTTGCTTTTTTTCAAATTGATGCAATTCTTCTAGCATTGAATTAATCTAATCAGCATCTTTCAGGGCCTTTTTTATTATTCTTACAGTCAATTTGAGATAGAAAGGATGAAATTCCATACCGTTCCTGGCTTGAGCTCTTGTTTGAACTCCAATTTGCAAGGGTGTAGTTAGGTTCTCAAGGGGATGAAAGGACTTGTGTCTTTAACTTTGCCTTCTAAGATTTATACAACTGGGAGTAGGTCCCTATGAATTTTGATTGGTTTCTCTTGGTTGTTCTTCTAGTAAAGCTTGAATTTGTGGCTTAGATCCTAGATTATCATCCTTATCATCACTCTCATTTGCATCATTAATCCCTTAATAATCCTCTTAGTAATAATATCCCTTTGAACAGGAATGAGTTCTTCATCTTTTAATCTTTCACCATATCCAGTGTTTATTTGTCTTCCTGGTTCATTAAAGATCACATGAATACTTTCTTCAACACACAGAGTTCTTTTGTGAACACTTTGTAGGCCTTTCTAGTTGCGGAGTATCCTACAAGCACAACCTCATCACTCTTGGAATACAATTTTCCCAATTCTCTTTTCCCATTGTTTAGCACAAAACACTTGTATCTAAAAGGCCTAAAATAGTTTATTCTAGGCTTTCTATTGAATATTATCTCATATAGAGTTTTCTTTAGAAGCGATCTAATTAAACACCTATTAGTCACATAACAAGACGTATTCACTACTTCAACCCAGAAACTCTTTGGAAGACTACTATCAATTAACATAGATAGTGCAATCTCTATAAGAGTTCTATTTTTCTTTAAACAAAACCATTTTGTTAAGGAGTTTTGGGAGATAAAAAGTTGTGACTTCTTCCATGCTCAGTACAGAATTCCTCAACTTGAGATTTATCAAATTAAGTTCCATGATCAGACCTAAATTAAACAATTTTGGAATTTAGCCACACTTGGTGTTTTTTTGAAAAAGCTATAATAGCCCCATATGGTTCATCCTTGGTTCTTATAAACATTATCCAAGTGAAATTGGAATATTCATCTACAATGACCAACACAAATTTCTTTCTTCCTCTACTTTGGACATTGATGGGTCCACATAAATCTATGTGAAGTATTTCAAGGGATTTTGAAGTATTTACTTACTTCTTCAGTTTGAAGAAAGATCTGGTATGTTTTCCTTTAACATACGTATCATAGATTTTATTGTCTGGAAATTTCAGTTTTGGCAGACCACGGACCAGGTCCCGTGAGATCAGCTTATTTAATAATGAGGAACTCACATGCCCTAATATTCTGTGCCACAAATTTGCATCTTCACTTTGTGAACTTAAACAAGTTAATTTCCCATCAGCCATCGACATCAGATCTGCTACATATATGTTATTAATTTTTCTAGCCTTGAAAATAGTCTTTTCAGATTTTATGCTTGATACAGTGCATCCATCAAATGAGAATTTTACCGCATTTCCCTTATCACAGATCTGGGAAACACTTAGAAGACTTTGTTTTAGTCCATTCACATAATACACATCATCTATTGCATGATGAGATGATTTGCCAATTTTTTCAACACCTTGGATGTACCACTTTTTTCTATTTCCACATCAAACACCACAAATTAGAGCTCAAAACCACATATAATTCAAGACAACAAACTAGTAAAAATCATAGCTCAGGCTAAGAGTACTAGCTTTTGTCCATTGATTCCTAACATGGTGTTTTGACTCCAAATTCAATATGAACACACCTTGAATATTTTATTTACACAACATAACACTTAGATGCTTATTTATACCAAGAATTACTTATTAAGCACAAGAGAATTCCTCTAAACTAAGCTGAATAAGCTTGGACAATAACACTAAGGTGTATAAATCCACCTCAGATCAGGGTCCATTCTTTTCTTGATTCTATTTCACTACCCAATAGTGGCTTTTATATTTATATCAAGATGACTTAGATTCATCTCTTCGATTTATTCATCTGTCTCTGTGTGATGGTTTTCTCTTGGTACTAGTGTAGAGATTGGATGCTCCATTCTTATCATGATGTGGTTCTTTTCTAAAGTGGTGCTTGAGAGTTGGAGGTAGGTGGTCTTACCTTTGATTGTTTTTTAAGTTGGCAATTTAGAAATTCATTATCTTGAGTTATTGGCATATTTTTCGATGGAGATCTTAACCTTGACATAAGTGTCAGACTTAGTACTTTCTTCCTCGGTGAGGTGATTCATGGATTGTTTAAGTTATGATTGTCCTACTTGGGTGGGTTTAGGAAATTCCCATTTCTAAGTTTGTTTGTCCTAATAAGATTTGGTGGATTGGTTCTCCTTGATGATATTTTCCTATGAGTGTCCTTTTCAAAAATGGAGTATTGAACTGGTTAATTTTTGGCTAAAGTTGCATTTCTTTGAGTTGCTAGAGTTTTTGCCATTACTAGTGTGGTTCGCAGCCTTGGGGAGTGCTTGAGTATATTTTTATTGTTCATTCCTCTATTGGCGAGTTGAGTCTATGCTATTGAAGGCGGTGATTTATCTTTTTATTTACTTCACCTTGATGATATTTTCCTATGAGTATCCTTTTCCAAAATGGAGTATTGAACTGGTTAGTTTTTGGCTAAAGTTGAATTTCTTCGAGTTACGAGAGTTTTTGCCATTACTAGTGTGGTTCGCAGCCTTGGGGAGTGCTTGAGTATATTTTTATTGTCCATACCTCTATTGGCGAGTTGAGTCTTTGGTATTGAAGCTGGAGATTTATCTTTTGATTTATTCTCAAGTATTATTTTGATTTTAGCTTAGCATGATTTAGTATAGATGTGTCTTATTTGGGAAGTATGGTCAATGTATATTCGACTTTATTTTTTATTTGTTTGCTCAATTTCCGATTTGACACCTCTAAATGGTGATTTGGAAGTTATTATAGATTTGGAGTATGTGCCTACCCATATTCATGTTTAGTTTTGGTAGTTGGGATCGAGCAATTCAGCCTTAGTGTTGAGGTTTCAACTTGGATTTATATTATTTGAGTGTAGCTTTTATTTTAGATTCATCTCAATTCGAATTTCATCTATAGGCTTGTTGAGCTTACTACATGGTCACCTATATGGTCTTCTTGATTTCGAATGAATTATGCTTGATAGGAGTTAAGATAATAGCCTATGGACCTAGCGTTGGTTCATTCATCTTTGATGGGTATTTAGTTTTCTTTGAGATTCTAAGATGATATACTCAGTAGGAATAGTATGCTTTAATTGGATTCAACTTGGTTTTACTTTTGGTTGATAGGACATCCAAGAACAGATTGTTCAGTAGAAATTAGTTGTGCTTTGGACTACTGATTTTATTTTAGAGGACTATTCGGACTAGTTGTGGCATGGGCATACATTAGATTCTTTGGTTACCTCTATTTGTGTGCCCAGATAGAACCGTATGGGTTTATCCTCATGTTTCTATATGGACCTTCAATTGATCAACCTTAATTCTTTGAGTTGTTTGTGATGAGATTGCTTGGATAGGACTTAGGTGATTTTTCTCTAGGTTTAGGGTGGATAGAAGATGTGTAATGGTAAATGAAGATAATATTTGGATTGGAGTTAGTTGTTTGACTTATGTGTTGGTTTACTTTTGGCGTGGTTGAGCCTATACTGGATTGTATGGGTATCGAGATGGTATTAGTGTGTTGTGCTTCAGATTTGTATGCATCAGTCATCCTCTGTTCAGTTAGAGGCTAGTTAGTTATTGAGGTTGAGTCTTGGCTAGTTGGAAGTAAAGTGGGAGAGGTGGTTGAAAGAGGAATTGTAATGCCCCGATTCCCGAGAATCGGAACGCCACACGATGCTTATGATCCCGAATGACCACAAGCTAACCCTTTTTTCTGATATCTGTACCTGTTCACTGCATAATATAATAAAATATATGCGAAAACTGCCTAACACTTGCCATAAGGTTCAAACATCTAGAAGTATACAATACCTTAAACCACACACTAATACATATTTCTGAAAAGCCTCTACACTGCCTGAACTGTGGAGTTGAAGGGACAATTCCCCAACTAACTCCGTCTACTAAAATCAAACGCTATAATAACAACATCCTCGGATAATGAGGACTCACTGTTGCACCCACTTCTGCTATACAAGTGACTTCTAAGATGCTCCAAGTTTCACTCCTCTAAACCTATGGACATTCACAACCACTATAACAATTATAATGACTCCAGACACCACAGCTCGGATACCACTTTACTGTCCTCGAAACTCACTACTGTACTGGGGTACTGCATTACTGAATCACAGGATACCAACACTGATCATCGAATCCACTCATACCCCTGACTCCTGAAGATTTATACTGACATAGAAACCGTGGGAAGTAGTTACATAACTAACCATGACTCCTCATAAGCAACTAAATATGTGGGGGTGCACACAATAATTTGAATAATATATTTGATTTCGTAAAACATACGTACGGAAAATGAAGACTCGCATGGCTTAAATTTCATTATCCATACTTCTCATAATATTATAGATAGGAAAACATAAGTAAAATCCTATAAATCATCATAAAATCATCAATATTCATCATAAATTCTCATGACTCATCATAAACAACCAAACTCATCAACTCAAGACTCGGAGCGACTCGATAGTTAAAGAAACATACTCTTATGGACAGGGGAGTTTCCTATAACCTACAACCCCACGTGAGCCGCGTGGAATACCAACGTTTTCCTTCCGAGGGAGAGCACTCCCATTGGCGGGAGTGTTGTACTCTTGCCAGGGAGTACAATCTTAAAGCTTTCATAATCACAATTCGGATCTCTGGCCAACAATATCATCAACAACAACCCTACGGTGGCACATAGGTTTTGGGAAATACCAAATTTCCCTCTTGGTGCTAAGTAATACTACCCGACTAGATCAGAACGCGTTAGGAAATCCACCACAATATCACAAGGGTCTATCATAAAGATCAAATCAAATCTCTTTCTCATTTATCAAATCATATCAATTTGTGGATTCCTAACTCAACACATTTTAGCTCAAAATATTTTAATTTTCCTCAACATCAACATGGTATCAATAACAAAAGCATCTCGTCTCTGTGAGCTTAAAATCAATATAAATCATCCCGACTCTCCCGATGCAAATCAATATTCTCAAATGATCATTCTTTCATTTCAATATTCAAATCATGACAATAGCTTTTGAAAAGCATTTAAGATCTTCAAATCATAGTAAGATTTTGTATGTCGTAATGTAACTCAAATCATGGCTCTTATATCAAGAATCCTCAAAAAAATAATCTCATAGTAGTGGTATGCAATTTATGGCATAAAATCTCAATTCAAGAAAACAAGATAATAAGGTTATTATGTATACCAATATTGGACGATTCAAAGTTCCATAAATCATATCTTGAAAAAACTCAAAATATCAAATCATGGTAGAAATATGAAATTCACCATATCAAATCATAACTTGGGAATAATAAAGTAAGCATGTACATCAAAGCTTAAACAATTTATATTTTCATAATTCGTCATTAAAACATCTTGGGTATTTACCCACTTTACAAAATCATGAAATTCCAATGATAAAATCAATTCTATGGGCACAAGAATGAAAATATATTCTTGTTCAAAACCCCACGTACTAAGTTCTCACGGAATTTATTTTAAGTTCTCAAATCATCAGAAATTTATCGATCGTAGCACGACTAAGATTATCGCGGAACTGACTCAGCTCTAGACCAGAAGAGTATTTCGGGCATACGTACCCCCAACAATCAATAACATAAGTAATACGTAGTATACAACAACGCATACTCACATTCCCACAGGACATCATGCACCATACATTCATCTTAATTCCACCAACTAAATCCCTCGTCCGCACTTTCAACCATATCATAAGCCTTCCACACAACATCCCCAATTTTAGACAATAACATGGAGTTCATGTTGAACGTGTACATAGAAAGTAGTCTAGTCATTTAGAACTTATTATATCCTAAGAACGTAAATTTATAGCCTCTTAGACAATTCCACAAACACCTTAAATGCGCTTTTAGGCATTGGTAAATTCGTCAAGTTCTCATGTTTTCCGCTACCCCATATATCTCATCCAACACACATAATCATCGCATGCATGTATCAACCAACATACACCATCACCACACATATATATATATATCAACCAACATGCATAATCATCATATATATATATATATATATATCAAGTAACATACATAATCCTCATATATATCTCAACCATCAAATATCAATCAACATATATATATATACATCATCAAAGTCTTGAATATATATATATATATATATTTATATATATATATATATACATAACTTGAACTTTCAAAAAGGGATTCGTGGACTCTATGGACGAAAGGAGTCCATAGATAAACACTTGCATACCTTAGACTCCATAGCCGGAAGAGATTGACGGAAGGAATTCTTGAATCAAAGCCTCCAATTAATTTTCCCCAATTCAAAACCCTAACCCTAACTTGATATATATATATACATATATATATATAAGACAAATGAAAGGAAAATAATACAAGTTCTCAGTTGAATGGGGTATTTATAGAGGTTTAAAAGAGTGGTGAAAGACCAAAATGCCCCTAAGAAACAAATAGAACCCGAATCTGTCCATGGGGGACTGTTTTGATAGGCTGAAGTAGATCGACCATAACGTTTTACTCCAATATCCAAATTGAATGAAACCAATTTCATTAGAAAGAGGACTCTCAGATATTTCTGTTTTTATATAGTAGCTCACCCAGATCATTATGTACAAGGAGTTATGGTCGTTTGAATTTGACCAAAAAATTCGCTTTTGATAGGCTGAACTAGATTGACCATAACTTTTTTCTCTGATAGACAAATTGGATGAAACCATGTTCATTGGAAATAGGACTCGCAGAGCTTTCCGTTGATATACAGTAGATCACCCAGATAATTATGCCCAAGGAGTTATGATTGTTTAAAGTTGGAGAAAAAATACGCCTGGCCTCAGTATTTTTTTTCCTGCACATTTTACTGTTCACAGTTCGATCGGAATGGTCGTAGTTTGATCGGAATGGTCATAACTCATCGCTCGAGTGTCCGTTTTGGGTGATCCACATATTTTTGGAAAGATTATTTGATGATCTACGAAATGGTGGGTCGAAATCCAAGAAATTACACACAGAAAAATTATAAATCATTCTTGAAGATAGGATCTCGACACGTTTTGCACAAAATTTCAACGAAAATTTTTTTTGGGGTATTACATCATCTCTCCCTTGGAAACATTCATCCTCTAATGTCTCTTGATAGGATAAGAGTACTAATCAGCTGAACTTACTTAAGGAACATGAACATCTGAAACTTATCTATACGACTGGAACTACTGATAAACTGGGTGGTTACACCGAACATGTACGCCTGATGCGTGGAATACACACTGAATCAATGAATAATTAAGTTGGATTCTTATGGTAAGTATGCATATATGATGCATAGATATAAGACTGAATATACTGACAAGTTGACTTCTCAGGAGGAATATGCATACCTAATACAGAAGTATGTAGATGAGATACTTTCATAAATACATGACTGTCAAACTGAGTCTTTCACTACTACCAATGCATACTTCATGCATGAACACATAACCGAATACACTGACCAACTGATATCTTTCTACTACCACGGAACATACGGATCTAATGCATAACTGTTTCACTGTACTACCTTCTGAGTCACACAACTGGATTTCTTAATTACTAGAACTCCTCAAACTATGCATGCATGTCTGATGCATGAGAACACAGTTAAACAGATGTATGAACATGTACTTGAATATGTAATGACAACTGATGTAATACTTATGATAAAAATCTGAATATGCAACTGTATGGGGTATCTCCCCCTTGGGACACCACGTTCCTTCACAATTACTTTACAACAGTATCGAAGCGGCGTACAGGGCACCTATGAATTAAATTATATGCATGATACACAATGCAAGAACTGAGTTATATTCACAACCACTAGGATATTCCACTTCAGAATAATGACATGCTCGGAATTTCCAATAACAGGATTAGAAGAAAAAATGAGGAAACAATTCATGAAGGTCTAACTTTATCACTTCCTCTATCACCTCCTCTTACCATTTAGTCGTCTCCATACACTTGTGAACACTTGAATAAACTCCAAACTGAACGGAAATCAATTTACTCTAGAGTCTGGGGCACAATGTTACACATAAGTGATAACTTAACTCATCCCGGAGAACTGCTCCTGAAAGCATGAATTCACTACTGATGCTAATACCAGTGCTATTTCTTAGAATACAATTCTTATCTTTCCTTAGTCTCTACAATCATCGACACATACATACACTCTTTTCGATACTTACTTGTCTTCTAAACACATCATCTGTTTCGATTTCTTCATAGGCTACTAATACCACATTCACATCTTAATACTTAGTTTGGAGTCCACAAACTTACATTCTTCAAAGATTCAAGCTTAGTTTCTAAAACATAACATGAATATCCACAAATCTTTAATAAACATACTATTCTCATTCTAGCCTTCAAATATCACGTCTCTTAAACTTATACTTCTCCACACCATGAGAATCGCAGCTATATCTCTATCAATAAACACATATAGTTCCCAACTTCCACACTTAGATTCTTACATATATAATTTCTAGCCTATTCATTCACCATATAAACAGCTAACCCCATAAGGCATACTCTGCTCACTTTAGAGAACACTGTCCCGAAACTATCTGTGGGGACTGTCAAAGAAAGTTCTATCTGAAAGACTTTGGCTTCACTACTTCTGTTTCCTTAAGAGTAAGGTAAATCTGACATAAGTAGATCATTACAAGAGTCTACATAACTCTCTTGGAAAATCATGCTATAGCACGATCAGGATCATGAACGAACGAAAACTCTTCTAAACATCCCATAGCCTCCCATACATGAATGTGACGCACAACACACTCTTGTACAAGACTCTACTAGATGCCGCTTTTCAGACTCCCTAGGACACTGTTGAACCTTAGGCTCTGATACAAAGTTTGTAACGCCCCGATTCCCGAGAACCGGAACGCCACACGATGCTTATGATCCCGAAGGACCACAAGCTAAACCTTTTTCTGATATTTTTACCTGTTCACTGCATAATATAATAAAATATCTGCGAAAACTAGCTAACACTTTCCATAAGGTTCAAACATCTAGAAATATACAATACCTTAAACCACACACTAATATATCTGTCTGAAAAGCCTTTACACTGCCTGAACTGTGGAGTTGAAGGGAGAATTCCCCAACTAACTCCGTCTACTAAAATCAAATGTTGTAATAACAACATCCTCGAATGATGAGGACTTACTGCTGCACCCACTGCTGCTATACAAGTGACTTCTAAGATGCTCCAAGTTTCACTCCTCTGAAGCTATGGATATTCACAACAACTATAACAATTAAAATGACTCCAGACACCACAGCTCGGATACCACTTTACTGTCCTCGGAACTCACTACTGTACTGGGGTACTGCATTACTGAATCACAGGATACCAGCACTGATCAATCGAATACACTCATACCCCTGACTCCTGAAGATTTATACTGACACAGAAATCATGGGAAGTAGTTACATAACTCACCATGACTCCTTATAAGCAACTGAATATGTGGGGATGCACGCAATAATTTGAATAATATCTTTTATTTCATAAAACATACGTACGGAAAATGAAGACTCATATGGCTTGAATTTCATTATCCATACTTCTCATAATATTATAGATAGGAAAACATAAGTAAAATCCCATAAATCATCATAAAATCATCAATATTCATCATAAATTCTCATGACTCATCATAGACAACCAAACTCATCAACTCAAGACTCGGAGCGACTCGATAGTTCAAGAAACATACTCTTATGGACAGGGTAGTTTCCTATAACCGACAACCCCACGTGAGCCGCGTGGAATACCAATGTTTTCCCTCATAGGGAGAGCACTCCCATTGGCGGGAGTGTTGTACTCTTGCCAAGGAGTACAACCTTACATCTTTCATAATAACAATTCGGCTCTCTGGCCAACAATATCATCATCAACAACCCTACGGTGGCACATAGGTTTGGGTAAATTCCAAATTTCCCTCTCGGTGCTATGTAATACTCCCTGACTAGCTCAGAACACGTTAGGAAATCCACCACAACATCACAAGGGTCTATCATAAAGACCAAATCAAATCTCTTTCTCATTTATCAAATCATATCAATTAAAAGATTCCTAACACAACACATTTTAACTCAAAATATTTTAATTTTCCTCAACATCAACATGGTATCAATAACAAAAGCATCTCGTCTCTACGAGCTTAAAATTAATATAAATCATCTCGACTCTGCGGATGCAAATCAATATTCTCAAATGATTATTCTTTCATTTCAATATTCAAATCATGATAATAGCTTTTGAAAAGCATTTAAGATCTTCAAATCATAGTAAGATTTTGTATGTCGTAATGTAACTCAAATCATGGCTCTTATATCAAGAATCCTCAAAAAAATAATCATAGTAGTGGTATGCAATTTATGGCATAAAATCTCAATTCAAGAAAACAAGATAATAAGGTTATTATGTATACCAATATTGGACGATTCAAAGTTCCATAAATCATATCTTGAAAACACTTGAAATATCAACTCATGGTAGAAATATAAAATTCACCATATCAAATCATAACTTGGGAATAATAAAGTAATCATGTACATCAAAGCTTAAACAATTTATATTTTCATAACCTCATAATTCGTCATTAAAACATCTTGGGTATTTACGCACATTACAAAATCATGAAATTCCAATGATAAAATCAATTCTTTGGGCACAAGAATGAAAAGATATCCTTGTTCAAAACCCCACATACTAAGTTCTCACGGAATTCATTTTAAGTTCTCAAATCATCGAAAATACATCGATCGTAGCATGACTAAGATTATCGCGGAACTGACTCAGCTCTAGACCAGCAGACTATTTCGGGCATACGTACCCCCAGCAATCAATAATATAAGTAATACGTAGTATACAACAACGCATACTCATATGCCCACAGGCCATCATTCACCATGCATTCATCTTAATTCCACCAACTAAATCCCTCGTCCTCACTTACAATCATATCATAAGCCTTCTACACAACATCCAAAATTTTAGACAATAACATGGAGTTCATGTTGAACGTATACATAGAAAGTAGTCTAGTCATTTAGACCTTATTATATCCTAAGAACGTAAATTTATAGCCTCTTATACAATTCCACAAACACCTTACATGCACTTTTAGGCATTGGAGAATTCGTCAAGTTCTCATGTTTTCCGCCACCCCATATATCTCATCCAACACACATAATCATCGCATGCATGTATCAACCAACATACACCATCACCACACATATATATATATATCAACCAACATGCATAATCATCATATATATATATATATATATTAAGTAACATACATAATCCTCATATATATCTCAACCATCAAATATCAATCAACATATATATATATACATCATCAAAGTCTAGAAAATATATATATATATATATATATATATAACTTGAACTTTTAAAAAGGAATTCGTGGACTCTATGGGCGAAAGGAGTCCATAGATAAACACTTGCATACCTTAGACTCCGTAGCCGGAAGAGACTGACGGAAGGAATTCTTGAATCAAAGCCTCCAATTAATTTCTCCCAATTTAAAACCCTAACCCTAACTTGATATATATATATATATATATATATATATATATATATATATATATATACATATAAGAGAAATGAGAGGAAAATAATACAAGTTCTCAGCTGAATGGGGTATTTATAGTGGTTTAAAAGAGTGGTGAAAGACCATAATGCCCCTAAGAAACAAATAAAACCCGAATTTGTCCATGGGGGACTGTTTTGATAGGCTGAAGTAGATCGACCATAACGTTTTACTCCAATATCCAAATTGAATGAAACCAATTTTATTAGAAACAGGACTCTCATATCTTTCTGTTTATATATAGTAGCTCACCCAGATCATTATGTACAAGGAGTTATGGTTGTTTGAATTTGATCCAAAAATTCGCTTTTGATAGGCTGAACTAGATTGACCATAACTTTTTGCTCCGATAGACAAATTGGATGAAACCAAGTTCATTGGAAAGAAGACTCGCAGAGATTTCTGTTGATATATAGTAGATCACCCAGATCATTATGTACAAGGAGTGATGATCGTTTAAAGTTGGATCAAAAATACACCTGGCCTCAATATTTTTTTTCCTGCATATTTTACTGTTCACAGTTCGATCGGAATGGTCGTAACTCATCGCTCGAGTATCCGTTTTGGGTGATCCACATATCGTTGGAAAGATTATTCAATGCTCTACAAAATAGTGTGTCGAAATCCAATAAATGACACACAAAAAAATTATAAATTATTCTCGAAGATAGGATCCCGACACATTTACGCACAAAATTTCAACGAAATTTTTTTTCGAGGTATTACAAAAATACCTGTGGAAAATCCATTGGAAATGCGCTCTCTTTATAAAGGTTATCTGGGAATTCATGCTTCGAACAAGTAGGACCAGTACCTAATCCTTTTGAGCTTTTGTGATCTTTCAATCCATTGTCTTTCGCGGACAAAAGTCCTTTCAATAGTGGACATTGTAATGACTCTCCAGGTTATTTCCTTAATTTTCTACATTATGACCCTTCTATAGAGGGAACAGGTCTTTTATGACTTTTCGGAACTATTAGTTTGGTGATCGGACCATTCATTTAGATTTTAGGCTCATTTTCTATTTTTGGAGAATTCATTGTTTTGGATTTGGTCTCTAAAAAAAGCTCCTAGTAGTTGACCTCATATTAGAATTTTAGTAGTGCCATCAGCTTTGAAACATTGATTTTATGCTAGGTGGACTCTTGGTTCGAATCCCAAGGCCCCCAAGCTCATTTTAACCTATTGGTCAAAAAGTTAAGAATTGGAAATTAAGTGTGGGAACCATATTATTTCAAAATGATCTTGGATAGAAAATTAGATTGCGCAATTGAGTCTGGAATGTTGAATTTAGTATGGTTACATAGCTTGATTTCCTATATGGGATTTTGGATGAATCCCAAGGTTTGGGAGAAGACTTTGAAGATTTTCCAAGTTTCATTTGTCAACTATTGTAGCTACTTTTGCAAGCCAAGGACGTGATTGTGGTACCCTTGGAAGAAAAGTGTTGCGATCGCAGGCCATATTGTGTAGTCGCATCTCGCATGTTCAGCACAAGATATTACAATTGCAGGTCCTAGGCTGTGATAGAAGGACCCGATGACCTGGTATGGATATAAAATGACCCCTTACATCATGAAATTAGCCATTCTCCACCCATGTCTTGAGAGATAAAAACATTATATGCGAGATAAAATAGGGTTGAAGCTTTTAGATTATTTGGCGAGCTTGGTTAACCATTATTCTGTGATTTCCCTTCAAATTTAAGGTACAATTCCTTCAATTTCTTGATAAATTCTTAGAAATTTGTACTTTTGATACATAAACTCTAAGGTTTTATTTGGAACCTAATTTATGTTCAATTTATGCTCAACTTTTGAGCACAACTTCCTTGTTTTTCGAGGGACGTCGTGATGGGTTCAATTTTTAATTCCCTTTGTGGGCTCCATGGGCCCAATATTTAATTCTCTTTGTGGGATACATGGGCCCATTCTTGACACAAAATTTGACCCAACTCATTATATGGCAATATGGCTCTCATTTTTCTCCTAATGATGCATATCGTAGAGTGAAGATAGATGCTTAGTGGATAATTAAGGGTTTGCAATTTGACATCGAGGTAGTCTTCCGTATACTATTACTCACAAGATAATGTGTTTTATATATTGCATGTGAATGAGAATGTTAAGATTGATTATGGGTAGAACATCGTGACTTAGTCTTGATTATTTATGTTTGGGAATTAGATGAGATATTTGACCCATAAAGTTAAATACTTGTCATATTTCTAGGATCCTATTATCTTCTTCATAGATTGAGCTAACTTATAGAATAGTTATGATATGATGCAAGATTTGGCATGTAGCTTAATTGTTGGAAGTTTGACTTGCATGATTAACCTTACTTGAGCTATTTTAGTGATTTTGAAACGATAATTTAGGTGGAGTTGGCATAATTGATCATGTTCTAAGTGGAATTCCTATCTTAGGATTGATTATTGCTTATGTTCCATCTAGAGGTCAATATAGATACTTTAACCTAGTCTGGGGTAGAAATTGCCTAAATATAGAATTCGTGGATTAGAAGTGGGTTCCTCCATCCCACCTTAGGACAAGACTTATGTTAGCCCTTGTGGACTTATTTATGCAAGTTAGACATACTTTAGACTATTTAGACTTTAGTATAAGGTAACTTCATGATGTGAAAAATGATGGTGGTTTTCCCAGATTATGATTAATGGCTTGTAACTATTATATGGCTTTCAAAATTGATTTATGATATGGTCTATCAACATTCTAAACAATATATGCATAGACATAGTTATGATATATGGCTTATAAATATGAGATTCCATATAGATGAGATATTCCTCATAGTTATGATATATGAACTGATAGATATGAGATCCCGTATAGGTAAGATATGCCTCATAGATATGATTTATAGCCTATTGGTATGATATGCCACATTGATATGCTATGGCTTATAGATACAAGATGGCTTACGAATATGATTATTGATATAGATTTTGGATATGTATATGGTTATAAGGCCATGATTATGATGTTTTAATTATTTTTGATAGATTATTAGTCCAAAGGATGTGTTATGATATCGGCTGGAAATCTAAGTATTTATCCTTATAGAGGATGTGGTTGTAGTTTATAGATATATTGATGCACATAGATCTAATGTTAGGATACTAGTACTGGCATGTATAGATTCGGTACATTCATGATTATTAAATCGGTACATGATATGATTCTAACTAAAATATGATTTTATTACTATTTTGCCTAATTAGGGTTAAAGCCCACTTTTCACCTTAAAATAAATTTCTTCATAAAAATAATTGTCTGTCTTAATGAATAACATATGTTTAAAGAGATTGAAAATGATGTTTTAAAGATTTGATCGAGGTAGATCACGATTTTTTATTTTGATACTACTATTTACTCTGATCGTGAGGGATTTCGACCCTTTCTACACTTTTATAATGATTTAGTCCCAAAGTTTTCCCCGAGAAGTAAATTTATGAATTTACACTCTTTTTAGCAATAACTTAAGCCCGTGCACCTATTATATATCTATATACATATCTCTCTAGTATGGGATGGAGGAGGAGGATGTGTTGATTATATAAATTCCAGGTAAAACAGGATGATAGATTATAGTATTGGTGTTATATATATATCTGATGATGATTATGATGATATGCTTTTATGCCTGACAATGCTAGAGTATGATTATGATGATATTTTTATATGCCCTACTAGGCCGGAGGATAATTATGTGTTGATTATATATACCCAATATGATTCTCGATAATGATTATGCTTTTGATTATTTATACCTGGTTCGATTTTGAAGGACGATTAAGATGTAGATTATATGTACCATGTTTAATTTTGGAGGATAATTATTATGATGATGGTTGTGATGGTGATGATTATGATATTAATTATACTTACCTATTTGATTTCAGATATATATTATGATACTTGGATCAGTTATGGTATTGTGGATTCTATTGCATTCATCCTTGCATGTGCATTACCTACCACTAGTATACTTATATCTATCAGTCTTATGGGGGGTTACATAGGTATGGGTGATGAGTATGACTTATGGTGTGTTGTATGTTGATTGAATCTTATAAGCTTGGGATTGTGGGGGTTCATGAAAGACTCAGTTAAGTATTATTTGTTTGAACTAGTCGGTTGCTCGCATTGTCTTTGTTATTGTTATTATTGTTCATATGATCATTCCTATGGCTAGATTGTGGTAGCTTGTTAATGATCCGAAATTAAGATTTGAGGTATGATTTTGACTCTTTCATCTGAGAATTATATTATTATTCATGAGTATCTCATAACTAGACTTATAGATTAGAAACCCTGATGTAATCTAGCGCTAGTTCCTTCTATAATTATGAGGTCATAAAATTCTAGACCGATGATTTAGGTTGTACCTTAAATTGATCTAGTTTATATATACATATATCTATCTATATGTATCTATGGTTTTACCGTATATCCCTTTCTTCCTTCACTTATTCATATTGTATATCCATTCCTTGGTTTTGTTTACTGTTTTATATCATTCTTTCCCCTTTATTCATAAATTTTTCGGTGATATATGGTATAGTGTTGAGATTCTTGATTATTTCTGGAATAGGGTAGTTCATCCATAATATTTCCTTAGTCTTAGTATGTTAAGGTTTTTGGATATGAGTAGGATAGTTTTCCCATACTATCTCACTAGCTTTATTATATGGTTGCTAGTTATTTGGGTTTAGACTCCATTTCTATTTATATGTTTTATATATTTTCATTATCTTTGGATCTCATTTAGTAGTTCCTTACTGACTACCACGTGTTTGGTACTTATACTACACTTCTACAGCCGGCAGATTATAGTACGATTATCGTCGAAATTATGTGTGTCATGCGAAGTAGCTATGGTTTGATGATATAGAGTGAGATCTTGACGTTTGGAGTATTACTTTCCTCCCTCTTATGTACTAGACTAGTCTCTAAGTTGTACTCAGAGATATTTGTATCTGTATATTTATTTAGTACCCCATTTATACCTTTGTTATTTTAGAAGCTCTTGCACTGATTTCACCAGGTTTAGGGGTTATTTTAGACTAGTCTCTAAGTTGTACTCAGAGATATTTGTATCTGTATATTTACTAAGCGAACGCCTAGTCTGGCAAGCTGATGGACTTCTTGAGCTAACTTTTTTTTACTATCCTCCTCATGAGAAACACTACCCATGGATAGCCTACTGAGAGAGTCGGTTACTACGTTGGCCTTTCCTGGATGATAGAGGATACTCATGTTGTAGTCTTTCAAGAGCTCTAACCACCTTTTCTGATGAAGATTGAGATCTTTTTGAGAAAAGACATACTGAAGACTCTTGTGATCTGTGAAGACATCTACATGAACTCCATAGAGATAATGCCTCCAAATATTCAAGGCAAAGACTACGGCTGCTAACTTAAGATCATGAGTAGGATAATTCCGCTCATGGTGTTTAAGTTGTCTGGAGGCATAGGCTATGACCTTACTACGCTGTATGAGGACACAACCCATACCTACTCTGGATGCATCACAATATACCACGAATGCATCTGAACTATCTGGAAGAGCTAAGACTGGGGCTGAGGTAAGTCGAGTCTTCAACTCCTGAAAACTCTTCTCGCAAGGGTCTGACCACTGAAACTTGACTTTCTTCAAAGTCAATCTAGACATAGGGGATGCAATAGATGAAAATCCTTTAACAACCCATCTGTAATAGCCAGGCAAACTCAAGAAACTCCTGATATCTAATGGAGAGATAGGTCTTGGCCAGTTTCTTACTGCTTCGGTCTTTTAAGGATCAACTCTAATGCCATCACAGAAAATTATGTGACCAAGGAATTCTACTGACCTTAGCCAAAATTCATACTTACTGAATTTGGCGAATAGCTAATGATCTCTGAGAGTCGGAAGTGTTGTACTTAGATGGTCTGCATGATCACGCTCACTACGGGAATAGACTAAAATATCATCTATGAAAACTATGACGAACATGTCCAAGTACTGCTTGAGCACATGGTTCATCAATTCCATAAAAGCGGTTGGGGAATTGGTAAGACCAAATGACATGACTAGAAAATTGAAGTGACCATAGCGAGTTCAAAGAGTTGTTTTTGGAATGTCACATTCCCTAACTCTGAGTTGATGATAGCCATATCTGAGATCTATCTTAAAGAAATAACTGGCACCCTGAAGTTGGTCAAACAAGTCATCGATTCAGGGAAGAGGATACTTGTTTTTGACCGTGACCTTATTGAGTTGGCAATAGTCTATACATATTCTGAAAGAGCCGTCTTTCTTGCGCACGAATAATATTGAAGTACCCCACGGGGAAATGTTGGTCCTAATGAATTCCTTTTCTAAGAGATCATTCAATTGTTCTTTCAGTTCTCTTAGTTCTGTTGGTGCCATTCTGTATGGCAGAATAGAGATAGGTTGAGTATTTGGAAGAAGATCGATGTCAAAGTCTATTTCTCTTTCGAGAGGAATTCTTGGAAAATCTTCGAAAAAGACATCTGAATATTCATTCATGACTGGGACTGATTCAAGGCTGGGAGTTTTGGAACTAGTGTCCTTAACTTAAACGAGATGATAGACATATCCTTTAGATATCATTTTCCTTACCCAAAGGTAGGAAATAAGCTGACCCCTGAAAGCGGATACACTACCCTTCCACTCAAGGACAGGTTCATTTGGGAACTGAAACTGGACTATTCTATTTTTGTAGTCAACTGTGGCATTGCAGGAATGAAGACAATCCATACCAAGAATGACGTCAAAATCAGTTATCTCTAATTCAACTAAGTCTACTAAAGTGACTTTCTAAAATATCATAACCGGGCAGTCCCTGTATACCCGCTGAGCTATGATGGTTTTACCCACAGGGCTAGAGACTGAAAAGGGCTCATCTAGGATTTCGGGGCTGACTCCAAAATTGCCTACTATATAGGGAGTAACAAAAGACAAATAAGCTCCTGGATCTAGCAAAGCATAAACATGCACATGAAAGATTTGTAACGTACCAGTAACTATATCAGGATAATTTTCCTGATCTTATTGAGACTGAAGAGAATAGAGATGATTTGGGCGTTGACCACTAGTAGCACTAGAGGTGGCACCCTACTGATTTGGGAAATCGAACTGAGATGAGGAGCGATTATGTTGACCCTGAGGACCTAGCTGAGGACAATCTATGAATCTGTGGCTTGGCTTGCCACATCCAAAAGAAATACCACTTCCAGCTCTGCAAATACCTTGATGGTGCTTGCCATAAGTCTGGAAAAGAGGATAGGTGCGGGCACTACTAACATTGCCCTGGGTCTTAGATCCTGGCGCTCTATCTTTGTTACCCTCTCTAAACTTAGGAACTGGAGCACTGGCTAAAGAAGGAGATAGAACTAATGATTTAGGATGAAACTGAGAATGGTTTCCTCCTTCTGATTTAGGCTAACTAAAATTGAAGCTACCTGTACTAGATTTCTTATTCTACTTCTCCCTCATCTTAGTATTTTGCTCCTCAATTTGTTGAGCATTAGTCATAAGCTTGGCCAAAGTCATGTCACTATTCAGCATGGTGGATCTGCACTCATTAACCACGCTATCATTTACCCCTAAAATAAACTTACTCATCCTTGCCCTGCTATCTGCAACCACATGAGGGGCATATCTGGCTAATTGAGTAAACTTAAGAGAGTACTCTTTCACTGTCATATTTCTATTCCTAAGGTTGATGAATTCTAACACCTTAGCTTCCCTAAGCTCTAGGGGAAAGAATCTATCGAGGAAAGCAAACGTAAACTCCTCCCACTCAACTAGCCTTGCATCATCTGCACTCTCTGACTTCCACTGTTTGAACCAAGCATGAGCAACATCCTGCAACTGATATGCAGCTAGCTCAGCACTCTTAACAGTATTCACCCCCATGATGTTTGTCACATTCTGCACCTGATCTAGGAATTCCTGAGGGTTCTCATGTGTCTTAGACCCGAGAAAGGATGGAGGATTCATTCGGGTTAAATCCTAAATCCTGGCTACAGCTGAATTGGCCACTGGATTGGCCGAAAGGACAGTTGGTCACTCATTTTGGGTAGCAACTGACTGAGCAAGAGTGGTAAATGTGGTCCTGAACTCCGCATGAGAAACATGAGCACCCAAAGGTTCTTCGGGCTGAGGGGCTGACTGATTTCTTCTCTTAGGAGGAATATTCTGAAATAAACAGAAGGAGCGGATTATACAAAGAGATTGAATTGTGATTATTCTCACTGGAATGATATGAATACTGAAAGATGGGAAACTGTCCCAAAATATCTCATAGCCTCTTGCACATAAATGTGGTGCGCAACACACCCATGCACAAGACTCTACTAGATGTGGCTTTCAGACTTCCTAGAACTATATTGAACCATAGGCTCTGATACCAAGTTTGTAACACCCCGTATCTAGTGCCTGGAATGCTACACGATGCTCATGACCCCGAAAGACCACAAGCTAACCCATGACTAATATGTGTACCTGTATACTGGATAAAATACTGAATAATGTAGAAACATGCAATGAAAGGCCATAAGGTTCAATACTGAACATAACATGGATGAGATAACATCTGTGGGGTAATACAATATCCAAAACAAAATTGTAAACACTGAATTCTGAAATGTGATTGTCTACATCTAGTCTGAAAGCCTCTACTATCTAAATAATATGAATAAGGAGTTGATGGGACATGTCCCCAACTAACTCCAACTAATTAATAAGTTAATGAGATAATAGGGAATAATCAGGTCCTCAAATAATGAGGACTCACATCTAACTCTGACGGCAAAAACAGGTATCTACTGCTGATCGGGAGCTCGTGTCTCTGAACCTATGGTATAAGACACCATAGCAAAAATGTGAAAGTACTCTGCATGTACTGGTATGCATATGAGGTAGGCTGAATGCATGGGGTTCATATGCATGAACAATAAACCGACTAACTATCATGAGTGTGAGAATACATGCGTGGGATACAACAAGTGACACTAATACTTTGATAACATGATTACTGAATCTTAATATAACTGATAAAATGAGTGACTATATCTGACAGTCCTGAATCTGATGAAACTATCTGAGTTTCGTACTGTGTTTGAGTTGACTATATCTGATAGCCCTAAATTCTGAAGAACTATCTGAGTTCTTTCACTGATACTAATACTGAGATGTGGGAGGTAGTCATCTAACCGACATGCCCCAAATGATACATTATAGCTGAATTGGGTTCCAATCTATGCTCTGATTGGAAGGATGTCAATAACGCACCACTGGTAAGGACAACATGTGAGTGACCCTAATATAATAGGTAACTTTAGTAAGAATGATGGGAACCCTCATATAGCAGGCTAACCCACCTCAACTATCCTCTTATAGAAGGCTATGATGTCTCAACCTATGCTGGCTATATAGTTCTGGAATGCAATGATTGCTTCTAAGAATCACACCCTCATATAACAGGTGAGTTCCCATCCTTGGGTTCACTTAGTGCTAATTTCTACTCCCATCTGAATAGACACTGAGCATAATTTACTGAACAGAACATGGATTGAGTTACTGAATTCTGTTAACTGACGGAATATTATTGATATCTAAAAACTGACTGATTTCATGAGATCATGGAGATTTCATGAGTCATAAGACTGTCTAAAGTCTAAGGATTCAAAGATTGACTGAGAGTATCATGGAAACATGACATGTCTCTAAGCATACAGCTAATATTTTGGGTACAAGTACCCCCAGGACTCGATGGAAGAAAACTGACCAAGCATAACTTACTTGAACATATAACTAACATCATAATCCATAATGCATTTATTGAAGCATTCCATCAAAATATGTGATAGGCATAACTTGTACATACATGGGGATTTCATGATATCATACTAGTTGGGCATTGTTCCTTCATCTAGGCATTTAATCAAACATGTGGTAGTCATAGCACATGTAGACAACATCATACAACAATTAATCATCGTGATTTATTTCTAATTTCAACATCCTTGGGCTTATTCATAGGTTCACATGAATATACGTCTATACAAATCAGTTTCACATAAAATTAATCACCCAACATGGATTTGAATTTAACTGATCAATCTCAACATAACCAAAATAAACCCAACATGAAATCCATAAATAAATCCATAAACTTAAACTTAGAAAAGAGATTCTTGGGCTTCATGGAAGAAAGGAGTACATGAATGAACACTATGCATACCTTAGTTCCTGATTTCGTGAAGATTGACAATGAAACCTTCTTGAATTTGAATCCCCAATAGAAACCCTAGCTTTCTCTTGAGAGAAATTTGAGAGAAAATAGTATATTTTGGGTGATGAATAACTAAATCACATGTTATTAGGTTTAAAAAGGGGTAGAAAATTGACCCTTTTAACCATGGATGCGTTATTTAATTTCAGTAAATTTTTTCTGAACTGGGCCCCTGACGCGACGCGGCATTATTACGCCATGTCACTGGAAATTGAAAATTAGGAAATTGAGGGATGGCGCGACACGGAGCCATTGCGTTTCCCCTTCTTTTATGACCTGGAACTTTGGCGCGACGTAGAGGAAATCACGTTAAGACACTGGAAAAGGACAATTTTGAACTTGGGCTCTGGCGCGACGCGCCATAATCGCTGACCCATACTGGAATTTTCCAAATTCTATTTCCTCTTGTGGCGCGGCGCGCCACTGACTAATATGGCATTATTTTACGACAGGAACTTAAAATAGTCGTAACTTCTGACTCAGTTATCGGATTTGGGCGAATCTTATATCGATGGAAATCTTATTGAATTTCCCACATGAAAAAAAGCTAAAATCTTAGAAATTACTCATGGAATAACCATCATTCAATTTAGAAGCTAATACTAGACATTCTTGAGATGAAATTAGCTAGGAAAAAGTATGGGGTAATACACTGCCCTACTAACTTTTTCTCTTATTTCACCCCCTCTCCATACCCACTTTACATCACACACCTCTATGATAGCCACCCTAAACTTACATAATTCGCTTAAGTTGAGGTGAAAAATGTCCAAGGAGGAATGGTCCAAAAAAGTTACTACAAAACAAATGGAAACGTGAAAGGTTAAACAAGAAAAACAGGCTATACGACTCAAACAGGGATCAAGGGATACATTTTAATACGGGGAAGGTCATTTAGGCTAAAAGTGGACTAAAATCAAAACAGGCCTAGCATCCTTTCCTAACTGACTATCCTTCAACCTTGGCAACACTAACTGGGAAAGTTTTGAATTCAACACACAAAGGAAACTAAGTAACATCTCACACATACACGGTAGAGAGTCTATATTATGCACTACTACTTATTTGATTCATGCAATTGTTAGCAAATGATTAATATGTCGCTAATCGTAATGAGATAACAAGATCCACAATGTTCACACATATGTACATTCACACAATTCTAAAACATACTTTTGGAGGGTTATTATTTTTCTCAAAAATTAATCAAAAATATGACAACTACCCGAAATACTTACAAATATCCTAATTACACAAAAACACAACACAATACAAAACAAAACACAATATGACACAAATTTTAACCTAGACATGGAAATTCTACAACCATACCACAGCTGACAAGAAAAGAAGCACGACAACAAAAACCTACGACGACTATGGTATACCCCACCCCCAATTAAAATTTGTACACTATCCCCAATGCATTAAACTAATATAAAATAAAAGGAATAAAGACATAGATGGGATGCATTAAACGTCTGTGTCATGAGCATCCCCAGATGGGGGCATATCTATATACAGAGGCGGTGGTTATGGAGGTGCACTACTAGAAGATGCACGCACTGTTATCTCTACACGCCTCTGTCTCTCAATAACGGTAGAATCTATTGAATCATGTCTGGACTTTTTAAAGGCCTAGTTATATGGCATATTGGGATCCTACAGATCCTCTAAGTATCCTCTCTTAGACTCAACTACTGGGACCTCTTCATAATCCTCCGCAAATAGATCAAAATGCATAGGCTCATGTGGAAGTGATAACTAAAATACTGGGTGTATGAAAGGAGAAGCAGTCATCATATGGCTCTTTGTAAGAGAACATACCTCTACTCGCAAACTATCCATATCCTCCCTAATATGACCTAGAGCTGGCATCTCAATCCCTATAAATCAGGCTGAAACACATCTCTCAAAATCATTGATATGTGTCTATAAATCAATACATAATTCTTATATAGAATCTCTATGTTTGGCATCCCATCTGGCCTATGTTGTCTCTATTCTAGTCTAAACCCATGGCCAAATCTGCTAATATAGAGTAGCCATCTTAGTCTCAACAGCATGTAACCTCTTATCAATGACTCTCTAATTATCCACTAAGATCTATAAGAACTCATGAGATACCAAAGTAATACTTGTAGTAGAAGCTGTAGTGAACGAGCGAGGGGGCAATGAAGAAGCACCCATTGGCTCTAAACTTGGATATCAAGGCTGATGAAGGCTGGTGTCCCCTTGCCCACTCAAATTTGAGGCCTCTCTCTGCTCCCCTTTATTAAGATCAATACTAACTCTCACATCACCACCATAAAAATTGCTAGGATCTATGGAAACTATAGGGCCGTTATACTAGACCTGAGTTACTATTGCAGTCTCACTAGTTCAAATAGGAAGGTCTGGTCATTCCAGATCCTTCATAATCTTTGTCTATGAAGTGGCTATCATAAGTAATCCATTATCGACTCCCTGTAGCTCTAGTACACCTACCTCATCACACAATCTTAAATAAGGAATGAGAATGGCATATTCATCGCCTCCCTAAAAGATCTATCATGGATCTCATGCCAAAGAATGGCTGCAATGTCAATATCATAGTCGGCCATGAAACTAGCAATCGGGGCGGCTCCCTCCCAAATCAACACATTATTTGAAGCAGTCAAGAATAGTCAATATCTAATGACCAACAACCAAAATATGGAAGCAAAAGTCAATAAAACCTTCTTTATTATACCACGTCCCTCGATCCATAGGGTCTCATCACCCAAAAGTGAAATATAGCTAGCTATTCACCTAGCCATCTTAACTGTCTCATCTATGCTCAACCTCCATCGTCATTTGTCTATCACGTGCGACTCTTAGTCTATAGTCAGTGGAAGAGATATAGTCTGCACAAAATGTGACCTGGTTGATAATCTCTGCTGAAAACTTCTTTATTCAAAGAAATATCCTTTCCTGCACTCACTCTTCCCAGAATTTTTATCTTGGTAATTCTATTCGCTATTTGACTTTTCTTGATCTTGCAAATCCTCTCCTTTCTGCTTTCTAAGGAATGTCACACCTATATATTTATGAATTCTCTGTTCATGAAGCCTGACCCCTCTCACAAGGGTCAGATCAAGCTATGGTTGCTCTATTTGTCTCATTAGGCCTAGAAATTTGTTCATTAGAAGAACTATTGTGGCACAATATGATGCATAAAACTCTTATACTAAATCTAGGCTATATGAACCAAGTGGCCTAATTATCTACTCTAACTGATAATGATTAAAGAAAAGAAGCAATAGTGGTACTCTACTCATCCCAGATAGATCAATCCTACGCTACCAAAAAGTAATCCTCTGTGGTCTGCTAGTCTCTAAGATATTACTATCAATATCATATATCATCCGTATACCCTACACGCACCACCTTGGGTTTTCATCATATAGTGGTGCCTCCGAGGCATGTTTGGGCTAGTAGAACTCTGTCCCTACTATGTTGATGCCTAATTATCTATATCACTCATCTCAAGGGAAGCCTTCTCTGTACCCTCCTCAGACTAGGGTACAACAGACAACTATGCATGATCTGTGGAACCCTCCTCAGATTAGAGTACCACTGATGACTCATCTTGCTCTGTTCCCTTGGATGAATCATGGTACTCCTCCTCAGATTGGGGATCCTAAGCTATGTACTATAAAGCTTGCTCAAAATCTGCCTCCTCCTAATCATTATCATTACTCGATAAGAGAGAATATGGAGGTGATCTCCGTGCTGACTTCATACTCGGTTAGTCTATAACTGTCTAGATAGCATAGACAACCTGAATAGCCTTAGCCTGAGATCTAGGCTGAGTAAAGGTTGTCCTTCTGCCCCATTATAAGTGCTCAGGTAGCGGCTACCCCATCGTGCCTAAAATAATAGTGCCAGCTACCTGGCACACCCGCTCTCTAATAACTCTGTGTGTCAACCTCTCAATAACTTCTCTATGTCATTTAATCGGGTATTCGCCATCGAACCACTAGGCTCTGGGGACTCATACTATATACTCGATATACCAACCTTCTTCTTAGAATCTTTTGGTGCCATATGTACCTGAGAAACTAGTTGTTAATTTCCAACAAAAAAGAGGGATTTCAAAAGTTCAAAAAAAAACTCCAAATTCAAAAAGTTTTATCAAGTCCAATGTGTACTCATAAATAAATAATCATGACTTGCAATGCAAGCTAACATACTCAACTTTTGGTATTACTCTACTTGTTCAAGTTCAACTTTAGGGCCTAACGTTAGGCTACTTTAAAACTCCTACATACAATAATGATAGTTTCTATATATTTATCATGGAAATACACATATCAACTTGTTTGTCCAATAATTAAATCAAGATATAACTATAAGGAGCTGAGAATGTTACCTTTTTTTTAGAATTCGAAAGTGAACAATGAAGA
The DNA here is from genome assembly GCA_030864215.1 of Capsicum pubescens. Taxonomy (NCBI): domain Eukaryota; kingdom Viridiplantae; phylum Streptophyta; class Magnoliopsida; order Solanales; family Solanaceae; genus Capsicum; species Capsicum pubescens. Next base: position 204,647,629 of record CM061540.1, read on the forward strand.
AAAAGAGCAAACCCCAAATTTGAACTTGTTTTTAGTATGTTAGGACAAGTTGCTACCTCAATTAAGTTTCAGTTTAGCCTTTTTCTAAGTGTGGGGTTAATTTAGGCTTTGAGAGAAAAGTTTGAATTTAGAGAGAAAAGTGTGATTTTGAGGATCAAAATGGGTTAGAATGAGGCAAAATATGATTAAATAGTGAGAGGGACAAATTAGGTCTTAAATAAGCAAAAGTGGGCCCATTATTTTAATTAAAATTCTGGCCTACAAAAGGACCATTTGTGGCAGCCAAATGAGGCCTGCCTGTGGCCGCATGACCTATATGTGGTTCGCGTGTGCTAGGCACATGTGGGCCTGATTTTTTGGGCCAACTTCCTGCTTCCTGGACTTTGTGTTTTAATGTTATTCTATCTTCTTATGGCTCCGTAACTTGAATTTATAGCTTTGAAAGTATGATTATGCGTCAAAATCCAGAACTTGCCATTATTATCCTCAAAATTTCATCTTTTCTTTAATTATCACTCAATATTACCTGCCCCAAGTGACACTTATGACCCTGATGGATTGGTAACAAAGTCCCCTTAGCTAGAAAGTTATTGATTTATCAATACAACTATATTCCGAGAAAGTCTATGAGCTATAAACCTACAAAAGAATAACAAAAGTGAACACTAAAAATAGTGGTTGCCTCCCACACAGCACTTGATTTAATATCGCGGAATGATGTGGCTGTGTTGGTTACTCAAATATCGCCAATAAGCTCATGGACTGCCCTTCATGCAACAATTGATTTAACATTGCGGCACGACGTGTGGACCTTGATTACTCAGAATTTTTCAAGATACCCATAAGAGTGCCCTTCCTGAGTCATAAATACAATCTATCACCAACACCATCCTCGTGTCAGTTGGCTGCATCATTGATTTTCAGATGTTGAATATGGCCTCCTCACCATTGATATTGAACTTCATCTCTCCTTACTCTATATCAATCATCGCTCTACATATGTCCATAAATGGTCTCCCAAACATGATGGGCATCTCAGTGTCAAACTCACAATCCAGAATAACAAAGTCAGTCGAAATGATGAAAATAAATGCCCACAGGCTTCTTCAGCATGCGGTCAGCTATCAATAGTTGCATTGCAGTTGGTTCAGGAGGGTTCAAGCCCAATTTCTTGAATACATCCAATGGCATCAAATTTATACTGGATCCTAAGGTACATAAGGCTATGGTGAATTAAGATGACCTAATAGTGCATGGTATAGTGAATTCTCCAAGATCACTTTTTTTCTGGGCCAGAGACCTAGTGTGACTATAATACAATGGTGCAAACCATCAACATCCTCAACCATAGCCCCTTTTCTTCTTTGTAACCAGTTGTTTCATAAACCTGGAATATCTAAGCATCTGAACCAACGCCTTATGAAGAGGTATGTTCAAGATCAACTCTCTCAACTTCCCAATAAATCACTTGAACTTACCTTCCTCTTTTTTCTACTTTAGTATCGGAGGAAAAGGTGGGGTGGTCTTAGAATTTATTTTATTTCTCGCTCAACAACCTGAACCTTACCTTTGTCCTTACAAATATTGTCATCACAATCTATTGCCTTTTTTGACTCCACAATAGGTATTTCAGGTGTATCATCCACTTTATGCTTTGGTGCTTAGATGAGAGGTAAATTCACCACTCATTGAAGTATAAATTAGCACACACTACTATGCTCTAAAGGTATGAATGAGACTACTTTATGATGTAAATGCACTAATTCCCATATTTTATAGGTACACAGTTGCTGAGATGAAAAGAAGTGGAATGAGAAAAAAAGGGATCAAAGATGGAAGAGAATTGCAAAAGCTGGAAAACCAGTGCAGACTGGGCCTCAAGTATCGTAATCGCGGAGCGACCTCCGTGATAAAGGTAAGTCAAGAAGTAAGTAGGTTGTGATCGCTTGAACAATTCAGCGATCGCAGAGCCCCAATTGCAGTTGATCCACACACAATCGTGGGATAGCGGGATTTTCAGATAGGGGCAAAGTTGTAAAAGTACATAACCAACCCCAAATTCCCATTTAAAATCCCAAAAACCCTTATTCAATGGAGATATCCATTATTCTACAACCTTACCTCCCATCCTTAGTTTAGGGATTTGTAATTTATTAGAGCTCCTTAGTTTAGGGATTTGTAATTTCTTGGAGCTTGGAGCAAAACTTGTACTATTCTTGAGCTAAGAAGATATTAGAGTGACTTTTAAGTGTAGATTTGGCATCACCCATTGAAGATTCATTGGATTCTAAAAGGTGGTTTGCCCTCTTTTTATTTTCTTATGTATAACTTTGATGGAAATATTGATTTATTTATTTTTATTATCATTATGATTTGCTAGATCTACCTCTTGGGATTATGCTAGAATAGGATGCAATTTTGTATGGGTTGTGATATATTTGTTTATATTTTAGTTTGTTGATGATGGGTTCAATTATTGCTTGATTAAATTGGTTGGGATTTGTGGGTGAAATCCCAAAATACCCAAACGGGTTTGATGGATGAAAATCCCAAGCTCTTGAAAGCTTAAACCATCCTTAAAAGAGGGGTTTGGGTGAACTTTAGATACCCCCATCATCCTTGAAAGCGGGATGTGGGAACTAGAACACTAGTAGATAATTTATGGGTATGTCTTGCCAATTTTTCACTATCTTAGACATAAGGGTGATTAGTATGATGGCTATACCATGGGTATCATCCAAGAAATAGGGTTACCCAATTGAGGTATTGGGTGGCTTTAATTGACACACTCGTTAGGTACTCGAAAGTGTCAGTGAGAGACATCTTTGAGGTTTTGTTGAAAAACTAGCCTCAATGAACTTAAATGTCACGACCCGAACCAGGGCCTAGACGTAATGGGTATCCCAAGTCCAACCAGGACCGGGGAGCGCCCCCTTTCCCTAACCCAACCACCTTTCATAGACTTAGATGAGCTGAATTTTGAACATATAACAAGATAGTGTTATTCTTCACATCAAGAATTTGGGATAGCATCACGTCGTGACCTACCCAACCGAGTCTAACACTAACAAACCCAACCGTCCATACAATGACAAACCAAAGAGAATATCGAAACATAATATAATAATCAATTCCAAAATATAATACGATGGAGTAGTAAAAAATTATGTCTGATGATGCTAGCCTCCCCACTTATTTCAATGCCAAGGCGGACACCAATACGGATCCCGCACATACCAACCCCCAGAAGTACCACAAAGCCTTTATTCAAATAATACAAATATCTAGTTGGGACATGCCCTCAACAATGGACAAAACTAATAACCAAAATGAAAGCAAAATGTCTAAGAATGTCCATATCATGAAATAGAGCATTCCGAAAATATGGAAGCTCACCACTTCAATCCAAATGTTGTCCCCGAGTCAAAAACTATGTAGGAGGAGTTTAACGGCCGGTTCTTGCATAGCGTGGGTATATAGACACCAGTAGATGGGTTAGTGAGTGACCGCAAGCATGTATCTCAGGATAAGGATAAAGAAATGACATTTAAACAACCAAATGAAACCATCCATTAAGCATACAACCATATATATATTAAGAGCTGGGAAAGGGAATCCGTGTTTAGAATGCATTTAAAACCTTTTACTTAGGCTGTGTAACATTGCCGTTTAACCATACCCATGGGTCGTATAGGTTCAGCTCTTCCTGCTGAATGAGTCCCAATGCGTGTAGCTGCACAACCAGGAAATATCCCACGAGATGACTAGTACATACCTCGAATATAAAATGTGACACTTGCACGAGGCCATCAAAGACCCCTCATATCAGCAAATATAAGTTTCCAGTTTTGGTCTCTCTAGAACCTCCACCTTCCACGGCTTAGTTACATATCCCGCCATTAATGCCCAAATTAAAACAATGCCCAACCCAATCCAATAACTATTTATTAACCAAGGTCATTTATTAGTGGTATCGTCATACCAACCATACTTGAAAGATTTCTCCATAGCCAAACCATTTAGGTTAAGTGGACTCTCAAGTGCCCTATCTGTTTACCATATTAACCTCGGGAGACTTTCGTGTACTCCACAAGCAAAACCAATAAGCCTTTAACCTTTGTAAACCATTTAAGTCATTTTTAGTTTTATGCATAAGTTGAAAACAAGCAAGAGTTCCATTTAAAGAAGTTTATGCAATGAACATGTCTTTATAAGCATTTTATCAAACACCTTGGGGGTATAATTTAACCAAAACGAATTACAAAGACCATTAAACCATTACCATGCAATCCAATTTCCGAAAATCACCATTAATGGATATAAAAGGATAATTAAACCATAGGGAACCATAACAAAGCCATTATAAAAAAGACCCCAATTTATAGTTGGAAACAACAAACCATGCAACATTGAAACCATGAAAAAAACCATAAAATTCATGCCTTTTTAGAAATAAGAAGTAGGGAAGAGACACATTCCTTAAACCCAGAAAGATGATGAAAGAAAATCACCAAAGCAAACCCCAAAGCAAGCCCCAAATTAAAACCCTCACTCTCTTGCTACAAAAGCTCTTGAGAGAATTGTTGAATGTATAACAATTTTCTGTGTGTTAACAAATAGAATAATAGGGTAAATAACCTCCTACGTGTATTAGAAGCTATGGGTCATAACTAGGGTAAGTAGGGAAATATCATGAATACCCCCACTTAAGTCCTTTAAAAACCCGTCATAGGGATACGACTCACTCTCTTACAAGTCGTACCCTTCCTTACGACTGGTTCTCACCAGTCGTACCCAAGCCTTCAGCTTAAATTAGATATTGTCTAGTATATGACTCATCCAACCAAGTCGTAACCTCATCATATGATCCATACTCGTGATCCGTATCTCTGGCGGAATGAATTACCCAAAGGATCAAACACTACCCACCATGCGAGTAATAGATACGACTCGTATCCAACCCTTACGAGTCATACCCTTAATTCGTGACCATTAAAGTGATCAAAATCAGCCCACCAACTAACACTGGTCATCTTATGATAGGACCATACCACTCGCACCCCAGCATACGACTCGTATCCATGAGTCGTATTGGGTCCGAAGAATGGTTTTCAAGGAAAAATTTCTAAGGCCAAAACCCAGGATGGAACATTCTCCCCCCTAGGAACATTCATCCCCGAATGACGGGACAAGGTAGAGGTAACCACACACAGATTCATTTTCATTATCAAACATCCCTTTAATAAAGTTTTAAAACAAAGAGGCAAAGATATTAATCTTTCCTTTAACAAACATAAAAAATAAAGATATGTTCAAGAACACATACCTTCCGTATGAATACTAGGAGTAGAAAACAAATGTGAATACTTAGGATTCATGTCCTCTTCCGCTTCCCACTTAGCTTCTTCTACCTTATGGTTCTACCACAGAACCTGAACCGAAGACATATCATTGGTCTACAACTGATGAACTTGCCTATCCAATATCTCAATCGGGACCTCTTCATAAAACAGAGAATGTAAAATATCCAACCTTTATAGAGGAACGACCAAAGAAGGATCACCAACACACTTCCTCAACATGGAAACATGAAAGACCAGATAAACCAAGCCCAAATTCGCAGGCAACTCCAATTCATAACAAACATTGTCCACTCTCCACAAAATCCAATAATGAATAATAAATTGAGGATTAAGCTTCCCTTTCTTGTCGAACCGCACTACTCCCTTCATGGGAGGAACCTTTAGGAACACCCTGTCCCCAACTTCAAACTCTAAGCCTCTACGTCTAATATCTGCATAGGACTTTTGGCGACTCTGAGCATCCTTAAGCCTATCCCTAATCACCTTCACCTTCTTCATATCTTTATAGACCAAATAAAGACCAAACATAACCGCCTCACCAAACATAAACCATCTAATAGGATATCTATATATCCTACCATAGAATGCCTCGAAATGAGCCATACCCATACTAGAATGATAGCTATTATTGTAAGCAAACTCAACCAAAGGTTGATTCTCAACCCAACTTCAACCATAATCAATCACACATACTCGAAGCATATCCTCAAATGTTTGAATAGTTCTCTCTGCTTGTCCATCTAATTGCGGATGGAAAGAAGTACTTAAACCAACCTTCGTCCCCAATCCCTTTTATAAAAACTGCCAAAAATAAGAAGTAAACTGCGAACCACAATCAAAAATAATAGAAATAGGCACCCCATGCAGCTTCACAATCTCTAAAAGATACAACTTCACATAATCTTCCACCAAAAAGATACTCTTTTACAACAAAAACTGAGCAGACTTGGTTATCCTATCCATGATGACCTAAAGAAAATTAAAATTATTCTGAGACTGAAGAAGATCAGTAACAAAATCCATATTGACCATCTCCCACTTCCATTCAGGAAACTCTATTTCTTGATGTAACTCACCAAGCCTCATGTGCTCAACTTTAACCTATTGACACACCATACACTTAGTTATGAAATTAACCACATCCATCTTCATACCATTCCACCAATAGATTTTCTTAAGATCATGATACAACTTTGTTTAATCAGGATGGAAAACCTAGCACGACTCATGCGCCTCAGCCAAAATCCTTTGATGCAACCCGTCGACATTCAGAACACACAACCTTTCTTGGTACCGCAAAGTACCATCACAACTAATCTCAAACACCACCATCTTTTTCCCAACAATATCACTCTTTATTTTCATCAACACCGGATCCAACAATTGTTTTTTCTTAATCTCTGCACCAAGAGACGTTCAAACTACTTCTTGCACCATCACACCACCATCTTTAGAATCCAAGAGACAAACTCCAAGATTAGCCAAGAGGGGAATATCCTTTACCAATTCCCGCTTGCCTTTCTCCACATGAGCCAAACACCCTATAGACAACCTTCTAAGAGTATCGGCAACCACATTAGCCTTACCTAGGTGGTAGTGAAGACTCATATCATAATCTTTGAGAATATCAAGCCATGTCCTTTGACTAATATTAAACTCCTTCTGCGTGAATACATACTGAAGACTCTTATGATTAGAAAAGATATCCACGTGAACACCATATAGATAATGCCTCCATATTTTCAAAGCAAACACAACCGCCAACAGCTCCAAATCATGAGTAGGATAATTTCTCTAATCCTTTAACTACCTGGAAGCATAGGCAATCACCTTCCCATGTTACATAAAAACACAACTAAGACCTACCCGAGATACATCACAATAAACCATATACCCATCATCGCCTTCTGGCAAAGTCAAAATTGGAGCCGACGTCAACCTCTCATTCAATTTCTCAAAACTATCCTCACAAACATTTAACAAAGAAAACTTAACCTTTTTCTAAGTTAACTTAGTCAAATGAGCAACTATCGATGAGAAGCTTTCCACGAACAACCTATAATACCCGGCTAAACCCAAGAAGCTCCAAACATCAAATGGAGTCGTAGGCCTTGGCCACCCCTTCACCGTAGAAACCTTTTGAGGATCAACCATTATATCCTCATGAAAAATAATGTGACACAATAAAGTCACAACATTCTACAAAAACTAACACTTAGAGAACTTGGCAAACAACTATTATTCCCTTAAGGTCTGCAACACCACATGGATGTGATTATCATGATACACCTCACTCTGCAAAACACCAGAATGTCATCAATATACACAATGACAAAGAGATCCAAATACTACCTAAACACCCGGTTCATTAAATCCATAAATGTCACTGGAGCATTTATCAATCCAAATGACATCACCAAGAACTCAAAATGCCCATATCGAGTATGAATAGCCATATTAGGTATATCCACCTTCTTAATCTTAAGTTGATGGTACCAGACCAAGATCTATCTTGGAAAAAAAATTGGCACCCTCCAACTGATAAAACAGATCATCTATCCTGGGAGAGGATACTTATTCTTGATTATTACCTTATTCAACTTCCTGTAGTTAATGTACATTTGAAAGAAACTATTCTTTTTACGCATGAAAAACACTGGTGCACCCCACGGAGAAACACTAGAAAGAATAAACCCCTTATACAAAAGATCCTTAATTTGCTCCTTGAGTTTTCTTAACTCAATCGGAGCCATTCTATATAGAGGAATAGATATTAGACGAGTGTCCGAAAGAAAATTAATACCAAAATCTATTTCTCTATCTGGAGGAACACCAAGGAGATTATCCAAAAAGACCTTTGGAAACTCATTAACTACCAAAATTGACTTCAAAGAATGACCTTCTGAGTTAGAATCTTTAACCCAAACCAAGTAGTAAAGACACTCTTTAGAGATTAACCTTCGAGCTCTAAGATAGGAAATAAATCATCCCCTAGGATCTAAAGAATAACCCTCCCATTTTATTTTCGACACTTGGAGGAACCTAAATATGACCTTACAAGTCTAATAGTCTAAAGACGCATAACAAGAATGCAACCAATCCATGCCTAAAATCATATCAAAATCTACCATTCCCAACTCAAATAGATCTAGCAAGGTCTGCCTATCACCAACAGATACCACACACCCCTTATAGACCCATTTAGCAATAACCAAGTCTTCTACCAAGGTATAAATAAAAAAAGAATCTAAAATAATTTCTTGATCAAAACTAAAAGACACAGCTATATCAGGAGTCACATAAGAAAGAGTGGAGCCCGAATCAAGCAAATAATATATGTCATGAGAAAAGAGATGTAACGTACCCGTAAAAACATCAGGTGATGCCTTGGTTTCCTATACGGGATGTTAAAGCATTCAACCTTTATCGACCAATACTAGAGCCAGGAGTACTAACTGAAGTAGATACCACAGCACCAGGTGTAGGAACAGAAGATGATGTCATCATAATTTTATTCGCCCTTGTAGCAACCATGTTGACTGGATAATCCTTGAGTTTATGGCCTACCTAACCATAATTAAAGTATTTATATCTACATTCCTCACATAATCGATAATGAGGACCACAGAACCAACAAAAAGCTTATAAAAAATAGACTAGCCTTCGCTCGCTTGAGATTGGGCATCCTGAGCCTGAGAATTATCACCACCTTGGTGATGCCTGTCACCCAAATACTGTGGGTAAGGAGAACTGGTAGCAAAGAAGGAACCAGAACTCTCTCATTTCTTTTTTTGCCATTTGTCACCATCTCTACCATCCTGAGACTGCGTACCTCCCTGATCATAAAATCTACCCCGCTTGCCCTGCCTATCCCTAAATTTCACCAACTTTTACTTCTCATCCTCAACCTGCTGCATATGAATAATCAACCTAGAGATGTCCATATCTCTAATGATCAAAGTAGTCTCGCTCTCTAAAATCAGATCTTTATTCAGCCTAAATAAGAACTTGTTCATTCTCGACCTCATATCAGCCACCAAATCAGTAGCATAACTTGACAACTGATGAAACTTCAAGGCATATTCTTTTACAGACATCCTCTCTAATTTGAGGTTCACAAACTCCTCCATCTTAGCTTTCCTCAATCCTTAAGGAAAGAAATAAACTATGAAGGGATTAGAGAAGGCCTTCCACAACCCTTTCTCTTCCATATCACCCTTATCTCTGTCCCACTCCTCATAACACTGATAAGTAGTACTTTTGAGCTGATAATCTATAAATCTAACTCCCTCCATATTAGAAGGCTAAATAACCTGAAATATCTTTTCTAGTTAATCTAAGAAGCTTTGTGGGTCTTTCTCCACTTTCACTCCCATAAAAGTAGGAGGACCTATCTTCGTAAGCTAACTAACCCTCATGGCCTCAGCAGATAAAGCAATAGCCACACAACACAGGGCTTGAGCAGTGACCATCTGAGCAATAACAAGGAGAGACAGAAGAAACTCCACATTTGTTACATTACCTTAAGGGACCGGATGAGCAGTAGGATGAATAAAAGAAACTCCAACATAATTAGGAATAGGACCATGAGATCGAAGATGTACTCCAGATGTAAGAGGTACCTCTTCAGCATTATCCCTGGATGAGGTAGAAGGATTCCTTTGTGTTCCAGATCTAGGAGGCATGACCTTTTAGAAAAATAACTAAGGAATAGAGAAGATTCTAGGACTTAGAATATCAAGAAAGTGAAACATTCCTAAAAGTATATTAGACTCTTTCTTATGAGTGTGGTGCGCTACACACCTCTAAAAGAGACTTTACTCGACACGGCTTTATGGACTTCTCAGTTGACCATGAACCTAAATCTTTGATACCAACTTTTCACAGCTAGAACCAGCGCCTAGACATAATGGTCATCCCAAGTCTAACTAGGATCGAGGACCGCCCCCTTAACCTAACCCAACCACCTTTCACAACCTTAGATGAGCTGAATTTTAAACATATAACAAGATAGCATTATTGTTCTCATCAAGAATTGAGGATAGGATCATGACCGTGATCGACCCAACCGAGTCTAACCATACCAAACCATATCATCCATCCCATACAAAACTAAAGAAAATAATATAATATAATAATTAATCCTAAAATGTAATACGATGAAATAGTGAGAAATTATGTCTAATGATGCCAGACTCCCCGCTTATTCCAATGACAAGGCCGACACCAATACCGATCCCACCCATACAAACCCCCAAAAGTACCATAAAGCCTTTATCCAAAGAATACAAATATCCAGTATTTATAATGAAACCAAAATATCTAAGAATGTCCATATTATGAAATGGAGCCTGCCAGAAAAATAGAGCTCACACTTCAAATATTATCCTTGAGTCAATCACTATGTAGGAGGGGTCGAACGGTTGGTTCTTACATAGCGTAGGTATACAAGCACTATAGATGGGTTAGCGAGTGGCCGCTATCATGTATCTTAGGATAAGTATAAAGTAATTCCATTTAAACAACCAAGTAAAATAATCCATTATGCATAAAACCATACTTATATATAAGTGTCGAGAAAGGGAATTCGTGATTAGCATGCATTTAGAACCTTTTACCTAGGCAATGTAACCTTATCGTTTAACACACCCAAGGGCCATATGGCTTCAACTCCCCTTGTTGAAAGAGTCCCAGTACGTGTAGCCATATGACCAGGAAATATCCCATGGGATGACAGTACATCTCTCCAATATAAAATTTGACACTCATATGTGTCCCTCAAACACCCCTCATATTGGCAAATATGAGTTTCCATTTTTGGTCCCCCTGGAACCTCCACCTTCCACGACTTAGTTACACATCCCTCCATTAATACCCAAATTAAAATCATGTCCAAACCAATACAATTACCATTTATTAACCAAGGTCATTTATTAGTGGTATCATTATACCAACCATACTCAAAATATTTCTCCATACCAAACCATTTGGGTTAAGGGGACTCACAAGTGCCCTATTTGTTTACCATATTAACCTCTTGGGAGACTTACATGTACTCCACAAGCTAAAACAATAAGACTTTAACCTTTTTAAACCATTTATACCATTTGTAGTGTCATGCATAAGTTGAAAATAAGCAAGAGTTCTATTTAAAAAAGTTAATGCAATGAAAATATCTTTATAAGCATTTTATCAAACACCCTGGGGTATAATATAACTAAAACCAATTCCAAAGACCATTAAACCATTACCATGCAACCCAATTGCCCAAAACCACCATTACTACATATAAAAGCATAATTAAAAAATAGGGAACCATAACCAACCCATTATAAACAAAACCCCTAATTTATAGTTGGAAACCATAAACTATGCAGAATTGAAATCGTGAAAACAACCATAAAATTCATGCCTTTTTGAAATAAGAAGTAGGTAAGATACACATGCCTTAAACCGGGAAAGATAAGGGAAGAAAATCACCAAAGCAATCCCCAAATTAAAACCCTAGTTTTCTTGCCCCAAAAGCTCTTGAGAGAATTTTTGAATGTTTAAGAATAGTTTTCTATACGTTAATGAATAGAATAATAGGTTAAATAACCTCCTGAGTGTATTAGAAGTTGTGGCTTATAACTAGGGTAAGTATGAAAATGTCCAGAATACCCCCACTTAAGTCCCTTAAAAACCTATCACAGGGATACGACTGACCCTCTTACGAGTCATACCCTTTCTTACGATTGTTTCCCACCAGTCATACCCTGGATTTAACCTTGGATCATACACTGTCCAATATACGACTTATCCAACCAAGTGGTAACCTCAGCATATGATCCGTACTCATGATCCGTATCCCTAGAAAAATGAATTACCAAGAGGATCAAACATTGCCCACCATATGAGTCACCAATATGACTAATATCTAAGATTTATGAATCATACCCTATAGTCATGGCCATTTAAGTGATTAAAACCATCCCACCAACTAACACTGGTCAACTTATGATAGGACTATACCATTCGTACCCCAACATACGGCTTTTATCCATGAGTCATATTGGGTCCGAAGAAAGGTTTTTAAGGAAAAATTTCTAAGGATAAAACCCAGGATGTTATATAGACCTAGCCTACCACATCATCAATTATTTGAATTTGTATCAAACTTTATAATCCCAAGCATAATTTGCCCCTAGGAAAGCATATTCCCAATATCCATTTAAATTTATTATACTCTAATTATTCTTAGTCTCAAGTTTATCCTTTAAATACCCAAGAATTATTTTCACATTTGACAAGATTGTAAACCCCCCAAACCATTTTGTACCATAGGTTTGAACTTAGCAAGTAACTTTTTTTCAAATTTACTCAATCGTCACTCTCATTGTTCCTCGTGGATTCAACTCCGATACTTAGTTTGGTAAATATATTAATAATGACCGGCTTGAACTTAAATTGATGTGTAAGTTGAGTGTTATCAAAAATGGCATTGTTGTCGGAAAATAATTTGGCGTATTGAGTTAGTTTAAAATTTTAGCCTATTTGCTTTGATTCAAACTTGTAAATATTTTCTTGTGATTTTTTTTTGTTTCTTGTCTTAGGTAGGTTTTTATTTTTATTTGTTTTTCACTATGGTATCATGGAATGAATGTGAGTTTAGTGGTTAGAGATCCTTTGTGATAGTCCATGTCCTTATTGTAATGGACTCCACTTTTGGCAAGATTATAGATATACTCCCCGGAGAGAATGTGTGTACCATCTCAATTTTATAGGGCGTATGGTTGTACTTTATGTGATGGTCAAGATGGACATTGGAGTGATTTTCAAAATTTCCCCTCCCCCATTATTCTAACCCAATTGCTAGTTCTTCTTAAGCTTTTAATATTTCTTATGATAAATAAAAGAAAGAATGAAACACCGGAAATAGTGGTGTTGAAGCAATGCTTCCACTTATCTTGGATTGGGTGTAATCAATAAGGGTAATATACATCTCATACATCAATCCATGGGGGCATGTAACGAGGAAATTAAGAAGATAAAAGACATGGGCATGGAGGTTAATCATACAAATACTACGACTAGGCCCATGTTTCTAAATGCGCTTGACACTAAAGAATCCTTGGTGATTTCCCAACCAAATGAACCAAACACGAGAGAGGACTAAAAGAATGCAACTCCAAAATTAAGAAAAAGGCCCTGTTCTATCCACTTTTCAATATTATGTTTGGTGGATTTGATTAAAGTCAATACACCCAAGCAAGTGGTGAATATTGGGGAGAAGGAGCAATTTTCTTATATTTTGGAGTTTGACCTTCCAAATGGGCATTATAAAGCCCCAATTTTGAAGGAGAAGAAGCTTAAAGACCGATATCTAAGTAGTGGCCTTCTAATACTTTCACAGATGCATAAAGAGCCTGTAATACCCCGCATTTCCTTAGCATAAATTAAGTCCAAATACATGAGTATTCATATATAAAAATTTTGAAATACTCATTATTTTTTAGTTTAGAGCCTTCCATTATTTAGGAAATTCAATTATCTTTCCAATGATATAAAATTCTGCCAAATCCAATAACCGGGTAAGAAGTTATGGAGATTTTAAGTTTTAGTATCAAAACCCTATAATTTTAACCTTTAGCATGCTGCGGAGCAGGCCAATCTCCCCTTTGAAAGAGTCCAGTAAAGTCCGTGAACCTGGCACATCGAGCCATAGGTTAACTTTACATTTGTCCATTTCTAGTGTTGAAATGCTATACCACCATGTCGCGGTGAACTTCCAGGTCCCAATCAGTGAAGGACCGAGATTTCCCCGTGTTGCACCACAGACCAGTTTACCAGTTTTCCGATTACAGTGATACGGCGCGATAGCGGCGCATCGTACCAGCCCAGAAAATTAAGATTTTTAGTCTGTTTCGAGTTTTAATTCCAAGGGATTTTAAGTACTTTTTCCTTGTCCCAGTCAGCCCCAAACACGAAATTATGTCCTTAATAACTTAATTAGTCATTATTCTAATCAATTTTTCCCCAAAAGCATGAACACTCTCTAAAGAAGAAAAACCCTAACCTTCAAGATTCAAGGTCAAATCTAAAGAACTCTCCATCAATTTTCCAAATTCATCATCCCAGGTATGTTAGATGTTCATCCATGGTTCCCTTTCATCCATGGAGCCCAAGTAACCTATTTTAATCACCAAGTTATAATCTTTCAAGTTATTATGTTTTAAATTATGATTTCATCCATGAATCTCCATGTACTATTGATTTTATATCATGTTACCATGAAATTAGTGTTATTATTCAATCCTCCATGTTTTAATATTATTATTTATTGAATTAAACCATGATTTAATGTTATTATGATGAATTCATGCTATACCTACAAATTGCATGACATTTCTATGATTGTTTTAAACCATGAACTACAAATGTTTTATAAAATGCCTACAAGAGTGATTTATTTAATAAGAACCTTCATATTTTGGCCTTCAAGCTTTAGTGTCTTTTCAGTATTGTTGTTTTGAGTCCTAGGGGTATTGAATACACTAAAACCATAGTTTTTTATTTAGTCTAGTTTCAGTAAATTAAAGAATAGTCTTCAGATTATATTATGAGCATTATCAGAATAGTCAGATATTAGTCATTCAACTCAGAATAGTCTAGTATCTCAGTGTCTTTTAGTTTGGAGTAGGATTTAGCACCGAGCGAGTGCAAGGATGGAGACTTCCTCGTTAGATAGGCAAAGTCGTTAGTAGAAGTCCTTATACTCTTAAACTATGTAGCTAGCATAGGTTATGAGTAGTCACCCATCAGATTAGGCTTGACTATCTCGCAGGGGTCACCCGTCAGTTCAGCCTTGACACCCTTAGTCCTTTGGACATAATATTAGTTTAGTGGATCCACAAAGCAATTATTAGTACCCGTGGCACGGTATTAACACCCTTCTAACTAGGGTTATAGGATGGACCCCGATTATCTTAAATTAGGGAATGTCGATTAGATAATACCTCTCACAGTCTCAGATATAGTCTCAATTACAGTCTCAACTCAATTTTACAGTCTTAGTGTTGTTTGACCGAAGTATACAAATTTTAGTTATTTTAGTATTTTAGTTTACAGATGTTACTCAGTTCATGTTATATGCTTGGTCATGCATCCTCAGTATTTATAGATGTTTATGCATTTTCAATATCTACAGATTCCATGCTCTCTACTTAGTACTCCATGCTTTACATATATTTCCAGTTAATTATTAGTTATGTTCATGAAATCATGCATACCAGCCTACCTCATTTAGCATACCAGTATATTCAAAGTATTTATTGCATACCTTTCTTTTATGCTATGATATATCATATCATAGGTGTTGACGCTCAGTTCTCAAATCATACTTAGTCCCTAAGATCATCAGTAGTACAGTAGCAGTGGTGATTTCTCATCATCTGAGGACAGATTATATTACTTCATATATTTATCTCAGTAGTTAGTAGAGTTAGTTAGGGCCTGTCCCATCTACTCACAGTATTAAGTTTTAGAGGCTTTTCAGACACTACAGTTAGATATTCAAATTATTCATATTTCAGTATTATGCCAGATTCATAATTCAGGAGTTGTTTCATTATTAAAACTTTGTGTATTTTAGTTATTCTTCCGTATCCATGATTATATTATTAAATGTTCATATCATGTACCAGCTCATGGGTTAGTTTGTGGTTCCTCAAGATCCTAAGCACCATGCAATGACTAGGGGTTAGTCTTGGGTCATTACAAACTTGGTATCAAAGCCTAAGGTTTTAAAGTGTCCTAGGAAGTCTGAATGTCATGTCAGGAAGAGTCTTGTGCATGGGTGTGTAGCGCTCCACACTTATGGACGAGAGGCTACAAGGCGTTTAGGAAAAAATTTTCCTTCTTTCAAGTATTCATGTCGTGCGATTGAGCATAAGCTCAGGTTAAACTCTCAGTCTAATCCATTTCCTCCTTCCGTTTATAGAACATGCCTTCTAAAAAGAATGAAAGAAGACCAAGAACTCAGCCAGCCCCTTATCCCATCCAGGCAGATCCTCTGGACAAGCATGTCTCTCATGCAGAATTCAGAGTTGTGTTCACTACTCTAGCAAACTCTGTAGCAGCACAAAATGAATGGCCAACTATTGTTCCATCCAACCCAGTAGTTAATACTACTGCAACCAGAATTTGGTATTTTACCCAGATAAATCCTCCTTCTTTCATGGGATCCAAGTTTGAAGAGGATCCACAGGAATTCGTAGCTATTGTTTAGAAGGTAACGGATACTATGGGGGTGACATCTAGTCAGAGTGCCGAGTTGGCTGCATATCAATTCCAGAATATAGCCCATACTTGGTTTAAGCAGTGAAAGGTTGATAGGGGTGTAAATGCAGGGCCTATAGTATGGGAAGAGTTTGCCACAGCTTTCTTAAACAAATTCTTTCCATTGGAGTTGAGAGAGGCCAAAGTGTTATAGTTCATTAATTTGAGGCAAGGCAGAATGAGTGTGAGGGAGTATTCTCTCAAGTTCACTCAGTTAACTAGATATGCTCCTCATGTGGTAGCTGACAGTAGGTCCAAGATATGTAAGTTTATATCTGGCATATCTGATAGTTTGGTCAAGGAGTGTAGGACCGCAATGCTAATTAGTGAGATGGATTTATCTAGGTTGATGGTCCATTCTCAAAAGATAAAGGAGAAAAATATTAAGGAGAGGGAGAAAGGGAACAAGAGAGCTAGGATGGGTAGTTTTAATTTCAATCAGCTAAAGTTAGAAGGTGGTAACTGTCCTCAGTTTCATCAAAGATCTTCAGCCCTAGCACCCTCTTCAGCCAGTGCTCCAGTACCCAAATTTAGAAACAACAATAGGGATAGGGCACCAGGCTCTAAGTCCCAAGTATGTGTTAGCAGTTCTCGTATGAATTCTTTATGTTAGAAATATGATAGACACCATCAGGGTGAGTATGGAGCGGGTAGTGATATGTGCATCGGGTGTGGCAGGCCATGCCATCGGATTCGAAAGTGTCGGGTAGTAGCTCAGAAGGGTAGAGATGTGCGCCAAAAGGGCCAGTTCCATCCGACCGCCCAACTCAGCATAGTGTCATTTCTAGTGCTACTGGTGGTCATCATCCAAACAGATTATATGCTCTTCAGTCCAGCCAAGATTTGGAAAATTCTCCTGACATAGTTACTGGTACCTAGCAGGTCTTTCACTTATATGTTTATGATTTACTAGACTCTGGAGCTTCTCTTTCATTTGTAACTCCATATATAGCTATCAATTTCGAAGTCAGTCCCAAAAATATAGCAGAGCCCTTTTCAGTGTCTACCCCAGTAGGTGTTTTTGTTGTAGCCAAATAGGTATACAGTAACTGTCCGATTATAATATCTCAGAAAGTTGCCTCAGTTGATCTCATGGAGTTAGAGATGACAAATTTTGATGTCATTCTTGGCATGGATTGGCTCCACTCATGCAATGCCTTAGTTGATTTTAGAAATAGAATAGTTCATTTTTAGTTCCCAAATAAACCAGTCCTTGAATAGAAGGGTAGTACTACAGCTCTTAGGGGTCAGTTGATCTCATACCTTAGAGCCAGAAAGATGATATTGAAGGGGTGTACTTACCATCTTGTTCAAGTTCAAGAATCTAGCTCATAAACTCCTAATCTTGAGTTAGTCTGAGTAGTAAATGAATTCTCAGATGTATTTCTCGAAGATCTGCCCAGAGTTCCTCCTGAAAGGGAAATTGACTTCAAAATAGACCTTCTCCCAGATAGTCAGTCTATATCTATTTTGCCATACTGAATGGCTCCAGTTGAACTCAAAAAATTAAAAGAATAGTTAAAGTATCTCTCAGATAAGGGATTCATCAGGCCCAACGTCTCCTCGTAGGGTGCACCTATTCTATTCATGCGTAAGAAAGATGGTTCTCTCAAAATGTGAATTGACTACCGCCAGTTGAAAAAGGTCATAGTAAAGAATAAATATCCACTTCCTACAATCAATGACTTGTTTGACCAACTTTAGGGTGCTAGCTACTTTTCCAAGATAGACCTTAGATTAGGCTATCATCAGCTTAGGGTCAGGGAATGTGACATTTTGAAAATAGCTTTCCAAACTCGGTATGGTTACTTTGAATTTCTATTCATGTTCTTTGGTCTTACCAATGCCCCAGCAGCCTTCATGGACTTGATGAACCGAGTGTTCAAGTAGTACTTGGACATGTTTGTCATAGACTTCATTGATGACATTCTTGTTTACTCCCGTAGTGAAAATGAGTATGTAGACCATCTCTGAATAGAGCTTCAGACTCTTTGAGCTCATCATTTGTTCGCTAAATTTAGTAAGTGTGAATTCTAGCTAAGATCAGTATCTTTCTTTGGCCATATTATTTCTTGTGATGGCATTAGAGTCGATTCTCAAAAGACCAAGGCGGTGAGAACCTATCCTAGACCCATCTCTCCATCAGATATCAGGAGTTTCATTTTGTACTGTGATGCATCCAGAGTAGGTTTGGGTTGTGTCCTTATGCAGAGAGGTAAGTTCATAGCCTATGCCTCCAGACAGCTTAAGCATTATGAGAAGAATTATCCTACTCATGATCTCGAGTTAGCAGCTGTAGTGTTTGCCTTAAATATTTAGAGATATTACTTGTATGGGGTGCATGTAGATGCGTTGACAGATCACAAAATCCTTCAGTATGTGTGTTCTCTCAGAAAGATTTGAATCTGCATCAGAGAAGGTGCTTAGAGTTATTGAAGGATTATAACATGAGTGTTATATATCATCAGGCAACGCCAATATAGTGGATGATGCTCTCAGTAGATTGTCTATAGGCAGTGTTACTCATGTTGAGGATGGTACGAAGAGGTTAGCTCAGGAAGTTCATCAGCTTTCCCAACTAGGTATCCGCTTAGTCTACTCAGCAGAGGGTAGTGTATGGGTGTAGAGAAATGCCGAATTATCTCTAGTTTTTGAGGTGAAGGAAAAGTAAGATACCAGTCTAGTTAAGTTGAAAGAATTAGTTAGAGATCAGAAGGTGGAGTTTTTCTCCCAAGGGGGAGATAGTGTTTTGCGTTGTCAGGGTAGATTATGTGTGCCTGGTGTAGATAAATTGAGGCAACAAATTCTTGTAGAAGCGCATGGTGCGCGTTACTCTATTCATCCTAAGACCACTAAGATGTACTGTGAATTGCGGGATATCTATTGGTGAAGTGGGATAAAGAGAGAAATTGCAAAATTTGTAGCTAAGTTCTCTACATGACAGCAAGTTAAAATTGAGCACCAGAAGCCTAGTGGGTCCATAGAGGAGTTCAATATTCCCATTTGGAAATGGGAGGAAGTGAACATGGACTTTATGACAGGTTTTCCTCATACCCATATTCAGCATGATTCTATTTGGGTTATTGTAGATAGGATGACCAAAGCAGCTCATTTCTTGCCAGTCTATACCTCTTTTTAGCTGAGGATTATGCCAAAATCTATCTTAGAGAGTTAGTTAGGTTGTACGATTTTTCCTTGTCTATTATCTCAGACAGAGGTACCCAGTTTACCTCTCATTTCTGGAAACCATTCAAAAAGGGTATTGGTACCTAAGTCCAACTCAGTACAGCTTTCCACCCTTAAATAGACTGTCAAGCAGAAAGGACCATTCATACTCTTGAGAATATGCTAAGAGCATACATTGTTCATTTTAAATATAGTTGGGATAACCACTTGCCTTTGATTGAATTTGCATATAATAACAGTTATCATTCCAGTATTCGTATGGCTCCATTTGAGGATATCTATGGTAGAAGATGTAGATCTCTAATTTTTTGTTTTGAAGTAGGTGAGGCTGCAGTAGTAGGGCTTGACTTGGTGTTTGATGCGTTAGAGAAGGTTTAGTTGATCAGAGAAAGGATTAGGGCTACCCAGAGTCAACAGAAATCGTATGCAGACATGAGAAATAAGGATCTCAAGTTTAAGTTTGGTGACTTTGTGTACTTAAAAATATCTCCCATGAAAGGAGTGAAGAAATTCAGCAAGAAAGGGAAACTCAGTCCCTGATATGTCGATCCCTTCAGAATTCTCAATTATTTCAGAAAGGGAGCTTACGAGGTTGAGTTGCCTTTAGATTTTGCCTCAGTACACCCAGTGATCCATGTCTCATTGTTGAAAAATTTTATTGGTGATCCAACTATAGTTGTTCCCTTAGAAAGTGTAGATATATAAAACAGTGTTTCCTTTAAGGAAGTTCCAGTCAAAATTCTTGATCATCAAGTTTGCAGACTAAGGAACAAAGAAGTTCCACTAGTCAACATTCTTTGGCGAAATCAGTCCGTTGAGGGAGCCACTTGGGAAGCAAAACCATATATGCGGACTAAGTACCCTCACTGTTTCTCCGTAAATCCAGATTCAGTATAAGATACCAATCTTCTTAAGATTTTCTTTTCTCTGTCATGCTCAGTTTCAGTCGTACATTATGTTTATGTGAGTCGTGTATTCATGAATCAGTTCAGTCCTGCATTCCATGCATTAGACATTCCTATTTAGTGTGTAAGCTCAGTCCATCAATTTTTCCTCAGTTTAACCAATCTCATTTGAGGACGTATCATCCCAAGGGGGAGATATTGTAATACCCCACATTTCCTTAGCATATCTTAAGTCCCAATACATGTGTATTTGTGTATAAAATTTTCAAAACACGCATTATTGTTTACTTTAGAGCCTGTCATTGCATAGGAAATTCAATTAGCTTTCCAACGATATAAAACTCACCCAAATATGATATCGGATAAGAAGTTATGGAGATTTTAAGTTTCAGTCACAAAACCCCGTCATTTTAACCTTTAGCACATTGCGGAGCAGGCCAATCTTCCATTTGGCAAAGTCCAGTGAAGGTCCGCGATACTGGTGCGCCGCACCATAGGTCAACTTGACATTTGTCCAGTTCCAGTGTTGAAGCATGATACCACCACGCCGCGGTGAACTTCTAGGTCCCAATCAGTGAAGGACCATGATTTCCCCACGTTGCCCCATAAAATAGTTTCTCAGTTGTCCGATTTCAGTGACACGGTGCGGTAGCTCCACGTCGCGCCAGCCTAAAAAATTGGGATTTTCAGTCAGTTTTGAGTTTTAATTCCATAGGCTTTTAAGTACTTTTCCCTTGTCCCAGTCTTCCCGAAACACGAAATTAAGTCCCTAATAACCTAATTGGGCATTATTCTAATCAATTTTTTCCCAAAATCAAGAACATTCTCTCAAGTAGAAAAACCCTAACCTTCAAGAATCAAAGTAAAATCTCCAGAACTCTCCATCAATCCTTCTAAATTCATCATCCCATATATTTTAGATGTTCACCCATGGATACCTTTAATCCATGGAGCCCAAGTAACCTATTTTAATCACCAAGTTATAATCTTTCAAGTTATTATGTTTTAAATTATGATTTCATCCATGAATCTCCATGTACTATTGATTTTATACCATGTTACCATGAAATTATTGTTATTATTCAATCCTTCATGTTTTAATATTATTATTTATTAAATTAAACCATGATTTAATGTTATTATGATGAATTCATGCTATTCCTACAAATTTCATGACATTCCTATGATTGTTTTAAACCATGAGCCTTCATGTTTTAATAAGAGCCTTCATGTTTTGGCCTTCAAGCTTTAGTGTCTTTTTAGTAATGTTGTATTGAGCCTTGGGGGTATTGAATACCCGAAAACCATAGTTTTTTATTTAGTCTAGTATCAGTACATTACACAATAGTCTTCCGATTATATTATGAGCATTATCAGAAGAGTCAGATATCAGTCATTCAACTCAGAACAGTCTAGTATCTCAGTGTCTTTCAGTTGGGAGTAGGATTTAGCACCGAGCAAGTGTAGGGATGGAGACTTCCCCATCAGATAGGCAGAGTTGTTATTAGTAGTCCCTATACTCCAGAACTACATAGCCAGCATAGGATATGAGTAGTCACACGTCAGATTAGGCATAACTATCTCGCAGGGGTCACCCGTCAGTTCAGGCTTGACACCATTAGTCCTTTGGACATTATATCAGTTTAGTGGATCCACACAGCCATTTTTAGTACTCGTGGAATGGTATTAACACCCTTCCAATTGGGGTTACTAGTTGGACCCCGATTAGCTCAAATTGGGGAATGTCGGTTAGATGATACCTCCCACGGTCTCAGATATAGTGTCAGTTACAGTCTTAGTTCAATTATATAGTCTCAGTGTTGGTTTCCCAAAGCATACAGATTTTAGTTATTTTAGTTTATAGATGTTACTTAGTTCATGTTATATGTTTGGTCATGCATCCTCAGTATTTATAGATTTTCATGCATTTTTAGTATCTACAGATTCCATGCTCTCTACTCAGTACTCCATGCGTTACATGCATATCTAGTTAATTATTAGTTCTATTCATAAAGCCATACATACCATCCTGCCTCATTTAGCATACCAATACATTCAAAGTACTGATTGTATGAGTTTCTTTTGCGCTATGATGTATCATAGCATAGGTGCTGATGCTCAGTTCTTGAATCGTACTTAGTCCCTCAGATCTACAGTAGTATAGTAGCAGTGGTGAGTCCTCATCATCCGAGGATAGATTATACTACTTCATGTCTTAATCTCAGTATTTAGTAGAGTTAGTTGGGGCCTATCCCATCAACTCATAATATTTAGTTTTAGAGGTTTTTCAGCCACTACAGTTAGTTATTCAGATTATTTAGATTTCAGTATTATGCCAGATTCATAATTTAGTAGTTGTTTCATTATTAAAACCTTATCGCATTTTAGCTATTCTTCCGCATCCATGATTATATTATTCAGTACTCACAGCAGGTACCAGCTCATGGGTTAGCTCATTGTTCCTCGGGACCGTAAGCACCATGTAATGACTAGGGGGTAGTCTCGGGTCGTTATAGAGCCCACCTGGAAGTTTGATACAAAATTGGGCAAACATTTTAACTCTTTAAAGTGGCATGATCGAGCATGAACCATTGTGCGATTACTTTTTCCCCAAGAGCCTCAGAGATTAACTGATCAAAAGTTGGGAAAAAGATTCAAATCTTCTAAGTGGAGACATACATGAGGATTAAAATGGTGTCATGATGCGGCGTTAAAACAAGCGCTTGTTGGAAGGCAACCCATCATTTTTATGTTTATTTCATTTCTTTTTAAATATGTCATGAAATTTTAATGCTTTGCAGGTGCTTGGGGAAAGCTGAAAGACAAAAACAAAGGAAAACCTAGTTTTGAAGTTTAGTAGCCATGTAGAAAAATAGGGCAAAATAAAGGAGTAGATGGCCTCAGTTACCGCGATCGCAATACCGCAATCGTACCAATCAGGTCACAATCGTTCCTCTATGTCCAGCTTTCAGCATAGTTATCAATGTTGTTTCAGGGAGCCCTTTAATCTTCTTGAGCTTTTATGTTATGTAGTGAGGTCACTTCAAGTCTTATAGTTGGGGGTTGCGGCCCTACCGTTGTGTGTACACATTGGCCTGGAATACTTGAACCTAGTTGATGCGGAGCATGGGAATTTTGTAAAGTCAATTCTTTTTATTTTTACTTTTTATTTCTTATAATAATAGGGTTGGACGATTCTTTCCCTATGATAGATTGAGTGGCATTATTCTAAAGGGAAAAATATCGTGACTGGGTTTTGAGTCATGAATGTGGGGAAAGTCTGAGTAGCCGTATCGTTGAAGATACAAATGCAAGGGAAATTTAAGTACCTATGGCATTTGAGAGTTTGGGATAGTCCTTGTACCAATGGTGAAGTCTGAGTAACCATATGGTTTGCCTTAGAAAAAGCCAAGATGTGAGACGGCGACTTAATATTGACGCTAGCAATAGCAAATCTAGTGTAGTGTAAATGCAAAACGAACCCCTCTCCATTAAAAAAAATTTTAAAATCAAGGGGCATGGACGTGAACAACTTTGTGAAAATGCTTTACCTCTTCTTGTGACTATGAAGTGTTTAGCTTATGAAAGTTGGTTAATACTCCCTTTTGTCCCTAATGGAATGCACAATTGAATATCCTAGTGAAGTTTGCATGTCATGGGTGCCGTGAGCATAATTGGTTGACTCCCATGTTTGTTTGTATAATCTAGAACTTACCCGATTAGTCTTTTAACCTAATAGTGATCATTTCTTGGTTGGTGAAATGACTATAGTCCATCTTTGTGAACACAGGAGCCCACTTTAGCCTAAATATCCTACCCATGCATAAATTATATCCCTAGTCACCTATTTTGATCCTCTAACCTTTCTTTAGCAAACACATTACAAACCTTATCCTATTCAAATGTTATCCCTCTTTTGAAATCGACCTTCCTTGAACTTAAAAATATAACTTGACACCAAAATCCTAAATTAGGGGTAGTAGTGATTAGAAGAGGTAATCTTAGGTCATGGAAAGTAAGTGGATGCCTAAGTGCTAAGCAAAGAAAGCAAAAGCGATAGTAGAAAAATAAAGGAATCAAAAAAAGAAGCAAAGTCATGGATTACAATAGAAACAAATAAAATAAATATTTCTTCAAAAAGATGGGTGAAGAACGATGGAAAAAGTAGACATGTGTGAATTTGGAAAACAAATAAAGTGACCTATGGTCAAAAGATTGGTTGAATAATATGATAGTGATGTATATGTTCAAGGAGGGTGTATTCACTCCATTCATAGATGACTCCATACCCATCCTCCGCCAACCTACATTACAAGATTACAAAGCACTTTGCGATCTCCAACCAAGCATGATCATAGTAGTGGCGATGGAAAATAAGGGCAACTATATGGTATGATACTCATCGCCTGGAGATATTCTTTGTGGAGTGAGTGTAGCACTTATATCCCTTGGTGCATAATAGATAAATTGGTAAGTGAG
This sequence comes from Capsicum pubescens, assembly GCA_030864215.1. Classification (NCBI taxonomy): domain Eukaryota; kingdom Viridiplantae; phylum Streptophyta; class Magnoliopsida; order Solanales; family Solanaceae; genus Capsicum; species Capsicum pubescens. The sequence goes on from CM061540.1 coordinate 204,672,878, forward strand.
ATTTCCTTCTTATGAGGATACATGCAAATAATTCAAGGTGGGTGACATAGTCATGTTCCAAACAAAGAGTCTAAAGGAGTATAGTAGAGTGCTATTGATAGAGAGTCACCTTTAGAGAGTGAGTGATTGTTGCATTATTGTTCTTTGAAGTTTCTTGCATCTTCAAAATTGTGTTTCATGTCAAGGGAAGTGGTGGAAATTGATTCACCCATTCATGAGTGCAAATTGTTGGTGCAAATCAAGTTCAAAGTCATTGTGATCATTTGATAGTGCAAATGTGCTCATAATTGGATTGTCTCATAAAGTAAGAAGTGGTGTTGCTTGAGGACAAGCAAAGGTTTAAGTTGGGGGTGTTGATGACAGGTGAATTCACCACTCATTAAAGTCCAAATTAGTGCACACTACTATGCTCTAAAGGTATGAATGAGACTACTTTATGATGTAAATTCACTAATTCCCATATTCTGCACGTACACATTTGCTGAGATTAAAACAAGCAAAATGAGATGAAAAAGAATCAAAGAGGGAAAAGAAGTGCAAGAGTTATAAAACCTGTGCAGACTGGGTCTCAAGTACTGTAATCATGGAGTGACCTCTGCTATCACAGTAAGTCAAGAAGTCAGCAGGCTATGATCACTTAAAGAATTCACCGATCACGGTGCTGCGATTGAGGACGATCCACATGTGATCGCGGGATAGTAGGATTTTCTGCCAAGGGTAAAGTTATAAAAGTACATAGCCGACCCCAAATTCCCATTTAAATGCTCAAAAACCCTTATTCAATGGGAGATGTCTATCATTCTACAACCCTACCTCCCATCCTTAGTTTAGGGTTTTTGTATTTCTTTGAGCTTAGAGCAAAACATGTACTAATCTTGAGCTAAGAAGATAATAGAGTGACTTTTAAGTGTAGATTTGGCATCACCCATTGGTGATTCATTGGATTCTAAAGTGTGATTTGCCCTTTATTTATTTTCTTATGGATAACTTTGATGGAAATATTGATTTATTTGTGTTAATTATCATTATGATTTACTTGATCTATCTCTTGGGAATATGCTAGAATAGGATGCAATTGTATGGGGTTGTGATATATTTGTGTAAATTTTAGTTTGTTGATGTGGGTTCTATTATTACTTGATTAAATTTGTTGGGATTTATGGGTGAAAGCCCTGAATGCCCAAATGGGTTTGATGGATAAAAATCCCAAGCTCTTGAAAGCTTGGGTGAACTTTAAGAACCCTTAACATTCTTGAAAGATAGATGTGGGAACTCTAGAAATAGTAGACAATTTATGGGTATGTCTTGCAAATTTTTCACTATTTTAGACATAAGGGTGATTAGGAGGATAACTATACCATAGGTATCATCCTAGAAATAAGGATACCCAATTGAGGTATTGGGTGGATTTAATTGATACATTTGTTGGGTATTAGAAAAGGTAAATGAGTTATATTTTTTAGGTTTTGTTGAAAAATTAGCCTCAGAGAACTTAAACCTAGCCTACTACATCATCAACGATTCAAATTTACACCGAAACTTCATGATCCCATACAGAATTTGCCCCTAGGAAAGCATAGTCCCAAGATCCATTTTAACTAATAATACTCTAATTATTCTTAGTCTTAAGTTTGTTATCTAGAAGCCCATGAATTACTTTCAAATTTGATAAGATTGAAAACCCCCAAACCATTTTGTACCATAGGTTTGAACTTAGCAAGCAACTTTTATTTCATATTTACTCAATCGTCACTCACATTGTCCCTCATGGATTTGGCCCCGACTCTTAGTTAGGAAAATATATTGACAACATCATCCTTGTACTTAAATTGACGTGTAAATTGAGTGTTATCATGCTTCCATAGTAGGTAATAGGGGATCCACAGTATTTATACCACTCTCTGTCATAATGGCAAGAACAAGATCATCATTTTTCATATTTTGCATAGCATTGCTTGGAAAGGTACCTGGATGCCTTTGGTTTATTGTTGCTGACATCTGTCAAAATTGTTGTTCCAACGGTTTAATAGCAGTAGCATAAGATTTAACCTTTTGGGTCAACCTTGAAATGTCAGCCTTAATCTCCTTAAGGTTTTTGTCCTGATTTTCTTGACCCTTTACTAGCTTAGTAAACATCTCTTTTATTCTTAATTTTGTATCTCATATTTGAGGGAAAATGTGCCTATCTCCCTTCTCTCTATAGTCATCCTTCTTCCTTTAGTCACCATCTCACTCTCTAATATGGTATTTTCATCTATCATAGTAGATCTGGCCTTGGTTCCCATGCCCCTGGGCTCAGAAACCCGCTAACTAACGATCCAGATAGTCTGATTCCTTGTCTAATTTTGACTTAAAAGATTTGGAAGTTGAAACCTATGCTCCCACTGCATTTACTTTCTCAAAACTTGCTCCTACAAACTACTTTTCTAGTAACCCAAGATCAGTTCTTAGTAGCATAATTTATTGCGCTATTGAATCATCAGCTAATTTTTAGTCACAGGAGGCATCAATAGCATACGATCTAGATCACCTCTCATTCTCCTAAGTTTACCACCCTCAATTAGTGAGCAGGATCTAATCTAGAATCTCTGAAGCTGACCTATGGGGTAGTCTCATAAAGGTACCTCCATAGATGGTGTCTTCCATGCCTCTAAAACTGATGGTCATGGCTCTGTAGAATATCTCTAATAATCTTATCCCTGGAATTTGATTGTTGGGTAACATACTCGGCTCTTTTCTAAACTTGAACCAAGCCTCGTACATGGATTCTAACTATAGCTGCCTGAAATTATAAATCTTGTCCTTAAGATGCAACATCCTGGTTTGGAGGAAAGAACTTATTCAAAAATTACCTACGTAACTCATTCCTTGTAGTGATAGATCTTCTTGGCAATTCCCTTTACCATAAAGTTGTTTCTCTTGTAAATGAGAAGGTGAACAGCCTTAGTCTAATCTCCACCTAATTTACCCCTTGATTGGAAGATCCCAATGAAATTTTCAAGGTGCATATTTGTATCATCTATAGGCTAACCCGCAAATACAAAACTCATATTTAAGAGTTGGATCATTGCGCTCATTATGTCAAACTTAATGCCTAGGGGTAAAATAGGAGAAATAATGGACCCAGTCTCTATTTTCTCAACATACCACAAATCATCTTCATCATCCTAATATGGATGCAAATGTTGATAGGCTAGAATTACCTAAGCACAACCACCTCTAGCTCTATTCTAATTTCCACTAAGTGTTGCTCGATGGTCTGTTCCTTACTCTGCTCAGCTAAATATGCCTTCTGAGCTATGCGCTGGGATTTTTCTTCTCTTCTTTGATTAGCAGCCTATGCTAATAGCACCCATGTTTGCTATTCAACAATGTCCTAAACACCTTCAGGAGGAGAGAGAAGCACATCATCTTTAACACCTTCAGGAATGTCATCTCTTTTTGGTTCTGTCATCCTACTAGGTGTTTGAAAGATCCTCTCTGTATTTGGATTTACTTGAAGTAAGGGATTTCCTCTACTCTATGTTCTATGTATAAATCGGCATATACGCAGCAAGAAACAAAACCAAAAACAAAAGATTACATCCAAAAATTGCAACAACTTTGATTCACAACTCAACATTGTATTCCCGATAATGGGGACAAATTTTGATGATTCCCAAGCTACGCCTTCAATCTAAAGATTATGAGGTATTTGTAAAATATAGTAACCTAATAATGGTTGGGGTTGAATCCCAAGTCAATACGTGGAATCGTTGTTCTGAGCTATTGTAATCAATGGGCAAAACTGGAAAAGTAAATGGGGGGATTTGAGTAGCAATACCAAACTTGTAGTTATTATCAACTTTGGATGTAATAAGTCCTCGGTTAACACAAGGATTGTGTTACCCCTGGATTCTTAACTCCATAGGATTATGTTTTGAGGAACTACCCTGATATCTCACATGCCAATCTGATATGTTATGTACCGTTAACCGTCTTTTGGACTAGCTAACAAATTTCACCCTTTACCTTTTAAGTCTCATGATGTCGCCTTACTAACCCTTATCGTATATCCCAGTTAACTATTACCTTTTAAGTCTCTAGTTATTAGATAAAATCTAATGATCTTATATAGGTAATACCTAGTAGCGTGGATCGATAGTTACACTTCAAATTACCATTTTAGTTATCCTTTCCTGGTCACTACTCCTCTTTTAGAGTGAGTAGAAATAATATAGGTGGGATCCTAACATTTTCAACTGCTAAGATAATTATTGAACTGAATATAATACAATGCATCCATGGGTATTGAATTAGAATAACAATAGCACTTCCCCTACTTTGTCAATCCGCTAGGGTTTCCACAACCTTAGCTAATGGGTTTTAGTTTCTCATTCTTATGAAAAAATCAACAACATTCATGATTGAAAGCATAATATTAAATCACAATAATCACGACTGAAAACCCAAAATATTAACTGAATTAAGCAACCAAAGTCAATATAAGAGAATTCCAACTTTGAAATTTAATCTCAAAATCAAAATATGTTTATAATTATAAAGAGCGTGTAACTTCTTCTAAAAAATACATAAAGGGTATTTATAGTACATGAGGAATCCCTAAAATCAAAGCCCAAATGAAAGAGGACAAAAAAGGATCGGTGGACACTTAACTGTTTCTACATGCAGACTAGCCTTGGGTGCATGTGCCATATGTGGCCTGACCCTTGGCACATATAGATACCTATAAGTGCAAAAAAAATTTCCTTCACCCTCTTATCTTGGGATTTTGGACTTTTGATACTTACCCTACCAACATGTGGTCCACATGTGCTATATGTGGTCCGTATATGGACATAGGTAAGTGCCGGAAGTTTTTTTTCATCTCTTTCACTCTCTGAATCTTCAATTTTGGGAATTACCTTAATCTCCTACTGACAATATACGCTACATTTGGTCCACATGCATACATAGGTAAGTGCTAGGCCTTCCAATACTTGTAACCAAACTTCAAATCTTCAACTTTTATCATAGGCGTTGGTCACGTACATCGGAAAGTATCATGAATACCAAAAATTGGTCAAGTAAAAAGCCAAAAACTCTATTTTTCATTTTTTTCAAGAACTTAGCATCCAAAACTTAGTTTCCTATAGAACATACATAAAACACATCATATCTAACAAAATAACCTTAGAAACTTACATGTTTTCATCGTTTTAAGAGTCAAAAGTGCTATATTTTTATAGCACATCAGTGGGTTATAGTAGGTGCCAACATGACCTTATAATTTGGGTCATGACATTAATATAACCATCAAAACATTTAGCTCATATTGTTTTGACTAAATATGGAGCCCACTCCTATAGTTCCATTTTCATAGAATAAACCCACTCACCCAAAATGAGTCTAAAAGCCTTGAGAATTTAACCAAGGGACCCCTTGGATAAATCAATATTTTGTAGCTGATGGTGGTGTCATAATTCTCATCCAAGGTTGTTTACTATAAGTTTTTGTTTGAAACTAATTCCTTAATAATGATAGCTCCAAAATAGGAAAATGAGCCTAAAAGTCAAACGAACTGCCAATAATCAAACCGACAGTTCCAACAAGTCATAAATAACTTGTAGCCACTGTGGGATGGCTTGAAATAAAATAAATTTGTCATAATCAAGAAAATGACTTGAAGTGTCATTGCAAAAATATTAAAGCTCTCTGTAACTCTTCACTTTTATTGATAGTAGAGGTAGAGAATAGGAGAAGAGATTTACTAAAGAGATTTTAGAAGTTTAACCCTCATCTAATAACTTGACCCTTTATAGGTAAAGTTAATTCGACGCTAAGGACAAAGGTTAATCTATAAATACTTAAAGACCGAAAGAGACTAAAGTGATACTCATCTAATTAGGGTTGAAATAAGTTTAGGTGAACATAACTTGCTAGTTTTGCCAGCAAAGCTCCGGTATAGATCACTAGAACACTAGGCTTATTGTGTTATGAAATCTTAGGGAACACAATTCTAGTACATTCTCATTTATTAATTACAAATAATATTCTCAACAAATTATTATTTTATTTAATATTGCAAGTTTTTACTTGTTACAATAAAACACTCCTTTAAAATCAACTTACTACTAGTTTTAATAATCGTATTAACCAAGTCTCAAGACATATTCCCTGTGGAATCAATCTCAACCTAATTGGGTTATGTATTTGATCAACGGCCATAATATACTTCTTTGTAAGGTGTAATTTAAGTGATATCAGGAATGCACTTCTTGAATGGCTAAATAATGTTTATCATAATTTACTTGTGTAGGACTATAAGACATTATATGATAAATTATTACCATTATGAAAGGGGTCGTATTCAAAAGTTTTACTTGACACACATATGCATTGTAATTTTGTACACAGTCTTGTAACTAGACCATTCATAGTGAGTCTGAAGATTGTGGTGTACCCATTATGGTATTATTTACATTTAGAATTATTTTTCATGCTATAATTCCCCAAGATCAAGGCAAGATATGATGTATATGTCCTATAGGAATCATAAGCCCTTCATAATGATCCCTAAAAAGGGCATATAATATAGCAGATCATGATATACATTTATAAAAAATACATATATTTGAGGATTGGGAAACATATTCCATACATTTGACATAGATCACCTTTAGTAGGTCCCATTACAATTATTTTTATTTGATATAAGAAGAGAATATCACCCAAGAAAAATTCTATTTGTCTCATAATAAAAAAAATAATGAACCTCCAAGTCATTTCCTCGATTTATGTTCATTTCTAGAACTTCAAGCCCTCCTACAGTGGTGATAAGTCATTTGTGACTTACCAAAACTATCAATTTGATTATCGGGTGTTTTCTTGAGTTTTAGGCTTATTTTTTTATTTTAGAGCTTTTGATTTTAAGGAATTTGTCTCATACTAAAAATCCTAGAAAACAACCTCAAATAGGAATTCAAATAGTGTCATCATCTCTAAAACATTGATTTTAGGCTAGGGGTAACCTTGGTTCAGGTCACAAAGCTTCCAAACTTGTTTTGGTCTTTTGAGAGGATTATATGAAAAATAAAAGTGTAGGTATGGGATCTATATTTAGTCAAAATGATCTCAGATGAAAGTTTTGATGGTTCTATTGAGTCTGGAATGTCAAACTTAGTATGATAGCATAGTTTGTTTATGAGCATGGGGTTCCAAGCTATTCTAGAGCACCTAGTGGAGGTTCAATATGGACTTAAAAAATCTGGTGCTTGATATCTATTTTGAATGTTTAAGAATTCAAAGAGTCGCTTAAACAGCGGTTACTTTAGTAACCCTGAGCCATTTTAGCGGCCTTGGCCATATGATAATATTTGCTTTTGTATCAAGGTCCGTTTAGTGGATATTGCTTTATCATCCAAGAGACTACTTTAGAGATTCCCGCATTCCATTGTAGGACCTCTTTAGAAAACTTAAGCTACTTAAGTGGATAAGTGGTTGCTTTAGCGATACCTGGCAATTGTTAGATTCCCCATTTTCACATATTTTTCTCCTTATTTTCTCAACCATTTTCCACCATCTTTTAGATCTTGGACCATGGGAAGTGTGGTAAATCATCCATTGAAGCAATGGTATGCTATCCTAACACTCCTTTGTAATTTCCTAATATTTTCCCTGTTAAATTCCATCCTTTTTTCATTGTAAATTCTTATAAATTAGGTATTAAAATCCTTAGACCATAGGGGCCTAATTGGGCCCCAAATTATGCACTATTTGCACTCAACTTGTGGGCACATATTTTGTGGCTTTTGAGGGACCTCTTGATGGATTCAATGTTGGATTCCATTTGCGGGATCTGTGGGCTACTTCTTGATTGGAATTTTAACTCAACCATTTATTTAGAAATATAGGGTTCATTTTACTCTTATTGATGTGTAGATTATCATTTTTATAGTGTGGCAGCATTTGAGATCATGGATCAAGACACACAGTGTGTGGATGATTTAAGGATTGTGGTTCTGCATTGAGGTAGGCTTTGGTCTACTATTCTTTATGAGATGGTGTATAGTATAGATTTCATGATAGGTGGGTATGGTAGGACATATTTATGACTAGAATATCATGACTTATACTATTTTAGGTGTTTGGGGATAGATGATTAAACCAACCTTTAAGATAAAATACTTGTTGTAGTTATAGAATCTTATCACCCTAGTTTATTACCAGGTTAATCATAGTTCAATATTAAGGATCCTTTAGAATGAGGTTTACCATTTAATTTGGTGGATTGGATCATAGTTCTGAATTATAGTTTTATCATTATGAAAGTTACATACCATTTGTCCCAAGGTTGTGGTTACGATACTTGTTAGACTCAAGGCGAGTATTCTATCCTTGGACATGTCTTTAATCTATATCTTCTTAGATGCTTGAGTATATTGTTTGTATAACTAGTGATGTCATACATATATTATGGTAAATTCATACTCACTTAGTGATACAGTTCCTATAAAAACTATGACTTTACTATTATTTCTAAAAAGGGATTTAATGTCACTTTTTTCTTTTTAAATGGATTCTTTTATAACAGGAATCACACCACCTTAATTGATGATTGAGAAGGTTTTTGAGATTAGATTGAGATTGATTTTGGTCTATGGTTTATCTACTCTCTTACCAATATTAGTTATAATGATCGAGAGAGATTTTGACCCTTTCTATCCTATGATACTCATTTAGTAGAACAGACAATCTCAAACAATCGACTTACAGACTTTACTCTTTTATTCGTGAGTCTAGTTCATGAAATTATTATATATACATCTGTTTGATATTGGACAGAGTAGATTGATAATGACAATGATCAAAAATATGGGATAAGGACCTGGTAAGTGTATATGCATATTCCAGAATCCCTAAGGGACCCTTCATTTGTGAACCATCATGTAAGACAAGAGAGGTCATTGTAGGTCCTTTCTTTGCTAATTGTTAAGCTGGAGAAGGTTTATACTCTTTGTATGTTATGGCACTTGTATCATATATGGCACTACTGATTTACTTTGAGTTTATTTATTTATATGCATTACCTATTACCAGTATATATTAGGTGATTATATCTAAAATCTTTATGGGGGTACCATAGGTATAGGCTATGATTAATGTTTTTTGAGTGTTGATTGAACCTCCGAGGTTTATGGTCCGCGATTAGGCATTGTCTCTATGCACTAGCCAATTACTATATTATTGTTTAGTTTGCATCGAGTTGATTAAAGATTCGTATCCAAGGTTATTGGTATGTTTTTAGCCCTGTAATTTATTTTAGTAAATTGCATCATGGATACTATATTTCTGGTTAAACTTTTTAACTATAGGCCGTGATCAAGAAGCATTATCTTTCTACTTCATTAGGATCCCATGGAGAGGTTAGGTTGACTACCTTTGATTGTTACCTCTGAGTTAGTATTATATACCTATATTGTATAATTATACATGGTATTACCATATATTCCTCCCTTTCTTTAATCATTCTTATTGTATATGTATTCCTTGGCCTTGAATACTATTATATATCCTCCTTCTATTTGTTTATATATTGGATAGTGATTTATTAAAATGCCCCAGGTTTTTTGTCATTGAAAATTTCTTAAGCTTTGGGCACACTGCCTTGTTACAACTCATCCTGCGAGTTGTAGAGTTTCTTCACAGTTTATTTGACCCTAGTTATAAGGTATCCAATAGATAAATTTTGAGTTACTTTCCTGGTTATAACTTAGGGGTATGAGTCATAGGGCGTGGTTACGAGTCCTAGGGACCCAAGTTGTAACCAAATCAGAAAGTCAGTGGAGAAGTTTTACTTTGAATACGAGTGGCTCACTACGAGTCGTAAGGATATGTTACGAGTCATGGGATGAAATTGTAGAATATCCAATGTTTAACCCATTTTGGGTTTTGTGTTAGCTACAACTGGACCCTATGAGTTATAGGGTCTTATTACAAGTGGGTTGGTTAAGTCGTAAGTTCAAAATTTTAAGGGGGTCCTAGTCACTATCTTGGTTACGACTCAACGTGATGCATCGTAAGGAGTGGTTACTAGTTAATGGTTGACTCATAATCATAGGTGACCCTTTTCCAGCTTTTAAGTTAAGTGCATTCTGTATATTTCCCATCTTACCCAAATTAAAAAAAAAATTATAACCCCTTTAGGGTTTCATTAGCACTAAAAGACATATTAGAGTAACTTCTAAAACACTCTAAAAGGTTTTGTCTATTTTCTCAATAAAGTCAAGCTACGATTTCATCAAGTTAATATATTAGGGCTTTCAAGGGTGATTTCTCTTCGTACTTCTTGGTGTTTAAGGCATGCTACTCTTCCCTCATTGTCAATTTTGTAAAAGCATGTGATTTAAAGTATTGTTCATAAGATATTAAGGTTGGGATTTGAACTAAGGGTTGGGTGTTTTAATATAAATTATTTAAATACTTTTCTATGATATCTATGAAACCATTATGCATAAATTAATGGTTGGTAAATTCATTGGGGTGAATGCGAATGGTGGATGGAAATTGGGGTACAAAGAAATCTCCAAATTATTTAGTTTGGTATGGAAATTGGTAACAACCTCAACCCACTTGCATAATTAATTTTGGTTTATGCATTATTACTTGGTTTGGTTTGTTTCTTGAAACTAATGCATTGTATAAATGGTTAACTGGCTAAGGATTATTTTCAAAACCTTATGGGTTACACGAAATCCCCCATGTGATTTTATAATGAAAAGATTATGGGGTAAACGGGAATCCCCTAAGTGTCTTTAATAATAAAGTCAGCGGGGTGCATGGGAATCCCCTAAGTCTAGGCCTAATGACATTGTTTGCAAGCTATAGTCAGTATGACAATATCTTTTAATAACGCCTTAATAATTGACTCCTTGAATTGGTGGTTTAGTTAAGTGTTAAATGTTTTAATTGGGAAATAATAAGGGTTATGATAGCTAGTCATGGAGGTGTGAGTCTAAAATTTTGACACTAGAAACTCATGTTTGCCGACATGAGGATTGGTCTTGATGACCATATGATTGTGTGTACAAGGGAATCCCCGGCCACCTAAGGTATCTCCAATTCATGCAGCAAACATGTACTGGGGCACGTCCAAGGGGTAACACTAGACCCATATAGCCTGTGGGTATATTATAAAGGTTACACTACACAATCCAGGTTAAGGTTTTAAAGTGCATGCTAAAATTGTTCCCAATACCGGCATGGTATAAATATACATATGTTTGCATATGGTTATGTGTGGGTTTGACTTAGTTTTGAATTGATGGCATTACCTTATCTTTATCCATGAGTTACATGCTAGCATTCACCACGCTAATCATCTACGGATATTGTATCCCTACGCGATGCAGGAAACAACCATACTTCCATACTTCCATACCTCCTGCTCAGTGACTAGTTGATTCGGGGACAACTTCTAAGTCCAACTGAAGTTGTCAGCTTCTATACTTCAGAAGACCCTATTTCATGCTATGGATTTCTGTATGACTTTATATTCTTTTTTGTCTTAGTTTTGGCTATGGTCGAGGGCATGTACCGATTGGATATTCTTTGGTTTTGGTTAGAGGTTTCATTAGACTACTATGGACATGGGCGATATTGGTTGGTTGTTTGGTTATTGGTGGTTGGTTTTAGTTATAGACTTATCATAGTGTCTTTAAATTGATATTCTCTTATCTTTTTATATGTTTAGAATTTATCTGACATTGGGTGTAAGGTGGTTAATGGTTTAGGTATTGGGGGTGGTCTCCGGTCCTTGTTGGACTTGAGATAGCCGACACGGCCAAGTCCTAGTTGGGGTCGTGTAATATATGAGATAGTACATAAGGTCCTGAATACTACCAGAATAGTATTGTTTGTCCTTATTTCCTTACTAACTTTATCATGATTAGCTTCCTGGATATTTGTCTGTGGTATACATTCTTGCTTTTTATGTTAATTTATGCTTGTATTATCATTGGAGGTCATTCACTAGTTGCCAACTAAGTGCCATGTGTTTTGTACTCGTACTACACTTATGTAGCCTATAGATCATAATATGAGTTCTTGCCATTGGTGTGTGCTTAGTCTGGAAAAGCTTGGATTAGAGATTTAGGGTGAGCTTCTGGCATTTAGAGCTTTACTACTCTTCTTTTTATGGACTAGACTGATCTCTATATTGTATTCATAGATGTAAAGGTCTTGGAGTTGTTTTATATATATTATCCCCTCATTATATTTATTTCATTATTTCCTTTTATTACCCTTGATATTCTGATACTAGTGGTTCTAGACTACATGTTAACTTAAATAATAATGGGTTATAATTGGCCACATCATGACCTGAGCTATTGTGTTGTGAAAAATTTGTATCAGAACAAGATTTTTCAATGTGTTGGTATAAGAGCTAAGTGTCTAGTAGAGTCTCGTATGGAAATGTATGTACCTTATCTTCGGGAGGCTACAGGGCATTCTTAGAAAATTTTATGCTTAACTCCTTGTCATGTATCTGTATTTATATGAACCTCTAGTGTTTTTTGACTCCCTTATTTCCTAGATAATTGATATGAGGTTAGAGATAGATGTAGAGGGGACCACAATGCATGTCACCAAAGTTTCACCTCAATATTGACTTAGTCAGATATTAATATCGAAGATCTTCATCATTAGCCATAGGTTTTAGGGTCATCCCAGGCTTCAGTAGAGTTTATTACCACTTTAGCCTTTTAATATTTGGCATTGGGGATTCCAAACCTTTTCACAGATACCTCACAACTAGAGATTCTATCCAGTGCATCAAGTAGTTCTCCAACCAAAGTTGGATTTATTAATGTTCAACAGGGTTCCTTATCAATTTTAGAGTATGAGATTGGGTTTCTTGAGTGGGATAAGCATACTCTTATAGTATATCCTTCCAAGAAAGATATGTGCATGGATTTATTAGTGGATTAGTATTTCTACTTTATTTTGCATCGAAGCATTTGATAGCAACTGGGTCTTCCTTCTCTCATGTTATTGATCATATGTGGGCCACAAAGATAGCATGTATTAAGACATAAAAAGGTGGTAGTAAGAGGCTATGTCATCACTATAGTTTTATTGGTATTCGTCTAGGAGTAGGGGTCCTTTCGACATAGATCAACTTCAATTGTAGGCTGTCAATTTGCCACAAGTAATATCATAGTGTATAAGTAGCTCTCAGATCAGTCATGGTAGTCACGATAGGCAATTTTCTCTTTAGACCTTGCGGAGTATTTGGTATAGATGTTTTGGCCATGGTGGAGATTTTGGATTAGTGGGTGCAATACCTTAAATTATTTCATGAACTTTTTTTGGCTGTGGAGAGATTGGACATTAGTCTAGGAAGTGACCCAAATATGAGTTGGGTATTCAAACTGTGTTAGACTGTGTTTTTCATCAGCCTAGAGCTCCTGATATATATATATATATAGATATATATATATATATATTAATTATGGAAAGGATGGTCATTTTAGTAGGGAGTATCCTCGATATTAGTTGGTCGACCATTTAGGGTCATCTCATATTTCTCACTAGGTTAGGGCTTCAAGGGTATTTTATAACTTTTGAGAGACTGGTCATTTGTCTAGAGAGTGTCCATGATGTAGGATTAGTAGTCATTCAGCTCATCCATATTGTCTCATGGTTTTGTAGCACCTTTAGTTAGAGGTAGTGTGCTTAGTTTCTCAATTGGTAATTCAGATGCGGAGTCCAAGTTTAGACCCAATCAAATTTGCACTTTCTCAAACACGTCAGGCTTGGGATTTTGGGTTTCCATCATTATAGGTGTGCCTTTTATTTCCTACCTTAACCTTCTATTTAATTTGAATTAGGGTTTTCATACCTATCAATGATTATGTGCCTTTGTAGGTTTATTTTTATTGTTGCATGCCTCTGTGTATAGTTCATGATTATGTGACTACCTCCGTAGATAATTTATTTTTGTAGTTGATTGAGTGGATCAGTATTGATATTTTCCTAGGAGTGTAGCATTTGGGTTATAGTCCCATTTACAATGGCATATTGTCCCGCCTATAGCCTTATAGTGGTACTTGTTGTTGATTTTCATTTAGGTGTCTCATATACCTTAAATTGATGTTTCTTTTGTTCTTTTTGTTATTATTATTTGTACATTATCAATTCTTGCTTTATAGATTACTAGACTAGAATTATCTAGTTAGAACTTTGTTCCTCATAATTCTTGTTTGTTGGCCTAGGTGGATAGCTTGGCTGGATGGTTTTCTCTCTTTTAGCATGGTGAGTTTTGGTGCTTTCCTCTTCTTTTGGTGATGTTAGATCGTTTTTTGAGTGGACTATTAAAGTTAAGGTAGGTTGGTCTTCCTTGGTTTTGTTATGGTTCCAGAGATGATGATTTGATTATATTGATCGTTCTTGTGTTTTGGCTTCTAGGAATTGCCTTCTGGTTTACTTAGATTTTAGAATTGGCTATCCATTTCTACAGCTCATTTCTGAGGTTTACTAGATTGGGATTTATTCTTTCAATTTTGCTAGTTTATCGCCCGACTATCTCAAAAGCTTGCCTTTTTGGTTTGTTGCATTTTTCCCTAGTGAAAGCTTTGATCATGTTATGGCTATGGAGTTGGATACACCATTCTTTCAATGGTGTAATTATTGGTCCAACTGAGTTGAAGTTGGTGTACATGGGTGATCCTTTTCTATATCCACTTCTTAAGTTGGCTAATTGGAAATTTACTCTCTTGAGCTGCTTGGTTGGTTTTCTATTAATGGTGTAGACGTTGGTGTTGGTGTTGAGAATTGTATCATATTCCATTGTGGTGTGATTTATGATTTAATTAGTTTTAGGTTATTATACATGGGTGGTATTTAAGATTTTTCTTTTTGGTATTTGTGCATACTAGTGTTACTTCATGGAGTAGTTCTCCTTTGTGATATGTGCCTATGGGTATTTTTTTCGTAGATTAAGAATGAGAATGACCAAATTTAGGATAGAGTTGTATTTCACCAAGTTGCCTGAGTTTTTGTCATCACTTGTACTATTTGCAGCCTTAGTGAGTTCTTGGTTATGCCTTGATTCTTTATGCCATCAGCATATATGGAGCTAACTGTTTGTATCTTCGGTTGGTGGTGATCCCCAATTGTGATTATGTTCTTCGACAACATTCTAGTTTCAGTTCTTACAGGGACTATTTGGGTATACATCTTATTTATCCTAGTAAGGTTGATTTGAGTATTTGGCCTTAGTTTAGACGTTCTAGCTTCGGTTTTAAATTTTGATGCTTTGGAATGGTTGCCTGAAGGTTATTAAAGATTTTGGAGTATGGATGCTTACTCATTTACATGACTAGTTTTGATAGTTAGGATCGAGTTCTTCAGCTTCACTGCTATGTTATAGCTATGGATGGAGTATCTTGATTGCAGCTATATTTTTCTAAGCCTACTCATTAGATACCTATTCAATCTTCTTCTATTTGGATGGATTGTGATTGATTGATATTTGAATGATAGCTCATTGTCATATGATGGTAGTTCCTTCTTCTTTTAGTATTGGTTCTAAATTTTTGTCATGATTTTTGGATTATCTGCTCAGCTAAAGTAGAGTGCTCAAGTTTGCCTTGACATTGTTTCATCCTCAGTGAGTAGGATATTATAGAATGGATTATTTTAGTTGTGCTTCAAACTCCTAGCTATGAGTTTCGATGGTCATTCGGACTAGTTGTAGCCTTGGCAGGAGGTCGCAAGCTTTGACCATCTTTATTTGTGGGTCAAAATAGAACCTTATGGACTTATTTGTAATCTTGTTGTTTTGAATTTTTAGTAGATCAACTTCAGTTCTTCGAGGTATGTGTGAAGGAATTGTGTGGATAGGGCTCAAATGACATTTTGCATGGTTTGGAGTAGATAGCAGGTTTAGAAAGGTAAAAGTAGGTTAAATTTTGATATTAGAGTTAGTTACATGATTCATGCCTTGGATTGTCTTTGGCTTGGTTGATTTTTTCTTGGGTATGCTTGTATTAGTGAAATGTCAATATGTTGAATTTGCCATTCTCGATTCAATTGGAGGTCAGTCGCTTGTTGGGGTTGAGTTTTGATTATTTGCAAAATGAGTTGGTTGAAAAGGAATTCCTATATAATGATCCCTTGGAAATGTTGTTTCTCCTTTAGGGTTATTTGGGAAGTCTTTCTTGGAGCAAGTAGGACCAGTACCTTATTCTTTTGAGATTTTGTGCTCCTTCTATCCATTGACTTTTGCGGATAAAATTCCATTTAGTAGTGGATATTGTAATTAACTTGTTGGAACCCTTGAGGTTTCACCATACAGTGAGAGAACAGGTCCGTCGGAGTCAATCACCGGTAGTAAAGCAATAAATCAACGAAGAGCACAAAGAAGTGTAGTAAAATTAAATAACACAAGATTTAACGTGGAAACCTCCTTGCTCAATGGAGGAAAAAACACGTCTTGCCCTCACAAGCACCCAAAATTCCACTATAATCAAACTCTTTTTTACAGACTCCACAGAACCTAATTCCAGGCTCCTCCATCTTGTAGTAACTCTACTACAATCTCAACTTGACCACTCTACCAAGACTCTCTCAATAATGGTTAACTCTAACTAGTTTTAGACTCAGGCAACTCTACCTAAGTACTCTCAAAGAAACAATAAAAGATTATTACTCTTATAGACTGAATAATCATTTACAGACTCAAACTGGAGTCAAGAACATTGGCTATTTTAGCACACAAGAAAATATGAACTTGAGCAGTATTTTTACTTGAACATTGGCTATTTTAGCACACTTTAGCTCTCCGATTTTGAATATGCAAAAACTGCTTGATGAAGGAGCATCCTTTTCTATTTATAGATAAGTGATGATTAGGATTTAAATGCCATTGAACAAGCTGTCCTTAATAGTACAAGAAGCCCTGACATAATTTGTTACACAAGAGGACAAAATTGTGCAGACACATTCCAGCTGTACTGTAGCCTTGAAAATCTAGGGACCTGGTTCCTTGTAGCCTCTTCTCCTCATCAAAACATAATACAACAATTTTCCCCCTTTTTGATCATGACAAACTAAGCACAGAGTTTTGAGCATCAATGCTCATGCTAATCCATCACATTTAGCCTGTGTGATTACCACTACTGAGGATGGATGTCCACCCTATCATGTACACCGTGTTTCTACCATCATATAACATAGAGACCTGGTCCTTTGCTATCAATAGCTGTTAAGCTTCAATTTTTTCCCCCTGAAATCATCCACCATTATTCATTTAGTACATTTACATACTTCCCCATGTCGCTATGCCTTCAAATCTTCATACATATGTAGCACTTGGTACCTAGTCCCCTGGTCCTTAACATATAAAGTCAGTATTAACCCTTTTGGCATCATTGAAAAGTAAAAACAGTAAAACAAGAGTAATAGTAAGTACTGGTTAGTTAACTCATGGCCATTAGGGTAACACTAACATGAAGAACAACTTTAAAATAAAGGAAACAGATGAAGCACACAAGCAAAAATTCATTCATTATTCAGTAATATCAGTACCAGTATAATATACCAAAAAAATATAAAACAACTATTTGCAAAGGCCACTATAGGAATAGGAACTGGAAACTGACTCAAGAGACAAACACAACAGGACTCAGGTAGAGGGAGATTTAGGGGAGTAGGATTTAATTAACATTTCCATTCTAGCACTTTCAGCAGCATGGGAATCCAACAACTATTTGGTGAGGACCTTTACTTCAGCATAAATTCCTTGAATTTCACCGATCAGTTCTACCACTTTCATTTTGAGCTCTGGATTTTCTGCCAGAAGTGCTTCAGAAGCACCTGGTCCCTCAGAAGATAGTTGCTGATTTTTTATCTTCAACTGTATTATCTCAGCATCTCTAGGACCCAACTTGATTTTCAATTCTTCCATTTCTCTTCCAAGATTTTCTTGACAATCCAGAAACTTAGACACTTGAGATACTATTCCAACCTTGCCTTCAACACATTAATTCTCCACTATAGTTATTAGACTGAACATCTGTTTGACTGTTCTTTGTGTTCCCTTAGATCCAACCACACCAGAATGTTCAAACACTTTGTTCAAGAGACATATATATGGAATTGCATGTTTCCCATCCTTTTCATGAAGCACTTAATGCATATAATCTATCATTAGAACAGGAAGACTTATCAGTTCAAACTTGCTCAAGTATTCAATCTAAAATAGGTGAACAACTAATGATATGGTTCTTTTCTAAGATCTAGGCAACAGATCCTTATTGATGAACTCAAATACCAGTTGAAGCTCACTAATTAAAACTTCTTTTTTACTGCAGCTGTAGAGGTCCCTCGTACCTTTGAGACATTAATCATAAACTCAGTTGTAAGTTGTTGATTTGCCACATTTCTTACACCTACAATAAGTATATCAAAGATTTTGCCTAACGTCTCTTCATCTCAGTATATCTCCTTCCCTTGCACTAAACTTGTTGGACTCACCACATCCTCTAATAAATTTATGGTGTAATAAAATTCCCTGACTTCATTTTCACACACCATAGGAGCTGATTCTTTAAGAATGTGTAGCCAACCTTGGTGTTTCATAAATTCCACTGATTCCACCATGCCAGGTTTCTCATAAATCTTTAGATTAAACACTCTCCCAGACAACACTTTTTGGGTTTCCAAGACTGCATTTCTTGCTTCTCTAAGGACAACCTTCCGTTTTTCTTCTTTTTTTCTTCTCTTTGAGTAACTACTTGGTTCTTCTTTTTCATCAGTTTTCTCCTCGTGAAACGATGTCCCTTTGAGACTTTCTTTGTTTTAACAGCTATATGGTTTTTTTGCTTATAGCACGACTGCCAGACTTTGGAACCGAGGAGTTGTACTCTCATCATCATGAACTTCTCATTTTCTCTTCTTAGTTGCAATAACAATGTCAGAATTAATATCCTCATCTTTTTTAACTTCTAAAATTTTAACATTCTACTTCTTTTCTACTCTAGATTTTTTTAGTCTTCTTTTTATAGTAGTAGAAGACTTACTCTCCTTCATTGAATTCGCTAGCAGTTTGATTTCAAACCCTCAAGTGGAATAAGATCTTGTAACCTGTACACCAGAGTCAATCATTTTGTCCTTTCCTTTACTGTCCCTCGATTCTTAATTTTCCAAATCAGAGTTTGTTCATACTCATCCTTTTTGTCTTTCTCATTTGGAGGTAATATAAATTCTCCATCCTTTATAAATCATCCTTTTTCTTATTATTTGCTCCTCTGTACAAGATGAACTTTTCTTGGAATCATGTGCAAGAAAGAGCAAATTCTCAGCTACCTAATTTACATTGTTAAATGAATTAGACTTCTTTATAGGGAACTCTTCATTAACCAGTTGGGTAAATATGGGGTGGGTTTGACTCAGAGAGGGTAGGAGAACCAGGTACTTGTAAGTTTTTTGATATTTCAGTATTGTTGAAACCCTGAGGGTTTCACCATAGAGTGAGGGACCAGGTCCCTCAAAATCAATCACAGGCAAAGTTCACAAGAATAACCAGTAAATAAGAGAAAATGCAGTAAGAGTAAAAACACAATAATTTTCGTGTGGAAATCCAGGAAGGGAAAAACCACATCTTTCCCTCACAAGCACCAAAAATTCCACTGTAATCAACCTCATAATTATAGTCTATATTTCAACCTTAATCTAGGCTCCTTTCACTTTTAATAACTCTTCTACAAGCTTATCTTGGAAACTTTACTAAGGACCCTCTATACTGATTAACTCTAATTAGTCTTAGACTTAGGTAACTCTACCTAAGCACTCTCTACTTAATGATAAAATGTCATTACTCTTATAACACGAGTAATTATTTTACAAATAAGAACATACTCAAGAATAATTTATATATAATCACTCATAAAGCTAAGAACTTTAGCCGTGTCGGAACTGGGTTTATGTTGCCTCACTTCGCTCTTTGTATTTGGAAGAACTAATTTAAAGAAGAGGCGTCTCTTTTCTTTATAAATGAGTGATGATTAGGACTGAAATATCATGGACTAGCTATCCTAATCAGTACAAAATAACACCTGTAAGTTTGTTACATAAGAGGACAAAACTGTACAGGCAACGCATGCCACCTGTACTATTCCTTGCACATCCAGGGACCTGGTCCCTTGCTGTTTGTTGCTCATCATGAAAACTACATATAGCAATTTTCCTCCTTTGTGACGATGACAAACCAACCATACATTTTTTAGCATCAATGCATATTCATCACATTTAATCAGTGTGATTCCCACCTAAAGATGAAAGTTCCCCCTATCATAATACTTCCTCCATCACCATACAACATAAGGACATGGTCCCTTATGGTCATTTATAGCAAAAACCATTGATTTCTTCCCCCTGTCATTATGCACCCTTATTTAGTGCATTTGCATACTTCTTCCCCCTATAAACATGACTCTCTTCAAATTTGCAACTCAAATTACCGATACCTGGTTCCTACAACATGAACTCAGTATTTCCCATTTTGGCATCATTGAAAAGTAAAAGCAGTAAACCAAGAGTAAATTAAGAACAAATTAGTTAACTCATGGTCACTGAGGCAACACTAGCATGAAGAATAATTTTGCAATTTAAAGAGAACAAATGTAACACACAAAGCAAAGATTCATTAATAATTAATTCATTAATAATTAATTAGGATAAGTACCAATATAGTAAGCTAAAATAATCACCATAAAAATAACTGTCTTTAAAATTCATTATGAGAACCAGGATATGAAACTGACATAAGGTTGATGAGGGAATAAGGGGAAAAGTACTTAAGCAGTATCTCTATTCTTGCATTTTCAGCAATATGAGTATCCAACAACTGTTTGGTAAGGCCCTTCACTTCAGCTTTCAATCCTTGAACTTCACTAGTTAGTTCTGCCACTTTTACCTGTAGTTTTGCATTTTCATCTACATGTTTGTCAGTAGCACCTGGTTTTTACATCCTGGGTTTTTGCCTTAGATATTTTCCTTAAAAACCATTCTCTGGACCCAATACGACTCCAGGGTATGAGCCGTATGCTGGGGTACGAGTGGTATAGTCCTATCGTAAGCTAACCAGTGTTAGTTGGTGGGATAGTTTTGATCACTGAAATGTTTACGATAGGGGTGTGAGTTTTAAGTATTGATACAAGTGTATTGGTGACTCATATAGTAGGCAGTGTTTGATCCTCCTGGTAATTCATTTTGTTAGGGATACGGATCATGGGTATAGATCGAATGTTGAGGTTACAACTTGGTTGGATGAGTTATAAATTGGAATGTATCTAATCCAAAGGTTAACACCTGGGTATGACTGGTGGAAACCAATCATAAGGTAGGGTACAACTAGTAAGAGGGTCAATCTTATCCCTGTGATGTGTTTTTACGGGACTTAAGTGGCAGTATTCTGGATATTTCCCTACTTACACTAATTATGACCTACGACTTCTAATACACTTAGGAGGTTATTTACCCTATTATTTTGTTCATTAACACTTAGAAAATGATCTCAAAACACATCATAATTCTCTCAAGAGCTTTTGGGGCAAGAGAGCTAGGGTATCAACTTAGGGATTACTTTGGGGCTTTCTTTGGTGATTTTCTTCTATCATCTTTTGTGATTTAAGGCTTGTATCACTTCCTTACTTCTTACTTATAAAAATGCATGGATTTTATGGATGTTTTCATGGTATCAATGTTGTATGGTTTATGGTTTTCAACTATTAATAGAGGGTTTTGTGTATAATGGCTTGGTTATGGTTTCCTATGTTTTAATTATACTTTCGTATATATTAACGGTAGTTTTGGGAAATTGGATTGAATGGTAATATTTTAATGGTCTTTAGAATTGGTATTGGTTATATTATTCCCCCAAGGTGTTTATTAAAAATGCTTATAAAGATATGAGCATTGCATTGACTTCTTTAAATGGAACTGTTACTTGTTTTCATCTTATGTATGAAACTATAAATGTTTTAAATGTCTTACAAAGGTTAAAGGATAATTGATTATACTTATGGAGAACATGATAGTCTCCCAAGAGGTTAATATGGCACCTGAGAGTCCCGTCAACCTAAATGGTTTGGCTATGGATTAATCTTGCAAGTATGGTTAGTATGACGATACCACTAATAATTGGCCTTGTTAATAAATGGTAATTGGATTGTTTGGACATGGTTTTAATTAGGGCATTAATGACGGGATGTGTAACTAAGACGTGAAAGGTGGAGGTTCTAGGGGACCAAAATTGGAAACTCATATTTAATAATAAGAAGGGTCTTCGATGACCACGTTCGAGTGTCAGGTTTTATATTGGAGGGATTTACTATTCATCCCATGGGATATTTCCTGGTCGGGCGGCTACATACACTGGGACTCTTTCAGCAGGGGGAGCTGAACCCATACGACCCATGGGTGTGGTTAAATAGCAAGATTACACGGCCCAGGGTAAAGGTTTTAAATGCATTCTAAACATGAATTCCCTCTCCCTGCACTTATATATATGTATGGTTCTATGCATCATGGATGGTTGTACTTGATTATTTAAATGGCATTACTTTATCCTTATTCTGTGATATATGCAAGCTGTCATTCGCTAACCCGTCTACTAGTGTATATCCTACACTATGCAGGAACTAGTCGTTCGACTCCTCCTACATAGTGATTGAGTTAGGGAAAACATTTATATTGAAATGGTGAGCTTCCATCTTTTTGGAAGGCTCCATTTCATGATATGGACATTCTTAGACATTTTACTTTTGATTTAGATAAAGGTTTTGGCCATGGTTGGGGGCATGTCCCAATCGGATATTTGTATTCTTTTGGATAGAGGCTTTGTGGTACTTCAGGGGGTTGGTATTGGTAGGATCAGTATTGGTGTCGACCTTGGCATTGAATAAGTTGGGAGACTGGCATCATTAGACATGAGTTCTCACTGTTCCATCATATTACATTTTGGGTTTGATTATCATATTATGTTTTGATATTCTCTTTGGTTTGGTATGGTATGGATGGTTTGTTTGGTGCGGGTAGACTTGGTTGGGTCGGTCACAGTTTTGACCCTATCCCACAGTATTTACGAGAGCATTTACATAATTTTCTTATATGCTCAAAATTTAGCTCATCTAAGGCGGTTGAAAGTGGTTGGGTTGGGTTAAGCAGGCGGTCCCCGATCCTGGTTAAACTTGGGATACTTATTATGTCGGTTCCCTGATTCGGGTCGTGACACTGGTACCTAAGAAGACAAATACAAATTTTAGACATTTTATCAAGAACAAGTCAACACTGGAGGCAATTGTTCTCTTTTCTAACCCTGGTAGAAGGACCTTTTAGATAAACTAAAATACTAGTTGATACTAATTTTTAAGAACTTTCTTTTCACAGCAACTATTGATGTTCCTCCTATCTTTGATGCATTGATCATGAGCTCAGTTGAGGGTTGTTGTTTCACAACTGTCCTTACGCCTAGTATAGGTACTTCCAAGATATTTCCCCATGATTCTTCATCCAAATTGATAATCTTTCCTTGAACCTCATTTTCAAAAACCACTAGTGTTGTTTCCTCAAAAAGATGTAGCCATCCTTTATGTGTGACATACTCTACCAATTTCCATCATACTAGTCTTCTCACAGTTCTTGAAATCAAAAGTTCTTCCTAACAGAACCTTATAAGTTATTAGTATTTTATTCCTTCTTTAACTAGCCACATTCTTCATCTCTTCCTTTGGTCTCATTACTTGTCTTTTTTTTCATAATCGCAACTTTTCTCTTCTTGGGACCAGGTTCCTTAGAATTTCCCTTTTTCTTTATAGCTATGTGTTTCTACCGCATTCCTGTAAGGTTACCAGACTTTAACTTAGAGGACCTAAGGTGAATTTTTCTATGGATTTGGTTGCTGAAGGATCAAGGTATTCGATAAGGGCATATTCAATTTGATTTTCTTGAGTTTTAGGAACTTTAGGATTTTTAGCAAGGTTTAAAGAAGTAGTATTGATAGTCTTTTGGTTTTGTAAGTGAAAGAGAGTGAGAGAAACCAGTTTGGTAATGAGTGATGAGTTAAGGCTAAGAATGAGAAATAGTCTAATTTAGAAAATTAAAGAGATGTTGTCATCAAAAGATGTTCCTTTTGAAATAACATGTCTGGTCCTAATAAGAGCAACTCTTTATTTTACAAGAGAATTGACAACTTTTATTTAGAGAAGAAAAACACATGATTTTCTAGACAACATTTTATGATTATTAAAGCATACTGTAGTGATACTAACCTAAGAGATGAGACCAGGTCCCTCTCTTTTTTAAGTGAATATTCAAATTTGTCCAATTCATTTTTGTCCACTTCCAAAGTTGTTCCCATGGGTGTATACCTGCAAGGGTATGATACAGATTTAGACTAATATGCACCTAATTTTTCAAGGATACTTGTCTCCTTATCATAGAAAATTTTTTTGAGTGAAATTGATTCATATATTAGGTTAAGTCAGTATTATGCTTTAATCTCTGCATACTTTTTTTATTTCAGAACTTGTTCCCAAATAAGGTCTGGGGACCGAGTCCCAGACTTGACTTTATTCAAGCTGTTGAATCTTCTACTTCCAAGATGGATTTCCTAGGGATCAGGTCCTTGAGAATCATGACTTATATGTATCTTTCATATTTTTGCTCATCACTTTCAGCACCACCAAGGATTAATAATTTTCTTGACCAATCAGGAACTATATGCACCTCTTTCATAAGTCCACGGAATTTCTTTTTAGTTCATTCTATAAAGCATTTTCATTAATCAAGTTTGAAGTTCATTATAGGGCATCCTTTTGAAGACAAGCTTCAGACACCCACTTTTTGAATATCAGCTTTCATAAGCCAAGGACTAGGTCCTTGAGATTAACTTTTCACAATAATACACCTTCACCTGAAGTGTATTAAGAGAGAGAACACGGTCAGACCTTACTTCATTGATCTTTGAAACCTTTAAATCAATGAGCTATTCTTGAATGCAATCACTTTCCCATGCCTAGAATCATGATAACAAGTTAGATTTGGGAACTCACTTAAGTTGGAGTTCCCAATAGTATGATAATAGTGTGATCAAATTCTTCTTAGCCCATCTAGGCAGTGACAGCTTCCTCTTTACCCTTTTTAGAGACTCAAAGATCATAGTATCTATATTCTCTTACTTAATGTATTCAATATTACTTAATTTTACCTTAAGTTGGTGCTGAAATATTTCTTTTAAATGTCCATCTCTTCCACAGTGAGTGAACAAGAGCTTGTCCGATTTGCTTCTATCAACATGATAGCCTTTTCTTTAGACTCAGCAAGTTAGGATTTTCCTTGATATCCCAGACCTATACCATTATTGACACCCCTACTAAACAAGTCAGAAATGATTAGTGAGGACGTAGTCCATTTAAGTGACTTGTTCAACTCTTTTTTCAAGCGAACCAGGTCCCACTATAACTCTTCATTCTTGTGAATTAAAGACCTAAGGTGTTTCTAAGAACCCCTCAGCCTTTCCTCAAGATAAATTTGATACCTTGAAGCTTCTTTCTTCCCTTTTTCATCTACCTCATTTACCTTTTTTAGATTACTCATTAAGCTCAGTTTTTTAGATTTTATTTCAGTTAAACACTCTTCAGTTTAAGAATTTTGTAAAGCTCAAGCAATTAGATCATACTCTTGATTCTCCACTTTCTCTTCCAAGGCATTCTTATCAATAGTTAGTTCACTTACTGAGTCAATCAAGAGTGCAAGGCTTTTTATCTTTCTAGCAGTATAATTATCTAGATTTCCCTTAATATCAGAAAGAGTTACCTCCTTTTATTTTTTATCCTCTATGTTTGCCATGAATCCAAATAAGGATTCATAGATAAATGGATTTCCTTCCACTGCTAGCATAGAAATGTCTCCAGTCCTTTCATCTTTACTTGATTCACTCAAAGAGTCTCCCCATGCTTCTAGAGCTTATTTTACAGCATATTCAGTTGTTGTCTTCCTTCTTTAATTATCAGGGACCTGGTCCCTGTTCTTTCCTTTGTCACCAGTAATCTTTAGGTAATCCTGATAATCCACTTTTTTCATGGGATAATCTTTAATGAAATGCTCAGGACTTCCATATTTATGACAAACCTCAACATTGCCTTCTCTTTTGTTACTGCTTCGTCTTCTTTGGAACTGACCACTCTTCTTTATAGCACTAACAATTCTTTTTTCCAGATCGATAATCTCATTGATCTTTATCTAGGTTTTTTTTGGGAAGATTTAAATACCAGGGATTTTTTCTTTTTTGCACCATTCTTCTCCATCCTTTGCTTCTTCTTGAACTCATGGGTTTTTAAATTTCCAAACAATTCATGCATGGTGAGGGTCTACAGGTTTATGGCTTCAGCTATGAAATCTACTTTTCTTTCCTAGGACTAAGGAAGAACATCAAGCATTTTTCTAACTTGGTTGTACAAGGGAATAACTTTACCTGAGCAGTGAAGCTCATTTGTGATAAAAGTGAACCTTGTCGAATTTCTTGGATTGTTTCTCCTTCTTTCATGGTGTAGGGTTCATACTGAGTAGTCAGTATGTTGATTTTTGAGTCCATCACATCATTGTTACCTTCATGAGAAGTCTCCAAGTAATCCCAGATCTCTTTAGTATTTCCACAAGCTGAGATCCAAATGTATTCATCAGGACCTATGTCACATACCAACAGTTTCTTGGCCTTGTAATTCTTTTAATCTTTTTCATGTCTTCATCATTGTAATCGCTCATTAATAACCATACCTTTATCTTCTCTTTCTCTGACTTCTTTAATAAGAATATGAGGGCCATCAAGAATTATGTCCATTAGCTCATAATCCCCAGCCATAGTTAAGCCAAACATCCTGGTTTTCCACCACTCATAATACTACCCATTGAATCTGTATGGTCTAGTTATAGATTACCCTTCTTTTATAATGAATAGAGCAGCCATGCGAGCCAATACCCTTTAGGTTTGAACCTTTTAGAGTGACCTGACTCTGATACTAATAGTTGAAACACTGAGGGTTGCACCACACAGTGAGGGACCAGGTCACTCAAAATCAATCTCAGAAAAAGTTTACAATAATAACCAGGAAGTAAGAGACAGTGAAGGAAGAGTAAGAACACAAGTATTTTTACAAAGAAACCTAGAAATACAAAAACCATGGCTTGACCTCACAAGCACCAAGGAAATCCTCCATAATCAACCTCATCATTACAGTCTAGATTTTACCCTAACTTTAGACTTTTTTCTCTTGTAATAACTCTACTACAAACTCATCTTGGCAACTCTACCGAGGACCCTCTCTACTGATTAACTCTAATTAGTCTCACACTTAGGCAACTCTACCTAAGCACTCTTTACTTAAAAAGAAAATGTCATTACTCTAATAACACGAGTAATTCTTTATAATCAGAACACACTTAAGAACAATTTTAATTTAAGCACTCATAAAGCTAAGAACTTGAGCCATGTTAGAACTGGATTTATGCTACCTCACTTCACTCTTTATATTTGCAAAAACAAATTTAATGAAGAGGAATCTCTTTTCTTTTATAGTAGAGTGATGATTACGGCTGAAATATCATTGGACTAGATGTCCTAATTAGTAAAAAATAGCATCTGCAAGTTTGTTACTTAAGAGGAAAAAACTGTACAGACAATGCGTGCCAGCTATACTGGTGCTTGCACATCCAGGGACCCTATCCCTTGCAGTTTGTTGCTCATCATCAAAACTACAAATAGAAAGTACCTTTCAATTCTTCAGAGAGGAGATGGATTTGATAAACATTTTAGGACTTTGGTTTTTCTATGGTATGAGATCCTTCATGTTGAGGAATCTCTTGGTCAATAAAGGAATCAAAACCTTTAGTTAAGTCAACTTCCAAGGCTAACTCATCGGTATTTTTTAATGTAGCCTAGAGTTTTGACTATAATGTTTTCACTAGGGGTTTTAGGAATTTTAGAAGAAGGACTGATGGATAAAGCACTTTGTGACTCTTGAGGATGATCAGAGGATAGTTCTTTCATGAGGGTTAAGGATGATGGAATTTCAAACATTTTGAAATTTTGAGAAAGGAAAAGTTTAGATTAGGAAGGAACTAATGTTCATATATAATTGAGGGGAGAATGAAATAAGACGATTTGAATTTTTAATCAAAGAGGTGACTGTTTGTAATTTAAGAGATACCCTTTTGGATAGAAACATCTGATGACAACGGTGTGACTTTTCACATTTGAACTGAATTGTCAACTTTTGTACATATATGTACATGTGACCTTTATTAAACAGAAATCTTATAAAATTTGTAAGGCACATTATTTTGGTACTTACCTAAGAGATGGGACTAGGTCCCTCTATTTCTTAAGTGAATTTTTAACTTGTGTTTGCTTCAATTATTTTCCTCCTAAGTTATTCCCATGGGTGTATGCCTGCAAAGATATGTAACTGATTTGGATTAAAATTCACCTTCTTTATCATGGATAACTGTCTTCTTAGCATTGCCAATTTTAAGGAGAGACACTGACTCAAATGTTAAGTCTGGTATTTTGTTCAAGCTTAGTCTCAACTTGGTTTTTCGAACAAGCCTGAGGAATAGGTCCCAGACTTGAATTCACTCATACTGCCTCGAGTTTATTCATATAAGATGAACTCTTTTGGGACCAACCCCCTTGAAATCATCTCTTTTAAAATGAGACACTTCCACCTTAAAGTATCTTGAGAGAGAGAATCCAGTTGGATCTTTCAATATTGAGATTAGAACAACCCATTCCTGACTCTAATCTTCTTTCCCATACCTGGAATCATGATCACAAGTTGGATTTGGGAACCCACTTGAGCTTGAGTTCCCAGTATGAGGAGCTTGAGTTCCTAGTATAAGGACAATGGTGTGATCAAATCCTTCTTAGACCATCTAGGTAGAAAGTTCTTCCTTAGATTTTTTAGAAACTTGAATTCATTAGGATGTGCATTATTCTGTTAAACATATACAAAACTTCTCATTTTAGCCTTGATCTAATGCTGACATCTTTCTTTCAAATATTCATCTCTTCTATAATGAGTGCACATGAGTTTTTGCCCTTTGCTTCTATCATCATGAGCAATTTTTCCTTTAGACCCGGCAGGTTGGAATTATCCTTGATATCCCAGGACTCTACCATCATTAATACTTTGATTAGTAAAATGAGAAAGGATCCGTGAAGAAGCAGTCCATTTAAGAAACTTGTTGAGATTTCATTTAAACAGACCAGGTCCCTTTCTAACTCTTCCTTTTTGTATAGTGCAAACATAAGGTGTTTTTGATAATCCCTCTATTTCTTCTTAATATCAATATTAAGCCTTGAAGCTTCCTTCTTCCATTTACCATCTAAATCATTTTCTTTCTTCAGTTGACTCATACAACTCAGGTTTTCAGATTTCAATTTAGTGAATATTTCTTCAGTTATAAATATCTGAAGAGTTAAGGCAATCAACTTAAGCTCTTGTTTCTCTATTTTCCCCTCTAGATATTTCTTCTCAGTAGTTAGTTCACATACAGAGTCTATTAACATACTAGCAAGCCTTTTTATCTTTCTAGTTGTGTAGTTATCTAAGTTTTTCTTAATATTAGAGAGAGTTACCTCCTTTTCTTCTTCATCTTTTGTGTTTTCGATAAAAGCAAACAGGAATCATAGATAACTGGATTATCTTCCACAGCTAACATATACATATCTCTAGGCTTCTCATCTTCATCAGATTCACCGGAAGAATCTCCCCATGCTGCTAGAGCTTGCTTCACTACATACTTAGCTGCAGTTTTCCTTCTTGATTTTTCAGGGACCTGGTCCTTATTTTTTCCATATTTTCCCTCAGTCTTGAGATATTCCTAATAATCTAATTTGTGTATTGAACAATCCTTAATAAAATACTCAGGACTTCCATATTTTTGACAGACCTCAATATTTTTTCCTCGTCTGCTGCTTCTTTCTCTTCTTTGGAAATGACCACTTTTCCTTATGGATTTGATAATCCTTTTAGAAAAATAGGCAACATCAGTGTCTTCTTCTTCTGAATTAGGTTTTAAATCCTTCAATGCTAGGGATTTTTTCCTTTTTACCTTATTCTTCTCCAGCCCTTGCTGCTTCTTGATCTCATAAGTCTTTAAATTTCCATTCATATCATTCGTGGTGAAGGTATTTAGGTTTCTTGCTTCAGTTATGGAATCCACTTTACTTTCCCAGTACTTAGGAAGAACCCCAAGAATCTTCCTCACTTGCTTGTATAATGGAATCACTTTTCTTAATCAATGAACCTCATTTGTGATATAAGTGAATCTTATATTCATTTCTTAGATGGTTTCTTCTTTTTTCATGGTGAAAGTTTCATACTGAGTTTTCAACATGTCTACCTTAGAGGGCTTCACATCCGTAGTGCCTTCATGATGACTCCTCAAGCAATGCCAGATCTTTTTTTCATTTTCACAAGCTAATATCCTATTATATTCATTAGGCCTTATGCCAAAAATTAACAGTTTCTTGGCCTTATAGTATTTTTCAATTTTCTTTTTATCTTCATCATCATATTCCCTCCTTCTTTTCACTACTATTCTTGTTATTTATCCTTATTTGACTTTTTTAACATGAACATGAGGATCATCAAGAATTATGTCCATAAGCTTATTATCCTTAACCATAAGAAGTAAAATATCTTGGTTTTCCACCACCCATAACACTACCCATGAAATCTAATCTAGGTGCTCTAGTGGCAGATTTCCCTTTTTCCAGGTTTAGGCGGTGCAACCATGCTAACCAAATCACTCTAGGTGTTAACCTTTTATAGTATTCTGGCTCTGACACCTATTGCTAGAGCCTTGGGGGTTGCACCAAATAGTGGGGGACCAAATCCCTCAAAGTCAATCACAGGAAATAAAGCAGTAAATCAACTTGGAATATAAAGCAGTGCAGGAAACTTAAATAACACAAGATTTAACATGAAAAACCCCTTGCTTAAGGGAGAAAAAACCATTATTTTTCCTCATAAGCAACCAAAACTCTGCTATAATCAAAATCTTGATTACAGACTCTACAGAACCTAACTCTAGGATCCTCCAACTTTTAGTAATTCTACTAAAATCTCAACTTGAAACCTCTACCAAGACTCTCTCAACACTTGTTAACTTTAACCAGTTCTGGACTTACATAACTCTATCTAAGTACTCTCAAAGAAACAAAAAAATATCATTACTCATATAGACTGAGTAATTCATTTACAAACTCAAATTAGAGTCAAGAACATTGGCTATTTTAGCAAACAGGAAAATAAGAACTTGAGCAGTGTAGAAATTATGTTTTTACCTTCTTTTCACTTTTTATCTCTCTAATTTGAATACGCAAAAACTACTTGATGAAGAAGCATCATTTTTTTTATAAATGAGTGATGATTAGGGTTTAAATTCTATTAGACTAAGTGTCCTTAATAGTACAAGCAGCACTTGTACAGATTGTTACACAAGAGGACAAAACTGTGCAGATGGATGCCCACTGTACTGTTGCCTTGAACAGAAGGAACAACTAAAGAAGGAACAACTAAAGCATCACCCATAGAAATATTAAAAAAATATGAAACGGCTATAAGAAATGAATTTAGAAGTATAGAAACAGAAGAAAAAGGACAAAATATTAAAAAGGATACAAATAGGAATTTAATGTTAAAATTAGCAATATGTAATATGTGCTACAGAGATGAATATACATGTGCATTCAAAGAATATTATTATAAGGGAAAATATAATGTAGAAGAAAGTAAGGAAATAAGGAGATTATATTTTAGCAAACTACCTGAACCATTTAGTTCAAAAATAATAAAAAGTTGGGATGAAGCAAAAATAGTAGATACTCTAGGAGCAAGGATAAAATTTTACAACAATGGAATAGGAATATATGTGAAAAATACAGGGAAGAATTAAAAATGGAAAAAACATTAATAAGGAATTTAGCATGTTGCAAAGATAAAATAGCACCCCAATTTGGATGTGAAGAAAAATACTACAAGAAAAGAAAAAGACATAACAAATATAATAAATATAAGAAATCCCAATATAAAAATAACAAACCAAGAAAAAAATATTACGTAAAAGACTATAAACATAAAAGACCATATAGAAAGAAGAAATCTACAAAAGAATGTAAATGTTATAATTGTGGAAAATTAGGACACCTAGCTAAAGATTGTAAAGTACCCAAAAATCCAAAAAAAAAACAAATATCAGAAATAAAGATAGAAAAAACAGAATATATGCAAATAGATTATATAGATTACGAATTAGAAAGTGAAGATAGTATATATGAAATCTCGAAAAATGAAACAGATAACGAAATAGATAGCGAATTAGATGAATTAAATGACTGAAGAAAGTATACAAATAATAAAAAAGGAAGAGTATTTAAATGAAGAAGAAATAGACCAAAAAATTATATTTGATAGTAATATATTTGAAGAAATAAAAGGAAAAGAATTAGACTTAAGGGTAGAAAAAATATTTAAAATACCAACAATAAGGAATATATTTAATAGATGGAAAGAAGAATACTATGTAGTAAGCCAAAAAGAACATATAATAGATTGTAGTTACGCGAAAGGAAAAGCTAGTATACCACTAGTAACAAAAAGAATAGTTAATAAAGAAATACAAGATATAAAAAGTAAAGACCCAATATAATACGTACACCTTGGAGGAACAAAAATATTAATAAAAGCATATTTTAGAGAAAGAATAGATACACCAATAGAACTATATTTAGTAGATGATAGGATCGTTAAACCTATAGAAAAAAGCATAGTAAGTGTTATAAGAGGGAATCTAATATACCAAAAATTTAAATTTATAATAAGTGCAAATTATTCAGTACCAATAACAGATAAAAATATAGATAAGTCATTAGTACTATATTGAAAAATATCAGGAATAGAATTAACCCCATGAAGTAAAATATTTACAGCAAGATGTAAAAATTTATAAGTATTAACAACAAAGCATAAAATAACTGGAAAAAATAAAATAAACAAAATACAAATAGAAAGCCCTTTTGAGCAATTTGTAAAAATCATAGATAATAATGATTGTAGCTACCATAAAATAGATATAAAAGAAGATTTAGAAATAGTAAATGAAAGAATAAGAACACCAAAGAGAATATCTTATGAAAAAACAGAACCATAAAAAAGAATAGCATATGAGATAACTCCAAAACCTAACCTAACCCAATATTATATAATAAGAATAATAGATAAAAAAGAATATTTAATACTAATAAACACCGGACAGGAAGATAATTATATAATGAAATACCTAGTAAAAACTGAATAAATTAAAACAAATAATGATAAATGTTCAGATTTGCCAAGAAACCTAATAATTATTAAAAATACGACTGGAAAAAAATTAAATTTGAAGTAAAAGAAGAAACACAAAAAGCAGCTATAATATTAGGAATAAAATGGTTGGAACAAGTAAAATCATACAATATAGAACATACCCTATTAACCATAACGTATAAAAAGGAAAAATTGTTAATAAAAAGAGCTTTAATATGAAAATATACGTACTCATAAAGATAATAGTAGGACGATATTATAATAGATATTATACGCCAATGATAGATACAGGAGCAGAAGCCAATTTATGTAGATATAACTGTTTACCATAAAGTAAATGGGATAAGTTAAAAACACCAATAGTAGTTAAAGGATTTAATAACGAAGGAAGTCTAATTACATATAAAGCTAGAAATGTGAAAATACAAATATGGGATAAAATATTAATAATAGAAGAAATTTATAATTACAAACTAACATCAAAAGATATACTTTTAGGAATGTCATTTTTAGATATAGTATATCCACACATAATAACTAAAACACGCTGGTGGTTTACAACACCATGCAAACAAAAGGTAAGAGCAAAAAGAGTTACTAATAAAATAAGAAAGAAAACATATTGGATAAAAGGAAGCGAAAAAATTACACAAAAATTAGAAAATATAAAAACTACTGAAAACACGATAGAATTAATTATATTCTCTATAAATAAGGAAGAAATAACCATATTTTCAATAGATAAAGTAGAAATAATCAAAAATAAATTAAAACAACTATAGAGTGAAGATCCACTAAAAGGATGGGAAAAACATAAAAATATTGTAAAAATTGAGCTAATAAATAAAGATAGTATAATAACTCAAAAATCACTAACGTATAATTTTGACGATCTAAAAGAATTTGAAATGCATATAAATGAACTATTAGAAAAATAATATATACAAAAAAAAAAGTAATAGCAAACACACTAGCCCAGCATTTATAGTAAATGAACATAGTGAACAAAAAATTGGAAAAAGTAGAATGGTTATTGACTATAGGACTTTAAATACAAAAACTATAACATATAATTACCCAATACCAAATAAAATACTAAAAATAAGACAAATACAAGGATATAATTATTTTGGCAAATTTGATTGTAAATTAGGATTTTACCATTTAAAACTAGAAGAAGGATCTAAAAAGCTAACTACATTTACAGTGCCAAAAGGATTTTATGAATGGAATGTGTTACCATTTGGATATAAAAATGCACCAGGTAGGTATCAACATTTTATGGATAATTATTTTAAACAACTACCTAACTTTATAGTGTATATAGACGATATATTACTATATTCAAAAACTAAATATGAACACCTAAAGTAATTAGAACAATTTACAAATATAATAGAAAATTCAGGATTAAGCCTGAAATACCCCGAATTTTTTTCCTAACTAATTTCGTCCCAAGAATGCCTAGTATTAGCTTCTAAAATTAATGATGATTATTTCATGAGGAATTTTCAAGATTTTCACCTTTTTTCATGTAGAAAATTCAATAAGCTTTTCATCGATATATAATTCGTCCAAATTCGACACCCGGACGAAGAGTTGGAGCCTTTTTAGAGAGACAATATCACCTGAGCCTCCAGCGCGTTGCAGAGATAGCTCAAATGGCAATTGTCAATTTTCAGTGTTGCTCAACGATAGTGGCACTTCGTGCCAAACTTCCAGGTCACAGACAAGGTGGCAACGCGATAGCTCCGCGTCGTGCCCCTGTGCAATTTCCCATTTGTCACTTTCCAGTGACTTGGCACGATAGTGGCGCGTCGCGCCAAGGATGAAAATCGAGAAATTTTCTCAAAAATTAAAGACGTTTCCTAGGGTTAAAAGGGTCAATTTCCCCACCCTATATAAGCCTTATAACACGAGATTTGGCCATAATTCAACAACTTATACTAAATTACTCTAAAAAAACTCTCAAGAACAAGCCCTGGTTTCATAGAAGGTTCAATTCAAAGGGAATTCATCATCAAATTTCAAGAATCTCTCCGTCAATCTTTACGAAATCACGAACGAAGGTATACGTAGTGTTTATCCACGAATCCCTTTCATTCGTGGAGTCCAAAAATCTTGTTTTAAATAACCTATTGTGATTTGTTTTTTGTGATTTGATCATGTTCATGTTGATAGTTGTTATTTATGTTTCAAGAAGGTGTCTTGATGACTTTCCATGAAGTATGTGAGTTAGTTGATTGAAAACTTATGAGTTTGGGTAGTTTTAGATTCTTAAATTGATGATTTCACCTATGCTATAAAGTCTGGATGTAAGGTGTTTGATAAAATTCCTAGAATGATAGAATCATGTTCCTTATGACTCAATAGTATCTAAATGACAAGCCATGCTAACCTTTATGATGCGACACAATTTCCATGCTCTTATTTTGTATTGACTGTTTTGTTATGCAACGTTCATGATATTGAAATCATGCAAGTATGTACATGTTATATGTATTCCCTTCCATGATCAAGACTATGATAACCATGTGAAGCATGAAATCCCTTATTTATGGCATTATGAATTATGAACTCTATTCCTATGATAAAGAAGTATTATGGATTATTGGTGTTGGTCATGTATTTAGGAATGTCATGCCTTGTCAGTTTCCTTCTATCGAGTCCTGGGGGTACTTGTACCTGAAAAATATAGTTGTGTGCCTAGAGACATGCCATGTTTTCACGATACTCTCAGTCAATCCATGTTCCATAGAAGTCAGTCAGTCATGTGACTCAGGAGATCTCAGAAATATCATGAACTCAGTACTCAGTAAGATCAGTAATCTCATAAACTCAGTCAGTTATCTGATATCAATAGTATTCGGTCAGTCGATGAAATTCAGTAAAATCAATTCATTTACAGTCAGTCAATCATGTTCAGCCTCTTCAAATGGGAGTAGAAATTAGCACTAAGTGAACCCAAGGGTGGGAACACACTCTGTCAGATAAGGGTGTGATTCTTAGTAGTCATCCTTGTATTCTAGAACTATGTAGCCAGCATAGGTTGAGACATCAACACTGTCAGATGAGGGTTGATGAGGTGGATAAGAACTGTCAGATGAGGGTCCCACCGTTCTTTTTTGGGGACACTGTTAGATGAGGGTACCCACTGTTGTCCTTACCAGTGGCGTGGTATTGACACCCTTCCAATTAGGGCACAGATTGGACCCCAGCTCAGCTGTTCTAGCGCATTTGGGGTAAGTCGGTTAAATAACTATTCCCACAGTTTCAGTATTAGTCTCAGTAAAAGAACTCATATAGTTCTTCAGATTTCAGGACTGTCAGATACAATCAACTCAGTCACAGTACGGAACTCAGATAGTTCCATCAAGATTTAGGACTGTCAGACACAGTCACTCATGTTATCAGTTATTTCAGTTATCGAAACTCCAGTATCAGTCATGCTAGATATCAGTAAATTTATGTCATCAGTATATAGATTCAGTTATTATGTTCTCACGATCTCAGTTACTATGTATTCATGTGTGCACTCTCACGTTCATATTAGTTAGTTAGTTATTATCATTCATGCATTTAAGCCCCATGTATTCAGCCTACCTCACACATATACTCAATACATTCTTTTGTACTGACGTATTTGTGCTATAGTGTTTTATTTTTATGTTACACCATAGGTTCAGAGACATGACTCCCAGATCAGCAGCAGCAGTAGCATTCCAGGGTTCAGAGTTTTATCAGTGAGTCCTCATTCTTCGAGGACGTGATCTTATTTTATTATATCGGTTTAGTTTTTAGTTAACGGAGTTAGTGGGGATATGTCTCATCAACTCCTTAGTCAGACAGTTAGAGGCTTTCGAAAGACTACAGTGTTTTTCATGTTTTTCAGAGGTCAGTATTTTAGTTTTGTTTTGGTATCGAGATACCACTCTATGTCAGATGTTATTATTATTATTCAGTTATGTTCAATATTGAACCTTACGGCCTCTCAGTGTATGTTTCCGCATTTTTATGTCATATTATGCATTGTACAGGTACAGATATCAGTTATGGGTTAGATTGTAGTCCTTCGGGGTATGAGCACCGTGTAGCATTTTGATTCAGATAATCGTGGCATTACAAACTTGATATCAGAGCCTAAGGTTCAATAGAGTCCTAGGAAGTCTGAAAGCCGCATCTAGTAGAGTCTTGTACATGGATGTGTAGCGCACCACATTTATGTGCAGGAGGCTATGAGATCTTTTAAGAAATAGTTTCCCTTGTTTCAGTATTCATGTCGTTCCTGTGAGCATAATCACAAGTCAATCTCTCAGTCTAATCCATTTCTCCTCTTGATTTCAGAACATGTCTCCAAAGAGAAGAAACCAGTCATCTCTTCAGCCCAAAGATCCTTTGGGCGAGCATGTTTGTCATGCAGAATTCAGAACCGCATTAGCCACTCTTGCTCAATCAGTAGCTTCCCATAATAAGTGGCCAGCAATTATTCCAACCAACCCAGTGGCCAACTCAGACGCAGCTTGGATTCGGGCCTTCACCTGAATGAATCCTCCAACGTTTCTCGGGTCTAAGGTAGATGAAGACCCTCAGGAATTCATTGATCAGGTCCAGAAGGTGACAGATATTATGGGGGTGACTACTATTGAGAGTGTTGAGTTAACCTCATACCAGTTGTAAGATGTGGCTCATACTTGGTACAAGCAGTGGAAGTCTGAAAGGGTAGATGGTGTAGGTCCTATAGAGTGGGGAGAATTTGTCACGGCTTTCTTAGACAGGTTCTTTCCCCAGGATCTGAGAGTGGCAAAGGTTCTAGAGTTCATTAACCTCAGGCAGGGAAATATGATGGTGAAAGAGTATTCTCTCAGGTTTACTCAATTAGCCAGAAATGCCCCTCATGTGGTTGCAGACAACAGAGCTAAGATGAATAATTTTGCTTCAGAGATAAATGATAGCATGGTTAACGAGTGTAGATATGTCATGCTAAATAGTGACATGACTTTAGCTTGACTCATGACTCACACTCAGCAGATAGAGGAGCAGAAAATTAAGTAGAGGTAAAAGTAGAATAAGAAAGCTAGGACAGGTAGCTTCAATTTTAGACAGCCTAAATCAGAAGGAAGAAACCGTTCCCAGTTTCATCCTAAGTCATCAGTTCTAGCTCCTTCTACAGCCAGTGCTCCAGTTCCTAAGTTTAGAGAGGGTAACAAAGATAGAGCACCAGGCTCTAAGTCTCAGGGCAGTGTCAGCAATACCCGAACTAATCCCCTATGTCAGACTTGTGGTAAGAACCACAAGGGTGCTTGCAGAGATGGTAGCGATGGTTTTTTTGGTTGTGGCAAGCCAGGCTACATAGTTAGAGATTGTCCCTAGTCAGTTTATTACGGTCAGCAGAACCGTTCCGCAACTCAGTTCGGTCGCCTGAACCAGCAGGGTGCCACTTCCAGTGCTACTAGTGGGCAATGCCCAAATCGTCTCTATGATCTTCAGACCTGACAGGATCAGGAAAATTCTCCTGATGTTGTTACTGGTAAGTTACAGATCTTTTATGTTCACATTTATGCTTTGCTAGATCCAGGTGCATCCTTGTCTTTTGTCACTCCTTATATAGCTGGCGATTTTAGAGTCAGTCCCAAAATTCTAGCAGAGCCCTTTTCAGTCTTTACCCCAGTGGGTAAAACCATCATAGCTCGATGGGTATGCATAAACTTCCTGGTTATGATATTTTAAAAAGTCACGTCAACAAATTTAGTCGAGTTAGAGATGACTGATTTTGATGTCATTCTCAACATGGATTGGCTTCATTCCTTCTATGTCACAGTCGACTGTAGAAATAGAATAGTTCAGTTTTAGTTTCTAAATGAACCCATCCTAGAGTGGAAGGGTAATACTTCAGCGTTCAGAGGTCAGCTTGTTTCCTACCTTCGGGCAAGAAAAATAATATCTAAGGGATGTGTTTATCATCCCGTGCATATTAAGGACTCTAGTTCTGAATCTCCCAGTATTAAATTAGTCCCAGTGGTTAATGAGTATTCAGATGTCTTTCCTGAAGATCTTCCAGGCATTCCTCCTGAAAGGAAAATAGACTTCAGCCTAGACCTTCTTCCAGGTACTCAGCCTATCTTTATTCTGTCATACAGAATGGCACCAGCAGAACTCCAGGAACTAAAAGAATAGTTAAAGGATCTCTTAGATAAGGGATTCATCAGACCCAACGCTTCCCCGTGGGTTGCACCAATCTTTTTCGTGCGCAAGAAAAATGGTTCCCTCAGAATGTGCATTGATTACCGTCAACTTAATAAAGTCACGATCAAGAACATGTATCCTCTTCCCAGAATCGATGACTTGTTTGACTAACTTTAGGGTGCCAGTTATTTCTCTAAGATAGACCTCAGATCAGGCTACCATCAGCATAGAATTAGAGAATGTGACATTTTGAAGATAGCTTTCCGTACTCGGTATGGTCACTTCTAATTTTTAGTCATGTCCTTTGGTCTTAATAATGCCCCAGGAGCTTTTATGGACTTGATGAACCGTGGGTTAAAGTAGTACTTGGACATGTTCGTCATAGTCTTTATAGATAATATTCTGGTCTATTCCCGCACAGAGCACGATCATTCAGAGCATCTCAGAATAGTACTTCAGACTCTCAGAGATCATCAGTTATTCGTCAAATTTAGTAAGTGGGAATTTTGACTAAGGTCAGTAGCGTTCCTTGTTCATATCATTTCCGGTGATGGCATTAGAGTAGATCCTCAGAAGATCGAAGTGGTAAGAAACTGGCCTAGCCCTGTCTCTCCATTAGATATCAGGAGTTTCTTAGGCTTGGTTGGCTATTACTTACGGTTTGTTGAAGGATTTTTATCTATTGCATCCCCTATTTCCAGATTGACTCAAAAAAAAGT
This sequence comes from Capsicum pubescens, assembly GCA_030864215.1. Taxonomy (NCBI): domain Eukaryota; kingdom Viridiplantae; phylum Streptophyta; class Magnoliopsida; order Solanales; family Solanaceae; genus Capsicum; species Capsicum pubescens. Next base: position 204,713,193 of record CM061540.1, read on the forward strand.
CAAGTTCCAGTGTTCAGATCCTTGCGAGAAGAGTTTTCAGGAACTGAAGACTCGACTCACCTCAGCTCTAGTTCTAGCTCTTCCAAATGGTTCAGATGGGTTCATAGTGTATTGTGATGCATCTATAGTAGGTTTGGGTTGTGTTCTCATGCAGCATGGTAAGTTCATAGCCTATGCCTCCAGACAGTTAAAGCCCCATGAGAAGAATTATCCTACGCATAATCTTGACTTAGCAGTCGTAGTATTTGCCTTAAATATTTGGAGGCATTATCTCTACGGAGTTCATGTAGATGTATTCACAAATCATAAGAGTCTTCAGTATGTCTTTTCTCAGAAACATCTCAATCTTCGTCAGAGAAAGTGGTTAGAGCTCTTGAAAGATTATGACATGAGTGTCCTTTATCATCTGGGCAAGGCTAATGTAGTGGCCGATGCTCTCAATAGACTGTCCATGGGTAGTGTTTCTCATGTTGAGGATAGTAAGAAGGAGTTAGTTTAGGAAGTTCATCAGTTTCCCAGGCTAGGCATTCGCTTAGTTGATTCTTCAGAGGGCAATGTATGTGTTCAGAGTAGTTTAGAATCATCTCTAGTTTACGAGGTGTAATAAAAGAAAGACAGGTATCCTAGCCTTGTCAAGATAACAGAGTCAGTTCAGAATCATAAAGTAGAGGTTTTCTCCCAAGGGGAAGATGGTGTTCTTCATTGTCAGAGTCGTCTGTGTGTTTCAGGTGTAGATGACTTGAGGCAGCAAATTCTTGCAGAAGCGCATAGTGCGCGATACTCTATTCATACAGGGTCCATTAAGATGTACCGCAACTTACGGGAGATCTATTGGTGGTATGGGATGAAGAGAGATATTGCAGAGTTTATGGCTAAGTGCTCTACATATCAGCAAGTTAAGATAAAGCATCAAAAGCCTAGTGGTTCTATGCAGGAGTTCACTATTCCTGCTTGGAAGTGGGAAGAAGTGAACATGGACTTCGTAATGGGTTTGCCTCAAACTCGTCATCAGCATAATTTAGTTTGGTTCATAGTAGACCGCATGACCAAGCCAGCTTATTTCCTTCCAGTTCATACCTCTTATTCAGCCGAGGATTACGCCAAAATCTATATCAGAGATCGATCAGATTACATGGTGTTCCATTATCTATCATCTCAGACAGAGGTACCCAGTTCACCTCTCACTTTTGGAAAGCATTCTAAAAGGGTCTTGGTACCCAAGTTCATCTCAGTACAGCCTTTCATCCTCAGACAGATGGTCAAGCAGAAAGGACCATTCAGACTTTAGAAGGTATGCTAAGGGCGTGTGCAATTGATTTTAAGGGTTGCTGGGATGACCACTTGCCTTTGATTGAGTTTGTATACAATAATAGCTATTATTTTAGTATTCAGATGTCTTCATTCGAAGCTTTCTATGGTAGGAGATGTAGATATCCAATCGGTTGGTTCGAAGTTAGTGAGACCTCAGTTATAGGGCCTGACTTAGTGTTTGATGCCTTAGAGAAAGTCCAGTTGATCAAATAAAGACTCCGGGCTTCTCAGAGCCGATAGAAGTCTTATGAAGATGTGAATAGAAAGGATCTCGAGTTCGAGATCGGTGATTATGTCTATCTAAAGATCTCTTCCATGAAGAGAGTGAAGAGGTTCAGCAAGAAGGGAAAGCTCAGTCCCTGATATGTCGGCCCCTTTAAGATCCTCAGTCGCTTCAGCAAGGTATCTTATGAGCTCGATTTTCCTTCAGATATAGCCTTAGTTCATCCAGTCTTTCATATCTCTTTTCTCAAGAAGTCCCTTATACTCGGTTCGACTCTGGAGGATGAGTATGATTTTGATTATGTCCGGTTCTATTTTAGAGGTTGATTACAACATTGATAATTATGATTACCAATTTGAGTCTAGCTACTTCTTGTGATATTTGGTTTGGTTATGGTGTTACGAATTCTATATTGGCAATGATTCTTGCATGCACATTGCCTATCACTAGTATGCGTCTATATCTATCAGCCTTATAGGGGTTGCATAGGTATAGATGATGAGTAGGGCTTGTGGTATGTTGTATGTTTATTGAACCTTCTAAGCTTGAGGTAGGACGCGTAGGTGACCTATCAAGCGTAGTCCCTATTCAGAGCATTGTTGTTCAGAGCAGCCTCTCTTATGAAGAGATTCCAGTCGAAATCTTAGATTATCAGACTCGTAGACTGAGGAACAAAGAAGTCCCTCTAGTCAAAGTTCTTTGGAAAAATCAGTCTGTCGAGGGAGATACTTGGGAAGCAAAAGCAGATATGCGTACCAAGTATCCTCACCTCTTCTCCGCCAACTCAGATCAGGCTCAAGGTAATAGTTCTCCTTAAGCTTATTCAGCTTCATGTTCAGTATTCATTGAAAACTTGGTATTCAGTTTCATGCTCATGTGTCATCACAAACATGGTAACAAGTGCCATTTCATATTCGGTCATGCATTCATGTACCAGCTCAGTTATATAATCATGCATCAGACATGCATTCTTATTGAGAGAAAATTTAGTTCCTTAGAGAACTCAGTTAAGCATTCATGAATCAGTTACACATGCATCAGATATACATGTTTAGTATGTTATGTTCAGCTTGTCAGTCTGACATCATATTCCAGTTATCCATGTTCAGTTCATGTTCAGCTTATTGTTCCCTCTCTCAGCCAGTCTCATTCGAGGACAAATGTTCCCAAAGAGGAGATATGGTAATACCCCAAATTTTCTTCCTAATAATTTCATCCCAAGAATTCCTAGTATGAGATTCTAAAGTGAATGATGATTATTCTATCGATATAAAATTTGCCTAAATCCGATACTCGAGCGAAGAGTTAGAGCCTTTTTAGTGAGACAGTGTATCATCTGAGCCTATAGCGCGTCGCAGAGATAGCTCAAATGGAAATTGTCAATTCCCAGTGTTGCTTCGCGATAGTGGCATATCGTGCCAAAATTCCAGGACGCAGACAAGGTGGCAACGCGATAGTTCCGCGTCGCACCCCCGTGCAATTTCCCATTTGTCACTTTCCAGTGACTTGGCGCGATAGTGGCGCATCGCGCCAAGGATGAAAATCGTGAAATTTTCTCAGAAATTAAAGATGTGTCCTAGGGTTAAAAGGGTCAATTTCCCCACCCTATATAAGCCTTATAACATGATATTTGGCCACAATTCAGCAACTTATACTCAATTGCTCTCAAGAACTCTCAAGAACAAGCCCTAGGATTTTCATAGAAAGTTCAATTCCAAGGGAATTCATCGTCAAATTTTAATAATCTCTCCGTTAATCTTTACGAAATCATGAACTAAGGTATGCGTAGTGTTCATCCACTGATCTCTTTCATTCGTGGAGTCCAAGAATCATGTTTTTAATAACCTATTGTGATTTGCTTGTTCTGATTTGATCATGTTCATGTTGATAGTTGTTATTTATGTTTCAAGATAGGGTCTTGATGACTTTCCATTAAGTATGTGAGTTTGTTGATTGAAAACCTATGGTTTTGGGTAGTTTTAGATTCTTAAATTGATGCTTTCACCTATGCTATAAACTGTGCATGTAAGGAGTTTGATAAAATTCCTAGAATGATAGAATCATGTTCCTTATGACTCAATAGTATCAAAATGACAAGTCCATGCTAACACTTATGATGCAACACAATTTCCATGCTCTTGTTGTGTATTGATTGTTGTGTTATGCAACGTTCATGATATTGAAATCATGCAAGTATGTACATGTTATATGCATTCCCTTCCATGATCAAGACTATGATAACCATGTGAAGCAAGAAATCCCTTATTTATGGCATTATGAATTATGAACTCTATTCTTATCATCAAGAAGTATTATGGATTGTTGGTGTTGGTCATATATTCAGGAATGCCATGCCTTGTCAGTTTACTTCTATCGAGTCCTGGGGTACTTGTACCCGAAAAATATAGTTGTGTGCTTAGAGTCATGCCATGTTTTCACGATACTCTCAGTTAAGCCATGTTCCATAGAAGTCAGTCAGTCATGTGACTCAAAAAATCTCAGAAATCTCATGAACTCAGTACTCAGTACTCAGTAAGATCAGTAATCTCATGAACTCAGTCAGTTATCAAATATCAATAGTATTCCGTCAGTCGACGGAATTCAGTAAACTCAATCCATGTTAAGGGTGGCAATGGAACCGGAACTTTCTGTTCTGTTCCGGTAGCGTCGTTACCGGTTGATTTCCGGTACCGGTAACGACACGGTCCGGTAGGTTCCAGTTTACCGGTACCCAATGTTTCAGAAAACGAAACCGGACCGGACCTTCAAAAAATTATGGCATTTTCGGTTTCGGTTGACCGGTTCCGGTACCGGTTGACCGGTTTCCGGTCCGGAAATTTAACGGGCAGAATTGGTTTTAAAATTGGTTTTTTTTTTTTATAAAATAGGTTTGCAACGGCCAAAAGAGCCGTTGCATTGTAGCCGTTAGTCCCCCCCCCCCCCCACCTTCCAATTACCCCCCACCACGCTTTAAAATTTTTACTATAAATATACTTCATTTCAATTATTTTTTTCACACAAATATTATCAATTTTCATACTCTCTCTTAATATTCTCTCAAATTCTCTCTAAATATTTCTAGTTTTATTATATTAGTTGAACACTTGAAGTTGAGGATTCATTTATTATATTAGTTGGAGTTGAAGATTTTTTGAAGATATTACAAGCTTCAATTATCATCTTTTAATTCCGACATTTGTTATAAGTCTGCTTTTACGCAAACGTTCGGTATATTCGTTCCAACTTTAATCTCTTTTTATTTACGTTAATTATCTATATTTTTTTTATTTACGAACATCAATTTGTATTTGTATTGCTTGTTTTAATATTTTATTTTGAAATATGGATTTTGAAAAAAATAGTAGTGGTAAAAAATCAAATTTTGGTAAGGTCTTTCGTAGAAATAAAAAAAGTAAGGCTAATACTAGTTCATTACCGGGTAGATTTAATGAAACTTCATTATCACAACCTAATGGTTTCGATGTTGGTATCGGTATGGAATTAGATAATGAGACCCTGAATAGGCATTATAATAATTTTGAGGAAGACTTACCAGAGGAAGATGATATAGAAGAACAAGAATTAGGTGATAGCCCTACCCCTACTAGTCCAGTTACGGAATTACCGGAACACGGTGAAGAACTGTCCCCTTTACCGGAATTTACTAGGGCCAAAGGTACTGAACGTACTAAAAGGTCTTTAGTTTGGAAATTTATGGAGCATGATAGGGTAAAAAGTACTGCTACTTGCAATAAATACAAGAATGTTTTTAAACATTTGACTGGGGGGGGAAATGGCGGGACAGGATTGCTAACTTCGCATTTGATGAGATGTAATAAAGAATTTATTCATTTAAAAAATGAGGCTAAGGCAAAAAAAAAGATGGTACAACATTTCTACATGAATCTGTAGGAGGTAATATGGTTCAAACACGTTTAGACATGTTTAACCCGGCTGAAGCAAGTTCATCCTCGACATATAGTGAAGATGTAGATAGAGAAGAACTAGCAAAAATGGTTGCTGTTATGGGTTTGCCTTTTAGTTTTCCTTCGCATCCCGGTTTTATTCATTATATTCAACGAGTATATAATCCCTCTTTTAAAGGTTTTTCTCGAAATACAATTAAAAATGATATTTTTAAATTTCAAGCTGAACATTGTCATTTTCTTCGTTGCTTATTTGATAAATTTGATGGTAGAATATCTGTTTCTTCTGATATGGGTACTAGTGTTGTCGGTAATGATTATTTTACTCTCACGGCTCATTGGATTGATCACGATTGGAACATGCAAAAAAGAATTATTGCTTATAAATATGTCGATGAGTCTAAAACCGGTATGTATATAGCTAATACAATAACGGAGAGCATGAAATATTTTAGATTTATTGGTAAACCTATGGCATGCACATTAGATAATGCTTCTAATAATTTGAAAGCTATTGACGAGTTAAAAACTAGATTATGTTTAATGTATCAAGATCATTTTCATGTTAGATGTTCCGCACATACTTTAAATTTGATAGTACATGATGGTATTCATTTGTTTGGAAATGGTTGTGTTAAAGTGAGAATTGTTTGTAGTTCTATATTTAAAAATAAAAAAAAGGATGTAATGGATGATTTTAAACGTAAATGTGAAAAATGTGGCCTTCCATATAGAAAAATTCCAAAAGAAATTCCTACTAGATGGAATTCTTTGTTTCAAATGTTTGAAGTTGTTGTTATATATCGTAAACCTATACAATTAGTTTATAATTCTTATAATGAGGGTGTTAATTTAATGCTAGATGAAGATGATTGGACTGAAGTAGAAGAACTTTGTAAATTTTTGAAAACTTTTTATCAAGCTACGAACACAGTATCTGCTCAATATACTCCAACTATTTCTTCTGTTTTAGTAACTATTACTGTTATTTCTAAAGTACTTATTGAATATAAAAAAATATGTCCTAACAAAGAGGCAATTGAAACTATGATTGAAAAATTTTAAAAATATTATTTTCCAATTCCACAAATTATTTTAACAACTAATTTATTAAACCCATTTTATAAAGAACATGGTACAGTGAGGTTGGTTAGAAAATTATACAACAATTTAGAAATTGGACTTAATAAAAAGCCATCAGTTGAAACTTGTTGTGCTAGCATAGTACCTACAGCTAGGAGTTTATATAACTTGTATCAAGTTATGGAACAAAATATTGGGCCGATTGAACCTCCTAGTTCTAGACGTAGCTATGATGATTTAGATGACGAGATAGGCGAAGAACTTGGTCTTCAATGTTGTAGGAGTAATGATTTTGATTCGTATCTTTCGCAGGACTGGGAAAATATTAGAGATGAAACTGGAAAACAACAACTTTTATCGTGGTGGAAGACCCGGATTAGACAATTTTTAAAACTTTCAAGGATGGTTCGAGATTTGTTATCAGCTCAAGCTTCTTCAGTTGCTTCGGAGCAAGCTTTCAGCGCAGGAAGATTTATAATAGGAGATCATCGGTATTCGTTAGTAAGGGATAGTTTGGAGATTTCGGTATTATTTAGAGATTGGATCAATGCCTAACGAAGAAATTTTGGGCTCCCCAAATTACCGCCCCATATTGAAGAGGAAATAGATGAAATTTTTGACGAAAATAGTGATGATGGAATGGAAGCAATGGAGCAACAAGGAAATAGACCAATTCCGGAGGATTTATCCGTCGAAGAATTAGAAAAATTACGCCAAAAAAATTATAGACAATTTAGATATTAATAAGATTCTACAATAGAAATCTAATTCACACAGAACCCTTCCTAGAAGGTGGTTGCGTAGATTAGATTTACATTTAATATCTTTGTAATAAATGTTTGCCTAATTTTGTTTTAAATTTTCTCTTTTGTTTGTTGCAATTATGAAAAAAAAAATATTATATTAAGTATTTAAGTTTATAAAGTTAGAAAAAATTTTAACTTCTTAAACTTACTAAAAATATTATATTAACTTAACATATATTTACAATAATTAAAACTTAAACTTATTATAAAAAAGTTAATAAATTATATAAACTATATAAGTTAAAAATATATATATTTAACTTATATATTAATCTCAATTAAGTTACAATTTAAATTAAAACTTAAAAAAAAAAAAAAAAAACTGGTAGTGGCGACCAATTCTGGTAACGTTCCGGTATCGGTCCGGTCCGTTTCGGTTCCACACCGGTAGCTAGCGGACCGGTCCGAACAAGGGAAATGTTCCGGTATTCCGGTTCCGGTAACTCCGGTTCCGGCGATATAAACCGGTAATGAGGTTCCGGTAACGTTCCGGATCCGGTCAAACCGGTCCGGGGGTTCCGACTCCGGTCCGTTGACAGCCCTAATCCATGTACAGTCAGTCAATCATGTTCAGTCTCTTCAGATGGGAGTAGAAATTAGCACCGAGTGAACCCAAGGGTGGGAACACACACTATCAGATGAGGGTGTAATTCTTAGTAGTCATCCTTCTGTTCCAGAACTATGTAGCCAGCATAGGTTGAGACATCAACACTGTCAGATGAGGGTTAATGAGGTAGATAAGCACTGTCAAATGAAGGCCCCACCATTCTCTTTTGGGGACACTATCAGATGAGGGTACCTACAATTGTCCTTACTAGTGGTGCGGTATTGATACCCTTCAAATCAGGGCACAGATTGGACCCCAGCTCAGCTGTTCTAGCGCATTTAGGGCATGTCAGTTAAATAACTATTCCCATAGTTTCAGTATCATTCTCAGTAAAAGAACTCAGATAGTTCTTCAGATTTCAGGACTTTCAGATACAGTCAACTCAGTCACAGTACAAAACTCAGATAGTTCCATCAGATTTAGGACTGTCAGCCACAGTCACTCATGTTATCAGTTATTTTAGTTATCGAAACTCCAGTATCAGTCATGCTAGATATCAGTAAATTCATGACATTAGTATATAGATTCAGTTATTATGTTCTCACGATCTCAGTTACTATGTATTCATGTGTGCACTCTCACATTCATAATAGTCAGTCAGTTATTATCATTCATATATGTAAGCCCCATGTATTCAGCCTACCTTACACGTATACTCAGTACATTTTTTTGTACTGACGCATTTGCGCTATGGTGTTTTCTTTTTATGTTACACCATAGGTTCAGAGACACGACTCCCAGATCAGCAGCAGTAGTAGGATTCCAGGGTTCAGAGTTTTAGCAGTGAGTCCTCATTCTCCGAGGACGTGATCTTATTTTATCAGTTCAGTTCAGTTCAGTTTTTAATTGACGGAGTTAGTTGGGGACATATCCCATCAATTCATTAGTCAGACAGTTAGAGGCTTTCAGACGACTACAGTATTTTTTCATGTTTTTCTTACTTCAGTATTTAAGTTTTATTTTGGTATCGAGATACCACTCTATGTCAGACGTTATTGTTATTATTCAGTTATGTTCAGTATTGAACCTTACCACCTCTCAGTGCATGTTTTCACATTTTCATATCATATTATGCAGTGTATAGGTACAGATATCAGTCATGGGTTAGCTTATGGTCCTTTGGGGTCATGAGCATTGTGTAGCATTCCGATTCAAATAATCAGGGCGTTACAAAGCCTAAGTGAGAAAAAGGCAGAAATAATGAAAGCCCAAATAGAATTTTTAGGAACACAAATAAATAAAAACGGAGTAAAAATGCAACAACATATAGTACAAAAAATAATAAATTCAAAAAAAGAATTAGATACAAAAAAAAAATTACAATCATTTTTAGGATTAGTAAACCAAGTAAGAGAATATATACCAAAACTAGCAGAAAATTTAAAACCATTACAAAAGAAATTAAAAAAGGATGTAGAATATAATTATAGTGAAGAAGATAAAAAACAAGTGCAAAAAATAAAAACACTTTGTAAAAAACTACCAAAATTTCAAATCCCAAATGAAAATAAAAATTTTATATATATAGTAGAAGCAGATACAAGTGAGCATAGCTATGGAGGAGTACTCAAATATAGGTATGAAAACGAAAAAATAGAACATCATTGTAGATATTATTCAGGAACATTTAATGAAGCAGAAATAAAATGGGAAATAAATAGGAAAGAATTATGTTCATTATATAAGTGTTTATTAGCATTTGAACCATATATTGTATATAACAAATTTATTGTTCGAACAGATAATACACAGGTATGATGGTGGTTAACTAAGAAAATACAAAATTCAGTACAACAAAAAAAATACAGAGATTGGTATTAAATATATTGAATTTTATATTTACAGTTGAAATAATCAGTACTAACAAGAATGTTATTGCAGATTACATATCAAGACAAAGCTACACAGACTGATATAACAGAAAATGATATATTATAAGAGATACTCAAAACCCTAACTACGCTTTCACTGAAAATGGACAGTATGGGCAATGAGGTAGAAAAGCTAAAGACTAATGAAGGTACACTGAAGTCTAAAGCTACAAGTCAGCCGCATGACTATAAAAATACAGAGCTATAATCTTTATCAAAAGGAGATATTGGGACACTCCATAAAACCCATAATCTTTATCAATCTATGTTTGTAAGTACAAGCAAAGGAGTAAGTAGACAAGGATTAAATCTGAACAAGATATTTGACAAACCATTTATACCAAAAATACCAGAAGACCCTTTATTCATACCTCCACAAACTACCACATATCGAGAAAGTTTGAACCAAGACAAAAAAGCCTATAACTATATAACCCGAGCATACATAGAAAATATCCAAAAAATACAAACTTACCTAAATCTTAAACCCAGAGCTATAAATATCCAAGAACCGAACACAGACTATATAACCCAAAAACTACAAGGATACAACAAGTTAATTGCACTACCAAAAACCAATCCAAACCTAGTTAGAACTTGTTTTAGTTACGGACTACTTAATACCGTGTATACCCAAGAAAAAAATGAATTATCAGCTATACCTGAAATATATAGAGCATTTTTTACCTAAAAAAATATAACCAAAGGACACCTATTTTTTATAAAGTTTTATACTGCCCCGGCAGAGATATTATATGACGAAATTAAACTAGTTATACAAGTTGTAAAAATTACATTAACCAGAGATATGATTATACCAGAAGATATTGGACAACATCCAGAAATACCTAAGGTAGAAATACCAGATTTCTATGCAAATAAATGAATTATTGGAATATCTACGATCATTCAAGAGCTAGCAAATAATTATCTCAATGGAAATCCTATATGGAGTTATTATTCGCGAGACCAGCTAATGATCTATTCAAATTCAAAGGTGCTACGATAGTCAGATATGGAAGAATTTCAAAAATGGATAATGACATTACTCAATCCAGAAAGACAACCAACTACGAGAGAAATAATGAAGGAAATTATTTCAGAAAAATTATTGACAAGTTATTACAAATTAATAGGACATAAATATCCAGATCATCAATGTTCGAGATGTAACGGAGAAGATAATATTATCCCAGAAGTCCAACTAGAATGAAAGATAAAGACAAAAATCAACCAAGAAGATAAGGACGAAAAGAAGCCAGCTGGAAGATAGATAACAGGAGATTGAAAGCAACATAAAGAAGGACGAACCAATGAAAAAATAAAGGCAGGAGACAAGGAGACAAAATATTAAAGCTATGAAAGTGACATGTCAATTATTAGATAGTTTTTATGAGACGTAAATTATTGTACAGTATTAGGAGCTTTTGACTTTTTTAGCAAGTGTCATTATTAGTTTTTCACTTTTTTGACAAGTGTAGAATAGGAATAGTGTTAGGATTTTCATTTTGTAGATTATAAATGTAAGTCAGTCGGCAGATCTAAGGCAAGACTTTCGACACGGAAAGCAAGCCTCCTTGTACACAACCAAATTCTCTCAAATATTTAATAAAGATATTTAGTTTTATAATCAGCTATGGAAAATCAAAGCTCAGAATCATCAAACCTACAAGAACAGGTATTTTCATTTATAATTATGAATAGCTAAATTCATAAATTCCTGACAATCATGATATAAAAAAATAAGTTCATGTTAGTTACTATTTAATAGAATTATTCGAAGGTTAATATGTTACAAAGTTTATTAGCAAAGAGGAAAAAAAGAAAAATTCCCAGACCTATGCCATCCTAAAGGTGAAACTACTAAGGCAGAGAAGCCGTGATAGGGTTGTAATCAGAGTTGAGGCGTTGTTTAGGGAAGAAGTATCCAAAAATAACATGCTAATAGTGACAGAGAAACATAATTATCTAAGGATAATCTAGTACATAGTGATCTAAGATGATCATATTTTGTTATGTATATGATTGAAAGGGATATTTTGAAATAAGCATCATATGAAATAAAATGATTAACTACTTATTTGATGAAATGATAGATAGGGTCAAGATACTTATTTCGTATATACTTAAGGATATAGAAATAATAGATATAAGAAAACTCATATGGGAAAAGATATTTGATGTTGAAGATGAGTTACTAAATACTGAATGGATAGAACACGAGTTAGAAAATATAGATTTTGATGGTAGATATTATTATTCAGATTGGTATTACTCAGACTAAAATGATAAATTACAAATACTTAGAATATTTAAGGAAAGATATGGAGCAAATAAGATTAATAGAAATACTTATGAAAAAGTATCTACTCTACTACATAAAAACTAGAAATATGGAGCATCTAGTATACCTTAAAAATAATATAGAAGAATTAATAAGGTTAAAACAAATAAATAAGGAATGCTATAACATAGAATTTCAACAAATATGATAAATCTAGTACTACAAGTACCCCCTTAACATCTAGTACTACAAGTACCCCTTAACTCATATGATAAATCTAGTACTACTAGTACTACAAGTACCCCCTAACTTTCACATATGATTATAAGGAACTAAAGTGGAAAGACGATTTTTAAATGGAAGTAGAGAGTTATCATATTTATTCATTGAACTTGATATGCTAACCATGATGTTCTCATAACCACATTTATGAAGATAAATGTCTTTCAATTTTTTATACTGTAATACTTTAATTTGTTTGGAATAATTTAAAAATGTAAAAATAGTGGTTTTTGAATTACATAACTCTAAATTGTGATCAAAACAATAGTAAGATGTTATAAACAAGTTAAGACACTTATGAAATTAGCCAAATTGCTAATTTTGATTGTTTCCTTTTCATGGTTATTGATTATAGAAATTTAAATGCAAAAATTATGACTTATAGTTACCCAATACCAAACAAGATATTAAAAATAAGACAAATACAAGGATATAATTATTTTAGTAAATTTGATTGTAAATCAGGATTTTACCATTTAAAGTTAGAAGAAGAATCTAAGGAATTAACCGCATTTACGGTACCACAAGGATTTTATGAATAGAATGTACTACCATTTGGATATAAAAATGCACCAGGTAGATATCAACATTTTATGGATAGTTATTTTAAACAATTACCTAATTGTATAGTATACATAGATGATATACTATTATATACAAAAACTAAAGAAGAACATTTAAAATTATTAGAACAATTTACAGATATAATAGAAAAATCAGGAATAAGTTTAATTGAGAAGAAAGCAGAAATTATGAAAAATCAGATAGAATTTTTAGGAATACAAATAGATAAAAATGGAGTCAAAATGCAACAACATATAGTCCAAAAAATAATAAATTCAGAAGAAGAATTAGATACAAAAAAAAGAAATTGCAATCATTTTTAGGATTAGTAAACCAAGTAAGAGAATATATTCCATAATTAGCAGAAAACTTAAAACCATTACAGAAAAAATTAAAAAAGGATGTAGAATATAGATATAATGAAGAAGACAAAAAACAGGTACAGAAAATAAAATTACTTTGTAAAGAATTACCAAAATTACAATTTTCAGATGAAAATAAAAAATTTACATATATAGTAAAAGCTGATGCAAGTGAATATAGTTATGGATGAGTACTCAAATATAGGTATGAAGAAGAAAAATTAGAACATCATTGTAGATATTATTCGGGAACGTTTAACGAAACAAAAATAAAATGAGAAATAAATAGAAAAGAATTATGTTCTTTATATAAATGTTTAATAACATTTGAACCATATATCATGTATAACAAGTTTATTGTTAGAACAGATAATACACAAGTACGATGGTGGCTAACAAGAAAAATACAAAATTCAGTTACGACAAAGAAAATTCAGAGACGTATTAAATATACTGAATTTTACATTTACAATTGAAGTAATCAATTCTAAGAAAAATATCATTTCAAATTAATTATCAAGACAAAGCTACTCAAACTGATTTACCAATGGCAGAGGCTGATGCCAAAGATACCCAAACTGACTTATTGCTCCAAATGTTTAAACAAATGGAGTTATTACAAGAACGAGTTATTACACTAACTATTGAAGTTACAAATGTAAAAGATCAAGTCGAGCACTATAAAAAAAATATACTGTGCAGAAATAGCACATTAAAAAACTAGACCTAGAAGGTGACGATGAGAAACACCTTAAAACTCAAATCACTGACGTAACTTCAATTACAGCTGCAGGCACATCTAAATGGAAAAATATAGTCACTCAAAATAGAACTGGAATACCAAAGAAAAAGAATTATAACCTCATCCAAATATTTTCAAAACCATACACACCAAATATACAAAATTTAGAAGCATTTATTTGCACCTCCCCAGATACATACATATTCCGAATCACTTAACCAAGAAAAACAGATATACAATTATTCTTCTCGTAAATACATTAACAACATACACACCTTACAAACCTTATTAAATACCAAACCTATTCAAAGTAAAGAGCTAGCCTCACAACAAAAAGGATATATTACCCAGAAATGTCAAAATTACAATAAACTTATTGCCTTACAAGGTACAAGCCCAAATTTTATTAAATCATGTTACTATTATGGATTATTATCTGCGGTTTACACAACTGATGGAGAAGAGTTAGCAGGAATCCCAAAAATTCACAAAGAATTTATGACTTACAAGAGAATTACCAACGGATAATTATTCTATGTTCGATAAGAATGAGTAGTTAGAGAAATGTAGTACAAAAAAAAAATTATTTATTTATATTTTATTTATTACTATCATTTTTGTGTGTGTATGTGGTTTCGATGCATGACAATTTACCTGTTATTAGATATAATAAATATAAATTCTTAGATTTGCTATTTGTTCGGATTTGAATATTTATAATACTAAAAATTACAATGTTCTAAGAGCAGGTCAACAATACATTAAAATATGACATTATTGTCGAGGTTTTACATTAAGTATCTTTTTTCAAAGAATACATATAGTCATTTCCTTAAAAAATAAGAGAATAATCGTAAAAGAATAAAGTGGATAAGAAATGGTCTCGAGTTTACAAGAAGAAAATCAATGTCTTTAACATTAGGCAACTTTTAGGCGCGTTCAAAATATTCATCACAATTAAGAATACGGAGTACGCATCTTTTCGAGACATTTAAATTTCAAAGATGCAATAATTCACCTTGGAGAATATTTTTCTAGAATTAATTTTCCACCGATTTATTTAACATAAAAGATATAGGTAGCTATTTTCAGTATAATAAAAATGAGCGATTTAGGCCTTAACATAATTTATAAAAATAGTTAAAGTTAAGTATAAGTTGATAAAAGCGACCGTACTTGAACCATGGGACTCGAGGGGTGCCTCACACCTTTCCCTCGGTCAATAGAATTCCTTACCCGGTCTTCTGTTCTCGCAGACCAACAAAGAGTCATTTTCTTTTGATTAGGGATTCAATAAGGTGACTTGGAACACCATAACTCAATTCCAAGTGGCGACTCTGTTAAATTAAACTAATCCCTATTCAATACCATCACTTTAATTGAAAAAACCCTTCGACTCGGATCCTCAAGCGAAAAAGGTGGTGTGACATCTCTGGCGACTCTGCTGGGGATTAATAAGAATTCGAGCTTTTTATATTGACTTATACTTACTTTAATCATTGTTGATATTGTTTTTGTTGGCCTTATGTGCTACTTGTCGCTTATTTACTGCATTGATATTGATTGAACTGTATTATATATTGTCTTCTCTTGTGCACCCCCTTTGAGTCTCTGAAATAGGATAGAAGGAATGCAGCATATGCATCCTAATTTTATTTTTGAGATAGCCGGAGTGTCAAGGCACCTGGTGAAGGATATAGTCACACATGTTAGGAGAGGTTCGAATCGACAACGAAGGCGGTGATTCCCTGCTACCGACCAAGTTGTCCCTTTCCGGCTCGAGTGTCCGCTCGGGTAAGCCAGGGTATCCCTATTAGGTTCCGCTTTATTTGCATCATATGGGTTCCGCTTTATTTGCATCTAAACTTAGAAGAACTGAAAAATCAAAATATGGGTATCCCTATTAGGTTCCGCTTTATTTGCATCATATGCATTTGACTTAGTGAGACTCGGCACAGGGGCTGGGGCTGTCTAGGACAGGTGACCTACTTTATAAAGACCAACATATTCATCTTACGTGTTTTTTGACATTTGTTTGAAAGACTGTTTGTTTGTTGACCGGCTTTAGGAAACTTTTAAAATGCAAGAGATTAAATTATCGTCACATTTAGTGAATCATTTTAGAAAGAAAAATTTTATTTTTAAAAGAAAAGAAAATTTTTAGTAACTTAGTTTTATGGTTTTTATGAACTACAGGGGTCTAATTCTCACATCTTAGTGGGATACATAGGAAGTCCTTCTCAGGATACGACCCTATCTTTTGAAAAATTATTCATAGATTTATTGGGGAATATTTTGAAAATATGATTACTTTCATAATTATTTTTTTAATCCTCAAGTCCAATTTTTATGTATCTTAATAGCCCTGAATCTTTAGGATCATGAGGCTAAGTTTTTACAAAATAAAAAATATATTTAAATCTTAACAGTCCTGAACCTTTAGGGGTCATGAGACTAAAATTTTATACAACTTCATACATAAAACAATCATTCTTCTTTTCTTTATTTCTAAATCCTTTTATTTTATTTTTGTTCTTTTTAAATGTACTTAGGAGGGTGTTGTCTCTAAACATATAGTTAAATTTGTCTAGAGGTCTGTTATTGTAAAATTTTTGATAGAGTCAATTTAAATAAATGTTTTTCCTAAAAATATTATCAGTCATGTTTTTCTCATTTTGATTTTGATAAAATTGTTCTTTACAACTAAGTCTGAATAATGGTCACACTAGGTTTCACAAGTCAAGTTGTAAATTCGTTTCAAAATTGATAAATTAAGTTCTGTCTAAGTTTAGACATTTATTAATCTTATGCCCCTGTCAATAGTTATAAAATGTCTCCCCCTGTTCGTGGAAAGCGTCCGAAGAGAAAAAGAGATGGGAGTGTACCGCTTCAGGTTATGGATTGTACCTCTTTGCAGCTTTGGTTACGGTGGAACGAAATGGATACATTCGATTATGACGAGATACATAAGTATTTGGGTTTTTTGACGAGTATTGTGACAATCAAGCCTAATAGAGAGGTGACTGATGCGTTACTCACCTACTGGGACCCGAAGAACAATGTGTTTCATTTTTTGGATTTTGAGTTGACTCCTAGTGTAGAGGAGATAGCGGCCTATGTTGGATATGGGGATATGCATCGGAACAAACTTATAGCCCCAAGACTCATTTTGATAAACAGATTCTGCAAGCTCATGACCATATGAAACTCAAAAGAAGAATCAATGAAAAAGGTTAGGTTTCCTTGCAGTTTTTGTATGACAGATATGGAAGACGAGAGGGGTTTGAAAAGTACGGTAAGCAACTTTGTAATAAGGGAAGTTTTGAGGCTTGAAAAGTTCACAGATGATTTGCATTCATGGTAGCCTTTCTAGGCACTATGGTTTTCCCGAGGAGAGAAGAAAAAATTAATATTCATTTAGCGGGGGTAGTACAGATACTGATTAAGAAAGATTACACTATGGTACCAATGATCCTGGCAGATATCTACCATGCTTTGACCATTTTTCTGAAAGGAAAGAGTTTTTTCGAGGGATGTAATATCTTGTTACAGATGTGGACTGTGGAGTATCTCTATCGACGTCCTACAATGGTAAGATTTAATCCTAAAAGATTCAATCGCATCAAAGATTATGAAGAGAGGTTAGAGAAATATAAATGCCCAGAAGGAGTTAGAGATTGGGATAAGCTTTTTCATTTTCTAACAGCAGATAAAATCACTTGGAATCTCCCTTGGTTCCCTTGGAGGCAAGTCATACATAGTTCTGTCATTAGGCTGTTCTTATTATTAATGGGTATTAAGGGTGTTCAACTATATGTTCCATTGAGATTTTTACGTCATCTAGGAAGACGTCAAATAATTCCCATTACGGAAAATATGACCGAGTTTGTATTTGAGGTCAGACCAGAGATCCCACTTTCGGAGGAATTGGCCCAGCAGATTTGGGAGGGTTGCCGTATAATGGGGATTGAAATGATGGTCATAGAGCGTGAGAAAGGAGAAGTACACCCAGATTATCGTGAATGGTTTGAAGAACAGTCAAGTCCGCCAGTCAGACCATAAAGATCGGTTAGGGGACCTATAGATCAGGAAGCTGCAATCAGGATAGGTATTGAGAGAGCCATGCGAGAACATCATGGGGCCAACCAAGATTTAAGAGCAGAATAAGAGCATGCCAGGGAAAAAATAGACGAACAACAAAGGTAATTTGCTGAAAAAAAGATAAATCAGCAGATATTAAGGTTACACTTCGGGGACAAATCAAACTGGCTACCACTAGGGGGTCACACATTGCAAAACTTGCCGCATCTCGCCGACAGCAACTGTAAAAATTTAAAAAGAATATGCAAGAAGAATTTGATCGAGAGATATCTCAGTGGATCCGTGAAAGAGGAATATTGTGAGAACAGTTGGAGGTTGCTTCTGCTAGTGAACAGCGTGCAAGAGAGATGGTTGATTTCCGAGATTGACAATCCCATGAATGGGATTAGGCCTTCAATTAACTTTGAGAGAAGGTCCGCCGTGTAGCACAGGATACTGCTAGAATGGGTTTGGATTATCAGCAGTTGGATCATGAAGACTTTTTGGCGCAAGTACCAGCTTTCGCACAGCGACTCACTTCTTTATTGAAGGACATATACTTGGGTTTTGGAGGACATATCAAACTGAAGTCTCCTTGAATGGATAGTTGTTTTCTTTGTCATAGTTTTTCATTTTCAGTTTTTTTTAAAAAATTCTTATTTAGATGTTATGTCTTTTAGTTTTTAGGTGTCAGTTAGTAGGTTTTATTTTAGGAGTTGGGTCAGTCATTTTTTCGTATTTATATTATGGAATGTAATGAAGTTGACTATTTATTTCTCTATATATTACATATATTTTACTTCATTTACTTTATTTATTTTCTTCAATAAAAAAAAGACAAAAAAATTATTTTATTAAACTCCTTCCGAACTACGCAAGATCTGATTCATGACCTGGCATGATACATAGGCAACCTCTAAAGGGTTCGATCATAATTTTTGAAAAATATACGCCTATAAAAGTCGGGATGAAACACAAAACCTTCCAGGATAGGTTGGAAAATACATATAGAAGCATGACATATAACGTGGCATTATAATGTGTTAAATATGTAACACTCACCTGTTTGCTACTTGATCAGAAAGATAATGTAGTTGGTGGTTGGTTTGTGGTTAAACTGTCATCACATCCGTACAACACCAGATATAAGGGAAAAAGGAAAATAACTCGTAAGAAAGGTGTAGGGTATGACAGTGAGGAGGAGCAAAATCAATTGATTTCGCAAGAACTAGCATCAATGGAAGAGATTAAGTTATTGAAACAACAGATGGCAGAGATGTACCAATATTGGTTGAATGGACAAGACCCGCCTTCTTCAATCCCTGGACTTTCGACTTTGAATGATCCAAATCCTGCTTCAGCTCAAACTAGCGATCCATTATACCCACCTGGATTCGGTCTATTTTCTAATGTGGTTGGCGTTGCTGGTACTTCTACCATGCACCCATCAAATCCGTCAGTCACAAATAAACCGTTTTTCACTTCTGTAGCACCAGCTACCGCGGGCTATTAATCGACAACACAGAGGAATATAGGAGAACCAAGTCAGGATATGTTGTATCCTCCTGAAATGACTTTCAAATCCCAAAATCCACATTATCATGCTCATTAACACGATACTCCTATCGTGATTGAGAAGATTGCTAAGAATGAAGAACAAGAGGAGATGGCCAGAAAAGTTAGAAGCTTGGAGCAGAGTATGAGAAATATGTAAGGATTAGGAGGACCAAAGAGTGTTTTATACAAGGATTTATGTATGTTTCCTGACGTCCATCTACCTTTGGGATTCAAAATTCCAAAGTTTGATAAATATGAAGGTCATGGAGATCTTGTGGCTCACTTGAAGAAGTTTTGTAATCAATTAAGGGGCGTAAGAGGAAAAGAGGAATTATTGATGGCTTACTTTGGAGAAAGCCTAGCGGGAATAGCTTCTTAATGGTTCATTGATCAAGACATTTTCCGTTGGCACTTATGGGATGACATGGCTCGGGATTTCATTCAACAATTTCAATATAACATTGAGATAGTGCCAGATCGTACTACACTTACCAACATGAGAGAAAAGATAATCGAAAGTTTTTGAGAATATGCCGTCAGATGGAGAGAGCAGGCTTCAAGAGTCAGACCATCGATAAAAGAATCTGAAATGATTGATATTTTTCTGCAAGCACAAGAACCTGATTATTTCCATCATTTTCTCTCTACTATCGAAAGCACATTTACCGAAGTTATTAAAGTTGGAGAGATGGTAGAGAATGGAATAAATTGGGAAAGATTATCTGTTAGGCTGCTTTGAAATCAATACCACAAGCAATTCAAAGTGGTGCAGAAAGTTTCGGGGGAAAGAAAAGAAAAGAGGACGTAGCAACTGTCGTACCAGGTCCACGACAAAATTGGAGAGGTGCGCGTCAACCATATGCACAAAATACATTATATTTCATTTCATCCCCCAAATATCCTATTTACAATGCACAACCATATGCTCGGGCTCCTTCTTACCCGCAATGGCGTGCACCAGCAATCCAAAATCATCCATCGATCCCGTAAATTCAAAGAGGCCCTCCTAGATCTAATTTTTAGCCTAGATCAAAATTTAAAAGGGATATTATGGGTAAAGATAATTTCACTCCTATTGGAATATCTTACACCAATTTATTTCATAGGCTAAGAAAAATGAATGTCCTAAACCCAATTGAGAGAAGGATTCCTAATCCTCCTTCGAAGAATTTGGATTATTCTAGAAGATGTGAATACTGTTCTGATACCCCAGGGCACGACACAGAGAAATGTTGTTATCTAAAAAAAGCCATTCAAGAGTTGATTAATACCCAATAGATCATGGTAGAAAGTCCAGACGCTCCAAATGTCAAGCAAAATTCGCTGCCAGATCATAATGAAATAAATATGCTCGAAGTGATACTCAGTGGTGAAGATGCTACAATTTCCTTTAAGCCGATCATTAAAATTAAAATTGATTTCGAAAAATCAGCAAATATTATGGATTTGACAAAAGAAAAGCCTACAGAAGTGGAGGTGGTGATAACAAAACTCGAATCATCAAATGTTCCCTTAGTGGTGGGGAAAGAGATTTCAAAAAATATTGGGTCAAGTCAAATAAAGACGAAACTCATTATTCCTAGAAGATCCAATAAGCCTCTTTTAGTCATAAAAGGAGCTCCCATAGATCCTATTATTATTAAACCAGTGTCACAGCTGCCTATGGTTGATACTAAGGCAGTCCTTTGAAATTATGATCGCATTGTGGTGATGCACAAGGGGAAAGAAGTGACTGAAGATGTAGATAAAGTAGGGGGATTAACTCGATCTGGAAGATGTTATGCTCCAGTAGAGTTAAGAAAGAATAAACAAGGCGGTGAAGAACTAATGAAAGTCAAGAAGCCTGTCACTAATGAAGAAGCTGAAGAATTCTTAAAGAAAATGAAATTGCCAGATCATTCTGTTGTTGAATAGTTGAAAAAGACACTAGCACAAATGTCTTTGTTGTCTTTATTGATACATTCAGAGGAACACTGCAAGGCTATAATGAAGATTCTTAATGAAGCATGTGTTCCCAGTGAGATTTGAGATAATCAGCTGGAAAAAGTTATTGGAAGGATCCTTAAAGCAAATAAAATTACTTTCTCAAACAATGAATTGCCTATGGAAGGTACTGATCATAACAAAGGTCTGTACATTTCTGTGAAATGTGAACATTCCATCGTCACTCGAGTGTTAATTGATGGAGGATCAGGCGCTAACATTTTTCCTATGTCAACTTTTCAAAAGTTAAATGTTAATGTGGAAAGGATACGACCTAATAATATATGCGTTAAAGGTTTTGAAAGATCAAAAACTAATGCCATTGGTGAAATAGAGTTTATATTGACAATTGAACCTGTGGAGTTTTCTATGGATTTCCAAGTGCTGAACATTGAAACTTCATATAATATGTTATTGGGAAGGCCATGGTTTCATAGGGCTAAAGCAGTCGCATCAACGTTGCATCAAATGGTCAAGTTCGAATGTGACAGGCAAGAGATAGTCGTTCATGGTGAAGGTGATTTATCCATGTATAAAGACTACTATGTTTCCTCCATTGAAGCAGATACTGCAAACGAAGTATTGATTCATCAAACTTATGAGGTAGTGGCTGTTGAGCATATCCTCGAGGGGAATCTCATCGTAAGACCATAATTATTCTCTGCATCTGTTATGGTAGTGAATTAAATGTTGAAGCATGGTTTCAAACTAGGGAAAGGTCTAGTGATATTTTTGCAAGGCAAGGTTCATCCAGTAAACCTCCATAAAAATCTTGGTACTTTTGGTTTGGGATACGTTCCCACTGCTAAAGATATAAAGAAGGCTAAAAAGCATAAGAAAGAGTTATGGACACTTACCAAGCCAATACCGCCACTTCACGAATCCTTCATCAAAGTCAACATTGTTGGGTCCTCTATGTTACCTGCTGCAGAGTCAATGAATGAAAATGATACAGAGTTGATTGGACATTTTTAAAATATGTTCATTGAAGATGATATGGTTGAAATCGTAAAGGGTACCAGTAATACAGATGTACAGTTTGTCGGCCCTGATGTCCAGCTTAACAAATGGGAGGCTACTCCTCTCCCTATTATGAAGGAGTCTTGGTAGTTTGTTTGTTTTTCTTACAGTCTTAGTAGTTTGTTTGTTTCTTCTTCGGTAATTTGAATCATTCTAGGATTTTAATTCAAATCTTTAAACTTAGTATTTTAGGTTAAAACTCTTTCTATCTTTGTTTTTAATAAAGTGTAGTCTCCCTTTGTTTTATTTTAAGTCTGATTTTTATTTATTTATCTTTAATCATACAGTTCTTTCTATGTCGATTCTAATGATATGAAATGCATGAAGAATTGTCAACCAGATTTAAAAACCTAATCTAATTTTGAAATAATGAATAAAGAAGTTGAATACGATAAAGGAGATGCATTTGAGGATATAAGCAAAGATTTCAAACAGTTTGAGAATAAGACAAATCCTAATTTGGAGGAAATTGAGGTGATCAATTTAGGAGATCATGAAAATATTAGGGAGACTAAGATAAGTGTACATGCTCAACCACAAAAAATAAAGATATAATTGAAGCTTTGCATGATTATAAAGACATCTTTGTGTGGTCTTATAATGATATGCCCGGTTTGAGCACTGATTTGGTAGTTCACAAGTTGCCAATTGATCCTGTTTTTCCACCTATAAAGCAAAAGCTAAGAAATCTCAAAACTGACATGAGTGTAAAAATCAAAGAGAAAATAATGAAACAACTTGAGGCTAAAGTGTGATGCCCCAGAAAAAAAAAATCGTTAAGATCTCGAACAAAAATGTGTTGAATTCTGTTCTTTATCGTGATTAATAATTTTTCTGTGTGGAATTTTTGGATATGCGACCCATCATCGCGTAGAGAATCAAATAAGCTTTCCAACGATATGTGGATCATCCAAAATGGACACTCGAGCGATGAGTTATGATCATTCCGATCTAACCGTGAATAGTGGTGAACAGTAAATGTGCAGGAAAAAAAATACTGAGGCCAGGCAAATTTTAGGGTCAAATTCAAACGATCATAACTCCTTGTACATAATGATCTGGGTGATCTACTATATATCAACAGAAATCTATGAAAGTCCTTTTTCCAATGAAATTGGTTTCATCCAATTTTGCCATCGGAGAAAAATGTTATGGTCGATCTACTTCAGACTATCAAAATAGTCCACCAAAGGACAGATTTGACATTATTTGGTTTTTAAGGGTATTTTGGTCATTCCCATTCCAATCCATCTGGGTAAACCATGGATTTAAGTCCATTAAGAGCATTCAATAGCTCATTTTTCTCCAAAATTTCCTAAGGATCAAACCCCAACCCTACTACTCCAAATTTCATCCTTCTATGGCTCCTGATTGAACCGTAGAAATTTCAAATTGATTTGGGATTCGAGTTGATCATGTTAAGGGCTTCGAGAAGCACCCTTTATTTTTGTGAATAAAGTTTCAGAATCGGAAGTTCATATTCATCTTCCATTTTTAGGTATGTGGGGCTTTGAACAAGATTATTCTTTCGATCTTGTGCCCGGTATTTTTTTTGAATTACATTGATATGAGATTTTACATGTTTTACCATGAATTGGAAATATGGTTTTATATCTTATATTATTGTCCATGAGCTATGGGATTATGTCATCTGATATGTGTATGATGTTGAGATAGAATTATGTCCAAAAAGTATTTGATTATGAGAGTATGATGATTTAATTTGTTAAGCCTTGATTTATACTATCATTCCACTATTTCCTTATTATGAATTTATAACTGATATTACAAATTCTATATCCCTACTATGGGTTGATGTCTAAAGTACCTTTAAATGAGAGTTCGATGGCAAATCTAGAAATGTTGATATTGAAGTTACAATGAGTCTTGATATTTTCCGAATGGTTTTGATGAGTTAAATTGTTGAAAATATTATGTATTGAGTCTTCATATCCCTGTCCAAGTGTCGAGTTGGTTATGGTTCAATGCATTGATACCTTGTTGATGTTGAGGAAGATTAAAATGTTTTGAGCTAAAATGTGTTGAGTTAGGAATCCACAAATTGATATGATTTGATAAATAAGGAGTTTTGTTTTGGTCTTTATGATAGACCCTTGTGATGTTGTGGTGGATTTCCTAACGCGTTCTGAGCTTATCGGGGAGTAGTACTTAGCACCGAGAGGGAAATTTGGTATTTCCTCAAACCTATGTGCCACTGTAGGGTTGTTTGATGATGATATTATTGGCCAGAGAGCCCGATTGTGATTATTACAGTTTTAAGGTCGTACTCCCTGGCAAAGAGTATGACTCTCCCACCAACGGGGGTTTCAAACGTTGGTATTCCACGTAGCTCACGTGGGGTTGTCGGTTATTGGAAACTCCCCTGTCCATAAGAGTCATGTTTATTGAAATATCGAGTCACTTCGAGTTTTGATGTGGTAAGTCAAGTTGCCTATGATGATCTATAATGATTTATGAGGTTTTTCTCCTACATTTCCTATCTAAGATGTTATGAGTAGCATGATTCAATGTCACTCAAGCCAGGTGTGTCATTATGGTCCGTATGTACGTTTTTACGAAATTTATGATATTATTTATATTTTGCATGCACCCCTACATACTCAATATGTATCTTATGCTAACCCACATATTTCTCTATGGGCTACATTCTTACCATGATGTAGGTTCAGGTACTCAGCCGCAGCCGCGACAGTAATATCCGAGTGTCGCATCTACGTTCCTTCAGTGGTGAGTCCTCATGGTTCGAGGACCAAGTTGCTAGTTTTGGTGTTGTTGATTTGTGAACCCTTTGGTCTGTTGAGTTAGTTGGGGGTTTGTCCCAATAGCTCGTTGATTTTGCTGTATAGAGGCTATGTCAGACTAGTGTATTGTTGGGTTGGTTTGTGTATAGACATTCCATATATGTATAGTCTAACGATTTTCGTGCCATGTACAATGTGATATGATATGTACTTATATATATATCCTTAGCGTAGAGTGTATGTTGTTGTGCTGGAACCCAAGGGTAGTGTTTTGTCTTAAAGGGTTAGCTTGAGGCTACGTGTAGCCTTGGGCATCGTGTGGCATCTCGGGATGATAATTCGGGGCATTACAAACTTGGTATCACAGCCTAAGATTGTGAAAAGTCCTAGGGAGTCTGACAAGCCGCGTTACATAGAGTCTTGAGCATCGGTGTGTAGCGCGCCATACCTATGATCAAGAGGCTGCGGGGCGTTCTAGGAAAAGTTGTTTCTTTCTTTCTACAAGAGTCTATCATGCTTACAACTGTTTCTCTCTGTTGTTAATTCATGCGTTCTTATGACAGAAAATGCCTCCACGTCGAGCTCGCAGAAACAACAACCAACCTCAACCCGTTGATCCATTACATGAGACGGTATCCCATGCCGAATTTCGGGCAGCTTTTCTGACGCTAGCCCAGGCAGTTACCGCCAATAATCAGGCCAACGTTCTACCTCCGTAGGAAAATAATTCGGCAGAAGCACAAATTCGGGACTTTATGCGGATGAATCCGCCAGAGTTTCATGGGTCGAGAGCAGGTGAGGACCCGCAGATATATGTTGATGAAATAAAGAAAATTACACAGATTATACATGTGACCGAGGAAGAAAGTGTGGAGCTGGCTTCTTATCGATTGAAGGATGTTACCTATGACTGGGCGCAAAAGTGGAATAAGGTTAGAGAGGAAGATACCGCTCCGGTGACTTGGAAATTATTCCAAGATGCTTTCTTGCATAGATTCTTTTCTCTTGAGTTACGGGAAGCTAAGATAGAGGATTTTATGAATTTTAGACAAGGCTCCATGTCGGTTAAGGAGTATTGTCTTAAGTTTAATCAGCTATCGAAGTACGCTCCCAATATGATGGTTGACTCGAGGACTAGTATGAGAAAGTTTTTAACTGGGGTGTCCAGTTATGTGGTGAAAGAATGTAGATCTGCTATGATAAATAGGGAGATTGATCTTCCTAGGTTAATGATTCACGCCCAACAGATTAAGTCAGACAAGATAAAGGAAAGAGAAAGAGTAAGAGGGATTAAGAGAGTCAGATCGGAGCAACAGGGGTCTGGTCAGACTAGATTCTCCGGAGGGAGTCTCCCTCAGTTTCAGAGACGTCCATTTATACCTGCTCCTTCCTCATCTAGTTCTCCCATATATCGGGGCAGGTAGGGGCTCGAGAATAAGTCGGTACCTTCCAGGTCTTAGGACAGTGTAAGCAACCGGCCTCATCCTCCTTAGTGTACTAAGAGTGGTGAAGACCATTTTGGGGAGTGTTATATGGGGCAGCGGAGCTGTTTTGGTTATGGAAAGTTGGGCCACATACTTAGAGACTTCCCGTATGCCAGATAGCGGAGTCGTGATGCCTGTCCCTAGAGTCAGGCTACCAGTGCCCCGCCTCCCGCAGACCATCCAGTTCCTCCTCAGGGTGCTTCATCTAGTACTGCTGGCGGTCAATGCCAGAATCATTTCTACGCTATACCACCTCGTCAGGAGCAGGAGGACTCTCCCGATGTTGTCACTGGTATGCTCCGTGTTTGCTATTTTTATGTTTATGTGTTGATGAACCCCGGTTTGAGTTTTTCTTATGTGTCACCTCTAGTTGCTGTAAATTTTGAAACAGGTCCTGAACTAATTTCTGAGCCTATTTTGGTTTCTACTCCGGTAGGAGAGTCTGTCATTGCTAAGCGGGTGTATAAGAAATTCCCATTATTTTCTTTCATTGGGTTATGTATATTGATTTGATTGAGCTAGATATGGTTGACTTTGATATCATTCTGGGTATGGATTGGCTTCACTCATGCTATGCGTCTATTGATTGTCGTGCCCGTGTGGTCAAGTTTCAGTTTCCTGATGAACCTATCCTCGAATGGTCCGGGAGTTCTGTGATTCCTAAGGGTCGTTTTATATCCTATCTCAAAGCTAGGAAGTTGATTTCCAAGGGTTGCATCCACCATTTGGTTTGGGTTAAAGACACTAAGTCTAAAACCCCGACCATTCAGTCAATTAATGTTGTTAATGAGTTTCTTGATATTTTTTTGGAAAATCTCCCTGGAGTACCTCTTGATAGAGATACAGAGTTCGGGATTGACCTTTTTCCCGATACTCAACCTATTTCCATTCCTCCGTATCGCATGGCTCCCGCGGAACTTAAAGAGTTGAAGAAGCAATTGAAATATCTTTTAGACAAAAGCTTTATCAGACCTAGTATGTCCCCGTGGGGTGCACCTGTCCTGTTTGTGCGTAAGAAAGATGGTTCTTTACGGATGTGTATTGATTACCGGCAGCTTAATAGGGTTACTATCAAGAATAAATATCCACTTCCTCGAATTGATGATTTATTTGATCAATTACAAGGTGCGAGCTATTTTTCGAAGATAGACCTCAGATCCAGTTATCACCAACTTAAGGTTAGGGAATGTGATATCCCTAAGACAGCCTTCCAAACCCATTACGGTCATTTTGAATTTCTAGTGATGTCTTTCGGGTTAACTAATGCCCCAGCGGCTTTCATGGATCTTATGAACCGTGTATTCTGGCCATATCTGGATTTATTTGTAATAGTGTTCCTTGATGATATTCTTATTTACTCCCGAAGTGAGGGTGATCATGCGGATCATCTCTGAATCATGTTGGAAACTCTTCGAACTCATCGGTTGTATGCTAAGTTCAGTAAGTATGAGTTCTGGCTGAACTCTATAGCCTTCTTGGGTCATGTTGTTTCTTCCGAAGGGATTAGAGTTGATCCTCAAAAGATAAAGGCTATAAAGAGTTGGCCTAGACCTATTTCTCCTTCTGATATCCGAAGTTTCTTGGGTCTAGCTGGTTATTATCATCGTTTTGTTGAAGGGTTTTCATCTATTGCGTCTCCTATGACCCGTTTGACCCAAAAGAAAGTGAAGTTCCTGTGGTCTGAATCTTGAGAGAAGAGTTTTCAGGAGTTGAAGACTCGACTCACTTCAGCCCCTGTGTTGACTTTGCCTGACGGTATTGATGGTTTTGTGGTGTATTGCGATGCTTCCAGAGTCGATTTGGGTTGTGTATTGATGCAATAGGGTAAGGTTATAGCTTATGCTTCCAGGCAGCTAAAGCCTCACGAGAAGAATTATCCTACCCATGACCTTGAATTAGCCGTCGTGGTTTTTGCTTTGAAAATCTGGAGACATTATTTGTATGGTGTCCATGTCAACGTCTTCACAGACCATAAGATCTTGCAGTATGTATTCACCCAAAAGGAGTTGAATCTTAGGCAGAGACGATGGTTAGAACTGTTGAAAGATTATGATATGAGCGTGCTATATCATCTGGGCAAGGCCAATATAGTAGCAGATGCCCTTAGTCGGAAGTCCATGGATAGCATAGCACATGTTGATATTGGTAAGAATGAGTTGGACCATGAGGTACATCGTTTGGCTAGATTGGGGGTTAGGTTGTTTGGTGATGCTGAGGGTAGTATAGGAGTGCAAAGCGGTTCCAAATCCTCTTTAGTTTCGGAAGTGAAGGAGAAGCAAGACAGGGATCCTACCTTGGTCAGGTTAAAAGAGTCAGTTAAAGACCAAAAGGTGGAGGTTTTCTCCCAAGGGGGAGATGGCGTTTTGAGACTCAGAGAAAGATTATGTATTCCTGATGTTGATAACTTGAAGAAAAGGATTATGGCGGAAGCGCATGGTACGCGATACTCCATCCATCTCGGTGCTACCAAGGTGTACCATGATTTGCGGGAAATCTATTGGTGGAACGGTATGAAGAGGAACATAGCAGAATTTGTGGTGAAGTGTTCCACGTGTCAACAGGTTAAAATAGAGCATCAAAGGCCCAGTGGCGTGATGCAAGAGTTTAGCATTCCTACTTGGAAGTGGGAAGAAGTGAATATGGACTTCATAGTTGGTTTGCCTCCTTCTCGCCGCCATCATGATTTGATTTGGGTTGTCATAGATCGGCTGAAGAAATCAGCTCATTTCTTGCCGGTGCATTCATCGTATATAGCTGAAGATTATGCTAGAATATATATTCGGGGAATCGTCAGACTTCATGGAATCTCTTTGGCTATTATTTCTAACAAGGTACTCAATTTACCTCTTAGTTTTGGAAATCTTTCCAGAAGGGTCTCGGTACCCAAATTCGTTTAAGTTCTGTTTTCCATCTGCAAGTAGATGGCCAGGCTGAGCGGACCATTCAGACTTTAGAAGATATATTGAGGGTTTGTGTGCTTGATTTTAAAGGTAGTTGGGATGAGTACTTAGCATTAATCGAGTTTGCTTACAATAACAGTTTTCATGCTACTATTGGAATGGCCCCATTTGAAGCTTTGTATGGTAGAAGGTGTAGATCACCCATTGGTTGGTTTGAAGTTGGTGAGGCTACCGCGACTGGACCGGATGCGGTGTTCGGGGCTATGGAGAAGGTTAAGTTAATTTGAGAAAGGTTGAAAACCGCCCAAAGTCGTCAAAAATCATACGCAAATGTAAGGAGGAAAGACCTTCAACTTGATGTTGGTGATTTAGTGTACTTGAAAGTTTCACCCATGAAAGGGGTGAAGAGATTTTGGAAGAAAGGGAAACTAAGTCCCCGTTACATTGGTCCCTATAAGATTGTGGATCGCATTGGGAAGGTAGTGTATAAGGTTGAATTGCCCGCGGAGTTTTCTAACGTCCATCCGATTTTTCATGTTTCTATGCTTAAGAAGTCTATTGGTCATTCTGTTGTGATTGATCCTTCCGAAAGCTCGGTTATTCAAGATAGTTTTTCATATGAAGAGATTCCGGTTGAGGTTTTTGACTTTCAAGTTCGTAGGCTAAGAAACAAGGAAATTCCTTTGGTTAAAGTGCTTTGGCGAAATCAATCCGTGGAGAGTGCTACTTGGGAAGCCAAAGCAGATATGCGCGCCAAATATCCCCACCTCTTTCCTATGAATACCGAGCATGTCAAAGGTATCGTTCTCTTTTGATTTAATCCTTATTGCTATGTTTATCTTGGCTTGTGTGTTTTCTACGATATCCAAAAAAAATCTAGAATGGAGTATATGCTTGGGAAAGATGATTTTTCTCTATATACTCATTTTCATAGTATTCTTGACCTACCTATCAACATTTGAGGATGAATGTTTCCAAGGGGAGATGATGTGATGCCCCGAAAAAAAAATCCGTTAAGATCTCGGACAAAAATGTGTTGAATTCTATTCTTTATCATGATTAATAATTTTTCTGTGTGGAATTTTTGGATATACGACCCGTTATCACGTAGAGCATCGAATAAGCTTTCGAACGATATATGGATCATCAAAAACGGACACTCGAGCGATGAGTTATGATCATTTCGATCTAACCGTGAATAGTGGTGAACAGTAAATGTGCAGGAAAAAAAATACTGAGGCTAGGCGAATTTTAGGGTCAACTTCAAACAATCATAACTCCTTGTACATAATGATCTGGGTGATCTACTATATATCAACAGAAAGCTATGAAAGTCCTTTTTCCAATGAAATTGGTTTCATCCAATTTGGCCATCGGAGAAAAATGTTATGGTCGATATATTTCAGCCTATCAAAACAGTCCACCAAAGGACAGATTTGACATTATTTGATTTTTAAGGGTATTTTGGTCATTCCCACTCCAATCCATCCGCGTAAACCATGGATTTAAGTCCATTAAGAGCATTCAATAGCTCATTTTTCTCCAAAATTTCCTAAGACTCAAACCCCAACCCTACTACTCCAAATTTCATCCTTTTATGTCTCTTGATTGAACCGTAGAAATTTTAAATTGATTTAGGATTTGAGTTGATCATGTTAAGGGCTTCGAGAAGTACCCTTTATTTTTGTGAATAAAGTTCCGGAGTCAGAAGTTCATATTCATCTTCCATTTTTAGGTATGTGGGGCTTTGAACAAGATTATCCTTTCGATCTTGTGCCCGGTATTTTTGTTGAATTACATTGACATGAGATTTTACATGTTTTACCATGAATTGAAAATATGGTTTTATATCTTATATTATTGTCCTTGAGCTATGGGATTATGTCATCCGATATGTGTATGATATTGAGATGGAATTATGTCCAAAAAGTATTTGATTATGAGAGTATGATGATTTAATTTGTTAAGCCTTGATTTATACTATCATTCCACTATTTCCTTATTATGAATTTATAATTGATATTGGAAATTCTATATCCCTACTATGGGTTGATATCTCAAGTACCTTTAAATGAGAGTTGGATGGCAAATTGAGAAATATTGATATTAAAGTTGCAATGAGTCTTGATATTTTCCGAATGGTTTTGATGAGTTAAATTGTTGAAAATATTATGTATTGAGTCTTCATATCCTTGTCCAAATGTCGAGTCGATTATGGTTCAATGCATTGATACCTTGTTGATGTTGAGGAAGATTAAAATGTTTTGAGCTAAAATGTGTTGAGTTAGGAATCCACAAATTGATATGATTTGATAAATGAGAAGGAGATTTGATTTGGTCTTTATGATAGACCCTTGTGATGTTGTAGTGGATTTCCTAACGCGTTCTAAGCTTGTCGGGGAGTAGTATTGTAATACCCCGTATGTTTCTAAGCTAGGAAGTGAATAAGTATTCCTACGTATGAAATCTCCTATCTTGTGATTCATACTTGAGTACATGACTTACAATGAATATACTAGTGATAGGATAGCTTATGATGCATTAAACATGTTCATATGACTTACTTAAGGTAATACAAGCTAAGAGTTTTTGAATCCATCAATTTTTAATGTTTGATTTTGCAAGGGTCATCTTTGAATGAGTATAACTCAATGTTAATGTGGTATTTTGGCTGATTTATACCCACCAAATTGTAGAGAATCGAATTAGCTTTCCAACGATACCAATTTCGCCTTAATCCAATACCCGAGCGAAAAGTTATGCCCATTTTCGTGTGAGACAGTAATCATAGGCGATTTGTTAGGCGCCGCCCAACCCAAGAATAGGCGATTGGTTAGGCGCCGCCTAAGTCAGTTCAAGTGCCAAAAACACTCCGTTTTGAGTTATTTTGAGGGTAATTAAGTCTTTAAACACTCCTTACATGTCCCTAAACTTAACCCTACGAAATATATAGCTTCTAAACATATTACAACCCTATTATCACCTCAAAGCTCATTATCCAAGAGCACTAAAAGAGAAAAACAACTTGGGTTGCATAACTAATCTTGAAGATCCGATTTCAAGGAAATTCCTCCGTCAATCATCAAGAATCTTCCTTCTAAGGTATGCGTGAGTTGATTCATGGACTTCTTTCGTCCATGAAGCTCAAGAACCATCTTCTAAATTATGTATTATGATGTTTATGTTGTTGGTGGTTGATGTTCATGTAGTTGGAGTTTGATGATGCCTAAGATGGGATCTTTGTATGTTTTGTGTGAGGATATGGTGGTATTTAACGTATAAACGTGTGAAATTGGTGGTTGAATGTTTGAAATCTTGATGAATCTACCTATGCCTAAGATGTGCATGTAAGGTGTTTGTGAAAATACCTAAGGGAATAGAAATCATGCTTTTATGATATAATAAGTCCTAAGTGACTATTCCATGTTCTAAGTTTATGTTCAACGTGATCCCCATTCTATTGTCTTGAATTGAAGAAGTTGTATGAGATGCTCATGATATTGTTGTGGTATGGAATGACCATGTTATTGAAGCCATGCAAGTATATAGATGTTGTGTGCATTCCCGATAATGTGATAGTTTGTTGAAGATCATTCTTATTATGAAATTCTTACTTATGATATTGTGAATTGTGGACTCAAATCTTGTGATCCAGTCAGTCATGTGTGTCAGTTTCCTTCCATCGAATCCTGGGGGTACTTGTACCCGAAAACTATAGCTGTGTGCCTAGAGCTAGTGTCATGTTTCAAGATATCCTCAGTCAAGCTATGTTCCATAGATTTGCAGTTAGTCATGTGACTCAGGAAAGACTCAGAAATCTTATGAAAACTCAGTACTCAGTAAGATCGGAAATCTCATGACTTACCTAGATATAAGATATTAGTAGTGTTCCATCAGTCCAATGAACTCAGTAAACTCAGAATCAGTTCAGTTCAGTTAGTAAATTCAGCACAGTTAATCTTCTCAGTGTCTTTCAGTAGGGAGTAGGGACTAGCACCGAGCGAGTGCAGGGATCGCGGTTTCCCCGTTAGAGAGATAGAATCGTTAGCAACAATCCCTGTACTCCAGAACTGCATAGCCATCACAGGACAGGAGTCACCCGTCAGATTAAGGCTAAACTTGATTACTATATTTCCTTAGGCTTGATTTCTTATTCAGGGTCACCCATTAGAGAGGCTTGACCATAGCAGAGGTCTCTACCTGTGGCATGGTATTGACACCCTTCCAGTCAGGGCAAAGATTGGACCCCACCAATACAGTAGTGGGGCATGTCGGTTAGGTTACTACCTCCCACAGTCACAGTACAGTTTCAGTTTTAGTATCAGTCTTCAGAGTAGAAATCAGGAATCAGGACTGTCAGATATAGTCATCGATCTCAGTAAGGAACTCAGATAGTTCCATTGATTCCTGGACCATCCCATCATATAGGCTTGGTCCATATTCAGATGCTTATTATTATATCTAGAGGTCACACGGCAGACAGGCTTGATCTCAATCTCAGATTCAGTCGAGTATTCTCATTATCAGTTTCAGAGATCACTCGTCAGCTAGGACTGATCTCAGACTTAGATGTTCAGATACAGTTTGGAACTCAGATAGTTTTCCTCAGAATTAGGACTGTTAAATACAGTCATCCATGTCATCAGTCATTCAGTATCTCAGTATCACGAAACTCATGTTGTCAGTGTTCAAACTCAAGTAGTCAGTATCTCCACGAATTCTGTAGCAGTTACGTATGTATGTATGTATGTATTCTCAATTTCATATTAGTCAACATATTCATGCGTAAAAACCCCATGCATTTAGCCTACCCCCACGTATACTCAGTACTTTAGTTGTACTGACGCATTTGCGCTATGGTGCTTTCTTTTATGTTACACCATAGGTTCTTAGGTGCAGATTCCAGGTCAGCAGTAGCAGTTCAGTAAGTAGTGAGTCCTCATCTTTCAAGGACATGATTGTTACATTTATTATTCCAGTATTTCAATTTATTCTCAGTTTAGGGAGTTAGTTGGAGACATATTCCTTCAACTCCTTATTCAGACAGTTTAGAGGCTTTCAGACGATTATAGTGTTTTCATATTTAGACTTTAGTATTTTCACTTTTATTTTGGTACTGTGATACCACCTTATTTCAGATATCTTATTATTAGAGATTGAACCTTACGCCCTCTTTGTTCATGTTTCCGCACATTATATGAATACTATGCAGTTACAGGTATAGATATCAGTCATGGGTTAGCTTGTGGTCCTTTGGGGTCATGAGCATCGTGTAGCATTCCGGTTCAACGAATCGGGGTGTTACAAGTACTTAGCACCGAGAGGGAAATTTGGTATTTCCCCAAACCTATGTGCCACCGTAAGTTTGTTTGATGATGATATTATTGGTCAGAGAACTCGATTGTGATTATTGTAGTTTTAAGGTCGTACTCCCTGACAAAGAGTATGACGCTCCCGCCAATGGGGGTTTCAAACATTGGTATTCCACGTAGCTCACGTGGGGTTGTCGGTTATAGAAAACTCCCCTATCCATAAGAGTCATGTTTATTGAAATACCAAGTCACTCCGAGTTTTGATGTGGTAAGTAAAGTTGCCTATGATGATCTATAATGATTTATGAGGTTTTTCTCCTACATTTCCTATCTAAGATGTTATGATTAGTATGATACAATGTCACTCAAGCCAGGTGTGTCATTATGGTCCGTATGTACGTTTTTACGAAATTTATGATATTATTTATATTTTGCATGAACCCCCACATACTTAGTACATATTTTGTGCTAACCCATATTTTTCTCTATGGGCTACATTCTTACCATGAAGTAGGTTCAGGTACTCAGTCGTAGTCGCGACATTGATATCCGAGTGCCGCATCTACGTTGCTTCAGTGGTGAGTCCTCATGGTTCGAGGACCAAGTTGCTAGTTTTGGTGTTGTTTTTTTGTGATCCCTTTGGTCTGTTGAGTCAGTTGGGGGGTTTTCCCAATAGCTCGTTGATTTTGCTGTATAGAGGCTATGTCAGACTAGTGTATTGTTAGGTTGGTTTGTGTATAGACATTCCATATATGTACAGTCTAATGATTTCTGTGCCATGTGTGATGTGATATTATATGTACTTATATATATATCCTTAGCGTAGCGTGTATGTTGTTGTGTTGGAGCCCAAGGGTAGTGTTTTGGATTAAAGGGTTATCTTGAGGCTACATGTAGCCTTGGTCACCGTGTGGCATCTCGGGATAATATTTCGGGGCGTTACATAAAGTTATTCGAGTTGCCCAATATCCTACTTGGTTGGCAAATTTCGTCCCTATTCCAAAGAAAGATGGCAAAGTTCGGATGTGTGTTGATTATCGTGATTTAAATAAAGCAAGTCCGAACGATAATTTTCCACTTCCCAATATTCATATTTTGTTGGATAATTATGCTAAACATGATTTTGCATCTTTTGTGGATTGTTATGCGGGGTATCACCAGATCATTATGGATCTAGAAGATGCGGAAAAGACATCATTTATTACTCCATGGGGGACATATTGTTATCGAGTCATGCCTTTCGGGTTAAAGAATGTTGTGAGGGAAATGACCACAATGTTTTATGACATGATGCACAAATAGATTGAAGTTTATGTAGACGACGTGATCATTAAGTCAACAGAGCAGTCTGACCATATCAAAGATCTCAAAAAATTCTTTGAAAGACTTCGGAGGTATGATCTCAAACTTAACCCAACAAAATGTGTATTTGGAGTTCCATCGGGAAAACTCTTGGGGTTTATAGTCAGTCGGCGCGGCATTGAGTTAGATCATTCAAAAATAAAAGCTATTCAAGATTTACCTTCACCAAAGAACAAAACGGAGGTGATGAGTTTACTTGGAAGGTTAAATTATATCAGTAGATTTATTGCTCAGCTTACGACAACCTGCGAGCCAATATTCAAGTTGTTGAAGAAGAATGCTAAAGTTGAATAGACTGAAAAATGTCAAGAGGCATTTGACAGAATTAAGAAGTACTTGTCGAATCTACTTATCTTGGTTCCTCCAGAGCCAGGCAGACCCTTGATATTGTACATGTCTGTGTTAGATAATTTTTTTGGCTGTGTATTGGGTCAACATGATGTTACAGGCAAAAAAGAACATACCATATACTACCTTAGCAAAAAATTTACCATTTGTGAGGCTAAGTACACTCTTCTTGAGAAGACGTGTTGCGCCTTAACTTGGGTAGCCCAAAATCTGAAACATTACTTATCATCGTATACTACTTACCTCATCTCTCATATGGATCCTTTAATGTACATATTCCAAAAGCCTATGCCCACAGGCAGACTAGCAAAATGGCAGATGTTGCTCACAGAGTTTGATATTGTCTATGTGACACGAACTGCAAAGAAAGCTCAAGCTTTAATGGATCATTTGGCTGAAAATCATATAGATGGGGAGTATGAGCAATTGAAGACTTATTTTCCATATGAAGAGGTATTGTATGTTAATGAGTTTGTTTCTGAAGATTTCCATTCAGGCTGGAAGTTGTTCTTTGATGGAGCTGCTAATGTAAAAGGAGTGGGGATAGGAGCAGTTCTTATTTCTGAATCAGGACAATATTATCCTATAACAGCCCAACTTCGATTCTACTGTACCAATAATATGGCAGAATACGAAGCTTGCATTCAAGGATTGAGATTAGCCATTGACATGGGGGTCCAAGAACTGTTGGTATTAGGAGATTCAGATTTATTAGTCCATCAAATCCAAGGAGATTGGGAGACTCGTGATTCGAAACTCCTACCATATAGAGGTTGTTTGCAAGAGCTTTGTCAACATATTGTATCAGTAAAGTTCAAACACATTCCCCGAGCTCATAATGAGATTGTTGATGCTTTGGTGACCTTATCTTTGATGCTTCAACATCCCAACAAAATTTATATTGACACTTTGCATATACAGATTCATGATCAACATGCATATTGCAATGTGGTTAAAGAAGAACTTGATGGGGAGCCGTGGTTTTATGATATCAAAGAATATATTCAGACTGGGAAATATCCTGTACATGCCGATGGTAATCAAAAGAGAACCATTCAACATTTGTCTAGTGAATTTTTCATATGTGGAGGAATCTTGTATAAGAGGACTCCTGATTTGGGACTTCTGAGGTGTGTAGATCTTAAAGAAGCTTCAAAAATCATGACTAAAGTACATTCTGGGATTTGTGGACCACACATGAGTGGGTATGTTTTGGCAAAGAAAATACTCCGAGCAGGTTATTATTGGCTCACCATGGAGCGAGATTCCATCAATTTCGTTCGTAAATGCCATGAATGCCAGGTACACGGAGACTTGATACATTCACCTCCATCTGAGTTATATACAATGACTGCTCTATGGCCTTTTGTGGCTTGGGGAATGGACGTAATTGGACCAATTGAACCAAAGGCCTCGAATGGACATAGGTTCATCTTGGTAGCCATTTATTATTTCACGAAGTGGGTGAAAGCAGCGACTTTCAAGTCAGTAACCAAGAAAGTGGTGGTTGATTTT
The DNA here is from genome assembly GCA_030864215.1 of Capsicum pubescens. Lineage (NCBI taxonomy): Eukaryota > Viridiplantae > Streptophyta > Magnoliopsida > Solanales > Solanaceae > Capsicum > Capsicum pubescens. The sequence goes on from CM061540.1 coordinate 204,751,577, forward strand.
ATTCACTCCGACATTATTTGTCAGTTTGGCATTCCAAAGATAATTGTCACGGATAATGCTGTGAATCTTAATAGCCATCTAATGCAAGAAGTATGCCAAGAATTTAAGATTATGCATTGGAATTCAACTCCTTATCGTCCAAAGGCAAATGGAGCTGTAGAAGCTACCAACAAGAACTTAAAGAAAATCCTTCGTAAGATGGTGCAGGGTTCCCGAAAATGGCATGAAAAGTTACCTTTTGCTTTATTGGGTTATCGTACTATAGTTCGGACTTCAATTGGTGCAACTCCTTACTTGTTGGTGTACGGAACTGAAGCAGTTATACCTGCGGAGATTGAAATTCAATCTCTTTGAGTAGTTGTAGATGCTGAAATTGATGATGACCAATGGGTTAAGACTCATTTGGAGAAATTAAGCTTGATTGATGATAAAAAATTAACATCAGTATGTCATGGACAACTATATCAGAATAGAATGGCACGAGCATATAACAAAAAAGTGTGTCACAGACATTTTGAAGTTGGTCAGTTAGTACTAAGACGCATCCTACCCCATCAGATTGAAGCCAGAGGCAAATTTTCTCCAAATTGGCATGGATCATTCATGGTGAAGAAAGTGTTACTTAATGGCGTGTTATATCTGACTGACATAGAAGGTAAAATGGAAGGAATGTCGGTCAATGCCGATGCAGTTAAAAGATATTATGTAAGATATTCATGCACAATTACATTATGTATGTTTTGTACTTGTATTTTAAAAAGATTGAAATGATGAAGGCATTTTGTTCTATTATCCAAATAATATATCAACCTTTGTTTACCCCTTTTGATCTTTTATCTTTCTTCGTACCCCTCTTTTGGAATCAAATAAAAGTTGGAAAATGGAAAAAAAAGAAAAAAAAAGTTGAAAAAAAAAATAATCAAAAATTCAAAATCAAGCAAAAGAATGACGAGCTTGAACTACATTTGACCTGATTCTTGCTATGATAAGATACGCAGGCAGCCCTACTCCAGGGTTCGGTTTAACCATAAAAAAATTCAAATTACCCAGAATGAAAGAAAACTGGGGCAAAAGTTTTTTATTTTTTTAAAAGAATCGATTCCAAAAGTTGAATGTTTTATCCAATGTTGTGTAAATTTTGAGCCTCATGCCGACCTTTGTTTATAACTCTATCCAAAAGCCAAGTTACAACCAAAGAAAGACCTTCAGATCAATCTTTGAGAATGTCAAGGCTAAATATGCTATGAGTGTATGATATTTCATATTTTGGGTGTTATTTTCTACTAAAAAATGATGAAAATAAAAATGAGAGAGTTTTATTGGTGAAAACCCTTTCGGGCACCATAAGACGACAGTGAGTTGAGAAAGAGATGAAAATGAGATAGCCTCGATGGCAAAAATCCCATTGAGGTGCCACAAGCCGAAGAAGGATAGTAATTTAGAGTGAATAAATTCAACAATGGCTCAGTTTCAAACTCAATAAATGGGAAAAAGTTGACAAATTATTAGTGTGGGTAGATCTGACTGTTTGATTAAAAATGCATGTCATAATCACCAGAATCGGTTTCCACATTCAGATAAGTTTTCTCTTTGTCTTGAAAAAAAGATGCCTATTGTTTTTTTCTTTTTGTTTTATTTTATTTTTTTAGTTTTTGTGTCCTTATCATCAAACGAAAAAATTTTGTTGTCTTTTGAGTCAAATTCACGTCAGGTCGAGTGAGAAAGGACTCCAAACTCGCTACCAACTCCTTTAAGGATACAAAGCAAGACAAAAGGTTGATGCACAGAGACAACGTTTCAAAGTAAAAGTAAGGTACTCAAGATGATTGTGATTTGACCTTTTAAATTCGTGAAAATCTAAGGGATGTACTGGAAGCTAAACTCAGAAGCATCATACAACAGAAACATGATTTGAGTTGAGGATCTCAGTAGTCAGAATTTTAAGTCAGAAGTATGACCATTCAATGAATATTATCATGGATTGGAAAAAAGATGAGCATGGCAAGTGCGAGAGCGGACACTTCAAAAGCCAAATGCCACAAACCGACCATCACATGTTTTAAAACTCATAATTTTTCTTTGTTTGGAATAGAGATGAAATAATTGTTTTCAAATAAAGGATGCAATTTCACACTTCTCTCAATGCAAGAAGCATGGTTACAGCATCCGATGCTGGATCTCGGTCATGGTAAACTTTATTCTTTGCGAGATATATTAAGATCCAGTGACACATAAATTTTTCCAGTACAAACTGGGGCAAAAAATTTTATATGTGTTGTATAGAATTATTTCTTTTGCACAGGACCCTCCTGAAGAATGGAAATTTATTTTATATCCAGGACCCTCCTGAAGAATGGAAATTTATTTTTTGTTCAGGACCCTCCAGAAGAATAGGAATTTATGTTTTGCTCAGGACCTTCCTAAAGAATGGGATGTTATTTTTCTATTTCACTATTTACTTTGAGTCCAGGAGCCCGCCTGAAGAACAGGGTAAAGAAGTTAAGTCCAGGAGCCCGCCTGAAGAACAAGGTAAAGAAATTGAGTCCAGGAGCCCGCCTGAAGAACAGGGTGAAAAAGTTGAGTCCAGGAGCCCGCCTGAAGAACAGGGTGAAGAAATTGTAAGTCCAGGAGCCCGCCTGAAGAACAGGGTGAAGAAATTGTAAGTCCAGGAGCCCGCCTGAAGAACAGGGTGAAGAAGTAGCAAGTACAGGAGCCCACCTGAAAAATAGGGTAAATAAGTTGAGTCCAGGAGCCCGCCTGAAGAATAGGGTGAAGAAATTGTAAGTCCAGGAGACCGCCTGAAGAACAGGGTGAAGAAGTAGCAAATCCAGGAGCCCGCCTGAAGAACAGGGTGAAGAAATTGGAAGTCCAGGAGCCCGCCTGAAGAATAGGGTGAAGAAGTTGTAAGTCCAGGAGCCCGCCTGAAGAACAGGGTGAAGAAGTTGTAAATCCAAGAGCCCGCCTGAAAAACAAGGTGAAGAAGTTGTAAGTCCAGAAGCCCGCCTGAAGAATAGGGTAAAGATTTTCAAGATCAAGTCAGAGAAAAGTCTGAAGAATGAGTCAATTGTCAAGTTCCTCTCCAATGCCAAGAGCCAACATGAAGGAACATTTCATTTTTTTTGAAGATTGAACTCAGAATAGTGACTATCTCACCATTTGAGAAATCATGAAGATTCAAGTCAAGATTCCAAAAAAAAGGCAGCTTAGATAGGATCTTTCACTTGTATCTTCATTTTATTTATTGTTATTCATTTCAATGTAAAAGAAGAAACCGCGAACCGAAAACTCGACAGAACCTGACTCGACCTCTAGCTCATTGTCTCCCCATTTTTGTCTTTTTGAACTACAAGTGACCTGATTCTCTTATAACCCGAGATATGTAGGCGGTCCAAAACCAGGACTCGGTCACATCTAGTATTTTATTTTATTTTATTTTATCTTTACTTTTTGAATAATTGTAGGATCAAAAATCACCTCTTTGTCTACTTCTTTGTATGAAAACTCTTCGAGATTTCAAACAAAGAGGGGCAAAATGTAGACACGTGATTTTGATCCTCCCTAAGTTTAATATATATATATATATATATATATATATATATATTATTTAATATTTATATTTGATCCGATATTATTTTAATTCTTATTTCATTATAAAAATTGTGAAAATATATTCAACAACAACAACAACATACCCAGTGTATTCCCACCTAGTGGGGTCTGGGGAGGGTAGAGTGTACGCAGACCATACCACTACCTCAAGAGAAGTAGAGAGGCTGTTTCCAATAGACCCCTAGCTTAGGACCAATAACAGTATAACAAATACAAAAAGTAAGCGGATATAAACTAGTATGGTACACAAAACAAACTAACAGTATAACAAACAAAAAAGATAAGTGCATAATAAACTAGTACGGGGTGTAAAAAAGCCAACACCACTAACCCCAGAAACTACAGCCCCAATACTATGAACCAGAAACTCCAGACCCAAAGGAGCACTCCCCTATTACTACCGTCGTGCTCCCACCCCTTAACCCTCTACCCTAATCCGCGTCCTCCACACTTTTCTATCAAGGGTCATGTCCTCTATAAGCTGTAATTGCTCTATATCATGCCTAATCACCTCCCTCCAATATTTCTTTGGTCTATCTCTAGCCCGCCTAAAACCATCCATAGCCAGAGTCTCACACCTCCGCACTGGAGCATCAGGGCCCCTCCTCATCATATGCCCGAACCAACGTAGCCTCACTTCTCGCAACTTATCCTCCACCGAGGCAACTCCCACCTTCTCCTAAATAATCTCATTCCTCACCCTATCTTTCCTGGTATGTCCACACATCCATCGCAATATTCGCATCTCCGCCACCTTCACCTTTTTGATGTGGGAGTTCTTAACTGGCCAACACTTCACTCTATACAGCATAGTCGTCTGAACTACCACTTTGTAGAACTTACCTTTAAGCTTCGGGGGCACCTTTTTATCACAAAGGACTCCCGAAGCGAGCCTCCACTTCAACCACCCTGCGTCAATACGATGCGTGACATCCTTGTCAATCTCATTATTACCCTGAATTATAGACCCCAGATACTTGAAACTCTCCCTCTTCTAGATGGCCTGAGAGTCTAGCTTCACAACCACTCCATCTTCTTGCAACATATTACTGAACTTACACTCCAAGTACTCCGTCTTTATTCTACTTAACCGAAAACCTTTAGATTCAAGCGTTTGTCTCCAAACCTCCAACTTATCATTAACTCCACCCCAAGTCTCATCGATCAGAACCACATCATCTGCAAATAACATACACCAAGGCACCTCCCTTTGAATATGTCGCGTCAAAACATCCATCACCAAGGCAAATAGAAACAGGCTAAGAGTCGATCCCTGGTGCAACCCTATCAAAACTGTGAAGTGCTCTGAATCTACACTTACCATCCTCACACGAGTCTTCGCACCATCATACATATCCTGAATCAACCTAATGTACGCCACGGGCACCCCTCTAGCCTCCAAGCACCTCCACAGAATCTCCCTGGGAACTCTGTCATATGCCTTCTCTGGATCAATAAACACCATGTGCAAATCCTTCTTCCTCTCTCAAAACTACTCCACTAATCTCCTCACAAGGTGAATGGCTTCAGTGGTCGAGCGACCAGGCATGAAACCGAACTGATTCTCATAGATCGTCACGATCCTCCTCATCCTCAACTCTACCACCCTTTCCCAAGCCTTCATAGTATGACTCAACAACTTAATACCTCTATAGTTGCTACAACTCTGAATGTCTCCCTTGTTCTTATACACTGGAATCATCGTTCTCTACCTCCATGCTTCAGGCATCTTAGCAGCTCTAAAAATAATGTTAAACAGACTTGTCAACCACTCCAGACCTGCCCCGCTAGTGCTCTTTCAAAAGTCTATTGGAATCTCGTCTGGCCCTGTCGCCCTACCCCGCCGTATCCTGTGAATAGCTCTCTTGACCTCATCAACATCGATACGCCTATAATAACTATAATTGCGACCCTCTTCAGATATCTCCAAGTCTCCCAACACAGAACCTTTGTCCCCCTCGTTGTTCAAAAGTTCCACCTCTCCCTAATGAGGGCATCCTCAACCAACACTGTACCATCATCTCATTTGATGCACTTCACTTGGTCAAGGTCACGAGCCCTCCGCTCCCTGGACTTGGCCATCCTATACAACTTTTTATCTCCGTCTTTCTACTCTAAAGTCGCATACAAACTCTTAAAAGTTGTTGTCTTAGCCGTCGTAACCGCTAACTTAGCCTCTCTTCTAGCAACCTTATACTCATTCTTATTCTTCTGTCTTCCGTTATCATCCTTGCTCCCAACCAACTTAGCATAAGCCACCTTCTTAGACTTCACCTTTCTCTTGACCTCTCCATTCCACCACCAGTCTCCACAATGTTTTCCAGATCGACCTCTTGAGACATCCAATACCTCTCTAGCGGTCTCCCTAATGCAACTGGAAGTCATCTCTCACATATTATCCACCCACCTCTACTCTCCCAAGGCCCCCTACTCTTCAACATCTCTTCCATCTCCAAAGTACTGGCCAAAGTCAGGCTCCCCCACTTAATCCTGGGTCGTGCCTCCCTACTTCTCTTCTTTTTGCCCTTATTGATAACCAAGTCCATCACCAACAACCTATGTTGAGTTGAGATATTCTCGCTAGGTATGACTTTACAGTCTTTACATAGCGTTTTATCCCCTTTTCTAAGAAGCAAAAAGTTTATCTGAGTCTTGGCCACTGAACTACGAAACATAAAAAGGTGATCCTCCTTCTTCGGAAAGCTTGAATTTGCTATCCACAATCCAAAAGCCCTAGAAAAATCCATCAGAGAAGTTCCTCTTTCATTCCGCTCACCAAAACCGAAACCGCCATGCACATCATCATACCCTCTCGACAAAGACCCAATATGCCCATTGAAATCCCCTCCCACAAAAAGCTTCTCATTGCTTGGGATGTTCCTCACCACCTTATCTAAAACCTTCCAAAATTCCTTCTTCTCCTCTTCGTCCAAACCTACTTGCGAAGCATAGGCACTAATAACGTTCACCGTAGACCCTCCCATGACTAACTTAATAGACATCAGTCTATCACTAACTCTCTTTACCTCTACCACCTGCTCCCTAAGATCTTCATCTACTAAGATACCTACCCCATTTCTATGTCTAACGCTATCCGAGTACCACAACTTATATCCATCCATATCTCTCACTTTAGTGCCTATCCATTTAGTTTCCTAGACACACGCTGCACTAACCCTCCTCTTTCTAAGAATCTTCACGAGCTCTATAGACTTACCCTGCAAAGTACCAATGTTCCAAGACCCAACTCACAACCTAGAAGCTCTCTTATCCCGCCCAACCTTACTACCCCTAGCCCCTGACCCCAAACTCAATCCTAGACCCGACCCAAACCCAACCCCCCAAACCCCGACCCAGACCCAATAATTCTTGACCCCGACCCCAACCTATGACCTACCCCTAGTCTACCCTCGTCAATCACAGCCACTATGCAATAATGGGAAGAAAGGAAAAGGGGAAAAAAGATAACAAAGGGGGATACACAAATTTTGGTACACAATAGTCAATAGCGGGAACTAATACTTCCACACTTAATGGATATGCTAGTAAATCAAGTAACAGTAATCAGACAAGGTAACACACTCCAAAACTACTAAGAACAATAAAGAGATTCACACGTACAACACTATTACAAAGTAACCAATCAACAAGAAATTCGACACCCACAACCAGATAATCAGCCAAGACGCTACAAAACAGGAATCACAACAAGAATAGTACAGAACACTACCAGTAGAAGCCCCTAAATATCAAGAAAGTTATACACAAGTAGAAAAGATGGATCGAGTGCACCTGATCGAAGCTGGGTTGTGTCCATATACTTGGTTGAGTCGCTGGATTCCGGCAATTTATGGTAGAAATTGGTCGCCGAAATAGTGTTCTCGAGAACAGCGTTGGCAGTCCTTGAAAGTTGTTGTGGTGATTATTTAGCCGGCGAAAGTGTTGAGGGAGGCGGCGACGGCTTGTTGGAGTTGCTGATGTTAGCGGCGACGGAGGCTGGTGGTTGAGATGCGGCAACGGTGGCGAGGACCAGCGACGATGGCTGGTTCGCTGCTTTTTGCGGCAGCGATGGCGAGGAGGTAAAATGTTTGGGCGGAGATCCGATAGACGAAGCGTCGCCATAGAGAGGAGGAAGGAGTAGGGGGCGGTGCTTGGTCGGTGGGTGTTGATTGCTTTCGCCGGAAATGGAAGGGACGGCGGCTGGTTCGACGGAGGCGACGATGGAGTTATTCGATCGGAACGTAGTTTGAGATGGTGGTGACGGATGCATGCGATGGAGGGGCGGCGCTGATTTGCTGATTGGGTTCTCACCGGCTGAGGGTGGCGGCGGCGATGGGTTCGCTAGAGAGAGGAGTAAGTTCCCAGACAGAAGAGAAGACACACCAACCAAAATCGATTGCTCTTTTTGTATGCATTTTAGGGTATTTTGTTTTAAATTTAATTCTAAAATAATTAAAAAAAAAAAAAAAAACTTCAAAAATATTTTCTTTTAATTTAGATTTTTATAAATAAGCTAGTAATTTTTTTTCTTTCTTTTCTTCTTAATCATATTTTATGTTAGATTAGTTATATTTTATTAAGTATAAAAAATAATTATTTAATATTTTTATTATTATTATTATTATTTATTTTATAAATAATTTATTTATTCTATTTATTTTTATTATTATTTTAAAAAAAAAGTGATCTTATCCTAAAAAACCTACCCCAACCACCCCCTATATTATCTCAACCTCCCTAACTCCCTCCCTTAGGTTCCCTTTATACACACGAGACAAACAACAAAAAATAAAAGACAACACAGAAAATCAAAAGAAAGAAAAAAAAATAGAAGAACGGAAAAGAGAGAAAAAGAAAGGAGTACAAACCAAAAAACTTAGAAAAAGTGAAAAAAAAAATGAGTGAGAAGAAAATATAAAAACACGGATTGACAAAGAAAAACAAGAAAAGAGAAGAGTTTAGAAGAAAAGAAAGTGACATTTGACAGAAACAAAAAACAAACAACATAAACGGAGAGATAACGAGTTGGAGTTTGAGGTTTGGTTCGTGGTTTCGAGTTCGCAACTTCTTCTTTCTTTTATTGACAACTATTTTCTAAAGAGGTAACCCTATACCTTTCTTTGTATAATATAATATCGCGATTATGCGAAATTCAATTTCAATATTATGAAGCGGAGTTTCTCTTATTTGACATTTATTGTTGTAATACTAAAGTATTCAAATATTTGTCATGGCTAAATTTAGAGTAAGATTTGATATAGTATATGATCCATGTATGCATGCATATAATTTATTTATTTATTTTAACGGAAATACGTCATTTATATTATTTTAGTTGGAAATTAGGTTCCAAAAATGTGCTTTGTAACTAGATTTTAACGTTTATTAAGTATAGTTTTGAGTTAAAAAAAATAATTGAAATAATCTATTTTTATCCATGGAAAATGAGGAGTAGTGAAAAGATAAGAGTTTAAATTAGTCTAAGTATAAAACATCTGTTAACTTCCCACAAAAAAAAATTCTCTATGTGTTTAAAGATGTATCCGAGTTTGTTTTTTTTTATTTTTTTTATTTTTTTAAAAATAAAAATAAAATATATATATATATATATATATATATATATATATAAACAGTATGCATTTTGATTATGTTTGGCTATAAAGAATGAGTAGTTAGAGAAATGTAGTACAAAAAAAAAATTAATTATTTATTTATATTTTATTTATCTATTTATTTATTACTATCATTTTTGTGTGTATGTGGTTTCGATGCATGACAATTTTCCTGTTATTAGATATAATAAATATAGATTCTTAGATTTGCTATTTGTTCGGATTTGAATATTTATAATACTAAAAATTACAATGTTCTAAGAGCAGGCCAACAATACATTAAAATATGACATTATTGTCGAGGTTTTACATTAAGTGGTTTTTTTCAAAGAATACATATAGTCACTTCCTTAAAAAATAAGAGAATAATCGTAAAAGAATAAAGTGGATAAGAAATGGTCTCGAGTTTACAAGAAGCAAATCAATGTCTTTAACATTAGGCAAATTTTAGGCACGTTCAAAATATTCGTCTCAATTAAGAATACGGCGTAAGCATCTTTTCAAGAAATTTAAATTTCAAAGATGCAATAATGCACCTTGGAGAATATATTTTTCTAGAATTAATTTTCCACCGATTAATTTAACATAAAAGATATAGATAGCTATTTTCAGTATAATAAAAATGAGCGATTTAGGCCTTAACATAATTTATAAAAATAGTTAAAGCTAAGTATAAGTTGATAAAAGCGACCGTGTTTGAACCACGGGACTCGAGGGGTGCCTCTCACCTTCCCCTCGGTCAACAGAATTCCTTACTCAGTCTTCTGTTCTCGCAGACTAACAAAGAGTCATTTCCTTTTGATTAGGAGTTCAATAAGGTGACTTGGAACACCATAACTCAATTTAAAGTGACGACTCTGTTAAATTAAACTAATCTTTATTCAATACCGTCACTTTAATTGGAAAAATCCTTCGACTCGGCTCCTCAAGCGAAAAAGGGGTGTGACAAATATGATACAAAAAGAGCATGTAATACAGATATATTAATAAAAGAGAAGTACACCTTTGACTTCAAAATCAATACAAATTACACAAAGTATGACAATTCTATCCAGTAAATATGAAAGTCTCTTAAATCACATTAGGAAAAATCCGTGCCGTTTGAACTTCTTTAATGTTTAGAAGTCTTTTTTTGGCTACTAAATTAGAAGTCTTTTTTTTGGCTATTAAATATCAACTGGTCAATTTCTTCATAATTATTTTGTGGATTTACCTTATAGGTTTAAAAGTTCTTTTTTATTTCTTGAATATTTTAATTGATTCACAAAATACAATTGCTATTTTTAATTAAATATTCTATTGAACCTAAAATTATTCTTACAAAAGTTCAGGATATCTTTTCCTTCATATCAAACACACTCCATGTCTTTAGAAGAAGCATCTCTTTGCTAAAGTCCACTAACTGTACGTGGGATTGTGTGCACTTGAAATTATTGATTCCTCTTGGTTAGAAGTTATATTTTTTGAAAACAATTCGAATTTTGAAAGTCAAAATTTTCAATTTTAAAAGCGAATTGAGAAGGCAGAATCATTTAAATTTTTAAACATATTATAAGTCACAATAAATAATAATTTAAATACTTATAAAAAAAAATCAAGGTCAATAAAAACTTATCCAAAAGGTGTCACATAAATTACGCGTCACGTATTTTCAAATATTAGCAATTTTGAAGCTAACCTTGTGGAGAAATCAATCCAAAGTTCATCGCTATCACTAATCTCCTTAGTGGCTTATGGCAGAGCTGACCATCGCTATCACTGATCTCATTAGTGACTGCATATAGCGTAATATCTGATATACAACACACGTTATTCTTTATGCATTTTTCTCTGTATGAGACACTACTCTATTTTCTAAGACCGACATAGTAGTGCATACCTGGCAATCCTCTTCAGCTTTATCTATTTGTCCATTAACATTCAGAATTAAGTTAGCTTGAGAAACATGATCTTCCATGTTCCTGGATCTTTCCTTCTCATTTGTTGTTGATGTGCCTGAGTAGCACCACCAATGATCAAGTTACTCGTGCTATATGAGTCATTGTTGCTACTGTTGTTGTTTATGTCCATAGCTGCTGCTATGGTTAATATTGAAACACTCACAAAAAAGCAAATCAATAATTAACAAAAGTAAGCTGAAGTTACCTGTTTCTTATGTCAAAACTATAGAACAGGTAGAGATTAAAAGCAAAAATCGACATGCAACAATACAAAAAATATGATTCGTAAATAATTAAAAAAAATTAACATTTTCACCATAATCTGTAACCTCCATACCCTGTTATATAATGCATCTATGTAAAAAAGAATTACAAATTTTCTAAATGACATAAGAACAAGTAGAGATTAAAAGCAAAGATCGACATGCAACAATACAAAAAATATGATTCGTAAATAATAATAAAAAATTAACATTTTCACCATAATTTGTAACCTCCATACCCTGTTATATAATGCATCTATGTAAAAAAGAATTACAAATTTTCTAAAATAATTATACTACAGACATGTAATAATATTATAATTAAATTGCTCATAAAAATTACGATATTTTTACAGACATGTAATAATATTAGAATTAAATTGCTCATAAAAATTACGATATTTTCAAAAATATGATTCGTAAATCAAAACAAATTTAACCTTCTACTCTGATCCGGAACCTCAATACCCTTCTATCTCCATACTTCCATGAAAAATTTTGGACGTTCTCAAAACCTAAAGAGAACATTCGAAGCCAATAATTAAAGTTAACTTTTCAATATTTTATAAGAAAGTTATATTCTTTATATATAGATGTACTATTATAATTCTAATAGAATTGGTTTCCATGATTACATTGAGTAGGGTTGACACCAATAAAGTATTTAGTTACAATTTTATAAGAAAAGACTTAGAAATTAAAACTTTAGTCAATTTTAACAGGACAATAATTCAATGATTATAGTTAGAGGAAAAGGGTGAAAACACTATCTATTACAAAGACTTTTAATGAAGAGAAAAAAGTTCAAATCACTTTTATAAAGGTATTCACACTTTTAATATATTATAGATATATATTATGTTGAGCCATATTGACTATGCCATTCTTTGTTGTGCAACAGCTATGGATAAGAGCATTTGATTTTAGCTTCGCCTAGGTATGAACAGAAAGATTCTCTAAAAAGTTATGTTGAATTTCAAACATTGGCAGCAAAGATGTTCTTCTACTTGATGACTCTAAGTCTTCAAAGTTCCATCGCTGAAAATGTTCCAGAATTTTCAGAAGAGATACCGAACAAGGAACGTTTTATGGTAATGGTGGTATGAAAACATTCAGACTTCTTATGTAAGAATTATATACTGAGTAGCCTTCAAGACGACCTGTACAATCTCTACAATGAGATGAAAACCTGTTTTGGAGAAGGAATAGATACACCAATAGAATTGGTCATACCTATTTTGACCACATTAATAGTCTGTTTAATTTCGTCAAATAATAAGGATGAAGAAACGAAAAAGTTCTTTGTTGCAAAATTTCTTGACTTTAAGATGATTGACAGTAAGACTGTCGTCTCTCAAGTGCAGTAACTACAATTAATTTATCCATGATCTCCTAGCAGAAGGTATGAGCATAATGAATACCTTATTTAAGCATATTAAAGTTGTTCTCGATAATCACATAACATTTGTCCTAGGTTTGATTGTGAATGAGGCTTTCCAAGTAGCGGCTATAAAGAAATGTTATCACCTTTGTAGAAGGACTTCAAAAACTACTTGAAGCGTAAATAAAAAAGATGTCAGTTAAAGACCTCTTTGTGAGGTTACGTATTGAAAAAGATAACAAGGCAGTCGACAAGAAGTCAAAAGGAAATTCTGCAATTAGTGGAGAAAATATTGTGGAGGATGACCCTAACAACTCAAAGAAACGAAAGAAAGCATCTAGACAATATAGCAATCCTTTAAAAATTCAAAGAAAATTACTTTAATTGTGGAAAGGCTGGACATAAGTCCGTAGATTGTCAGGCTTTAAGAAAGGCAAGAAGAAGAGTCAAGCCAACATAGCTGAATCTAAAAATAAAGTGGATGATCTGTGCGCCATGATTGTAATACTCCGAAGTTTTCTAACTAATTTTTCTCTTAAGAATATCAAGTATTGGATTCTAAATTGAATGATGTTTATTTCATGGGGAATTTTCAAGATTTTCACTTTTTGTCATGTTGAAAATTCAATAAGCTTTCCATCAATATAAGATTCGCCCAAATCCAATAACAGGGTAAAAAGTTATGGCTATTTCAAGTTCCTGTCGTAAAACAGCGCCATATTAGTCAGTGGCGCGCCGCGCCACAAGATAAAATGGCAATTGTCTTTTTTCAGTGTCTCAGTGCAATTTTTCCCGCGTCGCGCTAAACTTCCAGGTCGCAAATAAAGTGGCAACGCGATGGCAACGCGCCACGCTATTCCTCTATTTCCCAATTGTCAAATTCCAGGGACACAGTGTGATAGCGCCGCGTTGCGCCAGGGGTCCAGGTCGGGAAATTTTCACCAATTTTAAAAGTCGCATTCAAGGTTAAAAGGGTCAATTTCCTACCCCTATTTAAACCAAATAATACGTGATTTAGTCATTCTTCACCCAAAATATACTAGTTTCTCTCAATTTTCTCTCAAGAACAAACTAGGGTTTCAATTGGAAATTCAATTTCAAGAAAATCTCTCCATCAATCTTCGCTAAATCAAGAACTAAGGTATGTGTTGTGTTGATTTATGAATTCCTTTCATCCATAAATCTCAAGAACCCTATTTTAAATTATGAATCATGATTATTATATTGTGGGTTGCTCAAGTTATTGAAGGTTGTTGTTTGATTCCCATGTTGGGATCCTTATGTGAAATTATGAAAACTACGTTAGCATATAAATTGAAATCCATGAATTTGGTGGTTTATGATTTGGGAAATTTGATGATTTCACCTATGCCTTAAGTTGTGCATGTAAGGTGTTTGATAAAATGCCTAAGAGGATAGAAATTATGCACTATAGCTAAATTGTGACCCAAATGACAATGTATGTTTTAACCTTATATTCAAAATGACTTCCATGTTATTCTTATGTATTGAAATTGCTTGTGGGATTGCTCCTGAGTTAGCCTTATGAAATGCTCCTGAGTTAGCCTTATGAAATTACGCTATGTATACATGTTATCTTATTCACGTACCAAGCTATGATAATCAAATTCTCATGAAATATCTCCAACTATTGTATTATAGATTGTTGATGTTGGTCATGTATTCAATAATGTCATGCCTTGTTAGTTACCTTCCATCGAGTCCTGGGGGTACTTGTACCCGAAAAATATAGTTGTGTTCCTAGATTTAGTGTCATGTTTTCACAATATCCTTAGGAAAACCATGGTCCATAAAACCCAGTCAGTCATGTGACTCAGGAAAACTCAGTAATTTAGTAATCTCAATAGTATTCCGTCAGCTAACGAAACTCCATGAATTCAGTCTAGTCCAGTTAAATGAATCATGTTCAGTGTCTATTCAGATGGGAGTATTAATTAGCACCGAGTGAACCCAAGGATGGGAACTCACCTGTTATATGAGGATGTGATTCTTAGAAGCAATCCTTGCATTCCAAAACTACATAGCCAGCGTAGGTTGAGACATCATAGCCTGTTATATGAGGGTAGATGAGGTGGCTTAACCTGTTATAATATGAGGGTTCCTACCATTCTCACTATAGTTACCTGTTATATGAGGGTTACTCACAGATTTTCCTTACCAGTGGCACGGTATTGACACTCTTCCAATTGGGGTTACAAATTGGACCTCAACTCAGCCATAATGGTGTATTAGGGGCATGTCGGTTAGATGATTACTTCCCACAGTTTCGGTTACAGAATCAGGACTTTCAGATACAATCATTTAGTCTCAGTAATAGAACTCAGATAGTTCTACAGAATTCAGGGCTGTCAGATACAGTCAACTCAAAATAGTGCAGAACTCAGCTAGTTCCATCATAAACTAGACTGTCAGATATAGTCGCTCAGTATCAGTTATATAGTTATCAGTATCTCATGTTATCAGTACTCAGACTCAGTAATCATGTTATCACGACCCTAGCTACAGTTTTTATGTATTCATGCATGTATTCTCACATTCATATTATTCAGTCGATTAGTATAGATCATGCATGTAAACCCTTTGCATTCAGCCTACCTCACATCTATACCAGTACATTCAAAGTACTGACGTATTTGTGATATGGTGTCTTATACCATAGGTTCAGAAGCACGAGCTCCAGAGCATCAGTAGCATTCCAGTCTCCGCAGTCAGAGTTAGCAGTGAGTCCTCATCTTTCAAGGACATGATCATTTTTTTATTATTTCATTAATTAGTTTATTAGTTGGAGTTAGTTGGGGAGATGTCCCATCATCTCCTTATTCAGACAGTTATATTTTAGAGGCTTTTCAGACTACAGTATGTTTAGACAATTTTGATTTAGGCATTTATACCCCATCCCAGATATTATATTTTATTGGATATTATGTTACAGTTTGAACCTTATGGCCTTTCAGTTCATGTTTCCGCATTATACAGTATATCATGCAGTATACAGGCACAGATGTCAGTCATGGGTTAGTTTGTGGTCCTTCGTGATCATGAGCACCGTGTAGCATTCTGGGTACCAGATTTGGGGCGTTACACTTTCAGAATGCAACTTGATGGGTAATCCTAGAGATTGATGTACTGATTCTGGTGCCACCTGTCATGTATTTTCCAACAAGGAGTTGTTTGCTTTGTATTCTACTACTCAAGATGAGGAGAATATTTATATGGCTAACTCCGCAATAGCAAAAGTTAAAAGAACAGGAAAAATTCGCTTAAAGATGACGTCGTGCAAGGTGTTAATACTCAAAAAAGTCTTTCATGTTTTGGAGTTGAGAAAGAACTTGGTGTCTATATCACTTCTGACCAAAAATTGATTCAAATGTGTATTTGTTTCAAATAAGGTTATAATTAACTAAGGAAAAGTGTATATAGGTAAAGATTACCTTACCGGAGGTCTTTTTAAGATTAATGTAATGACTATTGAGATCAATAAAAGTTCTATTTCTTCTTACTTTCTTGATTCAAATGAATTGTGGCATGAACGTTTAGGATATGTCAATTACAAAACCTTTCAAAACAGATTAACTTAGAAGTTTTGACTAACTTTAAGTGCAATAAATCAAAGTGTCAAATGTGTGTAGAATCAAAGTATGCTAACCATCTGTAGAAGTCTGTTGAAAGAATTTCAATCCCTCGGACTTAATCCATACAAACATTTGTGATATGAAGTCAATATCATCTCGTGGTGGGAAAACGTATTTTATAACTTTTATTAATGATTGTACAAGATACTATTATGTTTATGGTAAGGATGAAGCAATAGACGCATTTAGGCAATATAAAACAGAAGTTGAAAATTAGTTAGATAAAAAGATCAAAATAATAAGAAGTGATAGGGGTGAAGAGTATGAATCTTTTTTTGCTGAAATATGAATAGAAAATAGAATTATCCATCAAACTGTTGTCCCGTATTCACCTCAATAAAATGGGATTGTGCAAAGAAAAAATTAAACATTAAAGAAAATAATGAATGTCTTACTCATAAGTTTGGATTTACTGCAAAACTTCTGGGGGAAGCTATCCTTACAGCTAACGAATACTCAATAGAGTGCCTCATAGTAAGACACATTTAATTCCATATGAAAAATGAAAATGAAGGAATCTAACTTGAAATATTTTAAATTATGGAGGAAAGTCCAAGTTTCTATGCCTAAAAGGGTAAAAATAGGACCTAAGACTGTGAACATATGTTCATTGGATATGCTAAGAGAAGTAAAGCATGCCAAACTTTGGTTCATAAATTCGAACATCTGGATATCACTGAAAATATGGTAATTGAATCGATAATATAGAGTTCTTTGAACATATTATTCCATATAAAATTGGAGATGAGTAGTCTAGTGGAGGATCTAAACGACCTCGAGATGAACCAAACAAGAATGTGCTCAATGGTGAGAATCCAAGCCGTAGTACATATCAAAGAATGTCAACTTTCTTTGGAACAGATTTTGTAATGTTTCTTCTTGAAAATGAGTCCCAAATATTAAAAAAAATGATATTTTATTCGGACGCTTCTTTTTGAAAAGTGGCAATTAATAGTAAGACTGATTCAATCTTAAGAAACCATAATTGGGAGTTGGTTGATCTTCCTCCAGGAAATAAACCTTTAGGTTTCAAATAGAGCTACAAAAGGAAAATAAAAGTTGATGGTACTATTGACAAATATAAGGCAAGACTTGTTGTGAAAGTTTTTAGACTAAAATAAGGCCTTAATTATTTTGATACATACTCGCTTGTAATAAGGATAACGTTCGGATGTTGGTTTCCTTAGCGGCGGTATATGATCTTGAAATCCATCAAATAGATGTGAAAATAACATTCTTAAATAGATAATTGGAGGAAGAAATTTACATGAAACAACTTGAGGGTTTTGTGGTTTCTGATAAAGAAAAGAAAGTGTGCAAACTCGTTAAGTCATTTTATGGACTAAAACAAGCACCCAAACATTAGCATGCAAAGTTTGACCAAACCATGTTGGCAAACGGCTTCAAGATAAATGAATGTGATAAATGTGTTTACATTAAAGACACTTAAAATCACACAGTCATTGTTTATTTATATGTGGATGATATGTTGATCATTAGTACAGACATTTCTGACATAAATGTTGTGAAATGAATGCTTGAGAGCAAGGTTGATATGAAAGACCTTGGATTTGTGGATATGATCTTAGAAATAAGAATTCATAAGACTCAACAAGGGTTGGCGTTATCACAGTCTTATTATATTGAAAAGGCACTTAATAAGTTCAAGTATTTGGATTTCGATATTGCCAAGACTCCATTAGATATGATCTTTGCACTTCAAAGGAATAAAGGTAAAAGTGACTCACAGTTGGACTTCGTAAGAGTGTTGAAAACTTTGATGTATATCATGAAATGTACGCGATCAGATATAACATGTTCTATTAGTAAATTAAGTATGTGCATGAGTAATCCCAATCAAACTCATTGGATGACGATGAAAAGAGTTTTGGGTATCTAAAACATACTCAAGACTTACTTTACATTATAACAAATATCCTGCGGTAATTGAAGGATATAGTGATACAAAGTGGATCACTGGATTGAATGAAATAAAATCCATGAGTGAATATGCATTTACTTTAGGTGAAGGAGCAGTCTCTTAAAAATCATCCAAACAGACATGTATTGCCTGCTCTACGATGAAATCTGAGTTTATCGCGTTAGATAAAGCCGGTAAAGTAGCTGAATGGCTCCAAAATTTCTTGAAAGATACTCCTTATTGGCCCAAACCTTTGGCACCAATATGTATACACTGTGATAGTCAAACGATGATAGGTAGGGCAGGGAGCATGATGTACAATGATAAATCTCATCATATAAGATGGAGATATAATACCGTCAGAGAATTACTCTCTCGTAAAATTATCACTATTGATTATGTGAAGTCAAAAGATAATATGGAAGATCCATTAACAAAAGGCTTATCTAGAGAGGGAGTTGAAAGATCATCGAAAGAAATGGGTTTATGATCCTGGACAAGTCAACATGGTGGTAACTCTATCTAGCAGACTGGAGATTCCAAAATCTAGGTTCAAGGAGATCAAACAAAGTTGTGACTGGTGGTTCAACATTGTTGACATACTCAATCCATTCTCATGATGAAGACAATGTTCAGAAAACAAGGATAAGACTAAAGATTTGAAGCTTGTTAATGTTTTCTACGTTTGACAGATTTGACCAAATGATTAAATGTTTAGGAATCACCTATGTGAGGGTGAAGTGAAAGCCGCTTCAAGGAGAATGTTAGTAAAAGGCTTATTCTCTAAGCTCTCATAAAATTAGGATGTTTTCATGACTGAAACGAACAAAATCCAGAGAACCATAAATAGTTAAAGGTTAGTTGTGTGACTTGTGTTGTCTAGGTGTACATTAAAGCTCGACGGTGCAAATATATCGCACCTACCAACTGACCGAGTACATCCAATGCATGTTCCATATGGAAATTTCAAAGGAAAACCTACTTATCCAGATATAATTAATCTTTGCTTGTTGATCACACACTTGTTCATAAAAAAATTTGATAATATAGTCATTCCCCATTCATGTTGGGGATTGTTAGGTATGTAAGAGGTGTGAATGAAAAATGAATACGTATTTTTTTTTTCTGAAAAGAAGCCAAGAGAAAGGATACAATTTGAGGAGACACTTTTTCACTTTGATGTTAGAACTTTTCTAATGGATTGTGACTTTTTTGAAGAGTCTCACCTTTTTTAACCATTGCTTCTCTTCATGAAGCAACGCCTTGATGACTATAAATATCTGAATTTTTTCTCAAGTAAAAAAATGATTTTGAGTTGAAAAACAATCTTTTTCTTCTTCTAAAAACTCATGTGTGATTATCAAATCATTGAGTGAGTTCGAAATTTTTGAAAATTTGAGGTACCGCTATTTTCAGAAAGTGAATCATTTTATCCTGGGAGGAGTGATTCCATTAACCTCGGGTAGTTGAGGGGAATAAAATCCTTAAGGACCTACCGTGAAGTCGGTGGACTTGATTCTAAACTTTTCTTCTTCATCTTTATTTCTTAAAGTTGATAAACACTTCATTTTGATGGTTCATTTGATTATTCATTTGAACTCGTGTTTGAAGTTGTTGGAACTTCATTATAGTTTTTGAAATAGTTCTTGAACTTAGTATTGAAGTTCGTATTGAAATATACAAATTTTATACCCAAAAATAACATTGATTGCATTATATACTTGCTCTAAGGATTTAATTCTAGTATCACTCAATAAAGCTCTTTAGATGCAAATTATTTAAAATTCTATTAGATAATGGCACTCTACTATCAAAACTGCACTCAAAAAGCAGCATGTGGTGACACTTCAAAAGGAAATCTTTTAACAACTTATGATTGTTCCTAAGTAAGTGGATTGTAATACATAAAAATAAGATTTTTATGCTTAGTTGCATATTGGGCACAACACACCATCATGACACACTGTGCCCAACATTTTTCTCAGATACAAATATATCGACAAACACCTAAACTTAAGACGAATTTTCATGTTGGTATCTAAAGTGGATGGTGTTTATTTTAAATACCTCAACTAGAGCTCTACTGTATCACTTTGACACTTTTTTTATTCTTATTGTCAACTTAAGTGTGTGTTGCAAATGCCTTCTACGTGGAAAAATGAATAAATCTATAGAAACACGTGAAAATTTATTATTATTATTTTTTAAAACACACTTTTATTTTTTTAACCCTACAACTCCATCTTGACCTTTTTTCTTATTTTTTCTCCTTCCCCAATTTTACCAAGAATAGAGGAAAACCCAATTGAGAATAAATTCAATTGAACAAACTCAAAATAAAAGCAAACTCACACACAATCGAACAAACTCAAATAAAAATAAATTTTATTGAACAAACTTCTTGTGATCCGACCCCAAGCTTCTTGTGTTCCAAAAGCTTGTGATCCAACTCCAACCTTTTTGTGTTTCAAAACTCAGATAAAAACTCAAAGCAAACTCTCACCCCCAAGTTTTTTGTGTTCCAAATTCGATTGAACAAACTCAAAATAAAAAACGTATCTGCACAAAATCAACAAAATAGAGAAAACTCGGCTGAAAAATGAAAGTTCGAAAGCATCAAACCAAATAATAGCACATTTTACAGCTTAAATCTTCACTAGTCAGAATATAAAAATGCAGAAATTAAATAAAATAAAGAAAATCATGCCAATAATTGAGGTGCAAGGATGGTAATGGTGTTCGAGCTATACTCTTGTTTTTTATTGAAATTATAATGTGATTGAATGGGTACTTAGAGTTTATCAATTCAAATTCAAGTTATAATGAGTATTTGAAGGTTGTTAATTTAGATTCAAACTATATGTTTTATACTAGTGTTGAATGATGGTTAGAAAAATAAAATCAATTTTCAAAAATAAAAAAGGAATCAATAGTGTTTCTAGCAAAAATTATAAATTTTATTAAAATTTTGTATAATGATGGAGGGTGGTGGATGGTGGAAATAGGAAGAATGAGGAAGAAGAAAAAAAGAGGGAAAAAATGGCAAAAGGTAGTAGAGAGAAAGAGTGAAGAAGAAGGAGAAAGAGAAAAAGAAAATTTATAAAAAAAATCCCTTAAACGCGCTCAAAATCCATGTAGCACATATCCTATGCCCCGTCCGTCAAAAGTGTCAAAATGACAAAGCGGAGCCCTAGTTGAAATGTTTAAAATGAACATCGTCTACAAGTGTTAAAGTGAAAGTTCGCGTCAAGTTTAGAGATTTAGCGATGAGTTTGGCCTTTTTCTCAAGCTGCAGTATTATACCTTGACATATATGTACCTGATCTCTTCAAAACAATGTCCCCTGCAAAATATACATACATTATCCTGCGAGTCCATACACTTGGGGGTCGTTTGGTTTAAATACAAGTTATGCTGGATTTAGTTATGATGGGATAAGTTATAATGAGATTGATTATGTTGGGATTATTTCTTATTGAGTATTTGGTTTATTGTATTCAAAATAATATGCATAGTATAATTTTAAGAATAAGTTAATTGATTACAAAAGTACCCTCCATCTTATTTAGCTTTTATTATATAATTTCTTTTCAAACTTTAAATATTCATTCTTAAAAATAAAATTTTCATCTTATGTAGCTTAATTTATTGTGTATGTGCATTATTTCCATGATTATGTCATATGTATTTAAAAATAAAACTTTCAACTAATTTAGCTTAATTATTTTGTGTGTGTGCCTTTCCATGATTATGCCGTGTTTAAAAATAAAAATCTTACTACATTTTATTTAGTTTGAAATAAAAATTCCAACTTAAATTTGTTAAAGTAAAAGAGAATTTGTTGTTTATATCACTTCATTTAAACACATATCACTCATATACTATGAAATATTAAAATTCATTTTAATTGATATATACAATATCAATTTTCAAGTGATTAAAAAGCTATTTAATTTAAAATATGTAATTCAATAATGGAGTCAATATTTTTATTATTCTTAAGAGAAATCAAAATATATAAATAAACACAATAATTAGTCAAATAAATTTAACGTGTAATATATTCATAAATAAAAAATATTATAATTTTTAAAATAAAATATATGAAGATTTGTCATAAAATAACGAATAGCGGAGGTTGTGAATGTTATTATAAATTATATTTAAAATATTGTGAACATGCATGGATGTGAAAAGTAATTATAAAAAGGGTTTGAGGGGTACTTTTGTCATTTTAATTGCTTTAACCAAGGGTAAACTTATCATTGTATTACTATACCATCATGAGGAAGAGATAACTTATCCGATGCTAATTAATAATCCCGGGATAAGTTATCCCAAATTGTACAACAAACAAGCAATTGTGAGGTATTAAAATTTTATCTGAGGATTATTTACTCTTATCCCTCACACCAAACGACCCCTTACAGGTTGTTTGGATGGTGATTTTCTGTGGTATGGTATGATTACCAAGGAAACCATGCTTGTTTTGATTATTTTTTAAAAGACATGGTATAGTATGTTAATCTTTCATGATTTGGGAACCATGAAATTGCTCAATTTTTAGAACCACCAATTTGATGATTTCCATGGCTTTCTTATTTATTTTTTATGTAATATTATCTAATCCTATTTTACCCTTTACCCCATATTACTTACTACCCCAATATGTTATAATTTTTACGCACAACAAACTCATCTGCGTTATTCTACGTTGTTCTCCTCTGGATTCTTACTTCTTCCGCTTCAATTTCTTTACCTTAAAACCTGAAGAGACTACTCTGACTCTGCCTAGTGTGCTTAGGTACTGAAGGGTGGTGTTCCTTGACTAAATGATGTTAAGCCTTCAATAAGACTTCTCTTCGATGATTCAGGAATTCGTGCAGATAAACAATGGTTTGGCATCTTGGCATCTGCAATCAGTAACTTCCTGCAAGATGAACAATATTTAGCACAAACAAATATTAAAACTTGGATTAATGAAAATACCCCTCATTATTACAAATTTAAAATTTATAATAATTAGGGGTATTTTAGTAAACTTATCCGTTACGATACAGTACTATACCATCAAACCAAACAAAAAAACAATTATTGAACAACAGTGAACGATACAATCTATCCAAACATTATATTGTACTATACTATACAGTACCATACCATACCATACCATACCATACCATACCATACCATACTGTACATTATAAAACCACGACAAACCACCATACAAACAGAGTGTTATGGTTTTACCTATAAGGCATACCAATACTCATCAGAAGTTCCAAATACAGCATATGAGAAATGTAATTTTGTCACGATTTAAATATCTGCAGGAGTCTAGTATCATAGATATGCTTCCTTAGAGCACACAATGAGTTTGCACTAAGAGGATGTGAAGGAACAAATTGGCACCCAAACCAACTGAGTGAACAATGAACTTTCCAAACACTTTAGATGAAGAAAATGAGTAGTAATTGGGTATAATTTAGAGCAACAACAAACAGTGTTCAAACATAAAAGAGCAACACTGCTTCTAAGAATTCGTACAAATAAATCCAGATGAATCAAATTTGATACAACTGGTTTTTATAATTATGGGTCCAGTCAGAATCTGCAGATGAAACTAAGCCACCACCTTCAATACATATGGACTCTGCACACAAGTTTGCTTCTGGGAGAGACTTTAACTTTCCACTCCACGAAAGCTCGTGTTTGTGCTCTAGAGATTCAGGAGACTGAGAACCACTCTCTGGTAAAAGATCATTTTCTTCATGGGGGCTGGATTTAACACCAACATTTGTCTTTTCATTGGTGAAACAGAAACCGGCATTCTCATCATCTGATAAGCATCTGCAGCAATCTAAATCATCACTCTCAAAAATCCGACTCACTAACCCATCCCTCCATGATATCCTCATGTGAGATTGTGATACATTGTCTAATGTAGAGTCAGACACCCAGGAAGCACTAGCATACTTAAAATGCAGATTAGGCGGACCCAAAGCCGATGGTTGAGTCGTAGGTGATAAACTTGTTTTGTAAAGAAAATCTGCCACTGAATCAAGTTCACCCCCAAGGTTGTCTCCATGATCACCTGAATGTAACCATGAAAGGTCACCACACTTTCCTGAGCTCAAATCTGATTTGGGGGTTTGAATAACATTCCCACTGCTCAAAGAAGCCGTAGAGCACGGAGAATTCTCTCTAACAAGACTGCATGAACATTTCCACTCATCCGGGGCTTTCACATCACGACAACAAGATATAGCCAGGGGATAAGACAGAAACAAATTCCTCCCCAACTCGTCAGATGATGGATCTTTATGTTCGGTACTTCCAGGAGAATGCAAAACAATCCGAGCTTTTCCACCAGTTCGTGCGACATCCCTATTTACACTATCACAGTACTTTCCCTTGTTATGTACTGAATCCAAAGTACTCCCAGAACATGTTGAAGCTGAATCCGGCAACTCAGACATAGTAGATCCAGTCAACATTCTAAATTCGTTTACAGATTCACCCTCACAAATAGCATTGTTCTCACGGCAAGGAGATGAGAGCCAATGCATAGAAGCCAATGCAGGCAAAGGAATCAAAGAAGCCCTACTAGACTTGTTAGGAACTGCATCTAAGCCACTAGCTTTTTCGCAATCTGATGAATCAATTAAGGTTCCTATAGTGAGAACACCTCTAGGCCTACATTTTCTTTTATCAGTGATACCAGAGAGAACATGGCCAGCAGCATAACAAGGTGTTGCAGCTGAAACCAGCCCAGTGGATAGTCCAAATTGAATTTCAGGGGACACTGAAGCCTCAATGGGAGGTGTTTTTGTAGTATTACTATTTGTATTTGAGGACTCTCCATTACAAAATTGGTCTAAAGTTGCACATTCAGTACCAGAACCAGATGATAATTTACCTAGAGGTGTACAATTCTCAAAATTAGTCAAATCACTATATATATTACCCAAAATCTGAATTTGCTCACCTGAGCCATTTCCTTCCTCCTTTTGCTTCAAAATCTTCGGTTTAATCAACGCGAATGCTGATTTCTTCATAGGATTATTCAGATTTGAGTTTCGGGAGGTGGGTTTCTTCCCAGATAGAAAAGGAGGGTTCTTTTTGGGTCTTGGTAAAACGTTCTCGTTGGTGGACTTAGATCTCAAACGTGTAGATTTAGGCATTGGGTTTAAAATTCTCGAAGAAAGTTTCGACTTTTGGTGGAAATGAACTCTAGAAGAAGAAGAAGAGGAGGAGGAAGACGACGAAGAAGAAGAATTTGAAGAGATGAAAAAAGGAAGTCGACCTTTTGGGGCTTCAATGAAAATGGAAGAGGAAGTTGAAGCATTGCTACTCTTGCTGTTACATCTCGGAATAACATTCAGATCTTGCAAAGGGCTTCTCTTTTCATAGCTCCATTTTTTATCCTTCTGCTTTTTCTTCTCCATCTTCTGTATGAACTAACGTCAGACAGTAGCTATGGCAAAAGATTGACTGTTGCTTGTGTACTCCCTCTATGACTGAAAATGGTGGATTTCAAATATAGAAAAAGAGGATTCGTTCTTTTCTGTAACGTTTAGATCCGGGACTATGATTTTGTCAGTTTGTGACCAGTTTCGTGGGCTGGACTGGACTCTTCACGTTTGGGGATCATTGGGAGTTGGCGGAAATGTCAGGAAATTCGGTGGCTTTGACTTTTTAACCCCCCGTGAAAAAAGTTTTTCAACACTAATTTTTAATTTATTTTTTTATAATATAAGTATATTTTTATTTTTATACCCTCAAATATTTTTAAACTTTTCATTTTTATTTGTATCTCAACTTTTATTTTAATTTTATTAATTTTTTTACTTTAATTTTTTTTTATTTTAATTGACTTGTCTCAACTTTTTGTATTATTCCTCAAACATTATTTATTTCTTCATTCCTCTCTCTCTTTTTAATTCATTAGTCACAATCTTTATTTTTTATTTTTTATCATTGCTCATTTATCATATTTCATTTCATTTCATTTTTCTCAAATTTTATTTTTCTTTTTTTCTTTTCATGTTTATTTTTCTCAATCTTTTTTTTCTTTTGTTATTTATTTTTCTTTGTTTTCTTAACCTCTATCTTTTTTTTCTCAATTTTTTTTTATTTCTCCATTTTGTTTATTCTTTTTTTTTTACTTCTATTATATTTTACTAATAAACAAAAAGTTGAATATCCGCAAAGAGATTTTTTTTTTACATCAAAGCAAATTTAAGAGCATGATTTGTTGTTAGCAAGTCCTTTGGGATAAATTTTGCATCTAAGGCAAAAATTATAGAACAACTCATAAATCAAGACACAATATGGTGGTGTCAAGTCTTACTTATGAAACATAACTTGTTGTTTAAAAATTCTTGAGTTAAGTCTTGCTTCTAAAGCAAGAGTTATAGAACATGCCATAAATCAAGAAATAATGTGGTAGTGTCAACACTTGTCCATTTTCTTCTAGGAGGTTCTTGGGCTAAGTCTTATCTTAAAGGCAAAACTAATAGAATATCTCATAAATCAAGACACGATGTGGCAGTGTCAACTTTTACCTGATACAAGCACAAGTAGCACCAAGAGCACAAGACATTGTCCAAGGTTCAAGCTTCGGAATTGGCAAGCAATTGAAGACCTTTTTGGAGTATTTTTATAACGCTCCAGTTTTCTGAACCGAATCGCTACACGGTGCTCATGATTCCGAGGGACCACAAGCTAACCCATGATTGATATTTGTACCTGTATACTGCAATATATGACGTAATAATGCAGAAAACATGAACAATAGACCATAAGGTTCAACTGCATAGAATATCTAACAAATCATAACATCCATATGAGGAACGAATACCCAAAACAATTGAAATCTGAATCAAATCTGATCTAAATCTGAAAGTCTCTAAATATTGTCTGAGTAAGGAGTTGAAGGAATATGTCTCCAACTAACTCCGTCTAGCAAAACTGAACTGAAATAATAATTGAAATAAATAATATCGTCATCGAATTGATGAGGACTCATTACAACTCTACGACTGGAATGCTACTGCTACTGCTGATCTGGAGCTCGTATCTGTGAACCTATGGTGTAACGTGAAAGAAAACACCATAGCGCAAATGCGTCAGTATAACTGGGAGTACAGAGTATACTAGTAAGGTAAGCTAAATACAAAAGGTTTTACATGCATGAACGATGCTAACTGACTAACTGATATGAACGTAAGAGTGCAAACATACATACGTAGTAACTGAGATCGTGATTACGTGATCTCTAGATCTGGACACTAATACATGATCTACTGATATCTAGCCTGACAAATACTGAAATTCTGATAACATAGATGACTGTGTCTGACAGTTCTGAATCTAATGGAACTATCTGTGTTCCGCTTTGTAATTGAATTGATTGTATCTGACCGTCCTGATATACTGAAATCTGAAGAACTATCTGAGTTCTTTTACTGAGACTGGGACTGAAACTGTGGGAGGTAGTTGTTTGACCGACATGCCCCAATAATGCATATAGCTAAGTTGGGGTCCAATCTCTGCCCCGACTGGAAGGGTGTCAATACCGCGCCACTGGTAAGGACAGCTGTGAGTGGCCCTTAGCTGGCAGGTACTCAAAATGAGAACGGTGGGAATACTTAAACTGACGGATTAAGCCATCTCATCAACCCTAATCTTACAGGTTAAGATGTCTCAACCTACGCTGGCTACGTAGTTCTGGAGCACAAGGATGATTACTAAGAATCACACCCTAAACTGGCAGGTGAGTTCCCATCCTTGGGTTCACTCGGTGCTAACTCCTACTCCCATTTGAAGAGACTGAACGTGATTTAACTGACGGTACATGAACTGAGTAATTGACTTTTGTTGACTGACGGATTAGTGCTACTATTTGAGAATTAACGGAGATCATGAGATTTCTGAGGTTTCCTGAGTCACATGCCTGACTGAGTTCTATTGATCATGGATTGACTGAGATTATCGTGATAACATGACATAGCTCTAGGCACACAGATATATTTTTCGGGTACAAGTACCCCCAGGACTCAATGGAAGAAAACTGACACACATGACTGACTTGATCGTAAGAGTAGAGTCCAAAATTTACCATATCATGAGTAGGAAATTTCACACTAAGCATGATTCTCAACATCTTATACATGGAAGGGAAATTTATACATGTATATACTTGCATAGCTTCAATAACATGGTCAAACCATAACACAACAACAACGCATATCACTCACATGGAATTCATGGGAAATCGTAAAACATAGAGCATGGACTTGTCATTTAAGCACTATTAAATCATGGGACATGAATTCTATCATCCTAGGCATATTGTCAAACACTTTGCATGCATTCTTTTAGCTTAAGCGTGTTCATGAATTTCACCATATTAAGCCACATAAGAATCATGGGTTTCAACAAACAAACACATATACTTCATGAAAACACCTTTAGATATCATCTTGAAACTTAAACAACAATCATCAATATATACATGCTCATATCACAACAAGACAATCATAAAATAATATTTAAAACATGGTTCTTGAGCTCTATGAACGAAAGGGATCCATAGATGAACACTACGCATACCTGACTCAAGGTTCTTGATGTTTTTGAACTTGAAGGATTTGAAATCCTTTGATTTTTTTAAGAAGATTGGGTCTTGTTATTGGAGATTAAATTTAAAGAGAAACCTTAGTTTTTGTTTGTGAAATAATAATGAGAAAAATGGCTGAATTCGGACTCATCTGGGTATATATAGGCGAGTAGTAAGTGACCAAAATACCCCTGTTAAAATGGCCTGGAAGTAAATTGAACGTGGCATATGATGACCCGACTGACGGTCCGTCAGGAACTTGACATTTCATCATTTCAACCGTCATACGTGGACCAGAAATGAGGTTCACTG
This sequence comes from Capsicum pubescens, assembly GCA_030864215.1. Classification (NCBI taxonomy): domain Eukaryota; kingdom Viridiplantae; phylum Streptophyta; class Magnoliopsida; order Solanales; family Solanaceae; genus Capsicum; species Capsicum pubescens. The sequence goes on from CM061540.1 coordinate 204,780,892, forward strand.
GATAAGAGTTGACGGCTTGGATGACGGTCCGTCAACTCGTCCGTCAATCCTTATCTAGAACGTGTCCCTACTGCCTTGGCTATGACATTCAGTCCGTCACTTGTTTGGCGGTCCGTCAACTTGGACGTCGCACCTGGGCGTTTCGGTCAGTTCTGAGTAAAACATCCATAACTTCATCGTCTAGTGTCGAATTTGGAAAAAATTGATATCATTAAAAAGCTAACTCAATTTTCCACGTGACAGAAAGTAGAAATCTCAAAAATATCATGGGTACAAAAATATATTTGCATTTCAAAGCAATTACTAGCATCCTTAAGATGATTTCTAGCTAGGAATAAGCACGGGTATTATAATTTTGAAGCCTTGGCCAAGAGAAGAAATGGGGAGGGGTTGTTACACTCAAGAGGCTCCTATCATTAAGGGCATTAAGGACCTTTTACACTCCAAAATAACACTCAAGGGGCGCCCTTTTCTCAAGCCCTCATTAAGGGCATTTTAGTCATTGTTATGTAATAGTATAAATAGACCTATTATCTTCATTTTCCTTAGTCTTTGATGAATTTAAATTGAGTATTACTGTTAGGGTAGTTTTCTCTTAGATTAGCTATAGGTCTTGGAAAAGACATTAGAATCAAGGTCAATCTTTTATTGGCACTTTGGCAAAGAAAGGTAGTGCTTAAGGACTTGATCCCTTTGGTCCACCTAAGAGTGAGTTTTAATCCAATATTGGTGTTGTGTGTCTTGGTGTTTGATACATACCTTGGTGCTATTCATTGGTGTTAGTGAGGATCTCATTACCTATCCTTTACATTTATGCAATCTTCTTCTTCATCTTCTTTCTATGTGTTGTTCTCTTTTTCTGTGGTTGCTGATTTTGTGTCTCAAATCCTTAAATTCGGTTATTAGCTTGTTTTATTGTATTATTTGATATCAAAGCCATGTATTAGAGTTGTTTCCACAACTCTAAGTGTTGGATCTAAGAAAATCTCCACAAAAGAAGAGTCTAGAGTCAAGAAAATAAAAAAATAGGTGTTTCACGTTTTTTGTGTTTGGACAGCATTTTAGAAGTTAGATCTACACATTTTTGTGTTGTTTTGTTGGTTTCAAGTGCTAGATCCTTGATCCATATCACCTAAGGAGTCTAGATCTACTCTTGGAACAAGATTTGGTTGATTTTGAGCTAGATCCACCATGGCTATGGCGTGATTTAAAGCTTTTGTGGGTGGATCCGTGTGTCTTAGTACTTGTGACGTGATTTTTGAAGTGATTTTGTGTTGGTTGAACTCACCTTGTCCTAAGGAACCTATATATAAAAGAAAATTAAAGATTAGGGTTCATTTGGTTAGAGGTCAAACTTTGATCAACTCTTAAATATTCATCTTGTTCTTCCATCTTCATCAAATCTTGTTAAAGAAGAATAGTCAAGGAGTGTGTTTGATCCAAAAAGGGGTGGAAAGAGAGTGTACTTGGTATTTGTAAAAGAATATTCCTTGGCATATTCAATTTCAGCCAAAAGAAGGAAGAGACAAAGGGAACAATCAAGTACAAATCCAAGTACAAAGAGGGGACCAATCTTTTGAATTCAATTGAAGCTTGAAAAAGGCTCCAAACTTGTTGTTTTTCCCTCACAAAGCATTTTTATCTTCTTCCCTAAGGTGTTAGTCTGAAACTTGAAGAATTTGGAATTTGAAAAATTTGAAAATCACATCCAATCAATGAATGCCACATCATCAAGTGTAATCGACCAAAACAAGTTCTAAGTAGATTTCCCTAGTTTCTAATTTTTTATTCTAGTTTCTTATATGTTAAATTCTATCACTAATTACCAAACTAGTAAGTACCTACTAGGTTGGTAATTACTCTAGAGTCCGTTTTGTTTCGTGTCTTTAATTTTTGTGTGCTTTTCTCATTTTTTATTCGTAGTATCTTGTTGATTCAAGTCCGAAAGCTATTTTTCTTTGAGTCGTCTCAAACAAAAATCAATTCCAAATCAAAGTACAATCATCCCTCATTCACTTGCCAAATATTTGCCAAGGTATCAATACTTAAAAGACCAAGTATAGGTAAAGCCGAGTGTGAGAGGGTAAGGCTTTTAAACTAATTTATTTGTTCATTTTGTAGGTGTTGTCTTGCTGTGTTTTTGGCTTTTGTTAGGTACATTTGATATGAAATCCGAAGGTATAACATCTCAACCCTTGGGTAATGATATTTTGGGAGCCTTAAAGGCTCGATTTAAGGCCTTTGCCCGAGATATGAAGGGTGATATGGATGTTATGAGGAGAGACATGAAGGGTGATATGGATGCTATAAGTAGTGAAATAGTGACTATGAAGGGTGGTGTGATTAAAATGAAAGTGGGGGTTGATAGACTATATGATAGACTATGTCCACCAAACCCTCAACTAGTTCAAACACCTCAAGACCAAAGATCCTACACTTCACCAAATCCAAGGCCACCAATTCAAATCCTCCTTCAACCAAATCCAGTTTTCCCTATCCAAACTTCTCAAAACCGAATTCCCGTCATCCAAGTAGAAGAAGAGGATAATATAGAACCCAAAGAAAGTGAGGCTGAGCCTCAAGATGTAGAGAAAATGGATGGTAAGGTACAAGAAAAATGTGAGAAAATAAAGAAGAAAAAGGAATGGGAGGTCTCGGAATGTGAGCTTGGAAAGGGAAAGGCAAACTTGATTGTGGGACTTACCCACAAGTGTGCCTTGTTACTTCCTGACCTAAATGCTAGTATTTTGCCTATATTTAATTCTTCTTATGTGCAGATGCAAGATAAAATAATAACCAAGAAGGATCCAAAGGTAGTTCCACATGAAAGCAAGAAAAATGAACTAGAAACTCCCTTGACCGAGAGCTCCAGAAAAGTGGACTGCCCAAGACTTACCCGAGGTGATTTTACTACTCTCAACACTTCCTTGAACTCAAAATATTGTGATTTAGTATCTTGTTAAGTGGTTTTGGGTTTGCAAGTGCATACCTCTTTCCTTAGTAACTCTTTCATTATGAATAATGATCAACTTGCTCTTAAAACTAGTTCACTACTTAAACATGAGAAAGGTATGCTTAAGAATTTCCAAGTTAGTATTAATGATGGTAATGTTGATCTTGATATAGAACATGGTCCTTTGAACTTGTGTAATGAAAGTCATGAAGTTATTATTGTTCAAGGTGACCATGTGTATGTCAAAATTTTGTGTGGTGTTTTGAAAAATCATGATTTTGATCCTTAAGTACACGGGGTGGGTGGTTTCAGCCTAGAGCCCTGCCTACTACTTCCTTTTAACCCCAAAATACCTTTGAGATGTGGGAGGTGTGGTTTCGGTTCATGCTCATTTCCTTTTGATGTTGATGCCCTTCATTTCATTTGTACCCTTTATGCCAAGCTTTTCATGCTAAATACCAAGGGTACATGGATGTATGTTAAGTGTGAACCACTTTGGAGTAATAATATAATTGTGGTACTAATACTAACCCTCCTACCAAGAAGATTATGTGTTTGTTTTGCTTTCTCTTTGGTTTTGCAAGATCTGAATTTGAGGACAAATTCCTTTTAAGATGGAGAGGATGATACAAGCACAAGTAGCACCAAGAGCACAAGACATTGTCCAAGGTTCAAGCTTCAAAATTGGCAAGCAATTGAAGACCTTTTTGGAGTATTTTGAAGCCTTGGTCAAGAGAAGAAAGGAGGAGGGGTTGTTACACTTAAGAGGCTCCTATCATTAGGGGCATTAAGGACCTTTTACACTCCAAAATAACACTCAAGGGGCACCCTTTTCTCAATCCCTCATCAAGGGCATTTTAGTCATTGTTATGTAATAGTATAAATAGACATATTATCTTCATTTTCCTTAGTATTTGATGAATTTAAATTGAGTATTACTCTTAGGGTAGTTTTCTCTTAGATTAGCTATATTTCTTGGAAAAGACATTAGAATCAAGGTCAATCTTGTATTGGCATTTTGGCAAAGAAAGGTGGTGCTTAAGGACTTGATCCCTTTGGTCCACCTAAGAGTGAGGTTAAATCAAATATTGGTGTTGTATGTATTGGTGTTTGATACACACCTTGGTGTTATTCATTGGTGTTGGTGAGGGTCTCATTACCTATCCTTTACATTTATGCAATCTTCTTCTTCATCTTCTTTCTATGTGTTGTTTTCTTTGTCTTGTGGTTGCTAATTTTGTGTCTCAAGTCCTTAAATTCGGTTATTAGCTTGTTTTATTATATCATTACCCAAGGGACGTAATTTGTTATTTGAAAGTCCTTGGACTAATTCGTGCCTCTAAGGCAAGAGTTATAAAACATCTCATAAATCAAAGATATAATGTGGTATTATCAACTCTTACCCATAGGACATAATTGTTGTTTGAAAGTCCTTAATTTATAAAACATCTCATAAATCAAGACACAACGTGATAGTGTCAAATCTTACCTGTGGAGAATAATTTGTTGTTTAAAAGTCCTTTATAGAATCTCTCATAAATCAAAACACAATGTGACAATGTTAACTATTGCCCATAAGACACAACTTATTTCTTGAGAGCCCTTGGTCTAAGTCTTGGATCTAAGGGAAGAATTATAAAGCATATCATAAATCAATACACAATGTGGTGGTATCAACTCTTACCCAAGGGGCATAACTTATTATTTGATGGTCCTTGGGTTGAGTCGTACCTCTAAGACAAGAGTTATAAAGCATTTAATAAATAAAAACACAATGTGTTAGTATTGGCTCTTGCTCAATGTACGTAACCTATTTGACATTTTTTGAGATAAGTCGTGCTCCTAAGGCAAGAGTTGTAGAATATCTCATAAATGAAGACATAACGTTGTAGTGTCAACTCTTGCCTGTGGGGAAAAATTTAATGTTTGAAAGTCCTTGAGCGATGTCTTGTCTCTAAGGGAAGAGTTGTAGAACATCTCATAGATAAAGACATAACGTGGTAGTGTCAACTCTTGCCCCGTGGGACATAATTATTGTTTAAAAGTCTTTGAGCTAACTCTTGCCTCTAAGACAAGAGTTGTAGAATATCTCATAAATAAAAATATAGCGTGGTAAAGTCAACTCTTGCTCGTGGGGCATAATAATTTATTTGTTTGAAAGTCCTTGAGCTAAGTCTTTCCTCTAAGGTAAGAGTTATATAACATCTCATAAATCAAAACACAATGTGATAGTGTCAACTCTTATTCATGAAACGTAACTTCTTATTTGAAAGTCATAAGTTGTAATGCCCCGAGATCCCATTCCGAGATGTCACACGGTGCTTGTGACCCTGAAGGACCACAAGCTAACCCTTTTTTGATATCTGTACCTGTACACTTGTATAATATCTGGAATAAATGCAGAAACTGGCCATAAGGTTCAACACATCTATAAATACTAAAAATATGAAACTGAATACTATACAATATATCCATCTGAAAAGCCTCTAATCTGACTGAACTGTGGAGTTGATGGGACAGGTCCCCAACTAACTCCATCAACTGAAAGTAAATAAGATTTTGATTACAATAATAGAAAACTGAAACTCATCCTCGAAAGAAGAGGACTCACTGCTACTGCTGCTGACTGGGACTGATCTGCTGATGATACTCTGGGTCCTGTGCCTCTAAACCTATGGTGTCAAATGAGACACCATAGCACAAATGCGTCAGTACAAAATATACCGAGTATGCAGACGGAGTAAGGCTAAATGCAAGGGCTCATGCATGCAAAAATGTATAACCTAAATGATCACGAGAATACCGCACGAAAACAAGCACACATACAAGAATGCATAAATCATACTCATAATCATCACAACTCTAGAGACTTGACCTTGGATACCGCTTTACTGTGAGCTAAACTCACTACCATCACTGAGATACTGAACCACTGACTCATCTGCTACTGATAACTAAGGATCTGAGTATACTTATATCAAAGACTAAGTTCTGAGCTTACCGCTTTCAACTGACAGAATTAGAGATTCAACTTTTCTAACAGATAACTTCGGAAGCTTTATCAATGATAAGAAAATAGGATTATATCCGAATCCGATAACAAAAATACTCAACAAATTCTGAGAAGGAGACCAAGCCTATTTGACGGGAGATCTTTAAATATGATAATAAGAATATTCAACATGATCTGAGACTGAGATCAAGCCTCTCTGATGGGAGATCTTTAAATATGATAGTAAGCATATGTATATGAGGCCAAGCCTATCTGACGGGATGGTCCATGAATCAATGAAACTATCTGAGTTCCTTACTGAGATAGACGACTGTACCACACGGTCTTGACTTCTGAAGATTGATACTGAAATTGAAACTGTGGGAAGTAGTCACTTAACCGACATTCCTCGACCTACCACAGGTGGGGTCCAACCTGTAACCCCAGCTAGAAGGGCATCAATACCGTGCCACAGGTAAAGACTCACTTTCGGGTCAAGCCTCTCTGATGGGATGACCCTAGCAGGAAGTCGACCTGAGGCAATATAATAGTCAACCTCTCTGACGGTGACAACCTCTACTGACGGGGACTCTTGTATCCTGCGCTGGCTACGCAGTTATGGAGTTTAGGGATTGCTACTAACGACTTTGTCCTCTCTCTCTGACGGAAGAAATCGCCATCCCTTCCCTCGCTCGGTGCTAGTTTCTACTCCCAACTGAAAGACTCTTACTGAACCCTTAGAATGAAAATAATAAAGCTGAATCTGTTTACATGATCATGTTTCTCAAATGATCTGGCTGAAATACGCTGAGATCACTTGGTTTCGTATCTGACAGAAATAATATCGAATCACAGTATCTGACTGGCGATACATAGCTTAATTAGATTATTTAAATCATTTATGAGATTAGAATTGAATCACTTGAGTTCCATTAGGACTGGGCTGAGTACAGGTCTGAGGCTAGATTACTAGCGATACAGAGATAACTGAGATTACTGAGCTTTATTAAGCTTCGCACTTGTCTGAGGATACAGAGTTCTATAGTTCACTGAGTTCTGAAAATCATGGCTCAGTTGGAATTATCAAGAAACTGACACGGGCTCTAGACAACAACTCTAATTTCGTGTATAAATACCCCCAGGACTCGATAACATAGGAGTAAAACATCATCATTCATTCAAGCATCACAAACATTCATGCATCATTACCATCATTCAGGCATATTCACAAGAAACTCAGAAATCATGCCATATATTCAATTTCACAATCATTAGAACATCACCTCAAGCCTTCAAGGATTCACAAACGTCTACTCATCATCACAACTACCAAGGGGTCACTCTAAGCGTTTCAGAATCATAACATACTTTCCCCCTCACAAACCTTACGGCATCGCATCTATCATTTAGGAAATATAAACCTCTATTCACTATCATGATTACCAAAGGATCGCTCCCAATATTTAGGGGGTCATCAATATCAATTCATCGTCACAAACTACCTTAAGGAAGACATGCTATTAAATTATACCCCATTCAACGAAGTCTTGCATCAAGTACTTCACACCTATATCAGTATCGATATATATCTAGATATCACGAGATTTTGGGAAAACGTCACACTATCATGTCATTACTCTCTTGCTAACCACTTAGCATGTATCAAAACTTAAAATAAATCAAAGAGCATTCACGTGGGAGATTTATTGCTATTTCGTCTCAACTTACTCACTACGGTCTTTTGACAACCACTAGACATGTCTGGTTCTACACCATCTTGGGGATTCCATATTATTATTATGGCTCATTCCGCTCACTAAGGCATTTTATCAAACACTAGGTGTGTATGGACTAGTCCACAACTTTGGGTTTCCCCTTTAACAGACTACAATGCCCCTCTATGCTTCACCTCAGCCCTTCATCCAACCTATGGGGTGCATACTCCGCTTATTCAACCATCTCTACACCCTAATATCATGAACACCTCACATAGACATCAACTTCAAAAGGGCTCATTACAACATCACATACATTCCACATACTAGGGTCAAAGACCATAAATCTTGCAAACAATCATGAATACAAACTCAACAACACAAGTAACATCAACTTCAACTCATACAAATCATGGAATATCACAAAACATAAAATCCTTAAGTTTTAAAAAAGGTCACTTGAGCTTCTTGGATGAAAGAGACCCAAGAATTAACATCTACATACCTGGGAATTTCTTTTCTTGAAGGCTCCTGAAAGGAGTTCTTGATTTCTCTAGATCCTTCTTGATCTCTCTTGAGTTTTATGAAAGGAGAAGAGAGTATTTTGATTTTGGAAACCCTAAGTTTTTGGTGGAAGAGAGAAAAAATAAAGTGTAAGGCCCTTGGCTCGGTATTTATAGAGTTGGGGGAGGATGTGGAAAAGACCAAAATGCCCCTTTAAAATTTATCTAGAAAATTCTGATCGGGGTCTGTGACGGTCCGTCAGAGGGACTGACGGTCCACCAAGTCATCCGTCACTCAAGTGCCAAAAATGGGATGTTCTGCCTCGGAGTGACGGTCCGTCAGAAATCCGACGGTCCACCAGATCGTCTGTCACTCGGGGTCCAGGAATAGGACATTTTGCCTCGATCTGACGGGCCCCTTGACGGTCCGTTAACTTTCTGACGATCCACCACTTTGGTCGTCACATAATGAACGGAAAAGGAAGCCATTGCCTTGGTCTGACGGGACACTTGACGGTCCACCAAGGACTTGGCGGTCCGTCAGATCAACCGTCAAACCTGCGATTCTGACAACGCTAAGTAAAACGACCATAACTTCTTCGTCCGATGTCGGATTTTGATGAAATTGGTATCGATGAAAAGCTTGTTCAATGATCTACATGACTAAAAGTATAAATTAGGGAAATTACACACGATTCAAAGTGTTTCATACTTGGGAAGATACTTCTGAAACTTTTAGACTCAGATTTTCCGCTTTGCTGGATACGCTTTAAGGCTCAGACTAGAAGAGAACTTTGCGGGGTATTACATAAGTCTTGCATCTACAATGTGGTAGTGTCAACTCTTGCTCATGAGGTGTAACTTGATTGGAAGAAATCAAATAAAAGAAAAAAAAAATTGCAAAAAATGAAGAAAAATATTTAAAAATAAAAAATAAAAATCAAAGAAAATAAAAATAAAAAATAAAAAAATGTAGAAGCTGGGGGGAGAAAAGAAAAAAATAAAGGTTGAGAAAACATAAAAAAATGAGACAAAACAAAAATAAAGATTGAGAAAAATTTAAAAAGAAAAAAGAAGAGAAAAAATAAAAATCGAGAAAAATTTAAAAAATAAATAGAAGTTGGGAGGAGTAAAGGGAAAAAAGTAAGGGTTGAGAAAAACTAAAAAAAAAAAAGTTGAAGTAAAATAAAAAAAGAGATTTTTTTTTTTTAAATGAAAGTTGAGAGGAGAAAAGGAAAAAAAGTAAGAATTGGGAAAAACAAAAAATAGAGAAAAGAAAAGATAAAAATTAAACAAAAATAAAAAAGTGAAAAAAATAAAAGTTGAAAGATAAATAAGTATGAAGTTGTTTAAAAATATTTGAAACATTAAGGGGCAAATAGGTAATTGTGCTATATAAAAAAAGGGAGACTAGTTTTATTATACTCCTTCCGTTTAAAAAAGAATGACCTACTTTCCTTTTTAGTCCGTTTAAAAAAGAATGACCCCTTTCCCTTTTTAGCAACTTTTTAATTTTAACTTTCTACATGGTATGTTTAAGACCACAAGATTGAAGGACATTTTGGTACATTTAACATCTCTTTAATTTAACACCACAAGATTCAAAAGACTTCTTTATTTTCTTAAACTCCATGCCAAGTTAAATTAGATCATTCTTTTTTAAGCGGAGGGAGTATCATTCTTATATAAGGAAAGCAAAGTCACCCGTTATAAGAGTTTATGTAATTTAACGGTTCAAATTGGTAATGTGTGTGATGTGTCTAAGTCTTCTAAACTTTGACATCAAATTGTGAAGGGATAATTAAACAAACTGGTCGTCGGCCATTTTAATTACCACAAATATGATCGGCGACCAATTTGTTTAAGCAAAATGTGGTATAGCTGATCCTACGTTTCCCATATGTAGCTTGGATAATGAATGTGCGAGTAACTTGTTCTTCCAGTGTGAAGTTGCAGCTGACCAAATATGCTAAAGAATTTTGTGATGGCAATACATATAGAAACAAATATTTGGCTGGAATAAAAGAGTAAGATTCTAATAAAAATAGTTTAAGTTTTGAACCGTGATTCCTGTTAGTTTTTAAAATTTTTTCTGCGGTATTTTAAAAATAAAAAGTTGATGTTGAGAGTCTTTTTTAAAAAACTTTTTTGCTGCTTCCTCCCTTTTTTAAGGAAAAATAAATATGAATATCGATACCTTAAATATGCAATACATAATCATTTATATAATATTAATATATAATTCATCATTTATATAACATTGATACACTTTTATACCTTATTTATACCATATCGATACATTACAAAACTTTTAGGGAAAATACATGATTTCCCCCCTAAACTTGTCGCCTCAACACACTTTAACAGTTAAACTAAGTTTTCATTTATTTACCCTCCTTAACATCTTTAAAGTGTATTTATTTTACCTCTAATGCTGACGTGACATTTTTTTTTTTAAAAAGGAGCGCGTTTATTATTTAAAAAATTATATGGTCCCACTTATTATATATATATTTATAAAATCAAACCTTTTCTTCTTTAATGCCCCCCACCCTCCCTCACCTCTCATCCCTACCCCGCACCCCATACCCACACCCACACCCTTTTCTTCTCCGGTACATCATCAAACAACAATACCCATTACATAGACCTCTACCTCCAAGAATCTCATAAAGATTGAATTTTGCTGTTATAGTAAATGAGGTTGATGATGGTTTAAGTATTGATTTGGTATGAACACTACTAATGTTCATAGATTGACCAAGAAAAGTTGATTTTTTAAGAGATGGGGTTTGAATTTGAAGGCTTGATAGTCGAAAGGAAGAAGAAGAAGCCATATTTTTTTGATATTTTTCAAGATTTTGATTTTGTTAAAGATGTAAGAGATGAAAAGTGTTTTGTAGAAATAGGAAAGTGTAATTTGTCCTTTTAAATTCTGACCACTAATCTGTTTGTTTTGTGATTGAATCGAGTCGTTGTCGGTGATGTTGCGGTGGTGATTGAATTGGAATCAAGCCGCCGATATTTTTTTTCTCAAGGGTTTATTAACTTCAGGAGATTTTAGGTGGGAGGCGCAGGGAATGGGGGGGCTACGTTAATTGCAGAGTAGGGGGTGGAGATGGTGGGTGGGGGTGTGTGAAGAAGAAAGAAAATAGAGGTGAGGGGTGTCTTTTTTATTTAATATATATATATATATATATATATATAATTATATATATATATATATATAAATATATATATATATAAATATATATATATATTTATATAAATAAAATAGTACATATATTTTTTATTTAAAAAAAATTATATAAAAATAATATGTGGGGGATTAATTTTTTCTAGAAAAATAGTAATTTCTTACGTGGCAATGACGTGGCTCCGACGTGACGTTGACGTGATGGTGATGTGTAGGCGAGTGTAACACACTTTCCGTTGTGAGAGTGTTATTCAGTTTTGATGGGTAAAATTAATATACGTTAAAGATGTTAAGGGGGTAAATAAATAAAAATTAAATTTAAGTGCTAAAGTGAGTTTGGAGGATAAGTTCAGGGGAAAAAAATATCTTTTCTCTAACTTTTATAAAATATTGATACATTACATATGCAACCATTTCTTTTGTAATTTTGTTTTGTAGCTAGTTCATTTTTGGATATTTTTTTGGTAAAAAAAGTTATCATATTTATTATAAACTAATTACTTAATTATATATATTTGAAATTATCTTAATAGTCAAACTTAGGGGTGGACATTGTATGGTATATATCGAATACCAGATCGAAATTGAAATTTTTTATACTGCAGTATGGATGTTATGGTATTTGGTATGGTATTTGATAGAAATTTTAAATTATTTTAGTATTTGGTATTTAAACAATAAATATCGAAATACCGTATACCGCACCAAAGTTTTTTAATAGCATATAAAAACCATATATATATATATATATATTATATTATATTATATTTAAGATTATTAAATATATTTATTTATCATCCATTAGCCAATTGAACACAAAAGTAATTTTTATTCAGAAATAATTTTTTTGGGAAGCTTATTATTTAAGTGTATTATGCTTAAGTTTAGGTAATGTTGTTCAGAGTTTGTATCCCGGACTATTCAATTGTGATTGAAATGTTATTTTTATGAAATTGATTAACAAAGATAGTTGTTAGCCTAACATGATTAAGACGTTTTTAAAATTTAAAGTTATAGTTCTTTTATATGAATATATGTAATTAGAAATCAAATAAAGTATGGTTACCGAATTACCATACCGTAAAATACCAAAATCGAATTTAAAAATATCAAATCATACCGAACTAATTTGGTATGGTAATGGTATTGTTCTTTTAGATACCAAAAATCAAAATTACTGTACTGAAGTTTAAAATACCGTACCGTACCCACCCCATCAAACTTAAGTTTTTTTTGGCTAAATATTAAGAAATTTTAACTCAAAACAACAACCGATTTGACTTTTAAACTCAAAATAGCCATATTTTATTTTAATAACCTCATTTTAGCGAATTTCCATATGTTGTTTACTTTTATCACCCAAATTAACAATTTGAGTAAGTAGAATTTTGTTTTTCTCAGAAAATAAAAAAAAAAACAGAAAATGCAATTCGAGCAATACACAACAGAAATTGTAAATCAAACAAAAAAATAATTAGTGAATATGAGAGTAAAGCAGCCATAAATGGAGGCATAACAACGGACGCCGCCTGAGTTAATGGAGCTCATCGGGAAGTTTGTTGAATTTTTTTTATTGGAGTTTTAAATCGAAATTAGTGTGGAAAATATATTCTTTCTAGATTTATCCATTTATATATGTTTTAAGGAGTGAAAGTAGCCAGAACTCGATATATTTGAGAGATAAAGTCTATATTTTCTGTTAATTTTTCTTAGATCTACGAAGTTTTATAAGGAATTCAAGGAAACAGTTGTAAATTTGCATAGAGGGAGGTGAAAGGAACAAATGGTAAACTTTTGTAATCATTTTGAGGTGATCGTCTAATGGCGGCAGGGGTCCAACGATGGTTTGGTCGCGATCTGGTGGTGGTCGAATTGCCGAAAAATAAAGAGGTCTGTTGGTGGCTGGCCGGTTGCAACAACCACGAGGGAGCTTAGGCCCGGAGAGGAGAGGATTTTTTTTATATTTGATTCTAATTAGATGATATGATACAAATTACAAAAATAAAGTACAGATCGAAAGATAATAAAGAAAATAATAAATAGATAGACACAAGAAGAGAAAACGTAAGCAAGCTAAAGGTATATTAAATTAATGATCCTAAAGCTTTGATCCTACGACAAACACCTAACTCCTACGAAGACCTTGAGTGAAATTAATCCACTCGCAACCAACGTTTCACAACAAAGTTCAACAAAGGCTCCCAACAAGCTCAAAACACTCTCAAGTGTAAATTTCATCAAATGTCATCTAAGGAAGAAAAGGAAAATTCTAGCAATTCATAGCCATGGACTATTACAAAATAAACCCAAAAGTGATCATAAAAAAAGGCCCATTAGGTAATACTAGCTTCAATGCTCCAAGCTATCATCCAAACACGTCCTTGCTCTCATAAGATGATCATGTCTGGGATTCTTATGTTGATCAAGAGGTATAGACCTCGAAAGGTTGGAGTTGATTTGACTTGTATCATCCTTCCTATCTTGAAAAGGATTCGTCCTCGAATCTAAATCATGCATAACATGGAAGGGAAAGACTATCGATTCTCGCTTAAGCCAAATAATGGAATCATCAAAGGGCCACGGGTAAAATCTATATTGAGCACAACATATAATCAACACTCTAATTGCTTATTCTTATAGTATAATCAAGGATGAACATGATGCATAAATATGTAAAATATCACGATCTGAGCCTACCCTCTAGTCATCATACGGTGCCTAGAGTCACAACTGACCCTAAGCTAACCCATGACCTGACATGACAATAATAATACTAAAGTAACTGATAAAAACACCGTGCGGAAGCTGAACTGAATGATATATGAATAATTGAAACCAAATGTCATCATTTAAAACAAACAAAAAATCAGTCCATATAACATAAAGTTGAACATCTACTGTCTATCTAAAAGCTTTTACAAAGATAAGTTGTTGGGACGTGCCCCCAGCTAACTCTAACAGTCTGAAAACTAAAAGTGGCATAAATGAAAAATACTAATAGCGAGTCCTCGAATGATGAGTACTCAACAAAGTACTACTACTAATGTAGTATGAGATCGTACTATCGTGATCTAGAGGCTGAATATTAGAACTTATATTATAAGACAATATAGTGCAAAGAAAAATATGCAGTCAGTGCTTTAAATGTACTGAGCATGTAAGATATGCACCACACTATATATGTTGAACATGAGAAAATAAATTAAACATGGAGTGAGGAACATAAATTTCTGCAGTGTCCAAGTGAATAAACACAAAATTGAATAATAACAATATACCGAATAAACTGAGTACAAAGTTATGCAATATCTAAATCTAAACTCTGGTAGTACAAGAACATTCAGAATATCATAAAGAGATATTCAAACTAACACACTAACTATAGAATATTTAAATAAATTACGTATTACTGAGGTAAACTAAGATGCAAGGACCTATCTAGATAAACACAAGTACTGATTGCATAATTATTTTGATATAACAAAAATAATGTGAACTAGACTGAAGTGAGGGCCATCCAAATACTAAAGTATGAGACAATGGGAGATACTATTAACTAACATATAAGCATGTGAGCTAAACAAAAATTTCAATTCTAATCCCATAAAAAAAGCCCCAATATACCTTGCCAGGGTATAAAGGCTGAGCTGATCTGATGGTATAAATAAACCTATAGTGACACATAGTCTGTGACGTAGGGACTGCTTCTAAAGGTCTCAGCCTAGCGGTCAGGTGAGCTTCCATCCCCTCGTCCATGTCACGACCTGAGACTACCCCCAAGTCGTAACACGGTGCTTGGAACCTCAAGTGATCCCAAGCTAACCCATGAACTGACATACTGTTAAACAACTGATTTATAATATATTAAATAACTGGTTTTGCTGTGAAAAAATATAATCATGACAAAATCTAAGAAGAATTATAATGCTGATACAATTTACAATCTGATAAAACTGAAGAGAGAACTGAATTTACATGACTGACACCTACGACGCCTCTACTATACTGACTATAGATAGTTGGGACATGCCTCCAGCTACCACTAATCAATACATATGAGTAATAAAGTAAATTACATAAACAACCTCTGACTGAAGTCCCCGAAATAGGAGAACTCATCACCTGTTGGTTGGAAACTGCAATTATCTGGTTATGATGTGTGAACTATAACTGGTACCTACATTATGAAATAATGTAGCCACACAGACGTATATGTGGATCAGTACTTCTAGAATGTACTAAGTAATCAGGGGTGAATGCAATAAGTAAAACTGATTTTTTATAAGAAATCTTAAAGCATACATGCTAAGTGTAAGTAGACTCACCAAGAGACTGAAATAGACTGAAAGCTGAAATATCTTAAAACATGAGTACCAACATAATCTGATAAGCTAGTGAATCACTACACTTAGTTTCTTAAAACTTTACTTTTATAATATAAGTAGAACTGAAGCTGGAAGACAGTAAAACATGACTATTATATGAATACTGGGTCTGAAACTATGGGGTGGAAATCGACATAACTCAAGGATCTGAATACACAAATATGCTGAGCATGATTGCATGAAAACAGTGATATCTGAGAATACAATACCAAGCATATACATATTTCTGAAATATTTTGTAAACTGAAATACTAAAATCTAATAACTGGATAACTGATAATCTGTATGCTTTGGTCAAACAAATCTGAATTGAATTTGTACTGAATACTGCACTGAGATAGCGGGAGGTATCACCAACTGACATACCCCAATTTGAGCTAATCGGGGTTCAACCTGTAACCCCAGTTGGAAGGGTACCAGTACCGTGCCACGGATACTAACACTGGCTGTGTGAATCCACTAAACTGGTGTCGTGAAGGACTTAAGAGTAACCCTATACTGTCAGGAAACTCAGGAGATATATGTCAACCCTAAGCTGGCAGAAAGGCATATCAAACCTACGCTGGCTATGCAGTTCTGTAACTCAGGGATTTCTACTATGGGTCAAACCCTAAACTGGAAGGTATGCCCCCATCCCTGGGTTCGTTCAGTGTTGAATCCTACTCTCAACTGAACTGACACTGATTACTGGACTGAACTAAGCTTAACTGAAAAAACAACTGATTATAATAACTTACTAAATGACAATGCTCATGGTTTATCCGAAATCATTCTGAAGATACTGAAATTATGTAAACAACTAGGTATCAGGTGTTCATAACCTACAAACACTGAATGAAAACAATAATGATGACATATCAAGCTTTAAAAACCATAGTAGGGGATCATTACTCAAAATCCAACATTTAGATATTTCATCAAACACATAAGAGTCATGAACTTGAACATGGGAATATGGTATACATGTGAAAGCAACATGAGTGCACGACTAAATTCATAAGTTGGGAATTTAACATGAAATTAATGGAATATGACATGGAAACTTGCAACTCAAATCATGAATAGATTAATTCACTTGAAAACACTTGTAGACATGCCAAAGTTTATAATTCAATATTATAACATGAAATTCAATTGGATACGTCATGGAAATCAAAATTTAAAGCATGAGATAACCTAAATTTTCATGAAAATATCCTTGGACATGAATTTAGTCAAGTTACTAAGGAAATCATGATTTATATTCATCTTGAACATATGATACTTTACAAACAAAAGGGGAAGTTCATATCTTTAATTAAATAAAAGCTTTTTGGGCTCCATGGGTGAAAGGGGACCCATGGATGAATTCCCACATACCTTAAACCCTTAATCTTGAAAGAGAATCACCAATCTTGATGCTTTCTTGAAGGTTCTTGAATTTAGAAAATTGTATTCTTGGTTTCCTTGGAGAGAAAGTAATTTACTTGATGATCTTTGGGGATGAGTAGGGTTTTCTTGAGAAGAAAATTGGAGAAAATGGACAAACAATGCCCTAACTAGTGCCCAAATCATGTTATGAACGATTGGGTTGAGATGGGAAAAGACCCAATTAACTCTTAATCATTTAAAATAAAAATTCTGGACGCAACTATGTCACCGCGACGCGGTTTTATCACGGTGGCTTACTGGTTCTGATGAAAATGATCATAACATTTTGCTCGGGTATCGAATTAAGGTGAAATTGGTGTCGTTGGAAAGATAATTTAATTATCTACAATTTGGTGGGTCTTGAGATGAAATTTCACGTATATCAAAAGTTATATACATTCAAAATTGACCCTTGTAGAATTGAATACCAAACTTTGGACGAATACAAGGCTGTTAGCTCAGCTTTGTTCTAAGTGATTTTGTAATACCCCGTACTTTTTTCTAGCTAATTTAATCTCAAAAATGTATAGTATTAGCTTATAAATTGAATGATGGTTATTCCATGAGGATTTTTCAAGATTTTCTCTTTTTGTCATGTGGGAAATTCAATAAGCTTTCCATCGATATAAGATTCGCTCAAATCTGATAACCGGGTCAGAAGTTATGACTATTTCAAGTTTCCATCATAAAACAGCACCATATTAGTCAGTGGCGTGCCGTGCCACAAGAGGAAATGGCATTTGGCAAATTTCAGTAGGGGTCCGCAATTATGGCGCGTCTTGCCAGAGCCCAAATTCAGAATTGTCCTTTTCCAGTGTCTTAGCGCGATTTTCTCCGCGTCGCACCAAAGTTCCAGATCTCAAAAGAAGAGGCAACACTATGGCTCCGCATCGCTCCATCCCTCAGTTTCCCAATTGTCAAATTTCAGTGACACGACGCGATAACGCCGCGTCGTGCTAGGGGCTCAGTTCGGAAAATTTTTACTGAAATTAAATGATGTGCCTAGGGTTAAAAGGGTCAACTTCTTACCCCTATTTAAACCCTTTAACACGTGATTCAATCATTTTTCACCCAAAATACACTCTCTTCTCTCAAAAACCTCTCAAGAACAAGCTAGGGTTTTCATAGAAGATCCAATTCCAAGAAAGTTTCCCCATCAATCTTCACGAAATCACAAACTAAGGTATACATAGTGTTCATTCATGGACTCCTTTCGTCCATAAAGCCCAAGAATTCCCTTTTCTAAATTCAAATTTATGGATTTTCTTATGAATTTCATGATTGGGCTGCTATTGTTCATGTAGATAATGAGAAATTAAATTCTGCTCCATGTTGGGTGATAAATTCTATGTAGGTTAAATTATTATAGATATAAATTCATGCAAACCTATGACTAAACCCTTGAATGATGAAATTAGAATTGAACCATGATGTTTAATTATTGTACAATGATGTTTACATGTACAATGCCTACAATATGTTTGATTAAATGCCTAGATGAAGGAAAAGTGCCTAACTAGCATGATACCATAAAATCCCCATGTATGTACAAGTTATGCCTATCACATGTTTTGATGAAATGCTTCTATAAATGTATTATGGATTATGATGTTATATTGTTCATATTATGTTCAGTTTTGAACCTTACGGCCTTTCAGTTCATGTTTTTGCATTATTCAGGATTTTATGTAGTATACAGGTACAAATATCAGTCATGGGTTAGCTTGTGGTCCTTCGGGGTCATGAGCACCGTGTAGAATTCCGAGTATTAGATTTGGGGCATTACAAACTTGGTATCAGAGCCTAAGGTTCAATAGAGTCGTAGGAAGTCTGAAAGCCACATCTAGTAGAGTTTTGTACATGGGTGTGTTGCGCACCACATTTATGTGCAAGAGGATATAAGATGTTTTAGGAACAGTTTACCTTCTTTAGATATTCATGTCATGCCAGTAAGCATAATCTCAAATCAATCTCTCCGTCTAATCTGTTTCTCCCTTTCTTCTACAGAACATGCCTCCTAAAAGAAGAAATGGAAATCAGTCAGCCCCTCAGCCCGAAGATCCTTTGGGCGATCGTGTTTCTCATGTGGAGTTCAGGGTCACATTCACTACTCTTGATCAGTCAGTTGCCTCTCAAAATGAGCCAGCAGTTATTTCGGCCAACTCAGTGGCCAATTCAGCCGCAGCTAGGATTTGGGACTTCACCTAAATAAATTCTCCGTCCTTCCTTGGGTCTAAGGTAGATGAGGAACCTTAGGAATTCATTGATCAGGTTCAGAAGGTGAAAAACATCATGGGGGTGACTACTGTTGAGAGTGCTGAGCTAGCTGTATATCAGTTGCAGGATGTGGCTCATACTTGGTTCAAACAGTGGAAGTCACCTATAGAGTGGGAGGAGTTTGTCACTGCATTCTTAGACAAATTTTTTCCCCAAGAGCTTAGAGTGTCTAAGGTGCTAGAATTCATCAAACTCAGGCAGGCAATATGATGGTGAAAGAGTATTCTCTTAAGTTTACTCAATTAGCCAGATATGCCCCTCATGTGGTTGCAGACAACAGAGACAAGATGAGTAAGTTCACTTCAAGGGTAAATGATAGCGTGGTAAATGAGTACAGATCTGCCATGTTGAACAGTGACATGACTTTAGCCAGGCTTATGCTTATGACTCATGCTCAGTAGATAGAGAAGCAGAAGATTAAGCAGAGGAAGAAGCATCATAAGAGAGCGAAGACATGTAGTTTCAACGTCACTCAACCTAAATCAGAAGGAGGAAACCGTTCCCATTTTCGTCCTAAGTCGTCAGTTCCAGCCCCTTCTTCAGCCAGTGCTTCAGTTCTTAAGTTCAGGGAGGGTAACATAGATAGAGCGCTAGGCTCTAGGTGTCAGAGCAGTGTTATCAATGCTCGAACTAATCCCCTTTGTCAAACTTATGCTAAGAACCACAAGGGTTCTTGTAGAGCTGGTAGCGATATCTGTTTCGGTTGTGGCAAGTTAGGCCACAGATTCAGAGATTGCCCTCATTGAGGTTATCAGAGTCATCTCCGTTCCTCAGCTCAGTCCGGTCGCCCGAATCAGCAGGGTGCCACCACCAGTGCTACGTGTGGGCAATCCCCAAATTGTCTCCATGCTCTTCAGTCCCGACAAGATTAGGAAAATTCTTCTGATGTAGTTACTGGTACGTTACAGATCTTTCATGTGCATGTTTACGCTTTGCTAGATCCAGGAGCTTCTTTGTCTTTTGTTACTCCCTATATAGCAGGTGATTTCGGAATCAGTCCCGAAATACTAGCAGATCCCTTTTCAGTCTCTACCCCAGTAGGTAAAACCATCATAGCCCGTCGGGTATACAGTTACTGCCCGGTTATAATATTTCAGAAAGTCACTTCAGCAGATTTAGTCGAATTAGAGATGACTGATTTTGATGTCATTCTCGGTACGAATTGGCTTCATTCCTGCTATGCCACAGTCGACTGCAGAAACAGAATAGTCTAGTTTTACTTTTTGAATAAACTCGTCCTTGAGCGGAAGAGTAGTACTTCAGCGTTCAGAGGTCAGCTTATTTCCTACCTTCGATCATGGAAAATGATATCTAAAGGATGTGTCTATCATCTTGTTCGAGTTAAGGACACTAGTTCCAAAACTCTCAGCCTTGAATCAGTTCCAGTTGTAGGTGAATATTCAAATGTCTTTCCCAAAAATCTTCCAGGAATTCCTTCGGAAAAGGAAATAGACTTCGGCATTGATCTTCTTCCAGATACTCAGCCTATCTATTTCGCTATACATAATGGCACCAGCAAAACTCAGAGAACTGAAAGAACAATTGAAGGATCTCTTAGATAAGGGATTCATCAGGCCCAGTGTTTCCCCGTGGGGCGCTCCAGTATTATTCGTGCACAATAAAGATGGTTCTCTTAGGATGTGTGTAGACTACCATCAACTCAATAAGGTCACGGTCAAGAACAAGTATCCTCTTCCCAGAATCGATGACTTGTTTGATCAACTTCAGGGTGCCAATTATTTCTCTAAGATAGACCTCAGATCCGGCTATCATCAGTTCAGAGTTAGAGAATGTGACATTCTGAAAACAACTTTTCGTACTCGGTATGGTCATTTTGAATTCTTAGTTATGTCCTTTGGTCTTACCAATGCCCCAGCAGCTTTTATGGACTTGATAAAGTAGTACTTGGACATGTTCGTCATAGTCTTCATAGATGATATTTTGGTCTATTCCCGCAGTGAGCGTGATCATACAGACTAGGGGTGTACAAACTGAACCGTTAAGTCAAACCGAACCGATGAATCAAACCAAACCGAGGAAAAAAACTGACTTATGGTTTGGTTTAATTGGTTTGGTGTTGGCAAAAAAAAACTAATCATTCTTGGTTTGGTTTGGTATTAGAAAAAATAAAATCAAACCGAATCCAAACCAAACCGACGTAATACATATATAATTTTAATTTTTTATACGTAAAAAAATATTACTTATAATCTACTTTCTAATTATTTTTATTATTTTTTTATATTCAGAAAATAGATATATATTCTTGGGCCTTTAATTATAGTATTTTTTCATTAATAACAAATTAATATAAAACCCAATATCTATATCTATATAATATATTAAAAAGGTGAAGGGCCTTAGAAATGTTGTTTGAACTTTTTGCCTTTCATTAAAAGTTTTCGCTTTAGACCAAATCGTCTTTTCACTATTTTTTTCTAATTTTTAAAAGTTAATAATTAATTAATATATATTTATGGTAAAACCTTTTCTTGTTAGAAGTCGTCAAAATTAATGACAACTAATACTTTTTCCATTAGTTTAAGAAATATAAAACAACTAAATTTGATTTTAATAAGATTTGTAAAATCTAGAAACAAATATAAAAGCCTTAGAATAAGAAAATTTTAATAAGTATTAAATTTTAAAAAGTTTTAAATACGTAATAAGAAATGACTTTTTATTATTTTATCAAATTATTATTTAACTATTTTTACTAAAAAAATACGTCCCACCTCAAAAAGAAAAAAAAATAAGTAGTGCCAGATTGTAGTTAGCATACGACCTAATTTATTTCTTTTAAGTATGGTTTTTGATTTAATTAGGAGTCCTCAATTTTTTTTTCTTTTAAGTTTCGTTTGTCTTGATTTTATATAATAATTATTTAAGCATTTCTTTTTTCCAATAAATAATAGAATAACATTCACAATTTAATTGTTAAAGAGTATGTTCAAGAGAAGATTAGTTTTATGTTCTTTGATATTAGTTTTTAATTTGTAGGTCAATAATATTAAATATTATGCATCTTTTATTAACGTCTTTTTATCGTATGATTTATTGTAATTTCAATTTTTGGCTTTCGCATGATGTGCAGGTAAAGAAAAATTATGCGAGTGTGTGGTTGAGATTTCGTGTCGATTACGAGAGGATTTAAAGGTATATTTTTTTTTAAAAGAATTATTTCTCATTCATATTAGTACGATTTATGTTGTTAAGGCGTTGATTAGAAGTGCACGTTCTGCTCTTTGATTTAATTTTATCAAATTTCAATTCAATTCTTTAATTTAAAATTTTAAAAATTAGACATCGAACACCAAATTGAACTATTTCAGTTTGGTTCGTTTTCTTTCAAATTCATTTTTATTTGATTCGGTGTTCGGAAATATTTGAACTTTTTGTCCTTCGTTAAAAGTGTCTGCTTTAGATAAAATTATTTCTTCAATATTTAAGAATTGAAATTTATTAAATATTTTAATAAGATATATGTTATGTTTGCGTTATTTTATTAAAGTGTGAAGGATCTTTGAGAAGTGATTTAAATTTTTTGCTCTTCATTAAATTTTTTTATAATAGACAAAATCATCTAATTTTAAATAATCAAATGTTACACGTGCGAGACACGTGGGGTTTAACTAGTTAATATAAAAACCTAAAACTCTTTAATTGCTTCACTTTTTACATTTTACTTTCCAAGTTTTCAGAGAGTTCTCATTATTTTCTCATCTTAATTTTCTCATTCGTCAAGTTGTGATTTAGTTTTTTTTTTATGGAATTATGTTATAATTAATTACTTTATGGAGTTAAGTTTTTAATAAGTTGTCTCCAATTCTTCATTCTTTTGTGTGCTCACATTTTATGTGAAGGAAACTTTCAGACAAGTTACTGTGACTAGTGACTTAGAAATTGAACTACTTCGGTATCCACATAATATTACTTTGAGAGATAGTAGTTTAGGCGTCTTAGTAATTTGCCAACTTACTTTTTATTGGAACTACTCTATGACCATTTTTTAAAATCTTTTTAGTGAAAACATTTAATTTTTTTCTTCAATCACATTATAATTATACCGAGAAAACTGAAAAATCAAAAAAATAAAAAAAAACTCGACTAAAATCGAAATAAAAAAATCGATTGTATATTGGTTTGATTTGGTTTATAGATTTAGAAAACCAACATTATTTTGGTTATATTTTAATAAAAAACCAAACCAACCCGACCTATGTACACCTCTAATGCAGACCATCTCATAATAGTACTTCAAACTCTCAGAGATCATCAACTATTTGCCAAATTCAGTAAGTGCGAATTTTGGATAAGGTCACTAGTATTTCTTGGTCATATTGTTTTCGGTGATGACATTAGAGTGGATCCTCAAAAGACCAAAGCAGTAAGAAACTGGCCTCGCCCTGTCTCTCTATCAGATATCAAGAGTTTCTTGGGTTTGGCCGGCTATTACAGATAATTTGTCAAGGGATTTTCTTCTATTGCATCCCCTATGTCCAAATTGACTCAGAAGAAAGTCAAGTTTCAGTGGTCAGATCCTTACGAGAAGAATTTTTAGGAGTTGAAGACTCGACTCACCTCAGCTCCAGTATTAGCTCTTCTAGATGGTCCAGATGGTTTCGTAGTGTATTGTGATGCATCTAGAGTAGGTTTGGGTTGTGTCCTCATGCAGCATGGTAAGGTCATAGCCTACGCCTCCAGACAACTTAAGCCCCATGAGAGAAATTATCCTACTCATGATCTTGAGTTAACAGCCATAGTCTTTGCCTTGAAGATTTGGAGGCATTATCTATACGGTGTTCATGTAGATGTGTTCACAGATCATAAAAGTCTTCAGTATGTCTTTTCTCAAAAATATCTCAATCTTTGTCAGAGAAGGTGGTTAGAGCTCTTGAAAAATTACGAGTGTCCTTTATCATCCGGGAAAGGCCAACGTAGCGGCCGACACTCTCAGTAGACTATTCATGGGTAGTGTTTCTTATATTGAGGACAGTAAGAAGAAGTTAGCTCAGGAAGTCCATCAACTTTCCAGACTAGGCGTTCTCTTAATCGATATAGAAGAGGGTGATATATAGGTTCAGAGTAGTTCAGAATCATCTCTAGTTTTCGAGGTGAAAGAAAAGCAAGATAGAGATCCCAACCTTGTGAAGTTGAAAGAGTCAGTCCAGGATCAGAAAGTAGAGGTTTTCTCCCAAGGGGGAGATGGTGTCCTTCGTTGTCAGGGTCGTCTCTATGTTCCAGGTGTAGATGACTTAAGGCAGTAAATTCTTACAGAAGCGTATGATGCGCACTACTCTATTCATCCGGGGGCCATAAAGATGTATCGCGACTTACGAGAAATCTATTGGTGAGTGGGATGAAGAGAGACATTGCAGAGTTTGTGGCTAAGTGCTCTATATGTCAGCAGGTTAAGATAGAGCATCAGAAGCCTAGTGGGTCCATGCAGGAGTTCAGTATTCCTAATTGGAAGTGGAAAGTTGTGAACATGGACTTCGTGACGGGTTTGCCTCGAACTCGTCATCAGCATGATTCAGTTTGGGTCATTATATACAGAATGACCAAATCATCTCATTTTCTTCCAGTTCATACCTCTTATTCAGTCGAGGATTACGTCAAACTCTACATCAAGGAGTTGGTCAGATTGCACGGTGTTCTGTTGTCCATTATCTCAGACAAAGGTACCCAGTTCACCTTTCATTTCTGGAAAGCATTCTAAAAGGGTCTTGGTACCCAAGTTCATCTTAGTACAACCTTTTATCCTCAGATAGATTGTCAAGCAGAAAGGACAATTCAGACGTTAGAAGATATGCTAAGGGCGTGTGCAATCGATTTCAAGGAAAGTTGGGATGACCACTTACCTTTGATTGAGTTTGCATACAACAACATCTATCATTCAAGTATTCAGATGGCTCCATTCGAAGCTCTCTATGGTAGGAGATGTAGATCTCCAATTGGTTGGTTCGAAGTTAGTGAGGCCTCAGTCATAGGTCCTGACTTGGTAGTCGACGCCTTAGAAAAAGTCCAGTTGATTAGAGAAAGACTCCGCACTGCTCAGAGCTGACTGAAGTCTTATACAGATATTCGTAGAAAAGATCTCGAGTTTGAGATTGGTGATCATGTCTATCTAAAGATCTCTTCATAAAGGGAGTGAAGAGATTCGGCAAGAAGGGAAAGCTCAGTCCCCGAGATGTTGGTCCCTTCAAGATTCTCAGTCTCTTTGGAAATGTAGCCTATGAGCTTGAATTGCCTTTAGATCTAGCCTCAGTTCAACCAGTCTTTCAGGTCTCTTTGCTCAAGAAGTACATAGGTGACCCATCAGTTGTAGTCCTTATTTAGAGCGTTGATGTTTAAAACACTCTTTCTTATGAAGAGATTCCAGTCGAAATCTTAGACTATCAGACTCGTAGATTGAGGAACAAAGAAGTCCCTCCAGTTAAGGTTCTTTGGTGAAATCATTCCATCGAGGGATCTACTTGGGAAGTAGAGTCTGACATGCGTACCAAGTATCCTCACCTCTTCTTCGCCAACTCAGATCAAGCTCAAGGTAACAGTTCTCCTTATGCTTACCCAGTTTCATGTTCAGTGTTCATCACAAACATGGTATGCAGTTTCATGCTCATGTTACCATTATAAAATTGGTTTCAAGTACCATTGCATATTCAGTCATGCACTCATGTATCAGTTCAGTTATGTAATTATGCATCAGACATACATTCTCATTGTGAGAAACTTAGTTCTTCAGAACACTCATTCATGCATTCATGAATCAGTTACACATGCATCAGATATGCATGTTCAGTATTATATGTTCAGCTTTTCAGTCATGTCAGTCATGAGATCATGTGCCAGTTATTCATGTTGAGTATGTACGTCAGTTGTCTTTTCTCCCCTCTCATCTAGTCTCATTCAAGGACGAATGTTCTCAAAGGGGAGATATTGTAATACCTCATACTTTTTCCTAGCTAATTTCATCTCAAGAATGTCTAGTATTAGCTTCTAAATTGAATGATGGTTATTCCATGAGAAATTTTCAAGATTTTCACTTTTTGTCACGTGGAAAATTCAATAAGCTTTCCATCGATATAAGATTCGCCCAAATCCAATAACTGGGTCAGAAGTTACGACTATTTTAAGTTCCCATCGTAAAATAATGCCATATTAGTCAGTGGAGCACCGTGCCACAAGAGGAAATGGCATTTGGCAAATTCCAGTAGGGGTCCACAATTATGGCGTATCACGCCATGGACCAAATTCAGAATTGTCCTTTTCCAGTCTCTTAGCGCGATTTCCTCCGCGTCGCGCCAAAGTTCCAGGTCTCAAAAGAAGGGGCAACGCTATGGCTCCGCGTCGCACCATCCCTCAGTTTTCCAATTGTCAAATTCCAGTGATATGGCGCGATAGTGCCGCGTTGCGCTAGGGGCTCAGTTCGGGAAAATTTTACTGAAATTAAATGACGCGTCCAAGGTTAAAAGGGTCAACTTCTCACCCCTATTTAATCCCTTTAACACGTGATTCAGCCACTTTTCACCCAAAATACACTCTCTTCTCTCAAAAACCTCTCAAGAACAAGCTAGGGTTTTCATTGAAGATCCAATTCCAAGAAAGTTTCTCCGACAATCTCCATGAAATCACGAACTAAGGTATGCATAGTGTTCATTCATGGACTCTTTTCGTCCATGAAACCCAAGAATCCCTTTTTCTAAATTCAAGTTTATGGATTTTCTTATGCATTTCATGATTGGGCTACTCTTGTTCATGTGGATAATGAGAAATTGAATTCTACTCCATGTTGGGTGATAAATTCTATGTGGGTTAAATTATTATAGATATAGATTCATGTAAACCTATGACTAAACCCTTGAATGATGAAATTAGATTTGAACCATGATGTTTAATTATTGTACAATGATGTTTAGATGTACCATGCCTACAATATGTTTGATTAAATGCCTAGATAAAGAAAAAGTACCTAACTAGCATGACACTATGAAATCCCCATGTATGTACGAGTTATGCCTATTACATGTTTTGATGAAATGGTTCTATAAATGTATTATGGATTATGATGTTATATTATTCAGATTATGTTCAGTTTTGATCCTTACAGCCTTTCAGTTCATGTTTTCGCATTATTCAGGATTTTATGTAGTATACAGGTACATATATCAGTCATGGGTTAGCTTGTGGTCCTTCGGGGTCATGAGCACTATGTAGCGTTTCGAGTATCAGATTTGGGGTGTTACAGATTTCTATGAACATTTTTCACCTCATAAGCACTTCACACACTAGGATAAAGATTATGACACATTAGCACCGCGACGCAAAACTATCGCGATGAGCTGCTAGAATCGTGATCCAAACATGACCCAATCCTTGTCCAAAAAATCCAAAATTTCTCTGAGACATGCTCCTTACATCCTTGAACATGAACTAACTCAAAAACCAATATCTCGGGGTCGAGAAGAGCAATTTAAAAATCCTCAAAGTTAAGAGGCCTTAAAATGACTAAGCCCCCCAACACTTAGCAAAATTTTTAGGCTTTAAGCCCCTTCAGCATGCAATTTAAAGCTGAATCGAGCTAAGAATAGTATGGGGTATTATAATATCTCCCCCTTGGGAATATTTGTCCTCGAATGAGACTGGTTAGACTGAGAGTAATTTACTGAGACTGAGATCATATACTGAACATGCATGACTTGGAGCATGATTGCATAACTGATTCTGAAATATGATACATGAACTGAATACCATGAACTGAACTGATTTCTTGAATACATGCAATGACATAAGAATGGTTATAAGGATGAGATAGAAACGAGAGAGTCAACTTATAAGTAACCTTACCTCCATCTGGATCTAGTTTCTTGAAGAAAAGATGATAGTTTTCAGATGTGAAAACTCGGGGTATCACCACATCTTCCCCTTGGGATACTTCGTCCCCCGAATGATACTAACTTGGCTGAAATACTAAGGAGAGACTGAGATGATGCACATGACACTTAAGAACTAAATTATGACCGAATATCTGAATCTGATACATGATGCATAAACTAAATTGGATTCATTATCTACATGGATGCGAATAGGCTATCTCTTGGAATGGACATATTCACAAAATTTCAAATAGTAAGACTAGATCGGAAGATGGAAAACCATAGAAACTTGTCTATCTGACTACGAAATTGAACTGCTGGCTAAATGGACTAAATTATACTGAAAGCTTATACTCAACTATACATTTCACTTTAAAACTGCACTTCACTAGAGGCTACTTAAAATATTTACATGGGCACTGATAACTCTATTTACTGAAGTCTGAGCTGAACTGATTTCTCTCACTATGTTCAAGACTACTCGAATCTACAAAGTACTACACATCACACCATAACACTAGTCTGAATAATGAGTTCAATACACCCTGCGCTCTCACAACTTCTTAAATCATGAATAATTTCTATTACCACTTCAACAACTACATTCAACCCTTACAATACATTCACTGACGAGCAATACATTCATCCACATATAAGCATGACATTCAAGCCTATCATCATAACCATATATGCACTTCTAAGCAAACACCCATAGAATTATCTTTCTCATATCCTCTGAACCTCTATGATCAATAAATTATGTGCACTACCCTAAGAAAACACACACAAAATTTCAACTAACCATGACATATATATATCCAAAAACTTGGCCTCAATCTTAATTCACACTTACAACCTTAGCTAAAGCAAGCATACAACAATCTTTTGTCAATAAGAAATGTTTACTCTCTCCCATCTAAACAATTGTTCATCATCACTATCTTGACCTAAGGAGAGGTCACTGAAAGGTTAGAACATGAGGACCTGAAGCATGAAAGAATACTATGCAAAATTGGGACACTTAATGAAGGCCTGAGGAATAGAGTATCCACGACATGGATTCATTACAGATATCAAAACTGAGGATATACATGACATAATCTGAATTTTGCTGATCATTAATAGTGTAGCATGAGTACCTGAAACTGAACATACTGTAAAGCATGAGTACATGCATCATGAGCTGCATGACCTGAGTTTGGAGTTCATAATTTCTTGGAATATGATCCGTACTGCTGAATGAACTAGAACTCTTCATACTAAAAACTGGGAGAGTACATGATTCTCTATTATGTTCATGAACATGAACTATGATCATGGAGCTGACATATAAGGCATGAGTAGATATTGTAATGATTGAAGAACAAAACTTTTCACTAAGATAAGAATGGTTTGGGCATCTTCCTCCCCTACTGATATTCTACAATGCTCTTGTATCACTGCTATAATCTAAAAGCCTGACTTGGTTACTTGTTATATCATCCCCCTTAGCTTTAAGCCATCATTAAAAGTCTATGAACCCTTTTAATAAACTCTAACTGAACTGTAACTACTTTACTCTAGAGCCTGAGATATATAATACACATAAATAGTAAACTCACCCTGGATGACTACATCTGAAAGTGTAAAACCAATTACTAATACTTCCTTCCGAGATTCAACTCTTAGCTTTCTATAGCCCCAACAATCATCACACAATAGCTTAAACACTGACTAACTTAAAATTTCCAGGAGTAACACCAGACATTGAGTTCACACTATCTAGAGTTTTAACTCTTCTTTCGATTAGCTCAATCTTTAAAGATTCAAACTTAAATTCTGACACTTAACATGGATATTCCCAAAACTTTAATGAAACCATACTAACTTCCTTCATAGCTTACTAATATCACATCTCTAAATTTATATTTTCGCTAAACTATGAGGATTACCATCACACCAACATACCCAATATCAACAACATATAATTTTGAGTCAACATACATAAATTCTTGCATACACCGCTTCAAGACTACTGATTCACTTTTCATACAACTAGCCCCATGGATACATAATCTGCTTAATTCAGATAACACTATCCCTATCCTACTGCTGCTAAACTTTTGGGTTCATGCGTCTAACTCTAAATCATATACTATCATAAGATTTTGAGGAGGGATCTGAAAACACATCTGACTTAGGCTTAGTGCACAATTTTCATGAACATAAATGAAGTCTTTCAAACTCCGAAACTTAAAAGAACTGCTGGGTTACTTTCTAACCTGTGTGCAATACCATAACTTTCTGTGGAGACTGTCTGTAGGAATTTGAGCTTCACTATTTTTGTTACCTTAAAATAAGGCAAAGTTGACATGAATGGAGCAAGATGAGGATCTTAAAAAATTTCTTAGAGAACATTTCTACTGCACGATCTGAGACATGAAAAAAGGGAAATATTTCCTAAATACCCTGTAGCCTCTCAAAATGAAGTACAAACATCTCTGTACCATTTCGCAAGATCTACTAGACACGACTTCATAGACACCCTAGGATGCTTGAACTCTGGGCTCTGATACCAAGTTTGTCATGACCCGAGACTACCCCTTGTCATAACACAATTCTTGGAACCATAAGTGATCCCAAGATAACCTATGAATTGGCATAGTGTTAAGCCACTGATTGATAATAAATTAAAAAAGTGGTTCTGCTGTGCAGAAATATAATCATGAAAAAATCTGAGAATAATTATAATATTGATACAATTCACAATCTGATAAAACTAAAGAGAGAATTGAATTTATATGACTGACTCTGACTGACACCTATGAAGCCTATACTATACTGACTATATATAGCTGGGACATGACCCCAACTACCACTAATCAATACATATGAGTAATAAAGTAAAGTACATGAACAACCTCTGACTGAAGTTCCCGAAATAGGAAAACTCATCAAAACTGCAACTGTTTGGTCATGATGTGTGGACTATAACTGGTACCTACATTATGAAATAATTTACATACACAGACGTATATGCGGATCAACACTTTTGAAATATACTGAGTAAGAGGGGGTGAAGGCAATAAGTAAAACTGATTTTTTATATGAAATCTTAAAGCATGCATGCTAAGTGTAAGTAGACTCACCATGAGACTGAAAGCTAAAATATCTTACAACATGAGTACCAACATAATCTGATAAGCAAGTGAATCACTACACTTAGATTCTTAAAACTTTACTTTTATAATATAAGTAGAACTGAAGCTGAAAGACAGTAAAACATAGGTACTGTATGAATAATGGGTCTGAAACTATGCAATGGAAATAGACATAACTCAAGAATCTAAATACACAAATATGCTGAGCATGAGTGCATGAAAATTGTGATATTTGAGAATGCAAGACCAAGCATATACATATTTTTGAAATAATCTGTAAATTGAAATACTGAAATTAAATAACTGGGTAACTGATAATCTGTATGCTTTGGTCAAGAAAATCTAAATTGAATTTGTACTGAATACTGCAATGATACTATGAGAGGTATCATCTGACCAACATGCCCTAATCTAAGCTAATCGGGGTTCAACCTATAACCCTAGTTGGAAGGATGCCAGTACCGTGCCATAGGTACTAATACTGATAGTGTGGATCCACTAAACTAGTGTCCCAAAGGACTAAAGACTAACCTTATACTGGAAGGAAACTTAGGAGATATATGTCAACCCTAAGCTGGCAGGAATACATCTCAAACCTACGCTGGCTATGTAGTATTGTAACTCACGAATTGTTACTAAGGGTTAAACCCTAAATTGGTAGGAATGCCCCCATCCCTGGGTTCGCTCAATGCTGAATCCTACTCCCAACTGAACCGACACTAATTACTTGACTGAACTAAGCTTAACTGAACAAATATTTGATTATAATAACTTACTAAATAACAATGCTCATGGTTTATCTATAATCATTCTGAAGATACTGAAATATGTAAACAACTAGGTATCGGGTGTTCATAACCCACCAGCACTGAATGGAAATAACTATGATGACATATCAATCTTTAAAAACTATAGTATGAGATCCTTACTCAAAACCCAATATTTAGACATTTCGTCAAACACATAAGAGTCATGAACTTGAACATGTGAATAAAGCATACATGTGAAAGCAACATGAGTTCATGACTAAATTCATAAGTTGAAGATTTAACATGAAATCAATGGAGTAGGACATGGAGACTTGAAACTCAAAGCATGAATAGATTAATTCACTTGAAAACACTTGTATACATGGCAAAATTCATAATTCAATATTATAACATGAAATTCAATTAGATACGTCATGGGAATCAAAACTTAAAGCATGAGATAACCTAATTTTTCATGAAAACATCCTTAGACATAAATATAGTCAAGTTACTAAGGAAATCATGATTTAAATTCATCTTGAACATATGATACTTCATAAACAAAAGGGAAAGTTCATATCCTTAATTAAAGAAAAGCTTTTTGGGTTCCATGGGCGAAAGGGGACCCATGGATGAACTTCCATATACCTTGAACCCTTAATCTTAAAAGAAAATCACCAGTCTTGATGATTTATTGATGGTTCTTATATTTGGGAACTTGAATTCTTGGTTTCCTTGGAGAGAAAGTAATTGACTTGATGATCTTGGGGGATGAGTATGGTTTTCTTGAGAGGAAATTAGGGAAGATGGGCAAATAATGCCCTAACTGATGACCAAATCATGTTATGAACAATTGGGTTGAGGTGGAAATAGACCCAGTTTCCCTTCAATCATTTAAACCAAAAATTCTGGATGCAACTATGTCACTGCGACGTGGTCTTTTTGCTCGGGCATCGAATTAAAGCGAAATTGATATTGTTGGAAAGATAATTTAATTATCTATAATTTAGTGGGTCTTGAGATGAAAAATCCATGTATATCAAAAGTTATACACATTCAAAATTGACCTTTGTAGAATCGAATACCAAACTTTGGATGAATCAAAGGTTCTTAGATCAACTTTGTTCTAAGTGATTTCTATGTATATTTTTCACCTCATAAGCACTTCACACACTAGGATAAAGATTATGACACATGCATTCAAATTATAAATCAAGAATTGGACACAACACCCCCCACCGTTATGCGATAAGAGTTCCATTGCCATTAGCACTGCGACGCGGCACTATCGCAATGAGCTGATGGAATCGTGATCCAAACATGACCCAATCCTTGTTAAAAAAACTAAAATTTCCGCAAGAAATGCTCCTTACATCCCTGAATATGAATTAACTCAAAAACCAATATTTCAGGATCAGGAAGACCAATTTAAAAATCCTCGAAGTTATGAGGCCTTAAAATGACTAAGCCCCCTAACACTTAGCAATTTTTTTTGGCTTTAAGCCCCTTAAGCATGCAATTAAAATCTGAATCAAGATAAGAATAGTACGAGGTATTACAATCCACTCTGTGGTAAGTATTACTCTCAACTAAACATAATTGATATCTCAATAAGATGACATATCTGGATGTGAACCTGTCCACAATCATGGATGTCATGTATGAATACCATACTTCAAGTGAACCTTGCTTTGATCCATGATTATTTATGGTATTCTAGATATCATACTAATTTGGAATTTTACTTTTAGTAACATTATTCAGAGCATTGATGACATATTTGGATGTCATGTATGTCATCCATCTTACATATTAATGGAAACTCCCGACTATGATATGAGTACATATATATCGATCATGTATTTCTGAATTATAAAACTTGTACATTTATAGGTCATGAGATAGCTGGAGAAAATACATAAAAGAAACATATGACAACTGAGATTTGAAAAAAATCTATAAGGCTGGACTTGAACCCTAAATCTTGACTCATAAAAATACTTATAGTCTAATTGGTTGAATTTATTAAAAAAAACATTTAGAATATACTTTATCTGAAAAAATTTTGTAGGCCAGTAACAGTAAACATATAGATAAACTGAGAT
The DNA here is from genome assembly GCA_030864215.1 of Capsicum pubescens. Taxonomy (NCBI): domain Eukaryota; kingdom Viridiplantae; phylum Streptophyta; class Magnoliopsida; order Solanales; family Solanaceae; genus Capsicum; species Capsicum pubescens. The sequence continues at coordinate 204,815,193 of CM061540.1, forward strand.
TGAATAATAGACCCTCTATTTGAAAGTGTCTTAAAATATGTAATATGAAAGAACGAGTGTTTAATTTACAATGTATGGGTTCCTAGGTCATCTGGTTTTCATAACCCTCCATCTTGAAGAATGCAACTATTCATGATAGATTCTATAATATGAATAGAATATGAAATTACATAATACAAGCCCAAAGATTATAGAAATATCATTATACTTAGGATTCATGGACATGATACTATCAATGTACTGAATTTCATGGTGAAACATATATCTATAATTTACTAGTTATGGGGAACTGAAGTACAGGAAGAATCATGACTGTAAGGAAAATCCTAATTTTGAGATCATGAATTAATTGAGAAACTGATTGTATTTTGGGACTCAATTGGTGAAAGTATATCCAATGATGAACTCTCACATATCTAATAGTGAAAACCTTGGTGAAATCTTTTGATTTAGATCTTGAAGATGATGAACCCTAGTTCTTGCTTTGGAAGAGAGGAAATCACATGTTCTCTCCGTATTTTCTAAGTATTGCTTGATATTTTGTTAATGAGGAATTAGGATAATTGAGTGATAATAACCATTCTTGAAGTATCTATAAAGACATAGTTTAGGAGGTTTAATAATGGAAAAAAGACTAGAAGGCCCCTCATAAAATGTAAGTTGAAAATCTGTAGAATTGTGATATACAGACCATCCCACTATTATGGGACCCACCTATAATCACGAGTGGAGCTTGTGTTTTGGTTGATGATTTGAGGTTCTTTGGACTTTATATGACGAGCCTTGGTATGACTTATAGGATCCATCCACGATCATACCTTGATTCGTAGGTTGGTAGTCCAAGATGGATGAACTTTAGAAGCCAAGATCATGCCAAAAATCATAGTTTCTAACAAGGATTGTGGTATACATTCGTGGTTGGAATGTATAATTGATAACTCTCAGGTTGTTGGGGTTGTTTCATGTAGATGAGACCATTGTACAATCATGGTTTCTTTCGTAGGTTCTCACTATCGGATAGTGTTTTACTAAAATGGTCATAACTTTTAGCTTTAGAATTAGATTAAGGCAAAATATGATGCGTTAAAAAGAAGGCTCAAAAAAATTTCATTTCCTGGGTCTTAAGCTCAAAAATACTTCAGAAAGTAGGAGTTATGATCATTTTAAGTTGACTATAAAGAGATTCGTTACAAGAAATCAATCAGTAAGGAATGTTTTAACTTGGGTATGAGATAGGAGTTAATTGTGTCCTAAATACACATCTAATTCACTTACCATACCATAAAAGCATGAAGTTTTGTTTTATAATACTTGAAGTATGGTTTTAATCTTAACTCAGATTTTTAGGGTTTTGTAATACCTCGCCTTGGGATCGTTTATCCCCAAATAAATAATAATAAGTTGAGATAATTGGAAAAAGGCTAAAATACCAACACTGAGTATGTTGGAGCTGAATACTAATATGATAACTGATTCCTTACTAAAACATGGATTGAACTGGAACCATGAATACATTCTATGACATGGGAGTTACTAAGGGACATGAGAATGAAGAAAGTAATAGGGAGAAAGAAGTTACCTTGAACTAGTTTTAGGCTTGGAATAAGACTTAACTATATTTACATACTTATTAAATCACATAAAAGCTCACATGGAATAGGCACATGCAAGACTTAGGAGAGTAGAATTAGAATGACAGAGAGAAAGTCATAAATGTTATTTACCTGATCTCTGAACTGATCATTGGTTGTACGGATTGATCCATACTAAAAATTTAGAACTTATTAAATTATTCATGACTGAAACATATGCATGAAACTATGGGGAAATGGATATGATATGAAATTTTTGATAGTCATTGAGCAAAGAACTTTATTCCTTCCAACACTCTTTTTAGGAATTTTAGTTACATCTAGGAAAAGGAATCACGAGATGGTAGCATTACATATAACTGGGGAAATTTGACTATATACACACTAGGGTCAAACTTTACACCACCAAATCTAAATTCTAATTAGTGGTTTACTATTCACCCAACACCAAAGTTCATAAATTATATTACCGGAGCATCTAAGCCAAGCTTACCGGTCAGTTGTCACCAACCCCACTACCATAGTATACTAAAGTCACAGAGACTCTACTAATAATATCTAATGTAAGGGGTATAGCAGAATAATACTTCATAGAGTCCCATAGCCTTTGAAACTCAACAAGGATCTGAGGAGTACAATATAGTATTGACGAACTTATTCAAGAAGTTTGGTCTGAGATTTACTTAGTGTATGGTGATTTCACTAATCATTGAGAATGTATTATGAGTACACGAGACTAAGAATGTTGAGAAATCATGGGTTCATGAGTCATTAGTTGTATGGTATAAGACTGATATTCATAGTCTCACAGAGCATGATTTGGATTTTTGAACGAGAATATTACTCCTTTTACTAGGAACTGAGAATACACCTACATCTAAATAAAGTGCGTATATTGAATTAATGCAATAGGGAGAAATGTATCATGATGACATACATATACTAATTAGGCTAGGATAACATGTAACGCCCCAATTTTCTAAACCGAAATACTACACGATGCTCATAATCCCGAAGGACCACAAACTAACTCATGACTGATATCTGTACCTGTACACTGTATAATATATGAATATAAATGTGGAAACATGAACTGAAGGCTAAAAGGTTCAATACTGAACATAATCTAAGCAATAACAATGTCTGAATAAAGAGGTATCACAATACCAAAAGAAAACTGAAAAACTAAAGTTTGAATCTAGTCTGCATCTAGTCTGAAAGCCTCTACTGTCTGAATAATCTTAATAAGAAGCTGATGAGACATATCCCCAACTAACTCCAACTAATAAACTAGTCAATGAGAAAATAAAAAAAATAATCATGTCCTTGAAGGATGAGGTCTAACTCTGACTACTAAAATATGCAATGCTACTACTGCTCTGAAACTCGTGCCTCTAAACCTATGGCGTAAAATAAAATACCATAGCGCAAATGTGTTATTACGTCTGAATGTACTGAGTATACGAGTAAGGTAGGCTAAAGGCAAAGGGGTTTATATGCATGAACAATGCTGACTTATGTGAACATGAGAATGCATACATACATAAGTAACTGTAACTTAACTCGTGGTGATACTGACTACTGAGTCTAAATTCTGACAACATAAGTTTACTGATACTGAGATACTGAAAGACTGAGATACTGAATGACTGAGTTCATGACAACATGATGATTGAGTTTATTATTACTGATATCTATAATTAAATCTTGAGCTTGCTAATATCGACTGGCTGAATCTGAGATCAAACCTATCTACCGGATGATCTCTAAATCTTCTGAAAACGATTAAGATTGACTGAGCTTGAGATTAGGCCTATCTAATGGGTGATCTCGGGAACTAATAATGAGAATACTCAACTAAATCTAAGACTGATATCAAGCCTATCTAATGGGTGATCCCTATAAGTACTGATACTGAATAAGTTTATGTTAGAATAAACCTATCTAGCGGGTGGTCTATGAATCTGTGGAACTATCTGAGTTCCTTACTGAGATTGATGACTGTATCTGACATTCCTAATTTCTGAGTTCTACTCTGAAGACTGATACTGAAACTGTAACTGTGGGAGTTCTCACTTAACCGACATGCCCCAAATCTGAACTGGTGGGGTCCAACCTGTAACCCCTGCTGGAAGGGTGTCAATACCATGCCATGGGTAAAGACGTCTCTGGTCAAGACTATTTGATGGGTGACCCTCGTAGGAAGTCAAGCCTAAGGCAGTATAATAGTCAAGCCTCTCTGACGGGTGATAAGCCTTTTTATGACGGGTGACTCCTACATCTTGCGTTGGCTACGCAGTTCTGGAGTTCAGGAATTGCTCCTAACAACTCTGCCTCTCTGACGGTGAGCCACCATCCCTGCACTCGCTCGGTGCTAGTTCCTACTCCCAACTGAAAGACTCTGAACTGATTCTTAGAACTTGTACTTGAACTGAACTGAATCTGTTACTGAGTTTCTTACTTGACTAAGTTAATTGAGTTCACTTGGTTCCCTTATCTAACGGAATACTATAGAATCTATTATTTGACTGAATGATACTAAGTTTTGAATTGATTTCTTGAATGCTACTGAGATTTGAGCTGAGTACTGAACTGAAGCTGGAATGTTAACGATACAGATTACTGAGATTTCTTAAGTTCTATAACTGTCTGAGAGTTCTGAATTCTGTAACTAACTGAGTTCTACTGATCATAGCACAACTGAGATTATCTTGAGACTGACTCGGCTCTAGGCACAACTATATTTTTTGGGTACAAGTACCCCCAGGACTCGATGGAAGGAAATTGACACACATGATACTTCTTGATCATAGGAATAGAATCCACAATTCATAAAACCATAAATAGGGTATTTTATACTACACATGGTTCTCAACATCTTATACATGAAAGGGAATGGGTATAACTTGTAAATACTTGCATGATTCTAATTTCATGAGCATTCCATATCACAATAATAATACACAACAATTAACATGGAATTCATGTTGAGTCATAAGGAATAGAGCATGGACTTGTCATTTAAGTTCTATTTAGCTATAATACATGATTTCTAGTCTCTTAGGTATTTTATCAAATACCTTGCATGCACACTTTATGGCATAGGCATATTCATCAGATTAATGATTCAAACCACCCAAAATTCATATATTTCAATTTACATGTCATCCTAGTTTCATAAAATCACATAAAGATTCTAACTTGGGAGTTGTATAACAATCAATCACACAAACATAATCAACCCACAACATAACTTCATGATTCATAATTTAAAAGAGGGTTCTTGAACTACACGGATGAAAGTAATTCGTGGATGAACACTACACATACCTTAGATTGAAGATCCGTAAAAACTAGCAGTGAAATTGGCTTGAATCTTGAAAGATATCTAATGTTTCTTTAAGGTTCTTGAAGAAATCCTTAGGCTTGTTCTTGACTTTTCTTGACTAGGGTTTAACCCCTTTGGGAGAGAATGTTCTTGTTCTTGAGGAGAATGAGAAAATAATGGGATAATAGCCTTCTCAGGGCTTTAATACCATGTTTAGAGTGAGGGAAAAAGGCCAAAATAACCCCACAAAATCACCTCCTAGTTTCTGAAATTATCAGCTGACGACATGGGCTGATAAGCCGTCAGATCTGTGTGATAGCCCGTCAGCCCAGGTCGTCACCTGGGAGATGGAATTTTTGGGTTTCTACCTAAGTCTAATGACATTTCTGATAAGTCATCAGAAATGTCATCAGAAATGTGATCGGTTGCCAAAAATGTCGTCAGCAATATGATAAGTCGTCACTCAGTTTCCAGGCTGACATATTGGAGTAAAATGGGCATAACTTTTTACTTCGATATCGAATTTGGGAGAAATTAGTATCGTTGGAAAGATAATTCAATGATATTTCATTTGACACATAGTAGGTTCTCTAATTCGATATATACAAGGATTTATGATTGATTGAAGTTGACCCAAGTTTTGACGCTCACTAAAACTAGAACGATAGGAAAGCTTTCAACCTGTCCTTGAGTTAGGGGACCTCTATGATCTAAATTCATGCTCGAATAGATTTCCATACTACATAATTTATTAACACACTAAATTTACATAGGATTCGAGGCTTTTGGAACATCTACGCATATGAATGACGGATTTTTATTCTAGTCCGAAATGTGGGGTGTTACATTATCTCCCCCTTGGAATCATTCGTCCCTGAATTAAACTTAATAGACTGAGAATACTGATAGACTAAACTTACTTAAATGAAGTGAATTTTTGAAACATGACTATATGGATAGAATTACTGACATGTTGAAAATTCATACTGAACATGCATATCTGATACATGACTATTTGACGGAATTCTTATACTGAGCATGCATACTTGATGCATGATATACATAATTGAAAAGTTCTCATGAATGCATAACTGGATACACTGATAAGCTGAGCTTCTACTACTGAGCATGCATATCTGATGCATGAATATCTGACTTATAATAGCACGAATAAAATTACTGATAAGATGAGTTTTTTCTACGAACATGCATATCTAATGAATGAGTACTTGAGTGAACTGACTCTTAAATGCTTGAATAAATATGTACTGATAACTGATACTAGCCTTGTGAGGAATATTTGGACATGCAATTGAATGGGTTTAAAGTCATGAAAGCATGGAGAAATTATGGGGTATCTCTCCTTGGGACTCTATGTCCCTCTAAGAAGGCTTACTTTACTGATAAACTGGGGCGATGCACAGGATATGTACGAACTAGATCATAACTAAACATTGGAGAGCTGAAACTAATGCATGATGCATGAACTGAGTTATACTCGCAACTACTAAGGTACTCTATCTTGGAATAGTTACCTTACTGAGATTTCTGATAGTATGACTAGATGGAAAGATGTGAAAACAAACTATACGAATCTAATTATCTGACTGCTAAACTGAACTGCTGGCTTTACTGACTAACTCATGCTGAGAACTTAAGCTTAACTAAAGCACCGCTTCTATATTATTTCAACTAAACATTCCACCTTAGCCTCAAGTCATCATCATAAGTCTAGGAACACTTCACTGAACTCTGAACTGAACTACAATCAATCTACTCTAAGGTCTGCGATACAATAATGTACCTAAATGATAACTTATCCTGAAATACTGCACCTAAAAGTATAAAGCTTACTGCTAATACTATCCCTTGGGGTACAACTCTTAACTTCCTTTAGTCTCCGCAATCATCAAACTTAAATTCTTGTATGCACTGCTTAAGCCTACTAAAATCTCTAAAATATGCCTAGCCACTTGTACATCAACATAACACCCGCTATTGTCATGGGCTGCTAATATCACATTTTTTAACTTACATCCATACCTTCATACTTAGTATAAAATCCACCAACTTAAATTCTTCAAAGATTCAAGCTTAGTCTCTACAGCATAATGTGAATATCCATAATTCTTGAATAAATATGCTACTCTCATCCTAGACTTCAAATGTTATCACTCTTAAACTTATATTTTCTCCACACCATAAGAATTACCACTATGCCTCTATCAACAACACATATAACTCCGGATCACTAAGCTTAAACTCTTGCATACATTGTTTCAAGCCTACTGATTCACCTTTTATACAACTAACCCCCATGAAACATACTCTGCCTAACTTTAGATAACACTATCCCAAACTATTTGTGGGGACGGTCTGAGAAAGCTCTATCTGTAGGACTCTGGGCCTCACTACTTCTGCTACCTTAAGAGTAAGGTAAAGCTGACATGAATAGAACATGATGAGAATCTACATAAGTTTCTTAGAGAACCTTTCTATAGAACGATCTGAGACATGAAAGAAGGGAAAATGTTCCTAAAATATCTTATAGCCTCCTGCACATAAATGTGGCGCGCAATACACCCATGCACAAGACTCTACTAGATGCGGCTTTTCAGACTTCCTAGGACTCTATTGAACCTTAGGCTCTGATACCAAGTTTGTAACGCCCCAATTTTCTAAACCTGAATGCTACACGGTGCTCAAGACCCTGAAGGATCATAAGCTAACCCTTGACTGATATCTATACCTGTACACTGCATAATATATGAATATAAATGCGGAAACATGAACTGAAGGTCATAAGTTTCAATACTGAACATAATTTGAGTAATAACAATGTCTGAATAAAGAGGTATCATAATACCAAAACAAAACTAAAATACTGAAGTTTGAATCTAGTCTGTAATCTAGTCTACGTCTAGTCTGAAAGCCTCTATTGTCTGAATAATCTTAATAAGGAGATGATGGGACATGTCCCCAACTAACTCCAACTAATGAACTAGTCAATGAGAAAATAAAAAAAATAATTATGTACTCGAAGGATGAGGACTCACGTCTAACTCTGACTGCTGAAATCTGCAATGCTCGTACTGCTCTGGAACTCGTGCCTCTGAACCTATGGCGTAAAATAAAACACCATAGCATGAATGCGTCAGTACGTCTGAATGTACTGAGTATACGGGTGAGGTAGGCTAAATGCAAAGGGGTCTATATGCATGAACAATGCTGACTTATATGAACATGAGAATACATACATGCATAAGTAACTGTAATTGAACTCGTGGTGATACTAACTACTGAGTCTGAATTTTGACAACATGAGTTTACTGATACTGAGCTACTGAATGACTGAGTTCGTGACAATATGGTGATTGAGTTTATTATTACTGATATCTATAATTAAATCTTGAGCTTGCTAATATCGACTGGCTGAATATGAGATCAAACCTATCTAGCAGATGATCTCTAAATCTTCTGAAAATGATTAAGATTGACTGAGCTTTAGATCAGGCCTATCTAACGGGTGATCTCGAGAACTGATAATGAGAATACTCAACTAAATCAAAGACTGAGATCAAGCCTTTATAACGCGTGATCTCTGTAAGTACTGATACTGAATAAGTTTATGTTAGACCAAGCCTATCTAGAGGGTGGTCTATGAATTTGTGGAACTATCTGAGTTCCTTACTAAGATTGATGACTATATCTGACCATTCTGATTTCTGAGTTCTACTCTGAAGACTGATACTGAAACTATAATTGTGGGAGTTCTCACTTAACAGACATGCCCCGAATCTGAACTGGTGGGGTCCAACCTGTAAACCCAGTTGGAAGGGTGTCAATACTATGCCATGGGTAAATAACTCTCTGGTGAAGCCTATCTGATGGGTGACCCTCATAGGAAGTCAAGCCTAAGGCAGTATAATAGTCAAGCCTCTCTGACGGGTGATAAGCTTTTTTCTGATGGGTGACTCCTATATCCTACGCTGGCTACGCAGTTCTGGAGTTCAAGGATTGCTCCTAACAACTCTGCCTCTCTGACGGGGAGCCGTCATCCCTTCACTCGCTCGGTGCTAGATCCTACTCCCAACTAAAAGACTCTGAACTAATTCTTAGAACTTGTACTTGATCTGAACTGAATCTGTTACTGAGTTTCTTACTCGACTGAGCTAACTGAGTTCACTTGGTTCCATTATCTGATGGAATACTACTGAACCTATTATCTGACTGAATAATACTAAGTTCCGATTTAATTTCTTAAATGCTACTGAGATTTGAGCTGAGTACTGAACTGAAGCTGGAATGTTAACGATACTTAGATTACTGAGATTTCTTAAGTTCTATAACTGTCTGAGAGTTCTGAATTCTGTAACTGACTGAGTTCTACTGATCATAGCACGACTGAGATTATCTTGAGACTGACTCAGCTCTAGGCACACAACTATATTTTTCGAGAACAAGTACCCCCAGGACTCGATGGAAGGAAATTGACACACATGATACTTCTTGATCATAGGAATAGAATCCACAATTCATAATACCATAAATAGAGGATTTAAAGGATTTCGTACTACACATGGTTCTCAACATCTTATACATGAAAAGGAATGCGTATAACATATAAATACTTGCATGATTCCAATTTCATGAGCATTCCATATCACAACAACAATACGCAACAATTAGCATGGAATTCATGTTGAGTCATAAGGAATAGAGCATGGACTTGTCATTTAAGTTTTATTTAGCTATAATACATGATTTCTAGTCTCTTAGGTATTTTATCAAACACCTTGCATGCATACTTTATGGCATAGACATATTCATCAGATTAATGATTCAAACCACCTAAAATTCATATATTTCAATTTACATGTCATCGTAGTTTCATAAAATCACATAAAGATTCTTACTTGGGAGTTGTATAATAATCAATCACACAAACATAATCAACCCACAACATAACTTCATGATTAATAATTTCAAAGAGGGTTCTTGAACTCCACGGATAACAGGAATCCATGGAAGAGCACTACGCATACCTTAGATTGAAGATCCGTGAAAACTAGCGGTGAAATCGGCTTGAATTTTGAAAGATATCTAATGTTTCTTTATGGTTCTGGAAGAAATCCTAAGGCTTGCTCTTGATTTTTCTTGACTAGGGTTTAACCGCTTTGGGAGAAAATGTTCTTGTTCTTGAGGAGAATGAGAAAATAATGGGATAATAGCCTTCTCAGGGCTTCAATACCGTGTTTAGAGTGAGGGAAAAAGACCAAAATACCCCCACAAAATTACCTCCCAGTTGTTGAAATTATCAGCTGACGACATGGGCTGATAAGCCGTCAGATCTATAATAGCCCGTTAGCCCAGGTCGTCACCTGGGAGCTGTAATTTTTGGATTTCTGCCTAAGCCTGACGACATTTCTGATAAGTCATAAAAAATGTCATCAGAAATGTGATAGCTTATCAGAAATTACCCGAATCATTTAGTTCAAAAATAATAAAGAGTTGGGATGAAGTAAAAATAGTAGATACCCTAGGAGCAAGAATAAAATTTTTACAACAATGGTATAGAAATCTATGTGAAAAATATAGAGAAGAAATAAAAATGAAAAAAAACATTAATAAGAAATTTAGCATGTTGCAAAGATAAAATAACACCTCAATTTGGATGTGAATAAAGATATTATAAGAAAAGAAATATACATAAGAAATATAAGAAATACAAGAAATCAAATATAAGTATAAGAACCCAAGAAAAAGATATTATGTAAAAAATTATAAACATAAAAGACCATATAGGAAAAAGAAATCTATAAAAGAATGTACTTGTTATAATTGTGGAAAATTAGGACATTTAGCTAGAGATTGTAAATTATCAAAAAACCCAAAAAAGAAACAAATATTAGAAATAAAACTAGAAAATACAGAATATATGCAGATAGATTATATAGATTATTAATTAGAAAGTGAATATAGTATATATGTAATTTTGGAGAATGAAACAGATAATGAAATAGATAGTGAATTAAATGAATCAAATGACTGAAGAAGATATAAAAATGAACCAAATAACTGAAGAATTTATAAAAATAATAACAAAGGAAGAATATTTAAATGAAGAAGGAACTGATCAAAAAATAATATTTGATAATAATATATTTGATGAAATAAAAGGAAAAGAGTTAGACTTAAGTGTAGAGAAAATATCTAAAATACCAACAATAAAAAATATATTTAGAAGAAAAAAGGAAGAATACTACGTAATAAGCCAAAAACAACATGTAATAGACTGTAGATATGCAAAAGGAAGAGCTAGTATACTACTAGTAACAAAGAGAATGATTAATAAAGAAATAAACGATATAAAAAGTAAAGACCCAATAAAATATGTACACCTTGGAGGTACAGAGATATTAATAAAAACATGTTTTAGAGAAGGAATATATACACCAATAGAATTATATTTAGCAGATGATAAAATTATAAAACCTATAGAAAAAAGTATAATAACTGCCATAAAAGGAAATTTAATATACCAAAAAATTAAATTTATAATAAGTGCGAATTATTCAGTAGCAATAACAGATAAAAATATAGATAAATCATTAGTATTATATTGGAAAATATCAGGAATAGAACTAACCCCAGGAAGTAAAATATTTACAACAAGATGTAAAAATCTATATGTATTAACAACAAAACATAAAATAACAGGAAAAAATAAAATTAATAAAGTACAAATAGAAAGTCCTTTTGAACAATTTGTAAAAATAATTGATAATAATGATTATAGTTACAAAAATATAGACATAGAAGAAGATTTAGAAATAATAAATGATAGAATAAGTACATAAAAAAGAATAACTCATGGAAAACCAGAATCATCAAGCTCATAAAAAATAACAAGTTATGAAACAACTTCAATAGTTAATTTAAACCAATATTACATAATAGGAACAACAAATGAAAAAGAATATTTAATACTCTTAAACACAGGACAAGACGAAAATTATATAACAAAATATCTAGTAAAAGGTGAAGAAATAAAATCTAATAGTAATATATGCCCAGATCTACCAAGGAGTCTAATAAACATTAAAGATACGACAAAAAAAGAAATAATAATAGGAGTTAGAAAAATAAAAATAGAATTTGAAATAAAAGAAGAAATGCAAAAAGCAGATATAATACTAGGAATAAAATGGTTAGAACAAGTAAAACCATACAATATAGAACATACACAATTATCTATATCATATAATAAAGAAAGATTATTCATAAAGAAGAGCTTTAACATGATATGAAAATATATGTACTTGTAAAAATAATAGTAGAAGGATATTATAATAGGTATTATACACCTATGATAGATGCTGGAGCAGAAACAAATATTTTAATAGGTATTATACACCTATTATAGATACTGGAGCAGAAGCAAACTTATTTAGATACAACTGTTTACCAGAAGGTAAATGGGAAAAGCTAAAAGTACCAATAGTAGTCAAAGAATTTAATAATGAAGGAAGCTAAATTACATATAAAGCTAAGAATGTAAAAATACAGATATGAGATAAAATATTAACGATAAAAGAAATCTATAATTATGAACTAACATCAAAGATATGCTTTTAGGAATGCCATTTTTAGATAAATTATACCTACATATAATAACTAAAACAAATTGGTGGTTTACAACACCATGTAAACAAAAAGTAAGAGCAAAAAGAATTATTAATAAAATAAGAAAGAAAACTGATTGGATAAAAGGAAGTGAAAAAATTACACAAAAGTTAGAAAATATAAAAAATACAGAAGATACAGTAGAACTAGTTGTATTTTCTATAAATAAAAAAGAAATAACTATATTTTCAATAGATAAGGTAGAAATAATAAAGAAAAAATTAAGACAATTATATAGTGAAGATCCATTAAAAGGATGGGAAAAAGATAAAACTACTATAAAAATTGAATTAATTGATAAAAATAGCATAATAACTCCGAAACCATTAACATATAATTTTGACGATTTAAAAGAATTTAAAATGCATATAGATGAATTATAAAAAAAACAATATATACAAAAAAGTAATAGTAAACACAATAGTTCTGCATTTATAGTAAATAAACATAGTGAACAAAAAAGAGAAAAAAGTAGAATGGTTATTGACTATAGAAATTTAAATGCAAAAACTATGACATACAATTATCCAATGCCAAATAAGATATTAAAAATAAGACAAATACAAGGATATAACTACTTTAGTAATTTTGACTGTAAATTAGAATTTTACCATTTAAAGTTAGATGAAGATTCTAAGGAATTAACCGCATTTACGGTACCACAAGGATTTTATGAATGTTACGTATTACCATTTGGATATAAAAATGCACCAGGTAGATACCAACACTTTATGGATAGTTACTTTAAACAATTACCTAATTGTATAGTATACATAGACGATATACTACTATATACAAAAACTAAAGAGGAACATTTAAAATTATTAGAACAATTTACAGATATAATAGATAAATCGGGAATAAGTTTAAGTGAAAAGAAAGACGAAATTATGAAAAACCAGATAGAGTTTTTAGGAATACAAATAGATAAAAGTGGAGTAAAAATGCAACAACATATAGTACAAACAATAATAAATTCAAAAGAAGAATTAGATACAAAAAAGAAATTACAATCATTTTTAGGATTAGTAAACCAAGTTAGAGAATATATACCAAAATTAGCAGAAAACCTAAAGCCTTTACAGAAAAAATTAAAAAAGGATGTAAAATATAATTACAATAAAGAAGATAAAAAACAAGTTCAGAAAATAAAAATACTTTGTAAAGAATTATCAAAATTATAATTTTCAGATGAAAATAAAAAATTTACATATATAGTAGAAGCAGACGCAAGTGAATATAGTTATGGAGGAGTACTTAAATATAGATATGAAGAAGAAAAATTAGAACACCATTGTAGATACTACTCAGGTACATTTAATGAAACAAAAATAAAATGGGAAATAAATAGAAAAGAATTATGTTCATTATATAAATGTTTATTAGCATTTGAACCATATATTGTATATAACAAATTTATTGTGAGAACAGATAATACCTAGGTTCGATGGTGGTTAACAAGAAAAATACAAAACTTAGTTACAACAAAGGAAATTCGGAGATTAGTATTGAATATATTAAATTTTATATTTATGATTGAAGTAATCAAGACTGACAAGAATGTTATTGCAGATTACATATCAAGACAAAGCTACTCAAACTGATTTACCAATGGAAGAAGCTGATGTCAAATATACCCAAACAGACTTAATATTACAAGTGTTTGAACAAATGAAGTTATTACAAGAACGAGTTATCACATTAACTACTGAAGTTACAAATATAAAAGTGCAAGTTGAGCACTATAAAAAACAAGAAAAAGCTATTAGAAAAGATACTATGCAGGAAGAGCACATTAAAAAACTAGACCTAGAAGGTGACGATGAGAAACACCTAAAAACTCAAATTACTAACGAAATTACAGTTACAACTGCAGGCGCAGGAGATGTATCCAAAGGAAAGAATATAGTCACTTAAAATAAACCTGAACCACCAAGGAAAAAGAATTATAACCTCAACCAGATATTCTCAAAACCATATACACCAAATATACAAAAATCAGAGTCATCTATACCTCCCCAGATACACACATATTCTGAGCACTCAATCAACAAAAGCAGACTTATAACCATATCACTTGTACATATATTGATAATATTTTTACTTTACAAAAATTGTTAAATACAAAACCTATCCAGAGTAAAGATTTAGCAAAACAACACCAAGGATATATTACACAAAAATGTCAGAACTATAACAAACTTATTGCTTTGCCTGACACCAGTGCAAACTTAATTGCTTCATGTTACTATTATGGACAATTATCTACAGTTTACATAATTACTGGAGAAGAGTTAACAGGAATTCCAGATATTTACAAAAGATTTATGGATTATAAAAGGATTACGAAGGGACAGTTATTCTATGTCTGTTTCTACTCAGCACTAGCAGAAATATTATTTGATGAAATAAAACAGACAATTACTGTTGTCAAGATAGGAATGACACGAGATTATATAATCCCTGAAGAACTATGCGAACAAGAAGAGATAATCAAAAATCACATACCGTACTTCTACCGAAACAAGAGAGTTATTGGACTTAGCAGTATATTGACTGAGTTAGCAAATAATTATATAAATCAAATCCAGTTTGGATTTACTATAATAGAAATCAATTATTAGTTTACTCTACTTGTAAACATATTAGAGAAAATGACAGAGAAGACATAAGAAAATGGGTCATAACGATCCTAAAACCAGAAGAATTATCAGTTATAAGGTCTATGACAAAAGGAGTTATTTCAGAAGAAGCTATGGATCAATTCTGTAAACAGGTTGGCCAAAGATACGATGACCACATATGCAGCAGATGTAGTGGAAGACACAACTTTATTCCAGATGTGATGCTACAATAGCAAGAAGATAAAAAAAGCCTTCATGAGTTGAAGCAAAAACCCTCTCTTGTACAAAAAACTTTTGAATTATTTAAATAAAAACAGGTATATTTCCAAGGAAAAGCTATGAATCATCAAACAGCTATGAAAAATTTAGAATTATCAGATTTACCAGAACAGGTATTTATATTTGTGATTATGAATAGCTAAATTCATAAATTCTTGACAATCATGATATGATAAAATAAGTTCATGTTAGTTACTTTATAGTAGAATTATTCGAAGATAGCATGTTAAGAAGTTTATTAGCAAAGTGAAAAAAAAAAGAAAAATCTCTAAGAACTATGCCATCCTAAAGGTGAAACCGGTGAGGCAAGAAAGCCGTGATAGGGGAGTAGCCAGAGTAGAGGCGCTGTTTAAGAGAAAAATATCCAGATTACCATGCTAATAGTGACCGAATAACATGTTATTTAAGGATAATTTAGTATATAGTAATCTAAAATGATCATATTTTGTTATGTGTATGATTGAAGGGAATATTTTGAAAAAGCATTATATGAAAAATGAATACTTATTTATTTGACGAAATGATAGATAAATTTAAAATACTTGTTTTATATATACTTAAGGATATAGAAATTGTAGATATAAGAAAAATCATATAGGAAAAAATATTTAATAAATATTTTATGACTAGAATAAATTACATACCACACCCATCTACCTACTCTTAAAAATACTTACATACCAAACCTACACATCAATCATGATAAATTACGTATATTTAGAATATTGAAAAATGGATATGAAAAATATACAATTAATAGAAAAACTAATGAAAAAAAATCTAGAAAAATATATTAGAACTAAAGATATAAAATATATAGAATTCCTTAATGAAAATATACAAGAATTATTAAGATTAAAACAAACAACTAATAAATACTATGAGAAAGAAAGCATTTAATTACTAGAATCCAATTCCAAGCTATCCAAGTTATTCGTAGAAACCTATGAATAATATGACAAGTTATATATCTGATGAAACTAAGATACTTGTTTTATATATCATAAAAGACTTAGAATTAGAAGACATAAAGAAAATAATATGGGAAAAATATTTGATTTTGAAGATGAGTTACTAAGTACTAATTGGATAGAAGATGAATTAGAAAATATAGATTTCTATGGTAGAAATAATTCAGATAGTTATTATTCAGATGGATATTATACAGATTAAAAATGCTAGAATATATTCAAAAAGTTAGAGAAAAATCAAAGTTGGTTATACGAAGAAATTAATTATAGAAACCAGCTTAGAAGAGGAAGAGAACAATTGAAAGAAAGATTAATTTGGATAAATAAAACCATAAAACAACTAGAATTAAAAGACAGTTTAGAATATGATCTAGACATAGAATTATTCATAGAATAAAAAGACAGTATAATTAACGAAATAGATAACCTAGAATTTAATATCAGATATAGTACAATTAGAATAAATTATTACAAAGAAATTTGCAGTATTACAACTACTTTAGGATAAAATGATAGACTATGAGTATTTAAAATATTGGAGACAAGATATGGAAGAAATAAGATTAACAGAAATACTTATGAAAGAGAATTTAATTGAATATTTCAGAACAAAGGATATAGAATATTTAGAATACCTTCAAAATAATATACAAGAATTACAAAGACTAAGAGAAAAAATTAAAGAATATTATAGTAAAACATTTAATCAAATACCATCCAATCACCCCCCAAGATATGAACATTAATAAAATTAAAATAAATAAACTAAAAATAAAAATATTTAGAGAAGTTAAGAAACATGCACACACAAATAAAAATAGATCCATTAGAGCTATAATAGATCTATTTAAGTTACCCAAGTTATCTGCACCCCCCTACAATTGATATCAGAGAATAAAGAATAACGAATAAAAATTACAAAAATATAAAGAATTAAAACAAATAATATCTAAAAAACGTAAAGAATTAAAAATAAGGATAGAAAGACTACAGTATAACATAATTGTCGGATTAGTAAAAATTCAATAAATACAAAAAAAGAAGAAATATCAAATTTAGAATCAATAATAGATAGTCTAGAATATATATATCAACATAACCTATATATGTTTAAATAAAAAGAACATACAAAAATCACGAAGGATTAAAAATAAAAATAGTATTCTCTAATTTAGGAAGAAGATATAAGAAAATAGGTGAACACTTAAATTTAATGTTAGAAAAGAAGAATTAAAAATAGAAGATAAGTTGGCAGCCATGGTAAGAATAGAAAGAGAAAACGAAGAGATAAACAGAAAAAAGGAAATAGATAAAATAAAACAACAAACCACAGAAGGAATATGAAAAATAGAAAAAACTAAAAATAGTAGGATTGCTGAATTAGAAAAAGAACTACAAATGCTAAAAGATTTGTATGAAAAAAAATAGAAAGAAAAAAAAGCAAAAGATAAAGAACAAAAATTATTAATTGAGATAAATCAATTTAAAGAAAAATTAGAAATAAAAAATAAAGAATCAGAAACCAGTGAATTAGAAATAAATACAATAGATGCTGAAGAAACAGATAATTATGATTCTGAAGATAGTGAAACATATACAGAAATTCTAGAAAACATAGGAAAACTAGAAATTAATGAAAAACAAGAAGTAATTAATAAAGAAAATCTAGAACTACTAAATGCAGAAGTAAATACTCTAGATAAAAATATAATACCTAGTACATCAGAAATAAGAAAATCAACATATAATTACAAAAGTAAGTTTAAAAGATATAATCCAAAGGATGAATATAATAAATGGACACCAAAACAAATAATTAATTACAACTTTTTAGATTTAGACTGTGTAATAGACACAAATAAAACAATATAACTATGGGTAGGATACATGTCAAAACAATTATTAGATAATAAAATAGATACAACAAACACACCAGAATATATAGAAAAGACATTAATAGGAACAGTAAAATTACGGTTTTTAAACCTAGCCGAAGCAAGTAAAAAAGTATTAAGATCTGATAATAAAACAGAAGGAACATCAACAACTACTAAAATATCACCAACAGAAATATTGAAAAAATATGAAATAGCTATAAGAGATGAATTTAGCAGTGTAACAATAGAAGAAGAAGAGCAAAATAAAGAAAAAGATACGAATAGGAATTTAATGTTAAAACTAGCAATATGTAATATGTGCTATATAGCTGAGTATACGTGCGCATTTAAAGAATATTATTATAAAGAAACATATAATACAGAAGAAAGTAAAGAAATAAAAAGATTATATTTTAGTAATTTACCCGAACCATTTAGTTTAAAAATAATAAAGAATTGGGATGAAGCAAAAATAGTAGATACCCTAGGAGCAAGAATAAAATTTTTACAACAATGGTATAGAAATCTATGTGAAAAATATAGAGAAGAAATAAAAATGAAAAAAACATTAATAAGAAATTTAGCATGTTGCAAAGATAAAATAACACCTCAATTTGGATGTGAAGAAAGATATTATAAGAAAAGAAAAAGACATAAGAAATATAAGAAATACAAGAAATTAAAATATAAGTATAAGAAACCAAGAAAAAGATATTATGTAAAAAATTATAAACATAAAAGAACATATAGGAAAAAGAAATCTATAAAAGAATGTACTTGTTATAATTGTGGAAAACTAGGACATTTAGCTAGAGATTGTAAATTATCAAAAAACCCAAAAAAGAAACAAATATCAGAAATAAAACTAGAAAATACAGAATATATGCAGATAGATTATATAGATTATGAATTAGAAAGTGAAAATAATATATATTAAATTTCGGAGAATGAAACAGATAATGAAATAGATAGTGAATTAGATGAATCAAATGACTGAAGAAGATATAAAAATGAACCAAATAACTGAAGAAGATATAAAAATAATAACAAAGGAAGAATATTTAAATAAAGAAGGAACTGATCAAAAAAATAATTTTTGATAGTAATATTTTTGATGAAATAAAAGGAAAAGAGTTAGACTTAAGTGTAGAGAAAATATCTAAAATACCAACAATAAAAATATATTTAGTAGAAAAAAGGAAGAATACTACGTAGTAAGCCAAAAAGAACATGTAATAAACTGTAGATATGCAAAAGGAAGAGCTAGTATACTACTAGTAACAAAGATAATGATTAATAAAGAAATAAACAATATAAAAAGTAAAGATCCAATAAAATATGTACACCTTAGAGGTACAGAGATATTAATAAAAGCATGTTATAGAGAAGGAATAGATACACCAATAGAATTATATTTAGCAGATGATAGAATTATAAAACCTATAGAAAAAAGTATAATAACTGCCATAAAAGGAAATTTAATATACCAAAAATTTAAATTTATAATAAGTGTGAATTATTCCATAGCAATAACAGATAAAAATATAGATAAATTATTAGTATTATATTGGAAAATATCCGGAATAGAACTAACCCCAGGAAGTAAAATATTTACAACAAGATGTAAAAATCTATATGTATTAACAACAAAACATAAAATAACAGGAAAAAATAAAATTAATAAAATACAAATAGAAAGTTCTTTTGAACAATTTGTAAAAATAATTGATAATAATGATTATAGTTACAAAAATATAGACATAGAAGAAGATTTAGAAATAATAAATGATAGAATAAGTGCATAAAAAAGAATAGCTCATGGAAAACCAGAATCATCAAGCTCATAAAAAAGTGCAAGTTATGAAACAAATTCAATAGTTAATTTAAAACAATATTACATAATAGGAACAATAAATGAAAAAGAATATTTAATACTCTTAAACACAGGACAAGAAGAAAATCATATAGCAAAATATATAGTAAAAGGTGAAGAAATAAAATCTAATAGTAATATATGCCCATATCTACCAAGGAGTCTAATAAACATTAAAGATACGACAGAAAAAGAAATAATAATAGGAGTTAGAAAAATAAAAATAGAATTTGAAATAAAAGAAGAAATGCAAAAAAAAGATATAATATTAGGAATAAAATGGTTAGAATAAGTAAAACCATACAATATAGAACATACACAATTATTTATAACATATAATAAAGAAAGATTATTCATAAAAGAGCTTTAACATGATATGAAAATATATGTACTTGTAAAAATAATAGTAGAAGGATATTATAGTAGGTATTATACACCTATGATAGATACAGAAGCAGAAGCAAACTTATGTAGATATAACTGTTTACCAGAAGGTAAATGGGATAAGCTAAAAGTACCAATAGTAGTCAAAGAATTTAATAATGAAGGAAGCTTAATTACATATAAAGCTAAGAATGTAAAAATACAGATATGGGATAAAATAATAACGATAGAAGAAATCTATAATTATGAACTAACATCAAAAGATATGCTTTTAGGAATGCCATTTTTAGATAAATTATACCCACATATAATAACTAAAACAAATTGGTGGTTTAAAACACCATGTAAACAAAAGTAAGAGCAAAAAGAGTTATTAATAAAATAAGAAAGAAAACTGATTGGATAAACGGAAGTGAAAAAATTACACAAAAGTTAGAAAATATAAAAAATACAGAAGACACAGTAGAACTAGTTGTATTTTAGATAAATAAAAAAGAAATAACTATATTTTCAATAGATAAGGTAGAAATAATAAAGAAAAAATTAAGACAATTATATAGTGAAGATCTATTAAAATGATGGGAAAAACATAAAACTACTATAAAAATTGAATTAATTGATAAAATAGCATAATAAGTCAAAAATCATTAACATATAATTTTGACGATTTAAAAGAATTTAAAATGCATATAGATGAATTATTAGATAAACAATATATACAAAAAAGTAATAGTAAACATAATAGTCCAACATTTATAGTAAATAAACATAGTGAACAAAAGAGGAAAAAGTAGAATGGTTATTGACTATAGAAATTTAAATGCAAAAACTATGACATACAATTATCCGATACCAAATAAGATATTAAAAATAAGACAAATACAAGGATATAACTACTTTAGTAAATTTGACTGTAAATCAGGATTTTACCACTTAAAGTTAGATGAAGATTCTAAGGAACTAATCACATTTACGGTACCACAAGGATTTTATGAATGGAACGTATTACCATTTGGATATAAAAATGCATCAGGTAGATACCAACACTTTATGGATAATTACTTTAAACAATTACCTAATTGTATAGTATACATAGATGATATACTACTATCAAGACAAAGCTACATGGTGCATTTTTATAATTGTTTAAAGTAACTATCCATAAAGTGTTGGTATCTACCTAGTGCATTTTTATATCCAAATGGTAATACGTTCCATTCATAAAATCCTTGTGGTACCGTAAATGCGGTTAATTCCTTAGAATCTTCATCTAACTTTAAGTGGTAAAATCCTGATTTACAGTCAAATTTACTAAAGTAGTTATATCCTTGTATTTGTCTTATTTTTAATATCTTATTTGATATTGGATAATTGTATGTCATAGTTTATGCATTTAAATTTCTATAATCAATAACCATTCTGCTTTTTTCTCTTTTTTGTTCACTATGTTTATTTACTATAAATGCTGGACTATTGTGTTTATTATTACTTTTTTGTATATACTGTTTTTCTAATAATTCATCTATATGCATTTTAAATTCTTTTAAATCGTCAAAATTATATGTTAATGATTTTTGAGTTATTATGCTATTTTTATCTATTAATTCAATTTTTATAGTAGTTTTATGTTTTTCCCATCCTTTTAATGGATCTTCACTATATAATTGTCTTAATTTTTTCTTTATTATTTCTACCTTATGTATTGAAAATATAGTTATTTATTTTTTATTTATCGAAAATACAACTAGTTCTACTATGTCTTTTGTATTTTTTATATTTTCTAACTTTTGTGTAATTTTTTCACTTTCTTTTATCCAATCAGTTTTCTTTTTTATTTTATTAATAACTCTTTTTGCTCTTACTTTTTGTATACATGGTGTTGTAAATCGGCAATCTATTGTAGTTATTATATGTGGGTATAATTTATCTAAAAATGGCATTCCTAAAAGCATATCTTTTGATGTTAGTTCATAATTATAGATTTCTTCTATCGTTATTATTTTATCCCATATCTGTATTTTTACATTCTTAGCTTTATATGTAATTAAGCTTCCTTCATTATTAAATTCTTTGACTACTATTGGTACTTTTAGCTTATCCCATTTACCTTCTGGTAAACAGTTATATCTACATAAGTTTGCTTCTGCTCCTGTATCTATCATAGGTGTATAATACCTATTATAATATCCTTCTACTATTATTTTTACAAGTACATATATTTTCATATCATGTTAAAGCTCTTTTATGAATAATCTTTCTTTATTATATGTTATAGATAATTGTGTATGTTCTATATTGTATGGTTTTACTTATTCTAACCATTTTATTCCTAATATTATATCTTTTTTTTGCATTTCTTCTTTTATTTCAAATTCTATTTTTATTTTTCTAACTCCTATTATTTTTTTTTTCTGTCGTATCTTTAATGTTTATTAGAATCCTTGGTAGATATGGGCATATATTACTATTAGATTTTATTTCTTAACCTTTTACTAGATATTTTGCTATATAATTTTCTTCTTATCTTGTGTTTAAGAGTATTAAATATTCTTTTTCATTTATTGTTCCTGTTATGTAATATTGGTTTAAATTAACTATTGAAGTTGTTTCATAACTTGTTCTTTTTTATGAGCTTGATGATTTTGGTTTTCCATGAGCTATTCTTTTTGATGTACTTATTCTATTATTTATTATTTCTAAATCTTCTTCTATGTCTATATTTTTGTAACTATAATCATTATTATCAATTGTTTTTACAAATTGTTCAAAAGGACTTTATATTTGTATTTTATTAATTTTATTTTTTCCTATTATTTTATGTTTTGTTGTTAATACATATAGATTTTTACATCTTGCTGTAAATATTTTACTTTTTGGGGTTAGTTCTATTCCTGATATTTTCCAATATAATAGTAATGATTTATCTATATTTTTATCTGTTATTGCTACTGAATAATTCACACTTATTATAAATTAAAATTTTTTGTATATTAAATTTTCTTTTATGACAGTTATTATACTTTTTTCTATAGGTTTTATAATTCTATCATCTGCTAAATATAATTCTATTGGTGTATCTATTCCTTCTCTAAAACATGCTTTTATTAATATCTCTGTACCTCCAAGGTGTACATATTTTATTGGGTCTTTACATTTTATATCATTTATTTCTTTATTAATTATTCTCTTTGTTACTAGTGGTATACTAGCTCTTCCTTTTGCTTATCTACAGTCTATTACATGTTCTTTTTGGCTTACTACGTAGTATTCTTCCCTTTTTCTACTAAATATATTTTTTATTGTTGGTATTTTAAATATTTTCTTTACACTTAAGTCAAACTCTGTTCCTTTTATTTCATCAAATATATTATTATCAATTATTATTTTTTGACCAGTTCCTTCTTTATTTAAATATTCTTCCTTTTTTATTATTTTTATATCTTCTTCAGTTATTTGGTTCATTTTTATATCTTCTTCAGTCATTTGATTCATCTAATTCACTATCTATTTCATTATCTGTTTGATTCTCCGAAATTTCATATATACTATCTTCACTTTCTAATTCATAATCTATATAATCTATCTGTATATATTCTGTATTTTCTAGTTTTATTTTTAATATTTAATGATGAGGTAGTTCGGTTTGATTTTTGCCAGTCAATTAAGCAATACAAAGAGATGAGTGTATTCTCTATTATTGATGTCTATTATAAAGATGAGCGAAAGGTACTGATTGAGGATAAATTTATTGTTGAAACTTTGGCTGCGGTGTTGATGAACTTTGTAGCGAAGGTATTGAAGAATATGAGGAGATAGTATGTGCCTTGATGGGAATGTGATCATACTCATATGCTCCCAAGTAGCTGGATTTGGACCTCAAAAATCATCTAACACCACCGGCTAATCCATCTATTGAAGAGCCACCGGTGTTGGAGATGAAAGAGTGATCGGGCCATCTACGGTATGTGTTTCTAGGAAGTGGAAACACTTTACCATTGATTATTGCAGTAGACTTGGGTGATAAGCAGGTTGAGTCCCTTATCTCTGTGCTTAGGAGGTACAAAAGGGCCATAGGATGGACTATTGCCGATATTATTGGTATCCCTTCGGGTATATGCACTCATAAAATTCATCTTGAGGAAGATTGCACACCAAATATTGAGCTTCAACACAGATTGAACCCACCGATGCAAGAAGTGGTTAAAAAAAGACCATTAAATGACTTAACGCAAGGGTAGTGTACCCCATCTCTGACAGCAAGTGGGTGAGTCTCGTGCAATGTGTGCCCAAGAAAGAGGGCATGACTGTGGTCGCTAATGAGAAGAATGAGTTAATTCCACTTAGGCCAGTCACTGGTGGAGAGTTTGTATGGATTATCGGAAGTTAAACTCATGGACTCTAAAGGATCATTTTCCAATGGCCTTCATGGATCAAATGCTTGATCGCCTGGCAGGAAGAGGTTGGTACTACTTTTTAGATGGGTATTTGGGATACAACCATATTTCAATTACTCCCGAAGAATAGGAGAAGAAAACATTCACGTGCCCATATGGTACATTTGCATTCAAGCGGATGCCGTTTGGTTTGTGTAATGCACCTGCCACTTTCCAATGGTGCATGATGTCTATCTTCTCCGACATGGTTGAGGACACTTTAGAGGTATTCATGGATGATTTCTTTCTGGAAGGTGATTCGTTTGAGTTATGGCTGGTAAACTTGAGTAGAGCACTGCAAGGATGCGAGGAATTCAATCTAGTGCTGAATTAGGAGAAATGCCATTTCATGGTGAAGGAGGGCATTATTCTTGGATACCAAATTTCATCCAAGGAGATTGAGGTCGACCAGGCGAAAGTAGAGGTGATAGAGAAATTACCCCCTCCCATCTCTATGAAGGGAGTTCATAGTTTCTTGGGACATGCTGGATTCTATTGTCGATTTATTAAGGACTTCTCCAAAATTGCAAATCCACTGTGCAAATTATTAGAGAAAGAGGATAAGTTTGTAGTTGATGATAATTGCAGGAAGGCCTTTGAATGCCTTAAGGAGAAGCTTGTGGCTTCCCCTGTTATTGTTGCTCCACATTGGTCTATGCTTTTCAAAATCATGTGTGATGCTAGTGGAGTAGCATTTGGGGCTGTGCTTGGCCAAAAGAAAGAGAATTGTTCCACCCTATTTACTATGCGAGCAAGGCATTGAATGGGGCACAAAAGAATTGCACTGTTACTGGGCAGGAACTTCTCGCGATTGTCTATGCTTTTGAGAAGTTCTGTGCTTACTTGTTGGGAACCAAAGTGGTGGTTTATACAGACCCTGCATCTTTGAGATATTTGATAACAAATAAGGATGCTAGACCTAGATTAATCAGGTGGGTGATGCTTCTACAAGAGTTTGACTTCGAGGTCAAAGACAGGAAAATATGTGAAAATTAGGTCGCAGACCATTTATCCAGACTTAAGGGAGATCAGGAAATCACTGATAAATGAAAAATTGATGACGTATTCCTTGATGAGCATATCCTTGCTGCTGTTCTTGAAAGGGTACCTTATTATGCGGACTTTGCCAACTATATGGTAAGCAATCTTATTCCTGAAGATTTCTCCTTTCATCAGAAAAGGAAATTCCTCCATGATGCCAAAAGTTACTTCTGGGATGAGCCATATCTATTCAGGCGTTGTGCTGATAATATTACCAAAAGATGTGTCCTAGAAGTTGATATGTTGAATATTTTGGAAGCTTGCCATGCTTCACCAGTCAGGGGTCACCATACAGGTGATCGTACCGCAAGGAAAGTGCTATAGAGAAGCTTTTATTGGCCAACCTTGTTCAAGGATGCATACAAATTTGTGAAGAGATATGATCAGTGCTAGAGGCAAGGCTCAATTTTAAAGCACCATGAGATGGCCAGGACAAAAATTCTAGAGGTTGAATTGTTCGATGTCTGGGGTATTGATTTCATGGGACCCTTCGTTAGTTCCTATGGGTTAAAATATATTTTGGTTGTAGAAGATTATGTATCCAAATGGGTAAAACCTGTGGCTCTAACTGATAATGAAGGTAAGAGGGTGGTTGCTTTTCTTAAAAAGAATATCTTCTCTCACTTTGGAGTACCACGTACTATCATAAGCGACGGAGTATCTCATTTTTGTAACAAAGTGTTCCGGTCCGCCTTGGCAAAATATAGGGTGAAACAACATAAAGTAGAAATTCCATACCACCCATAGACCAGTAGGAAGGTGGTGATTTCGAATTGGGAGATAAAGGCCATCCTAACTAAAATGGTGAACGCAAGTAGGCAAGATTGGTCTCGAAAGCTCGATGATGCCTTGTGGGCGTATTGGACAGCTTTCAAGACACCCATTGGTATGTCACCGTACCAGTTACTCTATGGCAAGTCATGCCACTTGCCGATTGAGTTGGAACATAAGGCATTGTGGGCACTAAAGAGGCTAAATCTGAATTGGAATAAGGTAACAGAGTTATGACTGGGGTAGCTGAATGGGATGGATGAATTCCATCTCAGGGCTTATGAAAGAGCAGATCTGTACAAGAAAAGAATGAAGAAATATCACGATCGGAAGATTGAAAAGAGGGATTTTCAAAAAGGCGATTTTATATTGCTCTTTAACTCAAGACTGAAGCTCTTCCTAGGTAAACTTAGGTCTAAGTGGTCGGGCCAGTTTAAAGTTGCATATGTCTACTCATCGGGAGTAGTAGGACTTAAAAGTTAAGATGGAAGTGTATTCAAAGTCAACAGGCAATGAGTTAAGCTATATATCGATCCAATGGACTTAGTTAAATGCTTAAGTATAGTTTATATCGACGAAGTCTGAGTAATCGAGATAACTGAGTCGTCCCACGACAATAAATCAGGCGCTAGTGGGAGGCAACCCACATAGTGTTGTTGTAAGTGTAGTTAGAGTTATTTATTTCTTTTAGTGCAATTTGATGTGTTTGTGAAGTGTGCAGGGATAAAAATACAGGGAAACAGGATTTAGCCAAGTTGAGAGTGTTTGACGGGTGTGTTGATGGACCGTCAAGGTCCCGATGGACTGTCAGGGACATCGTCAACATGGAGCTAAAAAGTCTAGGTTCTGGATAAGAGCTGACGGATACTACGACGAACCATCAACCATCTAATGGACCGTCACATCCACCGTCACAGGAAGGCAAAATAAACAATGTTCTGGTAAGGATTGATGGTATAACTGATGGATCGTCAGACACCTAATGGACCGTCTGACACCTGATGGACCGTCAGGTTTCCCTTCAATCAAACCCTAGATTTTAAACAAGCGGGTTGGGTCTCTAAAAGGCTTTCTAGTCATTTTGATCTGACCCAAATGCTATTTAATGGATAGTGAGAGTCAGTTACTCACACGTTCCCAACTCTTTAACTCCCATAACCATTTATATCCCTGTACATTCATTGTAGGATTAAAATTCATCCCCTCTTAGGATTCTTCACCTCTTCTCTTCTCCTATTCAAACCACCTCTCTTCTGATTAATCTCATAAAAAGAAAAGTTAAATCACTTACTAAGAAATTGATTAGTCTAATCTGTTCTAAATTTTTCAAGTCAGAATATTGAGGAATACTTCAAGAAAGGTAAGACCAAAACTTTACTTTTTATTTCAGAATGAAAAACATGCATAATGTGAGTATGATAATAGATGAAAGAAATCTTTCTTTTCTTGTTGTTGATTTTGTGTTTCTAACTGAACTCTGGTAAATAGTGTACTGGGTGGAGTCTGAGTAACCCATGGAAAAATTTGGTGCAATCAGTTTTCAAAAGTTGAAATTAATACAGTGATTGTGTGCTTGATGATTGAATGCATACCATATGTTCGTAAAATTGATAACGTGAAAACTGATGTTGAAAAGTCAAAGTGATGGCCAACTTGACGGACCATCAGACACCCGACGGACCATCACTTTGACCGTCAGAAAGTTTCTGAAGAACTTGGTTACTGGTTTAGCCACGATGGACAACTTGACAGACCATCACGGTGACCGTTGCAAGGCTATGTGATAAATGCTTCACTGGTTAAGATTTGACAGACAGGGAGACGGATCGTCACAGCCCCCACGGACCGTTAACCCACTCGTCAAGTCAAGTTTTTCATAAATTTTTCTAATTTTGATCTAACTATTTCTTGATTCTTTGTTAGGGAAGATGACATACAAACTACTCATAAGTAGAGGTGGTGGTAGGACTCATGTAACGCCCTACAATCGGGTTTCGGAACGTCACACAGTGCTAAAGGCAACAAGTAGCCCCAAGCTAACCCTTTGGGCCTTCTACTTCATTTATTAGCTTACTTAAAGATAAAAAACATGAACACAACACAGTGACATCATAAAATCAGAAATATGAATGAAATACTTGGTCTGAACAAACTACAACTCAAAGAAAATCTTGAAGTGCTGATAATCTGATGACTAGTCTGGCAAACCTTTACTACTCTAAACTAGAGAGCCATTGGGACCGGTCCCCAACTGACTCATGCTCAACTGACAAGAATTAAAAAACTACTAAATAAAACTAAAAGTCTAAGAATAACCGGTCCCCGAAACATTAGGATTCACCACGGCTGATATGTAGATAGGAGTGCTCGAAAGGATCACTGGTGAGGCTGAGACTGAACACCTGAACCTACATTACGAGAATATATGGCACACAAAAAAAATATGTGGGTCAGTACTTTGGGAATGTACTGAGCATATGGGGGAGTGTGCAATTAAAATACTCAATATCATAAGCTTTTATAGAAAACCTGCATGGTGTAAAACATACTCACAAAGCTTGAAATAAATATATGCCACAAGACTCATAAATCATCATGCTTTTACTTAAAACCTCAAATTATCATGACACCAAAATTTATTAGGACCATAGCTTTCAAAAACACTTATACTTTCAAATCTTTGTAACTTTAAGACTAAAACTCTTTGAAACTTGGAAGACTTTAGGACTTAGAGAGCTTTAGGAACTTAGGGAGTTTCTCTTAACCGACATAAACCATGTGAGAGACATGGAGTTCAACGTCTTACCCACGTTGGGGAGAGCTGTTCTATCCTTTCCATCAGATAAAATCTTAACTTTAGTGATCACTATCTTAACCTACATGGGGTATATCAAGAACCTACGGGGGCACGCAGTTCTGGGGCATGAGACCTCAAACTCAAGCCTAACTCAGTGCAAAATACTACTCCCTTACTTAGCTCAAAACTTTAGAAAATCCACCTTAAAACAATTCAACAATATATATATATATATATATATATAAATATAATGGGAGCCAAAATGCATCTCCTTTACTTCAAACTCAAGAATGTGGATTTCTATCTTAACTTACAATCAAAACTCACTTCTTTATATTCTTAAAAAATTGCTAACATCTCATTCTCAAACTCATGCTTTAACCATAAGGTTTAATTCACAACAATAAGACTTGAAAGTCTTAAAACATGATATAGACGTTGAATTATGCAGCTTAAATCATAAATTGACAATTTAAAACATTAATATGCATAATAATATTACAATTCAAAGCTAGGGTAAGACATAGTTTCATAAAACTCACAATATAATAACATGATAGGAATTCTCCATGAATTTATGAAATGCTCTTCAAAAATTTCAGAAGGTTATTCACGAACTATTGGGTGTCCCTCATAGCCCTCTTAACGGGGAATTCAAATTTGCAAGAATTATTGAATTCTCACGGTTGTATCTCTAGATAATTGGGTTTTTATGTTGAAACCCTAACCTTGTGGTTGAAGGTATGCAGAGAATTTTGAGATGTTTAAATATAGAGAAATAGAAGAAAATACGTTCTCTGATGGTTAGAAGTCATGGAAAGTGCAGAAAAAAGACCAAAATACCCTTGCAAAAATGTCATTAAATTGCTGAAAAAATAGCTGACGACATTCGTGACAAGTCGTATGACTTGTGACAAGTCGTCATGAAATGTCATCACAAAAGGGTGGATTTTATGATTTTCGGCTTAAGGTTGACGACATTTTGTGACAAGCCGTCAAACTTGTGACAAGTCATCAGAAAATGTCGTCACAAAATGGTGGATTTTGTGACCTTCTGCTTATGGTGACGACATTTGTGACAAGCCGTCAGGCTTGTGACAAGTCATCACAAAATGTCATCACAAAATATTGGATTTTGTGACTTTATGCTTATGGTGACGACATTTGTGACAAGCCGTCAGGCTTATGACAAGTCGTCACAAAATGTCGTCACGAAATTTCTAGGCTGATACGCTGGAGTAAAATGGGCATAACTCTTTGATCCGATAACGGATTTTGGAGAAATTGGTATCGTTGGAAAGATAATTAAATTATATATCTTTTGGTGGGTCATGAGATTAGAAATTCATAGTATAATGAGAGATATGCTCATTTGAAGTTGACCATACTATTATCCATATCAAGAATTCAATCGGCAAGGAATGTTTTGATTCGTCTAATAGCTAGGACACTTTTGAGGCCCTAATGCTCATCAAGCTAGATCATGTAGCTACCAAATCACTAACTTTATTTCTAACGAGCTTGAAATAGGGTTCTACTATTAGTTGAAATTCTTGGGGTATTACAATATCTCCCCCTTGGAAACATTCGTCCTCGAATGTCACTAGTTAAGCTGGGAATGCAAAAAAATTGAGGATGCACAGTTGGAATAGTTCTCTGAATTGAATCTATGTCATTCTAAACTTTCAAGTATTTCTGAGAGTGCACAAATTTGCAACAAAATAGCTATATAGCTGAATCTTTTGTTAGATAGGGGCTGAATTAAGAAAAGTAATACCTTCGGCTTGCTCTGAACTTGTGAAGAAGAGGTGTGGGTACTTGGATCGCATATCTTCTTCGGCTTCCCAAGTAGCACCCTCAACTGATTGGTTCCGCCATAAAATCTTGACTAATGGAACATCTCAACTGGAACCTCATCAAAAGAAAGGTTATTCTGTACATCTAAGGTATCTGAAGAATCAACAACGATAGAATAACCAATATGTTTCCTAAGCATGGAAATATGGAAAATAAGATGAACAGCTGACAACTCTGCAGGCAGCTCAACTTCATAGGCTACGTTCCCAACACGACTAAGAATTCTGTAAGGGCCAACGTAACGGGGACTAAGTTTCGCTTTCTTCCCAAATCTTTTCACCCCTTTCATGGGTGAAATTTTCAGATACACCAAATCATTAACTTCGAACTCAAGGTATTTTCTTCTCACATCTGCATATGACTTTTGACGACTCTGAGCTATCTTAACCTTTCTCTAATCAACTTCACCTTCTCCATCGCCTCAAATACTGCATAGGGTCCAACCAAAGTAGCTTCACCTACTTCGAACCAACCTATGGGTGATCTACATCTCCTACCATATAATGCCTCGAATGGTGCCATCTTGATACTAGCATGGTAACTATTATTGTAAGAAAACTCTATCAACGACAAATGCTCATCCTAACTACCTTTGAAATCAAGGGCATACGCCCTCAACATGTCCTCCAAAGTTTGGATATTCCTCTAAGCCTGACCATCTGTCTACGGATTAAAAGCGGAACTCATATGAACTTGGGTACTAAGACCCTTCTGAAACGCTCTCCAGAACTGAGAAGTGAACTGAGTACCCCTATCCGAAATGATGGACAAGGGAGCTCCATACAACCTGACCAACTCCCAAATATACAATCTAGCATAGTCCTCAGCTGTATAAGATGTGTGCATAGGCAAGAAATGCGCTGACTTAGTCAGCCTGTTGACAACAACCTAGATGGAATCATGATGGCATCGGGAAAGAGGTAAGCCAACCACAAAATCCATATTTATCTCTTCCCACTTACAAGTTGGGATAGTAAACTCTTGCATCATACCACCAGGTCTTTAGTGCTCAACCTTAACCTGTTGACATGTTGCACACTTCTCCACAAAATCAGTTATATCCTTCTTCATACCACACCTCCAATAGATTTCCCGCAAGTCGCGGTACATCTTGGTAGTGCCGGGATGAATAAAATACCGCGCACCATGCACTTCAGCCATAATTCTCTACCTCAGATTACCAATATCTGGAACACATAATCTACCCTGCAACCTCAACATCCCATCTCCCCCCTGAGAGAAAAACTCTACCTTTTGGTCCTTGACTGACTCCTTCAGTCTAACCAAGCTAGCAACTAAGTCTTGCTTCTCCTTCACCTTTGAAAGCAAAGAGGAATCAGAACTACTCTGCACCAAAATATTTCCCTCAGTGGAATCAAGTAACTTAACACCCAGTCTAGCCAGGCGATGCACATCACGAGCCAACTCTTTCTTACCTTCCTCCACTTGCGAAATACTACCCATAAACATCCTACTAAGGGCATCTGCCACAACATTGGCTTTGCCCGGATGATACAAAACGCTCATATCATAGTCTTTTAACAATTCCAACCAACTCCTCTGCCTAAGATTCAACTCCTTCTGAGTCAACACATACTGCAGGCTTTTGTGATCAGTAAAAACATCGACATGCACACCATACAAATAATGTCTCCATATTTTCAGAGCAAACACTACAACAACCAACTCTAAGTCATGGGTTGGGTAATTCTTCTCATGAGGTTTCAATTGTCTTGAAGCATAGGCTATAACTTTACCCCTCTGCATCAACGCACAACCCAAACCAACTCTCGAAGCATCACAGTATACCACAAAACCATCTACACCATTAGGCAAAGTCAACAAAGGGGCGAAAGTGAGTCAAGTCTTCAACTCCTGAAAACTCTTCTCACAAGAATCCGACCAGAGGAACTTAACTTTTTTTTTGGTCAACCGAGTCATGGGAGATGCAATGGAAGAGAACCCTTCAACAAAATGGCGGTAATAGCCAGCTAGACCTAAGAAACTTCTAATATCAGACGGAGAGATAGTCCTAGGCCAATTTCTTACAACCTCTGTCTATCTACTCTAATACCTTCAGCTGAAATAATATGACCCAGAAATGCTACGGACCTTAGCAAAAACTCACACTTACTAAATTTTGCAAACAACTTATGATCTCTAAGAGTTTTCAAGACGATTCTAAGATGGTCTGCATTACCACCCTCACTTGAGGAATACACAAGGATGTCTTCGATAAACACAATGACGAACATATCAAGATATGGCTTAAACACTCAATTCATGAGGTCCATTAAAGCTGCTGGGGCGTTAGTTAGCCCGAAATACATAACAAGAAACTCAAAATGACCACAACGGATTCGAAAAGCTGTCTTCAGGATATCACACCCCCTTACTTTAAATTGGTGACAGCCAGATCTAAGGTTTATCTTGGAGAAATAACTCGCAACTTACAACTGATCAAACAAATCATTTATTTTCAGAAGAGGGTACTTGTTCTTGACTGTGACCTCATTAAGCTGACGGTAGTCAATGCACAAATGGAAAGAACCATGTTTCTTTCGCACGAAAAAGACAGGTGCGCCCCAAGGAGATACACTGGGCCTTTTAAATCTTTTTTCTAAGAGATCTTTGAGTTGTTCTTTTAGCTTCTTAAGCTCTGCAGGTGCCATATGGTAGGAAGGAATGGAAATAGGCTGAGTGTCAGGAATAAGATCGATCTCGAATTCTATCTCTCTATTGGGAGGTACCCCTGGGAGATCTTCCGGAAAGACATCAGGAAACTCATTGACAATGTTGATTGAATAAATACTTGGGGTTTCAGACTTAGTGTCCTTAACTCTAACGATGTGATAAAATTAACCCTTAGATATAAGATTCCTGGCTTTGAGATAAGAAGTAAAATGACTCTTGGGAGGTACTGAACTCCCTGACCACTCAAAAAATGGTTCATCAGGAAACTAAAATTTGACTACACGAGTACAACAATCTATAGATGCATAGCAGGAGTGAAGCCAGTACATACCCAGGATAAAATCAAAATCAACCATCTCTAACTCTATCAAATCAGCAAGTATGACTCTATGAATGACTGTAACAGGACAATTCTTGTATACATGCTTAGCAACAATAGACTCCCCTACTGGGGTAGAAATTAGAATAGGCTCAGAAATACTTTCAGGACTCTTCTTAAACTTCACACCAATAAGTAGGGTCACATAAGAAAAACTTGACCCGGGGTCCAATAACACATATACATCAAAATGAAATACACGGAGCATACCAGTAACAACATTAGGAGAGTCCTCCTGCTCATGAAGGGAACATAGGGCATAGAACCTATTTTGGCGCTAACTGCCAGCAATACTAGAAGAAGCGCCCTGAGGAGGAGCTGGACGGGCTGCGGAAGCTGATGCACTAGTTGCCTGGGTTTGGGGCCGGGTATCTCTATTTCCTTACCTGGCATGTGGCCTCTCTCTAATACTGTGGCCTATTTTTCCACACCTAAAACAACTACCCTGTTCAGCCAAAAACTCAACCGAATGAGTCGTATCACACTTGGCACAAGAAAAGAAGTTGGGCTTACTGCTCACACTCTGCTGAGGCCTGGACCTAGAAGACCTGTTTCCCTGCTCTGGCCTATCTCTAGGAACTGGGGAACTAGTGGATGAGGGTGATAGTATAGAAGAAAGACTCTGGAACTGGGGGCGGTTCACTCCCTGGGATCTAGCCTGACCGTACTCATGCTGTTCAGACCTGACTCTCTTGTTGCCTCTAACTCTATATCTTTCCCTTATCTTATCCTCCTCTATTTACTATGCATAGATCATCATCCTAGACAAATTTATCTCCTTGTTCAACATAGCAGTGCGATATTCCTTCAGTACTAACCCGACACACCTGTCACAAACTTTCTCATACCAGTTCGGACGTCGAAGATCAAGTCTGGAGCATATTTTGCTAGTTGATTGAACTTTAAGCAGTACTCATTAACAGTCATGGAGCCCTATCTCAAGTTCATAAACTCTTCAATCATTGCCTCTCTTAACTCTAAAGGAAAAAACCTATCCAAGAATCCATCTTAGAATATCTGCTAGGTAATGGGAGCATCATCCTCCCCTCTACCCTTCCTCTAAGAAACTACCCAGTCATACACAATGTGCTTCAACCTGTAAGATGTTAACTCCATACACTCTTCTTTAGACACATGCATTACCTGTGTGATCATCCTTATCTCCTCAAGATATAACTGCGGGTCTTCCCCTGCCTTTGACCCATAAAGCTTTGGAGGACTCGTCCGCATAAAGTCACGAATTCTGGCAGTATCTAAGTCACCTCCCTTCTGCTGAGGAGCTACGACCTGATTGTCCTGGACAGTGAAAGCTTGGGCCAATGCCTGGAAGGCTGCCCTGAATTAGGCGTGGGATACGTTTTTATTCAGAGGATCAACGGGCTGAGGTTGCTGATCATTATTATTTCTTTGAGCTCGGTGGGAGACATACTCTGAAATAAGAGAGCACATATTAATAGCTGAGAGAGACAACTTGAGCACGATGTACTTGAGAGGAAGAAACGACTTGTTCCTAAAACATTTCGTAGCCTCTTGCTCATAGACATGGCGCACTACACACCGATGATCAAGACTCTACTTAACGCGACTTGTCAGACTCCCTAGGACTATCTAAACCTTAGTCTCTGATACCAAGTTTGTAACGCCCCGCAACTGAGTTTCGAAACGTCACACGATGCTTAAGGCTACAAGTAGCCCTAAGCTAACCCTTTGGGCCATCTACTTCATATATTAGCTTACTTAAAGATAAAATGCATGAACTCGACACTGTGACATCATAAAATGAGAAATATGAATGAAATACTTGGTCTGAACAAACTAAAACTAAAAAAAAATCTCGAAGTGCTAATAATCTGATGACTAGTCCGACAAACCTCTACTACTCCAAACTAGAGAGCCATTGGGACAGGTCCCCAACTGACCCATACTCAACTGACAAGAATTAAACAACTATTAAATAAAATTGGAAGTCTGAGAATAACTAGTCCCCGAAATATGAGGACTCACCCCGACTGATATGTAGATGGGAGTGCTCGAAAGGTTCACTAGTAAGGCTAAGACTGAGCACCTGAACCTATATTACGAGAATATATGGCACACAGACAAAATATGTGGGTCAGTACTTTGGGAATGTACTGAGCATATGGGGGAGTGTGCAATTAAAATACTCAATATCATATGCTTTTATAGAAAACCTGCATGGTGTAAAACATACTCACATAGCTTGAAATAAATATATGCCACAAGACTCATAAATCATCATGCTTTTACTTAAAACCTCAAATTATCATGACTCCTGAAATTATTAGGACCATATCTTTCAAAAACACTTATAATTTCAAAACTTTGTAACTTTAAGACTAAAACTCTTTGAAACTTGGAAGACTTTAGGACTTAGAGAACTTTAGGAATTTAGGGAGTTTCTCTTAACCGACATAAACCATGTGAGCTACATAGATTCCAACGTATTACCTACATTGGGGAGAGCTATTCTATCCTTGCCATCGGATAAAACCTTAACTTTAATGATCACTATCTTAACCCACTTGGGGTATATCAAAAACCTATGGGGGCACGTAGTTCTGGGACATGAGACCTCAGAATCAAGACCAACTCGGTGCTAAATACTACTCCCTTACTTTGCTCAGAACTTTAGAAAATCCACCTTAAACAATTCAACAATATATATACATACATATATATATATATATATATTGGGAGCCAAAATGCATCCCCTTTACTTCAAACTCAAGAATGTAGATTTCTATCTTAACTTACAATCAAAACTCACTTCTTGATATTCTAAAAAAATTGCTAACATCTCATTCTAAAACTCATGCTTTAACCATAAGGTTCAATTCACAACAATAGGACTTCAAATTCTCAAAACACAATATAGACGTTGAATTATGCAACTTAAACCATAAATTGACAATTTAAAACATTAATATGCATAATAATATTACAACTCATTGCTTGGGTAAGACATAGTTTCATAAAAATCATAATATAAAAACATGATAGGAATTTTCCATGAATTTATGAAATACTTTACGAAAATATGTAGCTTTTGGGCACAAGAACAAAAGGGTGTTCTTGTTCAAAACCACATACCTTAAACTTGGAGCTTTTGGATGGCTTCAAAACTTTCAGAAGGTTATTCTCAAACTATTAGGTGTCCCTCGTAGCCCTCTTAACGGGGAATTCAAATATGCAAGAATTATTGAATTCTCACGGTTGAATCTCCAGATAATTGGGTTTTTATATTGAAACCCTGACCTTGTGGTTGAGGGTGTGCAGAGAATTTGAGATGTTTAACTAAATATAAATAGAAGAAAATACGTTCTCTGAGGGTTATAAGTCGTGGGAAGTGTAGGATAATGACCAAAATACCCTTGCAAAAATGTCATTAAATTGCTGAAAAAAATAGCTGACGACATTCGTGACAAGTCATCAGACTTATGACAAGTCATCACGAAATGTCATCACAAAAGGGTGGATTTTATGATTTTCGGCTTAAGGTTGACGACATTTTGTGACAAGCCATCAAACTTGTGACAAGCCGTCAAACTTGTGACAAGTCGTCACAAAATATCATCACAAAATGGTGGATTTTGTGACCTTCTGCTTATGATGACGACATTTGTGACAAGCCGTTAGGCTTGTGAAAAGTCGTCACAAAATGTCATCACAAAATGTTGGATTTTGTGACTTTCTGCTTATGGTGACGACATTTGTGACAAGCCATCAGGCTTGTGACAAGTCGTCACAAAATTTTCAGGCTGATACGCTGGAGAAAAATGGGCATAACTCTTTGCTCCGATGATGGATTTTGGAGAAATTGGTATCGTTGGAAAGTTAATTCAATTATCTATATTTTGGTGGGTCATGAGCTCAGAAATTCATAGTATAACGAGAGACATTCTCGTTTGAAGTTCACCATACCTATATCCATCTCAAGAATTCAATTGGCAATAAATGTTTTGATTCGTCTAATAGCCAGGACACTTTTGACGCCCTAAAACTCATCAAGCTAGATCATGTTGCTACCAAATCACTAACTTTATTTCTAAAAACTTGAAACAGGGTTCTACTATTAGTTGAAATACTCGGGGTATTACAATATCTCCCCCTTTAAAACATTCGTCCTCAAATATGACTAGTTAAGCTGGAAATGGAAAGAAACTGAGGATGCATAGTTGGAATAGTTCTATGAATTGAATATATGTCATTCTAAACTTTCAAGTATTTTTGAGAGTGCACAAATTTACAACAAAATAGCTATATATCTGAATCTTTGGTTAGATAGGGGATGAATTAAGAAAAGTAATACCTTCGGCTTGCTCTGAACTTGTGAAGAAGAGGTGTGGGTACTTAGATCGCATATCTGCTTCGGATTCCCAAGTAGCACCCTCAACTGATTGGTTCCTCCATAAAACCTTGACCAATGGAACATCTTTGTTCCGTAGTCTATGGACTTGGTAATCTAGGATCTCAACTGGAACCTTATCAAATGAAAGGTTATTCTGAACATCTAAGATATCTGAAGAATCAACAACGATAGAATCGCCAATATGCTTCCTAAGCATGGAAATTTGGAGAATAGGATGAACAGCTGACAACTCTGTAGGCAGCTCAACTTCATAGGCTACGTTCCCAACACGGATGAGAATTCTGTAAGGGACAACGTAACGGGGACTAACTTTTGCTTTCTTCCCAAATCTTTTCACCCCTTTCATGGGCGAAATTTTTAGATACACCAAATCATTAACTTCGAACTCAAGGTATTTTCTTCTCACATCTGCATATGACTTTTGACGACTCTGAGCTGTCTTAACCTTTCTCTAATCAACTTCACCTTTTCCATCGCCTTAAATACTGCATCGGGTCCAACCAAAGTAGCTTAACCCACTTCGAACCAACCTATGGGTGATCTACATCTCCTACCATATAATGCCTCAAATGGTTCCATCTTGATACTAGCATGGTAACTATTATTGTAAGCAAACTCTATCAACAACAAATGCTCATCCCAACTACCTTTGAAATCAAGGGCACACACCCTCAATATGTTCTCCAAAGTTTGGATAGTCCTCTAAGCCTGACCATCTATCTACGGATTAAAAGCTGAACTCATATGAACTTGGGTACTAAGACCCTTCTGAAACGCTCTCCAGAACTGAGAAGTGAACTGAGTACCCCTATCCGAAATGATAGACAAGGGAACTCTATGCAACTTGACCAACTCCCGAATATACAATCTAGCATAGTCCTCAGCTGTATAAGATCTGTGTACAGGCAAGAAATGCCCTGACTTAGTCATCCTGTCGACAACAACCTACATGGAATCATGATGGCATCGGGAAAGAGGTAAGCCAACCATAAAATCCATATTTATCTCTTCCCACTTACAAGTTGGGATAGTAAACTCTTGCATCACACCACCAGGTCTTTAGTGCTCAACCTTAACCTGTTGACATATTGCACACTTCTCCACAAAATCAGCTATATCCTTCTTCATACCACACCACCAATAGATTTCCCGCAAGTTGCGGTACATCTTTGTAGTGCCGGGATGAATAAAATACCGCACACCATGCGCTTCAGCCATAATTCTCTACTTCAGATCACCAACATCTGGAACACATAATCTACCCTGCAACCTCAACACCCCATCTCCCCCTTAAGAGAAAACCTCTACCTTTTGGTCCTTGACTGACTCCTTCAGTCTGACCAAGCTAGCATCTAAGTCTTGCTTCTCCTTCACTTCCGAAACGAAAGAGAATTCAGAACTACTCTTTACCAAAATATTTCCCTCAGTGGAATCAAGCAACTTAACACCAAGCAACTTAAAAAATCGCTAACATCTCATTCTCAAACTCATGCTTTAACCATAAGGTTCAATTCACAACAATAGGACTTGAAATTCTCAAAACACGATATAGAGGTTAAATTATGTAGCTTAAACCATAAATTGACAATTTAAAACATTATTATGCATAATAATATCACAACTCAAAGCTTGGGTAAGACATAGTTTCATAAAACTCACAATTTAATAACATGATAGGAATTCTTCATGAATTTACGAAATACTTTACGAAAATAAGTAGCTTTTGGGCACAAGAACAAAAGGGTGTTCTTGGTGAAAACTACATACCTTAAACTTGGATCTTTTGGATGACTTCAAAAATTTCAAAAGGTTATTCACGAACTATTGGGTGTCCCTCATAGCCCTCTTAACGGGGAATTCAAATTTGCAAGAATTATTGAATTCTCACGGTTGTATCTCTAGATAATTGGGTTTTATGTTGCAACCCTAACCTTGTGGTTGAAGGTATGCAGAGAATTTTGAGATGTTTAAATATAGAGAAATAGAAGAAAATACGTTCTCTGATGGTTATAAGTCATGGAAAGTGCAGAAAAAAGACCAATATACCCTTGCAAAAATGTCATTAAATTGCTGAAAAAAATAGCTGACGACATTCGTGACAAGCCGTCACGAAATGTCATCACAAAAGGGTGGATTTTATGATTTTCGGCTTAAGGTTGATGACATTTTGTGACAATCCATCAAACTTGTGGCTAGTTGTCACAAAATGTCGTCACAAAATGGTGGATTTTGTGACCTTCTATTTATGGTGACGACATTTGTGACAAGCCGTCAGGCTTGTGATAAGTCATCACAAAATGTCATCACAAAATGTTGGATTTTGTGACTTTCTACATATGGTGACGACATTTGTGACAAGCTATCAGGCTTGTGACAAGTTGTCGCAAAATGTTATCACAAAATTTCTAGCCTGATGCGCTGAAGTAAAATGGGCATAACTCTTTGCTCCGATAACGGATTTTGGCAAAATTGGTATCGTTGGTAAGATAATTCAATTATATATCTTTTGGTGAGTCATGAGCTCAGAAATTAATAGTATAACGAGATATATTCTCATTTTAAGTTTACCATACCAATATCCATCTCAAGAATTCAATCGACAATGAATGTTTTGATTCGTGTAATAGTTAGGACACTTTTGAGGCCCTAATATTCATCAAGTTAGATCATTTAGCTACCAAATCACTAAATTTATTTCTAATAAGCTTCAAACAGGGTTTGACTATTAGTTGAAATTCTTGGGGTATTACAACTCAACATGGAAGCGGCAGAAATGAGCCAGTATTAAGAGAGAAAGATCCATATTTTAACACTCGACAAAGGGATAGGATGAATTAGGAACTTTTCTAGTATGAATAGA
Organism: Capsicum pubescens; assembly: GCA_030864215.1. NCBI lineage: Eukaryota > Viridiplantae > Streptophyta > Magnoliopsida > Solanales > Solanaceae > Capsicum > Capsicum pubescens. The sequence continues at coordinate 204,857,029 of CM061540.1, forward strand.
AGAGCGAGAGCAATAACAATAGTATAAGTTCGAGCCCCAACGAAGAAGGGGTTAACACATCAAACCCCGACCAAGTTGAGGCATCGAAAACTGAGGATGCCAATGTGGTTAAAAGAAAAGAACCTCAAACACAGGAAGAAATTCAGTGGAAGATTGAAGAAGCACGAGATAAATATCTTGACGGGCTTGAACTAACAACAACCAGGGTAATCTCTGAGGAGCACCAAATTGTGACGACCGAGTTGCATGAGTACCCAGAGCTAAAATAATAATTTAGAAATATGAGTTAGCTTGGATGAGCAACCCTCTCGAGGCATACCAACCAAATATTGTGTGGGAGTTTTTATCCAATTATTTGGCACTGGCAGTGAAAGACTGTCCCAAGGGCTCAAAAATTTCAGACTTGCCCAACAGGGAATCAATTCTGGTAAGAGGGGTCACCATTGATATGTCTGCCCGCATTCTAAACAGGATGCTATTTGGGCCTGACTATGAAGCATCGACTGCTGTACCAGATCTTGAGCGTTATCTAATTACAGCCTCCACCCAAAGGCCTTGGATATCTAGGCTCATCACAGATGATTGTAACCCATCATGGGCGCTTAATACCAAAAAGTGCATTGCTAAGTCGTCCCTTAGTTTTTGAGCTATGTTTTGGTGGGCTATTATTAGACTGCGGTGATGCCAACAGGGGGAAATGCTAATTTAGACAGTTATAAAGCAGTGTTAGTGGTTAGTTTGATTGCCGGGCAGAAGATTGATTTTGGCCAAATTATTGCAGATGAGTTGTTCATTCGGGCACACAAAGTGGTAAGTGCTTTATCATTTCCATGTTTGATCATGAAATTATGTAGAAAAGCCAATGTGCTTTTGATTTGAGGGGTTGACAGTGAGGTTCAAGCAACTCACAGGTAGGATATTGAAAAAATAAAGGATGAGTCAAAATATGTAATATGAGTCAATAAGCCTCCTTCTTATCAGACGCAGTCAGGTCCAGCCCCCGGGACTTCTAAGATCCCCATAGGTATGCCGTTGCCTATTGCTATGTATGTGCCACCCAATTATATAACGCCTAGTACTTCTTAAAGATCAATATCTATGCCACCAATGGGTGGGACTTTAGACACTACATCAGTCCCATCTTAGTATTCTGAGCATAGGTTGACATAAGAGAACTTTACCAAGTCTGTCAAAGCACAGAAAAAGTTTGAGAAATAGTTGAGCACCTGGACAAAATAGTTCAAGCCAATCGTTGATCGCATCATTGATGAAGCCTTAAAGCCGTATCAGCATATTCAAGCTAGAATGGATGACATGGAAGAGCGTATAAATAAGTGACTGAATGAGCTATCATTGCCAGATTTTGCAAAGCTTGTGGTATAATTCAAGTAGGCACAGACTGATATAGCTGAGCTTAAGAGACAACCTTTTCAGCCCACTTTTGATCCTTCTTTGATCATTAGTAATAAGGACAAGAGCCTTGTTGATCTGATGGGTTGATCGATCAAATACTAAGGTAAGCAGGTGGACAAAAGTGCTGATAGGAAGGCTATGAGTAGAAGAAGGATAGAAGAGATGACACTTGAGGAAAAGTATGAGAGAGACTTAAGGAAAGCTGTGAAGAGATCGAAAAAAGATGAAGAGTTGAGGAAGAAGAAAGCTGCAGATGAAGATGCAGAAGTGTTGACCAGTTTTGCCCTAGCTAGGGGGGAAATTCCAGATCCAGTTGATACAAGAATGACAATGGAAACATGAAACACACTTCAAACAGTCCACAAATTACAACAAACCGTGGACTAAATGGAGAACTCTCTTGGATTCGCTACAACTACACAATAACGAGATATAAAGAGGTGTTTTCAACACCAAATCAGCCAACCCAAACTATGATTAACAATAAGATGAACTTAACAATGGGAATAACAACAACACAAATGGGTACAATACGAGATACAAACATTACAAGATTGCAAGAATATAAAAGATAGATAGAGTGACATACACTATCTCATGAACTAAGAACCTAAGTGTATTCAAGCACCTAGAACCTTAATAGAATGATAATAGGAACACCTACTCTCTTAGGTGAGCACAAGAGAGACCCTAACATCCTCTAGCACCCAACGTTCTAAGCAAGAATGCAACACTAGTGATTCCACCCTAGTATCACCCTAGTTACAAGTTTTGGATTTGTTCCTCAAGGAGAGATGACTTGTCTTTCAATATTATACAACATTTATTATTATCAAAGTCTAATGAATGAAACCCTGTAAGGTTCTATTTATAGATATTAAAAAATAGTGTGAAATATCCGTAATACCCCTCAAGGGTGAGGTGCCCATCAAGTGCAAGAAGTTGGATGATTTTGGTATGTTTAGGCCCTTTTTTACATTTCACTTGTTCACTTCCTTGGAAAGATTCATTACGCACTCATTCACATCTATCCTCGTGGTTGTACTTGTATAACCAGTTCCTATTAAGATACTTTCGAGCCAGGAGGAAGCTGATTTGAGCACCCCTACCACCATAGGGGTTAACGTTGCTGCCCCTGAGGCCAAAGAAGCCTCACCATATTTGACTGACTCATTAGCCTGAGAAGCTTTACACGTATTCCATTCCTTTGTACTTTATGTTAATGTATTTAAGGACAAAGCATTTTGTTTAGTAGGGGTGGGGTGCTTGTGATGTTTCAGTTACCACGGGGTTTTTTGTTGCCTGTATTCTTTTCCTCCCGTGTGCTATCTAGTAGAACTGGCATGTTTAGGTTGCATATTTCTTTTTCCTTTATCATCGTGATGTAAATATTGTTCAGTGATTTTATTTAGGTATTGTCTTTTCTTTTAGTATCCTTTTTGTATGTATGGATGATAAATGAATATGGAAAAGTGCTTTGAACATGTTTGTATGGCTATTTCTTCTTGTCACTTAGTGTATGTTAAACAACCATTTGTAATTCTATAATTGGCATTGGGATGCAGAAATAAAGTAAGCATGTCATGTGATGCAAATCCCCAGAGTTGGTAGAATAAGTGTTAACTCATGGCCTGTGTGTGAGAGTGTTTTTTTATAGTTCTAGCATAGTGTATACAACTAGAACTTGCCCGCTTCATTGATATTGATTTGTGATTGATTCAATAAGATAGGATAGTAGGCCTCTTTCAATTATCAGTATACTTAGCCATAAAGAATAACCCACCAAAAAGTTTTTTTCTCGCTTTGAACCCCTTTTGAGCTTGTGTTAGTGTTTATTCATTCTTAATAACTTTTATTCACTCTCTTTAGGATGTTAGCACCTAACTTTGGCCCCATTTTTAGCCCTGGATATTTTGTACCTTAGCTTAGAAAAAATTCCTAAGTTGAGGGTGGCTACAATCAGGAAGTTAATAGTTTGATGTAGGTGGTTTGGAGTTGAAATAAAATATTACATAACCTGATCTAGTTAGATATTATGCACCTCAACTGACTGTATCAGCATAAGTTGAGGGTGGCTGATGCTGACTCTCTAAAAAAACTGGGTTTATGGTGAAATTATGGATGAATAGTATGGACTATAAATAAACTAGAAAAACACCAGTCTTGGTGAGTAGCAATCAAGGGCAAACAGAGTAAATTTTGAAATTGAAGTAACTTTTCCCAAAAGTAGTCCTCACCTGACACTGAAAACTCATTACAAGCCATAGAAAGACCTGCTTGATCTTTGCGAATCAACCTTATGGGTGTATTGGATGATAAGGGCAAAATTATGGGTGTGTATGCTATGTTTGAAACTTTCTTTGTGAGAGAGAGAGTAATGGTTTTCGTCCACAGGCTAAATGAATAATGTGTGGTGGACGCTTTGACTATGAGGACAATTTGAGTTATACTTAGTTTTTCTGATTTCTGTGGGATATTGTATCTATAGTTGTGTCTGTGCTTAATTGTAAATAATTCCAGTTATATATCTTGGTGTGTTGAGACCACATGAGTAAGATGACAGTTGAGTGGTTGTATGAAATCTAGTTTAATAGTTGAATGCCTATCATTTTGTTTGTTCATACATGCGATTTGGTGTTGAGTTGCTTGAGGACATGTAATTGCTTAAGTTGAGGGTGTTGATGTTCTGGATTTTGACAGAATATTTTACATCTTTTACAAGGGATAATTTTTCATTTTTAAGCAACTATTGTTGTATTTGATGCTGGATTTTAGTTTTTCAGGTAAAAAACTTAGCTAAAGGGATAACATGGAAAAATGGAAGAAACAGGAACAAAATGGAGAATGACAACCAAACTAATGGGCCGTCATCCATGTGATGGACCATCAGAGTCACAATCAAAGATTAACAAAATGAGTAGAATGGATAACCCAAGTGACGGTCCAAGTGACAGACTGTCAGACCTCTAATGGGCCATCAACCTGGCCGCCAGGCTGAGGCAGAAAGTGGTTCTTTGATTGATCAAGTGATGGACCAAGGGATAGACTGTTATACCAGTGATGTCCCATCAACATGACCATCATGTCTTAACCAAAATATAGTAGCTTGGGACTTTCAGTGACGGTTCAAGTGACGGACCGTCAACTTGGCTGTCAATTGTGACACGACAATGTTGAGTTCAAATTTTAAATCCCCAGTACCTGGGATATATAAATACCCATCTAGGTTTAGATTAGAATTATCTTTATCTTATTTCCATCTTTTGAAACACATGATACGTATTACTCTTTGAGATTAGAAGCTACTTTTGTTGATCTGAGGATTTTAATCATCATTCTCACTGAAGATATAGAATAATTGTGGGAACTTTTGTAAGTAATTCTTTGAATTAATTTATGAACAAAACAATGTTTTCTTCTTCTCCTTTTGAGATGTGTGGCTAAAGCTCCCATAACTAGGGTTATGGGAGGCTTGATGTGATTTGCTGATTGGGGTTATGAGGATGCTTAATTTTCTTAAATAATTGAGATTATATAAACTCCTCTTCTTAATCATGACCTTTCTTGGTTGCAAACTCGAAGGGTGAGCCCAAGAACATCACTTGTTTGAGTAGAAAAGTGTATGTTGGGAAAAAAGAGGTTTACAAGGAATTCAAAGTCTTTAACCTTTGGGTTAAGGGTTGATGCATTAACAAGATCAACCTACATGAGAAACAAATTGAATAAGTCAGTGTATTCTTTGAGTTCGAAATAATTAAAGATTAATAATCCATGTAGGTTGAGAAACGAATGGGTGAACTTTTGAATTCAATAATTCTTGCAATTGAAATTGTAAATTGTAAATTTAGGTCAACTCACAACCCTGTCTGCTTGAACATCTTGGTGAACATAATTCTAGTTTGTCTAATCTCATTGAATTAAAATGTACAATAACACTCATTAGTTGGAACAACACTTGTTAACAAATCAAAACCCCCTTTTACTCCAAAACCTTCGATCAATAGTCCATTAATAATCATAAGATTAATTAACACAATATTCGCTGGGGGATTCGACCCCAACATAGTTGGGCTCTATATTTGATGACGACTGCTTATGCTTTCTAATGAGAGTTGTAATTTGGGCGTATCATTGGGCAAGGCATAAATTTGATGAGCATGTGAAAAATGATTATGTTACGAATAACATGACCGAGTCTTTCGATGCTTTTGTGGTGATATTTAGAGAGAATTCAATTCTTACTATGTTGGAATGGATTAAAGGAGAAAATTATGACTAGATTTCAACACAGGTATGAAAAGGCTGTTGCCCTAGTTAGTCGAATTCCACCAAAAGAGAGAGAAAGAATTAAAAATTAGAAAATAGAAAGAAAATTGCCTTGTTTTAGGGAAGTGATCACTTGTTTGAAGTTCATGACTTGAAAAATTATGTAGTGAACTTAAAGGAGATGTCTTGTAAATGTAGAGAATGGCATATTAATGGCGTACCATGTAAACATGCATTATGTTGCATGACTCATATTAGAGATGATTCGAGTAGATTTGTTCATTCTCTACTTACTAAAGATTTTTATGTGAAGACTTATTTTAAAAAGATCAATCCAATTCCAGATGAGAGCAAATGGCCAACTGTACATCACCCTATTGAGCATCCTCATCAAGAAACAGAGAATAAGAGAGGTCGAAAACTAGAAAAAAAAGATAAAGAGAAGTAGATGAACAACCAAAGAATAAGAGATCAATTCATTGCACTTGCAGAACATGCCATCAAATTGGACATAATAGCAGAAAACGTGGAAAGAAAACATCCACTAAAAATAACTGATGAGCGTGGACTACATTAGCAAGTTCATTACTTTTTTTGTTTTCTAATTTTGAGTTTGTAAACTAAGAAATAATTATTTTATGCTCTTCAGTTTACAGATTTCATTATGCGCTTGAATAGATATTCAAGATGTTATTCATTTACTAGACGTGATGATGCATTTTTGGAGACTTGTCACTATTCTTAATCAGTCCACCCTCAAGACTTGTCACTTTTGCTTTTGGAGATTTTCTAGTTCTCAAAACTTCTATTTTTGTATTTTAGTTTCAACAATATAATATTTTTATTAGTCGATTCCTAAGCTAATTATGAACTGCACAATTTTCATTGAGTGTGAAACTCATCTTTTTATTTGTTTTGGAATAATTTATATGAACGGGGCATATTAAATCCACGTGTACCACATCACCTAGGTCAAGATTTCTACTAGTCCCTGGTTGACCCAATAGGCCTTGTGTATTATTCTAATTAGATTATTGATACTGAGGTGGTTTTAGACACATGATGGTTCATTCTTAATTGATGTTGGGAGATGATAAGACCAGTTAAATCCTGGCATTATTGATAATATGAGTTCCAATTCGAGTCCAACAATTTATAATCTAAGAATGGTTCAATTTCCATATTATTGATGATACCAATTCTGGTTCAAGTCTGGCATATGAGATACTAGTTTTCATTTAAGTCTGGGATTGAGAGGCTATTTATTATGATTGTGTTTACGATATAGAATGATATGGTTATGAGTTCGAGATTTGGTTAATTAGAAAAAATTTACTACTTCTCCTTAATTGCACCCTCCGTCCTTATGGGGGTACGCGTTGGGTTATTTACTTTATTTGCACCTTCTGAATTATGGGTGCCAGTTATGTAGTGATAATTGTGTTTTCTTTACCATTATTATGTCGGTTATTTACTTTAGTAGTTGGAGTGTTATTTCAGGTTTGTCTTCTTCCCTTAACTTAGTTTATTTATCTTGCATTTTTATTATATTTATATTATGATTTAGCTCAGTCGACCGATGATGCCTACTGAGTACTCGTGGCTTTGGTACTCATACTGCATTTCTGTACCTTTTTAGTGCAAATTCAAGTACTAGCTATCACTATTGATGCTCTGATCATGCTAGTTAGAGTTCGGAGACAGGGTGAGCTCTCAGAGTTTGAGTTGAACTTTTCTCCATCTTTTCTATTTTAGATAGTCTTTCTATTTTCAAGACTAATGTATATTTGACTATGTTAGTACTCGTATTCTTTGGAGTTAGTGGCTCTTGTACCGACTCTACTAGGTCATGGGATATTGTGACACATCTTTATTAATCTTCCGTCATGATATTATTATCGTTATGTATATAGCTTGTATTTCATTTATTTGAATATTTTCAACATTTATGCCATTTTACACCAATTAACCCATTGCTTATAGATCTAAGCTATAGTTTGGATTACCTACTGGTGGGGTAAAAGAGGTGCCATCATGACTCGTGAAATTGGGTTGTGACACCTAAGAGGCCTACACCTAAGAGGCCTTTAGAGAGGATTAAATTCACTTTTTGAGTGAATATTTTGGCAAACTCTAAAATCTGCACCATCTCATTAGCATCTACAACCCCAAAAATATCCCACCCCACCAAAGATGTTTCAAAATTATCCTTAGAAGTGATAAGTGGGAGCTCCAATTCAAGATCTATTATTGTAATAGAAGATAACTCCTCATACAAATCTGGAAGCTTCATTACTTTATACACATTAACCACTTCAAATTGTCATGGGCTCTCATTTTTAATTGCCCAGTACCTACATCTATCAAAGAACTCCCAGTCGCCAAAAATAGATTCCCTAAAGGAAATGGGACTTCTGTATATGCATCAAAGTCCAAGATAATAAAATCATAAAAAATAAGTGAACCCACTTGCACCAACACACATCCTCAACTAGTCCATCGAGTCTTGCAAGTGAACGATCAGCCACCTGTAAGATCACTGCGGTTATCCTCAAACTTCCCAACCTCACCTTATTGAACAAAGAGATGGGAATAAAATTTATGCTGGACCTAATACACATAAACACCGAGCATTGATAGATTTCCTAATAGTAATTTGGAGAGTGAAACAACTTTGATCCTTGAGATTTATTGGCAGTCTATTCTAGATTTGTGTGGTGCGCTGTTAGTAAGTGAAATAGTATGCACCTGTTCTTGCTTACCACAATATCCTTGATATACTTTTCATATATAGGAATTCCCTATAAAGCACCAACAACATAAAGTTTAATGTGCACTTGCTTTAATAAATTAATAAATTTCAAAAAATAAGCATCGTCCTTCTTCCTTTTAACCTTATGGAAATGGAGAAGATTGCTTCAGACTTACTATGAAAGTCTCATTATTCACATATTTTTAGGCTCTACTTGCTCCTTGTTAACTATTATAACCTTTTGAGTCTCTCTATCTTATTTTAACTTCTCTAGATATCTACCACTCTGAGTAGAAACTATATTAGTTTGCTTGGGGTTAAAATCTGTAGTAGTTGGTAAACCTCCCTAGGATCTAGTGTTCTGTGATTCAGTAAGCTGTCTGATGTTGCCCAAATTACATCTCCTGAAAAGTATAAAATGGTTGCTGATCAAATATAGAACCAACTAGGTTGGGTTTGATCCACAGGGAATAGATCAAAATTCTATCAAGTGTTTGTATAAGTAAAAAAGAGGAGATTTTGGGAAACAAAAGAGCTATAGTAACAACTGTTGGTTGTTGTATTTTTAATTAGTATGAGAAAACACTAGGATGGTGATCCCCATGACTTTATAACTATGCAAATTTCTTGTGCTAGTAAACTATTCTGATGTAGTTCATACAAAATCTAACAAGATAGGTTTATCTAAATGTCTTTCGACCTTAGATGAATTTTACTCTTCTTCTCTTAGACTTCAAGTGTCTCAGTTTTAACCCTTGTTATTGACCTCATATTAACTTTCCTAGTTATGGCTCAAGTTATTAGATTAAAATTAATAGCTTTAAATCTCAATTGTCATTTCCTTTTCTTAATATCTACCTCTCTCTCAAGATAGTCTAGAATACAGGCGAGTTCCTAATGTTTTCAACCATTAGAAGGAAATCATATGAAGAAAATACCAATATATGCAAGCACACCGATCTAGAATTGCCTCACACTTAACTTATTTCATCAATTCATCATGGTTCCCACAACCCTAGTTGTGGTGTTTATATACGCATGGTTGGAAGAACACAAGAAGAATACATAAATGAAAACATTATTGTGAACTTTCAATAAGAATAAAACCCCAAAATCTCAACTTGAATTAAAATCCCAGAAATGATGTTCATAAAATTCCAAGAATATGCATTAGAATCTCACAATATAATGTTGTAAACTATGAAAGTGTGTAACCTCTACAAATAACCATATTAGAGTTTTATAGACAAAAAAATCCAATCCTAAACAAAATAGGAAATATGGGTCGGTGTCCTCAGACAATAGAAAGGTACAATCGTGGTTAGAACCCATGATCATCCTTGGGTGCTTGTGGTTCGGATCATGGATTTTTATCTTTAGGTCTTGGCTGGTACAACTTTCAGTACGACCTCATATCTTTAACTCATGATCATATAATGTGGTTTCTAATCATCCTCGCTTCAATTATATACAGTCTTAATATTTGGGTCTCCTTCATATGATATCAAGGTACGGTCATATGATTATTATAGGGTTGTGGAAAGCTCTCTCTGCTGAGTCTCGTACTTAGCCCCTGCAACTTTGTTTTTAGGTCTTCCTTCCATGACTAAATGGTACGATCGTATATTCATGGTATAATCACGAGAGAAGTTTGTCTGATCAACTATAAGGGACCTTTCTCTAATCATACAATGATAGCCTTGGTAAGACCGTGGCAGATCAGACGATCGTAGTTTAACTCTTCTAATCCTCTAAAAGTCCACTTTTCAACATTTTTCTTCTTCGAGCCTATGTATCCTGCAAACACCAGAAAACTCATCATATCCATAGAAAAATACCTTCATACTTTCAAATATTCACCATTTTAGGCATCTCAAGCCGTAAGTTCACAACACATCAACACCCTCAACTTAGAATATTTGTGTTTCCTAAGGTAAACAAAACACAATAAATAAACCAAAGATGCTTAACCTAGAGAAGACTAAGAATACCAAGGTTGAAGGATGCTTACAAAAATCAAACTTTCAGCATGTCTAAACCAAAACATAGAAACACCCTCAAATGACATTCAAAAATCTACAAGTGCAACAAACTAATCACCATAACATAATAGGATTAAGACACGACATTTGCATTAGCAGCAGACCACCTAACACCTTAGACAAGAGATACTACATAACCAAGCAGTAACTAAAAGATAGCCCTTACCTCATAAAAAAGAATTCCCACGCTCAGTACATGTATTGTAAATAAAAAACCAGGATGGATTCAAATCTCTCACTCTCACAAGGAAGTCTATCCGTCTGCATTTGGTACATAGGCTTACCCATATTATCTATTCCTTAACTTTTAAACATTCGAATTAGGATTACTATAGAACTTTATTAGCTTTTCATGTAGGATCGAGGGTAGGCATGGTATATCTAGGTATAGTTACTAACTCTCCTTGACACTCACACTAACTTTGGCTTCTATTTTTTTCTGCCTCTTTTTATCTCTTTTCCTTTTTTTTCAATTTCTTTCACTTCTTTAGATTTCGGGTGCAGTTTTTTTTTTCTCATTTCTTTTTTACTTTCTTTCTCTTTTTTTATGTACACATAAATCTCTTTTTTATTTTACTTTATTTTCTTTATACCCAATCCTCTATGTACCCCTACGTTAGCTACCCTCAACTTAGGCAATTTTCCTAAGTTGAGGTGCACAGTTTCCAAGGAGGGACCAGACTAAGGCAGGTTCATTGTAAAATTACGAAGGTGAATAGGGTAATTCAAAGTAAAGGTCTAATTAGGATTAAATTTTGGGTTCAAGGGATTTAACATGTTCATTTGGCAGGCTATTTAAGCTATGGTGGACTATTTTAAGAATGACCGATGATCCTTTCCTAACGTTCTATCCTATAGCTTTCAAAGACTAACCAAGCTAGTTCTATACCGCATACTCATATCGACTAGGTACATCTTCTCACACTCTTGACTTAGGGATATTGTACTACTTGGTTCATACACAGTTAGGGCACATTATCACACTACTAATACTTATGCCATTTCTAGATCCTAATAGTGGGTACACTTCCAGTAAGCACACAACACAACATAAAACAAAAAACCTTTGGGAGGGGTATCATTTTAAAATAAATATTGCCTGCTTTTTCTTATTTTGACTGCACCAAGTTATCTCAATTTTGTCTAATTTATACCAAAACATAAAAAATACATGAAAATCAAATATAAACACCTAAATATGCTAGTTCTAACTATAACAATACAACCGATGGAAAAGAAATATTGTAACAAAAACCATCGGCTGTAGTATACCCTTACCCCTAACTTGTAAATTATGCAACATTCCCATTGTACAAAATTAGAAAAATCTACAAACTAAGGTAAGGACATACCTATGGATCTCTAGGCGCTGGTCGAACTCTAATTATGCAAGGATGTAGGTAGGTTCCTAATAGTATGCTGCACTCTATTGGACTCAGCTATGGCTATGGAACTCTCAAATAAGTTGGCACCTGTAGATCCTGGTGCACTCAAGGTCCTTAATCTTAGGGCAATCTCTATACCTCTTCTAACAATCTCAACCACCTTTGTGGTAGGTTGTATCTCTCTTCTCTCTAAAATGACCACATCGAAGGTTTGTTAAAATGCCTTTTCTTTTTGTCTAACTTTCTCTTTCCATATCTATTAGTCTCATCATCCCTCCTTCTTTTTTGAGGATCTAAGTCTTCTTTGGTCTCCTCAATATCTGTATCAACAATCTCTGGGGCTTGAGTATAAAATCGAGAGCCAAAGAGTTCATAGACATTGCAATAGTATCCAATTAAGGCATGGATAATGGTAGAGCTCTTAGTCGTCATCTGTTTTTGAATTTGTCTACTTGGGTCTGCACTGTCCTAACTATTGTCTAAATCTCATCACTAATATAGGGCTTGAACCAAACTCCAACTCTTTAATCCTAGCATTATGTAAAAGTAGGTTTTATATTATGTCTTTCAACTATGAAGTTAGAATCAAGGTGTACTCAAAAAAAATAAAGAGGTCGGCTATGCATGAAGGCTGGTGGTGTAGAGAATGAAGAGGCACCGACATTAGACCACCAATATGTCATTAGCGGGGCACCCCCAACTATGTATGTAATGTATAGCCCTCTAGCTAGAGAATCTGGTTCTCGTATCCTTTATTAGTGCCATATCGACATTCTTAGTCAGCTAAATCACTCAATCCATAAAGTGACCCCTTTTGTCATTTTTTGTATTTCTATGTAATTTCAATATTTAGAGCTTTACGATAGTTTCCATAAGTAATTTATGACTTATTATAGCTGACAGTTCAGTTACAAGGTAGTTCATTTGAATTTTAGAGTCAATTTCCTATTTTGAAGTCTTCGCTGGTAAGAATTGGGTATTGGGTGAAAATTTCTATCTAACAAGCTCGTACACCAATTCAGATAATTCTTTCAGCTCTAGAATGTTGAATTTAGTAAATAAGGACCTTTGGTTTGGGTCCCAAGGCTTCTGGACTCATTTCGAGCTATTGGTCAGAAATTAATAAAAATGCCCCATAGGTGTGGGGCCTAATTTAATTGAAACAACACCGGATGGAAATTCTAACTGTGCCATTGAGTTCAAAATATCGAATTTAATAGGATATCATAGTTCATTTGCATTCTTGTGATTTCAAATAAATCTCGAGGGGTTGATGGAGACTTGGAATTTTCCAAGTCTAAGCTGGTGCATCCGCTAAAATGGCACTTGAGTCAGTTTAGTGAGGCCGCTTATGTGACCAGGCTTGCTAGTTGGGCCGCTAAAGTGGAGTCCATTCCGCTAAAGTGAAGGATGCTTGAGCCACTGTTTGTCCTATTTAAGTAGGGTCAATAGTTCAGTATTTACGCTACTTCAGCGGTAGTTAGCTACTTTGGTGGTGACCACTTAAGCAGTCAAGTAGCTGCTAAAGCATCACCTGGAGGGCATTAAATTTCCCCTTTGCTTGATTTTTCTTCCTATTTTCTGTAGTCTTAAGAGCCGAAGCCTTAGAGAGTGAGGAAAATTGGGGAGGTAATTTTTGAGAGATCATGGGGTATTTCCTAGCTCAGAATAACTACTTCTTCATCATAAACCTTGTAAGTCTTCAATTAATTATTGGTTTAAGTCCCCAATTTAGACCCAAATCCCTAAATTATTGTTGGGTTGATTTTAGTGTCATTTGAGCTTGGAATTTACCCATTCTTGAGGGTAAATGATCCTTGAGAATAGAGGTATGCATTGATGGTTTTGATGGTGTGATTCTGCAAGCGAGCCCCACATGGGATTTTTACATATTTTTGACCCAAAACATAAAAATATAGGTATTGTTGTTCTCATATTTATGAGTAGATTAACATTTTGATAGCGTGGCATCGTATGGAAGCTTCCCAGAAAGGAAAATTGATAATTTAGCAAACTTCTTTGGGATTTCTTCAGCATCTAGGTAGGATAGGTTTATCTTTCTATTATATTGAGCTTAACTATGGTATGATTATGATATTATGCTAGTTTTGGGATAGGATTTATGAAATATTCAGGGTTTTTAACCCTTAGAAAATTTCCTGGAAATTCGTTCTCTGGACCCAATACTACTCATGGGTACAAGCCGTATGCTGGAGTATGAGTGGTATGGTCCTATTATATGCTGACCAGTGATAGTTGGTGGGATGGTTTTGGTCATTGAAATGGGTAATACTTAGAGGTATGAGTTGTAAGGGTTTGGTACAAGTCATAGTAGAGACTTGTATGGTGGCAGTGTTTGATCCTCTTGGTATTTTATTCTGCTAGGGATACAAGTTATGGGTATGGATCATATGCTATGGTTATGAATTGGTTGGATGAGTCGCATAGTAAAGAGTGTTTTATCGAAGGGTTAAGGCTTGGCTACGAGTGATGGATACCGATCATATAAGAGGGTATGACTTGTAAGGGTCAGTCGTTCCCTATGATGGGTTTTTAAGAGATTTAAGTAGGGGTATTCTGGATAGTTTCCTAGTTACCATAATTAGGACCCATGACTTCTAATACACTCAGGAGGTTATTTACCATATTATTCTATTCATTAACACTTAGAAACTATTCCTTATTCTATTCATTAAGACTTAGAAACTATTCCAAAATATCTCATAATTCTCTCAAGAGCTTTTTGGAAGAGAAGGCTAGGGTTTAATCTTATGAATTGATTTGGTGCTTGTCTTGGTGATTTCTTTCCATTAATTCTTTGGTATAAGTCATGATTCTCTCCCCTCATTGTAATTTCAACTAAAGGCATGGTTTATACGATTGATTTCATGGTTTTACTTTTTCATGATTATGGTTTTCAACTATTATTAGGGGTTTTGATATTAAATGCTTGGTTATGATTTCCTATAGTTTTACTTATGCTTTAATATGCATCTATGGTGGATTTGGACAATTGGATTGCATGGTAATGGTTTAATGGTCTTTGGAATTGGTTTTGGTTATATTATGCCCCCAAGATGTTTGATAAAATGGTGATAAAGACATGTTCATTGCATTGATTTCTTTTAATGGGACTTTTGCTTGTTTTAAACTAGATAAATGATTTATGCATGGTTAAATGGTTTGAAAAGTCTACAGGATAAATGGTTATGCTTGTGGAGAACATGGAAGTCTCCCAAGTGGATTTTATATGGTAATTGGAAGGGCACCTAAGGTCCCCTTAACCTAAATGGTTTGGCTATGGATATTACTTATAAGTAAGGGGTGGTATGACGATACCACCAATATTGGCCTTGATAAATAAATGTATAATGGTTTGGTTATTTGGAAATTGGTTTTAATTGGGCATTAATGGAGAGATGTGTAGCTAAGTCGAAGAAGGTGGCGGTCTCGGGTGGACCAAAATCGGAAACTCATATTTTTTGATATGAAGGGTATTGATTACCATGTGCGTGTGTCACATTTTATATTGGGGGGATGTACTAGTCATTCCATGCGATATTCCCTAGTCATGCGGCTACATGCACTGGGGCCCTTTCACCAGGGGAGCTAAACCCATATGGCTCGTCGGTGGTTAGGATGACAAAGCTACATAGACTAGTTAAAGGTTTTAAATGCATGCTAAACATGATCCCCTTTCCCGGAACTTATATATATATGGTTGTATACATTATGGATGGTTTTACTTGGTTTTATGATTGGCATCAGCCTCAGCTAGCATTGACTTTAGGTAGCCGGGACATGACCCCTATCTATTCCAAATCAATACGGCTGAATAAAGAAAAATAAAATACTGCTCAAACAATATGATCGACTCGAGCCTTGAATCAAGAGGACTCATCATCTGCTGACTGAAAGCTGCAAACTGTCTGAATATGGTATGCGTGCTACAACTGAATTGATACCAATATTATGAGACAATGTAAAACATAGACGTATATGTGGATCAATACTTTGAGGATGTACTGACTATACGGGGGGTGAAATGCATTAGTAAAACGTCATCTCATCATCATAATTTGTAAAACAATGCATACTAAATGTAAATGACTCACATAAGCTGGAATATCTAAAATACTAAAATCAGAAATAATGAATAGCAAATCATACTTTATAAATCTAGTGAGTCATAACATTTAGTTCTAAAATCTGTACTAATGTTCTGTCTATAAGTCATACTGTCTAAGTGTAGAAAGAGTTCACTTCTGAATATAAAATCTAAAAGCCAAAATCTGTAACTATTATCTTTCTGTAAAGAAAAATCTAAATAAAACAGTGAGCCTTTACACTTAGTTTTCTAAAAGCTTTTTTGTTCTTCTTTTTCTGATATGCTGTAAACTTAAAACTTTGGAAAAACTCTTTTAAACTATTCTACAAGGGAAAATACTTTTTCTGAAGCTTATCTATAAGGGAGGTTCTTCTAACCGACATAAACCATGTCAGCTAATATGGAATCCATTGTCTAGTCCTCCTAAGGAGGAAACCTCACATTGGGAAGAGGTGTCATACTCTTGCCAGAGAGTATAACCTACTGCCCATGTGATCGATCACAAGCTAAATCTATCATCCATATTAGAATAGGAATATTCTAATAATCTGTACCAACATTGGCTATGTAGTTCTGTGGAAAATAGTGCACGCTAATCCCACACTTCTCGCTCAGTGCTAAATACTACTCCCTTTAAATATGTATGCTCATTATGTTGGAAATCCACTTTAAAAACTAGCATAAGGGTTTATAATAAAAACTAGTTATGCATATATCTGATTAAATCTGTCTATAAAGCTGATCTGAATTCTGTAATCTGCGATAAATCTGTAAAGTGGATTCCAAAACTTATCTGAGGATTAAAAGATCAAAGCTTTACTGAAAGCCTGTAAATAATCTGATCATAGGATGCTTAAAGCATCATCTTTCTTGAAATATCAACATATACACTTGGTCTTAATAACCCATGTATCAAATTCATGTCAAAACATCATAAAATTCGTGCTTGATATTGAGAATAATGATAATTCAATTCAAAATCTGAAATTTACTGCAATAGCCATGAAAATATAGAAATAGACATGCAATTCAACTTCATACTTCATAAAACTTGAAATCTCAAAATCTTGCAATTAGCAATAATGGGTATGAACCCTAATTCAAATCTCATGAATATTCATTTAAAATCATATGAATTTGTCATTAAAACTTAGTTTTGGGCACAAGGATGAAAGAGGATCCTTGTTCAAAAACCCCACATACCTTGGTAGATGATTAGATGAAGAAATCTTGAGTTATTGATTCCTTTTTGAGTTCTTGAAGATGGATTCTTGATTATCTTATCTTAGGAATCTTCAATTTAAAGTTTTCTTAGAGAAACAATGGTGGAATTTGATTTCTTGGAGAAGAAGCGTTGAACTTTAGGGTTTTTGTTTGAGAGAGAATTGATGAATAATGAGCATAATAGGCTTAGAATTGGTTTAATCTCATGTTTTGGATGGATTGGGGGCTTGGGGATTGATCAAATTACCCCTTTTAAACTTTTAATCAAAACTGGAAAAGCAATATTTTTCTCATTTTGTAGGCAACCGTGATGCGCCACTATCGCGTTGGCTCACAGGGAAATGACGAGTGGGAACTGGAAGTTTTCCGCGATGTGCCACCATCGCGGTACTCTATTGGAATGCCATTTTGGCCACCAAAGCGACGCGATAAGATCGCGTTGGTCTACTGGAATATGAAAAATGGGAAGTTGGACCTCTCCGCAATGAAATCTTATTGCGGAGGTCTACTGGAAAATGACAATTATGAAATTGCCCTTCACTGCGACGCGGTGACTGCCCAGTTGGCACACTGCCTTACTATAAATGCCTTAACTTCTTAACCGAGTATCGGATTTGGGAGAAATTTGTATCGATGGAAAGCTTATTCAATTATCAACACAATGAAGGGTCCAAACATGCATAAAATGGTATTCATTTTTGAAGATAATCTTTGACATTCTAGGAGTGAAATTAAGCTCGGAAAAGTATGGGGTATTATAATATCTCCCCCTTAGGAACATTCATCCTCGAATGTAGCTAGTTAAGATGAGATTACTGAGGAATTTGAGGCTATAAGATATCATGAACAACTAAAATAAATTGTATGACTGAATCTCAACATAGTGAGCTACTGAACTGATCTGTAAGTGCATTAACTTACATGAAAATAGCTATATGGCTGAATCTAAGACTGTAAAAGAACTGAATGAAGGAAAACTATTACCTTCGATTGAAAACTATTACCTTTGATTGAATCTGAGTTTGTGGAGAAGAGATGAGAATACTTTGTACGTATGTCTGCTTCTGCTTCCCAAGTAGCACCCTCAATAGACTGATTGGGATGGGAGTTCTGAACTAAGGAAACTAATATTATATATTAAACATTCGCATCTAGGGATATACTTTCATGATTAAGTCTGGAACAATAGAAACCTCTATCATGAAACTGATTTCTGAGCTGACTTGTCTTTACTTATTATAAAGAGCTGATTCATACTGAGAGTTTAGAATTCACTTGAAGTGTTTATGATGCAATTATTCATGTAGAACTGTGAAGTGATAAATTATATAGGAACAAATTATGAGACAACGAGGCTAAGATAATACAATAGGTATTACATTGTTTGAGTTGGGATGCTTGGAAAACAAAGATCATTCACCGAATACTTATGAACTGAATCATGACTAGATATCTGAATCAGAAGTTGATGCCTGATGCATATACTGAGATGAATTCTCAATCTACTTGAATGCAAACAAACTAACTCTTGGAATGGCTATACTCATGAAATTTCAGGTAGCAAGACTAGACTAAATTGAAAGATGGAAAAACTATAGAATTTTGTCTGCCTGACTGTTAAACAGGATTGCTGGCTATATGAACTGAATCATAATGAATGATCATACCCATATAAAGTATTTCTTCAACAATTTTTGAAGAAATTTCTAATGCTATTAGGGAGTAAAGAACTTTGGGCATGATCTGAACAAAACATCTGAATAAGAAATCAGAACATTGCTACCACTCTATAGCATGGAACATAGACTCATAAATCATAAGCCAGGATAGAATTACCAGGCTTTAAGTAATGCAACTTCTTACTTTCAAGCTTAGAAACACTTCTCAAACACTCCCTCAACTATACTATTCCCCTCAAATACCATACTCGCTTGATTCAACTTATAATTTTCATATGGCATTAATAAATCCATCTACTAAATTCTAACTGAACTAAATTTTCTCATCGTGGTCAACCCTAACTTGGAATCACAAAGTATTGCACCAAACACCATAATACTAGTCTGAACCATGGATTCAATACCCCAAGCATTGTCATAACTACTACTCTCTAAGATAATTCTTCTTATCACTTCTATAACAAAATTCAACCTCTTACTAGGAAATATTTAGCGCACAACGCGCCCATCCACTTATATAACAACATAACGTTCAAGCCTATCTTCATAACCACATATGCGCTTCTAAAAAATTATCCATAAGAGAATCTTTATTATACTCTCTAATACCTCTATCAATAACAACTTCTATGTACTATTCAATTCATAGAGAGACACATAAAATATTCTCAACTAACCAAGTCATACACAAAAAAACTTCACCTCAATATTTCTTCACTTATAGATTTACATAAAACAAGCATACAACCATTTTCCCCAACATAACACATTTACTCTCTCCCATCCACACAATTGCTTATCATCACTATCTTGACCTGGGGAAGGTCACTGAAAGGTTGGAATATCAGGATCCAGAACATGAAGGGATACTAAGCATAGCTTGACACTTTACAAAGGCCTAAGGAATAAAGGGTTAACGATATAGATTCATTAAAGTGATCGAATCCGAGGGCGTACATAATATAAATATGAATTTTGATTGATCATTAAAAGTGTTGCATAAGTACTGGAACTGAACATACTGTAAAGCATGGGTGCATGAGTCATGATCTGTATGACCAGAATTTTAGAGTTTAAATCTTTATGGAATAAGATTCCAACTGCTGAATGAATTAGAACTCATCGTACTAGGAACTGAGGAGTATATGATTCTCTATTATGTGTATAAACATGAACTATGATCATAGAACTGACACGCAAGGCATGGGTAGATATAGAGATAACTGAAGCTCAAATATCAAAATAAGAATGGGTTGGGTATCATTCTCTCTTACTGATGTTCTATAACATACTGGCATCACTACTAGAATCTAAGAGCTTGACTTAGTTACTCGTTCTATCATCTCCCCCTTAGCTTTAAATCATCATTCTAAGTCTGAGAAACCCTTTACTAAACTCTAAAATGGACGACACTTATTGCACTCTAGAGTTTGTAATACAATAATACACGTAAATAATAAACTTACTCTGAAAGACTACACCTGAAAGTGTAAGCCCCACTTCTAATACTTCCTTTCGAGGTACAACTCTATATTTCTATAGCCCTACTAGTCATCATATAATATCTTGAGCACTTACTAACTTAGAATCTTCATGAGTATTACCACATCCTGAGTTTACACCATTTAGAGCTTCAACTCTCATTTCTATTCACTCAATCTTTAAAGTTTCAAACCTAGATTCTAACACTTAACACGTATATCTTCAACCTTTAATAAACCATATTGCTTCCGTCATAGTCTACTAATATCGCATCTCTAAACTTATATTTCTAAACCATAAGAATCAAGATCATACCAAAAAGGATCAACATCATCAATGAAAACTCCTTAACTTAGCTATTAAGAACATCATATACTATATAACTAGTCTCCTTCCTCTTAGAAATTCAACGGTACTACTAACCACACACAAAACGTAATAACCTTCGAAAATAATGCAACCCCATATCAACTTGGGCATACTTCTTCATAATACATACAACATCATAGTTAATTACAAATTAAAATGGACTTAACTCTTGCACATACTGTTCAAGCCTACTAGATCACTTCCATATAACTAGCATCACTAACCAAGAAATCATTACATCCACCTTGATGACCATCAGCTATTCAAAATTAATGTCTAGTGCTAAACATGATTTAACAACCTACCTTACATACAATTCTCACTTGGAAGCTATAAAATAAAACATCAAGAAACACTAGTCCACTAGAACTTCATAATAATAATAATAATCGGTCAAAATTATATGACCTATCTCATTATAACCCATTAGAATATACTACTTCTACATATCACTACTATTTACCATTCTATACACCTAAATTAATGGTACTCAATCACCAAATACTTCATTAATATCCTATACTTTTCAATCACAACAAATACTATCAATAAATCCTTCCGTACTTTAAGCAAACAACACTTCTCCTTAACTAATAACTCCTTCTCTATGTTCTACTAAACTAGCACACAAGAACATATCACCTTAACAAAACTACACAACATGCCTAAGTTTATCCCTATACTTTCTATCAATCGTCATTCCCACTTTCTTGCCACTACTCTTCTATACCCATGTTTTCAACTATAATAAGGTTCTACTATTCATAAACCATAACACTAAAGTTCATAATATCCCTCGAATGCAAAGTTTATTTAATAGTCTAGGTTTATACTATCTCCTCTCATGAGCGCTATCTATATTGAAAAAGGTCAATGGGCAATCTGAATCATATCTAATTCTGTCTCAACTGAATAACTCATAATGATGAGGACATAACTTTCAATTTGAGGGACTTATGACACACTAGAGAGCTCCTCTCAAGCCCTTGGTGTGACTTCTAATGGTAAATCTGAGAGCATTATTTAAAAAAGAATTGAAACTTTCTAATCAAGTTATCTCAAGAATAGTCATTATTGAAGAATTTTGGGGTAACACACTAGTAGACAGGAGTTTATGAAGGAACAACTTTACAGCACGATCTAGAGTATAAAAGGAGGGAAACTTTTCTTAAATACCTTGTAGCCTCTCGAAGAAAAGTATAGACATCTCTGTACCATTCCGCAAGACTCTGCTAGACACGGCTTCAAAGACACCCTAGGACACTTGTACCTTTTGCTCTGATACCAAGTTTGTAATACCCCAAAAATGGTCTCAAGATGTCACACAGGGCTTAGGACCATAAGTCATCCCAAGCTAACCCTTCTATTGGCATACCTCATAAGCAACTGAATAAAATACATAAATCTGAATGAAATAAGAAGAAGATGACTCTTTTCTGAATCTGATTAATACAGAACTAAATTAAAATAATTATAACTCTGCTTTTACAAAACAACACTAGAATTAAATATATTAACTCTACTAACTGTGTATGAAGCCTCTGCTAGTATTGACTTTAGGTAACCGGGACACGACCCCCAGCTATTCCAAATCAATACGACCAAATAAAGAAAAATAAAATACTACTCGAACTATATGACTGACACAAGCCCTTGAATCAAGAGGACTCATCATCTGCTGATCGGAAGCTGCAAACTGTCTGAATATGGTATGTGTACTACAACTGAATTGATACCTACATTATGAGACAATGTAGCACATAGACATATATGTGGATCAGTACTTTGAGGATGTACTGATTATATGGGTGTGAAATGAATAAGTAAAACATTATCTCATCATCATAATTTGTAAAATAATGCATGCTAAATGTAAATGACTCACATAAGCTGGAATATCTGAAATACTAAAATTTGAAATCATGAATAGTAAATCATACTTTATAAATCTAGTGAGTCATAACATATAGTTCTGAAACTAATGTTCTATTTGTATGTCATACTATCTAAGTATATAAAAATCTCACTTCTGAATCTAAAATCTGAAAGCTGAAATCTGTAACTATTATCTTTCTATAAAGCATAATCTGAATAAAACTATGAGCCTTTACACTTAGTTTTCTAAAAGCTTTCTGTTATTCTTTTTGGATATATTGTAAACTTAAAACTTTGGGAAAATTCTTTTAAGCTGTTATGCAAGGAAAAATACTTTATCTAAAACTTATCTGTAAGATAGGTTTTTCTAACTGACATAAACTATGTGAGCCAACATGGAGTCCAACGTATCGTCCTCTTAAGGAGAAAACCACACGTTGGGGAGAGGTGTCATACTCTTACCAGAGAGTATAACCTACTACCCATGTGATCAATCACAAGCTAAATCTATCATCCATATTGGAATGGGAATAATCTGATAATTTGTACCTACGTTGGCTATGTAGTTCTGTGGAAGATAGGGCTCGCTAATCCCACACTTCCCGTTTGGTGATAAATACTACTCCCTTTAAATCTGTATGCTCATTTTGTTGGAAATCCACTTTGAAAACTAGCATAAGGGCTTATAATGAAAACCAGTTATGCATTTATCTGATTAAATCTATAAGTAAAGTTGAACTAAATTTTGTAATCTGTAATAAATCTGTAAAGTGAATTCCAAAACTTATATAAGGATCAAAAGATTAAAGCTTTACTGAAAGTCTGTAAATAATCTGATCATAGGATGCTTAAAGCATTATCTTTCTTGAAATATCAACATATACACGTGGGTTTAATAACCCATGCATCAAATTCATATCAAAACATCATAAAATTCATGCTTGATATTAAAAATAATGATAATTTAATTCAAAATCTGAAATTTACCGCAATAGGCATGAAAATATAGAAATAGACATGCATTTCAACTTCATAAACACTTGAAAGCTCAAAATCTTACAATTAGCAATAATGGGTATGAACCCTAATTCAAATCTCATGAATATTCATTCAAAATCATATGAATTTATAATTAAAACTTGGTTTTGGGCTCAAGGATGAAAGAGGACCCTGGTTCATAAACCCCACATACCTTGGTAGATGATTAGATAAAGAAATCTTAAGATATTGATTCCTATTTGAGTTCTTGATGATGGATTCTTGATTATCTTGTCTTGGGAATCTTCAATTTAAAGCTTTCTTGGAGAAACAATGGTGGAATTTGATTTCTTGGAGAAGAAACTTTGAACTCTAGGGTTTTTGTTTGAGAGAAAATTGATGAATAATGAGCATAATAGGCTTAGAATGGGTTTAATCTCATGTTTTGGATGGATTGGGGGCTTGGGGATTGACCAAATTACCCCTTTTAAACTTTTAATCAGAACTGGAAAAGAAATATTTTCCCCATTTTATAGGCAGCCGCGATACGCCGCTATCGTAGTGGTTCACCAAAAAATGATGAGTGGTAACTGGAAGTTCTCCGCAATGCGCCACTATCACGGTACTCTATTAGAAAACCATTTTGGCCACCAACGCGACGCGGTATAATCGCGTTGGTTTATTAAAATGTGGAAAATGGGATGGTGGACCTCTCCACAATGTGATCTTATTGCATAGGTCCACTGGAAACTGACAATTATTAAATTTCTATTCACCGCGATGCGGTGACTGCCCAGTTGGCACACTATTTTACTAAAAATGCCCTAACTTCTTAACCGAGTATCAAATTTGGGCGAAATTGGTATCAATGGAAAGCTTATTCAATTATCTACATAATGAAGGGTCCGAATTTGGAAAATCCTACAATCATAAAATGGTATTCATTTTTGAAGCTAATCTTTGATATTCTAGGAGAAAAATTAAGCTAGAAATAGTACAGGGTATTACCGAATGTTATTTTGCTATTAACTACTTCCATTATTTTATTAAGTGTTTATTATAGAGGAGAATTGGAAGTGAACTTACAATATTTTTTTTTCTTTCTTAGTTTAAAACCACTAACATAGATGATAGGATTTAGAGTAGACTTCTCAAATTAAAGGGAAGAATTTTGGTTTATTTACTATTTTGGTTGTTTGAAATTTATAAAATGTGAGTTTGAATGAGTTAATTTTAAAATCAATTCTCCGTATCGATCTTAGGGTTTTAGATTTGGGTTGGGTTGGGTCGGGTCATAATTTTATTAAATTGATAAATCTAATAGATGACTCAAATATGCGATCGTGTAATTTAACCATGATCGTATGTACCTCTCATACAATGATGGATTAAGAGAACTTACCTGATAACTTATGACTGTTAAGGATGATTGTGATATATATCCATGATATATACTTAAAATCATAGGTTTGATGCCTAATTTTCTAACCTACAAGTGTTGACTAGATGATGGGCACCACGATCGTGACATCAAGGTATAATCATAGAGACCCATCATATGATAACTCTCAAATTTTATCCTTCAAGATCTTGATTAAATATGCTCAGACAACTAAACCTATGATCGTGGGAAGATCCCATGATCGAATAGTCCTCTCGTGGGTTTAGTCCTGAGTCTAGTTCAACAACTTTCTTTTCCTGCATAATCCCTGCACCTATAACAAACATTACCCTATAAAATATAAAGTACAAAACATGGGTTGCCTCCCAAGAAATAGTTGATTTAACATCGCGACACAATGTGGCTAAGTTGGTTACTCAGACTTCACCAACTAGCCCATGGGTTACTTTCCATAAAGTGCTTAAGTTTATGTCGATGTATGAATTAATCTACTTGACTTTTAAGATTTTATCAATGTTAACTTTCTCACATAATCTCATCTCTTCTTTAGTTCCCACATAGTGCTTTACACACTGACCATTCACCTTTTCTTACTAAGCATTGTAGAAAATTAATATAGAGGAGAAAAAAATTAGGTATTTTGTAAAGGGTTTAAATAGTAGTCTTTAAGTGGCTACTCTACTAGTGGATATGTATAAGAAGACTTTTCAGAAAGTAATTGAGTTTGTAAATAGGATAGAAGGGTTATGAAGTAAGGATAGATAAAGCAGAGAAAAAGAAGGTTCAAAAATCAAGTTATTTTAGTGGTACTTATTTGAGGGCTATGATTTGCAAGGTTACTCTTCTCAGCCATTCTATTCAACTATGCCTACGTCCTTAGGATGCCCACCAGGGGTTAATAATCAATCCTCTAGAGTAGATAGTCATACATTTTTAATATCTTTAATCTAGTGGCCTTCCATAGACATCCGATGTCATAAGTGTAGGGGACCAGTTTATATTTAGAGATTTTTTCCTAACTACTCATATGGAGGATATTTGACTTAGTAGCCAACTTCTAGTACCTTAGTTCTAACAGATCATGGTGGTAAAGGATATCGTAGGGCCATCCACATAATAGGCATGGTGGCCATATTATAGAAAGGGATAGTTACCAATCCAATCATGGTGGAGGATGTATTGACCGAGGTGTCACATAAAATAGTAGAAGTGGTGATTAGGGTGGTGATAAGGCTCATCTTTATGCTGTTCTGACTTGTTCTGAAGCTTAAACTTCTGATTTTATGATCATAGGTACTATTTTGGTCTATGATCATATGGCTTCTGTGTTATTTGATATCGGTTCTACTTTTTCTTATGTGTCTGTGAAATTTACTTTATGTTGTAACTTAAAATTTAAATTTCTTGATGCACCCATGTATGTGTCTCCACTAGTTAGGGCTTTTGTATGTGTTCATCAAGTTTATTAGGCATATCCTATGATGTTTATATGGTATAGAAACTTGACAGATTTAGTGATTTTAGATATGGATTGAGTTTGACATTTTTTGGGGATGCGTTGCTTATCTCCTTGTTGTGCTATTCTTGATTGAAATGCTCAGACTATCATTATAGTGATGCCTAAGATGTAAAGTTAGAGTGGGAAAGTACTCTTAAGCATACTTTGTTAAGAAATGCGTATGCTATTAATGCCCAAAAGTTAGTTAGAAGAGGGTGTGGAGTTCCTAGCTCACCTTCAAGATGATAATTCAACATTTTCTCTAATTACTTTGGTTATAGTAGTGTGGGAATTATTAGAGTTTTTTCCTAATAATCTCCCCAGTATGACTTCTGACCATGATTTTGAGTTTTGTATAAACTCAAAGCTAGCAACTCACTCTATATCTATATCTCCATTTAGGATGGCATCAAATGATTTACGTAAATTGAAATCCCAGTTGCAAGAGTTATTGGGGGAAGGTTTTTATTTATTTGAGCATTTTTCTTTGGGGTGATCCTATGCTTTTTGTTTAAAAAATGGTAGTATACGGATGTGCATAGACTATCAATAGTTGAATAAGGTTACTATTATATTAAGTATCCATTGTCTAGGATAGATGACTTATTTGACAAACTTAAGGATGCCAGAGTGATTTCAAAGATAAATATGAGTCCAAGTTATCATCAACTTAAAATTTGAGTTGAGGATATTCCAAATACTACCCTCTGAACTTATTATGAACATTACCAGTTCTTATGTCGTTTGGTTAGACCAATGCCCCAACTGTGTTTATGAGCTTGATAAATAGAGTATTCAAGTCTTTCTTGGATTCATTTATTATTATTTTTATTGATGATATTCTGGTTTACTCTATGAATAAAAAGGAGATGAAGCTTTCTTGCATACAGTATTGGGGTTGCTTAAGGACAAACAACTTTATTATAAGACTTAAAGTGTGAATTCTGGGTATTTTTGGTGTCCTTTTTGAGGCAATGGTATCCTATATATATATATAGGATAATGGTAGATCTGTAGTAGGTTGAATCTATTAAGAACCAGGACAGACCAACCAATGCTACAAAGGTTCATAGTTTTGTGGGGTTGGCCAATTACTATTGTCTATTTTTTAAGGCGTTCGCTTTCATTTCCTTGTAGATGAATCACCTGACATAAAAAGAGGTTCCTTTTATGTGGGATGATAAATCTAAGGAGTTCTTTCAAAATAACAAGAATTTTCTAACTTCAGCTACTATTCTTACTTTGCCTATGAAAGGTAAGGATTTCATTATGTTTTGTGATGCTACATGGACTAGTTTGGGCGCTATTAGGATCAAAATGTAATTGCTTGCTTCAAGGTAGCTGAAGCCATATGAAAATAACTACCCAACCATTATTTGGAGTTGTAGGAAGTGTTGTTTGCTTTGAAGATATGGAGACATTATCTTTATGGGTTGAAGTGTGAGGTGTTCATAGATTACTACAGTTTATAGCCTGTGTTTACTAAGTAAGATCTAAATTTGAGGTAAAGGAGGTGGATAGAGTTGATCACAGATTTATGAAATCTCTATTTTTATCATCCAGTCTATGCTAATATGGTGGCAAACATATTGAATTGGAAACCGGAAAGCATGGGAAGTTTAGCATAGTTGGAGGTGTCGATACGCTCATTGGCTAGAGAGGTACAATCTTTGACTAATGGTTTTATGAGGTTGCAAATGACTAGAAAGGGAGGAGTACTAGATCATGTTGAGACTAAATTTACCTTTTTGAGAAGATCAAAGATAGGAAATGTTAAGACCATGAGTTGAATAATCTTAGGGAAAATATGTTAAAAGGTGAGGCCAAGGAGGCCATTCTTAGTGAAGAGGGAGTATTAAACATTCAGGGGCGTGTATGTACCTCATGTAGGTAACATAGTCCCTACTATCCTTATGGAGGCTCATAATTCTATTTATTCTATACATCCGAGCGCAACCAAGATGAATAAGGACTTAAGACAATACTATTGATGGTGCATAATAAAGCGTGATATTGCAAATTTTCTGACTAGGCATCAAAACTATCAACAAGTTAATTATGAGCATCGAATGCCTGGTGGTTTTTTAATAGAGAATACCTATTTTGGAGTGAAAAGGTAACTAATAACCATGGATTTGTTGTGGTCTTCCTAAGACCCTGTAATACCCATACTATTCTTAGCTCGGTTCAACTTTCAGCTGCATGCATAAGGGGCTTAAGGCTGTAAATTTTGCACTAAGTGTTCATGACTTAGTCATTTTTAAGACCTATAACTTTGAGGATTTTTATTTTAGTCTTCCCGACCCCTAGATATTAGTTTTTGAGTTGATTCATGTTCAGGGATGTAAGAAGTATGTCTTGGAAAAGTTTCAAATTTTTTAGATGAGGTTTAGGACATATCTGGATTACAAAATTGGTGGGTCATCGCGATAAGCCCGCGTCGCGGCTCTATTCCCATTTTCATATAGACCGCATCAGGGTGAGGGAAATTAATGACCGTAATAGGACCACATCGCGGTAAGCCTTTCGCACCTAGTTTTGAATTTAAATGACAGAGGGGTAATTGGATTTTTTTCCTCTCAACCTAATTGTTCATATCATGACTTGGGGAATCAATTAGGGCATTATTTGCCATTCTTCTCCAACTTTCATCTCAAGAAAACCCTCTTCTTCCCCCAAGAACAAAAATTCAATTGCTTTCTCCCTAAGAAATCAATAATTCAAGTTGCCCAAGTTCAATAACCTTCAAGAAAACATCAAGAATAGTATTTTCCTATCAAGTTAAGAAGCTTAAGGTATGTAGGTTGTTCATTCATGGGTCCCTTTCACCCATGAAGTCCAAAACTCCTTTTTCAATTAAAAAATGGATTTTTCTATCATTATGGAATTTTATATTTCTTAAGATGGATTTAATTCATGTTTTCATGATGATTTTAAATTCAATTCAACCCATGTATGATCCCATGCAAAATTTGATTTTCTCATGCTTTGAATTTCAGTTTTCTATGTTCTATTTTGAGTGAATTCCCTGTTAAACCCCCAAATCATGGGTTTTTGTTATACAATCATGTTTTTTCCTTATTTAAACCATTACCATGTTTAAATTCATGATCCCTAT
Organism: Capsicum pubescens; assembly: GCA_030864215.1. Lineage (NCBI taxonomy): Eukaryota > Viridiplantae > Streptophyta > Magnoliopsida > Solanales > Solanaceae > Capsicum > Capsicum pubescens. Next base: position 204,886,620 of record CM061540.1, read on the forward strand.
ATGTTTGATGGAATGCCTATGCTTATGGGTTTTGAACCATGATCCTTTTCTACAGTTTTTAAGCTTGTTATTGCATTCAGTGATATTTCAGTGCTGGTGGGTTATTAATCCTTGATACCTAAGAGTTTTTACACAAATTTAGATCATTTCAATAATGATTCAGTAAAACCACGAATTCTATTACTTATTCAGTTGATGTAATCATGATGAGCATAAGAAATTATGAAATCTTGTTCAGTCAAGCTTAGTTCAATTCGGTTCCAGTGTCATCTCAGTTGGGAGTAGGATTTAGCACCAAGCGAACTCAGGCATGAGGGCTCTCCAGATAGTAGAGAGTGTTACCCTTAGTAATAATCCCTAACTTATAGAACTACGTAGCCAGCATAGGTTAGAGATATCTACCCACCAGTTGAGGGTTGACAAGGTGTTTACCTACCAGTTGAGGGTGACACATATCTTATTAGAGCACCTACTAGTTCAGGGTGACTCATTATCCATCGGGACAATAGTTTAGTGGATTTACACAGCCAGTTTTAGTACCTATGGCATGGTACTGACACTCTTCTAACTAGGATTACAGGTTCGACCCCGATTATCTCAGATTAGGGTATGTCGATTAGATGATACCTCCCATAGTCTCAATGCAGTATTCAATATATTTTATGTTCAGGTTTGTATTAACCAAGTGTGTAGATTCTCAGTTATTCAGTTATACAGATTATAATCTTTCAGTTTCTGGATTATTTTAGAAACATGTTTATACTTGGTCTTGCAATCACAGATATTAATTATTTATGCATTCATGCACAGTTACCCATGTATTTCAACTAGTCCTCATCTCATATACCAATACATTTAAAGTACTGACAACAAAATGTTCTTTGTGCTATGATGTATTATATCATAGGTTTGGAGGCTCACTTTCCGAACCATAGTTAGACAGCTAACGTTACTCAATAGCCATAGTAGTGAGTCCTCATCCATCGAGGACATATTATCTCTTATTCATTACTTCAGTATATCATTATGTTCAGTTAGTTAGAGTTAGTTGGGGGCCCATCCCATCAACACCTCAGTCAGTTAGACGCTTTTAAACAATCAGAAAGTCAGTTAGTTGGTTATTCAGTTTATTAGTCCTTTCATTATTATTAGTTGTTTTAAATTGACAGTTAGCTTTTAGTATTTCACCAAATGCTTCAGATTTGTGATTGAATCATATTTTTAGTATTCAAATTTTCATTACTTCAGTAGATTATCTTCTACACACATGTATGATTATTATTTTATTCAGTGCTCACAGAAGGTACCAACTCATGGGTTAGCTTATGATCCCTTATGGTTTTAAGCACCGTTATCTCGATTGGGGGGTAGGCCTCGGGTCGTGACATAACTTAGTATTAGATCTTAAGGTTTTATAGTGTCCTAGGGTATCTGAAATCTGCAATTAGTAGAGTCTTGTGCATGGGTGTGAAGCGCGCCACACTTATGGACAAGAGGCTATGAGACATTTTAAGAAAAAAATTCACTTATTTAAATATTCATTTTATGTGAAAGAGCATGAGCTCTATTTAAACTCTCTTTCTAACTCATCCTTCATCTTGTTTTTTGACCATGCCTCCTAGAAAAAATAATAAAAGAAGGAATGGGGACCAGCCCACACCTTTGTCTGTTCAGAAAGATCCCCTGAATGAATATTTCTCTCACGCCGAGTTCAGAGATGTTTTTACTACCATAGCCCATTCAGTAGAAGATGCATTGTTAGGTGCTCTATTTTATTTTTCCATTGATGTCGAACTTAAAACTGTGCTCGAGAGATAGTTGTCCATACATTGATAGGGGATGTATGGATTCTTGAGAAGAGAGGAGCCGTGGTTCCCCCCCGGACTGCTCGGATCCCATGAGTGAATTAAAAGTTGGATCTACATTGGATCTCACCCGAATCGCTCTATCTATCCTCTTGAGAAGGAGTTTGGTTTCAAATCTCGATTTGACCAGGAGGAGTACGTCATGATAATATGCTTTGGATGATCCACATCTCAGGGTCAGGCATCGATGAGCACATTAAACTATCCATATGACTGAGAGCCCTCACAATTGATTCCTCTTAAATTGCATTGATTTATCCTAAATATTTTATTTCAATTGGAATTTGGTTATTCACCATGTATGAGTATCCCCGCTAAGCATCTAAGTCACAATCAGCAGGCTATTACTCCTACCAATCTAGTGGCAAATATATCTGCATCTAGGATTTGGGATTTTAACCAAATGAATCTCCCTTTATTTTTGGAATCTAAGTCTTAGGAGAATCCACAAGAGTTCTTGGATATGGTGCAGAAGGTGACCGGTATCATGGGCATCACTTCGAGTGAGAGTGGAAAATTAGCTGCATATTAGTTGCATGATGTATCTCACACCTAGTTTAAGAAGTGGAAGAAGGACCGTGGTGTTGATACAGGGCCTGTTGAGTGGGAGGAGTTTTCCACGACTTTTCTAGACAAGTAGTTTTAACTTTTCCCACCCAAGTTCAGAAAGTGGTACTCGTTCTCAGTTCCATCAGAAGTTTTCATCCCCATCTCTATCTTTAGCTAGAGTGAAAGTCCCTAGGTTCAGGTAAGATAGTCAGAATAAGGTGCCAGGATCTATGTCACAGGGTAGTGTGAACAGTGGTAGTACTAATCCACTCTGCGGGAAATATGGCAGGCATTATCAGGGTATGTGTAGAGATGGAATTGATGTGTGTTTTGGATGTGGCAAGCCAAGCCACAGAGGGTCAGTCTAACCGTCCTCCAGTTCTAGCTAGTTGCTTGACTCAGCAGGGTGACACTTCCAGTACAACTAGTAGAAAGCATCAGAACTGGTTGTATGCCCTTCAGGCTTGGTATGATCAGGAAAGTTCTCCTGATGTAGTTACAGGTATGTTGCAGGTCTTTCATCTTTATATTTATTCTTTATTAGACCTTCAAGCATCACTTTCCTTTGTAACCCCCTATATAATAGTCAATTTCAGTGTCGGTCCTGAATATTTAGCATAACCTTTCCCAGTGTCTACCCCAGTGGATAAATCTATTATAGCCAGATAGGTATAAAGAAATTTCCCAATTACATTATCTCAGAAAGTTACCTCAGTTGATCTTTTTGGAGTTAGAGATAAACGATTTAGATGTCATTCTCAGCATGGATTAGATCCACTCATGCTATGCCTCAGTTGATTGAAAAAATAGAGTCGTTCAGTTTTAGTTTCCCAATAAATCAGTCATTGAATAGAGGAGTAGCACTTCTGTGCTTAGGGGTCAGATTATTTCTTATTTTAAGGCAAGAAAAATGATATCGAAGAGGTGCATGTACCATCTTATGTGAGTCAAAAACTCTAGTTTTGAGACACCAAGTCTTGAGTCCATTTTAGTAGTAGGGGAATTTCTAGATGTGTTCTCTGAAGATCTTCCCAGAGTTTCTCCCGTAAGGGAAATTGACTTTGGAATAGATCTCATTCTTGATACCCAGCGTATCTCTATTCCACCATACAGAATGGCTCCAACTGAGCTTAAGGAGTTGAAAGAACAGTTGAAGGATCTCTTAGATAAGGGATTCATTATGCCAAGTATTTCCCCATGGGGTGCTCTAGTATTGATCGTGTGTAAGAAAGATGGTTCTCTCAGAATGTGCATCGATTACCATCAGTTGAACAAAGTCACAATTAAGAATATATATCCACTCTCTAGGATTGATGAATTATTTGACCAACTTCAGTGTGCCAGTTATTTCTCTAAGATAGACCTCAGATCCAGCTATCATTAGCTTAGAGTCAGAGAATATGACATTTTGAAGACAACATTCAAAACTCGGTATGGTCAATTTGAATTTCTAGTTATGTATTTTGGACTAATGAATGCCCCTGAAGCTTTCATGGACTTGATAAATAGATTGTTCAAGCATTACTTAGACATGTTCTTCATAGTCTTCATTGATGATAGTCTTGTCTATTCCCATAGTGAAAATGATCATGCTGACCATCTTAGAATTGTGTTGCAGACCTTTAGAGCTTATCAGTTGTTCGCCAAATTTAGTAAGTGTAAATTTTGGCTAAGATCAGTAGCCTTTCTTGGACATATTATTTTTGGTGATGGTATTCGAGTTAACCCTCAAAAGACTGAAGCACTGAGAAACTAGCCTAGACCCATTTCTCCATCAGATATCAGGAGTTTCTTGGGTTTGGCTGGCTATGACAAATGGTTTATTGAAGGGTTTTCTTCTATTGCATCTCCCATGTATTGATTGAGTCAGAAGAAAGTCAAATTGTAATGGTCAGATGCTTGCGAGAAGTGTTTTCAGGAGTTGAAGACTTGACTCACTTCAGCCCCAGTATTGACCTTGCCATATGGTTCAGATGGGTTTGTAGTTTACTATGATGCTTCCAGAGTTGGTCTTGGTTGTGTATTGATACAAAGAGGTAATGTCATAGCCTACGCCTCTAGATACCTTAAACCTCATAAAGTGAACTATCCTACCCATGATCTTGAGTTGGCAGCTGTTGTTTTTGCCTTGAAGATTTGGAGGCATTATCTTTATGGGGTTCATGTTGATGTGTTCATGGATCATAAAAGTTTGCAGTATGTGTTCTCGCAGAAATATTTGAATCTTCGAAATAAAAAATGGCCAGAGTTGTTAAAAGATTATTATATGAGTGTGTTTTATCATTCGGGTAAGGCCAATATAGTTGAAGATGCCCTTAGTAGATTATTTATAGGCAGTGTTGCTCATGTTGAAGAGGATAAGCAGAAGTTAGTTCAGGAGGTTCATTAGCTTCCTAAATTAGGTGTTCAGCTGGTTAACTCAGCTGAAGGTAGCGTATGGGTTCAGAATCTTCATTGGTTAATGAAGTAAAGGAAAAGCAAGATAGGGATCCCAGTCTGGTTATGTTAAAGGAATCAATCAGAGATCAGAAAGTAGATATTTTTTCCCAAGGGAGAGATGGTGTATTGCGTTTCCAGGGAAGGTTATGTATTCCTTGTATTGATGGTTTTAGGTAGAGAATTTTAGCTTAAGTGCATGGTGCTCAATAGTCTATTCAACCAGGGTCCACCAAGATGTACCGTGACTTATGGGAAATCTATTGGTGGAATGGTGTGAAGAAAGATACTGCAGAGTTTGTGGATAAGTGTTCAAATTATCAGCAGGTTAAAGTTGAGTACCAGAGGCCTAGTGATACATTGTTTTATGACAGGTTTGCCTCATACACGTCGTCAACATGATTTGATATGGGTCATTATGGATGGAATGACCAAATCAGCTCATTTCTTGCCATTTTATACTCGCTACTCAGCTGAGGATTATGCCAGGCTTTATATTAGGGAAATGGTTAAGTGGTATAGGATTTTGTTGTCTATCATATCGGATAAAGGTACTCAATTTACCTCTCACATTTGGAAGGCCTTTCAGAAGGGTCTTGGTACCCAAGTTCATCTCAGTAAAACTTTTCATCCTTAGACAGATGGTCAGGAAGAGAGGACCATTTAGACCTTAGAAGACATATTGACAGCATGTGTTATTGATTTTAAAGGTAGTTGGGATGACCGCTTATCTTTGATTGAGTTTGCTTTCAATAACAACTATCACTCTAGTATTCAGATGGCTTCGTTTAAGGCTCTCTATGGGAGGATATGTAGGTATCCTATTGGTTAGTTTAAGACCATTGAGGACACTTTGATAGGGCCAGATTCAGTGTTTAATGTGATGTAGAAAGTTCAGTTGATTAGGGAGAGGCTGAAGACAGCCCAAAGTCATCAAAAATCCTATGCAGATGTGAGGAGAAAAGATCTTGAGTTTGAGGTAGGTGATTTAGTTTTTCTGAATATCTCTCCCATAAAGGGAGCGAAGAGATTTGGCAAGAAGGGAAAGCTCAGTCCCTGATATGTTGGCTCTTATAGAATTTAATACCCCATACTTTTTCCTAGATCAGTTTATGTAAACTTTAAAAGGGTATAACTCTTGATATATGTAGAATTATCCATCTCTAGACCCACCATTGTGTAGATAATTGAATTAGCTTTCCAACAATACTAATTTCACCTTAATTCGATACTCCATTGAGAAGTTATGACGATTTTAGTGAAAATAGTAGGGCATTTCGACAGGTGCCGCGTCGCGGTGAAGGACGAAATCGCAATTGTCCAATTTCCAGTGGAGCACCACGATTACATTACATTATGGTGAAACTCCTATTCCCAATCGTCACTTTTCCAGTATGTCATCACGATTTGCCTATGTCGCACCAAAATTCCCAAATGGACTGGCACCGCATCGCGGAGGAGTGCAAAATGGCTCTCATCCTTATCCAGTGTCGCAACGAGATTACGCCGCATCTAGAGCCCAAATTAGTGCTCATTCTTTTTTCAGTATGTCACCGAGATAGTGGCGCATCGTAGTGGTGTGCCAAATCGGGGTTTTCCAGTTTCGAACTTATTTTTAAAAAGGGAAATTTAGTCATTCCCCAACCCTAAATTCATAAATAACACTAATTAATTCTATTCTAACCATTATATGCTTACTTTTCACCAACTTTCCCTCAAAGAAAATTCTAGAGCTCAAAACTTAATCCCCAAGAAATCCAAATTCCACCATTGTTTCTCCAAGGAAACTCTAAATTCAAGGTTCCCAATCCAAGATAACAAAGGTACTCAAAGTTCAAGTTTCTTCATCTAATCATCAATTAAGGTATGTGGGGTTTTCAACAGGAATAATCCTTTCATCCTTGTACCCAAAATTAGTTTTTAAAGATAATTTTACATGAGTTTTGAATTAGGATTCATGCCTAATAATGTTATTTGCAAGATTATGATATCTTGAGAGATTTAGATGTTGAATTACATGTCTACTTTCGTATTTTCATGCGTATTGACAAAATTTCCAGATTTAGAATTGAATTATCGATAGTTTCATTATCAAGCATGAACTTTAAGATGATTTGACATGAATTTGATGTATGGATTATTAGCCCTAGTTTGAAGGTTGTTATTTCAAGAAGATTATACTTTTAATCATCTCATGACTTGTTATATTCAGATTTTGAATAAAGATTTGATCTTTTGATCTCAGCTTAGATATGAAATCCACTTTATAGATTTAGCAACAGTTTATAGTAAACTGATTTATAAGAGGTTTTCATTGTAAACCCTTTATTATTTTTTTAAAAAGTGGATTTCCAACAAAATAAGCATTCAAATTAAAGGGAGTAGTATTTAGCACCGAGTAGGGTATGTTAACATGCCCTAGAATTACGAGCCAATGTAGGTTCAGAATATTAGATTATTCCCATTTCTATATGGATGACAGATACAGATGTGATCACTTAGATTAGGTTATACTCCTTGGCAAGAGTATGACACCTCTCCCCAACGTGAGGTTTTCCCATAAGGAAACTAGACGATGGACACTATGATAGCTCACATAGAGTATGTCAGTTAGAAAAATCTCCCTACAGCCTATAGAAAAGAATAATAGAAAAGATTTTAGAACTAAGTGTAAAGACTCACAACTTTATTCAGATGTTGCTTTATAAAAGTCATTAGCTATAGATTTCAATTTTAAGATTTTAGATATAAAAGTGAGTATTTTCTACATTTAAACCGCATGATTATCAGACAGAACACTATTCCAACTTTTAGAAACTGATTGCTATGACTCACTAGATTTATACAGTATGTTTTCTACTCATTATCATAATTATCAGTTTTCCATTATTCAAGATTATGTGAGTCATCTACATTTAGCATGCATTATGTTACAAATTATGATGATCTTGAGATATTGTTTTACTTATGCATTCACCCCATTACTCAGTACAATCTAGAAGTATTGATCCACATATACATCTATGTGCTACATTATCTCATAATGTAGGTTCAGGTGCATAGTTTCAGTAGCGTGAGTGATTTCGATCATCTCCATCTATATCCCGATAGTTGTGAGTTCTCATAATTTAGTGACCAGTCATTCAGATTCTCTAGTTTATTACAATAGTTGATTTAGTATTTTTCAGTCAGTTTGAGTCATTTAGGGACTTGTCCCACTGACTCTCTAGTTATTTGTAGTAGAGGCTTGTCAGACTGCTAGTTATGATTCAAATTCTTAGTATTGATTATTCAGACTCTTGAGTCTATCATTTTCAGACTTATATTTAGATTATTTTCATTTGGCTCAGATAGAATTCCGTATTTATTTTGATTTTTATATCTATATCTTCTTATTATGAGACTCTGACTTAGTAGAAGGCAGACAGGGTTATCTTAAGGCTACTCATAGTCTTGAGCACCGTGTGAAGTATCGAAACCCCTTTTCGGGGCATTACAAACTTTTTATCAGAGCCTAAGGTTTGTAAGAGTCCTAGAGAGTAAGATAAGACGCATTACGCAAAGTCTTGATCATGGGTCTGAAGTGCGCCACATTTATGAGCAAGAGGCTACAATACGTTTTTAGAAAATCATCTCTCTCTTTCATGATCTATTATGCTTACAGTATCTCCATCTGCTTTTAACTCATGCTCTTACATGATAGCTGAATATGCCTCCCCATCGAGCTAACGCCCGCAGAAATGATAACCAGCCACCCTAGCCTGCTGATCCTCTAAATGAGAATGTATCCCCTGCTGAATTTTGGGCTACTTTTTAGGCGTTGGCCCAAGCTGTGACTGCCAATATTCAGGGCAACCATTAGGCTGCAGTCTCACTTCAGCAGAATGGTGATTTAGAAGTAGCCAGAATTTGATACTTCATGAGAATAAATCCTCCTGAGTTCTTTGGGTCAAAAGTAGGTGAGGACCTACAACTTTACTTAGAGGAGATAACAAAGATCACCCAAATTATGTATGTTACTGAGGAAGAAAGTGTAGAGTTAGCATCCTATAGGCTGAAGGATGTAGTGTATGGTTTGGTGGTTATGTGAAAAAATGGTAGAGGTGAGAATGTAGCTCCTATGAGTTAGCAGGTGTTTCAGGATGCGTTTCTAGATAGGTTCTTTCCACATGAAATAAGAGAAGCTAAGGTAGAGGAGTTTGTGAACCTAAGGTAGGGCTCGATGATAGAGAAGGAGTACTGTCTTAAGTTTGATCAGTTGTCTAAGTATGCCCCAGATACGATGGCTGACCCTAGGACAAGTATGAGTAAGTTTCACTACAAGAAAATTGTGAATTACATGAGGATTTTACATGGAATTTTTTTTTGCAGGAATTTCTATGAATTTACACGCAGAAATTTAAAATTCCTAAGTTCTATATATTTTACCTGGGAAAAATATTTTTGTAGGAAAATTCGCAAGTATATTTGGCACCATTTTATGCAAAAAGATATTACTTGGGGATTTTTTTAGGATAAATAATCCGCATGTAATATTTTCATAGGTAAATCCACAAGTAAATTGACAAAAGCAAATTTCTTTGTTGTGTTGCATCAAAATCCCCAAGTTAAACTACCTACGAACTTAGTTGGGGATATTTACATGCATATTTTTTTATTTAGAAAATTACCTGGGATTCTAATTTTGCAAATTTAGCTGGAAATTTATTTCATGGGAATTTACCTGAGAAGTTACACTATCTGGGGAATTACATAGGAATTTTTTTATTGTAGATTTAGTTGGGAATTTATTTCAGGAAAATTTATGTAGGATTTTATAGCGGAGAATTACATGTGAATTTTATTTTGAAGCATTCTTTTAATTAAATATAATTAAGTAACTTAATCTTCTATTAATTGTTTGAATTAGTGAAATAATTTTACTAATAATAATTTTATAGTGTTAATTATTATTTATAGCAATTAAAGTATAAAAAACTTGTTGTATTTTTTAAGCTGTTGATATAAATGTCTCATTATTAATTTTTTTTATTTAAAATATTTAATTCCAAACATGTTCACTATCATAAAATTGAAGAACTGAAAGTAATTTTACACACTTGGTCATATTTGAAGAAAAATAAATTTAAAATTTTGAATCCATACTTGACAACTTATTCAGTATATTTTAAGTAGATAAAATATTTATTTATGTTATTCTTAATTAAAGTGAAGTTTAAGTGTCTCCTTCAATAATTAGATCTATATTAAGTGAAAATTATATTTTTAAAAATTAAGTCCTAATTATGTATTATTTTATTTTACATATATTAAGAGCTATGCAATTCACCAACAAGAATTATGGTGTAGTGATAATTACTTCTTCTTCCTTAATTATTCAAATTTAGTCAGACTTCTGTATAAATATCGAATACTGAATGAAAAATAAAAAAAAAGCTATGTAATTCAATTATTTTACTTTACACAAAGTTTAGTTAATTTTGTTTGACTATTATAATGAGACTCAAGTATCGGGAAACATTCCCTTGATTAATTGTTGAGGTAAATTAGCCCGTTTGGCCATCATAACTTTTTCTTCTTCTCTTTTTCCAGATTTTTTTTTGTTTTATTTGAATTACAACTTTACGTTGGTGTTCGGTCATAAAACTTGTAAATGATGGGTGGAATTACTTAACTTAGAGAATAGAATAGGGAAATTTAATTATACAACTATATTATATATGATCTAAAGTGATAGCAAAAAAATTACGATGATATTAAAGAGTAAGGAAAAAAAAATCTATAACTTGAAGTTGTATTTGTAAAAGTGAATTAAGTAAAACTTGTTTTCATTTTCTTCACTATCACTTCTCTCACAAAAATTCAAACAATTTCAATTTATATTCATGACTAAACACAACTCAACTCAACTTCAATTCAATTCCAACCAACTCCAAAATGTTTTGATTTTCAAAGCCAAATGCCTACTAAATTTTATGTTTGTGGATAGAGTTGGTGAAATAATATTTTAAAATGCTATAATTTGTTCTTGTTTATTATTCACTTGAATAAATTTGAAGAAAACTTCAATTATAAATTCTAGAATTCAAATTTAATATTTCATTAAATAAACAAAGAAAGAGAAAAATAATTGCTCCTCTATATAGTTAATATATTAGAGGAAAAATGAGGGAGGAAGCAATTTAGTTAACCATGTACCACATCGAATAAAGATACCATGCATTTGACATTTATAAGCCTTCCTCCTACAACACTTGGCAAAATCAGTATCTCTTAGCTAAGACTTAAATTAGGCAATTAAATTCAAGACTAGTTTGGTAGCTTAATGTTATACAGTGATGGGGTTGGGTTGTATCTGTTGGGGGAGAGAGGGGTAGGAAGGTGCTTGAAGTATTATATTATATATAGGGCTGTGGTGCTTATGATAAATATTAATGAAAAAATAGAAAGTACTATCTGTAAATGTAAAGAAAAGAAAATTTTCAAGAAAAAATATTACATGCCGGGGTTGGGTTGTATCTGTTGGGGGAGAGAGGGGTAGGAAGGTGCTTGAAGTATTATATTATATATAGGGCTGTGGTGCTTATGATAAATATTAATGAAAAAATAGAAAGTACTATCTGTAAATGTAAAGAAAAGAAAATTTTCAAGAAAAAATATTACATGCCTAATTATTCGTAGAAAAAGTCATAAGAACTTTATTTTATTTTACAATTTTTTATCAAAAATTTATTGTGATATTTTTGTATTTCTTGCGAAAATATTTGTAGGTAATGTATCTGTGGAATTTAAATTCCCAAGTAATCTATTTGGGGATTTTAAAATTCGCAGGTAATAATTACCTACGAAGGTATTTCCATCGGATTTACTTTGGCAGAAAAATCGGCAGGAAACTCAATTACCTGCGATTTTTTCTCTAAAAGTCCCATGAAAATCTCCATGTAACCCGTACTTTTCTAGTAGTGTTTGTTACTGGAGTATCTGGTCTGGTAGTCAAGGAGTGTAGGACTGCCATGCTTATTGGGGATATGGATCTTTCTATGTTGATGATTCATGCCTAGAAGATTAAGGCAGAAAAGTTAAAGAGAAGAGAGAGGGGAAATAAGAAGGCTAGAACCAGGTAGTTTGAGTATGGCTAGACAAAGTTTGAAGGGTGAAACCATTCTCAATTTCAGAATCGTTCATCTATACCAGCTCCATCTTTAGCTAGCGCTCCCACTCCTAGGGCTATACAGGAGCAGTGGGGTAAGACTTTATGTTCAGGTCTCATAATAGTGTGAGTAGAAGGCCTAGTTATCTTCCATGTGCTAAGTATGGTAAGAGTCATCTTGGTGAGTGCTTGTTGGGATAGAAAAGTTGTTATGGTTATGGTAAGTTGGGTCACGGAATCAAAGAGTGTCCCCATGCTAAGCAGGGAAATAGGGATTTTCGTCCCCAGACTCAGGCTACTAGTGTAATAACTCCTCTAGGTCCCCCAATTCCTCCTAGGGCACATTATCCAGTATCGATGGCAGTCAGCACCAGAATAGTTTTTATGCTTTACCATCCTATCAGGAGTAGGAGGATTCTCCAGATGTTGTTACTGGTATGCTTCGTATCTTTCATCTTGATATTTATGTGTTGTTAGACCCTGGGTCGAGTTTCTCTTATGTGACCCCACTAGTTTCAGTAAATTTTGAAATAGGTCCTAAAAGGATCCCTGAGCCCTTCTTAGTTTCTACCCTAGTGGGTAAGTTAGTTGTTGCCAAATAGATCTATAGAAAGTGTTATACTACTTTCCTTCATAAGATCATGTTAGTAGATTTAATAGAGTTATATATGGTTGACTTTGACCTTATTCTTGGTATGGATTGGTTCTATTTTTTTTATGCATCTATAGATTGTCACACCCGAGTGGTGAAGGTTCAGTTTGCAGATGAGCCAGTCTTTGAGTGGGAAGGTAATTCAGTGTCTTCCAAGAGTCATTTCATATCCTATCTTAAGGGAAGGAATTTGATCTCAAAAGGGTGTATCTATCATCTAGTTCGAGTCAAAGACACTAAGTCTGAGACTCCAATAGTTCAGTTAGTCCGAGTAGTTAATGAGTTTCCAGGTATTTTTCCTAAAGATTTGCCAAGGGTAGCTCCTCATAGGGAAATAGAATTCGGTATTAACCTTCTTCTTGATACTCAGCCCATCTACGTTCCTCTATATTATATGGCTCCGCCAAGCTTAAGGAGTTAAAAGAGCAGCTTAAAGACCTCTTCGATAAGGGTTTCATAAGTCCTAGTGTCTCTCTATGGGCGTTCCCGTCCTATTCGTATGAAAGAAATATGGTTCTTTGCAAATGTGCATTGACTATCGTCAGCTGAATAAAGTCATAGTCAAAAACAATATCCTCTTCCAAGGATTTATGACTTATTCGACCAACTCCAAGGTACAAGTTACTTCTCCAAGATAGACCTTAGATCCGGCTATCATCAGCTCTGAGTAAGGTAATGCGATATTCTAAAAATGACTTTCAGAACTCGGTATGGTCACTTTGAGTTTCTAGTCATGTCATTTAGTCTTACAAATGCCTTAGCAACCTTCATGGACTTGATGAACCGAGTGTTCAAATAGTATTTGGACATGTTTGTCATAGTCTTTATCGATGATATTTTTGTCTATTCTCGTAGTGAGGATGATCATACAGACCACCTTAGAATTGTGTTGCAAACACTTAGGGATCACTAGTTGTTTTCCAAAATGTGAATTTTGGCTAAAATTAATAGATTTCTTCGGTCATATTATTTCTGGTGATGGTATTAGAGTTGATCTCCAACTCTAAAATGGCCTAGACCTATTTCTCCATCAGACATTAGAAGTTTCTTAGGTTTAGCTGGCTATTACAGGAATTTTGTTGAGGGTTTTTCATCTATTACAACCCTTATATCTAGATTAACTCAGAAGAAAGTTAAGCTTCAGGGGTCAGATTCCTTTAAGAAGAGTTTTTAGGAGTTGACTACTCGACTCACTTCAGCACCAGTTTTAGTACTACCTAATGGTACAAATAGGTTCATTGTCTATTATGATGCCTCTAAAGTCAGTCTGGGTTGTGTTTTGATGAAGAGAGGTAAGGTTATAGCCTATACCTCTAGACAACTTAAACCTCACAAAAAGAACTACCCTACCCATTACCTTTAACTAGTGTTGTTGTGTTTGCATTGAAAATATTGAGGCACTATCTTTATGGGGTGCATGTTTATGTGTTCACGGATCACAAAAACTTGTAATATGTGTTTACTTAGAGGGAGTTAAATAGTCATCAGAGAAGGTGGTTAGAATTGTTGATGGATTATGATATGAGTGTTTTGTACCATACAGGCAAGGCCAATGTAGTGGTAGACGCCCTTAGTAGATTATTTATAGGCAGTGTTGCTCATGTGGAGAATGATAAGAGAGAGTTTGTTCGGGAATTTCACCAGTTAACTAGACTGGGTATGAGGTTGGTTGACTTAGCTGAAGGAAGTGTTTGGGTTTAGAGTAGTTCAGAATCTTCTCTAGTTTCTAAAGTGAAAGAAAAGCAGGACAAGGATTCTAGTTTGGTCAAATTGAAGGGTTCAGTTAAAGACCAAAAGGTAGAGGTTTTCTCCAAAGGGGGAGATGGTGTGCTAAGATACCAAAGTAGGTTGTATGTGCCATGTGTTGATGATTTGAGGTAGTGGATTATGGCAGAAACGCATGGTGTGTTATTACATTCATCCGGAATAATCAAGATGTACCGCGATCTGTGGGAAGTCTATTGGTGGAGTGGTATGAAGAAGATATAGCAGAATTTATAGCCAAATATGCAACGTGTCAACAGGTTAAGGTAGAGCACCAAAGACCTGGTGGCACTTTACAGGAGTTTGGTATTCCCACTTGGAATTAGAAAGAGTTAAATATGGACTTTGTGACTGTATTATCCTATTTATGTCGTCAACATGATTCGATATGGGTTATTGTAGACAGATTGACCAAATCATCTCATTTCTTGCCAGTTCACATGTCCTACACAACTGAAGATTATGCTATGCTGTATATCAGAGAGTTGGTTAGATTGCACGAAGTTCCATTTTCCATCATTTTAGATAGGGTTACTTAGTTTACCTCTCAATTTTGGAAAGCCTTTTAGAAGGATCTTGGTACCCAAGTTCATCTCAGTTTATATTTTCATCTGCAGACAGATAGTCAGGAAGATAGGACCATTCAAACCTTAGAGGATATGTTTAGGGAATGTGTTCTTGATTTCAAAGGCTGTTGGGATGACTACTTGTCGTTGATCGAGTTTGCCTACAATAACAGTTACCATTCTAATATTCAGATAGCCCTATTTGAAGCTCTTTATGGGCGAAGGTGTAGATCGCCAATCCGATGGCTCAAAGTGGGTGAGGTCATTTTATTGGGCCAGATATGGTGTTTGAATCCACGGAGAAAGTTCAGTTGATTTGAGAGAGATTGAAAGAGCTCAGATTCATCAAAAATCTTATACAGACGTAAGAAGGAGAGATCTTGACTTTGAAGTAGATGATCTTGTTTACTTGAAGATTTCACCTATGAAGGAGGTGAAGAGATTTGGCAAGAAGGAGAAGCTTAGTCCTCGGTGTGTAGGCCCCTATAGGATTTTGAGTCGTGTTGGAAAAGTAGCGTATGAGCTTGAGCTACCCACAGACTTGTCATTAATTCATCCAGTGTTCCATGTGTCCCTATTGAAGAGGTGCATGGACAATTTAGTTGTTGTAGTCCCTCAAGAAAGCACAGATATTCAGAATAGCCTTTCATACGGAGAAGTTGTAGTAGAGATTCTTGATCATCAGATCCGTATACTAAGGAACAAAGAAGTTTCCTTGGTCAAAGTTCTATGGAGAAATCATTTCATTGAGGGTGCTACTTGGGAAACAGAAGCAGACATGCGTACCAAGTATCCTTAACTTTTCTCCACAAATTCAGATTCAGCTGAAGGTAATAGTCCTCCTTAATTTTGTTCTTTTCCAGTGTCTCAGATTAGGCTATATAATTATCTTCATGTAAATTCATGCACTCACAGATTAGTTCAGTCGCTCAGTATGTTTTAGATTCTGTCATGCAGTTTGTTTCAATTGTGCATGCTAGTATATAGCCTCAATTCCTCAATATCTTTACCTTAATTAGCCTTATTCAAGGATGAATGTTACCAAGGGGGAGATATTGTAATACCCCGTACTTTTTCCTAGCTCAGTTTAGCCTCTAGTGTGTCAAGGGTTAACTTTAAAAAGGTATAACTCTTGATACATATAGAATTTTCCATCTCTAGACCCACCATTGTGTAGATAATTGAATTAGTTTTCTAACGATACCAATTTTACCTTAATCCAATACTCAGTTGAGATGTTATGGCAGTTTTAGTGAAAACAGTAGGGTATTTCGACAGGCACCGCGTCGCGGTAAAGGAAAAAATCGCAATTGTCCGATTTCCAGTGGACCACCACGATTATATCACGTTGCGATGAAACTCCATTTCCCATTCGTCCCTTTTCAAGTAGCTTATCGCAATTTGCCTATGTCACGCTAAAATTCCCAAATGAACTGGCACCGCGATGCGGAGGAGTGCAAAATGGCACTCGTCCTTTCTTCCAGTGGCGCAATGTGACTATGACACATCATGCCAAAGCCCAAATTGACGCTCATCCTTTTTTCAATAAGCCGTCATGATAGTGGTGCATCACGGTGGTGTGCCAAATCGAGATTTTCCAATTACGAACTTATTTTTAAAAAGGGCAATTTAGTCATTTCCCCAGCTCCCAATTCGTCAATAACACTGAATTAATCCTATTCTAACCAATATATGCTACTTTTCACCAACTTTCCCACAAAGAAAACCCTAGAACTCTTAACTTAATTCCCAAGAAATCCAAATTTCACCATTCTTTCTCCAAGGAAACTCAAAATTCAAGGTTTCCAATCCAAGATAATAAAGAATCAATCTTCAAAAGAACAAATAGGAACTCAAAGTTCAAGTTTCTTCATCTAATCATCAATTAAGGTATGTGGGATTTTCAACAAGGATAATCCTTTCATCCTTGTGCCTAAAATTAGTTTTTGAAGATAATTTTACATGAGTTTACATGAGTTTTGAATTAGGGTTCATACCCAATATTGTTATTTGCCAGATTATGAGATTTTGATAGATTTAGATGTTGAATTGTATGTCCACTTTCGAATTTTCATGTGTATTTCAGAAATTTCCAGATTTAGAATTGAATTATCAATATTCTCATTATCAAGCATGAACTTTATGATAATTTGACATGAATTTGATGCATGGATTATTAGCCCTAGTTTGAAGGCTGTTATTTCAAGAAGATTATGCTTTTAAGCGTCCCATGACTTGTTATATTAAGATTTTGAACAAAGATTTGATCTTTTGATCTCAACTTAGATATGGAATCTACTTTACAGATTTAGCTACAGTTTACAATAAATAGATTTACAAGAGATTTTCATTGTAAATCCTTATATTAGTTTTTAAAAAGTGGATTTCCAACAGAATGAGCATACAGATTAAAGGGAGTAGCATTTAGCATCGAGTTGGGTATGTTCACATGCCCCAGAACTACGACCCAACATAGGTTCAGATTATCATATTATTCCTATTTCTATATGGATGATAGATACAAATGTGATCACTTATATTAGGTTATACTCCTTGGCAAGAGAATGACACCACTCCCCAATGTGATGTTTTCTCATAGGAGAACTAGACGTTAGACACTTTGATAGCTCACATAGTGTATGTCATTTAGAAGAACCTCCCTACAGCCTGCAGAAAAGAATAACATAAAAGCTTTTAGAACTAAGTGTAAAGGCTCACAACTTTATTTAGATATTGCTTTATAAAACAATAATAACTATAGATTTTAATTTTCAGATTTCAGATATAAAAGTGAGTCCTTTCTACACTTAGACAACATTCAGACAGAATACTAGTACAACTTTTAGAAACTAAATGCTATGACTCACTAGATTTATACAGTATGTTTTCTGCTCATTAGTAAGATTCTCATCTTTTGGTTATTAAAGCTTATGTGAGTCATCTATACTTAGCATGGATTATGTTACAAATTATGATAATCTTGAGATATTATTTTACTTATGCATTCACCCTCATTACTCAGTACAATCTAAAAGTACTGATCCACATATACGTCTATGTGCTACATTGTCTCATAATGTAGGTTCAGGTGCCCAGTTTCAGCAGTGTGAGTGATTTTGAGCATCTCCATCTACATCCCGATAGTTGGTGAGTCCTTATAGTTTGGGGAACCAGTCATTTAGATTCTCTAGTTTATTACATCAGTTGATTCAGTATTTTTTAGTCAGTTTGAGTCAGCTGGGGACTTGTCCCAGTGGTTCTCTAGTTATTAGTAGTAGAGGCTTTTCAGACTGCTAGTTATGATTCAGATTCTTAGTATTGATTGTTCAGACTCTTGAGTTTATAATTTTTGGACTTATATTCAGATTATTTCAGTTTACATTGGATAGAATTTTGCATTTAGTTTGATTTTTATAACTATATCTCCTTATTATGTGATTGTGACTTAGTAGAAGGCAGACAAGGTTAACTTAAGGCTACTCATAGTCCTGAGCACCGTGTGATATCTCGAGATCCATTTTTGGGGTGTTACATAGAATCTTGAACCATTTTGGGAAGGTGTCTTATGAGTTAGAGTTGCCTACAGATTTGGCATCAGTGCATCCAGTATTTTAATTTCTTTGTTAAAGAAGTGTATTGGTGATTTAGTTGTAGTTGTTCCTTCAGAAGATATAGATGGTAAGTATAGCCTTTCCTACGAAGAAGTTCAGTCGAGATCCTTGATCTTCAGATTTGTAGACTAAGGAACAAAGAAGTTTCCTTGGTTAAAGTTCTATAGCAGAATCAGTTCGTTGAGAGAGATACTTGGGAAGTGGAAGAAGATATGCGTACCAAGTACCCTCATCTTTTCTTCACAAACTCAGACTCATCTTGAGGTAACAGTTTTCCCTAGATTAATTCTCTTTCGTTCTTAGTTCCAGCTATATATATATAAACATCATCTTCTTATTGCATGCATTCACAAAATTAGTCCAGTTCATGTATCATATTTTAGAATCAGTTACGTAATCACGTTCCTATTAATGCATATTTAGTATGTGATCTCAGTTGCCTTAGTTCCATGCTCTTAATATAATCGGTCTCATTCGAGGACGAATGTTCCTAAGGAGGAGATATTGTAATACCCCATACTAATCTTATCTTGGTTCAGCTTTCAGTTGCATGCATAAAGGGATTAAGGCCTAAAATTTTGCACTAATTGTTGGGGACTTAGTCATTTTTAAGGCCTCTAACTTTAAGTATTTTTATTTTGGTCTTCACGACCCCGAGCTATTGGTTTTTGAGTTGATTCATGTTCAGGGATGTAAGAAGTATGTCTTAGAGAAGTTTTGGATTTTTCAAACGAGGTTTGGGATATGCTTGGATCATGAAACCAGTGGGTCATTGCGATAAGCCTGCATCACAACACTATTCCTATTCTTATGTAGACCGTGTTGCAGTGAGGGAAATGAACGATCGTAAGTGGTAAGCCTGTCGCATCCAGTTTTGAATTTAAATAACTGAGGGGCAATTAGGTTTTTTCCCCCTTAACCCAATCATTCATATCACGACTTAGGGCATCAATTAGGGTATTATTTACCCTTCTTCTCCAACTTTTCTCTCAAGAAAATCCTCTCCCCCCCTAAGAATAAGAATTCAATTCCTTTCTCCCCAAGAAATTAATAATTCAAGTCCCCAAGTTTAATAACCTTAAAAAAGCATCAAGAATAGTGTTTTCCTTTCAAGTTAAGAAGCATAAGGTATGTGGGGTGTTCATTCATGGTTCTCTTTCGTACATGGAGCCCAAAAACCCTCTTTTTAATTAAAGAATGGGTTTTTCAATTATTATGGTATTTTATATTGCTTAAGATGGGTTTAATTCATGTTTTCATGGTGATTTTAAATTCAATTCAGCCCATGTATGATCCCATGTAAGTTTTGATTTCCTCATGCTTTGAATTTCTGTTTCCCATGTCCTATTTCAAGTGAATTCCATGCTAAACCCCCATATTATGAATTTTAGTCATACCATTATGTTATTTCCGATATTTAAAGCTTTCCCATGTTTAAATTCATGATCCCCACATGTTTGATGGAATGTCTATATGCTTGTGGGTTTTGAACCACGATTCTTTACTACAATTTTTAAGCTTGTTACTGTATTAGTTATCATTCAGTGTTGGTGGGTTATGAATACCCGATACCAAAGATTTTTTACACAAATTTAGATTATTTCAATAATGATTCAGTTAAACCATAAATTCTATTACTTATTCAACTGATGTAATCATGATGAGCACTAGAAGTTATGAAATCATGTTCAGTCAAGCTTAGTTCAGTTCAGTTCCAGTGTAGTGCAGTTGGGATAGTATTTAGCACCGAGAGAACTTAAGGATGAGGGATCACCTAACATTAGAGGGTGTGATCCTTAATAACAATCCCCGAGTTACAAAACTACGTAGCTAGTATAGGTTAGAGATGTCTACCTGCCAGTTGAGGGTTGACAAGGTGTTTACTTGCCAGTTGTGGGTAGTACTAGTACTTCAAGACACCAATTTAGTGGATACACATAGCCAGTGTTAGTTCCCATGGAACGGTACTGACACTCTTCTAACTGGGGTTAAAGGTTGGACCCTGATTAGCTCAAATTGGGGCATGCCAATAAGATAATACCTCCTACAGTCTTAGTGCAGTATTTAGTATATTTTTAGTTCATGTTTTCACTGACCAAGTGTATAGATTATTAGTTATTCAGTTATACAGATTACAATCTTTCAGTTTCCAGATTATTTCAAAAACATGTTTATACTTGGTCTTGCCATCACAATTATTACTTGTTTATGCGTTCATGCACAATTACCCATGTATTTCAGCCAGTCCTCATCTCATATACTAGTATATTCAAAGTAATGACTGGAAACTCTTCTTTGTGCTATGATGTCGTATATTATAGGTTTGGATGCTCAGTTTCTCGATTGTTGTTAGACAACCGACGTTACTCAGCAGCCGTATTGGTGAGTCTTCATCCATCGAGGATATATTATCTCTCATTCAGTACTTTAGTAGGTCATTATGTTCAGTTAGTCAGAGTTACTTGAGGTCCTGTCCCATCAACTCCTTAGTCACTTAGAGGCTTTCAGATAATTAGACAGTCAGTTAGATGATTATTCAGTTTATCAGTCCTTTCAGTTGTTTTAAATTGATAGTTAGCTTTTAATATTTCACCAAATGCTTTAGATTTGTGATTAAATCATATTTTCAGTATTCAAATTTGCATTACTTCAGTAGTTTATCTTCCACACATATTTATCTTTCAAGTAATAACTTCCGCACATGTGAATATTATTTTATTTAGTGCTCACAGAAGGTACCAGCTCATGGGTTATCTTGTGATCACTTGTGATCGTAAGCACCATTATCGCGACTGGGAGGTAGGCATTGATTCGTAATAGACCCTAAGAAAATATGATTCTTTGGGTGATTATTGATTGACTTACCAATTCTTTACCCTTTATTCTGGTAAGGGTGGACTATAATGCAACTAAGTTGGCTAAGATCTATGTGAAAGAGATTGCTAGACTTCATGAGAAGCTGTTTTTCATAGTTTCGAATAGAGATATGCAATTTACCACTAATTTTTGGGAGAAATTCAAATGGAATTAAGTACTAAGTTGGACCTAAGTATAATGTTTCACTAGAAGACTAAGGAAGTTAGAATGGACAACCTAGATTTTTTAGGATAGGTTTCAAGCTTGTGGAATGGACTTTGGTGGTCAGTGAGACCAATATTTTCTTTTGTTTGAATTTACATACAATAATATCTACTACTCCTGTATTGACATGGATTTTTTTAAGCATTGTAAAGGAGGATATGTATATCAGAAATTGGTTGGTTTGATGCTTTTGAGGTAGGAGATTGGGGCACCAATATATTAAAAGAGTTAATGGAAAAAGTAAGGTTTATCAAGGGTGTAATGCGGTTTAGAAAGAAGGAAAAGCTGAGTCTAAGGTACATAGAAACCTTTAAGGTTTTGAATAGAGTAGGTCTAGTGGCCTATAGGTTAGCTCTACCTCCTAGATTTTCAATAGTTCATCAGTATTCCATGTTTCAATACTTATAAAGTACCATTGAGATATTGTAACACCCCGATTTGCTGAACCAGAATGCTATACGGTGCTCATGACCCAGAAGGACCACAAGCTAACCCATGACTGATATTTGTACCTGTATACTGCATAAAATACTAAATAATGCAGAACCATGCACTGAAAGGCCATAAGGTTCAATACTGAACATAATATGTATGAGATAACATTTGTGGGGTACTACAATACCCAAAACAAAACTGTAAATACTGAAGTCTGAAATATAATTGTCTCCATTTAGTCTGAAAGCCTCTACTATATGAATAATCTGAATAAGGAGTTGATGGTACGTGTCCCCAACTAACTCCAACTAATAAATAATCAATGAAATAGTGGAGAAATAATCATGTCCTCAAAGGATGAGGACTCACTTCTATTCTGACTGCTGAGACTGGAATCTACTGCTGATCTGGAACTCGTGTCTCTGAACCTATGGTGTAACATAAAAAGAAAGCACTATAGCGCAAATGCATTAGTACAATGGAATGTACTGAGTATACATGTCAGGTAGTCTAATGCAAGGGTTAACATGCATGAATAATGCTAGCTGACTATCTAACATGAATGCAAAAATGTATACATAAATACGTAACTGTAACTGACACTATGATACCGTGATTACTAAATCTGAATACTGATGACATGACATACTAATAACTGATATAACTGATAGCATAAATAGTTGTATCTGAATGTAACTGATAACATGGATGACTATATCTGAAAGTCCTGAATCTGATGGAACTATCTAAGTTCCTTACTCTATCTGAGTCGACTGTATTTGACAGTCTTGAATTTGAAGAACTATCTGATTCTTTTACTGAGATTGGTACTGAAAATGTAGGAGGTAGTATTTAAACAACATGCCCCTGATATCCCATTATGGTTGAGTTAGGGTCCAATCTGTAACCCCAACTGAAAGGGTGTCAATACCGCACCACTGGTAAGGACAAGCTGTGGGAGACCCTTATCTGATAGTGTCCCCAAAAGAGAATGGTGGGGCCCTTATCTTACAGTACTTATCCAGTTCATCAACCCTCATTGGACTGTGTTGATGTCTCAACCTATGCCGGCTACAAAGTTCTGGAATCCAAGGATGACTTCTAAGGATCACACCCTCATCTGATAGTGTGTGTCCCCATCCTTGGGTTCACTCGGTGGTAATTCCTACTCCCATCTGAATGGATACTGAACATGATTTACTAAAATAAACATGAGCTGAGTTACTAAGTTTCGTTGGCTGACAGAATACTACTGATATCTGACAACTGATTGAGTCATGAGATCATGGAGATTTTTTTGGAGTCATAAGACTATCCGAAGTCTAAGGATTCATAGCTTGACAGAGAGTATCGTAAAAACATAACATGGCTCTAGGTACACAACTAATTTTTTGGGTACAAGTACCCCCAGGACTCGATGGAAGAAAACTGACAAAACATGACTTACTTGAAAACATAATAATCATCATAATACATTTACTGAAGCATTTCATCAAACATGTGATAGGCATAATCTTGTACGTACATGGGAATTTCATGATATCATGCTAATTAGACACTTTATCTTCATCTAGGCATTCAACCAAACACATAGTAGGCATAAAATATGTAAACAACATCATACAACAATTAACTATCGTGATTCAATTCCAATTTAATCATTCCAGGGTTTAGTCCTAAGGTTTCATAAATCTATACCGATACAAATCAACCCATATGGAATTTAACACTCATTCATGGAATATAATTCAATTCCTCATTATTAACATGAACAAAAGCATCCCAATCATGAAATTTATAAGAAAATTCATAACTTGAATTTAGAAAAGGGATTCTTAGTCTTCATGGACGAAAGGAGTCCATGAATGAACACTATGCATACCTTAGTTCATGATTTCGTGAAGATTGATGGTGAAACCTTCTTGAATTTTAATCCCCAATAGAAACCCTAGCTTGTTCTTGAGAGAAACATGAGAGAAAATAGTATATTTTGGTAGAAGAACAGCTAAATCACGTGTTATTGGGTTTAAATAGAGGTAGTAAATTGACCCTTTTAACCTTGGACGCGTCATTTAATTTCAGTAAAATTTTCCCAAACAGGGCCCCTGGCGCGATGCGGAATTATTGAACCGTATCACTAGAAATTGATAATTGGGAAATTGAGGGATGGCGCGACGCAGAGCTATCGCGTTGTCCCTTCCTTCATGACCTGGAACTTTGGCACGACAGGAGGGAAATCGCGCTGAGACACTGGAAAAATGAAAATTCTGAATTTGAGTGTTGGCACGACTCACTATAATCACGGAAACCTACTGGAAATTGCCAAATATCATTTCCTCTTGTGGTGCGGCGCGTCATTGACTAATATGGCGCTGTGTTACGACGGGAACTTGAAATAGTCATAACTTCTTACCCAGTTATCGGATTCAAGAAAATCATATATCGATGGAAAACTTATAGAATTTTCCACATCACAAAAAGTGAAAATCTTGAAAATTCCTCATGGAAGAATTACCATTCACTTTAGAAGATAATACTAGGCATTCTTGTGACGAAATTTGCTAGAAATCTTTGAGGTATTACAATATCTCCCCCTTGAGAACATTCATCCTCGAATAAGACTGACTGAGAGAGGAAATAATAATCTGAACATGAACTGAACATGAAAAACCGGAACACTATCTCATGACTGACAAACTGAACATAACATACTGAACATGCATAGCTGATGCATGTGTAACTGATTCATGAATGCATGACTGAATATTCTGAGGAGCTAAGTTTCTCACAATGAGAATGCATTTTTGATGCATAATTAAATAACTGAGTTGATACATGAATGTATGACTGAATATGCAATGGTTTTTGATACCAAGTTTATACTGGGAACATGAACATGAAACTGAATACCAAGTTCGTGATGAGCACTAATCATGAAACTGAGTAAGCTTAAGGAGAACTATTAACTTGAGTTTGATCTGAGTTAGAAGAGAAGAGGTGAGGATACTTGGTATGTATTTTTTCTTCTGCTTCCCAAGTAGATCCCTCGATAGACTGATTTCTCCAAAGAACTTTAACTAGAGGGACTTTTGTCTTCCTCAATCTACTAGTCTGATAGTCTAAGATTTCAATTAGAATCTCCCCATAAGAGAGACTGTTCTAAAAGTCAATGCTCTGAATAGGGACTACGACTGACTGATAACCTATACACTTCTTGAGAAAAGAGATATGGAAGACTGGATAAACTGAGGCTAGACCTGAAGGCAATTCGAGCTAATAAGCTACCTTGCCGAAATAACTGAGAATCTTGAAAGGACCGATATATCGGGGATTGAGATTTCCATTCTTGCCTAATCTCTTCGCTCCTTTCATGGGAGAGATCATTAGATAGACATGATCACCAACCTCAAACTTGAGATCTTTTCTTCGAACATCTGCATAAGACTTCTATCAGCTCTCAGCATCCCGGAGTCTTTCTCTGATTAACTGGAATATTTCTAAGGCATCGAATATTAAGTTAGGACTATGACTAAGGCCTCACTAACTTCATACCAACCAATTGGAGATATACATGTCCTACCATAGAGATCTTTGAATAGAGCTATCTAAATATTGGAATGATAGTTGTTGTATGCAAACTCAATCAAAGGCAAGGGGCCATCCCAACTTCCCTTGAAATCAATTGCACACGCCCTTAGCATATCATCAAAAGTCTGAATGGTCCTTTCTACTTGACATCTGTCTGAGGATGGAAGGCTATATTAAGATGAACTTGGGTACCGAGACCCTTTTGGAATGATTTCCAGAAATAAGAGGTGAACTGGGTACCTCTGTCTGAGATAATGGACAACGGAACACCGTGTAATCTGACCAACTCCTTGATATAGAGTTTGACATAATCCTCGGCTGAATAAGAGATATGAATTGGAAGGAAGTGAGCTGATTGGTCATTCTATCTACAATGACCCAGACTGAATCATGCTGATGACAAGTTCGAGGTAAACTCATCATGAAGTCCGTGTTCACAACTTCCCACTTCCAAGTAGGAATACTGAACTCCTGCATGGACCTACTAGGCTTTTGATGCTCTATCTTAACTTGCTGACATGTAGAGAACTTAGCCAAAAACTCCGCAATATCTCTCTTCATCCTACTCCACCAATAGATTTCCCGCAATTCGCGGTACATCTTTGTGGCCGCTGGATGAATAGAGTAGCGCAGACCATGAACTTCTGCACGAATTTGCTGCCTTAAGTCATCTACACTTGGAACACAGAGATGACCCTGACAATGTAAAACATCATCTCGCCCTTGGGAGAAAACTTGTATTTTCTGATCCTGAACTGACTTTTTCAACTTGAAAAGGTTGGGATCTCTATCTTGCTTTTCTTTCACCTTGGAAACTAGAGATGATTCTGAACTACTCTGAATACATACACCACCATCTGAAGAATCAACTAAGTGAACGCCTAGTCTAGCAAGCTGATGGACTTCTTGAGCTAACTTCTTCTTACTATCCTCCACATGAGAAACACTACCCATGGATAGCCAACTGAGAGCGTCGGCCACTACGTTGGACTTTCCCGAATGATAGAGGACACTCATGTCGTAGTCTTTAAAGAGCTCTAACCATCTTATCTAATAAAGATTGAGATCTTTCTGAGAAAAGACATACTGAAGACTCTTGTGATCTGTGAAGACATCTACATGAACTCCGTAGAGATAATGTTTCCAAATCTTCAAGGCAATGACTATGGCTGCTAACTCAAGATCATAAGTAGTATAATTCCTCTCATGGGGTTTTAGCCCTCTGGAGGCGTAGGATATGACCTTACCATGCTTCATGAGGACACAACCCAAACCTACTCTGGATGCATCACAATGCACCACGAACCCATCTGAACCATCTGGAAGAGCTAAGACTCAGGCTGAGGTAAGTCGAGTCTTCAACTCTTAAAAATACTTCTCGCAAGGGTCTGACCACTAAAACTTGACTTTTTTATCTGTTAATCTAGATATAGGGGATGCAATAAATAAAAATCCTTCAACAAACCGTCTATAATAGCCAACCAAACCCAAGAAAATCCTGATATCTGATGGAGAGACAGGTCTTGGCCAGTTTCTTACTGCATTGATCTTTTGAGTATCAACTCTAATGCCATCACCGGAAATGATGTGACCTAGGAATTCTACTTACCTTAGCAAAAATTTGCACTTACTGAATTTGGCGAATAGCTAATGATCTCTGATATTCTGAAGTACTATTCTGAGATGGTCTGTATGATCGTGCTCAGTACGGGAATAGACCAGAGTATCAACTATGAAGACTATGACAAACATGTCAAATTACTGCTTGAATACGCAGTTCATCAAGTCCATGAAAGCTGCTGGGGCATTGGTAAGACCAAATGACATGACTAAAAATTCAAAATGACCATACCGAGTATGGAAAGTTTTTTTCAAAATGTCACTTTCTCTAACTCTGAACTGATGATAGCCAGATCTGAGGTCTATCTTAGAGAAATAGCTGGCACCCTAAAGCTGGTCAAACATGTCATCGATTCTAGGAAGAGAATACTTGTTCTTAACCGTGACCTTATTAAGTTAACGGTAATCAATGCACATTCTGAGAGAACTATCTTTCTTGCGCACGAATAAGACTGGCGTGCCCCATGGATAAACGCTGGGTCTGATGAATCCCTTATATAAGAGATCCTTCAAATGTTCTTTTAATTCTCTGAGTTTTTCTAGTGCCATTCTATATGACAGAATAGAGATAGGCTGAGTATCTGGAAGAATATCAATGCCAAAGTCTATTTCCCTTTAGAGAGAAATTTCTGGAAGATCTTTGGGAAAGACATCTGAATATTCATTCACTAATTGGACTGATTCAAGGCTAGGAGTTTTGGAACTAGTGTCCTTAACTCGATCAAAATTATAGACACATCCTTTAGATATCATTTTCCTTGCCTGAAGGTAGGAAATAAGCTGACCCCTGAAAGTAAATTCAAGGACGGGTTTATTTGGAAACTAAAACTGGACTATTTTGTTTTTGCAGTCGACTGTGTCATAGCAGGAATGAAGACAATCCATGCCGAGAATGACATCAAAATTATTCATCTATAATTTGACTAAGTCTGCTGAAGAGACTTTTTGAAATATCATAATCGAGCAGTTCCTGTATACCTACCGGGCTATGATGGTTTTGCCCACTGGGTAGAGACTGAGAAGGGATCTGCTAGAATTTTGAGACTAATTTCAAAATCAACTGCTATATAGGGAGTAACAAAAGAGAAAGAATCTCCTGGATCTAGCAAAGTGTAAACATGCACATGAAAGATTTGTAACATACTAGTAAGTACATCAGGAGAATTTACCTGATCTTGTAAGGTCTGAAGAGCATATAGTCTATTTGGGCATTGCCCGCTAGTAGCACTTGTGGTGGTACCTTGCTAATTCGGGTGACCGAACTGAGCTGAGGAGTGGAGATGACTCTGATAACTTGACTGAGGGTAGTCTCTGACTCTGTGGCCTGGCTTTCTACAACTAAAACAAACATCGTTGCCAGCTCTGCAAGCACCCTGGTAGTTCTTACCACAACTCTAACGAATGGGATTACTTTAGGCATTGCTGACAATACCTCGAGACTTAGAGCCTGGCACTCTATCTCTGAACTTAGGAGATAGAGCACTGGCTAAAGAAGGAGCTGGAACTGATGACTTAGGAAGAAACTTAGGTCGGTTTTCTCCTTCTGATTTAGGCTGACTAAAATTGAAGCTACCTATCCTAGTTTTCTTATTCTGCTTTTCCCTCTTCTTAATCTTCTACTCCTCTATCTACTGAGCATGGGTCATAAGTCTGGCTAAAGCCATGTCACCATTTAGCATGGTGGATCTACACTCATTAACCACTCTATCATTTACCCCTGAAGCGAACTTAATTATTTTGGCTCTGCCGTCTGCAACCACATGAGAGGCATAACTGGATAATTGAGTAAACTTTAGAGAATAAACTATCACCGTCATATTTCCCTGCCTGAGGTTTATGAATTCTAGAACCTTAGCCTCTCTATGCTCTTGGGGAAAGAATCTGTCTAAGAATGCTATGACAAACTCCTCCCACTCTATAGTACCTGCATCATCTGACCTTTCTGACTACCACTGTTTGAACCAAGTATGATCCACATCCCGCAACTGGTATGCGACTTAATCTGCACTCTTAACAGTAGTCACCCCTATGATGTCTGTCACTTTCTAAACTCGATCAATGAATTCCTGGGGGTCTTTATCTACTTTAGACCCATGAAAGGACGGAGGATTCATTCGGGTGAAGTCCCAAATTCTACATGTAGCTAAGTTGGCCACTGGGTTGGCCGAAATGACAGCTGGTCACTTATTCTGGGTAGCTACTGACTGAGCAAGAGTGGTAAATGTGGTCCTGAACTTCACATGTGAAACATGATCGCCCAAAGGTTCTTCGGGCTGAGGGGCTGACTGATTTCTTGTCTTAGGAGACATATTCTGAAATAAAGAAAAGAAGCGGATTAAACTGAGAGATTGACTTGTGATTATGCTCACTGGCACGACATAAATACTGAAAAAAGGGAAAATTTTCCTAAACATCTCATAGCCTCATGCACATAAATATGGCGTGCAACACACCCATGCACAAGACTCTACTAGATGCGGCTTTCAGACTTCCTAGGACTCTATTGAACCTTAGGCTCTAATACCAAGATTGTAACACCCCAATTTACTAAACCGGAATGCTACATGGTGCTCATGACCCTGAAGGACCACAAGCTAACCCATGACTGATATTTGTGCCTGTATACTTTATAAAATACTGAATAATGTAGAAACATGCACTAAAAGGCCATAAGGTTCAATACTGAACATAACATGGATGAGATAACATCTGTGAGGTAATACAATACTTAAAACAAAACTATAAACACTGAAGTTTAAAACATAATAGTCTGCATATAGTCTGAAAGCCTCTACTGTCTGAATAATCTGAATAAGGAGTTGATGGGATGTGTCCCCAACTAACTCCAACTAATAAATAATCAATGAAATAGTGGAGAAATAATCATGTCTCGAAGGATGAGGACTCACTTCTATTCTGACTGCTGAGACTGGAATCTACTGCTGATCTGGAACTCGTGTTTCTGAACCTATGGTGTAACATAAAAATAAAGCACCATAGCATAAATGCATCAGTACAATGGAATGTACTAATTATATATGTGAGATAGGCTAATGCAAGAGTTAACATGCATGAATAAGGCTAGGTGACTGTCTAACATGAATTCGAGAATGCATACATAAATACGTAACAGTAACTGTAACTGACACTGTGATATCATGATTACTAAATTTAAATACTTATGACATGACATTCTAATAACTGATCTAACTAATAGTAGACATAGTTGTATCTGAATGTAACTGATAACATGGGTGTCTATATCTGACAATCCTGAATCTTATGGAACTATATGAGTTTTTTACTGTATCTGAGTCAACTATATCTGACAGTCTTGAATCTAAAAAACTATCTGAGTTCTTTTACTGAGACTAGTACTGAAACTGTGGGAGGTAGTATTTAAACGATATGCCCTGATACACCATTATGGATGAGTTGTGGTCTAATTTGTAACCCCAATTGGAAGGGTGTCAATACCACTCCACTGGTAAGGACAAGCTGTGGGCGACCCTTATCTGATAGTGTCCCCAAAAAAGAATGGTGGGGACCTTATCTGATAGTGCTTATCCACCTCATCAACCCTTATCGGACTGTGTTGAGGTCTCAACATATGCTGTCTACAAAGTTCTGGAATTCAAGGATGACTTATAAGGATCATACCCTCATCTGATAGTGTGTGTCCCCATCCTTGGGTTCACTCGGTGCTACTTCCTACTCCCATCAGAATGGACACTGAACATGATTTACTAAACTGAACATGAGCTGAGTTACTAAGTTCCGTTGACTGACAGAATACTACTGATATCTGACAACTGACTGAGTCATGAGATCATGGAGATTTTTCCGGAGTCATAAGACTATTCGAAGTCTAAGGATTCATAGCTTGACAGAGAGTATCGTAAAAACATGACATGGCTCTAGGTACATAACTAATAATTTGGGTACAAGTACCCCCAGGACTCGATGGAAAAAAACTGACAATGCATGACTTACTTGAAAACATAATAATCATCATAATACATTTACTGAAGTATTTCATCAAACATATGATAGGCATAAGCTTGTACGTACATGGGGATTTCATGATTTTATGCTAATTGGACACTTTATATTCATCTAGGAATTCAACCAAACACATAGTAGGCATAGAATGTGTAAACAACATCATACAACAATTAACTATCGTGATTCAATTCTAATTTAATCATTCAAGGGTTTAGTCCTAGGGTTTCATGAATGTATACCGATACAAATCAAACCATATGGAATTTAACACTCATTCATGGAATATAATTCAATTACTCATTATTAACATGAACAAAAGAAACCCAATCATTAAATTCATAAGAAAATCCATAACTTGAATTTAGAAAAGGGATTCTTGAGCTTCATGAATGAAAGAAGTCCATGAATGAACACTATGCATACCTTAGTTCGTGATTTCGTGAAGATTGATGGGGAAACCTTCTTGAATTTTAATCCCCAATAGAAACCCTATCTTGTTCATGAGAGAAACTTGAGAGAAAATAGTATATTTTGGGTGAAGAATAGCTAAATCACGCGTTATTGGG
Source organism: Capsicum pubescens (assembly GCA_030864215.1). NCBI lineage: Eukaryota > Viridiplantae > Streptophyta > Magnoliopsida > Solanales > Solanaceae > Capsicum > Capsicum pubescens. The sequence continues at coordinate 204,918,508 of CM061540.1, forward strand.
TTTAAATAGAGGTAGAAAATTGACCCTTTTAACCTTGGACACGTCATTTAATTTTAGAACAATTTTCCCAAACTGGGACCCTGGCGCGATACGGCATTGTTGCACCGTATCACTAGAAATTGACAATTGAGAAACTGAGGGATGGCACAACTCGGAGCCATCGCGTTGTCCCTTCCTTTGTGACCTGGAACTTTGGCACGAAGCGGGGGAAATCACGCTGAGACACTGGAAAAAGGATAATTCTGAATTTAAGTGCTGGAGCGACGCACCATAATTGTGGAAACCTACTGGAAATTGCCAAATATCATTTTCTCTTGTGTTGCGGTGTGACACTGACTAATATAGTGCTGTTTTACGATGGGAACTTGAAATAGTCATAACTTCTTACCCGGTTATTGGATTTAAGCAAATCATATATCGATGGAAAGCTTATTTAATTTTCCACATCACAAAAAGTGAAAATCTTGAAAATTCCTTATGAACTAATTACCATTCACTTTAGAAGATAATACTAGGCATTCTTGTGATAAAATTTGCTAGAAATCTTCGGGGTATTACAATATCCCCCCTTGAGAACATTCATCCTCTAATGAGACTGACTGAGACGGGGAACAATAATCTGAACATGAACTGAACATGAATAACTGGAACATTATCTCATGACTGACAAACTGAACATACATATCTGATGCATGTGTAACTGATTCATGAATGCATGACTGAATATTCCGAGGAACTAAGTTTCTCACAATGAGAATGCATTTTTGATGCATAATTATATAACTGAGTTGATACATGAATGCATGACTGAATATGCAATCGTTCTTGATACCAAGTTTATACTGGGAACATGAACATGAAACTGAATACCAAGTTCGTGATGAACACTAATCATGAAACTGAGTAAGCTTAAGGAAAACTATTACCTTGATCTTAATCTGAGTTAGCAGAGAAGAGGTGAGGATACTTGGTATGCATGTTTGCTTATAGTTCCCAAGTAGCTCCCTCGACAGACTGATTTCTCCAAAGAACTTTAACTAGAGGGACTTCTGTGTTCCTCAATCTACTAGTCTGATAGTCTAAGATTTCGATTGGTATCTCTTCATAAAAGAGATGTTCTAAACATCAATGCTCTGAATAGGGACTACGAATGATGTCTAACCTATAAATTTCTTGATCAAAGAGACATGGAAGACTGGATAAACTGAGGATAGACCTGAAGGAAATTTGATCTCATAAGCTACCTTGCCGAAACGACTGAGAATCTTGAAGGGACCGATATATTGGGGACTGAGCTTTCCCTTATTGCCGAATCTCTTCACTCCCTTCATGGGAGAGTTCGTTACATAGACATGATCACCAACCTCAAACTTGAGATCTTTTCTACGAATATCTGCATAAGACTTCTATCATCTCTGAGCATCCCGGAGTCTTTCTCTAATTAACTGGACTTTTTCTAAGGCGTCGAATACTAAGTTAGGACCTATGACTAAGGCCTCACTAACTTCATACCAACCAATTGGAGATATACATGTCCTACCATAGAGATTTTTGAATAGAGCTATCTAAATATTGGAATGATAGTTGTTGTATGCAAACTCAATCAAAGGCAAGGGGTCATCCCAACATCCCTTGAAATCAATTGCACACGCCCTTAGCATATCATCTAAAGTCTGAAGGGTCTTTTCTGCTTGACTATCTGTCTGAGGATGGAAGGCTATATTAAGATAAACTTGGGTACCGAGACCTTTTTGGAACGCTTTCTAGAAATAAAAGGTGAACTGGGTACCTCTATCTGAGATAATGGACAACGGAACACCGTGCAATCTGACAACCTCCTTGATATAGATTTTGGCGTAATCGTCAGTTGAATAAGAAGTATGAACTGGAAGGAAATGAGTTGATTGGTCATTCTATCTACAATGACCCAGACTGAATCATGCTGATGACAAGTTTGAGGTAAACCCGTCACGAAGTCCATGTTCACAACTTCCCACTTAGAAGTAGGAATACTGAACTCCTGCATGGACCCACTAGTCTTTTGATGCTCTATCTTAACTTGCTGACATGTAGGGCACTTAGCCATAAACTCTACAATGTCTCTCTTTATCCTACTCCACCAATAGATTTTCCGCAAGTCGCGGTACATTTTTGTGGACCCTGGATGAATAGAGTAGCGCACACCATGCGCTTCTGCAAGAATTTGCTGCCTTAAGTCGTCTACACCTGGAACACAGAGACGACCCTGAAAATGAAAAACACCATCTCCCCCTTGGGAGAAAACCTCTACTTTCTGATCCTGAACTGACTCTTTCAACTTGAAAAGGTTGGGATCTCTATGTTGCTTTTATTTCACCTTGGAAACTAGAGATGATTCTGAACTACTCTGAATACATACACCACTCTCTGAAGAATCAACAAAGTGAACGCCTAGTCTGGCAAGCTGATGGACTTCTTGAGCTAACTTCTTCTTACTATCCTCCATATGAGAAACACTACCTATGGATAGCCAACTGAGAGCGTCGACCACTACATTGGCCTTTCCCAAATGATAGAGGACACTCATGTCGTAGTCTTTAAAGAGCTCTAACCATCTTATCTAATGAAGATTGAGATCTTTCTGTGAAAAGACATACTGAAGACTCTTGTGATCTGCGAAGTCATCTACATGAACTCCGTAGAGATAATGCCTCCAAATCTTCAAGGCAAAGACTATGGATGCTAACTCAAGATCATAAGTAGGATAATTTCTCTCATGGGGTTTAAGCTGTTTGGAGGCGTAGGCTATGAACTTACAATGCTGCATAAGGACACAACCCAATCCTACTCTGGATGCATCACAATGCACCACGAACCCATCTGAACCATCTGGAAGAGCTAAGACTGGTGCTGAGGTAAGTTGAGTCTTCAACTCCTAAAAACTCTTCTCGCAAGGGTCTGACCACTAAAACTTGACTTTTTTCTCTGTCAATCTGGACATAGGGGATGCTATAAATGAAAATCCTTCAACAAACCGTCTATATTAGCCAGCCAAACCCAAGAAACTCCTGATATCTGATGGAGAGACAGGTCTTGTCCAGTTTCTTACTGCATTAATATTTTGAGGATCAACTCTAATTCCATCACCAGAAAATGATGTGACCAAGGAATTCTACTTACCTTAGCCAAAATTTGCACTTACTGAATTTGGTGAATAGCTGATGATCTATGAGAGTCTGAAGTACTGTTCTGAGATGGTCTGTATGACCGCACTCAGTGCGGGAATAAACCAGAATATCATCTATGAAGACTATGACAAACATGTCCAAGTACTGCTTGAACACACGGTTCATCAAGTCCATGAAAGCTGCTGGGACATTAGTAAGACCAAATGACATGACTAAGAATTCAAAATGACCATACCGAGTATGGAAAGTTGTTTTCAAAATGTCACTTTCTCTAACTCTAAACTGATGATAGCCAGATCTGAGGTCTATCTTAGAGAAATAGCTGGCACCCTAAAGTTGGTCAAACATGTCATCGATTCTAGGAAGAGAATACTTGTTCTTAACCGTGACCTTATTGAGTTAACGGTAATCAATGCACATTCTTAGAGAACCATCTTTCTTACTCACGAATAAGACTGGTGCGCCCCACGGGGAAATGCTGGGTCTGATGAATCCCTTATCTAAGAGATCCTTCAACTATTCTTTTAATTCTCTGAGTTTTTCTAGTGCCATTTTATATGACAGAATAGATATAGGCTGAGTATATGGAAGAAAATCAATGCCAAAGTCTATTTCCCTTTAGAGAGAAATTCCTGGAAGATCTTCAGGAAAGACATCTGATTATTCATTCACTACTGGGATTGATTCAAGGCTAGGAGTTTTGGAACTAGTGTCCTTAACTCGAATAAAATGATAGACACATCCTTTAGATATCATTTTCCTTGCTCGAAGGTAGGAAAGAAGCTGACCCCTAAAAGTGAATACACTACCTTTCACTCAAGGATGGGTTTATTTGGAAACTGAAATTGGACTATTTTGTTTCTACAATCGAATGTGGCATAGTAGGAATGAAGCCAATCCATGCCGAGAATGACATCAAAATTAGTCATCTATAATTTGACTAAGTCTGCTTAGTCATCTATAATTTGACTAAGTCTGCTGAAGAGACTTTCTGAAATATCATAACCGAGCAGTTCCTGTATACCCACCGGGCTATGATAGTTTTTCCCATTGGGTAGAGATTGAGAAGGGCTCTGCTAGAATTTCGAGACTAATTTCAAAATCAACTGCTATATAAAGAGTAACAAAACACAAAGAAGCTCATGGATCTAGCAAATCATAAACATGCACATGAAATATTTGTAACATACTCGTAACTACATCAGGAGAATTTACCTGATCTTGTCAGGTCTGAAGAGCATACAGTCTATTTTGGCATTGCCCGCTAGTAGCACTTGTGGTGGCACCCTGTTGATTTGGGTGACCGGACTGAGCTGAGGAGTGGAGATGACTCTGATAACTTAACTGAAGGCAGTCTCTGACTCTGTGGCCTGGCTTTCTACAATCAAAACAAACATCGTTGCCACTTTTCAAGCACCCTGGTGGTTCTTACCACAAGTCTGATGAATGGGATTAGTTCGGGCATTGCTGGAACTACCTCGAGACTTAAAGACTGACACTCTATCTCTGAACTTAGGAGCTGGAGCACTGGCTGAAGAAGGAGCTAGAACTGATGTCTTAGGAAGAAACTAAGATCGGTTTCCTACTTCTGATTTAGGCTGACTAAAATTGAAGCTACCTGTCCTAGCTTTCTTATTCTTCTTTTCCCTCTTCTTAATCTTCTGCTCCTCTATATACTAAGTATGGGTCATAAGTATGGCTAAGCCATGTCACTATTTAGCATGGCGGATATGCACTCATTAACCACTCTATCATTTACCCCTGAAGCGAACTTAATCATCTTGGCTCTGCCGTCTGCAACCACATGAGAGGCATATCTGGATAATTGAGTAAACTTTAGAGAATACACTTTCACCGTCATATTTCCCTGCCTGAGGTTTATGAATTCTAGCATGTTAGCCTCTCTATGATCTTGGGGAAAGAATCTGTCTAAGAATGTAGTGACAAACTCCTCCCACTCTATAGTACCTGCATCATCTGACCTTTCTGACTTCCACTGTTTGAACCAAGTATGATCCACATCCTGCAACTGGTATGTGACTAACTCTGCACTCTTAACAGTAGTCACCCCTGTGATATCTGTCACTTTCAAAACTTGATCAATGAATTCTTGAGGGTCTTTATCTACTTTTGACCCGTGGAAGGACGGAGGATTCATTCGGGTGAAGTCCCGAATTCTACATGCAGCTAAGTTGGCCACTGGGTTGGCTGGAACGATAGTTGGTCGCTTATTATAGGATACTATTGACTGAGCAAGAGTGGTAAATGTGGTCCTGAACTCCACATGAGAAACATCATTTCCCAAAGGTTCTTCGAGCTGAGGTGACTGTTCATGATTTTGTGAAGATTGATGGTGAAACCTTCTTGAATTTGAATCCCCAATAGAAACCCTAGCTTGTTCTTGAGAGAAACTTGAGAGAAAATAGTATATTTTGGGTGGATAATAGCTAAATCATGTGTTATTGGGTTTAAATAGGGGTAGGAAATTAACCCTTTTAACCCTGGACATGTCATTTAATTTCAGTAAAATTTTCCCAAAATGGACCCCTAGCGCGACGCGGCGTTATCGCGCTGTGTCACTAGAAATTAACGATTGGGAAATTGAGGGATGGTGTGATTCAGAGCCATCGCGTTGCCCCTTCCTTCGTGACATGGAACATTGGCGCGATGCGGGGAAAACCATGTTGAGACACTGCAAAAAGGACAATTCTAAATTTAAGTGCTGGCGCAATGCGCCGTAATCATGGACACCTACTGGAAATTGCCAAATATCATTTCCTCTTGTGGCTCAGCATGCCACTGACTTATATGGCATTGTTTTATGACAGGAACTTGAAATAGTCATTACTTCTTACCCGGTTATCGGATTTAAGCGAATCATATATCGATGGAAATCTTATTGAATTTTCCATGTGAAAAAAAGTAAAAATCTTGATAATTCCTCATGGAATAATTATCATTCACTTTAGAATCTAATACTAGGTATTCTTGGAATGAAATTTGCTAGAAATCTTTGGGGTATTACAGATATATATTACATTATCATTAGAATTTAGAATTATTTGACAAAGAGCTCTGTTACAAAGAGGAGACAATTATTATCTTGCTTAGAGATGTGAGAAAGATAAGGATTAAATTATTTCCATCCATGATGGTCTAGTAGTAAAATCATCTAGTTGAGGAAGTCACGTGGGAGATAAAGGCAAATATGCACATATGCTATCCATTGTTGTTCCTTAATTTAGGTAATATTTTACTTTTCTTTTTCATCATTAGGGCTAGTTATCATCAAATGATGCACGAGGGGTAAATTGGTATCAAATCTAATGACCTAAATCATTGTTACGTTGAAATAAAAAGTAAAACCTCTACCTAATTCTTTCTTAGACTAATTAGGAAACTAGAGGCTGACGTAGTATTAGGCATATTTTGAGTGTGTTGTGGTGTAAGGTAATTCAATATTTATTAGAGCATTCATTTGTGATATCGAATAGATTTTGTATTACAAGATAAGTTTAGAAGGTCATAAAAAATTTTAGTGCATGAAATGGGTTAGTAAAACTTTGGTTATAACAATTACCATAAAAGGGTTTATTCATAATATTAAAAATCAGAAAGTGAGTTGTGAGATAAACAGAGTTGCGAACATATCCTGAGATACTATATTGGTGTTGTTGTAGTAATAGAAGCATCGCTGCAGTAGTAGAAGTGCCACTGTAGCGACAAAAATTTTCTCACTACAACGAATGTAGAAAATTAGGGTTCAAGTTAGAAAAATATTTTTGATTCCTATTATTTCAAAAATGCATTCAAGGGCTAGGAGAAGGTGATTTTGCACCAGTTTTTTTCTGGAGGGGGGGTAGGTTTCCATGTTTGAGGTAAGATTCTTACTCTTCAAACTTTAATTCACACCTTTAGATCCTTAATGTTGCAAGAATCAAGGCACTAGTTGAAATGGTTGGTTAACCCTAAGTTCATATCTTTATATAATTTGTGGTAATGATGGTAAATACGGTTGTTATTGATCTTAGGATGTTAGAAAGCACTTTTTATGATAGAAATTATTCTTGTAAGTTAAAATAGGGAGAATTCAAAGAGGTTAAGGGTAGAGAAACCCTAAGATGATGAACTAGGTCAAGTTCATAGGTTGAATTTCATCTATGAGTTTATAATGCATAGAAGGGTAAATTATTATGTTGAAACTTGTGTCTTCTTTTTTATAGATCAAGAATGGGTAGAAATTGAATGAAATGTCAAGAATGTGGTTTAATTATAATTTTGAGCAAGAAATGAGGTTGGTTATAGTTTAATTGTAGGATAGTCTTTCTTGACTCTATGCTTATATGTGAGTTGAATGTAGAGATTTGCTTTCAAATATTACCTGTTATTATTGACTATATCATGTATTAAAGCATTAGATTTGAGATAGTACTGATATGTTGTAGGATTGGGTGTCACATCGACATTATTATTTGGATCGAGTTTCACACTGACACTGTTATTAGCTTAGGTACTGCGTTGGTACTGGTACATGGACTGAGTTCATCCTCTGCAGGTCATAGATGAGAGTTCCTACTAACTCTAGTGTGTGTATACATCTTGCATGAATATAGTCATTAATTTATTTTCACACACACACACATATATATATAGTTTGTGGTGACCATTGTTATAAGAATCTACCTAAGTGTAATTGATGTACTTGTATACTTATATTTCTGATGATATGAAGTGTTATGATTGTACTTTTTCTTTTCAACTAGTTTTGAGTTGGACCATGATTGCTTGTTACTTGAATTTCACTTGCTTATTTGTATGTTGTTGAGTTGAGTCGGTCGATGATGCCTACCAGTACTTATTTGTTGTACTGATGCTACCTGTACTCTTCATTTTGTTGAGTGTGGAGCATGTTTTGGTGTTTAAGATGAGACCTCAACTCTAGTTTGTGACTGCAATATCAATTCAATGGTGAGCACCATGTTTGGGCAGGAATTGGATTGTCTTTACTTTGTTTATGTCCTTTGTTTCTAGACACTGACATCTATTTTTATTTTATATTCTAGATAATGTTCTAGATTTTGTTTTGGATATCTTTAGTCTTCTTGTATTGTGAATTTCGAGTCTCGGGGATGCAATAGATTTAAGAGATTTTTCTGCATCAAAAGTTAGTTGGTTTTTATGATTATTTAAGATAAATTATTTTGTTTATAATGTGTTGGTAAGTTAAGGGTGTTGAACTTAGAAAGTTAATGAGAATTATTGGTTAATTGGTTAAGTGTTGGGTTAGATGGTTCCCCATAATAGAGTTAGGATGGGTCTTACTCATGAATGGTTAGGTTGTGGGAACTATGCTCCCTAATATCATTGGGATGACCCCCACCCCACCATTTGTATTCAGGATGTAAATTTTCCCATGGATGTGGCCACAATCAATGAGGTATTAGGGGTACCCAATATCTCGAATGATGGTTTTTAAGGAGAAACTGACAAAGATAGATTTGTGGTGTTTCAGATACAGACTAATAGTAGAGTTTGACTAGGGGAAGGTCTACTGGACTTGCATGAGGGAACTAAGAGTACATACTTTTGTACGGAGGCCAAGATGTGGCGTACTTTGATATCTCAGAGAATTTGTACTTTGAGCAACACCATGGACGTGACTTATATTGGGGCCTAGTGGCAACATGTGCAATTCACGAGAAACCACTCAATATGGAGGCACAGATTATGCAGAGTTGAAGGATTTCTATAGGGTAAACATGAAGGACCCCTATATCAAGGCTTGATAATAGAGCTATACGTTGGTGTGGCTGTGCCTAGGGTGGATGATCATGACTTAAAGTGAGACATACCTTTCAAACCCTTGAAGGTGTAGGGTTCTCAATGGCAAATCAATAAGAAAAAGAAGGTAAGGACAAAGAGAAAGAGAAATAGGGTTGGCTTGGATGGGGAGACTAGCACACACTCCACATAACCCCACGTATCTCTTGAGTGTTTTGAGGAAGATATGGATATCGTGAGGGATTACTTGATATGGACTCACTTGACTTCCTATGTTTTAGATCCTTCTAGTTCTAAAGCATCGCCAGACCTGGCACATACTTATGCAGAGTTGCAAAGGAAGTTGGACAAAGAGGAGAAGAAGAGGTGCTTCTGAGACTGCATGCTTGCTTGAGTGTGGAAAATTGTGAAGGCTATATTTAGGTGCATGGTCCCACACGAGAATATCCCCATGATGAAGAGAGAAGATACATATGAGTTTTCATATAAGCGGGATGGATTAGGAGGGCTTCGATGCTTCAAGACTCAATGACGATGGGGACTCCATCTAGATATCCGAGCATACAGACTTTCTTCCCCCTTTTTATTACTAAACTTAGTTGATTGACCCAGTTTGGGGTTATAACAAACAATCTTTATTATCTCTCACCTTAAATTAATTTTTTATATTCTAGGTGATCTTGGCGTATTTATATGTTCATTAGTCATTTATTATCCATATTATAGCTTAATTTGAGAACTAATTTGATTATATTATCATGTATTTTGATTCAAATACATCTATGAACTAGCATATCTGATTAAACATTTTTGTAGGTTAAAAGTTTATGTGAAGAGAGATAATCTTGATTCAAACATCCAAGTCTTGATAAGGGAAATTAAATGTAGGATTATGGTACACTTGACACGCTAGAAATTGGTGCATGGAGTCAAACCCATACCACATAAGAGACGTGGAAGATCCTAATACATGGAAGGAACCAAGACTACAGTATTGGAAATGAAAAACTTGACAAAATATTCAAGAAATGAAAAACTAGACAAAATATTTCATACCCGTGTTATTAGTGTGACAAGGAGTTGAAAAACAACAATTCAATTGAAATTAGTGGGAGGTGCCTAAGTTTGTCCTAAGATATTGCAATCAAAATGAAGTTGGAGTTGCCTAACTTTGACCTAAGCTATGGCAATCAAAGAGAAGTTTGAGTTTCTTGACATGAAATGGATCAAGGCACACACTTGGAGTGAACTGGAGTTTAATTGCAGGTTGTAAAATAGTAAGCTTCTAAGCTCTTGGAATGGTATGAATCTTATTCTCTGCTATATTAAAGTGTCACAATGATACAGATGTAACTACAAAATATAGAAACCTACCTCGAGAAGAAAGAAAATCAAAAGATACAAGAAAGTAAAGATTGATAAGTTGACATAAGAGATTACGAAGAAATAAGAACCAACGCGCGTATCAAATGCAAAGACCCCTAAAACTCGTTAAAACTAACACCAACTTCTTACAGAGACCGTAAAGGGGAATTAGATCCGTGTTACAACCATCGTGTCTAAGTAAAGTTCAATATCGAATTTTCCAAGCCCTACACTAATTGGCTTTTCCAAGCCCTACACTAAAATCACTCCCAATGGAGTTAAAGAACATATCTTGTGAATAATCTTCAAAATACTAAGAGAAAATGACCTAACTAATGGCTATTTATAGTCTAGTACAAAATGAAATGACTAAAACACCGTCAATAAATTCAATACTCCATATCACGGACTTTCTTATAGATTCCCACCAAAACAATGTCGAACCTTGAATATGTTTAAGGGTACATATAGTTCTTTCAACTTCACTCATATCATAATCCATGAAGATCTTTTCACACTTTCATTCCCAATCAAGATAGTCTTTGGGACCGACTCTCTTATAAAGATGGGAAAAGTAGGATGATCTTGAATCCTACAATACCCTCCATATCTACCTTGGTTCCCGCTTCCATAGGTTTGGGAACTAGAATAGGAAGAACAAGATGCAGTGCCCCTCGATTTTAGAGTTACATACTCTCTTCTTCTCATGGGACAACCTACACTATAGCTAGTATAACCATTCACACTAATTTGACCCTGATAGGAAGTACTACAAGGTGAGGAATATGAATCTTCATACTCCACATGTGCACTCTCACCATATCTCTCATAAGCTTTGCAAATGAAGGGATTCTACTTTACACCAATTCTAGGTTCGGAGTGGGAAGTGTAAGACTTATCACATGCCCCATCTTCATCATAAGAATCATCACAAGGCACTTCATTATCTCTATATTAACCATAAGCACTAGGAACTTCATTCATCTCACTTTCTCCTTCAAAATACTAACCCACATTTCTGTCCATGTCTTGATCATGGCTATTTCATAGCCCTTATAATATCCATCATCATCGTAGCCATAACACCTTATCTCACCTTGTACCAACAAAATGAAAAAACAATATTAGTAGTAAAAGCTCCTCACCAACACTCGTATGCACTCACCTTTAGGATCTTCACAATTAGACAGACGAATATTGAAAGTGGCTTATACTCTGGTAGTCAATAAGGTATCAATCAATACTTTACGACTGAAATAGATTATTGTTTGATCGAGTCAATACATAAAATAAAATCTACTTACGAACTTGAAAAAAAGAAGTTCAACCAATCAAAATGAGAAAAGCACACAAAGAAAGAAGACACGAAAGAAAATGGATTCAACAGCTAACTTACAACTAAGTAGGTGATTAGTAGTTGTTAATTAGCAATAGAATCAAGAAAAGAAACCAAATAATCATAGAAAAGAAACTTAGAATAAAAAAATTGAGCTTTTGGGTATTTGGGTGATTGATGATGTGGCAGCCTTGGATTTGACGTTGAAATGTTGGTTGGTGTTTTGAAAATTTCTTGTTTCCAAATTGAGTTCAATCAATATTCAACTAAAAGGTAGAGAAACCAATTTTGAAAGAAGAACATACAAGAATTGGACCTTTTTCAAGCTCAAAAGAGTTTGAATTTGTAGTGGTCCCCCCCCCCGTACTTTCCCTTATCCTCTTCTTTAAGAATATTCCTTTTAATGCCTTTTGAATTCTATCTTCCATTAGAAGACTTGGAATAGTCTTTGTACAGACAAGGACCACACCTTCTTTCTTCTCCTTTTTGGAGCAAAAAACCACTGTTTGAATGTTCTTCTTCAACAACATATGAAGAACACCAATAATATTCAAAAATGGAACCTAACCCAAATAAATTCGAAATTTGATGATTTTTATTTCTCTAAGCTCACGTTGCACTCCTAAACATCACCAACCCATTTTCAAGCCAAAAACTTAACAAAACCCTTCCAATTTTAAGATCCACCTTTCAAGTTTGTTCAACTTCAAGATCAACAATGTTGGATGGCTCAAAACAACCCAAAATAAGCCCAAATGCAAGATATAGACTCTATTAGTGTTAGGAAACAAGAATCTAACACTAGAAACACCAAAAAACATAAAAATCTAAGACTGCAAATTTCAGCCTAGGGGTAAAATGGGAATACAACTTTTATTTATTTTCATTTTTGACACCTCTTCTAGTGTTAGGAAACAAGGATCTAACACTAGAAACACAAGAAGACACAAAACTCTAAAACTCAAAAATTGAAAAACCCTAAAAATGTAAATAGTAACTTTTTTCTTTTTTCTTTTTTTTTCTATTTTTTTTATTTTTAAATAACGAACCCAAGATTGACTTTGTAAGAACGAAATCAAGTTCAGCTCTGATACCAAATGATACAGATGTAACTACAAAAGATAGAAACCTACCTCGAAAAGCTAGAAAACCGCAAAATGCAAGAAAGTAAAGATAGATAAGTTGACATAAGAGATTATGAAGAAATAGGAACCAATGCGTGTATCAAATGCAAAGACCCCTAAAACTCATATAAAAAACACCACCTTTTTACGGTGACCACAAAGGGGAATTAGAACTGCCTTACAACCATCGTTTCTAAGTAAAGTTCAATATCAACTTTTCCAGGCCCTACACTAATTGGCTTTTCCAAGCCCTACACTAAAATAACTCCCAATGAAGTTTAAGAATATATCTTGTGAATAATATTCAAGAAACTAAGAGGAAATGACCTAACTAATGGCTGTTTATAGTCTAGTACAAAATTAAATGACTAAAATGCCCTTAATGAATTCAAACCTCTTCAATGCTCCAAAGCAATGAATAAAACACCCTTAATGAGTCTCAACGCTTCAAAGATGCCTCTTCAATGCTCCAAAGCCGTGGGTTCACACTTGTACTCTCGAGAAGGCATCAAAGGGAAGTCCCAAGCAACCTTTCACACACTAATTGCTTTATGGTGTGCTCAAAATAGTTTTTCTATGTGTACTCTCGTTCCTTCAATGTGACCAAAACTGGATTCTTCATGTGTTGGCCTCGAATGATGGCATCAAAAGCTATGATGTCCATTTGGCTCATATCATGATCTTGGGATCCACGATTTTAAAGTGGCATGCATCTTGATCTTTTCGGGTGCAAATTGTCCTACACTAAAAATAAGACATTTAGCTTTAATTCTAATCATTCTTCAACAACTTGGGACTACAAAATACACAACAGAGGCTTAAAGTAGGGTTTTCATTCTTCTCTTTTCCATTACTTAATTTGTGTATGAACTACATTAATTTTGTAATTGCAAAATATATTATGAGTGGCTAAAAACCCTCTTTCTAAGGTTGAGGCTACCAAACATGATTGTATATCATGATTTGAGTTGGTTAATATTGTTTCTCTTGTATTACTATTTTAATGCTTAGCTACTATTCAAAAATATCTATAAAATCTTTTGTGAACCCAGAAGGAGGAATATTAGGTTAGAACGAAGAACGTAAGGAATGACTTCTTATCTTAAAAGGAACTAAAGATAGGATTCATGGTTAGGATAGAAATATACCTAATACACCTTATTTGGTTCATCTATCGGATAAAATAAAAATGTGTTTGAATTAGAACCTCATTCCCACTCAGCTATGTAGTTCTGAGGCTAGTTTGAATAGACAACTATAGGCTGGGAAGATAATAATCATGATATTAACCCCATAAATCAACAATCAAAATAGATAACATAACTAATGAGAAATTATTTCTATAGATGATTGTGAACTAAACCTTGACCCTGGAATTCTCTTGGACATTACTTACAACCTAATTTACTTTTTCCTTCACTTTTAATATTTGATTTCTGATCAAAACACTACCAATTCTTTGGTTACAATCTCGCTTTTTTGATTGTATAGTATTAAATGAATTGGATAGTTTGCTAGGTACCATGTCTCTATGAAATTGATATCCGACTTGCAAGAGCCACTTTATTACTTGTATGTCTTTATACACTTTCATGTATGCTTGGACACAACACTAGATAATAAATTGCATTGTTATTATATCAACTCTCAGGGGATATACTGGCTTACATAAATTATTACAACTTTATGATTGTTTTGGAATGGTTGGGGAAGAGTGCACAAATAGGAGAAAATAGGGTAGGGTCACTGCTAGGTTCCTGCTATAGCGGAACCCTTCGTTCTATAGAGGCCTCACTATAGAGGGAGCCTTTACCTATTCCCACATAATGCCACTTTCTAGTTAGTACAAATAATTTACTTGCTAATCCAGGACCAAAACCCAACAACTTAAAGGTATCATAATTATGCAAAAATATGTACTTATATACAATGATTATTAGGTAATAATCAAATATTAGTAGACACTTTAAATCTTCTCTCAAATGTTTAGGTCTAGCATAGTTGTACAATTCATATTGCGAATGCTTAATACATTGAAGACCTTACAATCACCAGTTTCATTTATCAACCATACATATTTTGTATGTATTCGCACTTTGAAATAAGAAATTCAACCACCCCACAATATCTTTACCCTCCATCAACATCAAGCACAACTAGATCACTTCAGTTACCTACCATACATGACCTAAATTAGTAAACACATGGAAATTTTTTTTGTCATTTAGCAACCATTTTGCGTAGCCACAAACATTGTAATAATCAAATAAGCTTTCAAATCTAACATGAAACTAAAATTAGAGACTTTACTTAGACAATTAACTCAAACAACCTTTATTTTTCTCAAGTAAACAATACAGTTTTCCATTTTTAACGGCCACTAGTTGATCATTTACATAGCAACACCACCTTTATGACTAGATAACAATTAGAACCTTTCAAGTTTCAATTCAATTGCCTTTGTTATCAAATGGGAGTTAAATAGTCCCAATTGGGTTGGTCGAGTTACCAATTGGACTCAATCCATAAAAACAGTCATTAGGAATGACTTGATAGAAAAGAAGAAGAGAGAAATAATTCCTAAAATCTCTTATATCTTTTTGAAGATTTGATGTGACGTCTACACACCAATCCACAAGACTCTATAGCTTTTCAAAGATTTGATATGGACGTCTACACACTAATCCATGAGACTCTATTCAACATTTGCTCTTGTATGTGTGACACAAGCAACCTAGACTCTGATACCAACTATCATGACCTTACTAACCGAATCATGAAGAGAACTACTCTATTCTACTTGGATAGGAGAACCTGTACCGGTCTCCATTAACATGTGGAAGATAATTACAAATATAATTAGCCGTTAATTATTTCCTCAAAACGATACAATCGTCTAGATGAAACCATATAATATAATCTTTACAAATGCAAAATAAAATACAACTATTTTTCCAAGACCTAGTCTAGACATGTACAAGAGCCATTAATGAAAGGAAGACAACCAAGACACAACTTTCACTGTAGAAATGGGATGAGTAGAAGCTGCTGGAGATCACTAGCCACGCCATATTAGAAATATCAACTGATCCAACAACAGACTACACCTCAAGAAGAGTATAGTATGAGTAGTGTCAGTACAACCAAATGTATTGATAGACATCATTAGTCTACCAATGTTAAATAACATAAATATTATATAAAAAACAAGAACCATTCATGAACATACAGGCAACCAATTAAATTCCTCCGGACCATAAATCATGTTGTCACTATTTTGTAACAATCTCATCATTCTCAGCATATATGTATAAACCAAGCAACTCACCTCATAAAGATAACTACAATAATTCAATTATTTCTTATTACACCTCACTATCAACCACTAAGTTCATGTTACATAATTAATTAATGTAATTAACTATTATATTTCACACATGTGGACCAAAATATAGGTTTCTAGCCTAAGTCTAACATATGAATGTACATATT
Source organism: Capsicum pubescens (assembly GCA_030864215.1). Classification (NCBI taxonomy): domain Eukaryota; kingdom Viridiplantae; phylum Streptophyta; class Magnoliopsida; order Solanales; family Solanaceae; genus Capsicum; species Capsicum pubescens. The sequence continues at coordinate 204,934,773 of CM061540.1, forward strand.
TTTGGGACAACAAAATTTAGTCTTTTGATCACAAATCAAGAACTCCATAACTCACATCATTCCGTTACTTAGCCAAGATATATCACCTAATACCGAATTAGTCCACTCATATATTCTTAACATCGATTAATCATAACCTAATGCATTCCCATATAGCAGAAAAGAGTATGTGTAACCATTTTTAAATTGCTACACTCTCATGATTATATTATCAAATAAAGACAATTACATGTCAATAGAAAACTTAGGTACCAACCACTATAATTAGGATATTTATACCCAATCATTTAATTAACAAGGGGAGATTATTCTCAATGTAACCTAAAGACAATTACATGTCAATGGAAAACTTAGGTACTAACCACTACAATTAGGCTATTTATACCTAATCATTTAATTAACAAGGGGAGATTATTCTCAATGTAACCTATTATATATCTTATTCATCATGATTTCATTAGCTTTTCAACATCCCATAAGAAATCATATATGTCAACAACTAGATAGCACAAGGACCCTAACATACTAATGTAATATCAAATAATTTGACCACACAAGGACCCAAAGATATATAAAATAACCGGACCACACATGGATCAAAATATAATATGAATCATATAAGCAGACCACATAAGGATCTAAATAATATGTCAAATTATCGGGTCACACAAAGATCCAAAGAATATGTCACATAACTTAACCACACAAGGATCCAAATAATAAGTCAAACAATCTAATCATACAAGGATACATCAAACTCTCTAAATCATGGTATAGACACATAGTATGGGACTTGTGGTTACCTCCTAGCCATGACTTAAGGGGATGAGCTCTGTCTATGTACCAATCATATCCATAACCTATGTGCCATGCCACCTTTATTCCAAGAAAATTACATGCCTCACTTATTCTAACATCCCCAATGTTATACCACCTTAATTCTACTAATTCAATCACAACCATGCATTTAGCATAATTAAAGTTATAACATATCCACGTACTAAATTCAAGTACAATTACCTGGCAAGTTCATAATTAATAACACTTGCATATACTCATAGTTCTTTATCAATCATGTTGTACATTTATCCTTCAATGACACTTGCACTTAACATTTAAATATATTGATCACTTACTAACATGTATTACAACCAAATAAAAAACTATTCAGTTAATTTGCATATATGTAATATAGTTGGATCTTAAACCCATTTTTCATGATACCCACAGGAGTTTATAAAAGTGTATATAGATTTTATTACTCAAATTTCGTTCAACCTTAAACATACACCATTATCTTCCCCACCTTACATCGTTATTCTTTACTACAATCCACACAAAATTAATTGAAAACCAAATTAATCCATAATATTCCAGCCTATCATTATTATTGCAATAGGTTAATGACACTCAAGTAATCTCAAAATTCCCTTACCTAGAGTACCAACAAGCATCCTGTAATTTTACCATAGAAGGCATATAAAAAACATAGAAATGACTATTTAATTTTGTACAATGAGCATAATTCCACTGGGTTAATCTTGCATATATTAGTTACTACAATTTATCTAGCCAACTTCCATGCCTAGAGGCTAAGCATTAAATCTTCCATCATTCTATATTACATTCATACATTTTAACTTCAATCTACTACTACTCAATTGAACCTAGTCTACCTAGACACCAAGATGCTACTATGGGTTGTATGAACTATCATTCCTTGTCTTTCTCTAGCAACTTCTAATGCTAATTCCACTAGAAACCTTTAAGATTCACCCCCTCAAAATATGTCTCTCTATTTTAATCGTTTCCAGGGTCTAAGAGTAACCCTAAGTATATTTTAAGAAGAGGCAATGAGTAAGGCATAAGATAGGACCAAAATGGGTTTAAAATTTCATAGAGTTACTTTCTTCTTCAAATTATAGTACCTTATTCATTGCTACAGCAAGAAAGATCCAATTATTGTAGGACTGAGACCTTCTCATTTTGACTAATGAAAAAGAAATAGTTTATCTCATGAGCTCATCTACCAAGATTTTTTGAATGAGCATCGTGATCTAATTAAAATAACCAATACACCTGTTCTAGTAAAGATAAAGTGGGTCATTACAATATCCTTCTAAAAGCTCTCATCCGTAGTTGAAAATGAAGTCATTTTCTCTTTCCTATAGTCCCTTTTTTGTAACCATTTTTCTTATACAATGAAGACGCCTTGGGGTATAATTGTACTGCACAATTATTCATTAGGAAATTTTCTTGTGCCATAGGGCATAATTGCATTGTTTTACCTACTCAAACATGGGATCCTTTTTGAAGTTTATCAATCTAAATTCCTTCATACTCGTATTTGTACTAAAATTATCTTACTGCCTATTTCTTTTGGTACTTGCTTTATTGCGTCTTTGTTTGCTTCGACCCTATTGAGGTCGTGTAACACTATTAGAAAAGTACTATATTTTCATTGAAATTACCCGCTGGAAATTCAACAAATATTTTCATTGAATCAATGAGAAAAGAAGAATAGTAATGCTTAAAATTAGGAAGCTTCCCAGTGTTTCCATCATGTGTTTTTTCACTGAACTACTTTGGTTAATGATCATGTATTTAACAAAAAAAAATTAATTAATTGATTTGCATAGGGAAAAACCTATGTTTCTAGTACAAGTTACAACTATTTACTCCAAGATGCATTAGATCATTAACAATATAGAAGAATTGGTAATCATTAGTATGAGTCATAAATGTAATGAACATTCTAATATAATCAAAGCTTTCTTTTATTATATGTTCTTTCCAATAAAAAAAAAAGTTTGCTACTAGAGCATTTGGGAGAATATTTTTATTCAAAAGAAATAGGAATAAATTATCGGTAAAACAACAGGGGATTGGAATGAAATAAAAAAAGTATGGATAAAAATAAGAACATGATTCAACTTTTTTGCATAAAATATGTATGCTAAAGAAACATAACGTCTGCACGATCCACATAATTATTAGTATTGAGGCTTTAAATATTCAGCGGGAAATTATCCGTTAAAGCATTTATGGTCCTTCCAGTAGTCAAACATCATGTATTTATTCCTGATCTATTCCATCATACCTCACTTAGCATAATTGAGTTTCCTCTATGAGGCCATGGTGACTTGCGTGTTTCTACTATGATACTGGGGATCAGGTCCATATTAGTTTCTTCAGCTAATAAAAGAAAATTTCTATACAAGTTCACTGTAGTAATGAGAAGCTGGTTCCTCATCAGGTTCTATGACAAAGAACAAAAGTAGAAGAACAAAGGTAAAAAACACAAGATGTTTTACGTGGAAACCTCCTTGCTGTTGGTATTAAAACCACAACCTACTCGGGTAGGATTTCTCAACTACTTCACTAAAATAAGAGCAACTTTTAGATTACAACCTCTTGCAATGTAGGAATTAAACTCCTAATTCCTCACCCTTACAATAACTATATTGTAAGCGCTCTTTGCAATAGATCTATTGTAAAGACAATCAAAGCTAACTCTAGCCCACAAAGGTAACTACTATGGCTAGCTCTAGCCCCCAACACTACAATAGCTAACTCTAGCCCACAACTTAAATCTACAAGAGGAAAGGAAATAAAGTACCTACACAAGCTTCTCAAATGAGGAGTAGGTTTACAATTTTTGAGCAAAATATAATGACTCCACAACCTAGACCTAAAGACATGTCCAGTTTATGAAAACTGATCCCTTGGTTGTTGGATTTTTGCCTTAATGGAACTTCATGGTGGCTTTGCAAGAAGAATGAGAGATTTTAATCATGCAAAAGATAGGTTTTCCTCCCACATAATGATCTATCTATTTAAAGAAAATAGGAGGGAAAACTTAGAATATTTGTCATTGGTCGAGATTAAAAAGATGTTTCTCCTCTACTATTATGCCACTAACTTTTCTGCAAAAAAGGTACAACTAACAATTATACCATTGTCTACCAAAATTTCAATGACCGATGGACCTGGTCCCTCATCTGGTACCTTGGCACATTTGTCAATCATTAGGACTAGATGCCCATCTTCCATTCAGTGCTCCTATGCCATATATCACTACACATATTTGAAATAAGAAACATCCTCTTGAGAAGTTATCAGTTAACAAGGTTATGAGTACATCCATTATATGAACCTAGTCCCAATAAAATAAGATCCCTTTGAGGAACAAGTTCTCACATAGTTGACTCTGAGAAATAGATCAGGTTCTATAAGCAGCGTATATGGTAAGAACCAAATTCTCACATAGTTGACTCAGAGAAATAGATCAAGTTCTATAGGTAACATATATGGTACCGGTCCCCTCACGAGTTTTGTCAATCATTACAACCACATGTGCATCGGCTTATCTCTTGTTAATGATGACAACCAATAATCAATATATCAATATATTTAGAGAGTTTTCCTATTATTAGAAATAGTTATCTCTTCTTTAGTTTTTTAGCTCCCTCTATCACCAACATCTCTAGATAACAACATTTTAATTCTTTTTTTGGTCTCTTTATGAGCTTACCTATTATAAGAATCAAGAATAAGTATGTCAATCATCAAACAAATATAACATTTTCCCTCTTTTTGATGATAACAAACTTAAGTTAGCAGTGAATCAACTTAGAATGTTCCCCCCGACACCAGCACTCATTTCTATTCCCTCTGTCACCATTAATTAATTCTTATTACCATATTATTCTCTCAGGTACCAAGTCCCCTCATCAGTTACTTTTTTTCCCCTTCTGACCATTGATTAATTTCTTTTATCACATTATTTTCTCTGGTACCAGGTCCCTTAATCAATTCCCTCTATCACTATTATTTTCCTTTTACCAAGATATTTACCCTTTTGGCATCATTGTAAAGAAAAAATAGTAAACTAAGTATAAGAGAGAATCAATATATGTTAACATATGACCACTAGGGCAACACTATCATGAGCTAAAGAAATAAAGAAGAAAAAGAGATATAGGCAACGACAAGATATGCAAAGTGTTTTGTTAATACCACTAAAAGAATACATAAAAAAAAGAGAACAATCAATTTGCTACATAGGATTTGAAATAAAGCTTAGGCAAAAGATGGCTAATATGAACAAACATTAGGAAAGAAGAAAGGATAAGAGTTGATTCAAGACATTTGTTATCTTAAGAACATTGGAATCTTAAAAATTTGGCGAAGATTTTGGTTCACGTACCCAAATTTGATTTGCTACTAAGATACTTCACCTTTTAAGAAGCTAATTCCCGACAAGAAGACATCAGTACACTTGGTCCTTTAATGGGAATTGGAGGAAACTTGCATGAAATTCATCTATCTCAAGATCAAACACTCTGTCACAAAGCACCATTTTCTTAGAAATATTAAAATTTTAGTTTTTTAAGTAAACACTTTTGAACACACTTTCTACATTAATCACTCATAAGGGGTACCCGATCCCTACTAAAACAATAACATCCCTTTTTTAACGAAAAAAAATCTCTACCTCCTTTTATTTCCTCAGCAAAATTCCTTCAAATAAATGGATTTCCACTTCTATGAGTGGACCCAAACCACAAACATTATCTATCCTACTGGTGAGTTATAGTTAAATGTTATATTCACTATACCGTTAGTGATGCTTATCATGCTTTCAATCAGTTAAACACATTCTCTTATCCGTTGAACTTATACTTTTTGCTTTTTATTTAGAAATTTAGATTGTGACCTACCAATCACTAGCTATGAGCAATCAAGCTTAGAGAGCACTATTATATGGTAGCTTATTGTAGTTCATTATCTAACTAAAAAAATGTGAAGTAAAGACGTGTTCTTCGTATATGTAATTTAGAGTCTCTTTTAATAGTATGAGGTACATAACCCCATGCCAATTTTCTTAATACCCTATTACCTTGAGCATTGCATTAGCTCCCCCAATCATAGATGGTTCAGCCACACCTGATCTAATGAAATGATTAAGAACTCCGATAGGGTCAAAATGCATTTTCTACTTTCTATTTAATAAGTATTGCATGATTGAATAATTCAAGGAAGGGTGGACTGCAGGGAGGGTCCTTTTAAGTAGATGACTCATTGGACGGTCGGAGTGGGACTTTTTTAGGAGAAAGAACTTAAATAAGTTTGTTTTTTTGAAGGATTCGTAACTTCTCATTAAAGATCTCAAAAATCAATATCAAATTTTAGCTTTTCTAGTTTGGACATGTAGAAGAACCAGGTCCTTACTGTGTGTAATTTTCTACATAATATTTACTTCCTTACTTTCTTGTACATTCTTACCTATCTCCACTAATTTTTTTGAGTGACCTAATCCTTTCATCAGAACCTTTACTTGAAGCAAAATTACGAATCAGTATAAGGAGGGTCTAAGGTCATAGAAAGTAGTTTAGGGAAAAGAGTGGGGTTTAGAAAAGAGAGTTCAGAAGAAACTATCCAACCAAGGGTTTCAAGGAATTTTCAACTATCCTTTTGAACAGGTGGTGAAATAAGGGAACGATTAGAACTATGCCTTAAAATGAGAAGAATAAATGTGTAATGTTAAGAAAAAGATATAACAATAGAGTTTCAAACAAAAGGACAATGTTACAAAAGTGTGGAGAAGAAAAAGGAAACCTATGTGGCATTTCAAGATAGTTCAAAACTTTTGTGAGTGCAGTTAATGGAACTTGATACACCCAAACTGCAGCTCCCATAAAAGAGTTAAAGGGAATCTTTCAAATATATAATCCAACAAAGGTTTGGGTTAAATCCCACAAGGAATAAGGTGTTAATTAAGTTGTATGCAGATTAATCGACTTTTAAGCAGAAGTTTCCATTGATTTGTTTTTTTTTAATTGTAATATCAATCTTCATCCAAGTGTTTCCTAACCTTCAAAGATGTTTTCACTTTAATTTTCTCAAACTCAAAGTGAAGAAATGATAATTCAATATATTCCCCAAGAGGTTAATACGGTTAAGGAATTAATCTAAAATTAGAGGTTAAAAACTCTAATTTCTTGTCACTATTCTCTTTTCCCAACATTAATTCTCTATTCAAGTAAGCTAAGTTTTAGGACATGTTCTCAAGTTTGCAACAAGTAGAACCCTTTAAAATGAAGAGAAAAGTGAGATAATCACAAATTTAATATAAACTCAACAACCCATAACTTAGAAGTGAAATTCCACCAAGGATCTCATAACCCTAGTTATGGAGTTTTAGCCATTCATGATAAAAAAAATAAATGAAAAAGCTTGATATCATAAATTGCAGGTTAGTACTTACATTGAAGAATTATAAGATTTCAAAATCCAAATTCAAACCAAAAGCAATGTGTTCCACAACTCCAAACTTGTTTCTCCGTAATACTTATATTACAAAATTCAACACCCAATCAAAAGATCCTATTCTAACCCTAAGTTAGGTATTTATAGGATCCAACAAAGTTGAGATTTAATTTCAAAATTAAGCTGCCATGTCATGGCCGATAGATCGCTTGATGGTCCATCAAGAGGTTGATGGTTCATCGGACGAACCATTACTGGTTTTTAGAATCATCCGAATCTTTGTTTATCTTAAAGCTTTAGTGATAATTAGTCGTTGGTCCGATGGTCCATCGCATTATTTGTTGCTCACCTTATGAGTTCCATGAATTCTGTTTAGTCAGGACGGCCAATGGTGATGGTCCGTTAGAGCCTTGATGATCCATCAGTTGGACCATCACTTAGTTCAGATTTTTCAACCAGTTTGCTTCTTGGTGATGTTTAGCGCGATGGTTCATTAGGGTACTGACGGGCCATTAGTTTCCACGTTGCAGGCCTCTTTTAGCTTAAAGTTTTGAAACTTCTTATCTTGGAGTTAAATTCCTGATAACAAGCATAAAATGCATTAAAAATACTAACAACTGCTAGAAAACATACAATTATATTTTCTTGAAGTTGAAAAATGTACCCTCATGAGCATGTACATTAGTACTAACTTGTAAAGAGGAACCTTGACATGACCCAAAAAGTGGAGTACGATCGGGAATGGAGACCACCCCCCATACCCAATCCAACCAACCCATATACAACCCGTGTCGGATGAAATCCGAACATATAACAAGATAGAGTATTAAAATTTCAATGACTTTGGGATAAGTCTAGAACTGAGACCAACCCAACCAAGTCATATCATCTAAACCAAACCAAACCATAATATATCCAAGTCTATAGTTTTCAATACAAATCCTCTAAAAAATGTCCAAGACTATCTAGTCGGGACATGCCCCTGACCAAAGCCAAAAATAAGTGTCAAGAGAATGGTAAAAGCATAAGTAAACCATAACATGAAATGTTCCTTCCGAAGAATGAAAGCTCACCACTTCAGTCTGACTCAAGATATCCCTGAATTACCAAGTCACTGAGTAGGAAGTACGATAGTATGGACGATTCTTGCATTAAGTGTGAATACAGTGCCCAAAGATGGGTTAACGGGTGAACACTAGGCATGTACTCAGGAGTAAGGATAAAATAATTCCATTATTCAAAATCAAAGTAAATAACCCTCCCCAATCACATACATATATACACATATACCATGCCGAGAAAGGGAATCGGGTTTAGCATGCATTTAAAACTTTAACCTAGGCTGTGTAGCTTTACCGTCATAATCCACCCAAGGGCTATATGGGTCCAGTGTTACCCCTGAACGGGCCCCAGTGCATGTAGGCATATGGCTGGGGATTCCCTTGTAACCTTCATCCTTTATGATACATATGTGCGTGTATATATTTGGGGGATTCCATTATACCCCATAAGTATGTGGTCATCAAGACCAATCCTCATGTCGGCAAACATGAGTTTCTAGTGTCAACCCTTTGGACTCATACCTTTACGGCTAGCTATCACAACCCCTATTATTGCCCAATTATAACCTTTAGCACATAACCAAACCACCAATTCCAGGAATCAATTATTAAGGCATTAATTAGTGGTATCATCATACCAACTATAGCTTGCAAGCAATGTCATAAGACAACACTTAGGGGATTCCCATGTACCTCGTGACTTCATTATAAAAATCACTTGGGGAATTCCTGTGTACCACACAAGGTTTTCAAAACAAAATTCATGGACACCAAGGCCTTTCCAAACTATTTAAAACCAACCAAACCAATTTAAGCTCCATTACCATATTATACAATGCAAAGATTTCAATAAAAGTCAAACTATGTGACAAAATCATTCTCATTGACATATTATCAAATATGTTGAGGGCATGTAGTTTCCAAAACCAAAACCAAGCATCAATTGACCATTACCATGCAACCACATGTTTAAACCACCATTATAACATAGGAAAACATTATCCAACCAAGAATAACCAAAACCCCCAATATATTTTTCAAAATCCAAACAATACCATAATAATATCATGAAAACCATATATTAAAACATGCTTTTAGTTGAACTAACAATGAGGGAGGAGTAACGTGCAAGATTTATGAAGATTCACGGAGAAATTTTGATCTGTAAACATCTACATGAACACCTTGAAGAAACCCTGGCCCAATCTTCTTAAGAGCCTTTAGGGAGAGTTTTTAGAGTATTCTGATATTCTAAAGCAAGTAATGAGAGGCCAAAAGGTGTGATAGGACGTGGGGTATTAAGGGTTTAAGGTGGGTAATGTCCAGAATGCCCTCAGCTTAAAATCTATAAAAATAATGCAGGTGGGTACGATTTGGACCCGTCACCTATGTCCAGTCATACGAGTAGTACCCCTAACTCATACCCTAGGCAGAAAGTTGGACTATAATTCTATCCAACATACAACTTCATGGACAAACTTGTATCAACATCATATAATTTGTACCCTATAGTCGTACCCTAGGCAGTACATGATCAAGAATGTATACTATTCAACATAGATTAGCCCTACTCTATCTTACCATCTCCATAGGACTCGTATGGAGTCATGCCGTACCTTGGACAGAAAATGACCTAGAACACAATGTTTATCATATGACTTGGGCTCCTAAGTCGTTAGCACAACATACAACTAGTATGCTTGAGTCGTATGGTTCCTAGAGAGTTCAAAAACTTAGGAAATTTCTAGGGGTCAAAACTCAGGGTGTTTCAATTCACCCCCACTTGGATCATTCATCCTTGAATGATGGAATAATGCATGACTAGCACGATTTAAACCCCAAACATCCCTACTCAGATCTTTAACCAGGTTAGAAAAAAAGGATGCAAGGAAATCAATCCTTATGTAACTAAGTTAGAAAACAAAGATGTGATGAAGAACACCTACTTTAAGCACGATTATCTGGAACAGAGATCAAAAATAGGTAGTCGGACTCCATGTACCTTTCAGCCCCCCATAAAGATTCTTCCTCCCTAACCAATGCATCTAATATCCCTTAAATACGTCTACACTCTCCACCAAGCTTTCAACTATGAAGACAACATCCCTCCATTTCAACCTCCCAACTCTCTCCCTGTGAACACATAACTACAAGGGCCTGAGCATAGCCGTATATCCATCCCATTTTAAAGACTAACTTTGAGTTATAGGTGCTTGTGAAAGCCATGGGACCCTATACTTTACACCGCCCTAACAATACTACCTCGTCATTACTATAATCAAGGATCTATAGCCGCATAACACAATGGTTAGGTATTTATCAATCACCATACTCTAACGTATCTTTACTACACCCACTATATGGATTTCCTTACAAAAACTAACACCCTTAATCACTACCGCAAAGGTTTTCACCATGCCTCCCCTCTACAACTATTTCATATGACCATATTCATCTTTTTCTTCAATTTACACTTATAATCTTAACTCTAGTAGTCACCCCAGAATTTCACAACAAAAGACATCTACTCTCTCATCTAACACATCACTATGCTTCCAAGGGTACACCATCCTAACTTAAGAAGATTCACTAGGGAACTAGAGTATAAACATAAAGAAGGAGGGGGGTTACTTTCCAATTACAACTCCTATCTGTCGTACTACCCAAGGCGAGACCTAAAAATAACACACAATACAATAGGCACGAGGTACTCCAAAGCAACCATCTAGGTTATAAATGAAGGATTACTCCGGCATAAACACACCATAGTACGACTCCTTAGGATTAGGCACCAGAAGAAACACGATTGCACACATCATAGGTAGTGTAACATAAAGGCCAAGATTCATATTTAGGGAAAAAAGTGAGGAGAATCACTTGAAACTACTATTTCTTAGAACTAGGCATGACGTGAGACATGAATATATGGGTCATGAGTATAATGGCATAGAGCTTGAACACTTGGAAACACAGATTTCTGAGGACCATTATTGTCTTTGATTCAGAGGCTGGAGTATGGACATACGGGACACATAGAATACGGACCTTAGGCATAAGCACTATTAGAATGTGTGAAACACTAGTAGAGTGCCCTCTTAATCAAAAGAGGAGGGAATCGCTAGAAGAGGAGTAAATTATCCCCGACTTTTCCTTGAAGTCTACCGCTAGAAAAAAATTTATGATTAGCCCTTCGTTCTCCATCATACTACACCTACAAGTACAACACTCTACTCTAAGCGGTATCACTATGGACATATACTAGGGACACTTGGCTATTTTATACTTAAAACCTCATCTATTCAAATTCTACCTGGGGTCCAGCATAACCTGACAAACCCTATGACCTAACCCATTTAATGAGTTATCCCCAATCCATCAGTTCAACCTTGACCTCCAATCTTTATATCATAACTTTCTCCACCCCTGAATTCCCTAAGTCATCAACCTCATTCCTTCCACAAACCTTACCAAGCCTACCAATCTACCTCCATAATTCTCGCATTGTTATCCTCAAGCTAACATAATCTCTTTACCAAAATCATCATCTAAGGTTCAAACTTAGTGTCTATTAATAATCATACACTACCGACCGAGTACCCCACACACAATATATATATATATATACGGTCCACCCCACGAGGAGGTCACCCTACATTCCTTATCCACCTGCCAGTAACCTATACATATTTGGAGGAAACCATCTCCCTTATGCATAAAAGAACGAAAGCACTCTATAGGGATACACTAGGACAGATGAAACCCTTGTCTAAAAGATCCTTTAGTTGCTCCTTAAACTCCTTCAACTCAGTTGGGGTCATTCTATATAGGGGGATAGAAATAGGACTATTGTCCAAAATAAGATCAATCCAAACTCAATTTCCCTATCGAGACACCAGGAAGGTCATTAGGGAAGACCTCGATAATTTTATTCACCACCAGGAAAAATTGTAAAGAAGGACCCTCTAAGTTAGAATCCTTAACCCGAACCAAATGATAAAGACACATTTTGTAGATTAACCTCCAATTTTTAAGATGTGATATGAACTTTCCCTCAGGAGATAGGGAACCACCCTCCCACTTAATAAATGGCTCATTAGAAAATTTAAAGATAACCTTATAGGTTCGACATTTAAGGGATGTGTAGCATGAGTTGAACCAATCTACCCCCAATATTACATCAAAATTAACCATATCTAATTCAAATAGATGCACTAAAGTCTTCCGACCACCCACAGATACCACATAACCCCTATAAACTTTTCTAGTCACCATAGAGTCACTATAAATAGTACATATCATGGTAAAAGAGTTTCAACATACTAGTAACAACATTATGCAATATCTCAGACTCCTATTGGGTAGTGAGATCATAAGGACGGTCCCAGCCAGTTCCTAAGCCCAAAGCAGCAACCCTTAGTATAAGAGCTAGGGAGGTGGCAATCGGGATCCTATTTTCATAGTGGAAATACATATGGGACACTCCTTCTGTATATGACCCAACTGACTATAGCTAAAACATCAATTTCTCCCCTTATAGAAATAACCATGGTACAATAGACCATAAAACCGACCGGAAGAATAGGATGGGGCTAACTGAGCACCACCAACTGATAAATAATAATCACCAAAAAACTAAGGATAAAGGACATTGACAACCACCTGGGAACTTCCTTGATTCCCTTGCCTAGACCATTGTCTACTAGCTCTACGACTATTTCTCTAACCCCTTCCCAATCTGAATATTGGGACTTTTTGCTCCACTTATTTATCGACCTTGCCTTATTCATTCTCATACTAATAGGATCGAACTATCATAACAAAGATGTCACTATATAGGTCAGCAGTTGAATAGAGCATCAAAACTCAGCATTGGTAATATCCCCTTAGGGTGACTGAGCATGAGTGTCACCTTTTGGAGTCAGGTTAGTAGAAATTGGTGGAATTCAATAGGGAAAATCAGAAGCAGTGACCCCTGACCGTGTCTATACCCCATGAGTTGGATGAAATCCATCTATGTTATCCGCGAGTGGGACAGGTAAGTTTTCATAAGCTTTAGATCATCGAAAAAGAATGATCTGAAAAGCAAACAAAAGAAGATTTAGGGGAGAGTTGAAGACCCTAGATACTGTAAGCTTCAGATCATTGAAAAGGAATGATCTAAAAAACAAACAAAAAAAGATTCAGGGGAGAGTTCAAGATCCTAGACTCTATAGCCTGAAAATAGAACAACAAGAAAATAAAACATTCCTAGATTCCTCGTAGCCTTTCCCTTATAAGTGTGGCACACTTACACACCCATAAAAGAGACTTTATTCGATACGGGGTTGTGAACACCCCATGACACTAAAACCTAGGGTCTGATACCAATCTGACATGACCCAAACCAGGTCCTCCTCGTGTCAAGAATCTCAAGTCTGGTCGGGACCGGAGAACACCCTTTATACCCAATCCAATGAACTGATATACAACCTGTGTTAGATAAACTACGAACATATAACAAGATAGAGTATTGAAATTTCAATGACTTTGGGATAAGTCTAGAACCAAGACAAACCCCACCAAGTCATACCGTCTAAACCAAACCAAACCATAATATACCAATGTCCACAGTTGTCAATATAAAGCCTCTAAACAATGTCCAAGAATATATAGTCGGGACATGCCCCCGACCATAAACAAAACTAAGTTTCAAGAGAATGGTAAAAGCATAAGATAAACCATAACATAAAATGTGACTTTCAAAGAATGCAAGCTCACCACTTCAGTCTAACTTAAGTTATCCCTGAATCACCAAGTAATTGAGTAGGAGATATAATACTATGGCTCGTTCTTGCATTATGTGGGGATACAGTGCCCAAAGATGGGTTAACGGGTGAACGTTAGGCATGCAGTTAAGAGAAAGGATAAAATAAGGTCATTATTCAAAATCAAAGTAAATAATCCTGTGTAATCACATACATATGTACATATATACCATGCTGGTAAAGGGAACCGAGTTTATCATGCATTTAAAACTTTAACCTAGGTTGTGTAGCTTTATCATCATAATTCACCCAAGGTCTATATGGGTCCAGTGTTACCCCTAAACGGGCCCCAGTGCGTATAGCCAAACAAATTGGAGATACCATAGGTGGTCGGGGATTCCCTTGTACCCTTCAGCCTCTATGATACATATGTATATGTATATACTTGGGGATTCTATTGTACCCCACAAGTACGTGATCATCAAGACCAATCCTCATGTCGACAAACATGAGTTTCCAGTGTCAACTTTTTGGACTCATAACTTCATAGATAGTAATCACAACCCCCATTATTGTCCAGTTAAAACCTTCAGCACATAACTAAATCACAAATTCTAGGAATTAATTATTAAGGCATTAATTAGTGATATCATCATACCGACTAGAGCTTGCAAGAAATATAATTAGACCACACTTAGGGGATTCCCATGTATCCCATGATTTTATTATAAAAATAACTTGGGGTATTCCTATGTACTACATCAATATTTGCTTATTCCCGAGCCAACATGAGATTAGATACCATAAAATGATTTGTCCCTCCACTTCTTTTCTTGATAATCTCATATTCCTCCAAAGTGGTGATGGTGAATACCTACCTTTTGGTCCTTGGGACCTCTTTTTAAGTAGAAACTTAAAGAACTTAAATACTTTCTTGAGCAGAAATTCATAGGCAAGGCATCAGGTTTCCACTTTTCTAGGGACCCGATCCTTTCAATAGCTACTTCAAATGTCTGATTAAGAATGTTTTCATATGATATAATATACACTCCTTTCACATGGGTAACTAGGTTGTTTATTTCAAAACAAAATGACATCTCAACATAAAGGTCCATAACCTCATCTGTATGTAATTTAGGAGAGGTTGTTCGAATAGATGCAACCATTTTAGAAACTTCATTATGCTACCAATTCTACCAACCTGAGCAATTTTGCAATATTTGGATCAACTATTTTTTATCAAAGGATAGTTTATTTTTTTAAAACAACATATAGTACTTCCCAAGTCAATTCATTAGCTTATGCATTCAATCATGGTCCCTCGTGTAAGTAGATGGTCCATCGATCAAGTTCATAATTTAGAAAAGATTTTTTCTTTCATAAATAGCCAAAACACTTTAGTATTCTTTAATAGAAGTGACATTAGAGTGTGGTTAGATAGAGACCTTAGTTTTCATAACTAGATCTACTGTGTCAATAGTCTTTTCAGAGAGATTAAGGGATTAAAAAAGAGTGAGGTGTTGAACAGATAAAAAGGTAACATAGAGACTGAAGGTTTTGGGGAATCAAATGAGAGAACTGAAAAGAGATTACATGGAAGCACTAGTCACATTTCAAAATTTCAGAAGTAATGTAAGACTGACTGACCTTTTACAGGATCAGGTCCCTCAATGAGAATTTTTTCATGTATTGTGTTTGGTCTGTCCTTCCTTTCCTTTTGTTGTTCCCTTTTTTATCAACACCTATAAGAGTACGAAACTAAGTTAAACATAGCAAATATTTAATCACCTCAAATAGTATGTGCCCTATTATTGTAGATTTAGTGTCTGGTTGGTTGAGGATATAAATAATGCTTCTGCTTAATGTAGGACCTATTTTTCTTTCACTTCTCACAAGATCCACAAGTCTAGTTGTTTGGAAACATCAATTTAGGTAACTTCAAGGACCAAGTCCTGTAAGATTAGATTATGTAGGAGAGACGATCGGGAATGTCCTATGTTCCTGAGCCTCAAATCGATATCATCATCTGAACTACTTTATTTTCTTTGGAACATATCTAGGACTCATTTGAGAAATTACACTTCAACCTATTTATATAGTACATTTCAATTTCATGACCTAAGGTGTTACTAATCCTTCAAATGCCAAGACATTATTATTTCTTTCTACTTATAATGAAGACACTTCTCCCTTAAAATTCCTTTAGTGAGAGAAAATATTTTGTTCATGTATTCATATGCCTTGAGAAGCCACTATATATGAACATGTTTTGGCTTCCTTTTTTTACTCCTTCCTTGGCAGTTCACGTGTTGGATTTGAAAACCCATTTCAACTTAAGTTCCTAAACAAGGGACAGAGTAAGAATCAAACTTTTCTTTGTCCAAGATGGAAACTTGTTCCTTTTTGATTGGGGACCAGGTTCCCTTAAGTTCTCTTCTATTTTAGTGTGCTTCCATACTTCTCAGCACCAAACATTCTAGCAGGATGTAGAGTTGTTCTTTTGGACAAGGGAAAGGTTTTCTTAATTTTCCTTGTGTCTCAATATATTTTCGATGCCTCTATTTAGTTGATATTTTAGTGTTTGGCCATATTTAGCAAGAATAGAAATGATTTTTGAAGAGTCTATCCAGCAAAATAATTTTTGTAAAGTCAGCATTGATTTGAACCAGATCCCTCTCAAGTTCTCTATTCCTTTATAATGAGGTTATAAGATACAGTTTGGAATTTTTAAATTTGTCTTCATGTTCATTCTGAAGGTCACTACCATGTCCCTTTCCCTTATGAACAGTTTAAGACACAACCTATAATTTCTCATTCAAAGCATTATTTTCAAAAGATACGAGACTAACCTTTTTCTCTAGCTCAAAATTTTTTTTTGGAAAGTTTGATTTTTCAACTTCAACTTCAATAGAGAGTTCATCAACCTTTAACTGAGTCAAATCAATAACTTTCTACTTGATATCAGTATTTTCAACTTTCAAACTGAGTATTTTTTTATAAGGAGGAAGTCTAAGGAACCTTGTACCTTACTTGTTTCCTTCAAAGCATGTGCCATTTGAGTCTTCAAAACTGCAATTTCTGAGTCCATTTCATTTATTCATATGTAATGATCCTTCAAGTCATTTTTCATAGTTTTACTTATTTTCCCAGTTAGATCTTTTCTACAGCTCCCGGTCATTTATGACTTTCTGAGACTAACAATTCAATCACCAGATAGTTCATTTAATTTTTGAGCCAATTCCGTATATTGAGGTCTTCGCTGGTTTCAAATGGCCACCAGATGAAAACTTCAACTAAATGATCTCATATGTAAATTCTAACTACACCAGCTGCTCCAAAATATTGATTTTTTAGGCTAGGTAGACCTTTGGTTTAGGTCCCGAGGCACCCGACCTTATTTTGACCTATTGGTTGTAAAGTTAAAAAAATAAAATATGGGTGTGGGACCCATATTTGGTCGAAACAACCTCAAATTGAAATTTTGAGAGTGCTATCGTGTCTAAAGCATTGAATTTGGTATGGTTACATTGTTCATTTGCATAAACAGGATTTTGGATGAATCTCGAGGGCTTGGATGAAAACTTAGAAGATTTTCTAAGTTTCAGCTGTCACCTTGTGCAGCTGCAATTGCAAGCCATGGGCCACGATTGTAGTACCTTTGGCAGGAAAAGATAGTGTGATCACAGGGCATATGTGTGATTATAACTCAGACTTACAACCTCAAGAAGTTGTGATTGTAGGTCAGGGTCTACAATAGTGAGACCAGAGTACCTGGTATGGTTATAAATAGTCCTCACATATTGCAAATTCATCCATTCCTCACCCATTTCTTTAGAGCATAAATCCTAAATAGTGTGATAACTTAAATTTGAGATTTGTGGTTGAAATAGGAGCTTGATTAACATTTATTTCCCGAAGAACAATGGTGAAATATGGGTATGATTATTCTTGTATTGATGAGTAAAATATGTTTTTGATAGCTTGGCATTCTGAGGAGGCCCCGCAGAAGGAAAAAATAGTGGTTTAGTAGTTTATTGAGATTTCTTCAGTGTTGAGGTAGGCTAGATTTATTCCTTGTTAAATTGAGCTATATCATAGTATTATTATGATATTGTGTTAGGTTTGGGATGGGTTTAAGGTGTTGGAATTATGAAATAAAAGACTTGGGTTAGTTGGACTATTTAGGCCATTTTGATCCCGCAGAGTTGAAACACTTGTCTTGTTTCCTTATGTCTTAGGTGAATTAGGTTTCATTTCTCACGTTTAGCATGATAATACCTTATATCACTCAAGTTACATAAAAATACTTTAGAAATCCATGCTTAGGTAAGGTTGTACTTACTTTGTTAAGAAAGGTTGCCTTAGTTACTATTTGTCTTAGTTGTTGTGTTTTATAAGAACCTCTTCCTTAGGTCTCATTGTGGCTTGCTATACATATAATATTTGATTTAGATACCTTAGCCTAGTCTAGGGTAGTATTTAACCTAGAATGTATTTTGGGAATTTAAAAGTGGGCTCTTTGACCCACCTTAAGTCAAGATTGATGATTAGTACTCTTTAAACCCTTAACACTTATTAAATGCCTATAGAATGCCCTTTTTGAGGCAATATTAAGGAACCTTGTCACGTGATAGTTATGGTGATGTAGAAATTAGAAGTAACATTCATGAACTAATTAATTAGATTGTTGGATATCCTATGATGAGATATGGATCATGTTATGGTAAGTTACTGGATATGCTATGAATTCTCTATGAATGTCCTATAAATTATACTTGATAACTATCGATGATTTGAATGGTATACTATCTCTTATTCTAATGGTAAGCCATCAAATATACTATTGGTAAGCCATCAAATATACTATTGGTAAGCCATTTCTCATGATATTGCTTATGATTATGATCATGCTAAGAAATTATGCTAGTAATCATGTTAGAAAACCTCCCTATTGATAATATTAGAAATTGTGCCATGAATTATGTTAGAAGTCATGCTTATTGATTATATTGGAAGTTATGCTATTAATTATGCTTGAAATCATGATGCTTGATTATATGATCACTTATGCTATTGATTTTTTCATCGACTATGATGATGTGGCTACCGATATTAGTCTAATTATTTAATTATTTATGATGATATATTAATACCCAATAAGGCTGGAGGATGATTATGATAATTTATCGATACTCAAAAAGGCCAGAAGATGATTATGATAATTTATTAATACCCGACAAGGCTGAAGGATGATTATGATGATATATTAATATCTGACAAGGACGAAGGATTATTATGATGATATACTGATACCCAACAAGACCGAATGATGTTTATGATAATGCATCAATACCTAGAAAGGTTGAAAGATGATTATATTGATGTTCCTATGTGTACATTTACCGGTTTGATTCCATCTAGACCCTATGTATGGCTATTATATAAATATATATACACACACAAACTTATACGTACTCATTATTGGGTAAGATGTTGATATTAGAGATTTTGATTATATCCCGCCAGTAATAAGTAACAATAAAGAAGTATAGCTGATGATTAGTGATTACTTATAATTAGCAATAATTGATGATTAGTGATAATTGATGATTAATTATGAATATTGTTTAAGTGATAAAATAATGAGTAGTTGATGATCGAAGATTAGTTGGTAAAGAAAGATTAGATAATAAATGATGTTAGATGATATATGTTGGTTATCTAATAAATGGTGATTAGCATATAGGTGGTGAATTGTTGTTAAATGATGATTAGTGATTAAATAAATTATTTGTCAAGATATGGTTAGCCAATGAATGATGACTAGTGAGTAATGATGACAAGGTTCTTAAATGATGGTAATATTATGGAATGTGATTATATTGTCAAATGTTGGTATATGGCCGATTGATGATAAATTATGAAATGATGGTGAAGTAACAAGTTGGTTATTTATAAGTGATGTATGGTTGCTTTATTCTATCTTTGAGTGTGCACTCTAGGCATATAGGAGTCCGTGATAAGTTATTTACTTTTAGCACCAATCAGCATATGATAACAAATTTTATAGTTTTTTATTGCTTGTATGATACCTTGTGATGCTTTATTGTTCCAATTTATTTACTTATATTGCATGACAATATTAGAATGTGTTAATTCCTTGTGTTATATTGTTATTCTAGTTAAATTACTTATTATGCACAACAGTATTAGAGATGATTTAGGTTCATTTTGTACCTTGAATTAGTTATGTTATCTTGCATTTCATCATATTTTAATCATGATTTACCTCAGTTGGCCGATGTACATACTAAGTACCCATTGTTTTAGTACTCATACTATACTTCTATTCCTTTTTTGTGCAAATCTGAGTACTAGCTCTTATTGTTGATCATTGATCATGTTTTGTTGATATTTCGGGAGATAGGGTGAGCTCTTAGAGTTCGAGTCACCCATTTCTTTCTATATTTTATA
Source organism: Capsicum pubescens (assembly GCA_030864215.1). Lineage (NCBI taxonomy): Eukaryota > Viridiplantae > Streptophyta > Magnoliopsida > Solanales > Solanaceae > Capsicum > Capsicum pubescens. The sequence goes on from CM061540.1 coordinate 204,955,324, forward strand.
TTCAAGCTTTTGTTATTGAGATATATGTTGTTAACTATTCTAGATATTTGAGTTGTATTATTATTATATACTCTTGTACTGGCTCTACTAGGTCATAGGATCGTATCTTATATTGATTGTTTTATCTTTCTAGAACCCTTTGCTTATTTGTAAGTGTGTCATTCATTTTATCCTATGTTGGGATTTCCTACTAAATTAACCCATTATGTTAGCTCTAGGTTATGATTTGGCTTAACTTTTTGCAGGATTTAGTAGGTGCCATCATGACTTATAAATTATGTTATGAAAAATTGGTATCATATCCTGGGTTTCACCAGTATTATTGGTGCAAGAGCAAGTGTCTAGTAGAATTTTATGGATCAAAACAATGACGGTTGTTTCCTATCTTTGTGAGGCTATGGGACATTCTTAGGAGTTCTTTACTTCTTTCACTCATGTCATGCTAAGAGTTTGAGTTGGTTTATAGAACATTTCTTTGATTTCACTCTTTCACAGATGGTCAAGACACGTACTACTGCTACACGAAATGAGGGATCTGAGACCGAGCTTAGGGATCCTACTCCTATTTATGGATAACATAGAGGTCATGGACATCTGCGTGATGTATCCCCATCTAGGGGCTAGGATAGGCCGCCTTTCTCAGGTTCTATTCCAGCTTCTGAGCCAGAGATACTTTCATCCTGTCCAGTGGTGATCCAAGGACAAGCCCAGGATCCACCAAGGTTTCTTTCTTCTTCATTGCTCAGAGATACGTTGGTTCAGCTTTTGGGTTTAGTTGGTGGTGCTTTATCTGATGGTGCATAGTCTATAGAAAAAAGTGGTACTGAGGCAGAGCCTGTAGCTGCGGCTCCAAGAGTTGAGATTTATGTTGCACTTATAGTTGCTAAGCTAGTGTTGCTCAGCCAGTTATTTCCCAGCCTACTACATCTATTGAGGAGTGAAAGATGTTGGGTAGATTCTTGAGATTGGCCCGACTAGGTTCTATGGTGCTCCAGGCAAGGATGCATATGTGTTTCTGATTGCTTGTGAGGATAGGCTCCGTAATTTAAGCCTTGATGAGACTCATGGTATAGATTACACCACATTTAGGTTGGACTTGGCTGCTGTAACGCCCCAAGAACCTATCCCAAGACGTCACATGGTACTCAAAGCCACACGTGGCTTCAAGCTAACCCTCTAAGCTTGTCATCACTTTCAGAACTCATTATAGTGCAAATCATGCTAAGATAAAGAGGAATAACCATGTCATGAACATACTGAAACATGAAGTAATACTGCCCTGTACAAACAAAATACTAAAATCTCTATACACGCTGGTACACTAGTCTGACAAAGCCTCTACTACATAGGACTGAGGAGTCATTGGGACAGATCCCCAACTGACTCGTACTGAACTGAAAGTAAACAACCATCTATTAACCAGACAAAATTGGAGACATAGATCCTCGAACCATGAGGACTCACCAACCGCAGAAATGTAGATGAAGGTACTCAAAGATCACTGTCTCTGTTGAGACTGAGCACCTGAACCTATATCATGAGGAAATATAGAGTACAAAAGAGTATGGGAGTCAGTACTTGGGAATCTACTGAGTATGTGGGGGTGGATGCAATATTTTAAATAATATCATAAATGTATAAGAAAATTATGCATGCTGACAATAATAACTCTCTTCGCTTGAATTATTTAAAAAATCATTTTCGTAAGTCATTAGTAATAACATATGCTTCATAAATCTCATAAATCATTTCACTTAAACTCTTTGACTCATGACTTAGAGTGACTCGGTAACTCATGGTACTTAGATCATTATGGACGTGGGAGTTTCTTATAACCGACATAACTACACCAAGTGAGCCGCATGGAGTCCAACATTTTACCCTCCTAAGGAGAGAACCCCACATTGGAGGGGGTGTCGTACTCTTGCCAGGGAGTACAACCTCAATCTCATCATCACAATCTCATACTCGGCCTTTGGCCCACAACTATCAACATCAATCCTATGGTGGCACGTAGTTCTAGGGAAATACCAAATTTCCCACTCGATGCTAAATACTCCTCCCACACTCAACTCAGAACGCGTTAGGAAATCCACCTTAATCAATAGCAAATCATGGGTCTATCATGATGACCAAAACAATAGTATATCTCATCGATAAATCATATACGACTGTGGATTCCTAACTTGACTCAAATTCAAACAATGTTTCTCAACATCAAGTACATTTGCTTATCAAATCATTTCAAATGCCAAAGCTTCAAGGAAACATCATCAAACTCATTCTTGACTTTCAATTAAAATATCGATATATATATATATATATATATATTCAATAGTCAAATTTCTCATTGAAAAACACAAATCTTGACACTTATCATAAATCACTTAGAAATCATCAATATATAATGACAATATACATCTCATGGAATAAATACTTAATTGAAGAAGCATGATGGTGAAATAACCATAAATATCAAGCTTATTCAACTCAAGTCTCATAAATCATACATAAAGAAATTTGGGTGTAAACCCACTTGCAAAATCATGTAAATCAATAATAGAAAGTAAATTTTTAGGCACAAGAACGAAAGGAGTGTTCTTGTTCAAACCTCACATACCTTGGATTTTGATTTGATGATGTGGAAACTTGTTTGGAACTCTTATCACACTTTTAGGCCAAGATTCTTGATGCCTTTGACTTGGGAAACTTAGTTCTTGAACAACTTGGAGAAATTCATGAATGATTCTCTGAATTTCTTGGAAGAGGATTTGGATTTTGGATCTTGTAGAAACCCTAGTTTCTAGGAGATTCTTGGAAGATTGGAAGAGAAAGGAGAAGGAAATGAGTGGATCTTCTCCACTTTGATATATATATAAGACCATATGGGGAGGAAATGACCAAAATGCCCTTTTTTGAAAATGCTGACATTTGCTGATCGGGGCCTGTGACGATCGATCTGACGGTCCGTCAAGTCTCCTAATGGTCCACCAGATCGTCCGTCACTCGAGCGAAAAAACTGAAATGTTCTGACTCAACGTGACGGTCGAAGTGACGGTCTTTCAGGAAACTGACAGTCCACCAAGTCATTCGTCACTCGAGGGTTAGAAATGAGATATTTTGTCTTGACCTGATGGACCCCTTGACGGTCCGTCAACTTTTTGACGATCCACCAACTTGGCCGTCGCACGATGGCCTCAAAAATGAGTCACTGCCTTGGCTTGAAGGGTCACTTGATGGTCCACCAGGGACCTGACGGTCCACCAGGTCGATCGTCAAACCTGGGCGATCTGATACCGTTGAGTAAAAGGGCTATAACTCATTCATCCGATGTCGGATTTTGATGAAATTGGTATCGATGGAAAGCTTATTCAATGATATACATGAAAAAAAGTATAAATTAGAGAAATACAACATGGTTTAAACATGAATCACTTTGGAAGTCATACATATCCACTCAAAAGATGGATTTAGGCTTAAGAAACGATCGGGGTATTACAATATCTCCCCCTTGGACACATTTGTCCTCGAATGTTGCCAAATAGGCCAAGAACAAGAGAAAATGAGGATGTATAGCTAGAATGACTCACATCTAAGGGCTCACTTTACTCTAAACTTTTGAGTACTTCACCAAATGCACGAATCATAGATGGAATAACAATATAGCTGAATACATTAGATTAGGAGGAAACGCAACTAAGGGAAGAGTACCTTCTGCATGATTCGAACTCGTGGAGAAAAGATGAGGGTAACTAGCTCGCATGTCTGCTTCTTCTTCCTAAGTGGCACCATCTACTGATTGATTTTGCCACAGATCTTTAACCAAGGGAACTTTCTTGTTCCTCAGTCTACGGACTTGATAATCTAGGATTTCAACCGGGATTTCATCATACGAAAGGCTACCCTGAACATCACAACCTTCCGGTAGATCATTAACAACAGAGTCTCCAATGTGCTTCTTGAGCATAGAAACATGAAACACGGGATGGACAGCTGACAATTCTGCAGGCAACTCAACCTCATAAGTTGTTTTCCCAACACGATCCAAAACTCTATAAGGGCTAATATATCTGGGACTCAGCTTCCCTTTCTTTCCAAATCTTTTCACCGTTTTCATGGGTGAGATTTTCAAATACACCAAATCATCGACTTCAAACTCAAGAGCTCTTCCTCTCATATCTGCATATGACTTCTGATGACTCTGAGCTGTCTTTAACCTCTCCCAAATTAACTTAACTTTCTCCATAGCCTCATATATAGCATCAGGTCAAATCACAGCAGCTTCACCCACTTCGAACCAACCTATGGGCAATCTACATCTTCTCACATACAAAGCTTCAAATGGATCCATTCCAATGCTAGCATGAAAACTATTGTTGTAAGCAAATTCAATCAACGGTAAATATTCATCCCAACTTCCTTTGAAATCAAGAATACAAGCCCTCAACATATCCTCCAAAGTCTGAATAGTCCTCTCATCCTGACCGTCTGTCTGTGGATGAAAAGCGGAGCTAAGATGAACTTGGGTGCCAAGACCCTTCTGAAAGGCTCTCCAAAACTGAGAAGTAAACTGAGTACCTCTATCGGAGATGATAGACAATGAAATTTCATGCAACCTGACTAACTCTCGAATATTCAGCTTAGCATAGTCCTCCATGGTGAAAGATGTATGTACTGGCAGAAAATGTGCTGACTTAGTTAACCTATCTACAACAACCCAAATAGAATCATGATGACAACGATAGAGAGGTAAACCGGTCACGAAATCCATGTTCACCACTTCCCACTTCTAAGTAGGAATGTTAAATTCTTGCATCACACTACCGGGTCTCTGGTGCTCTATCTATACCTGCTGGGAAGTTGCACACTTTTCTACGAACTTCGTTATATCTTTTTTCATACCATTCCACCAATAAATTTCCCATAAATCGCGGTACATCTTGGTAGCACCGGGATGAATAGAATACCGCACGCCATGTGGCTCATCCATAATTCTCTACCTCAGATCATCAACATCAGGCACACACAATCTATTTTGAAATCTCAATATAGCATCTCCCTCTTGGGAGAAAACCTCCACCTTTTGGTCTTTAACTGATTCTTTCAGTTCGACCAAATGAGAATCTGTATCCTGCTTCTCCTTCACTTCAGAAACTAGGGAAGATTCGAAACTACTTTGGACCCAAGCATTACCCTCAGCTGAGTCAAGCAATCTAACACCTAACCTAGCCAAATGATGCACTTCACGAGCTAAGTCCCTATTATCTTCCTCGACATGTGCTACACTACCTATGGACCACCTGCTAAGAGAATCTTCCACTACATTGGCCTTGCCCGGGTGATATAACACACTCATATCATAATCCTTTAGTAATTCTAACCATCGCCTCTGTCAAAGATTCAAATCTCTCTGAGTGAACAAATACTGTAAACTCTTATGATCCGTAAAGACATCAACATGAACACCGTACAAATAGTGTCTCTAAATTTTTAAAGCAAAAACCACTGCAGCTAACTCGAGGTCATGAGTTGGATAATTTTTTTCATGAGGTTTCAACTGCCGGGAGGCATAGGCTATAACTTTACCCTTCTGCATCAACACACAACCCAAACTAATTCTGGAAGCATCACAATATACCACAAAATCATCAACACCATTAGGCAGGGTCATCATAGGGGCCGAAGTGAGTCGAGTCTTCAACTCCTGAAAACTCTTCTCGCAAGAATCTGACCACTGGAATTTGACCTTCTTTTGGGTCAACCGGGTCAAAAGAGCAGCAATGGAAGAGAAACCTTCAACAAAACGATGGTAGTAGATAGCTAGACCCAAGAAACTCCTAATATCCGATGGGGAAATAGGTCTAGGCCAATTCTTCATAGCTTCTACCTTTTGAGGATCAACTCGAATACCATCAGAAGAAACAATATGACCCAGAAAAGCAACTGACCTTATACAAAATTCATACTTGCTAAATTTGGCAAACAATTATTGATCCCTAAGGATCTGTAAGACAATTCAAAGATAATCTGCATGGTCGTTCTCACTTCGGGAGTATACAAAAATATCATCTATGAACACAATAACGAACATATCCAGGTACTGTCTGAACACTCGATTCATGAGGTCCATAAAAGTTGTCGGGGCATTTGTTATCCCGAAGGACATGACCTAGAATTCAAAATGACCATAACGAGTACGGAAATCCATCTTTGGAATATCACACTCTCTGACTTTAAGTTGGTGATAACCGGATCTCAAATCTATTTTTGAGAAGTAGCTGGCACCTTGTAGCTGATCAAATAGGTCATCAATTCTTGGAAGAGGGTACTTGTTCTTGACTGTGACCTTGTTAAGCTGACGATAGTCAATGCACATGCGCAATGAACCATCTTTATTTTGCACGAATAGCACGGGTGCACCCCAGAGAGACACACTAGGCCTTATAAAACCCTTATAAAAAAAAATCTTTGAGTTGCTATTTCAACTCCTTAAGTTCTGCAGGGGCCATACGATATGGAGGAATAGAAATAGGATGTGTATCAGGGAGAAGATCAATTCTAAATTCTATCTCTCTATCGGGAGGTACCCCTGGGAGATCTTCCGGGAAAACATCAGGAAACTCATTGACAATACTAAGAGACTGAATAGTTGGAGTCTCAGACTTCATGTCCTTAACTCAAACTAAATGATAGATACAACCCTTGGATATCAATTTCCTAGCTTTTAGATAGGATATGAAATGACTTTTAGGAGATACAAAATTTCTGGACCACTCAAAGACTGGCTCATTGGGAAATTGAAACTTGACTACCCGGGTACGACATTCTATAGATGCATAACAAGTGTGTAGACAATCCATACCCAGAATAATATCAAAATCAACCATGTCTAGCTCAATCAAATCTGCAGACATGACTCTATTAAGAGCAGTGATAGGACACTTATTATATACTTGCTTAGCAATAACAGATTCTCCGACTGGTGTAGAGACTAGAAAAGGCTCAGAAATCTTTTCAGCACTGATTTCAAAATTCACAGCCACCAACGGAGTCACATAAGAAAGACTTAACCCAGGTTCCAGCAACACATACACATTGAAATGAAATACACGAAGCGTACCAGTAATAACATCTGGTGAATCCTCCTGCTCCTGGCGGGGTGGTATAGCATAAAAGTGATTCTAGCACTGACCACTTGCAGTACTAGGAAAGGTACCCTGAAGAGGAGTAGGATGAAGTACAGGGGCTGGATTACTAATAGCCTGACTCTGGGGACGAACATCGTGGCTCCCCTGTCTAGCATAAGGGCAATCCCTGAACTTGTGGCCCAACTTACCGCAACCAAAACAACCCCTCTGATTGACTAAGCAATCACCGAGATGGTCTCTACCACACTTCGAACATGGGGGAGGACGAGGTATGTTACTCACTCTATCTTGGGACCTGGACATAGTAGGCCTATTCCCCTGCTCCGTCCTAATTTTGAATGTAGGAGTACTGGCTGATGAAGGCACTGACACAAGAGAACGGCTCTGAAATTGAGGGCAGATTCCTCCAGAAAATCTAGCCTGACTATACCCCTGCTTCTCTGATCTAACTCTCTTATTCCCTCTCACTCTCTCTCTCTCCTTCACTTTGTCTGCTTCAATCTGCTGAGCATGAATCGTTAGTCTTGAAAGGTCCATGTCCCTATTAAGCATAGCGGATCTACACTCTTTCAAAACATAACCAGATATACCAGCCAAGAACTTAATCATACTAGTTCTAGAATCAGCCATCATACCGGGAGCATACTTAGATAACTGATTAAACTTATGGCAATACTTCTTAACTGTCATGGGGCCCTGTCTCAAGTTCATAAATTCTTCTATTTTTGCTTCCCTCAGCTCCAGGGGAAAGAATCTATCTAAGATGGCATCTTAGAATAATTTCCAAGTCATAGGAGTATCATTCTCCCCTCTACTCTTCTTCCACATCTCCACCCAATCATAAGCAACATCTTTCATTCGATAGGCATCCAATTCAACACTCTCCTCCTCAGTCACGTACATAATCTGAGTGATCTTTCTCACTTCATCTAAATACATTTGTGGGTTTTCACCTACTTTCGACCCAAAGAACTCAGGTGGATTCATTCGCATAAAGTCATGAATCCAGGCTGCAGCGAAATTATTCCCTTACGGAGGTGGAACAGTAGACTGAGTGTTGGCTTGAGCGTTGGCGGTGACCGCCTGGGCTAGCACTTGGAAAGTTTCCCGAAATTCAGCATGGGACACTATCTCACCTAAAGGATCAACGGGTTGAGGTCATTCGTTTTTTCTGCGAGATCTACGAGTAGGCATTTTCTGTCATAAGAGGGCACGAATTAACAGCAGAGAGAAACAATTATAGGCATGATAGAATCTTGAGTGAAAGAAATAACTTTTCCTAAAACATCCCGTAGCCTCTTGCTCATAGATGTGGCACGTTATACACTGATGATCAAGACTCTATGTAACGCGGCTTGTAATACTCCCTAGGACTCCTTGAACCTGGTGCTTTGATACCAAGCTTGGAACGCCCCAAGAACCTATCCCGAGACGTCACATGGTACTCAAGGCCACACGTGGCTTCAAGCTAACCCTTTAAGCTTTTCATCACTTTCAGAACTCATTATAGCACAAATCATGCTAAGATAAAGAGGAATAACCATGTCATGAACATACTAAAACATGAAGTAACACTTCCCTGTACAAACAAAATACTAAAATCTCTGTACACGCTGGTACACTAGTCTGAAAAAGCCTCTACTACATAGGACTGAGGGGCCATTGGGATAGATCCTCAACTGACTCGTACTGAACTAAAAGCAAACAAATATCTATTAACCAGAAAAAATTGGAGACATAGTTCCTCGAACCATGAGAACTCACCAACTGCAGAAATATAGATGAAGGTACTTATAGATCACTGTCGCTGGTGAGACTGAGCACCTGAACCTATATCATGAGGAAATATAAAGTACAAAAGAGTATGGGAGTCAATACTTGGGAATGTACTGAGTATGTGGGGGTGGATGCAATATTTTAAATAATATCATAAATGTATAAGAAAATCATGCATGCTGACAATAATAACTCTCTTCGCTTGAATTATTTAAAAAATCATTTTTGTAAGTCATTAGTAATAACATATGGTTCATAAATCTCATAAATCATTTAACATAAACTCTTTGACTCATGACTTAGAGTGACTTGGTAACTCATGGTACTTAGATCATTATGGACGTGGGAGTTTCTTATAACCGACATAACTACACCATATGAGCCGCATGGAGTCCAATGTTTTACCCTCCTAAGGAGAGAACCCCACATTGACAGGGGTGTCGTACTCTTGCCAGGGAGTACAACCTCAACCTCATCATCATAATCTCATACTCGGCCTTTGGCCCACAACTATCATCATCAATCCTACGGTGGAACGTAGTTCTGGGGAAATACCAAATTTTTAGCTCAATGCTAAATACTCTTCCCAGACTCAGTTCAGAATGCGTTAGGAAATCCACCTCAATTAATATCCACTCATGGGTCTATCATGATGATCAAAACAATAGTATATCTCATCGGTAATTCATATATGACTGTGGATTTCTAACTCGACTAAAATTCAAAAAATGTTTCTCAACATCAAGTACATTTGCTTATCAAATCATTTCAAATTCCAAAGCTTCAAGGAAACATCATCAAACTCATTTTTGACTTTCAATTCAAATATTGATATATATATATATATTCAATAGTCAAATTTCTCATAGAAAAACACAAATCTTGACACTTATCATAAATCACTTAGAAATCATCAATATATAATGACAATATACATCTCATGGAATAAATACGTAATTTAAGAAGAATGATGGTGAAATAACCATAAATATCAAGCTTATTCAACTCAAGTCTCATAAATCATACATAAAGAAATTTGGGTGTAAACCCACTTGCAAAATCATGTAAATCAATAATAGAAAGTAAATCTTTAGGCATAAGAACGAAAGGAGTGTTCTTGTTCAAACCCCACATACCTTGGATTTTGATTTGAAGATGTGGAAACTTTTTTGGAACTCTTCTCACACTTTTAGGCCAAGATTCTTGATTCCTTTGACTTGGGAAACTTAGTTCTTGAACAACTTGGAGAAATTCATGGAAGATTCTCTGAATTTCTTGAAAGAGGATTTGGATTTTGGATCTTGTAGAAACCCTAGTTTCTAGGAGATTCTTGGAAGATTGGAAGAGAAAAGAGAAGAAAATGAGTGTCTCTTCTCCACTTTGATATATATATATATAAGACCACATGGGGAGAAAATGATCAAAATGTCCTTTTTTGAAAATGCTAAAATTTGCTGATCGGGGCCTGTGACGATCGATCTGACGGTCCGTCAAGTCTCCTGATGGTCCACCAGATCGTCCGTCACTCGAGTTCCAAAACTGGAATGTTCTGCCTCGACGTGACGATCGAAGTGACGGTCGAAGTGACGGTCCGTTAGGAAACTAACGGTCCACCAAGTCGTCGTCACTCGAGGGCCAGAAATGAGACATTCTGTCTCGACCTGATGGACCCCTTGACGGTCCGTCAACTTTTTGACGATCTACCAACTTGGCCGTCGCATGATGGCCTGAAAAAAAGTCACTGCCTTGGCTTGATGGGGCACTTGATGGTCCACCAGGGACCTGACGGTCCACCAGGTCAACCGTCTAACCTGGGCGATCTAATATCGTTGAGTAAAACAGCCATAACTCACTCATCCAATGTCGGATTTTGATGAAATTGGTATCGATGGAAAGATTATTCAATGATATACATGAAAAAAATTATAAATTAGAGAAATACAATATGGTTTAAATATAAATCACTTTGGAAGTCATATATATCTACTCAAAAGACGGATTTAGGCTTAAGAAATGATCATGGTATTACAGCTGTTCGACATTAATGGAGAGATTTTATGGATTCTAGACCAGATGGATCTTTTCCTATGTCATGGACTCAATTCTCCAAGATGTTCTTGGTGAAGTACATACCTTGCAGCCTTAGAGATTATTGACAATTGCAGTGTATGAGACTCATTTTCAGGAGTTGGCTAGTCATGCGGCTTTTGTTCTGGATACTGAGTATAAGAGAGTCTTCTTCTTTGTTAGAGCTTTGAGACTTCCCATTTGTTTATCTACATAAAGTTTAGTTATTATGGGTAGGTATTTTTCTAAGGTGGTAGATTACGCTCAGGTGATAGAGGAGATACACCATGAGTATCATGAGGGACGTAATAAGAGGCCTAGGTTTTAGGACAGATTCATCGGAGCTGTCATAGTTCCCAACTCATAGATAACATTTCTTAGAGTAGGTATCATTTGCGTCCATCCTATTAGTCTCATTGTCATCCTAGTCGACCTATTCAGGCAGCATTTTAGATTATTAACGGAGGTCAGTCTAGTGCTAGTGATCACCCTGGTAAGGGCGACGGTCAGTCTTCGAAAGGTTCATCATCTAGTTATTCTAGATGTAGTGGTTATTTTGGGTCAACCAAATCTATTGGTTTTGGTTCAGCTCAGGTATCGTGTTATACTTGTGGACCTCCTGGTCACTATTTATAGGATTGCCCTAGTCGTGGGGCAATTATTGCTTTATCTCAGAGTGTTCCCCTTTTTAGAGTAGTTCATCCCTCAGGTAGTGGTGGTTCTCAAGGTTGAAGGGGTGGATTTAGGATACTCAAAGAGGTTTTTAGGAATGCAGGATAGAAGGTCGATCAGGTGCCCAACCAGGTGGTGAGCGTGGTCAGTTCTATGCGGATTACCAAGAATTTTGTTAGTGGTTTGCCTCATACTTTCCGTGGTTCTGATGATATTGGATTATTGTGGATCGTTTGACCAAGTCATCACATTTAATTCCTATTCATGTCCTCCTGTAATTACCCTCACGATCATTTTTCTTTTTTTTTTTACATTTTGGAGTCTAGAACTTTTCTATAACTGCCCTAAGTTATTTATGACTTGCTGAGACTGATAGTTCAGTTTTCGGACGGTTCATTTGAGAATTTTAGTATTACCAAATATATTGTGGAATATCTAATCTAAATTGACATTTGGTAGAAATATAATTTATTACCTTTCCAAAATATTTTTGATATTGATAAAATTCTTTAAGTTATAGTATATTTTTATTACTTTATAATAGATTTTATAGTCTATTAATATTTTTAGCAGAGATAGTAAATCTAAATATGTTCAAATACTATTGTTATATAAAAGGGGTTTTATTATAAATAATTTTCTATTAATTATGATATATTTAAAATATAATATTTATATTACTGTGAACCTATACGATACCCAAGTGCGAATATAACAATGTGAAAGGGATGGGGCTGCCAATTCCTCGTGGAAACTAGGCAGAAAGGACGCCAAGTTTAAGTGGTGGCACCACGTAAACAGTGTAGTGATTCATCACTACAAATATAGGTGTTAAAATAAATGTAAACTTTCTTATATATTACAAAATTCCATTCAAGCATCTTTTAAAAGTTTTAAGCATTCTGTTTGTAAATTTTATTAAAAAGAGTGTTGTTTACAAATTTTTAGTTCATGCTTATTGCATCACAAAGTAAAAAATTTAAAATAATGCTTTAATTTTTCAAGCTCGAGTTCTAGCAAAACACTATTCGGAGACTTCTGAGAGGGACATTTTTAGCTTGGCGCCCAGATAGGCTAGGCTTACTCTACCTTTAGATTAAGCTTATTAACTGAAATTGTGTACTATTATGGTAGTTTTGGATAAGTACTTATAGTTGCATACTATTTGATATATATAAGATGCCTTATTTATCCGGTTAGAACCCCGTTCTAGTAAATTTTGGTATTTTATTTTCAATTGATATAGCATCTATCACTTTAGGATGTTGAATTAAGGGGCGAATTAAGATGTGCAAATGGTTAATTAAATGTATTTTAGTTTCAGTTTAGGTTCAACATATACTTTATTTTTGTCATTGATTATAAATTTTTCTACCACTTTGGCATTGGTTATAGTATGGTTTGGATTTTAATATTATTGTTGGGTATGGTTGCCAAGAGTTTCAGTTCAAGTCCAACATCTGATTGTGATGGTTTGAGAATTCTAGTACTGATTATGACTGTTCTGGGAGTTCTAGTTTCGCTGAGTTCTGGTTTGAGTTCAATATCTGATTATGAGTTCTTTTGTATATCATATATGTGGCCTCTCATTATTACCCACTATTTTCAGTTCTAATTCGAGATATGGCCTATCTTTATTATCCACCACTACTGGTTCAAGCCTGATGTCCGACCTCTCATTACTACCCATTGGTGTCGGTTCAAGCCCGATGAACATCTGGATGGCTATTATGATTTCTTGAGATGGAATTCAATTACAGATTATTTATGTTTATTTTCATTAATTACTTCTTGTGTGACTCACTGGATTATGGGGGTACATTGGGTTAATTGTCTTCTTCAGTGTGTCTAGCGATTTTATGGGGGCCTAGTTAGGTTATGTTTGATTTGCCTATTATTACTGTGTTATTTATTTTCTGTATTGCGTATATTTATTCCTTTATCACATTTGCATAGCTTTGTAGTTGTTTACTTGTCTATCTCTGTTTACTGTTGACTTAGATTGTACCTTCACATTTTAGTTATACTTTTTTCTGTATTGATCTTAGTCGACCGTTGATGCCTACTGAGTACCAATTGCTTTGGTACTCATACTACACTTCTGTATCTTTTTCCCTGATGCAGATCTGAGTAGTAGCAACCAGCGTTGACGTGATTCCTACCTTTCAATACTTATTCAGAGTAGGGTGAGCGTACTATCATCCGAGGCTGATGCTCCTTTATCAATTCTAGTTTAGTCTTTTGTTATGAGACTGCTTGTATATGTTGTGTATATTTTTTATTTTGTCTAGTACTCTAGGTATCTTTTAGTAGTGGCTCTAGTACTGACCTTAAAAGGTCTTGGGAGGGATCTATTTGTATATTTAGTCCTTTTTCCTTCTCTCATTTTGATATAGTATGTATGTTTCATTTTGTTTATCACTTGTTATTAGTACAACTATCATTGTACGCAATTTTTTTTTATTTCTGCCTATTAGCCCATTACCTATTATTCTGGGCCATGGCTTGGCTTACCTACTGGTGGGTTAAGGTAGGCGTTATCATGACTTGAGAAATTAGGTCATGATATTTTGGTATCAGAGCTTAGGTTTCATTGGTATTGTTTGTACTAGAGCCAATTTAGTAGAGTCACATAGATCGGTAAGGAGACCTTTGTATCCTATCTTCAGGAGGCTATGAAGCATTTTTAGGAAAAAACCCCCATTTTATTGATCCATTTTCTTGTGTTGGCTCTAATTGGTTATAATTTTTATTGGTCCACTGTTTACGCATATGGCTAGGATGTGAGGTTTGGGAGACAGAGATCGGGACCCCGAGCCCACTGCTAGAGTTCCATCTTAGAGCTGAGGATGAGCCATAGGTTGAGGTAGGATAGAGTAGCAGCCCCAGTTCAAGATCAGTCCAGGAATCCATCACCTAATCCTGTCATAGCTCCTGAGATTGAGAGAGCTCCAGGTATTCTTCCACAGTAGCAGGTGAGCAAGGGGGTAGCCCAAGATTCACCCGATTTTATATCTGCTTTGGTTTTTTTAGATGTACTAGTATAATTATTAGGGTTAGTTAGTGGTATGGCAGCTGAGAGAGCTCATCTAGTAGCACAGGCTAGTGTTGATTTAGGGGCACAGCCTACAATAATGACACCTAGAGTAGAGGTTCTGCTAGCACTAGTAGTCCCACAATAGACAATAGCCTATCTAATTATGTCTTTAGAGGAGGAGAAGATGCTGGGATGATTTTTGAGATTGATCCACCTAGGTTTGCCGAGACCCCAGAAGAGGATGCTAATGAGTTCCTATCCAGTTGCGAAGAGCGATTGTGGAATTTGGGATTGGTTGAGTCGCGAGGAGTGAACTTTGTTACTTATCAGTTAGAAATAACTGTGAGGAGGTGGTGGAGAGGTTATGTTGATTCCTAGCCAGCTGGATCTCCACCAGTGACTTGGACTTAGTTCTCTGAGGCTTTCTTGAGAAAGTATATGCCTTGCAGCATACACGAGCATCTTTGGGATGAGTTTGCAACATTGAGACAGGGTTCTATGTCTGTGGCTGAGTATGAGGCAATATTTCTTGAGTTAGAAAAATACGCCACTATGATTCTACCTACGGAGTACAAGCGGATTCGATGCTTTGTTAGAGGATTGAGATTATATCTTCGTAGTGCTACACAAAGTTTGGTGATTTCAGAAAAGTCTTTTTTTAGATAGGTAAGAATATTTATTCTATAGAGGAGATGGATCATGAGGCCCAAGGGGGCAAAGATAAGAGACCTCATTACCAAGGTAGTTATAATTGGAGTCGCAACAGTTCATAGTCCATATGCCAAGAATTATACGGTAGGTACCCCCTGCAATAGCCTTCTCAGCATCAGTGTCAACCTAGTTGGTGTTCATGCATCACTTTAAATATCAAATAGGGGTCATCCCGATTTCAACAGTTCTAGTGGTCAGAGTAGTAGTCAGCCGTCGAGGGGTACTCAATTAGGATCGTCGAGTCGGGATGGTCATTCTGGATCTGTCAGACCTTCTAAAAAGAGTAGGGTGCCTAGGGCATGTTATGACTATGGGGTTGTTGGCCACTTCACCCATGAGTTTCCTCAACATATGATGATTGAGCCTTTAATTTTGACTTTACAGTCGATCAGATAAGTATTGTTGTTAGGTGGGGTTAGTGCACAGGGTCATAGGTATAGTCCTTAGGGTTCTTGAGGTGGTCTGTAGGGAGGTAGGATAGGTAGTCAGATAGGCACCTAGTTCAGTAGTTCAAAGGATCATTTGTATTCTATACTAGGTGGATTAAAGGCTGAGGCTTTAGATGCTTTGATCATAAGTATTATTTTCGTATGTCATTAGCCAGCTTCTACTTTTGTTTATCTCGGTTCCATATTTTCATATGTTTCTGCTTATTTTGCATCTCAATTAGGTTTATGTTTAGGGTCTTTATCTATTCCACTGCGTATAGCTACCCTCGTGGGTGATTCTTTAGTAGTGGATCGAGTATATAGATTTTGTTTGGTGACTGTTAGAGAGATTGATACTCAGATTGATCTCATTGTCCTATATATTTAAGATTTTGATATGATTCTAGGCATGGATTGAGTCTCTCCTTACCATGCAGTCTTGGATTATTTTGCTAAGATCGTTACCTTACCCTTGACTAGTGTACCCCCGTTTGTGTGGTATGGTTCTATTAGTCGCGCGCTGATAGGGAATATTTTTTATATTCGAGCTATGAAACTGATATCGAAGGGTTGTGAGTCATTTCTTGCTTATGTTTGGGGTGTTATTCTTGAGAGTCCATCACTTGAAACAGTCCCTGTGGTTCGCGAGTTTCCTGATGTGTTTTCGACCGACCTACCTGGCCTTCCTCCAGAGCGTGATATGCGCGCTCAGTCTCCCTACCTGTTTGAGCCTTCAGATATTTTCTTTCCCTTACTTCCGTGGACGAAAGTCATTTTAGTAGTGGATGTTGTAATGACACTTACGATCATTTACCTTGTTTTCATATATTTTTGGTGTCTAGAGATTTTCTATAACTGCCCCAAGTTATTTATGACTTGCTGGGACTGATAGTTCAATTTTCGGGTGGTTCGTTTAGGATTTCTAGTAATACCAACTCTATTGTGGAATATTTAATTTAAATTTGCATTTGATAGAAATATAATTTATTATCTTTCCAAAATATTTTTGATATTTATAAAATTCTTTAAGTTATGGTATATTTATATTACTTTATAATAGTTTTTATAGTCTATTAATTTTTTTAAGCGGAAATAGTAAATCTAAATATATTCAAATACTATTGTTATATAATAAAGGTTTATTAAAAATAATTTTTTATTAATTATGATATATTTAAAATATTATATTTATTTTATTACGAATCTATGTGATAATCGAGTGTGAATATAACGGAGAGAAAGGGATGCGGCGGCTAGCCCCTGCATGAAAACTAGGCAGAAAGGACACCAAGTTCGAAGTGGTGGCACCACATTAATAGTATAGTGATTCGTCACTACAAATATAGGTAATAAGTATATGCAAACTTTCTTATATATTACAAAATTCCATTCAAATATCTTTTAAAAGTTTTAAACATTCTTTTTGTAAATTTTCTTAAAAAGGGTGTTGTTAACAAAATTTCAATTCATGCTTTAGACATTCTGTTTGTAAGTTTTCTTACAAAGGGTGCTGTTAAAAAAAAGTTCAATCCATTATTATTGCATCACAAAGTAAAAAATTTAAGATAATGCTATAATCATTCAAGCTCGAGTTCTAGCGAGACACTATTCGAAGACTTTTCGGAGGGACATTTTTAGCTTGGCATCTAAGTAGGCAAGACTTACCCTACCTTTAGATTAAGCTTATTTACTGAAATTGTATACTATTATTCTAGTTTTGGATAAGTATTTGTAGTTGCATACTGTTTTATATATATAACATGCCTTATTTGTCCGGTTAGGACCCCGTTCTAGTAAAATTTGATATTTTTTTAACAGTATAATATAGCATCTATCACTTTAGGACACGGAATTAAGTTGCAAAACCTTGAATTTTTCTCTTTTTTTATTAAGATGTGCAAATAGTTAATTAAATGTATTTTAGTTTCAGTTTAAGTTCAGCATATACTTTATTTCTTTCATTGATAGTGAATTTTGGTACCACTTGGCATTGGTTATGATATGGTTTGAATTTTAATATTATAGTTGGGTATGGTTATTATAAGTTTTGGTTTGAGTCTGGCATCTGGTTGTGATGGTTTGAGAATTCTAGTACTGATTATGATTGTTTCGGGAGTTGTGGCTTCGCTGAGATCCGGTTCGAGTACGACATCTGATTATGAGTTATGATATATATCATATATGTGGCCTCTCGTTATCACCCACTATTTTTTATTCAAATCCGGCATGTGGCATCTCGTTATTATCTATCACTACTGATTCAAGGCCAGTGTCTGGCCTCTGGTTACTACCCATTGGTGCTGGTTCAAGATCGGTGCACATTGGGATGGTTATTATGATTTCGTGGGATTGATTTTAGCTACAAATTAATTATGTTTATTTTGATTAATTACTTCTTGTGTGTCCTACCGGCTTATGAGGGTACAGTTGGGTTAATTGTCTTCTTCAGTGTTCCTAGCGGGCTTATAAGGGCCGAATTAGGTTATGTTTGAGTTGTCTGTTATTACTGCATTATTTATTTTCTGTATCGCTTATATTTGTTTCTTTATTGTGTTTGTGTAGCTTGGTAGTTACTTACTTGTCTATCTCGGTTTACTGTTGACTTAGATTACATTCTCGCCTTTTAGTTATACTTTTCCTATATTGAGCTCAGTTGGCCGATGATGCCTACTGAGTACCCGTTGCTTTGGTACTCATACTAAACTTCTTCATCTTTTCCCTATTGCAGATCTGAGTAGTAGCAATCATCGTTGACGTGATTCTTATCTTTCAGTACTAATTCAGAGTGGGGTGAGCTTACTGTCGTCCGAGGCTGATCCTCCTCTATCTATTCCAGTTTAGTCTTTTGTACTCGAGCCTGCCTATTTATGTTATGTATATTATGGATTCTGTTTAGTACTCTGGGTATATTTTAGTAGTGGCTCTAGTATCGACCTTACTGTAATGCCCCGAATTTAGTACCCAAAATGCTATACGATACTCATGACCCCGAAGGACCACAAGCTAACCCATGACTGATATCTATAATTGAGCACTGAATAATACATTGTAAATATGCAGAATATAAGTTGTAATTCCATAAGGTTCAAAACTGCACTAATACTGAATATAAGACAATGTTTGTAGTGGGGTATGATAATACCCAAAACTGAGATAAACTGTCTGAAACATGTTGTAGTCTAAAAGCCTCTGAACTGTCTGACAAAGTGTAAAGTTGATGATACATGTCCCCAACTAACTCCGAACTACTAAAATAATAAAGTAATAAAATAACCATGTTATCCTCGAATGATAAGGACTCACTATTAGTCTGGCTGCTGAACGTTTGATCTACTAAGGATGCTCGGGAGCTCGTGCTTCTAAACCTATGGTATAAAACACCATAACGCAAATGTGTCAGTACGTTGAATGTACTGGTATGCAAGTGAGGTAGACTAAATGCAAGGGTTTATGTGCATAAACAATAATAACTTACTGTATAACATGAACGTGAGAATACATTCATGAATACATAACTATAACTGAGATCGTGATAACGCTGACTCATGAATTCTGATAATATGAATTTACTAATATCTGAGTACTGATATTGGGATACTGAATGACTGAGTCTACTGAATACTGAGGAACTAATGTCATATTACTAATAAAGAAATGATTGTTTCTTACAGTTCTGATTACGAAGAACTTGTCTGATTGACTGTATCTGACAGTCCTGAAACTGAATATTGATAACATGGATTTCGTATAATTAATATACTATTAATTGAGTTCGTTATAACATGATTACTCAGTCTGAATATTGATAATATGAGTGATTGTATCTGACAGTCCTGATACTGATGGAACTAGCTGGGTTCTGCACTATACTGATTTGACTGTACCTGACAATCCTGGATTTCTGTAGAACTGAACTTAGTTCTATTACAGAAACTGGATTTGAAACTGAGACTATGGGAGGTAATCATTTAACCGACATGCCCCAAAATTAAATTGGTGGGGTCCAATCTGTAACCCCAACTGGAAGGGTGTCAGTACCGTGTCACGGGTAAAGATAAGCTATGAGTATACCCTCTCTGACAGGGAGCTCTTCCGTCAACCCCTCCTAGTAGAAAACTCAAATGAGATGTATAAATCCCTAAACGCGTAGGGTGCATCTCAACCTACGCTGGCTACGTAGTTTTGGAACATAAGGATTGCTTCTAAGGATCACACCCTCCACTGAATAACAGGTGAGTCCCTATCCTTGGGCTCACTCGGTGCTGAATCCTACTCCCAACTGAATAGACAATGAACTGATTAACTGAACTGAACTAATACTAATGGTATTTTTAGTGGAGCTAAACTGAGTTCACCGAGTTGTGTTGACTGACGGAATGCTACTGAGATCTGGGGACTGACGAAGAGTACTGAAGTTACTGAGATTTCTAGAAATACTGAAGTTACCAAGATTATTGAGTACTGATATTACTGAGACAACTGAGGTCACTGAGATTACTGAGTAGGACTAGACTGATACTGAATTTACTAAGTTTTCTTGAGTCATGAGACTGACTGAATTCTAAGGATCATGGCTTGACAGAGAGTATCGCGGAAACATGACACTGGCTCTAGGAACACAGCTAAATTGTCGGGTACAATTACCCCCAGGAATTGATAGCATAAAACTGACAGGACATGACACTTCTTGAATAGATAACCAATATTAACAATTCATAATACATTAATTTGGGGATTTCATAAAGCATATGGTTATCATAGTCTTGTACATGAATGGAATTGCATATAAACATGTCATACTTTCATCAACCTAATCTCATGGAAATTCCCTCAACCATTCATAATGCACACAATATCATGGAAGTCATTTTTAGTCAAAGGATAAAGCATACACTTATCACTTGGGTCACAATTAAGCTATAATGCATAATTTCTATTCTCTTAGGCATTTTATCAAACACCTAGGATGCATGACTTAGGGAATAGGCATGACCATCAAATTAATACAACAAAACTCCATATTTCAACTCAATTTCACATGTTTCAGACCACATACTAGCATAGGTTCATGAACAACACATAAAGATTCCAACTTGGGAATCATACAACTATAATCACATGAACATAATCAACCCACAATAAAATATTCACAATAAAAGATTTAAAACTTGATTCTTGGGCTTCATGGATGAAAGAAATCCATGAATGAACATTGTGCATACCTTAGTTCTTGATTCTACGAAGATTGACGAAAAGATTCTTGAATTTGAGTCTTGGATTTGAATCCCCAATTGAAAATCCTAGCTTGTTCTTGAGAGAAAATTGAGAGAAACAATATATTTTGGGTAAATTATGGCTGAATCACGTGTTATTTGGGTTTATATAGGGGTGAGAAATTTACCCGTTTAACCCTTAGACGCGTATTTTAATTCTGTGAAAATTTCTCGACCTGGACCTCTGGCGCAACGCGGTGCTATCGCTCATGTCACTAGAATTTGACAATTTTGAATTTGATCCTTGGCATGACGCGCCATAATCACAGAGGCTCACTGGATTTTGATGATTGTCATTTTGGCTGACTCCGCAATGAGTTGATGGCTTAGGTGGCACACTGTCTTACTAAAATGGCTCTAACTCTTCGCCCGGGTGTCAAATTTGGGTGAATTTGGTATTGATGGAAAGATTATTCAATTTTCCACATGATAAAAGGTGAAAATATTAAAAATACCACATATATAAAAGTGTATTCATCTTTGAAACAAGTCTTTAACATTTCTAGGACAATTTTAAGCTAGGTAGAAGTACGGGGTATTACACTTACTAGGTCTTGGGAGGGATCCATTTGTATATTTGTGATTTTTTCCTTCTCTCATTCTAATATAGTATATATGTTTTCATTCTATTTATCACTTATTATTAGTAGAACTATCATTGTACGCAATCTTTTTTTATTTCTGCCTATTAGCTTGTTACCTATTATTTTGGGTTATGTCTTGGCTTGTCGACTTATGGGTTAAGTTAGGTACCATCACGACTTGAGAAATTGGGTCGTGAAATATTTTGTGCAGGGAGATTAGCCCATATCTATGTTTGGGAGATATCCCATTTGCATGGTGTGCCTCTATCATTTTGGATCGTGGTTCTGTGTTCACTTCGAGGT
This sequence comes from Capsicum pubescens, assembly GCA_030864215.1. Classification (NCBI taxonomy): domain Eukaryota; kingdom Viridiplantae; phylum Streptophyta; class Magnoliopsida; order Solanales; family Solanaceae; genus Capsicum; species Capsicum pubescens. The sequence continues at coordinate 204,977,323 of CM061540.1, forward strand.
TTTGGAGAGCTTTTCAGGAGGAGTTGGGTACCCAGGTGGATCTTAGAACAACATTTCATACGCAAATAGATGTTCAGTTGGAGCGGACTATTTACGTTATTGAGGATATGCTCCAAGCCTGTGTTATAGATTTTGGAGGCCAGTGGGAGCAACATTTTTCTTGGTAGAGTTTGCATATAATAATAGCTACCATTCGAGTATTGAGATGGAGCCTTTTGAGGCTTTGTGTCATAAGAGATGTCATTCTTCATTTGGATGATTTGTGACTTCTTAGGTTAGGCCCCGTGGTACTAATTTTCTTCAGGAGTCGTTGGATAGAGTCATGGTGATTCAGGATAGGTTGAGAGCAGCTCAAAGTAGGAAGAATGCCTATGCAGACCGTTGGCTTTGTGCCTTGAGATTTGGAGTTGGTGATCGTATATTTCTCTGCGTATCGCCCATGAAGGGTGTGATGAGGATCGGGAGGAAGGACAAGTTTATCCCTAGACATATTGGACCTTTTGAGGTTTTTTGCACAGTTGGTGAGGTGTCTTATGAGTTACCTTTATCTCTATATTTTTCCACTTTTCATTAGTTTTCTATGTCTCTATGTTACGGCGATATATTTTTCTGATCCTTCCCATGTGCTTAGATAGGACTCAGTCCAGTTGGATGAGAGTTTGACCTTTGTAGAGGAGCTGGTTCTCATTTTGGCTTGTGATGTAAGGCGATTCGCACTAAGGATATACCTGTAGTTAAGGTTCAATGGAGGCATTGCCTAATGGAGGAGGCCACTAGGGAGATCGAGAGTGAGATGCAGACCCAGTATCCTCACCTGTTCGATACTTTAGTTACATCCTAATCCTTAACTTTCGTAGATGAAAGTACATTTTCATATTTTTGCTTATTTTTGTTGTTAGAGTTTTTATATAGCTGCCCCAAGTTATTTATGACTTGCTTGGACTGACAGTTTGGTCATTGGGCAGTTCGCTTATTTTTTATAGCCAATTTCCTATTTTAAAGTTTTCACTAGATCCAAATGGCCATTGGGTGAAAACTTCAGCTAAAAAATCTCGTATACAAATTTTGACTATGCCATCAGCTTCAGAATATCAATTTTAGACTAAGTAGACCTTTACTTTGGGTCCCGAGGCACTCTAACACATTTCGACCTATTGGTCGGAAAGTTAAGAAAATGAAATATAGGTGTGGGACTCACATTTGGTCAAAACTACCTCAGATAGAAATTCTGAGAGCTCTATTGTGTCCAAAACATTGAATACAGTATGGTTACATAGTTCATTTGCATATACGGGATTTTTGATAAATCCCGAGGGTTTGATAGAAACTTGGAAGAGTTTCCAAGTTTCAACTGTCATCTGGTGCAGCTGCAATCGCAAGCCAAGAGCCACGATTGCGGTACCCTTGGAAGGAAAAGATAGTACGATCGCAGGGTATGTGTGCGACCGCAACTCGAATTTACAGCCTTAAGAAGCTGCGATCGCAAGTCTTGGTTCACGATAGCCGGATCTGAGTACCTGGTATGATTATAAATAGACACTAAATGTTGCGAATTCAGCCATTCTCCACTGCTTTCTTGAGAGAATAAACCCTAAATAGTGTGATAGCTTAAAATTAAACTTGTGGGTGACTTGGGAGCTTGATTAACATTTATTTTCACGATTATCTTGCAATTTAAGGTAAGAATTCACCTTTTTCTTGGTGAAGTTTCTTAATTATCTGCTCAAAACCCCAAAAGCTTTAGGACTTGATTTTAGCCCTAATTTATCTTAGTTTTCACCTATTTTAAGGGTTATGATTTCTTGGGCTTGTAAGAATGTTGGGTTGATTTCAAAAATGTGATTTCCATAAGTGGGACCCACATAGGGCTTTTATGTGATTTTTGGACTCGAAGCATAATGGTACAATATGGGCATCATTATTCTCGTATTGATGAGTATAATGCATTTTTGATATCTTGACATCTTGAGAAGGCTTTGCGGAAGGGAAAAATGGTGGTTTAGCAGTTCGTTGAGCTTTTTTCGACGTCGAGGTAGGTTAGGTTTATCCCTTATTAGATTGATCTATCTCATAGTATTCTTATGATATTGTGTTAGATTTGGGATGGGTTTTAGGTGTTGGATTGATGCAATGAAATACTTGGGTTAGTTAGAGCTTTTAGGTTATTTTGATCCCGTAGAGTTGAAACACTCGGTTTGTTGGTGAATTAGGCTTCATGTCTCATGTTTAGTATGAGAATTCCTTAGATCACTCAAGTTAAATAAAAGTGCTTTATACACCCGTTCTTAGGGTAAGATTGGACTTAGTTCTTTCATTAATGAAGGTTACCTTAGTTACTAGTTGTTGGGTTGGAGAAGAACCTATACCTTAGGGCTAATTGTGGCTTACTATACATCTAAAAGTGAATTTAGATACTTAGCCTAGTCCGGGGTAGTATTTGACTTAGAATGTATTTCGAGAATTTAGAAGTGGGCTCTTTGACCCACCTTTAGTAAAGATTGATGATAAGTTCTCTTGAAACCCTTAAACGCTTATTAAATGCCTAGAGAATGCCTTTTTGAGTAAATATTGAGGAACCTTGGCTTGATGGTAATGGCGATGATGACATTATAAGTAACGTCCATGGACTAATAGATTAGATTGTCGGCTATCCTATGATGAGCTATGGATCATGTTATGGTATGTTATTAGATATGCTATGAATTTCTCTATGAATGTGCTATAAATCATACTCGATAAACTATACTTTATGTTAATGATAAGCCATGTAATATACTATTGGTAAGCCATTACTCATGATATTGCTTATGATTATGATCATAAAATTAGCTAGTAATCATGCTAGAAAACCACCCTATTGATGATATTAGCAATTGTGTCATGAATTATGTTAGAAATCATGATTATAGATTATATGCAAAGTTATGCTATTAACTATTCTTGAAATCATGATGCTTGATTATATGATAACTTATGCGATTGATTTTTCCACTAACTATGACGATGTGGCTACCGGTTTAAGTCTGGATATTATGATTATATATGATGATATATTGATATCTGCCAAAGCCAGAGGATGATTAAGATGATATATTGTTACCTGACAAGGCCAGAGGATGATTATGATAATATATTGATACCCGACAAGGCCAGAGGATGATTATGATGATATATTGATCCCTGCAAGGCCGGAGGATGATTATGATGATATATTGATACCCAGCAAGGCCAGAGGATGATTATGATAATGCATTGATACCGAAAAAGGTCGGAGGATGATTATATTGATGTGCCTATGTGTATATCTACCGATTTTATGTCACGACCCGAGCCAAGACCCTGGCCGCGACATGCATCCTGAACCAAGAAGGGCCGAGAGCCCTTCTTTAACTGGCAATCATGTACATAATTCATATACTACATGGAAAAAAATGTGGAAATACATAACGATACGGGAACACATCATTCTTTTACTTCAATTAAACAATAAGACTATGAGTTCATAAACGTTCCAAAAACATCTAATACCAGTCTGCAAAATCTCTAACAAATATGAAAACCATCATTAGTCTAAAACTGGGACAAGGCCCCCAGTCGGTCCATGAAAAAAAATTAACAATGACCATAATTCAGGCCTTCCAAAAATAAAGGAGGCTCACCAACTGCAACTTTGGACAAACAATTCTACTGCTTAGCGGGACCTCGGGACTGTGCCTCAGATCCTGAAATATAGGGGGTTAATACAATTGTACTGGTATGTGAAACAACTCAAAATAACATGTTTTTATACAAAATAGATGAGAGCATTTCATAAAACATTGCACATAAGTTATATAAAATACATGGGCATAATTTAGAATTTTTCAATGTATTGAAATCAAGACTCACACTTTATCTTAATCCTGAGATAGATTGTACACCCTATATTTCTACAATCCCATTAGCTATATGGAATCCGCATTTAACTCAGCGGCGAATCCCCCAATCCAAGTATGTTGCAAGGATTAGAGTCCTAATTACTATTCTAGTATACCAGTGTCTTAAAGGACAAGTATACATTGGCATTAGCCAAATCATATCACTAAATCGACAAACTCGGTTCCCAGCGATGAGCCCTTACACTCAAAGCCTTCTTCGGGTAACCATCTACCTCTCTTTAGGCCCAATTTTTAGTTCTTTAAACCTCATGCTTCATATACAAAATCATTTAAATACTTAAAATCTTAAGGGCATATCATCATAGGGTATTGTCATACCCAGACTTGCAAGTCAATATTATATCAAGTTCACAACCCATCATATTCAAAATATGAACATGATCACCTAAGATTCATAACATCACAATAGAGTCTTCACTTTGAAATCTTAAGAAAACTTAGGCATTTATCCACTCTTTGTAGATTCAAAACATGTGGTGGTTATGTCAATTTATTCAATCACGTACAATTATTTTCCTTTAAAGAAAGAACGTAGTTATAGAAAGAAAATCCCTCTTAGCATATATAAACCATGTCAAACATCATGATATTGAGAAGATCACTTTCGAATCTTAATGCATGCATTCCAAATCATTCACAGTGAAAATATAAACTTTAGTTCGTAATAAGAGAGGGAATTCATACTCATACTCTTAATCAATCTTTCAAAATACACAAAATAATATATATATATATATATATATAGTTATAATTCAATTCCCATGAAAAGCGATTCAAGACAACATATAATTTCATAAAAACATTCTCATGATGCATATTTTTCGAAAACAACATCGAACACTTCTTTATAAAACATAATTAGGGATCTTTAATCCTGATAAAATATTTAAACTTATGCCCATAGAATTTTATAGTATTCCCACATACCTTAGGTCTTTTAGTTCAAAGAATGAAACCCTATCCTTAACGCTTTTCTTGATAATCTTGTCTTAGAAGATGAATCCTTAATCTATGGGAGGGAATTTAGGATTTTGTTTTGAAGGAATTTGAGTAACTTTTGGTATATTATTCCTTAATCACGACTAAATTTCGTGTTATGGCTGAGTCATGATGAGGGAAAAAAATTAGAATACCCTCTTGGACCCAAGAACAATACTCAAATGAATTGGACACTTGACGCGTTTAGCGACATGATACATTGGTCCTGCCGACGTGATTACCGATGCGATGAGATGAGATGACGTCGGGCTTCTATTTTTCTCATCTAAACATGTTTCAAACATCGTTCGAAAAATCCAAAACTTCCCCGAGACACCCCCTTTACACCTCTGAACATGAATCAACTTAAAAATCTGCTTCTCAAGGTCGGAAAGATCGATTTAAAAATCATAAAAGTTTAGGAGCTTAAAAAATGGCTAAGTCCTTTTGATACTTAGAAAATTTTCAGATAGTTAGCTCTTTAAGCATGCCACTAAGTGAGGTATTAAGTCAAAAATACTACAGGGTGTTACATTTTAGTCCGGCTAGGTCCTATGTATGGCTATTATATATGTATATATACTTATTCATATTTGGGTATGATTTTGATATTAGGGATTTCGATTATAGACCGCAAGTGATAAGTAACTATAAAGAGGTATAGTTGATGATTAGTGATAATTGATGATAATTGTGAATGTTTAAGCAATAAAATAATGACTAGTTGATAATCGAGGATTAGTTGGTAAAGGATGATTAGATAATAAATAATGCTAGATGATGAATGATGATTATCTAATAAATGGTGATTAGCGGATAGATGGTGAATAGTTGTTAAATAATAACTAGAGGTTATATGATGACTAGTAATCAAGTGAATTAATTAATAAGAGATGGTTAGCTAATGAATGATGACTAGTGAATAACAATGATAAGGTTGTTAAATGATGGTAATATTATGGAATGTGAATACATTGTCAAATATTAGTAAATGGCCAATTGATAATAAATTATGGAATGATGGTTAAGTAACGAGTTGGTTATTTGTAAGAGACAAATGGTTTCCTTATTCTATCTTTGAGTGTGCTCTCCAGGTGTATAGGGGTTTGTGATGAGTTATTTACTTTCCGCATTAATTAACGTATAGGAGCTAATTTTGTAGTTTGTGATTTCTTGCGGGATACCTTGTGATGCTTTATTATTCTGATTTACTTACTTATATTGCACGGTGATGTTGGCATGTGTTGATGCCTTGTATTATACTGTTATTTTGATTAAATTACTTATTATGCACAAAAGTATTGGAGATGATTCAGGTTCATTTTTGTACCTTAACTTAGTTATGTTATCTTACATTTTATCATACTTATATCATAATTTAGCTCAGTCGCCCGATGATGTCTACTGAGTACCCATTGTTTTGGTACTCATAATACACTTCTGTACCTTTTTGGTGCAGATTCGAGTACTAGCTATCACTGTTGATCGTTGATCATGTTGTGTTGATATTTCTAGAGATAGGGTGATCTCTTGGAGTTCGAGTCGCTCATTTCCCTCTATATTTTATATTTGGTCATTTGTTATCGAGACAGATATTGTTAAATATTCTAAACATTTGAGTTGTATTATTATCAGATGCTCTTGTACTGGCTCTACTTGGTCATGGGATATTATCTTGTATTGACTATTTTATCTATCTAGAAGCCTTTGCTTACGTTTATTTTTGCCTATGTTAGGAATTTCCTACCGAATTAACCTGTTGTGTTAGCTCTGGGTTATGGTTTGGCTTACTTACTGGCGGATTTAGTAGGTGCCATCATGAATCATAAATCAGATCGTGACAAGGGATGACATCTTCTCTATTTTAATGTTACTCCATTCTTGGTCATGCAACAAGAAAATTTGACATCGTAGACCCAACTAGCGACTCTTTTTCTTTAACCAGACTGTGATTTTCATCAATTAAGACATTAGCAAGAGCTCTCAGTTCCTTTTGGAGTAATCTCTTATGTTTTATTGTTTATCAAGGAGACTTTTCTCATCTTCATCTTTATTATCTTTATTATCTAAGGTAGCCATGAGAGAAAATAGAGAATTGAAATTAGAAGATTCATCATTAACCACTATCATATATGTCTCCACTGCTTCTCTTTTACTTCTGTTGCATTTATCAGGGACTAGGCCCTTCTTTTTTGCTTTATATGGAGTACTCTTGATGTAGTTCTTGTAGTCAAGCTTGTGGAGTGGGCAGTCTTTGATCAAATGATCAAGATTCCTACACTTATGGCTTCAATTTTTCTATTTGGACACTTGCTCATGTTTCCTTTTCTAGGAAAATCACTATTTTGTCTAAACACTTTTGGAAATCTTCTAGTAGTTGACTGTCGTTCTTTGAGATTTGGTAGAGACCATTTTAGTAGGATCTCTCCTAGGTGTTGGTGTTAGCCTTTTATCAGGATCTCTCCTAGGTGTTAACTTTTTAGGAGGAACTCGCTTAATACCAATTGTTGACTTGCAGTGTCCGCCACGATACTAGGGACTATGTCCTTTACCTATTTCTTCAACTAATAATAAAGAACGTTCTATAGGAGTTCACTACAGTAATGAGAACCTGTTACTTCACCAGGTTCTATGACTCAGAATGAAAGCTAAATAAGACAAACTATTTTACGTGAAAATCTCTTTGCTCAAGGGAGTAAAACCATGACCTGCCCCATTAGGATTTCTCAACCACTTCACTAAAACAAGAGCAACCTTTATATTATAACCTCTTGAAACCTAAAAATTAAACTCATAATCTCTAACTCTTACAATAACTCTATTGTAAGCATTCTCCATAATAACTCTATTTAAATACAACCAAGGCTAACTATAGCCCACAAAGGTACTACCACAGCTAACTCTAGCCCCTCAACACTACAATGGCTAGATATAATCCACAACTCAAATCTACAAGATAAGAGAGGATATAAAATACCTATACAAGTTTCTCAAAAGATGAATAGGTTTACAACGTTAGAGAAAAATACAAGGACTCAACAACTTAGACCTAAAGACATGTTCAGTTGTAGCAAACTAATCCCTTAGTTGTTGGTGCTTTCCCTTGATGGAACCTTATGGTGGCTTTTAAAGAAGAAAGAGAAATTTGGATTATGCAAAAGCTAGGTTTTCCTCCCACATAATGATCTATATATGTGAAGCAAATAGGAGGAAAAAATTCTAGAATATTTCTCATTGGTTAAGATTAAAATGATGTTGCTCCTCTGCTACTATGCCACCAGTTTTTCTGCAAAAAAGTATAGCTAACAATTGTATTGTTGATTGACAGAAGTTAAATGATCGATGGACTTGGTCCCTCAATTGGTCCTTGGCAGGTTTGTAAATCATTGGGAACGGATGTTCCATATTTCATTCAGTGCTTCCATGTCATATATCACTGCACATATTTGAACTAGGAAACACCCTTTATGAAGTTACCAATTAACAAGTTATTAGTACAGCCATAATATGAACCTGGTCCCTACGAAACAGGATCCCTTTGAGGACCAGGTTCTCAAATAGTTGACTCTGAGAAATAGATCAAGTACTATAAGCAGTATATCTAGTAAGGATTAGGTTCTCACATAGTTGGCTCAGAGAAATGGATCAAGTTCTATAGGCAACATATCTGGTATCAGGTCCCCTCACGAGTTTTATCATGTCCACTCACGAGTTTTATCAATCATTAAAACCACATGTGCATCAAGCGAGGTATACCACTGGTTGTAGTTAGCACATTGATTGATGCTAGCAGGTCCATTCCAGGGGCAAACCCTTGTCCTGATATTGCGGTACCTGGCAATGAATGGAGTTATATTCCAGATAATCTTATCAAGGCCACCTCTGGTTGCCCAAAATCATCCGCATTCTAAAGGCTCGAGTAAACTCCCATTGCTTATCATTGGGAAACGCAATTTCTTTGCTTTGGTAGTTCCTAAATACTCTGACTAGCATATCATCAATGCACCGTCTGAAATATGAATGGTTAGTAAGTAATGAGTCAAAAATTGTCTTGGTAAATTATATTATATGTGTATATATAGAACATCTTACACAACTGCAGTTGGATTCCAGTGAATGGTGTGGTTATGGTAATCTGTAGTTAGGTCAAACCATGGATAGAATTGTTGTTCCCTGCCTCCTATTCCTTGTGTATATATGTTAGTGTGGATAATATAGGGCTGTCTTGATACATTCCCCAAAACTCAAACTCGATCTCATCATGCTTGTCAATAGTAGAAGACAACTGTGAAATTAATAAACACGCACTTTAGTTTCTTGTAGCATAGTTGTCTCAATCTTCTATTTAGCACGTAAATCATCATCATTCATCAGGGTATCCGTTATAAAACGGTTCTTCAGCAGGACCTTTAATATTTGTTCACTATACGTGGTATTTTAATTATGGGATCAGTAATGATATGGTTATTTGTTGAGTTGTTGCTTCTTGAGCATCTAGACTGACTTAAACTTACATAGTATGTTGTATTTGATTAACGTTTGGATGCTTCCAACAAGAAATGTTCCTTTCCATTGCACCCCAGCCAGAACCTGAATACGACAACAATATATACCGTTATAATGTGAAAAAACGAAAATGAGATCTTGATTGTGATTACTGTTCTCATTGGCTAGAAATTGTAAATTATATTATTAGCAGAGGCGGACTAATAGACTACATATATAATTATTAAATACATCTGGGTTATTCTGTAATTAGTTATTCTTCAGTTCTCTATATATACAGCTGTAACCCCTTCAATATTAATGAGATCAATTATTATTAAATCTGTATCATGGTATCAAAGCTAGGGTTTCTTCTTCCGCCCAAACCCTAATCTCTCCTCTTTTCCGACGTGTGTGCGCCGCCGCCACCGTCTACACCACGCCGCACGGCCTCCCTCCTCCGCCGTAGGTCGGCGCCATGGACAAGGTTATTGATCCTCTGTCAAAATTACCGTCTGGAGTAAAATTACTGCTCAGGAATCTCCACAATCTCATCCCCGAAAAATTATCTGACAACAACTACCCGACCTGGGCACTTAACGTCTGCACCGCCCTCGCAGCCAACTTGCTGCTCGGATGGATTGACGGTGCGGAGAAGCCGCAGCCCGAGACAGCCGAGAAGGACGGCGTCAAGCTCCCAAATCCCGACTACCTTCCGTGGATGATCGTAGACACTCAGATCCGAGCCTGTCTTCTCGCAGTTATTAGCCCCTCTGTGCACAAACACGCCCGGGGTTTTCTCACATCGGCTTCACTTTGGGACGCACTAGCCACAAGGTACAACTCTGTGTCCATGGCTCATATTTTTCAGTTGCGTGACAAATTGCATACTCTTCGGAAGGGAACGAAGACGATGACTCAATACCTTGATGATGTGGCCTCTATTCTGTCTGACCTAGATGCTGTGAACGAGATTATTCCTGAACGAGACGTGGTGAATGCCGTGATACGTGGTCTTCCGGCTGGCTATTCCTCTCTCAAACAGCATATTCGCCTCTCGCCTGTCGAAATCACTCTGAATCAACTGTCTGGATGGCTTAATGCAGAAGAATTGAATCTAGACATGGAACACAAATTACTGCTCGGAGAAGCCAGTTCCACCCCTGGCGTCACGGCTCTTTACTCGGCTGGCAGCGGAGGCTCGGCCAGGGGTCGCGGTGACGATCGCCGTAACCAAGGGCGAGGCAGCGGCGGCGGTGACCGTCGAAACACCGGGCAGCAAGGCAGAGGCGGGCCTCCACCGAGGGACGGCTTCCAGTCAGGCCGCGGACAGGGACGAGGAAACCAGCGGATGCCCACACGAGATCTTCCGACGTGCCAAATTTGTGCTAAACGGGGCCATTCTGCGGCTAATTGCTGGTATCGTTATGATGACTCGCAGAATGTAAATAGCCAGTCCGGAGGATCAAGGGCGATGCATGCGTCCACAAACGCTCAATCTGGCGATTGGTATCTAGACACAGGTGCTAACACCCATGTGACGTCGGATTATTCACAACTTCAAGCTCCTCATCCGTATCATGGCTCAGAAACTATTACAGTAGGCAATGGTCAATCCCTTCCCATCACAAACACCGGCTCTGGGTATGTCTATACCCCAAATGGTAAATTTCATCTCTCAACCCTTCACCACGTCCCTTCCCTCACATCCAATCTTTTATCTGTTTATCGCTTTACTAAAGAAAATAACTGCACCCTCATTTTTAATGACACCAATTTCCAGATAGTGGACAATACCACGAACCGGGTGCGGTACACGGGCCGCTGTGAGCATGGGCTATACACTCTTCCATCCAGGTCTCCGTCTGTTGTGAGTCAAGCCATTCTCTCGTCAACCTGGCATCGCCGGCTTGGGCACCCATCATCCGCCATCACCAAATCCATTTTATCTTTCTTAGGTTTTAATTTTTCAGAAAAATTACATTGCGAGTCCTGTTCAGTGTCTAAATCTTGTCGTTTACCTTTTTCACTGTCTGAACACAAGGCCACTGCGCCATTTCAATTAATTCATTCTGATGTTTGGGGTCCAACCTCAGTTCCTTCTGTTCAAGGTTTTCGTTATTATATCTGTTTTGTTGATGATTACAGTAAATTCACTTGGCTTTATCCTCTGAAATTTAAATCCGAAGCTTATACTATTTTTGTAAACTTTGACCGAATGGTTCAAAATCAATTTAATGCCAAAATCAAAATTTTTCGAAGTGACAATGGCAAAGAATTTGTCAACAATGCATTTGGTGTTTTTCTTCAAAATCTAGGGGCTCTTCATCACACTTCATGTCCATATACCCCTGAACAAAATGGCGTTGCTGAGCGCAAACACCGTCACCTAATAGAAACAGTTGTTGCGCTCCTCCATGATTCCACCTTACCTGTTTCCTTTTGGGTTGATGCCCTTGCTACTGCCAACTACCTCATAAATCGCATGCCCACTCACACTCTCTCCAACTCCACTCCATATGCCCGTCTCTACAATCATCCACCCGACTATATCCATCTCCGCCCGTTTGGATGTCTAGTTTATCCCTGGTTGCGTCCGCACACTCAACATAAACTTCAACCTCGGTCCACCCCTTGTGTCTTTCTAGGCTATCATCCCACTATCAAAGGTTACAAATGTTTCGATCCTGTATCTCAGAAAACATATGTTTCCCGTCATGTTCGTTTTGTGGAGGAACAATTTCCTTACACAAGTCTTTCCTCTACTCCATACTCCCCCAATCCACTTGGCGTTGTGCCATTATTTCCGTCCTTTTCTCACGCTCATGCTCCGGCTCACTCGGCACCTAACCCGGTACCCCACTACACCACTACCCACCCGAAACCCCAAACCTCCCACCCGAACACCCAGCCGACTGCCACACAACCCACCACTTCCCTACATCATACTCCTAACACACATACAGCCACCCCATCCACCGCTGCACATCCCAGCTCCCACGGCAGCCCCACCCAACCCCCGCCCACACATCATACAACTCCACCACCCCTTCCTAATCACCCTCCACTCAACACTCATCCTATGACAACCCGAGCCAAGGCCGGTACCTTCAAACCCAAAGCCTACCACACTCAAATACCCTTTGATGCACATCCCACAACTGAGCCTACTACCTACAACCAAGCCTCCAAAAATAGTTTCTGGTGCCAAGCTATGGATGAGGAATTTCAGGCTCTGAATGAACAACGTACATGGGATTTGGTACCTCTGCCTAGTAACCGGAAGTCTATTGGGTGCAAATGGGTGTTTCGCATCAAACGAAATTCAGATGGATCTCTTTCTCGCTATAAAGCACGTCTGGTTGCAAAAGGGTATCATCAGGAGTATGGTGTGGATTATAAGGAGACCTTCAGCCCTGTTGTTAAGCAACAGACTATTCGTCTGGTCTTGTCTCTTGCTCTTCACTATGATTGGCCGCTTCATCAGCTAGACGTCAGCAATGCCTTTCTTCATGGTCATCTTGAGGAAGAAATCTATATGGTTCAGCCACCGGGATATGTTAATCCCAACCGTCCTCACTATGTTTGCAAGCTTCGCAAATCACTGTATGGCCTGAAACAGGCCCCTCGTGCCTGGTACACACGTCTCTCTACTTTTCTGCAGGGTCTTGGTTTTCGCACCTACCATCATGACAACAGCCTCTTCACCCTTCACTGTTCTCGAGGGACAGTCATCATTCTTATCTATGTGGATGATATTGTTATTACAGGCAGCTCGTCATCACTCATCACTGAAATTACTGAAGCTATGCATCGTGACTTCAAACTTAAGGACCTCGGTCCTCTGGAGTTCTTTCTTGGCCTCGAACTCATCCGCAAATCGGGAACCATATTGATGCATCAGACAAAATATACCCTTGAACTTCTAAATCGGGCTGGAATGACAGACTGCAAACCCGCGGTCACTCCCATGGCAGTCCGCCAATCCCCAGGGCCGAATACTCCCTTTGCCGATCCTACACTATATCGGAGCCTCGTCGGTGGACTTCATTATCTTGCTGTTACTCGTCCGGACATCCAATATGCAGTCAATCGAGTCTCCCAATCAATGCATGCTCCCACAGAACAACACTTTCAGGCCTTGAAACGCATTCTGCGCTATCTTCAAGGTACTCTTCACTGTGGAATTTTATTTCAAAAGGGCTCGTTTGATATATCTGTTTTTTCTGATTCGGATTGGGCTAACGACAAAGATGATCGAAAGTCCACTACTGGATATATTGTTATGATGGGACCGAATCTGATTTCCTGGTGCACCAAGAAGCAAACGCGAGTGTCCCGTTCCTCCACAGAAGCAGAATATCGTGCCATGGCTGCGGGTGTTGCTGAAGCCATGTGGTTACGATACCTTACGGATGCACTTGGCATTCCCCCGACGAAACCACAGATTTATTGTGACAATCAGTCCACTATTTGTGTTACCAAAAATCCAGTCCTTCATGATCGTATGAAGCATGTTGGGTCTGACTGTCACTTTGTTCGCGATGAGGTACTTGCAGGAGCGATGGCCACGCACTATGTCCCATCTACTGACCAGCTTGCTGATATTCTCACCAAGCCTCTTCCGTTACAGCCTTTTCAGTCTCTCTGCTCCAAGCTGCCCCTCGTTACCGCTGATCAGCTTGCGGGGGGATAATAGACTACATATATAATTATTAAATACATCTGGGTTATTCTGTAATTAGTTATTCTTCAGTTCTCTATATATACAGCTGTAACCCCTTCAATATTAATGAGATCAATTATTATTAAATCTGTATCACGGACCTACGTTGTCAGTAGGGGTGCACGTGCACCTGCTAGCCTCGAGAAAAACTCTGTATATACAGCTTATATATTTGTGTATATATATTAGAAAATTTAAATAAATATATGGCGTGTACCACAAAGGATAACTGTTTGGGTTGGTGAGATGGTTGAACTTGCTACGTATCCCTATTGGGTGTGGATGACTTGGGTTCCAAACCCACCAACAACATTTTAATGTCCCCCCACCCCCTTCAAACAACATTGACACATTATATTTTAAATTTTCCATCTAATATATATATATATAATTGACACATTATTTATGTATTTTTAATTTTATTCTAAAATAAAAGCTTCCCTCCAACGTAAAATAAGTAGATATTCTCCCTATCTTATACTATATATGTTTAATGTTTATTTTACTTTTATCTTTTAATCATTGACTTTTTTTTTTATTTAAAAATTAGAAATTTAAAATTTGAAATAGGCTTAAATCTAATCTTTTCTCGTAGCAACCATCTAGCAAACAAATCTCTCATAAATTCTATTTTTCTAAAACTTTCTATTATTGTTTAAAATATAAAAGTGCATCGAATTCAAGTAACGTGAATAACACACTTTTGTCATATTAAACCAAATTAATGATGTTCAATAATATTAAGTTTTCAAAGAACTGCAGGTCGAACTTTGGCACTATTAGTTACTCCTATTATGTTTAAATATAGAGGTGCACCCATCAAGCTCAAATCCTGGGTTTGCGTCTGATTATTAGTCTATGAATTCAGTATCACTGACCAAGTCCTGATCATTTGCTGAATCTGATGAGTACAATTAACCGCAACCAAAGGAAATGCAATAGTTGAGATGATCAAAGCCAATGAAACAACTCGAGAACTTGCCATTTTGAATATGAAACACAGTTCCCCTTGTTTCTTTCATCTTAATTCTTCAAACTAAAACTGGAATTTGCATGAATTTCTTCTTTAGAATGTGGCATTTAAATAGGTCATAATCAAATAATATGTTGCTTAGAAAAATTCCTTAAGAATCTGACCTAGTCGTCAGCTCAATATCATTATCAACAAGCTTGCAAACCTATGTAGATTCATGTATGGAGTTTGGTTTCTCAACATCCCAGGGAAAATGTTGGGGGAGGGGATAAGAAAAGAGAACTAAAAATAAACAAATGCAAATTCGTTTGTTCTTCTTATTGGGGTCAACCCCGAAAATTCAATGTATTCATTTTGGTAGATGTAAGATCAATGATTTGATGGCGATTCACTATAACTAGGTTATATTTCTGCTAATTCTTCTATTTCTCTGACTCTATAAAAGTATCATCCGATGAGTATGTTAAGTATTGGATATATAATCGAAAAGTAATACTCTCTCTGTTTCAATTTGTTTATCTAGTTTTAATTTGACACAAAATTTAAGAAAATATAGAATACTTTTGAATCTTCTAGTCCTAAAAAGTTCATGCAGAATTTTTTTTCTGAAAAAATGTAGTAGCTCAAATATTATTTAAATCATAATTGAGTACATCATAAATGAAGGATGGAGGATGCATAATCCACTCCATTGCATCAGACATAGAATTCTCGCAGCCCTAGCTATCATGTGAGCACATTCACTGACCGTTTACCAAAAAACAAAGATATAGATGTAATCACACATGAGTGCTTTACAATCTTGCACAATAATATCAAAATAGGAATTGCCTCTCTCAGATTTTTCCAATGCTTGCTTGGCAAAAAAACAATCCATATCAAAAACAATCAGAGTTATGCGGTAGTGGTTATTCAACCAACTTAAAGCTTCATGAACTATAAGGATTCTTCTAGGGGCACGCTATAAGCTCTAACAAAATTTCTATCAGTATCACATATCAATATACCTGCCCCTGCCCTTCCAGAGTTAACATCGCATGAAGAATCAATATTGCATTTCAGAATACCCGGATAACGAGGAAACCATTTAACAACAAAGTCTGTTGAGACGCCAAAATACCTCAGTCCATTCTTTCCAGAAGCGACTAGCTCTATGTATAACAATGTCTGATTGCATAATTTTACCATTTCATGTCCATGAAGCTGATCACACATCCCATCTTGACAAGCATCGCAAACCAGTCCAAATGAGTTTTCCGCTGGTGTCAACACAAAGAAGACTTAAGCCGGACTTGTTTGCTGTATTACAAGTTAGTAGACAATGAAAAATGGTTTTGGTTCCTGTAGACATTCAGGACAAACATTTTTCTCAAGGATCATCCGAGTAATTAGGTTATCACCATTGGTAACACTCCTTTCAATGCCCGCCAAGCAAAATTTAGGACCTTGGGTGGCATTTTCAACTTCATATTTTCTTCCAAGTGCTCCCACCTGAAGTAGGGATATTATTTTCTTGTAGTTTCAAATAGCCACTCTTAATAATGTCTTTCCTTTTTATATAGCCTCCACATCCAACTATCATTCCAGAATGTAAATCCCAGAGGAATTGCTTTGATACAATCTATCTCATCTATACTAAAAAAAGTTTTCAAAAGATGTCGTTTCCATGTCTTTTTTATCATTATCTAGAAAATCTGCCACACAAAGATTCATGGTTTCAATAACATCTGGAACACTTTGTATGAACATAAATTGACCAGTAGATAGCCATGAATCATAGAAAATTCATGTATCAAGTCCATTTCCAATTCTCTTCATACATCCGTTGTGAAGAAGATATTTTGCACACAGAAAAACCACGAGATAAAAATAGGACTTGATCCCTCATCCACACTAAGGAAATCTGAGTTTCAATAGTACTTAGCCCCGAGGATGCATGAATTACAAGAGCACCTAGCGCTGTCGAAATCATCCAGCAAGAGTTGTCCAAAAATAAAGAAAAGGGATATTCTTTTTAAAACTAATTAAAAAGAAAAGAATTTAAGTTTTGTGCACCGATAATGTACAAAATATTCTAAAATATCAGATAAACTTGAGTTGCTATTGCAAATACCTAATTTTTTCTTTTTTAATTTTTATATAAATAATTGAGTAACGTGCAATAACAGGTCAAGTTAACTGACAGTGTAGAATATTTTATGCACTGACGGTGCACAGTACTTAAACTCAAAAAAATAGAAAAACAAATTAAATGGAGGAAGTATATTTTTGAAAAAGTCAACACGAATATGTCAACATTTTTTAATATGTCGAGCAACATATGACAAGAATCATATATATATATATATATATAAAGGAAAGTTAACAAAATGCTTGATGCGGCATGTCTCATTAATCAAGAAACATATTTATCTTTATTCTCATTTTTTTGAATTCTTTTCTTGAATTTTAATACTCTCTCTCAATTAAAGTAATAAAAAAAATTAACTCACTATTTAATACTATGAATCAGAAGGTTACCATTTGAAGCAACCCAAAACGTTGACATTTTTATACGTTTTCATTTTAAAATGCTGACATTTAAATTCTTTCTTTATTACATATTAATTACTCTTTTAAATCCTAATTAATCATACCTTCAATGCTAAAACGTTTCATGTTTATTATTGCACTATATTTCTCTTTTCCCTTCCTTTAAAATTTGTTTTCTTCTCAATTTTCTTTAGACATCTATAATATTTTATTTGAATACTCTCTTCACGTTTCAGATTATTCTTTATACCTTATACTTCATTTGCTCATACTTTTATCATTTTATGCGACTGTTTACATAGACGAACACTTTTATCATTTTATGTGATTGTTTGCATAGATTAATAAGTTTTTTTTTAGTATACCTTCATACTCGCACATGTTTGTATGAAATTTTAATATTTGCACTGTTTAATAGAAGAATTTAACATGCACTTGATTACTTTTCAGGTTTCAAGGACAGAGATCTATATATTGAAATTAGGATGCTACAAAAAAATAACAAATAACACAGTAAAAGAAGGTGAAATGGAAAAAAAGTTTTGCAGATTTCTTTCTCTTCGACTAATTTTTAAAAACAAAGGAAAAAGAAATTTTTTTCATGACTTGACTGAGGAACTAGAGGGAGAGAAAGAAGAAAAAACAGTAAAGAGAAATAACTTCTTAATTAATTTGTGTCTTCTTTTTCTTTTTAAAATTTTCTTCCCTTTTTTATTTGGAATAAAAAGTATAAGAGAAGGTGAAATGAAGATGTTTCGAATTTAAATTGCATAAATTTATATATTTAATTATTTGAGATGGTATATTTATGAATTGATTTCTTAGATGATCACTCAATTAACAGTCGTATGTTATCTCAAAAGAATGAAAATTCTCTTAGTGATGGAAACAGAGGTGAACCCAGGATTTGAAGATAGCGGGTGCACCATTATCTTTAATTAAGTCATGTCAATTATCAACTACCTAATTTGACATACAATTCTTTTAAATTTAAAAATTGTAAAAAATTATTAGCAAAGTATAAATTTCAAAATGATCAAATATCATTAATTTATTGCTAATCTAACAAAAGTAGACCATCCTTTCATATTAGATATTGACGCATTTTCATATTCTAAAAACGGTCAATGATTGCATCGTTGCTTATATTTACAAATATATCCTTCTTTCTCAATGTAACAAACTAAACAATCACTTAAAACCTAGATCCGGTTGACAAGGCCCTTATTGAATATAGTGTCTTCTCACTTAATCTCGTATCGTAGAGTCATATTCATGAATTAATTTTCTTTCTTCAGGATCGGATTTAAGTGAATTCACATCAAATTCTTTATAAGACTGGGAGAATTGTCTTTAAAACTAGAACTTGATTGAGGAAAATAATATCTAACAATTTTGATTCACAAGAATCAATAACAAATTCCTACAAAATAAATTTTTTATCAAAAATATAAGTAAACATAACATTACTAATAGGGGAATCACACCCCTCCTTCCATAGGTTGCAATTAGAATTTTGAAAAAATATTAATACTTTAAATTGAGAAATAAAAAAAATACCTCATTTTATCTATGACCATTTCAACTAAAAAGCATGTTAATATCCATGAGCATCTAAATTTTATCCAGTGATACAGGAATAAAATAGACGATTCATAAGGAAAAAAAGTAATTAATAGTAAAGAATTTACGATATGTTATCGTCAATACCCACAAAATTACGAAGAATAAAGGTAATGTAGGGATGGAACTTGGAAGAAATAAAAAAAAAATTGAAGGGACTTTTGGGTTTGGAAAAAATATTTTAGGGATTTGGAGGGGAATACACCAATATCATTTGGGCTTGGCAGCTTAGGAATTAGGGAATGGTGTGTTAAAATTTATTTTAAATTGAGGTAGGTCCAGATGAGGTGGAACAAATTAAAGGAATAAAAAAAACATAGCTCTCCGGCCCCCACCAGGAATCGAACTCGCGATGTCGAATTCCAAATGGTGCTCAACTTTGAGTATCAGACCAGTGCACCCAAACAAATTTTATTATTGAGGGTGCACTATTTAATATATTGACATTATATTAGGGTATCTATACCTATATCTATCTATCTCTATATATAATTTTTTACGAAGTTATCGGGTGCACGTACACCCTCAAGGTGCAACGTGGATCCGCCTCTGAATGGAAAATTAGAGGGGGAGAAAGAAAACACACACAAAAAAAATTTTGGAAAAAGATGAAAACTTATTTACGTTCGTTCTTTTTTAGCCTAATTTGTCAAAACTTTTTCATTCGTGCTACATCTCTTTTTCATTTTAAATATACCCTCCCTTTTCCTTATTCTTTTTATTGTTGGTTTCTTTTTCATCTATCTTTCCTTTATGATAAATACGAGAATTATTTGATTAAAGAAGTTATTTAGTACGCATCAAGTTTTGAGAAAAAACTTAGATAATAAAGATAATTTTTATTCAGAAAAATATAACGACACAAAAATATATATAAAAATTCTATGATGAATTAAAAATAAAAGAACTTTTATCTAAATAGTTATGAAAGTATTTTTTTAAAAAAAATAATTGATGATAATGACAACACAATTTTGTGAAGGGATGAACAGGATCAAAAGATTTGTCATATATTTTTCTTCATTAGTATAATTAGTAAATATATGTTACTTTTACTACAAAATATTTATTATAAAATGATTGTATATGTACATGTAATATATAAAGTGTATATTGTTGTAGTCACAATATCATTTTTTTGCCTTCAAATTAATATTTCTTGAACTGATTAAGAATTTTTTTAAGAAAATTAACGATATATTTTAAAGACCGCACGAAGCGCGAACACATTTACTAGTAGCTTATAAATTACTAGTTTAATCGAATTGAGTACATGATAAATCATTAAATTTTACAAATATTATATTCTGCAATAATAATTGCAAAAGTACAACAAGCTTAAATTTTAATTAAATACATAAATGTTTAGCTCATCAAGTTTCATGAATTATTTGTCATTACTTAGTGAGCCTTGTTTTTCATCCAGAGTTTTGGAAAAAGATTCATGTTTTATTTTACGCTTAAATGAAGTAGTATAAATAAAATATTTGAGATAAATACTACTTAACAAAATGAATTCATAAAACAAGAGATAATTGAAGGAAAGGTGTCTTTTAAGTCTTGAATGAATGATTGGTGACATTGACCAACTTAAAGGGTCAAACATAATTAGGAAACTTGATTAAGTTAATTGCGGACTTGATTAATATTTTTAAAACTTTCTAATCTTTTAAAAAATACAAATCAAACCACACCCCTCTCCTCTCCAAATCATCGACTGTCTCTCTCATCTCCTCTCGACAGCTTCTCTCAACTCACTCCCAACCAACAGTCCTGCAAAATTTCTCCCTTCAATCCCCGGCGACTTCAACCTTCGGCGAAAAATATTCGAGCAAGTTCCTTTTCGACTTTCAACCGTTAATCGACGTGAAGACTTCTCCGGGGACAACAACTTCGAGTTCTTCATCGTTTCATTTCTTCTTTCACAGGTAAAAAATTATATCTTTTTAGTTATGAAGAAATAGAGGAACTTGAGCTAACTTCTCTTCTAGTATTGGTTAACAATTTCAATATTTCTTGCTTAAATTTGAAATGTGGACTGAATAAAACCCTAATTTCTAGTACTTTTTCTCTACTCTCTCCAGTGTGAAATATAATTTTGTGTTGTTATTGTAGTTCTTATTGTCGAACTGTTGATTTGATTTGTTGGAGATTTTTGGTTACCATTGATGTTCTTAGTGTATGTGTTGTGTTGGTGTTGCTACGTTGCTTTGTTGTTTTTCTTGGTAAAAATGATGTTGCAATAGATTAACCATCTGATGCAACAGATTAACTACCTGATGCAATAGATTAACCATCCGATGCACTAGATTAACCATCTGATGCAGCAGATTAACCATCTGATTCAACAGATAAAATATCTAATGTAACAGATTAAATATCTAATGCAACAGAGGAACAGAATGGATCATTCATTTGTTACAACAGACGACTCTTCTGTTTGGAAAAAATCTAAACAATATTGATCCAATAGATAACTTAATTGGCAACAGATGAGTGATTTGTTTCAATAGATGTGTGTCCTGTTTTTATTGTTTCCAATCACTGCAACAGGTTGTATATATGCTACAACAGATATCTTACCTGGTGCAACAGATGAGTGATCTATTTTTATTGTTTTCAATAGATTACTCATTCGCTGCAACAGGTTGGTTATATACTGCAACAAATATCCTAATTGGTGTAACAGATGAGTAATCTATTTTTATTGTTTTCAATGGATTACTCATTTGCTGCAACAGGTTGGTTATATACTACAATAGATATCCTACATGGTGCAACAGATGAGTGATCTGTTATAATTGTTTCCAACGGATTACTCATCCGCTGCAATAGGTTGGTTATATGCTCAACAGATAACCTTTCTGGTGTAACAGATGAGTGATCTATTTTTATTATTTCCAACGAATTATCATTTCTTGCAATAGGTTAGTTATATATTGCAACAGATAACCTTCTTAGTGTAACAGATGAGTGATCTATTTTTACTATTTCCAATAGATTATCATCTGTTGCAACAGGTTAGTCATATGCTGCAATAAATAACATACCTGGTGCAACAGAAGAGTGATCTATTTTTATTGTTTCTAACGATTTACTCATTCGTTGCAATAAGTCGATTAAATATTGCAACAGATAACATACCTGGTACAATAAATATGTGGTCTGTTGGAACTGTTATTTTACTATTTTGCATGTTAGATTTACTGTTATCCTTTTTAACGGTGCATTAGTCAATTATAATCTATTTTATGTTCCTGTTAATTTAAGATAATATAGCTCCCAAAAGAAAAGAAACCAAATCAAGTCCAAGTAAATGAACAAGTGAAGCAGCTAGGCTACATCCACCACTCTATGATCTTACTTTACAAGTGTTATCTCAATCAGGAGTAGAAGATAATGAACACGGGGAGGAAGAATGTTTCAAAAGAAATGATCCAATTGATAATAGCCCTTCCACTGAAGAGTTGGTCAAAACCTTCAGCATTGATTGTTATCCTATGAGAATGCAGTGCGATGGTGCCACAGATTTAACGGGTGATTTCGTGGTTAATTCAGCTATGGGAAAATCTTTTGACGCATTCAGAAAAATACTTCAAAAATAAAAATTGGATTCTTATTTTAGGAAAAGCTGCTTTGGGAAATATATTGATTTATCAGATGACAACAATGCTCATTACCAAATGAAAATGGTATATGATCGATCTTCTCAAACGTAGGTTTATGTATGAAAACAAAGATAAGATGGATGAGGTGTGGATAAATTATTGTGGCATGCATGTTTGTTTTGGTTGGAAGAAGTTTGTCATAATTAATGGACTAAAATGTTATCCTCCTCCTCTTTCTCAAGTTATACCTACTCTAACCCTAAAAAAAACATCCCGCACACCCAAAAAAGGCAAAGGCAAGTCGAGTAATCATGATGACCTGGTGTCCATTATTGGTCCAAGCTTCAAAAACAAAAATTTTATAGAAGCGCTGAAAGGTAAAAAACTTTCAAAGAAGCACAAGCAATCATTGTGCTTTGTTTGGTTTATACATAATGTTCTTTGGGTGAGAGACGTTAACAACAACATAAGCCTCAGTTTAATAAATCTCTCTGAGGATCTTGAAGCATTTAACAGCTATCCTTGCGGTTATGAAAGCTTCAAAATAACTGTCAAATATTTGTTGACTCCATTAATTCCAAATACAGTCAACTTATATGGCTTTCCATGGGCTTTCATGGTAAATATTTATTTTATTATGATATGATTCAATTTTTTTTATTCAATAATGCTTTTGATTTATTGGCGTTATGTTATAGGCTTGGGCATTTGAAGTCATTCTTTATCTGATATAACAAGTGAACTACCAGGAAGAAGTTTCTTGTCCAAGAATCCTGAGATGGTTGTCGGCCAAAACTGATTAAAAATTCAAAATTTCTTGATCTTTTCAATCCCTCGAAGGAAGCAGTAATTCTAATTCTAATCAAGTTTTTGTTTTAATTAATGATTATTTTAAATGATTTCATCATCATTCTAATATATGTACTGATTTATTTTAGATTGTCCATCCGTGGCTTGTTCCGACCAATCGAGAGTTGAAGATGCCATTTTTTATTACTTTACAATCTGTGCAAACTTTATCGAACCCTAAGGTTGTTGATAGAATAAAAATGAAATTGTTTAAAGCAACAACCATTACAAGAAAAACAACTTTGGAGGGTGGGCTTGTTGTTGTTGATGATGGTAGTGGTAGTGGTAGTGGTGCTGTTATTGGGGATAATGATGTTCTTCTTACAGTTTTTGAAACAACAAGCCATTATGATTATGATCATACTGGTTATACAGATTTTTCCACTTCTAGCGAATGTTCTGTATGCAAATGTCAAGAATGCAAGGTGAAACATGATGGAGTGATTAATGTTATTAGTGCACTAACTACTTCTGTAAAGAAAATGACATCTAAGAGGGATGTCATTTCATCAAAGAAGATTTCATATCCATACACTCCACTAGAGATCAAGGTGGCTAAGAAGAGAAGGAAAGATATTTCCAAAGCATCATCAAGCATCAATAAAAGAAAAATTACAATGCCCCTATCTTTGTCTTGCACCGTTGTTTTATATACAAGGATCATAGGAGAGCAGCATGAGCTGAAGAAGGTGAATATATATTATCTATTCCAACAAAAAAACAGGCACATATTTGTTTCAACAGATGATATATCTGCTGAAAATTATCAAACAGATATATACATCTGTTGCAACCGTTGTCTAACCTGTTGCATCAGATGAGTTATCTGTTGCAATATATGTCTGTTTATTTCAGTAAATCAAATAGGTTTTCGTACTATTTTAATGTGTACCAACAGATGAGCCTTATGTTGCAATAGATGGGTCATCTGTTTAATATTATCGTACCGCTCTATTTTACATGTTCGAATTTATCCCAAAAGATTATCCATCTGTTTTAACTCAAGACTCACCTGTCGCAACAGAAAGACAATCTGTTGTATATCTGTAATTAGCATTGGTAATTTTGGCTTTCCAGGTGGATGTCTTAGTAGAAACTACTGTTGAAGAGCATAATATGACAGTTGATAATCCATCAACTGCTTTCAAAGATGAAGAAAAAGTGAAACCTATCAGTTCGTGAGAATGGAAGAATTACCCGTTTGAAAGGTTCAACATCTCGGACGAGGCTCCAAAAAACTAACAAAGTTGATCAACGACTATTCAAAATGAATTGCCAATGGGCTATTAAAGCATCACGCCGGTAGGTACATAAATCAATTTTAAAGATATTGATTTATACAATTCTTGTTATAAAAACATGACATTAACACATATAAATCATCATGTAGAAAACAAAATGATGAACACTACAAAGTGAATGAATCGAGTCTTGGTTTTGATATGTTCGAATTTGTTGTTGCACATCCCGGAATGAAGAATTGGCTCTATTTGATATCACAACCCCAAACTTGTTGGAATGATGAGGTTTAAATGCCATACATATTACTATTAATTAACACTCTATTTAATTGCATCTGTGTATTAATTTTTTTATCACATAATCTGAAATATTTTATAATATGTGCAGCACATCGATGTTATTTTTTACTACCTCTGAAAGAAGGCCAAGATACAAACACAAGAATAATACAGATACACGACAGGCAATTGTTTGTATAAAGTTTACATCAATAATGCCTACGATAGGTATTGTCAACAACAGTCGGAAGTTTCCCGAAATGAGGAATGATTAATCAAAATCATCAAAGGTTTTAGCATTCAAGCTGACTTACCTTGGCATTTGGTCGACGAAGTGTATATCCCAATCAATTGTGATGATGAATTCCATTAGGTGTTGGCTGTCGTCGTTCTAAAAGAGAAGCGCATCTGAGTTTATGACTCGATGTCGTGAATGAGATATTTCAGACCATCGTTTGAGATACAAAAGCTGGCCAAAATATTGCCTACTTACCTTGATATGAGTGGCTTTTTAGACCAAATGGTTCATACTGATTGGTTGACGATTGAAGCATACTGGGATAAAATGGGTAATCCATATGATGTAAAATATGTTGAAGGAATTGCTCAACAAACCATTGGTAGCCTATAAGTATAAGTATCATGATTTAGTTTCATTGCATAAATTTCACAATGCTTACATGAACTGCAAGATATGAATTATCTATTTTTTTTAAAAATAGGGATTGCGGTCTTTTTGTTGCCGCTTACGCCGAGTATTTGAGCGATGGATTATAAGTACCAAATAATGGTCTTGATGTCGGATTATTGTGCAAAAGATATGCTGCTCTTTTATGGAAATACAGAGAAGTGAAAGCTCAGAAATCGTATACAAGCGACGTTAAAGATCCATGACAACCAAAGCCGAATTCCATAGCACCGGATGAAGAAAAATTGTCCATATTGAGTAGATCTTTATATCTTGAGTCTGTCAAAGTAATAACCTCTCCACCTTGGTTAACTTGTTGATTTATTGTAGAGTAGATCATTTGTACCCATAATAAATTTTTTACATTTCACTTATTTGTTGAGTTATTTTCGAAGGCTTTGATTTATTTTATGTTGTCTATGAATATAATTTAATCCGTAGTTTTGAACTTATTAATTGAAATGGAATACTAAATTCAAATATCGCAACAGATAATACATCTGCTGCAACAGACGACATATCTTATCAAACAAATTTAGACATATATCGCAACATGTAGGTCATCTGCTGAAAAATATATAATATGTCTTCCTTTTTTATTGATTTATTCTAATAGATTACTATCAGTTGCGACAGATAGATTATATGTTGCAACAGATTGTATATCTTTTTGTTGCGACATACAGAAACATCTGCATAATGCAAAGATGACTAACCTATTGCAACAGATAATCAATCTGTCACAACAAGAATGATATATGTTACAACAGATAGACAATCTGTCGCATTATAAAAATTCAACTTTCATCAGACATAAAAAAATTGCCACTACAATGTAAAGTGAACAAAGTGGCTTGAAATAAAAAATTGTTATCGTGTTCATTTTTGTCTTTATACATATTTTTCTTTATACACAGGCTCCAAGCATTTAGTTAGTACCCCATAAGCCCAGACCTCTTGTATCTTTTCTACAATGGCATCTCACAGATCGGCCATTTCTTTGTCGATTAGCAAACACTCGATGTATGCAAGCGAGTACGGCCCACCTGAGGCATGGGTTTTATTTTTTTTTAAGGTGGATGTTCTTATTTCGACCTTCAAAATCCTATGATTCCTTATTCAAGACTTCCTCCAGCAAATGATCCATCATTTTACTCTACGTCAACAACTTGGAGAACAACATCAAGAGGGGTTGCATGTGGGTTAAAAACATGGCCTCCTTGAAGACAAGTAAGTTGCAGTCATAAACCTTAATATTTCCCTCGTCGAGTAGTATCTCAACAGCGAGAAAATGTTTGACTTCCACATTCGTGACTGCAAGGATTCTCTTTGCCTTGGTCCAGCTCTTGTCGTATGGATATGGCCTCTTCCCACTAACAAAGTTAATCATGTCTTCATCATATTTGAACACAAAAACTACCTTATCAATTCCCCGACCATTGGAACCAGTTTTACTATGGAGAGTATCATACCTACTCTTGAAATTGCTGTAGAAGTTGAGGTCCATTATCCTATCGGCAACATCATATGCATTCGGGTACGCTAATTGCCTGCCCCTCATGAGGCAGAGAATTTCATCAAAATACTGTGGTATACGAAGATAATTTTTAAATAGGTTAGTAATTGTAAAGAAGAAAAACACAATGGAAAGATTCTGTTGCAGAGGGTTCTATAAATCAGTTCACAGATTACCCAGCTGACGCAACTTATGCAATAGATGTGTATTATGTTGCAATAGAATACCTAGCTATTGCAACAGATTACTCATCTGTTGCATAGATTCTTTTTCATGGAGTAGATAGGAAGGCTAGGTTAACAAAAGTAAACTTACATTGTCCACGTACCACTCATACATATTTGTTATCGTGAAGTCTTTGGTGTCAAATGAATGCATGGTGTATTGTTGTAGAACCTTCGTCTTGTCAGTTATGATTTTTTGCAGTTTCTTCTTTTCTTCATAGCCAAGTGTTGTGTATATGTCCACCTTCTTCAGTGGCCTCTGAACTTCAACAACTCTTGAAGCGGGAAGAGTTACAATTTTTTTGGATTTCCAATTGGAGAGTACTTGGTTAATTGTTTTTTCTTCCTCCTAATCGCTGATTTAGGAGTGTATGGCTCCCTCACCTTCTTAGATGGTATGACACCCCTCTTGGATTTCAAATCCCTGACAGCTTCAGTAATAGCCTCTAGTTTTTTAAGGAGTTTATCCTCTCTGTCCTTGTACACTTTGTATTTACAATGAGAATATGAGGGTGAAGATGGGTGAGAGGGACCTATGAAAGAGGTGTTTCCAAACATATTTATATTTTCCTGAGCACCAACATGATCATAATCATGAGTGGAAGCAGTAGCAGCATCAGGATGGCTGCCACCATCATCAACAACTCCACCAGCAACACCCTCAAAAGAAGCCGCAGATCTGTTTCAGTAGGTTAGTAATTAAGAGCTTCAACAATAGGCTGACCTTACCTAACTGCTCTCTTTATGGCTATTGCTTCATCCAATTCCTACATTATTAACTCCACTGTTGGGTCTGTTGTTGTATCAATAAGACATAGAGTAATAAAAGAAGTCATCCACAACTCCTGCTCAGTAGTCACGATCCAAGGATGCACAACCTATTAAAAAAAATACAGAAGGCATTTAAATCGTATCATGTAATAATAATTTGTTGTCAGTTGGGTTACATGATAACACAGTCAACTTATGCAATAAATGATCTATTTGCTGCAACAACTGATTTGTATGTCGCAATAGATTGACAATATATTGCATCATATTACCCATATGTTGCATAATTTACAGCAGATGGGTAATCTGTTGAGTCGGGTTCAGGAACCAGAGCAACAGATAGTTAATCTGTTGTGAAATATGGATCGTTTATCGTAACAAATTATCCTTCTATTGCACCAGTTGCAGTTGATGGGTAATCTGTTGCAGCAGATGGCACATCTGTTTCAATATCTTTCTTTAAGGCAAATTATTTAAGTTGAAAGAAGATGTACTGCATCATCCGGAGGGTTAAAGAGATCATCATCCATAAGTATTTTGCTACCCTTTGCAGCCAATCACCTAAGGATCCTTGGATGAGAAACCTCATCCGGGTAATTCTTGAACTACTTTTGGAGGGGAGGAATGACTTCAAATGCTCAAGCCTAAAAAATGTAAACAACAAGCAAGCCAAAAAAATTCATAATAACTATATTCAATATAAATTAATGGATGAGTAAAAATAGTGATCAATTTTACTAAGAAATCCCAAGAAAAGTCGTATAATGTGATCATCCCTGGGCATAACTTTATCAGTAAATATTGGATAGTCAAGTAGTAGCTGTCATAGCCCCAAGGATAATCGTTAAATTTCTTAAAATCACTAGCAAACGCCAACAAATAATCTTCTATGACT
Source organism: Capsicum pubescens (assembly GCA_030864215.1). Classification (NCBI taxonomy): domain Eukaryota; kingdom Viridiplantae; phylum Streptophyta; class Magnoliopsida; order Solanales; family Solanaceae; genus Capsicum; species Capsicum pubescens. The sequence continues at coordinate 205,006,649 of CM061540.1, forward strand.
TTCCTGGCGTCTCTTGCCAATAAAACGGAATGGACAAACCAAACTAAGTACAATTTCTCCCTGTAGTTCTTTGGTATGTTTTTATCCTCGAGATCTGCCATCAAATCCCCCACTTTGTAGCTTCATCGTCCAACAATGCCCAACAACCCATCTTTTTTTCCCTTGTGTTTGTTGGACCCTTTGTGGGGTATTTTCTTGATGAGAGTTCTTCTGGACGATCGCATCTCAAGCCTGTCACTATGGCAAACTCTTTCAATCCAAAACAAACTGGTATTTCACAGTAGTTGATCTAGATTTCATCCATTTTTTTCTCTCTCCTTTGGATCTTAATCATCCCCCGCATACTTGATCTTGCGCTTGAGAATACCATATACCATGCTCATTTGGAAATAAAAAGTGCGGTCCACAGGCAGCTTAAGAAAGTATGCAAAACAGCTCCTCTGAAAAAGTCCGTCTATATTTTCATTCTTCATAATACTCCTAAATTTATCAAAATATGTCCCCAACTGACATTTAAGTATAAGATCACCAGTTACTTCTTTAGGGAGATCCATCGGTATCGCAACTCTAAATCTGTCGATAATAATTGTTTTGACAGGATCATGCTGGGATTTTGATATTAATTCATAGCCCATTGGTGAGAAGGAGTTATCACTTTCCTCATCTTTATTTTTCCCTAACTGAGATTGTTCAGAAAGTTCCTCCGAATCTATCTGTACTCTAGTTTTTTTTGTTGGGTGGTCAGAAGTTAATCCGCTTTCACTTTCTTTTCTTTTGGGAGACATCTTTTAACTACAAACAATAGAAAAATAAAAAATACATTGCATTTGATGTTTGCATAATTTTAAAAAAAAAGGTAAGACAAATTTCAATAAATTATTCTACACAACATTAGAAAAAAATACTCCAACGGATAACCCATCAGTTGGAACATATTGAGAATTTGTTTGAAGAACTATTTAATATCTCCCCACAGATATTCCACCTGTTGCAACAGATGGACCACCAAGACCACCACCAACACCACAACCAATGCCACCAAGACCACCACCAATTCCATCAATACCAATACCAAGACCACCAATACCACCACTAAGACCGCAAATACTGACAACACCAATAACAACCACCACCAATACCACAAACACCATCCAACAATACCACAACAGTAAACAAAACACTGAGACAAAAACTAGGGTTTTCTCGGGTGTTTCCTACTTTTTTAGCATCAAACCTCAAAATTGTTAACTCATTCTCGAAGATAATACAACTAAAAGTATTCTTTTTCATCATTATCTAAAAAGCCCTAATTTTTAGAATAAAGAACAAATGAAAAACTCTTCTCGATCTCTATTACCTGTGAAGACAGAGAAAACAATGGATACAAGCGAGAATGAAGTCAAAAATAACAACTACGTGGTTAAAAATAGAAAGAAAATTGATTTGTTTTGAAGGGTTGAGCAATATATTGAGTAGTTGTTTTATGTATTATTGAGAGAGAGAGAGAGAGAGAAGAGAGAGAACTTCAAATTTGAAATGAGGAAATTTTTTTCATGCAAATGGATGATTTGTATGGGTTGATTTGTAATTTTGGAAAAGAATGACAAGTTTTGAAATTGTTAATTTGGTCCGAATTGATCCTAATTAATTTTTTAAAATTTTAAAAGATATCATTTTTAAAATATTAAGTTAATGAGAATTTTTTTAACTCAGAGTGATCGATCGACGACTCGGGTCGGGATGAACGCAATACCAACACTATTCAATTGCAAAGACTCAATTGAAGTTGTAGTTGACCCTATGAACTCATTCATTCATCCCTAGTTCCACCTAAATCAATTTAGGTACTATCTTAGCATTAAGTTAATGAGAATCTTTTCAACTCAGAGTGATCGATCAACGACTCGGGTCAGGATGGACGCAATACCAACACCATGCAATTGCAAAAACTCAATTGAAGTTGTAGTTGTCCCTATGAACTCATTAATTCATCCCTAGTTCCACCTAAATCAATTTAGGTACTAGTTTAACATTGAGTTAAAGAGAATCTTTTCAACTCAGAGTGATTGATCGACAACTCGGGTCGGGATGAACACAATACCAATACCATGCAATTGCAAAGATTCAATTGAAGTTGAAGTTGACCCTATGAACTCATTCATTCATCCCTAGTTCCACCTAAATCAATTTAGGTACTAACTTAACATTAAGTTAATGAGAATCTTTTCAACTCAGAATGATCAATAGATGATTCGAGTCGGGATTAACGCAATACCAACACTATGTAATTGCAAAGACTCAATTGAAGTTGTAGTTGACCCTATGATCTCATTCATTCATCACTAGTTCCACCTAAATCAATTTAGGTACTAGCTTAACATTAAGTCAATGGGAATCTTTTCAACTTAGAGTGATAGATCAACGATTTGGATCGGGATGAACGCAATATCTATACCATAGAATTGCAAAGACTCAATTGAAGTTGTAGTTGACCCTATGACCACATTCATTCATCCTGACAGCGCCCAAGCGCACACACAAGTGTATGTGGTCTACCAAGTAAAATAGTGGCCTTCAAGAAAGCCGAATATCGATCCCACAGAGACTTGATTTGGCAATGATTTAATTTTAGTTCACCGTCTAGATTAATTTAGTGCAAAAGTAACCAAAAAAGGAGAATTTTGAATTTTTTTGTAAATTAAAAATAAAATAAATAATACGGAAAAATAAATTCTTGGAAAAATCAATGGAAAAAAGCCTAGGGTTAAAGCACTTCGAACAATCGTACTATGTTATTGAAATTCATCCGTTAATTTACTTATCGTGGTTGTTGATTCGTAGGGTTAATTGCATGATCATGGTTTCCCAACCTCTAATCTTTTACCTAATATGACCATTACAACTACATTGTTGAGCAGGAATGTAATAATCCAATTAAGTTAATTAAAGTTATCATTCTACGTATGAATCAAGTAAGACATCTAAGTACATCCCTATCCTACACGCTAAGTTTAGTTCTTTATTTTATAAAAGAACAAAAACCCAAACTTTGTTTATTCCCATATTCTATCTCCCTATTCCCTCTCCCGGGATCAAAAGGTCAACAATATATGTATTTTATTTGTGATCAATCCATAAAATAATTAAAACAATTATAAACAAACAACCAAATATGATAAACAAAATTAACAAAATTAATCCAAAATAATAGTAATCATGTTCTTGGTTTTAACCCCGAAAAGGGGGTTTTTTAGCTGATAATATTTATAATCACGATCCAAATAATTGAATATATGATATAAAAAATTAAAGACTAAAAATAAAATAAAAAACTAATAAACCGTGTAGCAGCTCCTTCCTATTTTCTCCAAAACAGTGTCAGGCGTGTACTTGTTCCTAACGAATTCGTCCAATTTAATCCAAGAGGTGTCCAAGTTTGAACAAAATAATAATTATGTTGTTGTCCAGCTGTACCCCACTTAATCTTGTTCCCTTTTTCTTTTTGCACATAATAATAATATAATATTGAATCCCAAAAGGAGTGGGATTGAAAACCCATTAAAGCCATTGGTACGTGTGCCACCCGTCAATTAAAATTAGGACTAGTATGTCGGCGCATTCAATTGTGTTTTGTATTGAATCATCAACGCGACGCGTCAGTTAACGCGTTGACACATTGATATGGCACGTTGACTTCACGTCATCTCACTGGAATTTGTGTTTAAAAATTTAGTTAAGTGTGAAACGTCTTATTCTTTGTCCATGTTTTTTGTAGTGTATTTTCCTTGAATTTCAAGCTTTTTATCATCAATATATCACCGTATTTAATTCACCAAGTCTCCTACAATATCATACACCACATATTAAAGATTAAAACAACACAATATTCTCAACAATAAATCAAAACAAGTGCTAAGATAAGGCAAATTTGCAATGATCTTCCACTTATTATTTCGACTCTTGACTTAATCAAATTAAACTTTGCAAATTACAAACAAGTTATTTCACTCATAATTACACCATTAAAATATTTGGAACAAATTAAACATATTAGAATCCACTGAAACCAACTAGGCACACAACTAGCTCAAGTTAGTAAAACTAGTTTTCCGGGTTGAACTCTAAATTATTCAATTAAGCACAAACTTGTTTGAAAAATACTTTGAACCTTGTAAATATGCACTTGGACACTTAAATGCTTGTTTATATCAGTATGAATACGTTAAGCACACGAATTGCTCTCAAAACAAGGTGAAATAAGCTAGAATAATAATATAAAAGTGTGTAAAACCACCTCAGATCATCACCTCACACTTAAATCCTTGTTCGTCCTCGAACAACTCTTTACTCTAAGCATAAAAATCTGAGGTGATACTACACTTCTACTAAATGCAAGACACTCAAGCCAATACTACAATGACTATACGGAATGCAAGTTTCTTAACAAAGCACGTTATTTACTCAATTGAAAGCTCATGAATACTACTTCAAAACATACTAGCCTCAAGAATTGACTCACCAAGTGTCAAACTCATGCTTATCATTCAGTCAAGGACATCATATAAATCACCCATATTCATCAAAATGTGCCCTCACAACAAGAGAGTTACCCATAATCACTCCCAATAATGCAATTTATAATATAATGGGTACAAGAATCAATTTACGCTCACTCTCACAAAGAATTCACAAATTACACAAAATGAACCATAGGCTTGCTCTTAGTGTAATGCTCTACTAATAGTCGGATGTAAAGCTTAGGATCAAGTAGGTCTTTTTCGGGTTGTAATGTAGGCTAAGGGACGGATAGGGCTATTTAGGAATAGTAACTAACCTTTTTAAGCACTTCAATACACTATATTAAACATTTAAAATCAATCATCAACAACCAAATTACACCATTTTTGTCTACCCATCTCTTTTATTTTTGCCCCATCACTTTTAAGCATTTTCACAAACACTTGGTGGACACATAGTTTACTACCACAAGAATCAATTTTTATTTTTTTTCACAATTATGACAATATTTCTAGCATCAATTACATCAAATTCATCCACCACACATCAATTATACACCAATAACTCTTACCTTGGGGCATCAATTTTACCTTTTTCTTCTTCAATCTCTCAAACTCCTTACTAATTCAATTTTTTTCATTAAAGCACTTAAGAGCTTTTTGGATCAAATTATGGTCTATCAAAAAAGGTAATTAGGCTACATATGAGGTTGCCAAAGAAAAAGCTAAAGTCTCAATGAGGGTTAACTAGGATAATGCACAAGGGTAGGTAAAAGAAGGTATAAAACAAGGCTATCAAATAAATGCCTAAATCATCTCCTAGACCCACATTTTTTATTTTGTTTCACACACACTGGGCAAGTTCTAGACATTACATGCAACAAGGAATATACAAAAAATATCACACGTACATGGCACATGCTCAAGTCACATAGGATCATCATAGACTCCCAACCACACAATAACATAAATTCAAAATTAAGCCACAAAACTAGAGTCACAAACTTGAGCCTAAGAGTCTCAAAAGTAGCAATTCACTCATTCAACATACTTTTTCCAACTAAAACACTTGCATCATGTACTAAAAAATAGCACCAACAAGAATATCTCACTTATTCCTAACCTAAAATTTTTAAATTGAGCCAAATTTTGAAAATTTTCCCACCCCACACTTAAAAATCTACTTTGTCCCCAAAGTGAATTTAAAAGTAAAAAGATAGAAATACTCATTGAGGCCTCTAGGCCTAGCTAGATGCATCTTCACATAAAAAGGAGATCCATAGGACTACACACTCAATCTTTGTCATGCTTCAATCTCAAGTTTATGGTACTCAGACTTCCTATTAACCTGTGACTCAACCAAAAATAAAAACTACGTGAAATAAAAACTAAAAACTGAAAAGAAACATACCTAATTAACTTGGGTTGCCTCCTAAGCAGCGCCTGATTTAGTATCGCGGCACGACCCATATCAACTCAATCATATTTCTTCACCCTTTTACCCCTTTTTGGGAGTCATTTTTTCATTTATTTCAAACCTTTTTTACCTTTAAATATGTTGGGAATTGGTGGTTTCATCTTAGGCCGCTCAATTAAGTAGTCAAAAGAGGTCTTCAGTAGCTTAGGTACCCCATACTCACGCCTTTCACACACACTGATCATGCATAAATTTTTATATAAGGGATTTTCAATGAGGGCTTGTAAACATCAAATACCACCTCTTCATCATATACCCTCATCTTGAGCGTGCCTTCTCTAACATCAATCAAAGTCCCTCCGATCGCTAAGAATAGATGCTCTAAAATAATTGGTACTTGTCCGTCTGCCACAAAATCAAGAACAAAAAAGTCAGCAGGAATAATAAATTTAACAACTTTTATGAGGACATCCTCAATTATTCCTTCTGGATATGCCATGGAACCGTCTGCTAGATGCAAAACCATGATGGTCGATCTAGTCTTTTCTGAGCCCAATTTTTCAAACAGAGATAGGGGCATCAAGTTTATAATTGCCCCCAAGTAACTCAGTGCAGGGACCTCTTTGTTAATAATTTGAATAAGGATAGCAAACTTTCCCTGGTCTTTTAATTTCTTGGAGATTTTCTATGTCATCACCGTACTATACTCTTCAGTGAGTGTTATTGCCCCCACATCTTGCAATTTCACCTTTTTCGCCACCACATCCCTCAAGTACTTTGCATACTTAGGCATACTCTGCAAAACATCTAGAAAAGGTAAATTAATATGCAACCCCTTGAATATGTCAATGAACTTTTTGAACAATGCATCCTCCTTCGCTTTTATGTACTTTTGAGGGAAAAGTAGTGATAGCCTCTTCTTCACTTCTTCTTCAGCAACTTTTTTCTTCAAGTACTCAGACTTTCTTGGATTTTCAGCAACTCTATTGGAAACCTGTTGGGTCACCACCTCAGTATCTACCTCCTTTGTTGCCTTGGAAAGTACTTCATGAAGCTTTTTACCACTCCTCAAGGTGATTGCCATGACTTGTTTTGAATTTTCTGTATCAGCTGACAAACCACCTTGTGGTCTGGTATTTAATGCTTGTTGTATCTTCCCAACCTGTAACTCTAAATTTCTCTGGGCCACTTTCTGATTCTGTAATTCCGCTCTTTGACTGTTTAGATCCGCCATCAATTTTGTTTGACTCTTTAAGAGTTGTTTCATCATCTATTCTATGTTACTTATTGACCGATTTGATTCGGCCTGTGGCTGTGGGGCGTTCCATGATTGATTGGGTGGCTGATCTTTCCACTTTATGTTGTAGGCATTACCTTAACTTAGCCTTTGAGCATTGCCTACATACATCACATACTCTGGATTTAAAGCACATATGGTAGCCGCATGACCACTATTTCCGCATACCTCACACCAACCTTCAGCTTGTTGGATGGCAATGACTATGGCTGTAGGTTGTGTTGCTCCCAACTTCATGCTGCTGAATGTTGTGTTGATTAATTTTGCAATGCAGAAACCTATGCTGATAAGGCTGTGAATTGGTCCTCCTCCAACACACCCGCAATTATTTTTGTGGCACTTCTAGAATCTGAATGCCACTCTGGATTTCCTTGTGCTATACGGTTCAACAATGTGTACAGCTCATCATAAGTTAGCTCCAACACTTGACCACCTGTGGCTGAATCTAGAAAAATCTTTGTATTGTGATCAAGAGCTTCTACAAAAGTATGAGCAAGTACTTCATTCGACTGTTGGTGGTGTGGACAATCCCGAAGAAGGGCCTTGAAGCATTCCCAAACATGATAGAGGTTTTCATCAGGCTTCTGTTTGAAGCTTACTATCTCACTGTAAAGTCTCGCAGTCTTGCCTGATGGAAAAAATCTAATGAGGAACCTTCTGGCTATGTCATCCCATGTTGTGATTGAACTGGATGGCTCTGTATTCAACCACCTTTTAGATTCCCTAATAAGTGAATAGGCAAAAAGTGTCAGCCTCACATAATCTGGAGTCACCCGATTGGAGTGAATGTATTTGTAAGCTCAATGAAGGTCTGCAAGTGGACTTGTGGATCGTCGTGTGAAAGCCCTGCAAACTGTCCACTGCTAATAAGAAGTTGCACCATATTGTATTTCAACTCAAAATTCCCCCCAGCTGCCGGTCTTTGAATTGGGGAAGTCAAGTTCGTTGGAAGTGGGACTGCCACTTTTCTAACCTTCCTACCAGCTGCTTGTTGTTCAGCCATAGGAACAATATGCACATGGTTTTCTTGGAATTGCGAAATTCTGGGGAGAAGGATTGCTTCTCTCCTGCGTTGATGGTAATGTTGCTCAGGTTCGGAGCTTGGTTCAACCAAGTTGTGATCCCTTTCCAGCTTATTACTTTCTAAACCTATTTTCTGCAAAAACAAAACCAAGACTAAGCGTAAAAAATACTAAATAAATCTAAAAGTAAAACTAAAATAAACAATTGCTAAATAACAAGTCCCCGACAATGGCGCCAAAAACTTGACAACGCGCAACTGCACATGCAAGTGTACGTGGACTACCAAGTAATATAGTGGCCTCCAAGAAAGCCGAATATCAATCCCACAGAGACTTGATTCGGCAACGATTTAATTTTAGTTTACCGTCTAGATTAATTTAGTGCAAAAGTAACAAAAAAAGATAATTTTGAATTATTTTGTAAATTAAAAATAAAATATATAATGCGGAAAAATAAATTCTTGGAACAATCAATGGAGAAAAGTCCAGGGTTAAAGCACTCCGAATAATCATACTATGTTATTGAAATTCCTTCGTTAATTTGCTTATCTTGGTTATTGATTCGTAGGGTTAATTGCATGATCATGGTTTTCCAACCTCTAATCTTTTACCTGATATGGACATTACAACTACATCGTTGAGTGAGGATGTAATAATCCAATTAAGTTAATTAAAGCTATCATCCTATGTATGAATCAAGTAAGTCATCTAAGTACATCCCTATCCTAGACGCTAAGTTTAATTCTTTATTTTATAAAAGAATAAAAACCCAAACTTTGTTTATTCTTGTATTCTATCTCCCGAGATCAAAAGGTCGACAATATCTGCATTTTATGGATGATCAATCCATAAAATAATTAAAACAAGAATTAACAAACAACCAAATATGATAAGCAAAATTAACAAAATTAATCCAAAATAATAGTAATCATGTTCTTGGCTTTAATCCCGAAAAGAAGATTTTTAGCCGATAATATTCATAATCACGATCCAAATAATTGAATACATGATATGAAAAAGTAAAGATTAAAAATAAAATAAAAACCTAATAAACCGTGTAGCAGCTCCTCCCTATTTTCTCCAAAACAGTGCCAGGCGTGTACTTGTTCCCAGCGAACTCATCCAATTTAATCCAAGAGGTGTCCAAGTTTGAACAAAATAATAATTATGTTGTTGTCCAGCTGTACCCCACTTAAACTTGTTCCCTTTTTCTTTTTGCACAAATAATAATAATATAATATTGAATCCCAAAAGGAATGGGATTGAAAACCCACTAAAGCCATTGGTACGTGTGCTGCCCTTCAGTTAAAATTAGGACAGTTCGGTACTACGTCGCGCATTCAATTGTGTTTTGTATTGAATCATCAACGCGACGCGTCATTTAACACGTTGTCACATCAATATCAACGCGTCTTCTTACTGAAATTTATGTTTAAAAATTATGTTAAGTGTGAAACGTCCTATCTTTTACCCATGCTTTTATAGTGTACTTCTCATGAATTTTAAGTTTTTTTATTATCAATATATCATCGTATTTAATTCACCAAGCCTCTTACAATATCATACACCACATATTAAAGATTAATACAACACAATATTCTTAACAACAAATCAAAACAAGTGCTAAGATAAGGCAAATTTGCAATGATCTTCCACTTATTATTCCGACTCTTGACTTAATCAAATTAAATTTGAACATTAAAAATAAGTTATTTCACTCATAATTACACCATTAAAATATTTGAAACAAATTAAATACATTAGAATCCACTGAAACCAACTAGACACATAACTAGCTCAAGCTAGTAAAACTAGTTTTCTGGGTTGAACTCTAAATTATTCAATTAAGCACAAACTTGTTTGAAAAATACTCCAGACCTTCTACATATGCACTTGGACACTAAAATGCTTATTTATATCAATATGAACACGTTAAATACATGAATTGCTCTCAAAACAAGGCGAAATAAGCTAGAATAATAATACAAAAGTGTGTAAAACCACCTCAGATCACATCCCTAGTTCCACCTACATCAATTGCAATGAAATCTGTTGCAACAAAGGACTGTGCTGTTAATTTTTTTTAACAGATATTCATATCTGTTGCAACAGATGACATATCTGATTTAATTATCAAATAGACATTTGCATCTGCTATGACAGATGACTGAGCTGTTGAAAATTTTCAAACAGATATTGATATCTGTTGTAACAGATGACATATGTGATTTAATTATCAAATAGACATTTGCATCTATTGTTACAAATGGCTGAGCTATTGGGATTTTTCAAACAGATATTGCTATCTGTTGCAATAGATGACATATCTATTTGAAAATCTTTTTTTCTTTTAATTTTAAAGTAAGCTTCTGTTTGAGTAGATAAAGTAGTACTACTAAAGGCAGTAAAAAATATTTCTTGGATAACTCAAAAATCTCACTGAGTAGTCTTATCTTGTCTTTTCAGTGTCACTCGTCTTCCTCGTGCCCCTCAAATTATTAATGAATATTAATTAATAAATATTGAAACCCCTAATATATCTAGAATTATCTCATCTCTCCTTCTGCCCTAAATTTTTTTTATTCATCTCTCATTTTTTTCTCTCATTTTTAGGGTTATCACAACCTTTTTCTCTCTTTTCTCTTCTCTTTCTCATAAAGATTATTTTAGATCTAAACTGATCCATATATTTCCTCGACTGAAATTATTGTTTCGATCCCTTTTTGACATTAAGGTATGGTTCACTATTGCTCTTTCATTCTTGTCTTCTTCTTTGCAAGTTATTTACATCTATTTTTTTTATTTAATTACCATTTACCCATATCATATTTATTTAAAAAATTTGGAGGAGCTTTTAAGTGTTGAATAAACTAACCAAGGATTTTTATTACATTATGGTAAAAGTCATTTTTTGGGAGAAGTTTAAAAACCTTGTTGGCAGTGTCGTTTTTTTGTATGTATTTTATTTGTTTCCTTGTTGTTGATGCTGTTATTGATATTATTGGTGGGTTGGCATTGTTGGAACTTGTGTTGTAGTATTGTTGATGGTGTTGGAACAAAGGATGTTGCTTCTTTATTATTGATGATGTTGTTGATGGTGTTGGAACAAATGATGTTGCTTTTTTGTTGTTGATATTTTTTATTTGCTATTTATTTATAGTTTTTGTTGTTGTTGATGTTGCAATAGACGGAGCAACTGTTAGAACAAATCAAACCACCGTCAAGGTTGGTTTGATGTATTTCAATAGACTACACATCTGTTGCAACAGACTCCATATATGTTGCAACAGACTCTACATCTGATGCAATAGGCTCCATATCTATTGCAACAAACTCCACATCTGTTACAATAGATGGATAATGTTCTTTTTGTGATATCAATTTTTTTTCCTCTTCTTTGTAGATATAAAGAACTGGAAGTTTATCAACTTTTTCCCAACCAGCACAAGAGGTTGTAGTAAAGATGGGTTCAGAGGAATAAGATGCTTACAGAGGGAACTACTTTATATGTGGGAGGTATGTATTACTGATAATGTTATCGTGAAAGCACACATAGAGTACACTGATTTTGTGAATGTTGTTTTCACCGATTAGTCATTGATCATTCAAATAAGATATCTGTAATTTTACAGTTAAGTTTGGTAAATCTGAACTGATAAGGCTGAGGGACCCTGAATATGGTTCTGATACTCTGTTAAGATTTAATGTCGGTTGTTGCTTATGTTTATGTGTCAAGCATTGTGAAGAGATCTAGTTTTGGTGCTATTATAAAGAGATTAAATAGTGATTGGACTAACTTTTAGGGTGCATTGGACCCTGAGAGGGACTTCAAAGCCTCCCACTTCTTCAACCAAGAACGAAATTAATATAGTTATTGCCCTAGCCCAAATTTATATGGTTGGGTTGCTCGGGGTGATGATTATACACCAGAAGGTGCGGTAGGAGAATGCCTTGGAAGAAAAATGGGTGGTTGATGAAAGACTATATTATCTAATAGCTAATTGAAGAGGATACATAGGGTAGAAAGTAACTTCTAGCGAATCTGACCGATGAAACTATCTTAGAACATGAGAAATCTGTATCAAGTGCAAATATGAAATTGTATCCGATAATGAAAAATCCATCTGTTATTTCTCTGAAAGAAAAATAGTGTAGATGGTTTCCTTGCTAGGGAGCTGTATCTAGGTAGTGTGGTTGGGATTATCACCTAGATAGAAAATAGTAAAAAAACAAGAAATAAGCTTTACGATCATCGAGGTTTGAATGATGTACAATAAGTCTATAAAACTTACGCCAATAGCAACTGTAGTTAAAATAAGAAATCTAAGCGAAGGTGTCAATTTATGAATTTTAAATTGCATCCCATGCCTTCTTATTTATGGTTTTGATTAGGTCCACTGTTGTTGACCTTATTGGAACCATAAACGAGATTAAAAAAAGTTTGAGTGTCATTATTTTCTTAGCAATATGGATATAATTTATTGTGTTTTCTAGTCATAGCATATTTTCAACATTTCTTGGAAAAGATTAGAGGCTTGCTGTAGTATGTGAATTTTGATTATTTTCAAGCTTGCCTCCAACTTGCTGATTTGGTATTCAAGATTGTCGTTGCCATCTTTAAAGTTGGTATAGAGTTCCTGATCTCTTGTTAGCTTGATCAGGAACACTATCTTCGAAGTTGTGGTATTCTAGAAGCCCTTCAAAATACTTTTCTTAGAAGCCTTAATGGATACATGTAGGGTCGCTATGTATGTTTTTAGGTCAAAATGTGTTGATGCACAGTCAAGATATGGTTCCAACAGTTGAATAACTCACTTTTATCGAGCGTTGCTCAATGCAGCTTGCTCAACCAACCTTCAAGGGATTTGATAAATTAATAAGCAAGGAGTTACATAACATTTAACCTAAACTGACCCTACCAAGCCTATCAAATGTTACGTAACTCCAGGCTCATTACCCTATTAAAAATCTTTGCTCGAGTTAGTGCACAAATCAAACAAGCTCAATATCTCAACCTTTCTGTTGATTGTTCTTCTCCCATATAGAGGACAAGATATCCATCATGCAAAAGTCTACACCGTCGCTAGAAATTCTTGCCAGACCAGAAGTCTTCAGAATACATCAATAGTAATCTCTAAATATCAAGTGATATTAAAAGATTACTAGTCATGCCTTCTAAAGACTTTCGCTCTGGCAAGTCAAACATTTTCTCGCTGGTGAGATACTACTAGATGAGGGAAAGATTAAGGTTTATGACAACAACTTACATGTCTTCAACGAGTAGTATCTCAACAGTGAGAAAATGTTTGACTTGCCAGTGTAAAAGTCTTTAGAAGGCATGACCAGTAATCCCTCAATATCACTTGATATTGAGAGATTACTATTGATGCCTTCTGAAGACTTTTGCTCTGGCAAGAATTTCTGCTGACGGTGTAGACTTTTGCATGGCGGATATGTTGTCATCTATATTGGAGAAGAGTGATCAGCAGAAAGGCTGAGATATTGAGCTCGTTTGATTTATCCACTAACTCGAGCAAAGTTTTTTTATAGGGTAATGAGCCTGTAGTTACATAACGTTTGATAGGCTTGGTAGAGTAAGTTTAGATGAAACGTTACGTCAATCTTAGCTTATTAACTTATCAAATCCCTTGAGTGTTGGTTGGGCAAGCTACATTGAGCAACGCTCGATAAAAGTGAGCTATTCAACTGTTGGGACCACATCTTGACTGTGCATCAACACATTTTAACCTTAAACAAACATAACGGCCCTCCATGTATCCTTTAAGGCTTCTGAAGAAAGTGCTCTGAAGGCATTCTACAATGTCACAACTTCCAAGGAGAAAGTATTTCTAATCGATCTCATAAGAGATTAGGAACTCTGTACCAACTTCAAAGATGACAACGACAAGCTTCGATACCAAATCGGCAAGCTGGAGGCAAGCTTGAAAATTATCGAGATTCACACACTATAGAAAGTCTCTGATATTCTCCAAAATATGTTGAAAGCATGCTAAGGAAAGAAAACATGATCAATTAATCCATATTGCTAAGGAGGTAATGATACTCAATCTGTCTTTCAATCTCGTTTGTGGTTCCGATCAGGTAAAAAATGGTGGACCTAATCGAAACCACAAACAAGAAGGCATAGGATATAATTTAAAATTCAAAAATTTCCTCCTTCGCTTAGATTCTTTATTTTAACTACAACTGCAATTGGCGTAAGTTTTCTAGACTTACTGTATATCATTTAAACTCTTGATGTCCGTAAGGCTGATTTCTTGGTCTTCTGTTATTTTCTATATAGGTAATAATCCCAACCACGCTACCTAGTCGCAGCTCCCTAGAAAAGTGTCCATTTGTATTATTTTTCTTTCAAAGAAACAACAGACAGATTTACATTACCGGATATACTTTTATATTTGCACTTGATTCAGATTTTTCATGTTTTAAGTCAGTTTCATTGGCCAGATTTGGTAGAAGTTCCTTGCTACCCTATGTCTCTTCTTCAATTAGCTTTCAGATGATATAGTCTTTCCTCAACTCCCCTTTTTCTCACAGACATTATCCTTCGGCTCCTATGGCGTATAATGATCTTCTCGAACAACCCTTCCATGTAAATTTGGGCCAGGAGAATTTCTATTGGTTTTCTGTTCTTGTTTGATGTAGTACGAGGCTTCGAAAGCCTTCTCAGAGTCCAATGTACACTTAAAGTTAAGTTCAATCGCTATTGGATCTCTGCAATGATACCAAATATTAATCCCTTCTTAAAACTTGACACGCATAAACTTGAGCAACAACCATCAATAATTCGTAAAAGGGTATCTGCACTATCTTCATGGGGCCCTTGGCCTTATCATTCAAACCCATCAAACTTAACTGTACAATGCAGGATCTTGTTTGAATTATCAGTGCCTAATTGGTTAAAAATTGCATTCATAAAAATATTGTACTTTGTATGTATTGTCCCAATGACCTTATCAGTAATACTTAACTCCCACACATGACAGTGGATCCATCCATCTACACACACCTTATTCTTCCTAGACCATTTATGACTTAAATTGAATAAATAGATGACTAACAAGTTGCAACAGATGCCGCATCTATTTAAATTATCAAACAATTGCAGATATCTGTTACGACAGATGATCAATCTGTTGCAATATATGACATATCTTTTGAAAAAATCAAATAGATATATCCACCTGTTGCAATAGATTGACAATATGTTTTAAGTTATCTAACAAATGGAATATATTTTGCAACAGATTACCCATCTGTTAGATTTATTTTAAAGACATTTTATTTTATTTTTAAAATACAATAAAAGATAAAATGTTGTATTTAGATTCATTTTTTTAATTTACCTATTCGAAAAGTCACTAGTTTTATTTAATTAAGGGATGAACAATCGTGGGTTTTTGACTAACCCCTTCGAATTCAATCATTTATAAATAGGTTCCTCCTTACTCGTTCATTCTACTAAACTTACAAATATGGTTGATCCAGATTCGTGCAAGAAGATTCATATCGAGTCTTTGCGGAAACTTTAAAGGATGTTTGATGAACTCTAGAAGAATTTGGCCAACTTCAGAGCAAGGCTGAGGAGGACCTTGCTGCTACTGAATGAAAATTATCCCATTGACAATAACAGTAATAATAATAATAGTAGTAATAATATTATGTTATGTTTTTTTCTTTTAGCGTATGTATTTTCCTCCTTTTGCATATTGGATCTACCTAAGGAATTCAAAAAACTATGTTTGGTGGTCAACTTTGAATTTTTAATTTTTATTTAATATTTAATTATCATTCAGTTTATTCCTTATTCTCATCATGTCGATGGTTAGTGGTAGGGATTGAGCATTTGTGGCAACAGAGGTTAATCTGATGCGACAGATGAATCATATGTTGCAATAGGTGGTTATTAATAAAAAGGATTATTATTGTTATTGAGAGGGTGAAAAGACATGACTTTCCGATTATTTAATATGAAAAAAGGTTCGTAAATAAATAATAAGGAAATAAATGACAAACACAATTTATAATTGTAAAAGAATGGTTATTTAATTTTAATAACTGATCGTGACTTTTCACCATTTTTGTTTTTAAATTTGTTTTTTAAAATTATTTATTTATTATATAATAAAAAAAGTCACAATATTAGATTAATTAACTTATATGATGATTATTAAGAAAAAGGTGAACAGTCGTGACTTTTTATCTAAAACACATTCAACAATGTTGCTGATGCATCAAATTCCCCATCTGTTGCGACTGATGTATCAGTTGTTAGAAGAAATAAAAAAAACTATTAAAACAGATAGTCAATTTATTGTAACAGATGGTATATTTGCTGCAATAGATGATTTATCTGATGCAACAGATATGCAATCTGTTGCCAGAACTCAATAAAAATAGTTATTATTTTATTAAAGAAACGGTTATTGAAATGGTATCTTCGATTTTTAAATTGAGAAAAAGGTTATTTAATAAATAATAAGCTGAAAAGTCATGACTTGTCACAATAATAAAACACTCACCAACTTGATTTAATTAAGTCATTTCTTTTCACAAAAAATAATAAAGAAATAAATAACCAACACAATTTAAAATCGTAAAAAAATAGTTATTTAATTTGAATAATTGACGTTAATATTAAATAGGCGCCATTTCTTTTCACAAAAAATATTTTTGTTTTAAAATCTATTTTTTTAAATTTATATAATAAAAAAGTCAGCAAATTAGGATTAATGATATGATGATAATTTTTCTTTTAAAAAGATAGATTATATGTTGCAACAGATAGATTATCTGATACAATAGATTTTCTATTTATTGCAACAAATGATATATCTGTTGTCACAGATGAGTTATCTGATGCAACAAATATAAAATTTGTTGTCACAACTCAATAAAAATGGTTCTTGAAAAGAACTAATTAATAATAATAATCTGAAAAGTCATGACTTATCACAATATTTTTTAATTTAATTAAGTCATAACTTTTAGCAGTAATAAAAAATGTAATTAATAAATGGAGGTGAACAGTCGCGCCTTTTTTCCTAACTCATTCAAATTCAATCCTCTATAAATAGGTCCCTCCTTACTCAATCGTTCATTCAACTATAATCTATTTATTTATTGCATCTTGTCTTTCATATTACACCTTTCACCACTTTTTCTTTCCTGACCCAAGTAAGTTTTTTTCTTGTCAATTTGTAGTATATATTGTATTACATTCGGATATTCTTTTCTTTTCTTTTCTTTTCTTTTTATATTTTTTATCAATTGATAAGTGTTCTAGATATGGATGATCCAGTGTGGGACATTGCTTTTCTACAAGACGCCGTGAATGAACTTCGGATGTAGGTTCGTGACCTACAATGGAAATTGATAACAGTTAGAGTAAGGATGCTCCATGAGATCTGCAGGCTGAGGAGGGCCTTGCTGCTACCGGTTAAAGATTGGTCAGCTGGTAATAATAATAATAATAATGATAATAATAATAATTAGATTATTTTTTTCTTTTAGTCTATGTATTTTATTTGTTTTTGTTTAATAAAAAAATATGTTTAATCAACTTCAACGTTTTAATTCATATTTAATTTTCATTCTGTCTATTATCTTCTCAACAAATATGTCGACGATTGGACGTAAGGAATAATTTTGAATCCAGTAGCAATAGCAAGAGTTGAAACATATTGGTTATCTGTTGGGTTTGTGGCAGGGGCTGATTTGTGTTGTTCCAAACAGATTACTCATCTGTTGCAACAGATTATCATATGTTGCAGCAGATAAAAAATCTGATGCAACAGATAATAAGTCTATTGTAATAGATAACTAGTCTGTTGCACGACTTTGATGTTTTAATTCATACTCCCTCCATCTCAAATTACCCGTCCTAAATTGAGATTGCAAAAACTAATTAATAACATGCCTAGTTTATCATAATACCTCTATTAAATAATGTTTACATTTTAATTTGAAAATGTAATTAATGCAAAGGGTAAAATATGGAATTATTTTTTGTCTCTTCTTGATTAATGAAAAAAGAAAAGTAAAATGAGAAATCAAATAAGAAAATTTGGGATGGGTAATTTTAGACGGAAGGAGTATTTAATTTTTATTCTGTCTATTATCTTCTCAACAAACATGTAGACGATTGGACGTAAGGAATAATTTTAAATCCAGTAGCAATAGCAAGAGTTGAAACATATATTAGATATCTGTTGGGTTTATGGCAGGGGCTGATTTGTGTCAGTAGACACGTAAAATTTATTGGATCAAATTCATATAAAAATTGGATTTGAACCATATTTTATTGGGTCTAAAATTATTTTGGGCTAAAAAAATAATAAGCCTATTTTATTCCTCATCAAGGACTTCAAGGTCCATCTTACCTTGAGGCCCAAACTTATGCCACGTGTCAAATGACGTGGAATCCCAGTCAAATTAAAGACCAATGAAGCAAGACCACACTCATCAAATAATGTGGCAATCCAAGTCAAGTTCAAGAGCCAATAAAACATCACCAAGTGCCCCAAATGACATATTTTTGGCTAATCACAAGTAACTTTGTCACATAACATTTGTGATATGCTTGAAAATTGAATGGACCAATCAGAATGAGGCTAAAAAAGTTATTTACACTTGGACTGCCTACCCCCTACAACTATAAATAGGAGGGTTACACAATTTTCTGAGGTCATTCTGCAAGTAGTGGAGGAAGTTTCTGCATTGACTACATAACTCTTCAAAGAATTGACTAACGGAGTTCTGCCCAAAGATCAACTCGACAAGACGCAGTGTTGTCTGACATTCCTGGAGATCCAAATGCATTTCTAAGAGGTTCAAATCATCCTACGTTCGAGAAACACACTTCAAAAGGCCCTCGAATCACGGAAAAGCTTAGGAGAGAAGAATCTAGAGAAAAATAGAATTGTACCCGCAAAATTCATTTAAATAAAATTATTCTTTTTGTTTATTTCATTTTTTCTTGTAGTTAATTTTTTGCACCACGAAAATTTGTTGCAAACAAATTTTGGCATTCTTAGTGGGACCGGTTTTACTCCCTATCTCTTCTTCCTGCAAAATCAAATTCAACTACTGCTATGGACTTCGAAAATACTAAAGTTATCTCATGCAAGAATTCTGTTACTGCCACATTTGATAAGCTCAGCCATGTTGGTCCACTCACTCAGCGCAAATTAAAAACTAGTGGTTGGGACGGATCTGAATACTTCACTTCTTTAAAGAAGGCAAAAAAGAGAAAATCTCTTATAGCGGATGGAATCACAACTCCTGGGAGCAACTTGACATCCTTGCTATGTGATGAACTCTCTCAGACTGGCATCAATTTTACTGGATCTGAAGATTCGACTGATTCTCCAATTTCAAAGGTCAACGCTTTAATGGCTGACGCAACTGATATGGATGAGAAGTTCACAATAATGGAACAAACCATTGAAGTTTTAAAGAAATCTGTTGAGGATAAAGATCTTCAAATAGCTCAACTGATGAACAAGTTGGAGTCCTTCGCCACGACTTTTCTTATCCACCTGGCTTTACTCTGCAAAATAAGAGTGTCGACGAGTCACCTAGCAAGACTAAATCTCAAAAAGAGAAACAATCTACTTCGGTTGGAGCTCTGTCTATTCAGCAGTTGGAAGACATGATAACTAACTCTATCAGGGCTCAATATGGTGGAGCACTACAAAGTTCATTGTATTACTCCAAGCCTTACACAAGGCGATTGACTGTCTATCCATGACAATGAACTATCAACCACCAAAGTTGCAGCAATTTGATGGCAAGGAAAACCCACGGCAACACATCGCCTACGTTGTCAAAACTTGCAGTAATGCTGGAACAAACGACGATCTCCTGGTGATGCAGTTTATCCATTCATTAAAAGGGAATGCATTCGACTGGTATATTGACTTGGAGCAAGAGTCAATTGATAGTTGGGAACAGCTCGAGAAGGAATTTCTCAATCAGTTTTACAGAACTCGATAAACTATGAGTATGATAGAGTTGACTGGCACTAAGCAAAGAAAATATGAGCTTGTGGTGGATTACATCAATTGTTGGAGGTCATTGAGTTTGGACTGCAAAGATCGCCTTTCTAATATAGCTTCTGTAGAAATATGCACTCAAGGACTACACTAGGGCCTTCTATACATACTATAAGGAATCAAACCGTGAACAGTTGAAGAACTTTCTACACGAGCACATGACATGGAGTTAAGCATCGCAAGTCATGGGAAGACGTCTACTTTTGTTGATCTTACTAAAGAAAAAAAGGAGTTCAAGAAGGGTACGACCCCAAAGATCCATACTAAAGAATCCATGGCGGTGAAAGCAACTTCAGTAAAGGTCATGATAAAGCAAAAAGGGAGGGAAAACGAAACCTCCAAGCAATAGCCGAGGGAGGAAAAACGTCGCCCAACTTTGAAAGAGTTGAAATAAAAAGTTTACCCATTTCCAGATTCAGACGTACCTACGATCCTTGATGAATTGTTGGCCAAAAAATCCATTGATCTTCCGGAATCAAAGAGGCCTGAGGAAATTAATAGGGTTAATGATCCGAAGTACTATAAGTTTCATCGCGTCATTGGCCACTCGACGGGGAAATGCTTCATTTTGAAGGACAAAATCATAACACTAGTAAGTGAAGGGAAAATCACCATCGAAATGGATAAAACCATGGATGTAAATCATGATAGCATTGTCGATCGACAAAAATGCTCCATGTCGCAGACTATGCGAAGCACCATCTTATTGCAATTTGGGAGCTTCAGGCCGATTGATGTTGATTCCCCAAGAAGAACTTCTAAAGCTGCAATAGAGGTAGACGATAATTCTAAAAATAATGAGGATAACGGTTGGACTCTTATTTCTCATAAGAAAAGAATACATCGAGCGGTTCCAAGGATACGACTTCCTAAGTTGAAAGTGATGGGGCATAATGTGGATCAGCTACGACTATCAAAAAGTGTCAAGTTTAATGCTAGCAAGAAGACTAGTGGTTTCTTGTCACAGAAGGCCCGAAGGCCTATCATGTTGCATGAATTTTTCCCAAAAACATTCCTTTTAGATAGCCAAGTCAGGGCGATACATGTAATTTCCAGCATAGAAGAACCCAAAGAAAGCAAACAAGAGCATCATCTAACAATAGCACAAGAATGTCATATTATGCCTGCAGTTGCACAGTGTTTTGTGGCAATTTCCTTCACTAATGATGACTTATTGTTAGGGTCCAAACTGCATAACAACCTTTGTTTGTCGTAGGAGCTATTCGAGAATAACATCTCAATCGCATCTGATCGATGATGGCTCAACGGTTAATATCATGCCAAGGACAGTGGTCAAAACTCTTGGAATCTTTATTGATGAACTATCCAAAAGCAACATAACAATCCAAGGCTTTAATAAAGGAGGGCAGCGAGCCATGGGAAAAATCTCCGTAGAATTATCCATTGGCAATATGAAATCAAACATTTTGATTCAAGTCATAGATGCCAAGACATCATACAACTTATTTCTTGGATGCCCCTGGTTGCATGAAAATGGAGTAGTGACATCTACTTTGCATTAGTGCATGAAGTATATGAAGGATGATGAGGTAGTCAAATTTGAAGCGGATATTCATTCTTTCACAGAAACAGAGTTGTACTTTATAGATGAAAAATTCTACTTGGACTCTTATGAGTCAGATGTGAAGAAACCAACACCCTCCAACCCAACCGGGGTCAATTCAAAAAAAGAGGTAGGAGTGCACCCGGGTATTGCTAAGATGTCTAAGAAAAGAACTGAAGAAATTGCCATTAAGTTCTCATCATCTGAAGGAGACATGAAAGTAAAGATAGATAATGAGCATTTAGTCTTTCGCTACATCCCATGTGTGCGTCGAAGAGAGGGATAACCCTTGCTAGAGGCATGTACTCAACAAGTTCTCCATCCAAGAAAAGAAATGAGCCACAGAATATTGCAAGATTTGAAGAAGAGTATGATTGTACCAGTCGTACAAATCCAACCTATTACTCCTGAGTCCTCAAGAAATGACACCTTAGTTGAAAAGATAAAAGGTCACTTTGATCAAAAGTCTTTGACATTACTTGAAAAATTAGGTTATGACTTCTCCAATCCGACAAGACTAGGAGAGCTTAAGGATGAAGTTACTGGCAAAAAAATAAACGGCCTTACAGCATCCCAAATAAAGTTTAGAAAGAAAGGACATTACGTCTCCACTCCTAAGTTTGAGCTAGGATTCAAATTGCCAAAGCCTCTTTAAATTTCAGCTAGGAAGGTGAAGGAAATGACTTCATCTCACCATATCTCAGTAAAAGAGAAAAAGAAGGGTGAGGATGAGAAAACACCACAACACACCTCAGTGTTTAATCGCATAGGAAAATCAACACCTCGTGTCTCTGTATTTGATAGATTAGGGGCAAAGATGGAAGTAGAGCTTCTAACTGTGTAGAAGGACGTGTCACCATTATGAATGCCTCTGTTTTTCTTCGCTTGAGAACCATGGAAAAGCTATCATCTAGAAAGACATTGTTGGGGCACGAACAAAAATATTTCTCTGAGGACATTGATGATAAGGAAATTCATAGTGCTTTCCCATCACGTATGAAAAGAAAGTCTATTTTGTCAATTACCATAGATGGCCTGCTGAAGGTAAGAAAAAGAACTATTGTTTTTACCAACCAACATCTTGGAGAAATAAAAGAGGATCCAGAGGAAGCCAGTGCATCATATCATATAATGGTGGAGGACAATCTATTCCATGATGAAATGGATGATGATGTTCAAGAAGCACCCCCTCAACTAGAGGATGGAGTACAATCGATTGTAGATGAACTCAAGGAGATAAACCTAGGTACATTGGAGAATCCGCGCCCAACCTTTGTTAGTACACTTCTTACACCGCAAGAAGAGAGGGACCACTTTAAGTTATTAGTCAAATACAAAAATGTCTTTGCCTGGTCATACAAAGAAATGCCTGGACTTAGTCCTAAGGTAGCTATTCATCATTTGGGGATAAAAAAGGGGGCAAGTCCTGTAAAGCAGTCACAATGAGTGTTTCTCCCTGAGTTAGTAACACAAATTGAAGTAGAGGTAAATAAGCTCATAGAAGTCAGATTTATTCGAGAGGTGAAATACCCATAATGGATCTCAAATATTGTACCTGTCAAAAATAAGAATGACCAAACACGTGTGTGCGTTGATTTTCGAGACTTAAAAAAGGCATGTCTGAAGGTTGATTTTTTGATACTAATCATAGAGCTCATGGTTGATGCGATGAATGGACATAAAGCTATGTCATTTATGGATGGGTCTTCTGGATATAACCAAATCAGTATATCCCTAAGAGATGAAGAATGCACTACTTTTCAAACTCCAAAAGGGATATACGGCTACAAGGTGATGCCTTTTGGTCTAAAGAATGCGGGTGCCACCTACCAATGTGCAATGCAAAACATTTTTGATGACATGTTGCAAAAGAGGGTGGAATGCTACGTCAACGACTTGGTGGTGAAGACAAAGTGTAGGGACGACAATCTTGATGATCTTTGTATTGTTTTTGAGGGGTTAAGAAAATTTTACTTGAAAATAAATCCACTCAAATGCGCATTTGGAGTTACTTCGAGAAAATTTCTTGGCTTTATTGTGCATCACCGTGGAATTGAAGTTGATCCCACAAAGATTGATGCCATTCAGAAAATGCTGGAGCTAAGGAACTTGAGAGACCTCCACAGTCTGCAAGGAAATTTGGCATTCATTCGGAGGTTCATCTCTAACTTGGCTGGATGATGTCAACCCTTCAGCCATCTAATGATGAAAGATGCCCCTTTTCACTGGTATAATCATGTCGAAATGCTTTTGAAAGCATCAAAAGATACTTGTTGAATCCACCTATATTAGGGGCACCAACTCCTGGTAGGCCATTGATACTCTATATTACATCACAAGAGTGATCACTTGGAGCACTTCTGTCTCAAGATAATGAAGCTAAGAGTGAACAAGCATTCTACTATCTAAGTCAAACTTTGATAGGAGCTGAGTTAAATTATAAGCCCATTGAAAAGATGTGTTTTGCTTTGCTTTATGTGATAAAGAAATTAAGGCATTATTTTGAAGCATATACCATCAAGCTAATTTCCCGAGCTGATCCCATAAAGTTTGTGATGACTCGGCCAGTTCTCTCAGGAAGTCTAGCTAGATGGTCTATATTGTTTAACCAATATGAGATCATATACATGCCTCAAAAGGCTGTAAAAGGGCAAGCACTTACTAATTTCCTTGCTGATCACCCCCTACCAGTAGAATGGGAGATTTTGGATGAGTTTTCTAATGAAGATGCATTATTTACTGAAGAAATACTGACATAGACAATGCTCTTTGATGGATCAACACGTCAAGATGGTGTAGGGGCAGGCGTCGTGTTAATATCACCAGAAAGACTAATCTTGCCATTTTTATTTTTTCTGGGTGAAACATGTTCCAATAATGTTGCAGAGTACCAAGATTTAATTATTGGACTTGAAATGGCATCAGATATG
This sequence comes from Capsicum pubescens, assembly GCA_030864215.1. Classification (NCBI taxonomy): domain Eukaryota; kingdom Viridiplantae; phylum Streptophyta; class Magnoliopsida; order Solanales; family Solanaceae; genus Capsicum; species Capsicum pubescens. Next base: position 205,031,473 of record CM061540.1, read on the forward strand.
AAGATTCCATGATTGGATATCTATGGTGACTCTAAGTTGATCATAAATCAACTCTTAGGTAGTTATGAGGTGAAGAAGGAAGATCTTATACCATATCATCGATAAACTACTCGTCTGCTTGAAAGTTTTGATCAAGTGTTCTTAAAACGCATCCCAAGAGAAGAAAATCGCATGGAGGATGCTCTGGCAAACATAGCTACGACGATTGTACTCAGAGAAAATGAGTCAACAAAGGTGCAAGTAAGTCATCGGTGGGTTATTTCCAGTTGCCTTGATCTTCAATTAGATGAAAGCCTCCATACATCTGTTCGAGTTGTTGAAGAAGAAGATTGAATAAAACCACTAATTGAGTATCTTAAACATGGAAGGCTGCCCGAGGAGCCGTGGAAAAGAGCAGACATTAGGAGAAGGGCACCACGATTCATGTCCATGAGGGGATTTTATTTTATCATTCTTACGAGGGGTTACTTTTGCGGTGTCTTAACAAAGAAGAAGTTCAACAAACAATGGAGGAAGCACATTCTGGCACATATGGAGCACACCAATCAGGGCCTAAACTTTATTTTCGCATCAAAAGGATGGGCTACTACAGACTATCAATGGTGATGGAATGTCTAAAGCATGCCAAAAGGTGTTAAGCATGTCAATTTCATGCTAATTATATACATCAGGCTCCAGAGCATCTTCATCCAACTATATAAGCATGGCCTTTCGATGCGTGGGGACTTGATGTTATTGGACCTCTCCCAAAGTCATTAAAAAGACAGATATACATCTTAGCTGCTACCGATTATTTCTCGAGATGGGCTGAAGCCGTGCCGCTAAAAGAGGTAAAAAAGGAAAATATTGTTGATTTTATCAAGTCGAACATCATCTTTAGGTATGGCATACCAAGATACATAGTTACTGATAATGGAACACCCTTCAATAATAAGCTCATGAGGAATTTGTGCGAGAAGTTCAATTTTAGGCAGCATAAGTCTTCAATGTACAATGCGCCTGCCAATGGTCTTGTCGAAGCTTTTAATAAAACACTTGGAAACCTCTTAAAGAAAGTGGTTGCAAAAAATAAAAGAGACTGGCATGAGAGGATCGGCAAATCTTTATGGGCATAACGTATGACCTGCAGAACTACTACCCAAGCGACTCTGTATTCGTTAGTGTATGGTGTAGAAGTAGTCTTTCCAGTAGAACAACAAATTCCATCGCTATGAATGGAGATCCAAGAAGGTCTTACAACTGAAAGTAATGCTCAATTTTGTCTGGCAGAGTTAGAGGCATTGAACTAGAAAAGATTAGAATCACAACAAAAGTTGGAGTGTTATCAAGCTCGACTTGCTAAAGCTTTCAACAAGAGAGTGCAACCACGATAATTTCAAGTAAGAGACTAGGTCTTAGTAGTTCGAAGAACCATAATCCTCAACAAATGCATCGATGACAAGTTTAAATCTAAGTGGGATGGGCCATCTGTTGTAAAAGAAGTATATTCAAGTGGCACTTATAAGATCGTCGATCAAGATGGTGTAAGAGTTGGTCCCATCAACAGCAAGTTCCTGAAGCAATACTTTCTATGAATGTCGTCCACATTCCTTAAGCCACGAGTATAAACTGCATGTCCACTCCTGACCCGCATGAGTCTAAACTGTGAACGGCTCTAAAAAAAAAAAGAAAAAAAAATTAACGCATCATCCTGAACTACGTTATGACTTGATCCTCTTGATGTACATAGGCAGCTTAGAGTATGATTTTACTCTAAGTTCAGTCAAATGAGTTAAAAAAAAGAGAAAAGGAAAAGAATGTGTCATTACTTTAGCACGACAATAATACTTTGAAGTGACACATATATCGCATGAATTAGATATTTCATCGCTTAGTTTACCACGAACGTGCAAAGGTGAAGAAACAAGTAAAGTAAAGTGAACTTTGATGGTATATCTTGATAAATCCGTAAAGAATATGGCCTTGATTTTTACATATGTTGTATCTCTTGGTGTTATCTTTTCAACAAAAAATATGGCTCATAATTCAAAGAATTTTGCGTCAAGTTATGAAGTTTCTACAATAGCCGCTCAAAGCTGAGAAAGAGTCCCTCACGTTTCAAACTGAGATGAATTCAATGATGAATCTGTACAAATCCGTAAAGGATATGGTCTCGATTTTTACATATGTTGTATATCTTGGTGTTATATATTTAACAAAAAAGACACCTCAAAATTCAAAGACTTCTGCGTCAAGTTATGAAGTTTCTAACATAGCTGCTCAAAGCTGAGAAAGAGACCCTCACGTTTCAAACTGTGCTGACTTCATGAATCTGTACAAATCCATAAAAGATATGGTCTTGATTTTTACATATGTTGTATCTTTTGGTGTTATCTTTGCAACAAAAAAGAGGGATCATAATTCAAAGGCTTCTGCGTAAAATTATTTCTACTATAGCCTCTCAAAGATGAGAAAGAGACCCTCACGTTTCAAACTGAGCTAACTTCAATGACGAATCTGTACAAATTCGTAAAGGATATGGTCTTGATTTTTACATATATTATATCTCTTTGTATTTTATTTGCAATAAAAAAGGCGGTTCATAATTCAAAGACATGTACATTGAGTTATGAATTTTCTACCCTAGCCGTGCAAAACTATGAAATTGGACAGATTCATGGTTAACTTCAAAAAAATTAATTCCAGTTAATTGGAAAGAAGTTTGATTTTGATACATGTTTTCAACAGAGCTCAAAGTTTATTCATGATTGGGGGTAAATTCATCTAGCTTGATCATTTAAAAAAGAAAACAGACTCAACGATATTTAAATGAAAGTTAAAGGTCACTTTTATTGCACCAAAGGCAAAAATGTCACTACATTATAATAAGCAATTAAAAAAAAATCCTAAGCAAATATCTAACCTATGGAAAAGGTTGAAATTCTAGAATTTGTTGATGACTTGCCTCAACCACCTCTTCCAGTTTGGATAGTATCTCCACTTTATCTTCTGATAATAGATGTTTCTCTCTAATTGTATGAAGCTCGTCCTCGAAAGTGATAATCTTCTCTTGGCTTTTATACAACCGTTCTTTCTACTCTTTTATGCATGAAATGGTATTCTCCCTCTTTGTAGATAAGAGCTTCAGTTCTTCATCAAACTTAGCAAGATTTGGTTGGAGATCCTCCATGCACACTCGCTCCTTGGTGTTTTCCTCTTTTGCATTAACAAGGCTTTGTTGCACATCAGAGAGCAATTTTTGATGGTTCTCTTTAGTTATTTTCCGGGATGAAGATGATTTCATAGCATCATACTCCTCATATGTTTTTATAAAAGCATTAACAAAGTCCTCTAGAATAGAGGTATTGATGGCGTTAATCTCTTTGAGGTCCTCCATGAGCATGTTCACACCATTTTCAACTTTGAGAAGTCGTCCGAAGATTCAACGGAGAACATGGTTAGCCATTCATGCAATGAACCATACATATGAAGAATGTAAGACTTATTAAAAGTAGAGATCATCTCTTATGGTTCAAAATTTGGAGCAACAAATGACGATAAACACAATGAAGGCTCATGAACTTTGGGCGACTTAGCTTGGGCAACCACAACCTCTATGTTATTTACAAAGCTTCTGTGACAGGAGAAGAAGATGTATCAAGGTAACTTAGACTCGTAACACCATTAAAAATTCCATTAAGCATATCAGTATAAATGCCTTGGAGATCCAGCTTCAAATAAAAAAAATGAGAAAGATTAGCAGGGTATTATTATTATTATTTTTTTTTACAAAAAAAAAGAAAGAAAGTAATCTTACTTGTTCTTTGAGTTCAGGCAATGGCATAATGGAGCTAGGGTCGTTAACAGGAAATGCCTCGCTATTTATAGTAGCAATGTCCAAATCAACAAACTCTCTAGATTGGTTTTTTGCCTTCTTTCTTTCGCGCTTCCAATGTTTGTCTTGATCTCCTTCCGTTGAGCTAGTGTCATCATTAGCATCTACAACTTCATTAACTATGCAGATAGGCAGAATCTTATCTTCGAGTGGCATTTTGGTTAGCATCTTTCCACTATTAATCTCAAGAAAAGAAGAATCATTATTTCACTTACGAGTCTTGTTCGAAGCCACAGAAGGAATATCATTCTCTTTCAATGAAGGAAGACTTGATACTTTTCCAGTTTTCACCAACTTACCTCTTAAAGGTGAAGACTTAGAAGACAACGGGCTCGTCTTTGACTTAGCAAGGGAGAAAGTGGAAGACTTACCTTGTTCTGATGGATGAAGGAGAACTTTTAAGATAATTTTATTCTACCCAACAAGGTTTGTTCGACCAATATACCACCAATTTGCATACCTATTGGTTGCTAGAGGCCTTTCAGGACGTGGTGGTATACTAATGGTTGAAGAACTACTAAGACGGGTGCAAGAGTCCCAAAGTTGTACCAATTCTTTTAGTGTGTCATCATATGGTCGTTTGATGAAGTTCCCAGACAAGTCTTGAACAAATCCAAATTGCCGGTTGAATCTATGGGGACTGTAAGGCTCAATGACAAAGTGATCATCACACCGGAGGGTAACGTAGCTCGAACAAAGACTACTGAAATAATCATTCCAAGAACTAGAAAATTCTCCGTTGTTTGCTATAAACAACTCCTTGGGTTGTAGCATGGACAAGGTAGGGAGACTGTAGATATCGACATTCTTAAATAACCGTCTTGCACCAGAAAGATCAAAGTTTCTAGCCATCCTTTCCCCAACAATCCTACACATACGAGCATCATTGTAATGATGTGCTTGATAGTAGGAGTTAAAATACGCACCAATCCATCCATAAACATATTGTATGGGAAAAATTATGTCGCCTGCACTTAAGTTTGTTGAATTTGTGATCTCTGTCAAGCCTTTGTAGATACTAGCCAAAATGGGAATCGCTAGTGCAAACCTCTCCCCATAAGACATTAGACTTGCAATATTAAAAATATTAGGATGGATGTGGTCAAGTTTCATAATTGGAAGAACGAACTTGCAAATCCAACAAGCAAGAAAAGAAGCCAAGTTCGTCTCTTCTCTAAGAGACCCTTCCATACCTAACTCAATGAAAGGGACGTTCTTTTCTTCTGTTCACGGTAAAAAATAACATATCAATGTAGCCGTTGGGACTGTGATTTGACTTTGGTTTAGCTTGCTGTTTAGGGCCTCGTGGTGAAGGCTCCTTGTACCGTTCTGGTCTTTTGAACCAAAAATTCACCCAATCACAAACAGAAACCTCCTTAGACGCACCATTTGAAAGTCGATAGAAGGCTGAAAATAAGTAAGCACAAGTTTTAGGAAAAAATGGCTTTCCTTGCTGATTTTTTTGTGACAATTCTTTGGACGAAGGGAAGACTTCATCAAAGAAAGTTCCATGTACTAGAAGGCCCCCAATCATACGCATGTCCCATAATGAAATGGAAAGCTTACCAATGCCAACACATATTGTACTAGTCGAGGAATGCCAAAGTTCACAAAAGGCCTGCAAAACATTCTCATTGACGTTGTATGTGAATAAAGAGGAAAAAATAGCATCATAAATCTTAGTTTGTTCTAGATCCTCCTTGATATGGCTAAGGACATCCTCTACCCACTCCCAATATCAAGTAACATAACAAAACTCATCAAATCCTGATTGGGGATAATTCCATGTAGCACGACCTTTATTCGAGCCTTTGGGGTATGTAGCAGTAGATTCTTTGTCATGTGTAGATGAATACAACACAAAATCAGTAGTATTAATGACCTTATTGAAGTCAAGGATATCAATTTCTTCTTTTGTCGACCATTTTTCTAGATAAAGAGACATGTCGGGCGATTCTCTGCCAAGCGGGAATGTACCTATTACCGGAGGATGGACTTTCAAGGTAAGGACGCTAGCAGGAGAATATCGTTTATCGTTTGCTATTTAAAGTAGAGGATATGGTGGTGTTTGGTCATGGAAGTTCACCATATTTCAAAGTACTGAAGATATCCTCTCTGTTTTTGAAGACCTGCCAAAGAAATTAAATTAAACAATAAGGCTGCTAAAGGAGAAAAGATTATTGCAAGATTTAGGCTGTAACTTCAAAAATTTACTTTAGAAAATATAGAAGTTTTATTCTGATGGATTTCACGTTTAACTTATATATACGAGTGTACTTTCCAATGCAAGAAATGACATCTAATTTTGATACTTCCACGTCGGGATATGAAATTTATTGTGATGTTGCGCAAAGCTGAAATAACTAGTGAACCAAGATTAGAAGGCTGTCTTTGGAGCGATATATGGGACGATTAGGATGCAGTATGATTGTGGTTTTCCATGTGAGACTTATCTCTACAAATCTACTTTCCAATGCAAAAAATGGCACCTGATTCCAATGCTTCCACGTCGAGATATGGAATTTATCGCAACGCTGCGCAAAGCGGAAATAACTAGCGAACCAAGATTAGAAGGCTATTTTTGAATCAATATATGGGTCGATTCAGATGCAATTTGATGCTGGTTTCCACGAGAGATGTAGATATACGAGTTTAGTTTCCAACGCAAAAAGTGAATCCTAATTTTGATGTTCCTATGTCAAGATATGAGAGTTTTCGTGAGACTGCGCAAAACAAGTAAAAATTGACAAAACAGAACTGAAGGTCTAATTTTGAAACAATACTTGGGCAGATCTGGAGATGAATTGATTGTTGTTTTTGCGTAGAACGTAGCCTCACGAATCTACTTTCCAACACTACAATCCGTTCTTGATTCATACATCTCCACGATGCATTATGAAGCTTCTTCCAAAGATGCCCCAAAGTGCCCGAAAGCTCAATTGTGAAAAAAGAGCTAAAAAAGGATAAGAACAGGAGTTGAATTTCTGCGCAAGCTGAATTACAATGACTTAATGGGGCAGTGATGTCCTTATATAGATTATGAAAAGCCCCAATTTGATTTTGAAAAGGAATTTGCTAAACAAGTTGTCTTCAAGAAGAACTAGGACATCCAAGTATCCAAAACAAGTCACATTCCTAATCCTTTTCGAAGTGGGATAACATCATTATTTAATCCTATTAAAATTCAATATAAGACTAATACCCGAATCCTACAAGGTTCGGATATATTTAGTTTTAAATAAAATTTTACATTCCTAAGGAAGTGATTCACGTTATTCTACCTAGATTATGCTGAATTCGAGGAGTCGGATTTTGACAAAGTACTCAAGTCTTGCCAAAAAAATAAGGGCTCCACAAATACTTCAAATCTCGTCTCTAACAGGTCCGAAAAATAAAACACCTTGACGAGCTTTGAAGTAGGGGGCATCTGTAGACACATAAATTTATTGGGTCAAATTCATATAAAATTGGATTTGACCTATATTTTATTTGGTCTAAAATTATTTTGGGCTATAAAAATAATAAGCCCATTTTATTTCTCATCAAGGACTTCAAGGTCCATCTCACCTTGAGGTCCAAATTTATGCCAAGTATAAAATAACGTGGCATCCTAGTCAAATTAAAGACCAATGAAGCAAGACCACACTCATCAAATGATGTGGCAATCCAAGTCAAGTCCAAGAGCCAATAAAACATCGCCAAGTGCCCTAAATGACATATTTTTGGCCAATCACAAGCAACCTTATCACATAACATTTGTGATAAGCTTGAAAATTAAATGGAACAATCAGAATAAGGCAAAAGAAGTTATTTACAGTTGGACTGCCTACACCTACAACTATAAATAGGAGGGTTACATAATTTTCTGAGGTAATTCTGCAAGCAGTGGAGGAAGCTTCTACATTGACTACACAACTCTTCAAAGAATTGACTAATGGAGTTCTGCCTGAAGATCAACTCGACAAGACGCAGTATTGTCTGACATTCCTGGAGATCCAAACGTATTTCTAGGAGGTTCAAATCATCCTACGTTCGAGAAACACGCTACAAAAGGCCCTCAAATTACGAAAAAACTTAGGAGAGAAGAATCGAGAGAATAACGGAATTGTATCCGCAAAATTTATTTAAATAAAATTATTCTTTTTGTTCATTTCAGTTTTTCTTGCAGTTAATTTTTTGCTCCACGAAAATTTATTGCAAATAGTGTTTTTCAAACAAATTACTCATCTTTTGTAACAGATTAGTAGAAGTCTGATGCAATAGATAATCAGTCTGATGCAATAAAAAATAAGTCTATTGCAACATATAACTAGTCTGTTGCAACAGATAAATCTTCTATTGTAACAGATTACTCATCTGTTCGATTCATGTTACGAACGCTATAGAAGCATAAACATGAATCCAATATATGAGTCTTTCGTTGCAATAGATTACTCGTCTGATGCACCAGATGATTGATCTGTTTAAATTGTGGGCACTTACGTTGGATTCATGATCGGGTTCTATCCATTATTGGAAAAAACAGCAGTAACTGTGTATCCAGATGATAAATTCGAATAAAAATCTTAATTTTACTTACCAAAGTCACCTATGAAGTAATGACAAAGTGAAAAGTGATGTAGAAAATAAAATTTGACCTAAGAAATTAGTTAGATAGCAGTAGTAGTGGTAACAACAACAACAACAATGGCCGACAAGAAGATAAAGATGATAATGAAGCAGAAGATGATGATAATGAAGAAGAAGATGATGAATAAATCAGCAGCAACAATGAACAATAATAATCGTGAAGAGAGAGAAAACAACAACGAATTAGAAGAGAGAGAAACACGCCTTTTTCCTTTTTTTTCTGTTATATTAACTAACATTTGGATCAAAGTGTAAATTAAAAACTTTTGGGTTATTTTCAAACTCCCCCAACTTTCTTAATCCATAATAAAGTAATTGTCACCTCCACTCAATTATTCAGACTTGTGTAACCTATACCTCATTTTAAAACTCTTTTGTCACCTACAACTCAAAGCCCCATAAAACAAGCTTCTAAACTTAGCTTATTTTGAAAATTGACCATTTGTGTCTGAACAAGAAATTCAAAAAGTACTTTTGAAAATAATTATTATTTGATCAAACTTTTTAAAAGTGCTTGTTGTATATTTTTCTTGTTGTATATTTTTCTAAAGTTTTAATCTTCAAAATAACTCTTTTACAGAAAAATTACTTTTTATTAAAATTCTGAAAAATAACTTGTTCTACTCTCTAGAAACACGTATTTTCTCTCAAAAATTTGACCAAACATGCTACTCTATTTAAAACTAGTTTAGGATACGTGTGTTGCACGTGTGTTTAGCATTTGCAATAAATGGAAAGTTTGACACAAATTTATAAATAAATTATATCAAAAGATCAACTGCAAATCACATAACAAATAAATAGAAGTAATTTTATTTATCAAGATTGTGAGTATAACTTTTTAATATTCTATTGATTCTTCTTTCCAAAATTTTTTACGTGATTCGAGAACATGGGATAATTTGGACCTCCCTGTGATGTATTTCATCATCATGAATTAATGTCACGCATCACTTTGACATATTAAGTTGATCTCGAGAATGATCACCTCATTTATAGTGTTCGCTATAGATAAGAAATGGTGGAGGTCCTAAATATTTTTTTAACATCTGATTTATCTTGCCGCACACCTTGACTAATTTTCTGGGATTCCTATAACTCAATCTGCTGGAAGTTGAATGTGACACCTTAAAAATCTTAACTCACTTCATTATTATTAGGCTATATCCTTGGCTGCGGAGGTCCCAAGGTCTTCTGGTAAAATTGTATGGTCAAATTATATTTCTGAAGAAAAAAAAACATAATTTGACAAGATTTTATAGAAGGCAACTAATACATTTCTACCATAAAGCTTTAATTCTACCTCGGTAAGGAAGAATCTTCACACATCTTTATAGTGGAACTTCTAAAATCAAAGGAGGAGCATGATATAGACCTAGCTGGAGATTTTAGTGAAATTTCAATAACATCGCATGAAATTTTAGTAACAACGCATGAAAACAAAATAAAAGAGTGTTGCGTATTTGTCAATACAGTTTTGAGGGTCAAAACATGTCAAACCTGAGATTCATTTATTTATCAGTGTCCATATGATGGTCACAAAATCCTTAACAAAGATAGGACAACAGAACTCATTGTGAAAAAAAAAATCCACGACTTCTCCCTTAGCAAGAACACTATCCATCCACTGCATAATTTTCATGTATAACCACATATTGTTGATGTGTTGTTTCTCTACTATCATATTTTAATATTGTTTACTATCTAAATTTAGCGGGTGACTCAGTCAGACATTAATGGATATTATTATGATATATATTAGTATTTCGTGTTTAAAATGTTTCTATATATTAATGCTGAATGTTTTTTTCATTTTTTATTTTTCTTCAAGCTTCAGGAAGAATTGATACATACTGAATGTAAACATCTTTTAATAAAAGTATTATGACAAAATGATCATATTATTAATTATTTTTCTTAATGAGTGTGCCAAGTCAAAATGTGACAAGTAAAAGTGAATGGAGGGAGTATGAAAAGATAGGAAACATTATTTTCAAGTACCTTTCAAACCATGAAAAGATAAAGTTACCTCACACATGCGCGTTTCTTTTAGAAAAAAAAGCAAAATACAAATTAATGCTTCATAAAAATTATCTACAATAAATCTTTGAGTGATTGATTTGCATAAATACTCACTAATACAAATTATAAATCTTAAGTTGTTTGTATATTACTGGTTATATTTTTGTTAGGTAAGTGATTTTTTGAGTGTTAAAAATTTAGTTGTAGTCCCATTGTAAGTACTTTCAATTAAATTTAAACTTGTTATTTGAAAAGATCTAGTAATTACTTTAAATTCACATAAAAAAAATAACAAGTGATACAACATATTACATTAAGATGAGAATTCTAAGAAATTCAAAAGGAGAAAGAACAAGAAGAAGCTCACTCTTCAATTAGCAAGGCAAATGATCGTAGTTCTTGCAACTTTCGTGACGATCCATGAAAGTGGATTTCACATAAATCCTAGAAACTGCAGAATTTACTTTCCTACATTTTCTTAAATTCGACCACAATACATACAATACTTAATAAGTAGCTTTTACATAAATAAATACCAAAAATAAAGAGAAATATGTACATGCTTCGCATAAAACTTATCATTATCCAAAAATTCAAGTGTCCTCTGAACAACTTGAGAAGTAAGCCCATCTCTGTTACACCTCATATTCTAGAAGAACTCCTCTAGTGGTATTTTTTCTGTAATACAAATTCCTAATAAATACACCTATAGGTATCAACTAAATTTAAAATCATTAAAAGAGGTACTCAAGTCATGATATTTAAAATTATCATCAGAAGACAAAAAAAATAGAAAAAAATTCAAATCCAAATCCAAAAACCTATATCCATGTTGGGTTCAATATGTATAAAAAGTGTGAATGGGAAATGAAGGAAAAATAGTGGAGAGAAAGAGAGACACCAAAATGGAAGGGAAAGTTCGCTAATTCTCCCACATTGGTGGGAGAAGGAAACTTTGAAGTGCTTATAATAAGAAGAACTTACTCCACATGGATAGTAAGGCAAGAACAATGTGGTACCTCAAGCCGTCGTCATTGTCATCGTCACTCGCTCGGTTAGGTTTCAGATTTAGATTTGGATTGTGTTTTTGATCCTCCATTTATATGCATGCATGTAGTGGCGGAAACACTGTTTCGAAATATAGTGCAGAAGCAATTTGATGCTTTGGAAGGGATGCAACCCACTGATTCATGAAATGGTATGCCTGTTCGAAAAAGACGTATTCTTCGGACGAATAGACATGATTTTCCAGAAAGGTTACACCTTTTAAGTGAACAGTTGCCACTTTTCAGAAGAGGCACCTGATGGCTATAAAAGCCTGTTTTCATCTACAGTTTTGGAATGAAAATTTTCTGAAATACAAACTCTTCTTGTCTTCAAAAATATTCTGTGTGATCAATCAAACCGTTAAGTGATTTCGAAGAGATTCCAATTGTTTGAGGTACCGCTACAGTTGTTTTTTTGGCCATTTTATCCTGGGAGAAAGATTCTATAACCTTGGGTACAGTGAAGGGAATTAATCCTTAAGGACACTCCGTGTAGTCGAGGGACTTGGCCTTAAAATTCTGTTTCATCTCATTTCTGAAAGTTAACATACTTCTTGGATAGATTATTTATAATCTTGTGTTGAAGGTGTTAAGGAACTTCATAAGTGTTCTAGTCTTAGACTTGAACTTGTGTTGAAGTATTGTTGTATGTCTATACAAATTCTTATACTCGAAAACGTTGTAAATAACAATCTTAAAGAATAATCTATTTCAGAATCTGTATAGCTTGTTTTTGGAGATTAAAGCTTTAAGATTTCTACCCCGTTTGAACTTAACTAGTGATTTGAAGACATAAAATCTTCATCACAAGTTAAAGATCACTCGGTTGATGATTGGAAGTCATAAAAACGTCATCGTTAAACTAGAAATAAGATGTGTTTAAATTTTTTGCAACTTTGTAATAAGTATTTCAATATACTAAAGGTACTGTCTTGTTGTGATAGGAAAATGACTAATGATAGTTAAGTGCAAGACGCTGGAACGACTGTGGGGGCAACCAGTATTTCCACAACAGGTCGCACAAATTCTCTGCCAGCGATGGTACCAACGGAGAAACTCAAAAAGTTTGTGGGTATTGACTTTAAGAGATGGAAGCAGAAAATGTTCTTCTACCTCACCGCTCTCTGTCTTCAAAGGTTCACTGCTGAGGAAGCTCCGGAGATACCCGAGGGAACCTCTGAAAAAGAATGCTTCGTGATTGTGGAGGCTTGGAAATACTCAGATTTTCTTTGTAGGAATTACACCTTGAGTGGTCTCCAAGATGACCTTTACAATCTGTACAGTGGAACAAAGACATCGAAAGAGTTATCGAGAGCTCTAGAACGGAAGTACAAGACGGACGATGCAGGAACTAAAAAGTTCTTTCTTGCAAGATTCCTGGAGTATAAAAGGGTAGACAACAAGTCTGTTATTTCTCAAGTGCAGGAACTGCAAGTAATCATACATGATCTCCTAGCGGAAGGCTTGATAGTGAATGAAGCGTTTTAAGTAGCAACAATAATAGAAAAGATACCACCAATGTGGAAAGACTCCAAGAAATATTTGAAACAAAAATGCAAGGAGATGTCAGTCGAAGATCTGATTGTACGACTACACATTGAACAAGATAATAAGGTTGCAGAAAAAAGGTCAAGAGGCAATTTTGTAATGAATGGAGAAAACATTGTAGAAGATGACCAAAACAAGTTCAAAAACCAAAAGAAAGTTGGAAATAAAAGCAATCAACCCAAGAAGTAATTCAAGAGAAAGTGCTTCAACTGTGGAAAGATTGGCCACAAGTCTTCAAATTGTCGTGCCCGGAAGAAAGGGATGAAGAAAGAAGGACCAAACAAATTTGGCTGAGTCTAAGAAAGAAATGGATGATCTATGTGCTATGCTTTCCGAATGCAACTTGGTGGTGAATCCTCGTGAATGATGGATGGATTCTGGTGCCACCCACCATGTTTATGCTAACAAGGAGTTGTTTTCGATGTTTTCTCCGGCTCAAGTAGAAGAAATGATCTACATGGCAAACTTTGTTACTGCAAAAGTAGAAGAAATAGGAAAAGTGTGGTTGAAGATGATTTTCGGCAAAGTGTTGACACTTATCAATATCTTGTATGTTCTGGAGTTATGGAAGAACTTGATTTCAGTTTCACTTCTAGACAAGAATGGATTCAAATGTGTATTTGTTTTCAAAAAAATTATACTTAGTAAAGGAGAAGTGTATGTAGGAAAAAGCTACCTTAATGAGGGCCTATTCGAAATGAATGTAATGAATGTTAAAATCAATAAAAGTTTAGATTCTTATTACTTGCTTGAGTCTTATGATTTGTGGCATGAACGTTTAGGCCACATTGATTACAAAACATTATGAAAACTGATTAACTTAGAAGTTTTGCCAAACTTTGAGTGCAATAAATCAAAGTGTCAAACATGTGTGGAATCAAAGTATGTAAAGCATCCTTATAAGTCCATTGAAAGGAATTCCAATCCCTTAGACTTAATACACATGTACATTTGTGATATGAAGTCAACACCATGACGTGGTGGGAAAAAGTATTTCATAACTTTTATCGATGATTGCACGAGATATTGCTATGTATATTTGCTAAATAGTAAGGATGAAGCAATAGATGCATTTAGACAATACAAAACTGAAGTTGAAAATTAGTTAGAGAAAAAGATAAAAATGATAAGAAATGATAGGGGCGACGAATATGAATCTTTCTTCGTTGAAATATGAGTAGAGAATAGAATTGTTCATTAAACTATGGCCCCGTATTCACCTCAATCTAATGGAATTATAGAAAGGAAAAATTAAACTTTGAAGGAAATGATGAATGTCTTACTTATAAGTTCAGGTTTACCGCAAAAATTGTAGGATGAGGCTATCCTTACAGCCAACTAAATAATCATTAGAGTTCCCCATATTAAGACACAATCAATTCCTTATGAAAAATTGAAAGGAAGGAAACCCAACTTGAAATATTTTAAAGTGTGGGAGTGTCTAGCAAAAATCTAAATTTCTATGCCTAAAAGGGTTAAGATAGGACCTAAGATGGTGGATTGCGAGTTCATAGGATATGCTAAAAGTAGTAAAGCATGTTTGTTTTTGGTTCATAAATCCGAACATACGGATATTAATGAAAATACGGTAATTGAGTCAGATAATGCTGAATTCTTTGAAAATATTTACCTGTATAAAACTAGACATGAACAGTCTAGTGGAGGGTCTAAACGACCTCGAGATGAACCAAGTAAGAGTGTACATTATGAAGAGAATCTAAGACGTAGTACACATCAAAGAACGTCAACTTTGTTTGGAACGGATTTTGTAACATTTCTCTTAGAAAATGAGTCTCAAACATTTAAGAAAGCTATGGCGTCTTCGGACTCATCCTTTTTGAAAGAAGCAATCGATAGCGAGATTGATTCAATCTTAAGAAACCATATGTGGGAGTTGGTTGATCTTTCTCCAGGAAATAAATATTTAGGGTCTAAGTGGATATTCTAAAGGAAAATGAAAATGGATGGTACTATTGAAAAATACAAGGCAAGACTTGTAGTAAAAGACTTTAAACAAAAAGAAGGCCTTAATTACTTTGATACATACTCTCCGGTAATAAGGATAATATCGATTGAAATGTTAATTGTCTTGGTGGCGGCATATGGTCTTGAAATCCATCAAATGGATGTGAAAACCGCTTGCCTAAATGGAGAATTGGCAAAAGAAATTTACATGGAACAACCTGAGGGTTTTGTGGTTCCATAAAAAGAAATTAAGGTGTGTAAACTTATAGAAATTAAGGTGTGTACACTTGTTAAGTCACTTTATGGACTAAAACAAGCACCTAAGTAATGGTATGAAAAGTTTGACCAAACCATGTTGGCAAACGGATTCAAAATTAATGAATGTGATAGATATATTTATATTAAAGATACTCCAAATCACTAAGTCATTGTGTGTTAATATGTGGATGATATGTTGATCATCAGTAGAGATATTTCATACATAAATGCACCGAAATGAATGCTCGAGAGAAAGTTCGATATGAAAGACCTTGGAGTTGCGGATATGATCTTAGGGATAAGAATCCATAAAACTCCACAAGGGTTGGCATTGTCACAGTCTCATTACATCGAAAAGGTACTTGAAAAATTCAAGTATATGGAATTTGGTATTTCCAAGACTCCATTGGATGTGAGCTTTGCAATTCAAAAGAATGAAGGTGAAAGTGACTCATAATTGGAGTACGCAAAAGTATTGGGATGTTTAATGTATATAATAAAGTGTACACGATCAGACATAGCATGCGTTATAAGTAAGTTGAGTCGGTACACGATTAATCCTAATAAAACTCATTCGATGGCAATGAAAAGAGTTTTGGGGTATCTTAAATACACTCAAGACTACACTTTGCATTATAATAAATATCCTGCGGTACTTGAAGGATATAGTGATGCAAATTGGATCAGCGAATTGAATAAAGTAAAATCCATGAGTGGATATGTATTTACTATCGGTGGAGGAGCGGACTCTTGGAAATCATCCAAATAGACTTGTATTGCTCGCTCTACAATGGAATCCAAATTTATCGCATTGGATAAAGTCGGTGAAGAAGCAGAATGGCTCCAAAATTTCTTGGAAGATATTCCTTATTGGCCCAAACCAGTGGCACCAGTATGTATACACTGTGATAGCTAAGCGACAATATGTAGGGCAGGGAGCATGATGTATAACGGTAAATCTCGTCACATAAGATGGAGACATAATACCATCCGAGAACTTCTCTCTATTGGAATTATCACTATTGACTTTGTAAAGTCAAAGGATAATATGTCAAATCCACTTACAAAAGGCCTATATAGAGAAGGAGTTGAGAGAACATCCAAAGGAATGGGTTAAAGGCCTAGGACAAGTTAGCATGGTGGTAACTCCACCTAGTAGACTGGAGATCCCAAGAGCTAAGTTCAAGGAGATCAAATAAAGTTGTGTCTGACAGGTTTAGCATTGTCAAATACCCAACCCATTCTCATGATATAGATAATGTTTAGTAAACAAGGATAAGACTTATGGTTTGAAGTTTTTTAATGATTATATAAATTTGGCAGATTTTACCAAATAACTTAATCTATAGTATCGAGCGTTTAGAAATCACCTGTGTTAGGGTGAAGTAGAAGCCGCTTAAGGAGAATATTAGTAAATTCATATTCTCTAAGCTCTCATGAAATTGGGACGTGTTCATGGCTGAAAAGAACAAAATCGTGAGAACCACAAACGGTAAAAGGATGGTTGTGTGACATGTGTTATCTAGGTGTACATTAAATATTGAAGGTTCAAAGATATCAAATCTTCCATTTGACCGAGTGCATTCGATGCATGTTCACTACGGAAAGTTCTAAGGGAAACCCACTTATCCTGATGCAATCAGTCTTTGCTTGATGATCACATACTTTTCCGTAAAAATTTAGGAAAAAATAGCCATTCCCCATTCATGTGGGGGATTTTTGGGTTTAATATGTATGAAAAGTGTGAATAGAAAATGGAGGAAAAATAGTGGAGAAAAAGAGAGATACCAAAATGGAAAGTGTACTCTTTAAAGGGAAAGTTCGCTAATTCTCCCACATTGGTGGGAGAAGGGAACTTTGAAGTGTTTATAATAAGAAAAAATTACTCTTCATAGATAGTGAGGCAAGAACAAGGTGGTACCTCGCGTTGTCATCGTATTCGCTCGCTCGGCTTCGGCTTTGGAATTGGAAAATAATCGATCGATGAGATCTATCTTTTTGGACAAATTTTACATGACAGAAATTTAATGCGAAAATACCAAAGGGAAAAAATACAATAGATTTTTTCTGTATTTTTTATCCTCCATTTATATGCATACATGCAGTGGTGGAAACACTGTTTCAAAAAGCAGTGCAGAAGTAAATTGATTTTTTGGAAGGGATGCAACCCTTTAATGAAATAACACACTGATTCATAAAATGGTATGCCTATTTGGAAAAGACACATTCTTTTGACGAACTGATATGATTTTCCAGAAAGGTTATACCTTTTAAGTGAACCATTTCCACCTTTTAGAAGAGGTACCTGATGTCTATAAAAACCTGCTTTCATCCACAGGTTTTGTTACAAAAATTTTTTGGAATACAAACTTTTCTTGTCTTAAAAAAATATTCTATATGATCAATCAAACCGTTGAGTGAGTTCGAAGAGATTCCAAGTATTTGAAGTACCGCTATAGTTGGTTTTTTTGGACATTTTATCCTAGGAGGAAGATTCCAGAACCTCGGGTACAGTGAGGGAAATTATTCCTTAAGGACACTCCGTGAAGTCGGGGGACTTGGCCTTAAAATTCTGTTTCATCTCATTTCTGAAAGTTAATATACTTCTTGGATAGATTATTTATAATCTTGTGTTGAGGGTATTAAGGAACTTTATAAGTGTTCTAGTCTTAGACTTGAACTTGTGTTGAAGTTATTGTTGCATGTATATACAGATTCTTGTGCCCGAAAACATTGTAAATAACAATCTTAAGGTATAATCCATTTCGGAATCTGTATATCTTATTTTTGGAGATTAAAGATTTAAGATTTCTACTCCGTTTGAACTTAACTAGTGATTTGAAGACATAAAATCTTCATCACAAGTTAAAGATCACTCGATTGACGATTGGAAGTCATAAAAACTTCATCGTTAAACTAGAAACAATGCGTGTTTAAATTTACTGCAAGTTTGTAATATGTATTTCAATATACTAAAGGTACTGTCTTGTTGTGACAGGAAAATGACTAACAATAGTCAAGTACAAGACGCTGCAACGACTATGGGGGCAACTAGTATTGCCATAACAAGTCGCATGAATGTTGTGCCAGCGATGGCACCAGCGGAGAAACCCAAAAAATTTGCGGGTATTGACTTTAAGAGATGGAAGAAAAAAAGGTTATTCTACCTCACCACTCTCTGTCTTTAAAGGTTCACGGTTGAAGAAGCTCTGGAGGTGCCTGAGGGAACCTCTAAAAAAGAACGCTGCATGATTATGGAGGCTTGGAAACACTCAAATTTCCTTTGTAGGAATTACATCTTGAGTGGTCTCCAAGATGACATTTACAATGTTTACAGTGGAACAAAGACATCAAAAGAGTTATGGGGAGTGCTAGAACGAAAGTACAAGATGGAGGATGAAGGAACTAAAATGTTCTTTGTTGCAAGATTCCTGGAGTATAAAATGGTAGAAAACAAGTTTGTTGTTTTCCAAGTGTAGGAACTGCAAGTGATCATCCATGATCTCCTAGCTGAAGGATTGATTGTGAATGAACCATTTTAAATAGTAGTAATAATAGAGAAGCTACCACCAATGTGGAAAGACTTCAAGAGCTATTTGAAACACAAACACAAGGAGATGTCAGTTGAAGATCTGTTTGTACGACTACGCATTGAAGAAGATAATAAGGCTTCAGAAAGAAGGTCAAGAGGTAATTCTGCAATGAATGAAGCAAACATTGTAGAAGATGACCAAAACAACTCAAAAAAGCAAAAGAAAGCTGGAAATGAAAGTAATCAACCCAAGAAGAAATTCAAGGGAATGTGCTTCAACAGTGGAAAGATTGACCATAAGTCTACAGATTGCCGTGCCCCGAAGAAAGGAAAGAAGAAGGACCAAGCAAATTTGGCTGAGTCTAAGAAAGAAATGGATGATTTTTGTGCTATGCTTTCCAAATGCAACTTGGTGGGAAATCCTCGCGAATGGTGGATGGATTTTGGTGCCACCCACCATGTTTGTTCTTACAAGGAGTTGTTTTCGACATTTTCTTCGGCTCAAGAAGAAGAAAAGATCTACATGGAAAACTCTGCTACTGCTAAAGTAGAAGAAACAGGAAAAATGTGCTTGAAGATGACTTCCGACAAAGGGTTTACACTTAACAATGTCTTGTATATTTCAGAGTTATGAAAGAACTTGATTTCAGTTTCACTTCTAGACAAAAATGGATTCAAATGTGTATTTATTTTCAGAAAAATTGTACTTAGTAAAGGAGAAGTGTATGTAGGAAAAGGCTACCTCAATGAGGGCCTATTCAAAATGTATGTAATGAATGTTGAAATCAATAAAAGTTCAGTTTCTTCTTACTTACTTGAGTCTTATGATTTGTGGCATGAACGTTTAGGCCATGTTAATTACAAAACATTATGAAAACTGATAACTTAGAAGTTTTGCCAAACTTTGAGTGCAATAAATCAAAGTGTCAAACGTGTGTTGAATCAAAGTATGTAAAGCATCCTTATAAGTCCGTTGAAAGGAATTCCAATCCCTTAGACTTAACACACATGGATATTTGTGATATGAAGTCAACACCATCACGTGGTGGGAAAAGTATTTCATAACTTTTATCGATAATTTCACGAGATATTGTTATGTTTATTTGCTAAATAGTAAGGATGAAGCAATCGATGCATTTAGGTAATACAAAACTGAAGTTGAAAATCAGTTAGGGAAAAAGATAAAAATGATAAGAAGTGATAGGGGTGGAAAATATGAATCTCCATTCGCCAAAATATGTGTAGAGAATGGAATTGTCCATTAAACTACGGTCCCGTATTCACCTCAATCTAATGGAATTGCAGAAAGAAAAAACCGAACTTTGAAGGAAATGATGAATGTCTTACTTATAAGTTCAGGTTTACCGCAAAAATTGTGGGGGGAGGCTATCCTTACAGCCAACCGAATACTCAATAGAGTTTCCTATAGTAAGACACAATCAATTCCTTATGAAAAAGGGAAAGGAAGGAAACCCAACTTGAAATATTTTAAAGTATGGGGGTGTCTAGCAAAGATCCAAGTTTCTATGCCTAAAAGGGTTAAAATAGGACCTAAGACGGTGGACTACATGTTCATAGAATATGTTAAAAGTAGTAAAGCATGTCAGTTTTTGGTTCATGAATCCGAACATCCGAATATTAATGAAAATACGGTAATTGCAACAGATAATGCTGAATTTTTTGAAAATATTTACCCGTATAAAACTAGATATGAATAGTCTAGTGGAGGGTCCAAATGAACTCGAGATGAACCAAGTGAGAATGTACATAATGAAGAGAATCCAAGGCGTAGTACACGTCAAAGAACGTCAAATTCGTTTGGATCGGATTTTGTAATATTTCTCTTAGAAAATGAGTCTCAAACATTTAAGAAAGCGATAACATTTTTAGACTCATCCTTTTGGAAAGAGGCAGTCGATAGTGAGATTGATTCAATCTTAAGCAACCATATGTGGGAGTTGGTTGATCTTCCTCCAGGAAACAAACCTTTAGGGTCTAAATGGATCTTCAAAAGGAAAATGAAAGCGAATGGTACTATTGACAGATACAAGGCAAGACTTGTAGTAAAAGGCTTCAAATAAAAAAAAGCCTTGATTACTTTGATACATACTCACCGGTAACAAGGATAATGTCGATTCGAATGTTAGTTCCCTTGATGGCAGTATATGGTCTTAAAATCCATCAAATGGATGTGAAAATCGCATTCCTAAATGGAGAATTGGAGGAAGAAATTTACATGGAACAATCTGAGGGTTTTGTGGTTCCAGGAAATGAAAATAAGGCGTGTAAACTTGTTAAGTCACTTTATGGACTAAAACAAGCACCTAAACAATGACATGCAAAGTTTGACCAAACCATGTTGGCAAACGGATTAAAAATTAATGAATGTGATAAATGTGTTTATATTAAGGACACTCCAAATCACCAAGTCATTGTGTGTTTATATGTGGATGATATTATGATCATCAGTAGAGACATTTTAGACATAAATGCAACGAAATGAATGCTTGAGAGAAAGTTCGATATAAAAGACCTTGGAGATGCGGATGTGACTTAGGGATAAAAATCCATAGAAATCCACAAGGGTTGGCATTGTCACAGTCTCATTACATCAAAAAGGTACTTGACAAATATAAGTATATGGAATTTGGTATTGCCAAGACTCCATTGGATGTGAGCTTTGCACTTCAAAAGAATGAAGGTAAAAATGACTCACAATTGGAGTACGCAAGAGTATTGGGATGTTTAATCTATATAATGAACTGTACACGACCAAACATAATATGCACCATAAGTAAGTTGAGTCGGTACACGAGTAATCCTAATAAAACTCATTGGATGACAATGAAAAGAGTTTTGGGTTATCTTAAATACACTCAAGACTACACTTTGCATTATAATAAATATCCCACAATACTTGAAGGATATAGTGATGCAAATTGGATAACTGAATCGAACAAAGTAAAATCCACGAGTGGATATGTATTTACTATCGGTGGAGGAGTGGTCTCTTGAAAATCATCTAAACAAAATTGTATTGCTTGTTCTACAATAGAATCTGAATTTATCGCATTAGATAAAGACGGTGAAGAAGTAGAATGGCTTCAGAATTTCTTGGAAGATATTCCTTATTGACCCAAACCAGTAGTACCAGTATGTATATACCGTGATAGCCAAGAGAAAATAGGTATGGTAGAAGCATGATGTACAACGGTAAATCTCGTCACATAAGACAGAAACATAATACCATTCGAGAACTTCTCTCTAGTGAAATTATCACTATTGACTTTGTGAAGTCAAAGGATAATGTGTCAGACCCATTAACAAAAGGCCTATCTAGAGAAGGAGTTGAGAGAACATCCAAGGGAATGGGTTTAAGGCCTAGGACAAGTCAGCATGGCGGTAACTCTATCTAGGAGACTGGAGATCCCAAGAGCTATGTTCAAGGAGATTAAACAAAGTTATGTCTGATAGGTTCAACATTGTCAAATACCCAACCCATTCTCATGATGTAGACAATGTTTAGTGAATAATGATAAGACTTATGGTGTGAAGTCTTTTAATGATTATCTAAATTTGGCATATTTGACCAAATAGTTTAATCTATAGGATCAAACGTTTAGAAATCATCTATATGAGGGAAAAGTTGAAGCCACTTCAAGGAGAATGTTAGTAAAGGCCTATTCTCTAAGCTCTCATAAAATCGAGATATGTTCATGGCTGAAAAGAACAAAATCGTGAGAACCATAAAATGGAAAAAGGTTTGTTATGTGACATGTGTTTTTTAGGTGTACATTAAAGCTCGACGGTTCAAAGATATCAAATCTACCGATTGACCGAGTGCATCCGATGCATATTCACTACGGAAAGTTCAAAGGGAAACCCACTTATCCAGATGCAATCAGTCTTTTCTTGATGACCACATACTTGTCCGTAAAATTTTATGAAAAAATAGCCATTCCCCATTCATGTTAGGATTGTTGGGTTCAATATGTATGAAAAGTGTGAATGAAAAATAGAGGAAAAATAGTAGGGAGAAAGAGACACACCAAAATAGAAAGTGTACTCTTTTAAAGGAAAGCACTAATTGTCCCATATTAGTGGGAGAAGGGAACTTTGAAGTGTTTATAATAAGAAGCACTTACTCCATATGGATAGTGAGGCAATAACATGGTGGTGCCTCACGTCGTCGTCGTCGTCGCTCGCTCGGCTTCGGCTTCGAATTTGGATTTGGATTTGGAAAATGATCGATCGATGAGATCTATATTTTTGGATAAATTTTATTTGACAGAAATTTAATCTGAAAATACCAAAGGGAAAAAAGCGCAATAAATTTTTTCTGTGTTTTTGATCCTCAATTTATATGAATGCATGCAGTGGCGGAAACACTGTTTTGAAATGTAGTGCAGAAGCGAATTGATGCTTCGGAAGGGATGCAACCCTTCAATGAAATGACACACTGATTCATGAAATGGTATGCCTGTTCGGGAAAGACGCATTCTTTGGACGAACAGACATGATTTTCCTGAAAGGCTACACCTTTTATGTGAACCATTGCCACCTTTCAAAAGAGGCACCTGATGGCTATAAAAATCTGCTTTCATCCACAGGTTTTTGCACAAAAATTTTCTGAAATACAAACTCTTCTTGTCTTAAAAATATTCTGTGTGCTCAATCCAACCGTTGAGTGGGTTCGAAGAGATTCCAATTGTTTGAGGTACCGCTACAGTTGGTTTGTTTGACCATTTTATCCTACGAGTAAGATTCCATAACCTCGGGTACAGTGAGGGAAATTATTCCTTAAGGACACTCCGTGAAATCGGGGGATTTGGCCTTAAAATTCTATTTCATCTCATTTCTGAAAGTTAACATACTTCTTGGAGAGATTATTTATAATCTTGTATTGAAGGTATTAAGAAACTTCATAAGTGTTCTAGTCTTAGACTTGAACTTGTGTTGAAGTTATTGTTGCATGTATATACAGATTCTTGTACCAGAAAACGTTGTAAATAACAATCCATTCTGCTCTATTGTGCTTAGTAAGTGAATTCCCATGAATCTTTTTTATGTTTCTTTAGAATTCTAGATCTTGAATTTGTGTTACGTATCCCTTCTTAAGAAGAAATTATCCATTCTCATGTCTCGAAATTGAAGAATACTAATCTTGAAAACTAAATTATGAAAACAAAGCACTCTTCGTTCAATTTTCAAGATCTAATTATTAACCAATACATAATCTTGAAAACTATTATCCAAGAAATCAACTTTACGAATGATCACATATAATCACCATTATGAAAAATCTTGAAAAAACATAGGGGGTATAAAATACCTGACCCTTCATGTTCCATGTAAGCACTCTCCGTTCAATTTTCAAGATCTAATTATTAACCAATACATAATCTTGAAAACTATTATCCAAGAAATCAACTTTACGAATGATCACATAAAATCACCATTATGAAAAATCTTGAAAAAACATAGGGGATATAAAATACCTGACCCTTCATGTTCCATGTTCAGAATGACGGTTTAATACTACCACATGAACTGTTATTTCAGCCTATATGCACACAGTAATATTATTGGTTGGGACGGTAGAGGATGACAAAACATACCAAATTTGGGTGTTTTTACTTTGTCTTTCCATGTATATTAACATACTCTTTTTCGGTCAAATATATTAACATATTCTTTTTTTTTTAGGTAAAACAAATTAACACTCTCTTAATCCTTTCCCTCTCTGTGACTATAAGATCATAAATGAGGCAGTTTCACATAAAATGTAACAGATGGTACTATAGTCACCTCTTTATATCAATGTGTTACTATAATATAGTCAAATTAGTTTAAGAATCATTTTTGATGTTATGTTATATTATATATTCTATACAAAAATATTTCGATATAGCAACTAAAAGATATGACGACATCATTATATAGAAATTTGACTATAGTTTACATATTTACTTAGAAAGAATCCTGCAAACCTAGCCTGCTCAATGAGCTCTTCTATAGGAACTTGGGAAATAATGGACTCATCCTTGGTGCCACCAAGAAGAGCTGAAGATGGATACATGTTAGTTCCGATACTGACCGATAGCAAACTGGTCACCAGAGATCATGTTAACATTAATACCAAGCTCGATAGCTTTACTGATTGTCAAATGTTATTGTGTGAAAGAATGAGTTTCAATACATGAATGCAAAATTAATACTAACGGACAATAAGTTATGACAAAATTGAGGAAGAAGACCTAGAAATAAAGGTCGAGCAATTGATAAACAAACCTTCTTTTACTCTTCTTGTGTATGAAACTAAAATTCCAGCTTGTGTGCTAAGATTCTCGTATTTAAAACGATAGTACAAGACATTGGGAGGGGAAAAAAAGGAAGTAGCCTATATTAGAAAAACTATAGGAGTCTACTTCCCTTGTAAACCTTCATGTGTACGTCTACAAGGAAAAGTTCTCATATATTTGATTTAGATTTAAAATAGGAGATAATTTTTGGCTAGAGTTTTAAAGGAATTGGGTAATTTCTTAGGATACTTGTTCCTCCCTTTTTTAGTGTACGTGTTTTTTTTATATTTTCTTTTTGTGTTTTTGTAAAGTCCTAAATTTAGGTATATAAGTCAAACCAAGAAAGGTTTGATGATTAAATTTAAATGAATTTTATGATTTTAAGAGAAAAATAGTGAAAAGATAATTTTGTCTACTACAAAGACTTTTAATGAAAGGTACAAAGTTCAAATAATATTTCTAAGATCCTTTACACTTTTAATATAACTAGTCAAACTGCACGTGTCTTGCACGTGTAACTTTTGATTATTTAAAATTAGACAATTTTGTCTATTATGAAATTTTTAGTGAAGTGCAAAAAGTTCAAATTATTAATAAATTATTTAGTCCTAACATTAAACTTACCAGCATTAGTTTTGAAAAAAAAATTCTATCGTATTTTCGTCTTAATTTCTGTTACGACTTTTCTCTTACTATATATGTTATTAATTTCTTTTTGACGTACATAAGGAAAACATAAACCTATTAACATTAATCTCTATATTATTCTCTTCTATCATATATATTAAGATTCTTTAATTTTCTAATAATTAAATAATAATTTCAGAAAATAGGTGAAAAAATAATTTTATCTGTAGCAGAGACTTTAATGAAGAGCAAAAGTTCAAATGTTCAAATAACATTTTTATATAATAAGTGTCTATAAAAAACTAAATTACTATTATTTATACCGAACAATATACTTGACCCGCCTTTAAAAATTTCACTATTATGAATCAGTTTCATTTAAAGCCACTTAAGGCTAATTTCTTGATAGAGAAAAGCTTATCCTTCGAAAGATCTCTCATTTCTCCCTTTTCGTACCATTCACATCAAGGCAAGTAAAATCATATTTCATGTCATGTGTCTTCTCATCTAAGATAAATAATTATAAATTATAAAATAAATATCTGAAAAAATTTTGAAAAAAATAATACGTTGAAATATAAATTATTTAATATTATATTTTGAAGAAAAAATATATTTTAGAGTCTTGATGACGACACAAAAACATAAATCGAGTGAGTCAAATTATCCCTAGCGTCCATCTCTAAGAACCTGATGGAAGAATGAAATAGGTTATAAATTTAGTTTGCTAACTCATGAAATCTCTAATCTCAATTTTGTTTTAGCTTCTAGCCAACTAATGACTTTATTTAATACTTGTTTGACACTATGATTTGTTTGTTATCATGACAAACCACAAATTTCACTTTATTTTTCTCTCAATAGTTTTTTATGTAGGTATGATTCTTACAAAAGAGTATTAACTTGAATTACGCCTTAATAAGAAATATAACTAACATGAATAAGAAATAAAATTTAGAACGGAAAAATCATATCTTAAATTCACTTGTAATCGACATGAAATCTCGTTCGCACGTTTTACACAAATCTTTCTTCATCTGCACAAACATATTAAAGAATCAATCAATAGTGATTTGTTTACAGACATAATAATTTAAGATTATGAAAAAAATATATCTTAAAAGTTAAAGAATATTCAATCTTGATAAGCCTAATTTAAACCAGCAACAAAAAAATATAAACTTATTTTGAATGTAAATTTAAACAACAATAAAAAAAGGACTCAAACATAAGCTTAAAACCCCCCATAGAAAAAAGCTCATATTTCAAAAAAAACATGAGAAGGTAAAAGAGAATTTGAATCAAGGAGTTGGAATGTAGAGAATATGTCAAACCCATATATTTAATTAAAATAAAATATAATTCTTTAAATATATTTTAGGACTGTTAATTTCTTTCCATATATTTTAGGATTCATATATATTTTAGAATTCATATATTTTAAGTAGTTTAGGATTCTTAATTTCTTTTCATGTATTTATTTTATCATGGTTCTTTTCATATTTTAGGGGTCCTTAATTTAATAATATAAAAAATTAAAGAAAAAAGGTAAAAAGACGATTTTGTCTATTATGGAGCATTTAATGAAGGAAAAAAAGTTCAAATCACTTTTCTAAGGATCTTGACACTTTTAATATATTATATATACAGATAAGCACTTTTGGCCAAAAAAAAAAGCTTCGCCAAACAAACTATGAAGTAAATTTCATGGTTAGCTAACAAGCCTTTAATTTCAAAGTCTCAATTCTGGGTATTGTATGAACAAGTATTCTTGCATGTAGTGATTCCAATTCCCTAGCATAGTTAACAACCTTAATTCGAAACTATATTTCAAGTTGAAGTGAGGAATTTACCTTAATAATTTGAAACCCTAGTTGTTTTCTTAAAGAATTCTTGAAATTTAAGGATTTGATGCTAGAATATGATTAAATAGTTAAGTTCTATGTAAATATTTTATAGATTATTCTCAGATTTTGAGTATTTTGAAGGGCCTAATAGTGCTAAAGTTTAGATGTATGATATTGTAGAAGAAATAATTGGAACTCAAAAAGGAAGAGAATCTCTGAAAAAAGAGAAGGAAAATAGTCAAGGAAGTAGTCAAGGGAGCAAACCACCTTCGAAGAATGAGTAAGGATGTTGTACGAACATCTCAAAAGGTCTTCAATACTCTAAAAGAGAGAAAAACATCTCTAAAGGTATTACAGGATGCTCATGAGTTCTGTATAAAAATCTCAAGAGGCATTCTGCAAAAAGAATTTCTACCTCCAAATAGGTTGAAGGGAATCTCCTCAAAAGCATGATAAAAAGCCATGCCTGTAGACACACAAATTTTACCCTTTTTAGATGTCAATTTATCCTATTCACTCGCACCCATACCGCACATCCCACCCCATTATATACTTTCTCCACTAAAAAATAAAATAACAATCTATAACAAATTCATAATAACTTTAGACACCTCACCTTATCGTAACCACCCCAACTCCCTACCCCACATACCCCCTAACACACGTACCCCTTTCCCCACCCCTTTATTACATTTTTTTCTTCTCTATAACAGAATGGACACCTCACTATACACACTAAGAGAACACACACATCACTCACATATTCTTTTTATTTTTTTAAATACATATACTCCCACCCACACATATAGAGAGAACACACCAAATATACCCACGTACTCCTCCATTGATATACATACAATGAAACTAGTAGAGAAAAAGAGATAGATACATACACCCATACACCAAAACACACATACACACATTAATATATGAAAACACACATGCAAGAGAGAGAAAAATAGAGTAAAGAAGAGAGGAGAGATAAAAAAGAGGGGAGAAAGTTGAGAAAGAGAGATTGTTCGAGAGAGAGGGGAAAAGACAGATGTAGTGTGACTATTTTCGTTGAGTTTTCATCAGAAACCATAAAAAACCTAGCGGATTAGCCACCGAAAAACACCTCTGTCCCTATTTGTTACTGTTTCGGTAAAACCTGTCGGGAAACGAAGCTACTAGCTCCACTCTTCCCAAACCCGACCTAAAATCGTGTTATTGTTCATATTTTGTTTGAATTTGCATATTTTTATTTCGGGTTGCTCTTTTTCTTTGTGGATTTATTTTTTGAATCAGATCTCAGGGATTTTAATGGTTGAGTGGTCTCATAATCTGTGATTTAGGGTTCGTATTGAGGTCTTTTATCTGTTATAATTCTGTTCGAATTTGTAGTTCTCGATATTGAGTTTGTTTTTATTCGTATAAAGGTTTTTTCGTTGGTTTCAAATTTGTTCGAGCAGTGATTCTTGATACCGAGTTGCTTGTGTTCATTGTTGAGGTTTTCTATTTGAGGATTTTGAGTTTAGGCTTCATTAACTCACTATTATCAACAAAAATAATTTTTTCTGAGATTCAATTCTCAACTTCACTCCTTTTTATTATCTCAATATGGTTGATGATGTGATTGAGGGTGTTTTGAGTGTAGTTGACCAATTTCAGTGGTTATGACTTTGACTATTTGATTTCATCTTAAGACTAATTAATCATGTGTTTGAGAATAAAATTGGGGGTGAGAATTGAAAAATTGATAAATATAAAAACTGATTATTTTGATCCATTGATAGTTTTTTAATTTGGCATAAACATTGATGTTGTTGAATGCGATAGTATCATAATAGGTCAAAATTGATAGGTAAACCTTAGGTTGTGGGTAGGCAAGCCTTAGGATTCTATGTTATCGAATGCTTTAATATTTTGTTGAATGATTTTGTTTTATCGCATTTGAATCAATTGTACACATTTGGCCAAGGAATATACTGAGGTTATTAGTAATGATTTATTTAGGCATGCTTTGAGAGAGTTGTACCTGGAGATGGTGCGCGATCAAGGCCTGGATCATCTAGTGGAGCTTAGTTTAGGACTAGTTAGAATAGTTTAAGTTTTCCATTTCAGCATTTTTATTTTGTTCTATATTAAATTACACAGAACATTATTTGTTTTTGGTGTTTTTGACTGGTTAGTTATTTATTTTCTTGTTGTGTGTTTTGTTGGTTTATGCATTTCCTAGTGTCATATTAGCCGATATGCTACACTATGCGACCATGGTCGAACCATGGGACCGAGGAATGTCTAACATCTTTTTCTTTGTCAACATAATTTCTTAACTAGAATCACTGTTTGTGGATCAATTTTAAAGGTAAAAAATCATTTTGAAAAAGAATTTTCAAAGTTGACTTAGCACACCAGATTTATGAAAAGTGGCGACTCTGAATTTAAACGTAAGAATCCATTTAAAAAAAAAATTCACTTTTAGTCACTTGAATAATAAAACTCTTTTGAAACTTAAAATGAATCATTTTGGTTTTAAAAAAAGGGTGTGACAGCTCTAGCGACTCTATTAGGGATTTATTTTAGAATTTGAGCTTCAATGTTGAGTTGTATTGACTTAGTTTGATGCTATAGGTGCATAGTCACCTTGTTTGTGTTATCGTTTGTATTATTATTTTATTATTGTTGAGTGCCAACATACTATGTGTTTACAGTTTTCTCTTATGTGTTACCGCTTTATATCTAGCATCATATGCATTACCTCGAGTCATTTCCTTCAAAACAAGTCCCATAGTACATGCTGTGTATACAACCTTTTGTTAAGTCACCCTTATTTTAGAAGGGGGCCGTCGGCTAGTATGGAGTAAGTGGAAAGCAATCGCATCCACTATCGACCATACGCTCTCTCGAACAGCCTTGTTAGTTGACCTCCATCTTAGGTCAGCCTTTAGGTCATTATTATATGCATCATACTGAGACCTAGTGGGGCCTATTTTGTCCTTTATAGGAGACTCACTCCTAAAGCATTTCTACAAGCTAATTGTTGTATTTTTTAGGGTAATGAAATCATTTTATGGATTGATTGGAGGAAAGCATGTACTAGAATTAAGGGAAAGCATGTGTTTAGGCTATGAAAAACACGAAAAGAAAGAAAAGAAAGAAAAAGAAAAAAAATGAGTAAAAAAAGTGTTCTATAATTTATAGTTCTTTATGTCTTTTGTTTTCCATAATCAAAAACTCAAAAAGATTTTTACCTTTTTACATTCATTTTCTCAAAAAAATATAAAATGAAACATCAAACAGAATTTTCCTTTGTTTCCTTTATCATGCATTCATAACATTGAAAATTTTATTTTTTTTTATTTTGTAGGAGCTTTATACACTTTTTGTAGAAGAGAAAAAAAGGGTTAGAAGTTCTGCACATTTCATATAATGAAAATCCTAAAAAGATTTTTCTTTTAGTGTTGTCATGTTTTTATTCATCAAAAATTTTAAAACATATTTTATCTATGGTGATGCTTTATTTTGAACAATTTTATTTGAAAAATACAAAAAGAATTTTCTGTTGCAGTTGTTAGTGTCATTTTTATATGAAACTGAAAACTCAAAAAAAGAATTTATTGATATTTTTGATTTGTCTGTCTTGGTTGTGTCTCTCGAGTCGTGATTTAGTCTATTCATTATTATTTAATTATCTAATTTGAATGAACTACACATACTTGATTCACATCCTTTGGGATGAGATACGTAGGTAACCCCCGGTGGGTCCGGTAATCTTTTAATTTGGTCATTGTCTTAGTCCAAGCCTAGGGTCATTTTTCTCTCAGCCTATTGTTTTTAGTTAGTCATATCCAAATAGGCTGATTTCATTAGCAATGTCATTTGGGGATTTGAGATGCAAATAGGTCTGCCTTCGTGTCATGTGACACTTATCCATGTTAAAATTTCGAGGGTCGGGAATTTTCATCCTTTTATAAAATTTTGAGTTGTAAGTCTGGTGTGTTATTACAGGATGGATTTGTTCAAGAGGTCTAAAGTCCTGATGGCTTCAAAGGTGCCTAGAAATTTAATCAAATGGTGGGGCATGTTCAACTACTCTAAACAATATGAGTTAAAGAAGAAGTTAGGCACTCTTACTTGCCTCCTAGTTATCACGCCACACCCAAATCTGATCGAGGCTCTATTGACTTCTTGGGATCCAAAGTATTTGGTGTTTAGGTTCAAAATTTATGAAATTACACCCACTCTAGTAGAAATATCTGGTTTGTTTCAATTGTCTTACATCGATAAAGTGATGATTCGAGCACAGGTTCATTCTCCCACACGATTTCTCCATTACTATGGATTGAAGGTTAATAACCACCTGGGATGCTTTAACCAATCTTGGGTCTCCTTTGATTACATGTATGCACAGTTTGGGCCCACAGATAGTTTCGATTGATTTTGGGATGAATTTTATACAACTAAGAAGTATTGGGAGAAATGTCTTCTTGAAGTCTTCACTCTTGCTTTGCTAGGCACTTTAGTGTTTCCATTAGAAGAATGGTATGTTAATACTCATCTGCGATCTGTAGTGATGGCCTTATTTGATGACAAGAAAGGGGACAAGTTCACTATCGTACCTATGATCTTAGCAGAAATATATAAGGCTTTGAACAAAGTAAAATGGGAATGTGATTTTTTGAAAGAAGTAACTTGGTATTGAAACTATGGGTGATGAAGTATTTTCATGCTCCTTCTTTGTTTAAATTGAATGTGGTTGACCATTTTTTACCCAGTCGAGTGGGAGTCATGGACAAAGAATGTGCTTTGATAAATTCTTACTGCCTAT
Organism: Capsicum pubescens; assembly: GCA_030864215.1. Taxonomy (NCBI): domain Eukaryota; kingdom Viridiplantae; phylum Streptophyta; class Magnoliopsida; order Solanales; family Solanaceae; genus Capsicum; species Capsicum pubescens. Next base: position 205,063,933 of record CM061540.1, read on the forward strand.
GGGAGTCAATGCTAGGATTGAATTTCTCAAATTAAGAACTGATAACAACATCATGTGGACCTATCTGTTGCTCTATCCAAAAATAATCTTGGTTAGATGTCGCATGCAACTCCTTTTAGTCTTGATATTGATCAACTGCAGTAGACCATACACTCTCTTTAGGGTAATCGTCAGTTGGGTAGATTGCAAGATGTTCCACCAATAATGGATCTTCAAAAGGATATTTATTACTTTAAGGATCAAGTCTAGGGTGTGAGAAAATATAAGCAGTTTCCTCATAATGCAATGTGGATGGGTGTGGATACTCTTATAGAAGATTTAGATAATCCTGGGTACACTCAAAGGAATGGGATCTAGCTGCAATCCATACCTTGCGGTATCAGTAGGCCATTACCAGCGCAACTTAGAGGATAGATACAAGAAGCAGGCATAGGTAATGACAATGAGGATATAGATACGGGGGCCGAAGTGAAGTTATTGAGAGTTTAGTTATCAGGCTTGATCACAAAAGTGGAGGGGTACCAAGAACACCTTTTTAGATGTACTCCCCAAGAGGAAGGGACACACACCAGGGGTTTCCACCTAAGTATCAAAGTGACATTACAGGATATGTTATAAGGTTTGAGTGGGAGAGAGATAACTTCACATCCAGGTCTTGTACAGACAGATTCATCACAACCGGGATTATCACATGATGCAGCAACTTGAAGGGAATTTCCTATCTTTGCTTGGCTGGAGTCCTTTGTTTTTTCTATCATTGTTATGTCTTCGTAGGGCAGTAGTAAGTTTGTTTTAGTACTTGAGTTTTCACTATGGATGTTATGTATGTTGTTTTATCAGTTAGAGTGTTGCTTGGTTTTTATGTATTGTTATCAAAGTTGTCTCAGTCTTGGAGACAATTTTATTATATTTTCTATATAAAAAAAATTTAGTGATGTTTCAATGGTCTTTTTTTCTCATTTGTTCTTTATTCTAAAAAAATCAAAAAAAAAATCAAAAAATCAAAATCATCAATTTTTAGTATTTATGCATGTTTCCCGAACTTTTTAAGATCTGATTCATGTAAAACACGATATGTAGGCAACCTACTTTTACGTTCGATCTAATCATTTTATTTACATGTTTTCTTTTCTCCTCAATTTTCCTATTTTGAAGAAAGCAAAAGCCATAACAAATGATAAAAAAAAGCAAATAGTGAGAGAAGAAAAGAAAAAGAAAGAATAGTGAGAAAAGAAAAGGGAAGGAAAGGAGACATATGCAAAGAAAAGAGAAACGAGGGTGAAAAGTAGAGAAGAACAAAATGTAAGTGGAGTGTAAGAATAAGTAAGTGTAAGGAAAAGATTGAGATGATGTTAAAATGACCTCATTACCCTCAAAATCAGGTAGAAATGCTAATGAATCTTGGTCAAACATACAATATGATTTCCATGCTTGTTGTGCGACCTAATCCTAACAGGTTTTGTCTTTGATGAGCAGGTTTTTTCAGATAAGAAGTGGTTGGTTTGTAGTACTCTAGCTAGTCATCCTTACTTCACCAGATTGAATGAAAAACTTGTCATGGATAACAAAGAAGTAGAAAATGCACTCATTGACTCGAACCATAGTCCTGGGGAAAGGGGTTCAGAACATAATGAGCAGATATTGAGACTCAAAAAACAACCAGCGAAGATGCACCGAGCATAGGCTAGTGGCATACCTCCTTCTCCATACTCCGATGCTCTTGGAAACACTATTAATTATCCACTGCTTTCCCACAGATACACCTCAATATGCGTCGGGATTCACCCCGTATTAGTACTATCCTAACACTTCTAGTGTGCCCTTGGCAGTTCCTCAACAAAGGCTTACTGTCCATCCAACACCACCTGTGGAACCTGTGTTTGTGGATCCACTACCACCTGAATCTCCTACTTATGTTGTTCATCCAACAACCATGATCCCTCGATCTTCTAGTGAACTAGTGTTTAAGATTTTGAATGATCAATATTATGCTCCAGAGCCTACCTTGAAGATGAATGATCCGTATTGTTACAATTATCCACCTATATTTCCCTTTGATATAGAGAATTTTATCCCGACAGAAGAACATGAATGCATGGTGTGAAAATTAAAGAGTTTAGAATAGGCCAGGAGAAACTTACAGGTACTTAGGGGTTATAAAAGTGTTTCGTATAAAGATCTATGCATGTTTCCATGTGTTAACCTTCCTCTTGGCTTTAAGATGCCAAAGTTTGAGAAGTATGATGGACACGGTGATTTGGTGGCACATTTGAGGCATTATTGTAACCAATTAAGTGGTTCTACAGGGAAAAACAATTACTCATGGCTTATTTTGGTGAGTCTTTCAATTCTGGCCTCTTAATGGTTTGTTGATCAGGACATCGATAAGTGGAATAGTTGGGATGACTTGGCTTATGAATTTGTGCAATAATTCCAATACAATGTGGAGTTGATTCCTGACGAGAAATCCCTAACTAATATAAAAAGAAAAGTACTAACAGTTTTAGGGAGTATGTGATCAGATGGTATGAATAGGCTATTAGGGTAAAACTTCTGATGAAAGAGAGTAAATTGGTAGAGGTATTCCTTCAGGCACAAGATGAAACCTATTTTTAACACTTGCTTCCGGCAATGGGCAAACCGTTTATTAAAGTTATTAAAATAGGAGAAATAATAAAAGATAGTATTAAGACCAAACGAATTGTGAGCTTTATTGTATTAAAGGCTACTACTCAAGAAATTTAGAGTAGTTCAAGGACTTTTGGAGAGAAATAAGAAAGAGAATATAGATGTTTTTGTAGCTAGACCACATGCATATCTCAAAAGACTACCTCGACATTACTCTCAGTCTCAAGCCCAAGTCTATATCCAAGCTCCATATATCCCCCCAACATTACTACCTTCCACAAAACCTATTATACACCATTCCACCATCTTTATATCCATTATATAACACATAACCATAAGTCCAAACCCCTTCTTACCCATAATGGCGTGCCCCAACTCAAAATTATCCTCCAACTCCATAAAATTACAAAATCCTTCTAAATCTAGTTTTGACCTAGACCCTAGTATAACAAAAGAAGGATAGTTAAGAATGAATTCACACCTATCGGGGAGTCATACATTAGTTTGTTTTAGAGATTGAGAGCAATGAATGTCTTGAGCCCAATAGAAGGAAAACTTTCAAATCCACCTCCAAGAAATCTTGATTATTCTTTGAGATGTACATATTATTCTGATATATTGGGTAAGGTACATAAAAATATTGATATTTGAAAACAGTAATTTAGGACCTCATCTACACGAATTAAATTATGGTACAAGCCTAAAGGTTCCAAATATCAATCGAAATCCATTATCGGTTCATGCTGAAATGAATATATTGGAGTTGGTCTATGATGGTAAAGAGTCTATGGTGTCTTACAAGCCTATCATTAGGATCCGAACTAATGAGGAAAAATTGGTGAGTGTTGATGATTCGATGAAAGAAATGTCATTGAGCCAAAAAGAGATAGTAGAAGATAAATTTCAAGTAAATAAGAAGAAACCCATACTTATTGTAAAATGAGTTAGAAAAACTGGCTGTCTGAGTTTGGGAAAACCCAATTTAACGGTAGTAGGTTCTCTAAATAAGCCTATTTTGACTGTTAAAAGAGTACCGGCAGTGCCTATTATCATCAAGCTAGTGACACAACTCCTATTGGTCAAAACCAAAAAGGTCCCATGGAATTATAAGCAGACTGTGATGACTTATCAAAGGAAGAAAATTGTGGCTGAAGTAAATGAAGTAGGGGGTTTGACACGTTCAGGAAAGTGTTTTGTTTCAGAAGGTTTGAGGAAGTCTAAACCAATGATGAATGAACAATCGTCTCTCAAAAAGCCTTTCACTGAGGAAGAAGCCGAATAGTTCTTGAAAAAGATGAAATTTCTAGAATATTCAATCATAGATCAGTTGAGGAAGACTTCATCTCAAATATCCCTTCTTTCTTTTATATTGCATTCTGATGAACATTGTAATGCCATATTGAAGGTGTTGAATGAATCTTATGTCCCTAAGGAAATCATGGTGAATAAGTTGGAGAAAATTATTGGATAGTTCTTTGAGGTAAACAGGATTAGCTTTTCTTATAATGAATTGCCTGTAGAAGGTAGGGGGCATTATTGGAGCCTTTACATTACTGGGAAGTGTGAATATTTCTATGTCACTCATGTCATGATTGATGGATTTTCTGGTGCTAATATGTGTCCTCTGTCTACTTTGAAAAGTTGAACATTAGTACCAAGAGGATTCTACCCAACAATGTATGTCCCAGAGCTTTTACTGGAGCAAAAAGAGATTCCATTGGTGAAATAGAGCTAATTTTAACTATAGGGCCTGTTGAATTTGCCATATAATTTCAACTATTTAATATCAACATCACTTGCAATTTGTTATTGGGAAAACCACGGGTTCATAAGGCTGGTGCAGTCGCATCTACGTTGCATCATATGATCAAGTTAAATACAATAAACAAGAAGTGATTGTTCATAGTGAAGGGGATTTGTACATCTATAAAGACTCTACAATGCTCTTTATTGAAGAAAATAAGGTAGAGGAGAGACTAATTTATCAATCTTTTGATGTAGTATTTGTGGATCATATCTTTGAAGGACATGTTATGCCAGGACCACAATTATCTCCTACTTCTGTCATAATGGTCAATGAAATGTTGAAATATGGTTTTGAGCTAGGAAAGGGTTTAGGAGTATATTTGCATAGTATAGTTCATATATTATGTCTATGTGAAAGCCTTGGTACTTGTGGTTTAGGATTCCAACCTACAACTGAAGATTAGAAAAAGGCCAAGAAATGAAAGAAAGAAATATGGTCACTCCTTCGCCCAGTGCCACTATTCAGTGAGTCTTTTGTCAAAAGTGGTGTCATCAAGCCCATAAGGGAAGTGGAAGATGAGTTAGTTGATAATTTACTGAACCTGTTTGTTAAAGATGATATGGTTGAGGTGGGAGAAGGTACCAGTAAGGTAGATATACAGTTTATAGGTCTTGATGTCCACTCAGCAATTGGGAAGTAGCTCCTCTCCCCATCACGAGGGAGTTTTGGTAGTTTTTTTTATTTTTATTTCTACTTATCTGAGTTATTTCAGGGTTGTAATTTAAGATCTATCTCATTTATGTTTCTATTTTTTTTTATGTCGAAACCCTTCTATCTTTAATTTTAATGAAATGTAATGTCCCTTTTATGTGTCTAAAATATTTTATTTGTCTTTTCCTTATACAGTTCTCTTTATGTTGATTCTAGTGATAAGACATGCATGAGGAATTTTTAGCCTGATCTTAAAATCCAATCTAATTAAGATATAATGTAGCAAGGGGTGGAATCCGATGAAGAAGAGGCGTTGGAAGAAATAAGCAAAGATTTGAAATAATTTGAAGACAAGCCGAATCCAAATTTGAATGAAATAGAGCCAATTAATCTTGGAGATCAAGGAGATGTTAGGGAAACAAAAATAAGTGTACATGTTTTGCCACAATTGAAAGAGGGAATGATTCATGCATTAATTGATTATAAAGAAGTTTTTTCATGGTCTTATGATGATATGCCTGACTTAAGCACTGAGTTAGTGGACTATAAGTTACCAAATGACCCTGCATTCCCTCCTATCAAATAAAAGTTGAGAAAATTCAAAATCGATATAAGTGTGAAAATTAAAGAGGAAATCGTGATAGAGCTTGAAGCCAAAGTCATCCGAGTGGCTTTTTACCCTACTTGGTTGTCCAATGTTATTCCTGTCCCAAAGAAGGATGGAAAAATTTGGGTATGTGTTGATTATCGTGATTTGAACAAAGCAAGTCCAAAGTATGATTTGCCACTACCTAACATACATATTTTGTTAGATAATTGTGCCAAACATGAGGTTGCATCTTTTGTTGTTTGTTATGCTGGGCACCACCAAATCATTACGGATAATGATGATGCAAAAAAGATGTATTTTATCACATTATAGGGAACTATTATTATCGAGTGATGCCGTTCAATTGAAAAAATATTGGGGCAACATACATAAGGGAAATATCCACTATGTTTCATGACATGATGCATAAGAAAATTGAAGTCTATGTAGATGATGTGATTATTAAGTCAAAGAATCAGGATAACCATGTGAAAGATCAAAGAATGTTCTTCGAGAGGCTTTGCAGGTATAATCTTAAACTCAATCCAGAAAAATATGTATTTGGAGTCCCGTCTGGAAAGTTGTTGGGGTTTGTAGTTAGTCGTCGAGGTATTGAATTGGATCCTTCAAAGACCAAAGCTATTCAGGATTCTCCGCCACCTAAGAATTGAACAAAGTTGATGGGTTTGCTTGTTAGATTGAACTATATCAGTAGGTTCATTATTCAGCTCACATCCACACGTGAACCCATTTTCAAGTTGCTAAAGAAGAATACTGCGGTTTAATGGATAGAGGAATATCAGGAGGTGTTCGAAAAAATTAAGAGGTATCTATCAAATCCACCTGTGCGTTCGACAAAATTAAGAGGTATCTGTCAAATCCACCTGTGTTGGTGCCACCTGAGCCTGGTAGACCTTTGATTTTGTATCTATTAGTTATGGATAATTCCTTCGGTTGTGTATTGGGTCAACATGATGTCACAGATAAAAAAGAGAAAGTTATCTATTATCTTAGCAAGAATTTCACAGCATATGAAGCCAAGTACACTCTTCTTGAAACGATGTGTTGTGACCTAACTTGGGTAACACAGAAGTTGAAGCATTATCTTTCATCCTACACTACTTACCTCATCTCTCACATGGATCCTTTGAAGTATATTTTTCAAAAGCCTATGCCAACAGGTCGACTTGCAAAGTGGCAAATATTACTTAGTGAGTTCAACATTATATATGTGACTCAAAATGCCATGAAAGACCAAGCTTTGGAAGATGTTGCTGAGAACCCCATTGATGAAGAATATGAACCTTTAAAGACATGCTTTCATAATGAAGAAGTGTTGTGTATTGTTGAAGTCACTATAGATATTGATATAGGTTGAAATCTATATTGTGATGGAGCTGTGAACATGAAGGAAGTCAAAATAGGTGCAATTCTTATCTCTGAATCGGGGTAATATTTGTCGATAACAATACAACTTCAATTTTATTATACCAATAACATGGCAAAATATGAAGCTTGCATTTTGTGGTTGAGGTTTGTTATTGACATGGGAGTTTAAGAGTTATTAGTGTTAGGAGATTCAAACTTGCTTGTCCTTCAGATTCAAGGCGATTGGGAGACACGTGATTTAAAGCTCATACATTATGATAATGCTTGCAAGATCTATATCAGTGGTTTGTGTCAGTAAAATTCAGGTATATTCCAAGAATTCACAATGAGATTATTGATGATTTTATCCTCATAGGGCTTACATTGATATAGTGCATATATAGAATCATGATCAACATGTTTATTGTAACACCGTTGAAGAAGATCTCGATGGTGAAGCTTGGTTCTTTGACATAAAGTGATCCATTCAGTTGGGAAAATATCCAACACATACCACCAGCAATCAAAAGAAGACTATTAGGCGTTTGGCTAGTGGATTTTTCTGAAGTGGGGGAATTTTGTACAAGAAAACTCTTGATTTGGGACTCTTGAGATGTATAGATGTTAATGAAGCTTCGACAATTATGGTTGAAATATATTTTGGGGTATGTGGGCCGCATATGAATGGTCATGTTTTGTCAAAGAAGATACTACGAACGGGTTATTATTGGCTTACAATGTAAAGGGATTCTAATAATTTTTTTTGGAAATGTCATTAATGTCATGTACACGGTGATTTGATACATTCTCCTTCTACTGAGTTACACACAATGTCTGCTCCATGGACTTTTGTAGCTTAGGGGATGAACATAATTGGATCGATGTACCAAAAATGTCTAATGGACATAGGTTCATTTTGGCGGCCATTGATTTTTTTACAAAGTGGGTTGAAGTAGCAACTTTCAAGTCAATAACAAAAAAAGAAGTAGTAGATTTTTTTCATGCTAACATCATTTGCAGATTTGGCATTCCAAAGGTAATCATTACAGATAATGTTGCCAATCTCAATAGTCATTTGATGCAAGAGGTTTGGAAATAGTTTAAGATTGCACATCAAAATTCTACTCCATATCGTTCGAAGGCAAATAGCGTCGTAGAAGCTACCAACAAGAAAATCAAAAAGATACTTTGGAAAAATGTACAAGGGTCTATACAATGGTATAAAAAGTTTTCTTTTGCATTGTTAGGGTATTGTACAGTTGTTCTCACTTTAACAGGGGCGACTCCATATTTATTGGAGTATGGGACAGAAGCATTCATATCCACAAAAGTCGAAATTCCATCTCTTCAAGTCATTATGGAAGCAGAGATTAATGATGATTAGTGGGTCAAAAACCTACTGAAGCAGTTGAGTTTGATTGATTCAAAAAGGCCGATGTCAGTATGTCATAGCCAATTGTATTAGAAGAGAATGGTTCGAGCATATAACATAAAGGTACATCCTAGGCATTTAAAATTTGGTCAATTAGTATTGAAGTGCATCCTTCCTCATCAGATTGAAGCTAAAGGAAATTTTCCCCAAATTGATGAGGGCCATTCATTGTGAAGAAAATGTTGCCTAATGGATCTTTATACTTGATAGACAGAAGGAAAAATGGTAAAAATGACTATCAATGCTGATGCAGTCAAAAGATATTATGTATGATCTTTATCCTTCATAAGTTATATTGCATGGTAGTACTTGTATTTTAAAGAGTTAATATGATGAAGGCATTTTATTTCGCTATCTTAATACCGTGTCATCCTTTGTTTACCCTTTTGAGCTTTGGTCTTATTTTCTTTCACATATTTTCTTTGGAATAAAAAATAGATTCAGAAAAGATAAAATTATCAAGAAAAGAAGAGTCAAAAGAGTACGAAAAAAATCAAATCATTCAATGTAGAAAAAAGTAGAAAAAATAGAGATGAGGAAGAAAAAAACAATCAAACCAAAACAAAGAATAAGTTTACAAAACTACGTATGACCTAATTATCCTCTCTCAGGGGTGAGATACATAGGCAAACCTACTATGGGTTCGGTCCAACTAAATAAATAATTTAGAATTGCCTAGTAAAAAGAAATTGGGGCAAGAATTAGTGTTCGTTGCTGGAGTCGATTCCAAAAGTTGTAAGTCCCACCCCACTTCAAGTGTCGTTTGAGCCTCATGCCATCCTTTTTTTCTTACGCTATCCAAAAGCTACAATACAACCAAAGAAAGACCTTCAAATCAATCTTTGAGAATGTCAAGTCTAAACATGTGATGGATATACGATAATATTTTGGGCAATACTTTTCTGCATCATCATGGGAAAACATAAGAAATATATTCGGTATAATGTCTTTTATTTTTCAGCATCATCATGGAGAAAAATGAGAAAAATAAAAAATGAGAGAGTCTTATGGGTGAAAACCCTCACGGGCACCGTAAGGCGATGGTAAGTTGGGAGAAATGAAAAATGAGAGAGTCTTACACATAAAAATCCTTACGGGCAACGTAAGATGATGGTTAGTTGAGAGAAATAAAAAATGACAGAGTATTATGTATACAAAATCTCATGGGAACCATAAGGCAATGATGAGTTGAGAGAAATAAAAAATGAGAGAGTCTTATGTGTGAAAATCCTTAAGGGAACCGTAAGGCAATGTTGAGTTAAAAAAATAAAAATGAGATAGGTTTGTTGACGAAAACCCTTTTGGGCATAACTAGTCGAATGAGGACTATGAATGCAATGGTTTTAAGGAAGCAAAACAGTTTAAGGGTCATTAACTCAGCAAAAAATGGTGAAAGTTTGGATTGAAATATCAAACAACTTAATCAAAAATGCCTCGCATAAATAATGGAGTTGGCTGTCGTATTTAGATAAGTTTTTTTTCTCCATATTTCAAAAGGGACATTCAAGGTCTTTTTCTTTCTTTACATATTCATATTTTGTTTTCCAATGCCAGTCATAAAATAAGAAAATCATCATCATTTTTTTCCATCATTGAGTGAAATATGTTTCAAAATGAGTAAGAAAGGATTTAAAAAATTGCTACAAGATTTCCTAATTACATGAGGCCAAGACAAGGACTATCACATGAAGGAACCATTACCATAAGTCAAAATAAGACATGAAGAAAGTATATCAACAAATAGGTTTCTAGATTCAAGAAGGTTCAGAGCCCAAAAGGTGTATCTTAGAGACATGGTAAAAAGGAAATTTTATGTTTGAATCAGAGTCACTCCTTTAATTTGAGTTTTTATCCATGAGGCGACAAGGCAGGGGAAAATATCAATAGCCCAAAATAAAGATGAATAGAACAAGCGGTAGAGAAAGTACCGGGAAACCCAAGTGCTTCAAACCACCACCAAGTTTTAACTACCAAATTTTTCTTTGTTGGAATAGGGGAATAATTTTGTTCACTAAGTTCAACTACCTTCAAAAAATCATATTTATGAGTTGTCATACTATTCAGGACAATCCTGCATAATGGGATTTTACTTTCTACTCAGGACCCTCTGGAAAATGGGACTTTATTTTTTTTAAAAAAAAATTAGAATCTTTCTTTATCATAATCTTTGTTTGGGATAATTTTCGTTCTAGTTTTGACTTTGAATGCAGGAGCCTGCTTAGAGAATAGGGTAAAGAAATTGTAATTCAGGAGCCCGCCTGAAGAACAGAACAAAGAAATTGAAAGTCAACAAGGTGAAGAAGTTAAAAGTCTACAAGGTGATGAAATAGCAAGTCAGGAGCCTGCCTGGAGAATAGGGTGATTAAATAGCAAATTAGGAGTCTGCCTGGAGAATAGGGTGATGAAATTAAAACTCAGGAGCCCACCTGAAGAATAGGCTTATTAAATTGCAAGTCAGGAGTCCGCCTGAAGAATAGGGTGATGAAATTGCAAGTCAGGAGCCCACCTGGAGAATAGGGTGATGAAATAGCAAGTTAGGAGCCTACCTGGAGAATAGAGTGATGAAATTGAAAGTCAGGAGTAGGGTGATGAAATTGCAAGTCGGGAGCCCGCTAGAGAATAGGGTGATGAAATTGCAAGTCGGGAGCCTACCTGGAGAACAAGGTGATGAAATTGCAAGTCGGGGAGCCCTCTTGGAGAACATGGTGATGAAATTGAATGTCAAGAATCCCTTGGAGAATATAGTGAGGAAATTGCAAGTCGAGATCCCACCTGGAGAACAAAGTGATAAAATTAAAAGTCAGGAGCTCACCTGGAGAACAGGGTGATAAAATTGCAAGTTGAGAGCCCGACTGGAGAACAAAGTGATAAAATTAAAACTCAGGAGCCCGCCTGAAGAATAGGCTTATTAAATTGAAAGTCAGGAGTCCTCCTGAAGAATAGGGTGATGAAATTGCAAGTTGGGAGATCTCCTGGAGAACAAAGTGGTAAAATTGAAAGTCAGGAGCCCACTTAGAGAATAGGATGATGAAATTACAAGTTGAGAGCCCATCCAGAGAATAGGGTGATGAAATTGCAAGTCGGGAGCCCAACCGGAGAATAAGGTGATGAAATTACAAGTCAGGAGACCTCTTGGAGAATAGGGTGAGGAAATTGTAAGTCGAGATCCCGCTCAAAGAACAGGGTGATAAAATTCAAAAGTCAGGAGCTCGCCTGGAGAACTGGGTGATGAAATTTCAAGTTGGGATCCCACCTGGAGAACAAAGTGATGAAATTAAAAGTCAGGAGCCCGCTTGGAGAACAAGGTGATGACATTTCAAGTCGGGATCCCACCCTGAAAATAGGGTGATAAAATTTCAAGTTGGGAGATCTCCTAGAGAAGAAAGTGGTGAAATTAAAAGTCAGGAGCCCACTTGGAGAATAGAGTGATAACATTACAAGGTCGGAGCCCGTCCAGAGAACAGGAAGATAAAATTGAAAGTCAATAAAGTAAGGAAATTATAATTTGGGAGCCGTCCTGGAGAATAGGGCGATAAAATTAAAAGTTAACTGATCTAAGAAATAGCAAGATAGGAGTCCGCCTGGAGAACAGGGTGACAAAATTGAAAGTCAAGCAACAAGGTGAAGAAATTGAAAGCCAGGCAACATGGTGAAGAAATTATAAGTCAGGGGCACACTTGGAGAATATGGTGAAGATTTGCAAATTCAAGTTTAAAGTTTAGAAGTCTAACATGAAAGAACATGGTTAGTGTTTGAGTTCATCTCCAACACCAAATTTTGCATGAGAGAAGAATATATTTGCAAGTTCAATTCAAGGAAAAGTGGATATGTTATCACTTGAGGAAGTATTTGAGACTTAAGACAAGAATCAGTAGAAGCTGTATAGATAAGATTTTAGTAATTTCATTTATTTTGTTAACATGTAATTTTCATTTTTGATGTTATGACCGAGCTGCAAACAATAACCTCGATGAAACCTCACTCGACTCTCCAACTCCCAGAGTCTCTTATTTTCAACCCTTTGAACTATATGTGATTTGATTCCCATATAACTTGGGATAGGTAGAATGTCCAAAATTAAGTTTTGGTTGCTCTCTATCTTTCTTTTCCTTATTTTAGAATATTGATCGGGTCAATTTCTATCTTGTTGTCTACTTTTTTATTTGAAAACACTTTGTGTTTACAGCACAAAGAAGGACATGATGCAGACACACAAATTTTACCCTTTTTAGATGTCAATTTATCCTATTCCCTCTCACTTATACCATGTATCCTACCCTATTATATACTTCTCCCTAAAAATAAAATAACAAATTTACAATAAATCCATAATAAATTTAGACACCTCACCGTTTCCTAACCACCCCAACCCCCTACCCCTACCCTACCTACCTCCTAACACACATACCCCCTAGCCCCCCTTATCATATTTTTTTCCTTTTTATAATAGAATGGAAACTTTACTATACACAATAAGAGAATATACATATCACTCACACATTCTCTTTATTTTATAATACATATACTCCCACCCACATATATAAAGAGAACACTCTAAATATACCCATATACTCCTCCATTAATATACACAAAGCAACCAGTAGAGAAAGAGAGATAGAAATATATACCCATACACCAAAACACACACACACACACTGATATATGTACACATATGATAGAGAGAGGAAAATAGAGCAAAAACGAGAGGATATATGATAAATAAGAGATAAAGTTAAAGAAGAGAGATAGATAGAGAGAGAAGGGAAAAAGGCAAACATAGCATGACTATTTTTGGTGAGTTCTTTCTGAAAATCCATCAAAAACCCACCAGATTTGCCACCGAAAAATACCCCAGTCATTGTTTGTTACTGTTCCAGCAAAACCTACTGAAAATTGATGCCACCAACTCCACTCATCCCTAACCCAACCCAGAATTATGTTAGTATTCATAATTTATTTGAAATTATGTATTGTTGTTTCAGGTTGCTTGTTTTCTTTGTGGATTTGTTTTTTGAATCAGATCTTGGGGATTTTCGTGGTTGAATGGTCTTATAATTTGTGATTTGGGGTTTGTATTGAGGACTTTATGCTGGTTATAATTTGGTTTGGATTTATAGCTCCTGATATCAAGCTGGTTTTTGTTCAAATTAAGGTTTTTCTATTGGTTTTGAATCTGTTTGGATTTTAGTTCTCAATATCAATTTGTTTTTTTTCTTTATTAAGGTTTTCTATTCAAGGATTTTGAGTTATGTCTTTATTTACTCACTATTGTCAACAAAAATTAGTTCTTCTAAAGTTCAATTCCCAACTTTATGAAACACCCTAGGTTTTGACCCTTAGAAAATTTCTTGGTTTTTAGTTTCTAAACATCATATAATTTGGGGTACTTCTCGTGTGATAGAGTACTGCTAGATTGGGTTTGGTCATATGGTAACCAGTGTGGGCTGGTTGGTTTCTGTCCAAGGTACGGTTGGATCATACGAGTTATATCTTAGGGTACTAATAGTAAGATGTCATTTGTATGTTGCCCTAAATTAAGCCTAGGAGATTCTATTCTTCCTAGGGTACAATTTTATAGTACTAATCATATGGTTGGGTATGGTTTGGCTTGGGTGGTCGTATGTTGGACAATATTAGGATCTAAGGTAAGGCCTAGGGTATCATATAGAGGTACCACTTGTACCCTAGGGTATGGTTGGGGTAGGTGGTCATACCATCCTGCGAGAATTTTATTCAATTTAAGTTAGGGATAATTTGGACATTTCCCCTCTAAACCTCTTAAGGCCCCATGACTTATAACTCTTTTGGGACATCATTTACCCTAATATTCTTAATCTATAATACTTAAACTCTCTCTCAAATTCTCTCCAGGCTCTTAGGTTAAGAATGGATAAGGTTTCTTTCAAGGTGGTAAAATTGGGGCTTACAAGGGTGATTTCTCTCTGTCATCTTCTTAATCTAAGGCATGTACTCCTCTCTCATTGTTAGTTCCAACTAAAGGCATATTTTATAAATTGTTCTCATGGCATAATTGTTGTATGATTTTGGGTTTTCAATTATATGTTAGGGGTTTTGGGTATAATGGTTGGTTATGATTTTCCCATGTCTTTCACTTATGGTTTTCATATTATAATGGTGGTTTGAATATTTGGCTGAATGGGAATAGTTAAATGGTAAGTGGTTTTGGCTTTGGAAACTATATGCCCCTAACATATTTGACAAAATACCTATGAGAATGTTTTTGGTTAAATTGTTGGACCTTCATTGAACTATTGCATGGTATAACTTGGTAATGGAATCCTAAATGGTATAAATGGTTTGGAATTGCTATTATTGCTTATACCGTTTGACTATATTTATGATTATTCCATCCTATTATGTTATGGACTTGTACTTGGTTACTATTTTTGGTTAGGGTATTGGATGGTTTGAATTTCTTGGGTTGGTCATAGTTATGGACCTATCCCAGAGTCTAGAATTGTACAAAATGCTATCTTGTTAGATGCTCGGAATTTATCCAACTCAGGGTATGCGTTAGGCAGTTGGGTTGGTTATCGGGGGTGGTCCCCAGTCCTGGTTGGACTTGGGATTCCCATTATGACAAGGCCCCGATTTGGGTTGTGTCAAGTTGGTATCTTTAAGTTTATGGTCGATTGAGGTATCCATAAAATCGTGTCAAGTAGAGTCTCTTTTAGGGGTGTGTAGTATGTCATATCATAAGAGAGAGGCTACAAGGCATTTAGGCATATTTCTCTTCTTTGTGTTCTATTTTCAAGGTGGAGTCTAAGTCCTAGAATCCTCTCTAATTTTTATTTTTTTGCTTTTCAGATCATGTCTCAATGATTGAGATGCAAGGAAACTCCTCTGTCCTAACTGGGCATAATGTTGATAGGACAGGCTCTACTTATGGGATCCATACTTGGTCTAGGGATCTTTTCCCTAATTGTTGTAGAGTTCTACAAGTTCTTACTAGTCCTCATCAGGGTGATATGAAAAATGCAAAATTTCATCAGTCAATTCGTACCATTGCTTAGTTTGTAGCTTCTCAGGATGAGCGTGGTATATCTGGTATTCCATCTTTTGAGGCCATAAGGGTTGGACGGTTCATGAGGATGAGTCCTCTTACTCTCACTGGTGTTAAAGTGGAAGAAAATCCTTAGATTTTTTTAGATGAGATAGAAAAGATCTTCAGGGTGATGTAGGCCATGAATATGGAAAGGGTGAATTTTACTTCGTACCAGCTAAAAGATGTAGCATACTAATGGTACGAGGAATGGGATAGGGTGATAGGTGATATGGATGAGTCTTATCTATAAGAGACTTTCTCTAATGCTTTTCTGGATTGCTTTTTTCGTCAGGATTTAAGGGAAGAAACAGTAAAGGAATTTTTTAATCTTAAATAAGGAAAAATATCGGTCAAAGAGTATGCCTTGAAATTCCATCAACTGTCTAGTTATGCTCCAGAAATGGTGTCTGATATAATGGCTAGGATGAGAAACTTTGCTTCAGGACTGTCTTAGGATTTGATCTGTAAAAGTAAGACTTCATTGCTGATCAAGGACATGGATATCTCTTGGTTGGTTATTCATATGCAATAGGTAGAAGAAAAATGTGAAAGCAGGCTAAGGTAGGGAAAAGGTAGGGTAAGAAGTTTAGGTTCTCTGAGTAGGATGGATAATAACAAAATAGTTGGGATGGTGGTAAATGGCCAAAGAAGAAGTAGGGGAGTTCTGGTTCTTTCTCTACAACTAGTGCTCCCCACCTTAAGCAGTCGAGTGATAGGTGTTAGCTGGGTGGCAATAACTTTAGGGCACAGGGTGCCTAATATCAGGCTAGTGGGGCTTAGTTGGTCTCATCATGTCCTTATTATAGGTTCTGTGGTCAGTTATATCAAGGCTTATGGGATGAGGAGAGTGATATGTTTTTCAAATGAGGTCAGCTAGGCCATATGTTTAGAAATTATCCGGTTGGTAAGGTTGCTTCAGGGGCGAACAAGGTTTCGATTGCCTCTTTATCTTCTCCTGCACCTAGGGGTGCTGCTTCTGCATCTGTTTTTTCTTTTAGTACCGATACGAGACAAAATTAGTTATATGCTTTTGCATCCTGATAGGATTCTAAGGCATCGCTTGATGTCGTGACTGGTACGTTACAACTCTTTCCTCATGAAGTTTATTGTTTACTTAATTTAGGGGTCCATTCTCTCTTATATGACCCCATTTATGGCTATATATTTATGTTTTGATCCCAATGTTATTTTGGATGCTTTTTATATTTTCACCCTGGTAGGTAATTATGGTTGCTAAAAGAGTTTATAGGGGGTGTGGTATCTGTTGGTAGTAAGAAGACTTTGGTGGATTTGTTTGAATTAGATATGATGGATTTTGATATTATTCTGGGGATGGATTGGTTACACTCGCACTACGCATCCTTAGATTTTTGGACCCATAAGGTTGTCCTAAGTTCCCTGGTGAATCAATTATTGAGTATGAGGGTAGTATCTTAGCTCCTAAGGGAAGGTTTATATCATATCTTAGAGATTAGAGATTAATCTCTAATGAGTGTCTTTATCATTTGGTCCTTGCTAAGGACTCTAACTCGAAAGGTCCTTTTTTGCATTTGATTTCGATGGTGAATGAGTTTCCTGAGGTCTTTCCGGATGATCTTCCGATGTTCCTCCAGATAGGGAGATTGAGTTTGGGATTGATTGTGTTCCGAACACTCGTCCAATAATAATTTCTCCTTATAGAATGGCTCCAGTTGAGTTGAGAGAACTCAAGGAGCAACTTAAGGATCTTTTGGATAAAGGTTTCATCCATCCAAGTGTATCCCCGTGTGGTGAAACGGTGTTATTCATGAGTAAGAAGGATAGTTCCCTTCGGATATGCATTGGCAATTGATAGTTGAATATGGTGACGGTTAAGAACAAATATCCTCTTCCAAGGATAGATGGCTTGTTTGATCAGTTGCAAGGTGCCAAATTTTTTTCTAAGATAGATCTTTAGGATGGGTATCATCAGCTTAAGATTAGGGAGGTGGATATTCCTAAGATAGCTTTCCGTACTTAGTATGGACACTTTGAGTTCTTGGTTATGTCAATTGGTTTGACCAATGCCCCAGCGGCATCCATGGATTTGATGAATAGTGTCTTCCTTCAGTTTCAGGATCTTTTTGTCATTGTGTTCATTGATGTCATTCTGGTATACTCTAAGAGTGGGTGGATCATGACAATCACCTCCGTGTGGTGTTGCAGACATTGAAAGAGCAGCAGTTGTATGCCAAATTCTCAAAATGTGAATTCTTGCTGAATATGGTCGCTTTTATGGGTCATATTATTTCTAGTGAGGGGATCATGATGGATCAACAAAAGGTTGCGGTGGTTATGAAGTGTCCTAGACCTATGACTTAAATCGATATTCGGAGCTTCTTGGGTTTGGCTGGGTATTACAAAAAGTTTTTAGAAAGTTTTCGACTATAGCGGCCTTATTGACTAAGTTGACCCAGAAAAAGCTAAATTTCTCTTAGTCAG
Organism: Capsicum pubescens; assembly: GCA_030864215.1. Taxonomy (NCBI): domain Eukaryota; kingdom Viridiplantae; phylum Streptophyta; class Magnoliopsida; order Solanales; family Solanaceae; genus Capsicum; species Capsicum pubescens. The sequence continues at coordinate 205,081,934 of CM061540.1, forward strand.
ATGCATGTGAGGCTAGTTTCGAGAATTTGAGTAATAAGATAACTTTGGCTCTGGTTTTGACTTTGCATGAAGGTAAGAAGGTTTACTGTGATGCATCTTGGATAGGACTTGGTTGTGTTTTTATGCAGCATAGAAAGGTAATAGCCTATGCTTCTAGTAGTTGAAGGTACATGATAGAAACTATCCTACTCATGATTTATAGCTTTTAGAGGTGGTGTTTACGTTGAAAATCTAGTGGCACTATTTGTATGAAGTGCACATGGACATTTTTTCTGATCATAAGAGTCTACAGTATGTGTTCATTCTGAAAAAGCTTAATCTTAGGCAGAAGAGATGGATTGAGCTTCTTAAGAACCATGATATGAGTTTTCACTACCACCCAGGTAAAGCTAACGTGGCTGTTGAAGCTCTTAGCAGGCTGTCCATGGGGAATTTAGCCCATGTGGATAAGGAGAAGTGGGAATTGGTTAAGGATATTCACCGCTTATCCAATCTTGGTGTTGTTCTTTTGGACTCTGATAATGGTGGTGTATTGGTATGGGAAGTGGTTCGATCGTCTCTTGGTGCAGAGATCAAGGAGAAGCAAATGCTAGATCCTATCTTAATGAAAATAAAGGGAGATGTAGGTGGGCAAAAGGTGATTGTATTTGAGATTAGTGGTGATGGTACCTTAAGGTACCAACGGAGATTATGTGTTCCCGACGTTGATGGTTTGCAGGAGAGGATATTGGCAGAGGCACATGTATCGCGCTATGTTGTTCATCCCAGTTCGATGAAAATATATCATATTCTCAAAGAGATATATTGGTGGAATGGTATGAAGAGAGTTGTGGCTAATTTTGTGGCCAAATGTACGGTGTGTCAACAAGTGAAAGTTTAGCACATGAGGCCCGAAGAGTTGTATCAAGAAATTGAGTTACCCAAATAGAAATGGGAGATGGTCAATATGAATTTTGTTACCGGTCTCCTCGGTCTTGGAACCAATTTGATTTGGTTTGGTTCATCATGAATAGGATAACAAAGTCAACTCTCTTTTTCCAGTGAGGACTAACTTTTCAGCTAAGGATTATGCGAGGTTCTATTTTTATGAGATTGTGAAGCTGCATAATGTACCTATTTCAATTATCTCCGATCATGGTCCGTAGTTTTCATCTCACTTTTGGTGGTCATTTTAGAAAGGATTGGGGACTAAGGTAAGTTTGTGTATTTCTTTGCACCCGCAGATGGATGGGCAAGCAGAAAGGACTATTCTGACATTGGAGGATATGCTTCGTGCGTGTGTGATTGATTAAGGTGGTAATTGGGTTGAGCATTTACCTCTTGTAGAGTTTGCTTACAACAATAGTTATCATTTTAGCATTAGGATAGACCCTTTTGAGACATTGTATGGTAGGAGGTGTAGATCTCATATTGGGTGGTTTGAGCTTGGTGAGGCGGATATGCTTGACCCAAATTTGGTTTATTAGGCTAGGAAAAGCTAATAGCGATTCAGGATAGGCTTAAGGCTGTCCAAAGTTGCCAAAAGTCTTATATGGATATAAGACATAGGGACTTGGAGTTTGAGGTTGGGGATAGGTGTTCTTAAAGATGTCTCCTATAAATGGAGTAATGTGGTTTGGGAAAAAGATAAAGCTTAGTGCTCGGTATGTTAGTCTTATGTTGTTTTGAGGAGGGTTGGTAATGTTGCGTATGTATTAGGGTTTCCTTTTAGTTTGAGATTCATTCATTCAACATTCTAGGTATCTATGTTGAGAAAGTGTATAGGTGATCCTTTATCAGTTATTTCTTTAGAAAGATTGGGTATCTCAGATTCTCTATCTTATGAAGAGATTTCGGTTGAGATCTTGCATCATAAGGTTCGTCGGTTGCAAACCAATGATGTGGCCTCAGTTAAGGTTCTATAGCAGAACCACAAGGTCGAAGAGGCTACTTGGGAAGCGGAAGAGGACATGAAGTCCAAGTATCTGCATTTGTTTTCAACTCCGGATATTCATGCAGAAGGTATGTGTTCTTGATCACATCTTTGTTTTCTAACTTTGTTAAAGGAAACGTTGATTTTCTTGCATCTTTGTTTTCTAACTTAGTTAAAGGTAGGAATGGATAAGTTGAAGTATAAATCTTGCTTGTACTACGTTGTTAGTGATTCGAGCATGAATGATCCTTGTGGGGAAGACTGAAACACCCTGGGTTTTGACCCTTAGAAAATTTCTCAATTTTTGGCTTTTGGACTTCAAAAGATTTGGGGTACTTCCTGTAAGATAAGGTACGACTAGGTTGGGTTTGGCCGTATGGTAACTAGTATGGGTTGGTTAGTTTCTTTCCAAGGTATGATTAGATTATCATATAGTAATGGTAAGATATCAATCATATGTTGCCCTAAGTTAAGCCTAGGAGATTCTATTTTGCCTAGGGTACAGTTTTATGGTACTAATCGTATGGTTGGGTATAGTTTATCTTCGGTGGTCATATATTGGATAGTGCTAGGGTCCAAGGTGAAGCCTAAGGTACGAGATAGGGGTACCACTCGTACCCTAGGGTACGATTGGGGTGGGGTGGTCGTACCATTATATGGGAATTTTATTCAATTTAAGTTGGGGGTAATCTGGACATTTCCCCTCTTAACCTCATAAGGCCCCACAACTTATAACTCTTTTGGGACATCATTTACCCTAGTATTCTCAATCTAGAATACTTAAACTCTCTCTCAAATTCTCTCAAGGATCTTAGGTTAAGGAAGGATAGGGTTTCCTTCAAGGTGGTCAATTTGGGCCTTACAAGGGTTATTTCTTTTCACCATCTTCATAATCTAAGGTGTGTAGTCCTTCCTCATTGTTAGTTCCAACTAGAGGCATGTTTTATAAATTATTTTCATGACATAATTATTTTATGGCTTTGAGTTTTAATTATATGTTGGGTTTTTTTGGTTATAATCGTTGGTTATGGGTTTCCCATATCTTTCACTTATGATTTTCATATTATAATGGTGGTTTGAACATTTGGTTGCATGGTAATGGTTAATTGGTAATTGGTTTTGACTTTGGAAACTATATGCCCCTAACATGTTTGATAAAATGCCTATGATAATATTTTTTATTAAATTGTTGGACCTTCATTAAACTATTGCATGGTATAACTTGGTAATGGAACCCTAAATAGTATAAATGGTTTCAAATGGTTAAATGGTAAGGTCTTAGTGGTAATGGTTATGGTTTAATTGAACGTCCTTGTGGGGTACAAGGGAATCCTCCAAGTACACGTAATAATGAACATCTGATGGGGTTTATGGGATTCCCCCAAGTCAACTTGATAATGTAATCTATGGGTACATGGGAATCCCTTTAATTAAAAAAATGTCTATGGACATTGCTTGCAAGCTATAGTCAGTATGACGATATCACTACTTATATCCTTGGTTAATAATAAATCGAATTTATCGTTTGATTGTATGGTAGTGGTTTTAATTGGGCAATAATAGTGGGGTGTGATAGATAACCGTGAAGTTGAGTCCAATGGAGGAAAATTGAAACTCACATTTACCGTCCTGAGGATTGGTCATGCCAATCATATATAATACTTACGGGGTACAAGAGAATCACTAAGTATAGTTGTACATATGTATCATGGAGAGCGAAGAGTAATCGGGAATCCGCTACTCGTATGTTAGCTCTGGTTTATGCGGTGACATGCATCGGGGCCCGTTCAGAGTGTTACACTAGACCCATATAGCCCGTGGGTGCTTCTAGGACGGTTAAGCTACACATACTCGGTTAATGATTTTAAAGGCATGCTAAATTCGATTCCCTTTTCCAGCATGGTTATATATATATATATATGTATGTATGGTTGTGAATGCATATGGTTAGTTTACTTGGTTTTAAAGGCTAGCATTTTTTTATCCTTATCCCGAGTGCATGCTAGCGTTCACCCGCTAACCCATCTTTGGGCGTTGTATCCCCATGTGATGCAGGAACCGATCGTTCTACTCCTCCAGCTTAGTGATTAGATTCGGGATCAGTTGTTAGATTGAAGTGGTGAGCTTCCATATTCATGAAGTCTCCATTTCATATCATGGATGTGTTTACATACTCTGGTTATTTCATAGACATTGGTTTTGGCTATGGTTGGGAGTATCCCAATCGGTGATTATTTTACTTTTAGTTAGAGGCTTTGTGGGACTTTTATGGGTTGGTATAAACGGTGTCGATAGTGCTGTGAGCTTTGGCAATGGTATTGGTATTATGGTTGATACCCTTTTACTATATTTATGATTGTTCTATCCTATTATGTTATGGACTCATACTTGGTTACTGTTTTGGTTTTGGTTGGGTATTAGATGGTTGGTACCTTGGCAATGGTACTTGGTCTGGAATTGTACAAAATGCTATCTTGTTATATGCTAGGAATTCATCCAACTCAGGGTATGCATTTGGCAGTTGGGTAGGGTATCGAGGGTGGTCCTCGGTCCTGATTGGACTTGGGATGACCATTACGACAAGGCCCCAGTTTGGGTCGTGTCACTTTACTCCTTTTTATTTTTCGAGGTCCAATTCTCAACTTTTCTCCTTGTTATTATCTCAATGTGGTTGATGATGTGATTCAGTGGTGTGTTTTGAGTGTAGTTGAGAAATTTTGATTGTTGTGTCTTTGATTGTTTGATTTCATATTAAGACTAATTAACCGAGTGCTTGAGATTGAAATTAGGGGCGGGAATTGAAAAATTGGTAAAGATGAATATTGATTATTTTGATTCATTGATGGGTGTTTAATTTCGCATAAACAATGATATTGTTTAACACGATAGTATCATGATAGGTCAAAATTGATAGGCAAACCTTTTGTTGTAGGTAGGCAAGCCTTAGGATTCTATGTTATCGAATGCTTAAATGTTTTATTGAATGATTTTATTTTATGACAGTTGAATCAATTGTACTTATTTAGCCGGGAATGCCCCGAAGTTATTTGTATTGATTTATTTGGGGAATACCCTGAGAGAGTTGTACTTGAAGACGGTGTACAATCAAGGCTCGGAACGTCGGGTAGAGCTTAATTTAGGACTAGTTAGAATAGTTTAGGTTTTCTATTTCAATATTTTTATTTTGGTCTTTATTATATTAGACTAGACACCATTTGTTTTCAAGAGTTTTTGACTGGTTGTTTGTTTGTTTTCTTGTTGTGTGTTTTGTTGTCTTATGCATTTCGTAGTGTCATACTAGCTGATATACTCCATGAGGATACCGTGGTCAAACCACGGGACCGAGAGATGCCTAACACTTTCCCCTCGGTCAACAAAATTCCTTAACTGGAATCTCTATTTGTGGACCAGTTTTAAAGAGTCAATAATTGTTTTTAAAAAGAATTTACAAAGGTGACTTGGCATACCAGGTTTATGCCAAGTGGAGACTCTGAATTTAAACGTAAAAATATTTTTTGAAAGAAATTTTCACCTTTAGTCACTTTAATAATAAAACCTTTTGATACTTGAAATGAATCTTTTTGGTTAAAAAAAAGGGTGCGACAATGCAACTCCAGAAAAAGAGGAATAGATTTGATGCATTATGTAGGGTGCTTAAATCATGGAAATAGCACTTCTCCATATGTGTACAGAATATCTTGAATTATATTTTCCTTTGTAGTCTTTGTTCATCTTTGGAAATTGAATAATTCTTAGTCAATTTCCTAAAGTGAAAAATCTTTTAGGTTGTCTTGCAACTTCCAATGGCTAGTAGTAGTCCAATCACTACTATATAAGCAGTGGAAGTTAAAAGGAAGAGACATACACTTTTCTCAACCTTCTTGAGTTCTTTGTTCTACTTTACTCAAGCATTATATTCTCTTTAAAAGTTTACTGTGTCATTAAAAAGAGAGGAGAGAAACAAATAGTTGGTGAGGCATTCTATCAAAGTGTGAAAGAAAAGAATAGAGTGTGAGTCCAAGCCAAAAAGCTTGACTCAATCCTGTACTTTGATATTATTAGCAAAACAAGTAGTAGAATTCCATGCAACCCAAGGGGTATGGAGTAATACCTATTATAGGTCCCAACAAACATAAAATATCTAGTGTTAATTACTTTGAGCAGTTTAAATTCTGAAGTTCTCATTACTGCATTCATCTGTCGATTCTCTTTTGTTGAAAATTGACTATGTGGTCAAAAAGAGTAATTCACTTCATCTTACTGATTTTAATTGGAATCAGAGCCACATCTCACATATTATATTTGCATAACAATAAGTGAGTAAGGATTCATAGTAGGGCATTAAAGTTCTAAAGTCATATTTCAAGAGGGGACTTTCCATAAGCTGACCACCCTTCTTTAATTGGCTATCCTATGTTTAGTGAAAGGAAAGAATCAAGACTTATGTTCAATCTACTCATTATGAAGCCTTGCTAATAATTTAGAATGGGCCAAGGGCCTTTCCAAAAATAAATAGAAAGAAGGTTTGTAAAAGGACTATCACTTTTGACTGCACAAATGAGAAATTGGATATTATGCAAGCAAATGCTAGAGCAATCTACTTACTTCATTGCGCTCTTAGTGAAAAAGAATATGAGAAAGTATCCACTTACAAAACTTCTAAAGAGATATAAAATAAGTTGGATGCAATCCACAAAGAAACCAAAAGGGAGAAAAAAAATTAAAAGACCTGCAACTGCTGGGATGAGGAAGAAAAATCAGACCATGACAATAACAACATTGAAAACTGTCATTTCATGGAAATTGAAGAAGAATCAAGTTAGGTAAGAATCAACTCTTGTACTGAATGTTCTAAACTAGAAATTTGTAGATCTTTCCATAATTGATTTAACTAAAGCTCATGATGAAGAAAGAGCTTTATTAAGAGAAAGAAGAGACTATAAACTAAAACTTGAGGCTTGTGAAATTGAGAAATATCATTTACAAGAAGAAATTGGTGATTTAAAAATAAATTCAAGATCTTTGAAAAACCCACTAGTCATAGTATTGTCAGATCAAACCAATCGACCATGACAACCGATAAATGTAATAGTGGTACTTGTAATAATAGATTTTAATACTATGTATGTTCTCAAAAGTCAAATAACTCTAGTAAGTCCACCAAAAAGATTAAGCACAGTCATAATAAAAAATATTATAGTTGTAATAACTCTCAACGATCAACTAACTCAAGTCAGCTGACTAAAGGAATTGGATACAACTGTAATACGTATCATACAACTACTGAACAATACTATATTACATGCTATCACTAAAGTAAGATTTGTCACAAATATAATAACCATTGATTCCAATCTAGAAATCCTCTTTAGTGGATTTGGAGACCCAAAATTGAGTCAACAAATCAACAAACTAACCATGAGGGACCTAAGAGTATTTGGGTATCTAGGAATAAGTAATACAATTGTTTTGCAGGAACTCCACTCAAAATACAAAACTAAAATGATATCTTAACAAGTGGTCATTCAAGTCATAAGGAACAAAAGTTGTTTGATTCAAATAAAGTTGATAGATTGACCTTCAGCCAACTGTTGCCTTACATGATCAAGTTGAACTTATGAAATCCTCAAATCATAGAGAAGTATCAATAATCCTCAGGGGTTCATTATAAAGTCATGAATACTGGGTTGCTCGCTCAGAGGATTATGTTCAATCAGGTTTTAAATATCCAATGTTTCTCTTCATGTCTTCAAACTTCAATATATCCATTTCTTCAAACTTAATAAGAATGTTTGAGCAGTTCTTTTAAATTTGTTTACAATCTTTTTATCAATTTTGTTAATACTCATGTTGTATTTTATGAGGGATCTTCTAAAGCCATAAATGGAATTATAAAAAAAGGATTTCTAGGAGAATTAACACTCTTCTTGAGATTACAATCACTTCAGCCTGCTGAAGAGATCTTCCTTGATCAAAGTAATTTTTTAAGAGCTCATTGAATTATTTGGTATAGTGAGTACTAGTTATACACTTGCATGACTATTGATGAAAATATTTGTGGTATGAGTGACTCTCATCTTGTTCCTGTATTCAGTTACTAGGTATATTGTTATCGTGTGTATATACTTAGAAATTTAGTTGAAACCATATTTTATGCACTTTAGTATTCTGAATAATTTTTACTGAAAAGTTTTTTAGATGCAAGGGTGATGGAAATGACTCGATTGGCAGTTTGGGAATTCTCTCATTTTGTGGAATAATAAGTAACTCTCCTGTAGTTCTCTTAAATTCTCTAATCCTGCTATCCCTATTGATCTATGTTATGCTTAGTGATCAAGATACCTATTAAAACAATGTGAAAATCCTCTTGTAAATAATTTCTTAAATTTGTGAACTTTTTAAGTCTTTCTTAAAAGGTAATTTTGGTATGTTCTCGATATTTTTTTTAGAATAAAAGATCTATGTTTGTTTTATTAATTGTAGTGCAAATCTTTTCGGCTAATCCCCTTACTTTTCCAAAGAAGTGTAAAAGTATCTCTAATTAATACATGATATGATTGATGTACGCGCCTTTTCATGTTTTCTATTTTTCCGGCTGACATTGATTGTATATATGGTATGTCTATTTATGTCTCTTATCTTGTCCTATATATTTCTTTTAAATCTCTTATTCCTTTTTTTTCTTTTTTTTTCTCATGGCTAAGCATTCTAAAATTCCTTCCTCTAGTATCCGAAAAAGCTTTCGTGTTAAAGGAAAATAAAAGGATATTTCACTGGTTCCGCTGGACTCTATTGTCTATGACCAAAACCCCTTACCCTCAATTAATTCTTCTAGTTCTTTTTTGGGTAAGCGTTCCTCTATTCCTGATGTCTCAGAAAGTTCCAAGAAAAAGGTTAAGTTTGATTTGATAGTTCTCTTAGTGTCAAAACTGACTTTTGGTGGCCTACAAATGAAACCCCTTATCACTCTCTGAAGAAACTTACTATGGTTCTTAATATACTTGAAGATCTATATCCACTATAATCCCTATATTGTCATATAAAAACTCTGTTTGAATTTCAATGACGGCCTAATATCTTTTTAAATACTCGTAAGGTTGCGTATGAACCACTTATCAGATTGTTCTATGCCAATCTTCATTCCATTTTCTCTGGTGATTTTGAAATCCTAGTGATGGGTAAGCGTATCTACCTTGAATGTACCTTATTTGATGCCTTCTTCGACATTAATTGCTTTGTTTTTTCTACCTCCTCCAAAAATCCTTAGCCCTCTAATTTTGACATTTTTTTTGAAGTAGCAAATAAATCCATTGCTCTTGACAATACTGGCCCCTTACCTTCCGCTCTCAGTCCAAAGTTTTTTTATTTTGAAATTTATGTCATCGCCCACATTATTACTACTACTCTTATTCCCCGTAATGGTTCTTTCTTTACCCTAACCAAGAGAGTACTCTGCTTATGTACTATTTTGTCTCTCAGTGAGTAATAAATCTCTCATCCTTCATCATTAATCATTTGGTAGAAGCCTCCCTGACCCATTTATCCTTTCTTATGTACTAATTATCTCCCATATCCTTGAACCTAGAAACATCTCTCTTTAAACAATTCCACCAGTTGTAGTCAAACAATTCTACAACCCTAAATATTTTTCTAGTATGGGGTATATGCTAATTAGTGATATTTGGGTCTCTAAGTCTGAAGGTGGATCAACTGGCACTCCTTCATCTTCTAGGTCTAATTCCTCTCTTCCACCTATTCCCAGCTCTTCTTCCCCTGATATTGCTACTCACCTGACTGAAATTAATCTGAAATTAGACTCCATCAAGGATCTCCTCCTTGCCTCACATTTTAAACTAGACAAAATTAAAGATGTTAGCAAGGAAGCAAGCACAAATAATGCTCGTCTGAGACTACGATTGGACCAAGTAATTAAGGAGGCTACCAAGATAGCTGTCAAGATTTAGACCATCTCTGACTCACTCTCTTTATTAATTACAAGCCAATTCACAAACCTGAAGGATACTACTGCTCAAACTCTCACCTATTTCTTCTCGCGTTATGGAAAACCCCCTCCTTCTTCCTGAACTATATAATTTGGCTCTTGTGTTTTGGTTGTATCGGGGCATAAGCCCTTAAATGCTTTGTTTTTTGTTTTTTTGTATGTTATACATGTATTATCCTATCCTTGCTCTTATTTCCACTCTTTTTATTTTTTATTTATGTCAAAAGGGGAGAATATGTGCATGCTAGTCAGCGGAGAAATAACTCAGGGGGAGCTAACTATGCAACTAAATAAAGGGATCACCCTAAAAAGTAAAGTCGACTACTATATTACTTAAATATTATCATCCATAAAAAAGTAGGAGATTGATAGTGCTAAAGTTTTGATGTATGATCTTGCAGGAGAAATATTTGGAGATAAAAAAGGAAAAGAACCTCTAAAGAAGGAGAAGGATAAATAGTCAAGGAAGCAAAGAACCTCTGAAAATTGAGTAAGAATGTTGTACAAACATATCAAAAGGCCTTCAGCACTCAACAAGGGAGAAAGGAATATATAAAGATATTACAGGATGCTCATGAGTTCTATCCAAAAATATCAAGAGGCATTCTAGGAAAAGATCCACTACCGCCAAAATAGGTTGAAGAGAATATCCTCAAAAGCATGATAAAAAGGCATGCCACTCCAGAAAAGAAGAAAAAGATTTATGAAACTCACTCCCATGATTGAGGGGTAAGTCGGTCGTTGTCAATAACCCAACTATAGTTGACGTCAAATCCACAAGGAGAAAATTATAAATATTAAGTCTTACGGGTGCTCTTATTACTAACAGGTTACCTGGAATGATAATAAGCAAGACTTGAAAAGTAAAATGGGGGGATTGATTTGTAATGATTTTCGACTACCAATGCACGAATATGACCCTTTTAGTTTAAAATAAAAAATAGAGAAGATCTTGGGATTATGTCTACCTAAAGGTAAAACATGTGGGTTGATGATGGTTTAACATGAAGCTTAGTTGTTGACCAAAGGATATGCTAGGTCGAAAGTCATTGTAGTCAATCTTTCAATAAAACTACAATGATTTCACCCATTGGCTCTTTCAAGCACCTAACAAGTGTGTGATTCGTAATCACCCAAAACCTCAATTAAGCATCCCTATTTCTAGGATGATTATCATGACATGATTTACACTGCAAATGCACTTTTTTCTAAGATTGTAAAAGGTAGTAAATCATAGGCTCAATTATCCACCATTACCTTTTCCTCTTATAACCCTCTTTTAAGGATGTTATGGGTTACCTCAAGCTTACCTTCATCCCTCTTTCAAGGATGATGAAGGGTTTTTATAGTTTGGGGTTCTCACCCATTAAACCCATTTGGAGATTTGGGGTTTTCACCCATCAAATTCCATCTTATTAACCCAAGTAATGGTGGAATACATACTCAAAGGATAAAAATCATGCAAATACATCAACACCCACACATATTTATACTTTAGTTCAACATAATCCCAAGACTAAATTACTTAGCTACTCATGAAGAAAGTTAAAAGAGATATACCATAAGGATTATCCAAAACATTCATTCTTCACAAAATTACTAAGAAATTAAGCCTCCAAGAGTAGTTACACACTTTCCAAATTAGGGTTTCTTGATTTCAAATACAAAATATCTATGAGGTAAGAAACACCCAAACAAGGAAGGATTTTTTCTTATATATGGCTTTGGAATTCATCTATGTAGTTTTACAAAACTGCCCTTGGGCATAATCCCATTAAACCGCAATCGCACAGTTTTGACTGCCCTACAGTTGTGTTCCGCAACCTCATTATGCTTACCATCTTGACTAACTGCGACCATGTCCTGAGGACCGCGATCGTGGTAACTGGGGCTGAAATGATCTAGGTCTCCAGCTGCACTCTTCTTTGCTCCCTTTTTATCATTTTATGCTCCATTCCACTTCTTTTGATCTCTTTAACTATATGCCTGCAATGGTGGATATTAGTGCAGTTACTCACAAATATGTCTCATGGATTCATTCAAAACAAGGTAATGTCAAATGTTTAGTGAGAATAGGTGGTAAAATCCCCACTCATCAACACCCCCAACTTAAGACCTTGCTTGTCCTCAAGCAACACCACCCCTTTCTTTGAGACAATTTCATATGTATGCCCTCATTCTATCACCTAATGATCATGATGACCTAAACTTGATTGGTACCACCAAAAGTTTTTCACACATGGGCAAGTAGTCTTTTAACGACTCCCCTTATCATAAAACTAAATAGAGAAAGATGAAATAGACTTCGAGGAACAACTATGTAACAACTACTAACACTCTATAAATGACTCACATGTTGACTATAATCATGTTATACTTTCATTTATCTCATTGTGCGGAAGATGACAAAATCACACACCTTAACTAGTTCACATGCCTCCTCACAAGAAAGAAAAAAATTCGCACACCTAGTTACCAGTCATGCAACAAGGAATTTTAAGTGAAAACACTCAATCTCTCAAGAAATTCTCCATGTTAACAAGTACCATTCCATAGGCATGCCCCTATTTTCAATCACCACTACAATGACCATACTTGGTTGGGAATCACATATGGCTTTTTGATCTTGTAATGCAGGCTTAGGGTAGGGTAGGATATTAACTTGGGGCGATAAGGCTAAACCCTCCTTGAACTTCGACATCATAATCTTGTTATGCATTACTATTTGGTCCACTTCTTTTTTCCTTTACTAATTTGCCGATTTTGCCTCTTTTGCTTTACTCACATGCTCTTTGCTATTTTTTGTTCTCTCTTTTTGCATGCATTTAAAATTATGCATTTCATTCTTTTAATGGATTTCTCTTTCTTTAAATAAAAATGCTTACTTGTTTAAGCACATAGGCACTTTCTTATGAATTCGTGGCTCCATTACACTTCTTTCTATATCCACCACCCCCAACTTAGATTTTTAGCCTCAATTGCATTTTTAAGTTCAAGAAGGATAGGGTTAAAGAGAGGATGAATAGAGGGGTCACGACTTGTAATGAGTTTGCCAAAGAAAATTCCAAAGGCTCAGAGAGGGTGACTAGGGGCAACTCTTGGATATTGGTAGGCTTTTTAGGCTAAAGTGGGCTTCTAAAATCACAAGATGGCCTATGATCATTTTACCAACCAAGAACAATCAAAATTTATCTTTGAAAGACTAATGGGGAAAGTTCTAGATGGTACAAGTACACATGAGATATAGGCAATTAAGCTCACACACATGGCATGCGAATGTTGTCAAAGGGGTTCAATTTTTCTACCCGCTCAAGACAAAGATGAAGTATTCACTATTTTTCTGAAGTAAATTTTTGGAGTCATAGAAAGAGGGGAAGTTTCGTCACAAAGTTGCTCACGTCTATGCCTTTGAATTTTGCAAAATTTTCAGACGGAGGGGGTTGTTGCTGCACCACGCATAATTTGTTAATTATGGTAACAACCCAAGCTATAGTCTCGCATTGCAAACTATAGTACGGGCGAACCACCTATGTGGTTACTCAGACTTCACCAATAGATATGAATGCGATCACAAATCATCAATGCTACAGGTACTCAAACTTCTCCTGCATTTTATGGCCTTGATGCCACGAGTACTCAGACTTTCCCTGCACCTATGGTTAGAAACCCTATCACGATGGAAAAGCTCATCTATTAAAACTAAAATAGAGGGACAAACTAAGAACATAGTAACTAATCCATGCCAATGTGGGCACTATCAGAGTTCCCAAATATTACAACTCAAATAAATTTGTTTGAAAAAAGCAGAAAAATACACGAAAATGTCAATAATACAGGTCTAAATCAAATGAATAAGGAGACACCCCCAGCTTGAAAAATTCGCAGTGTCCCCATTACATAAACATTCAAGGATAAAAGAGCTAAGGGTGCTCCCTAAAACTGCATCAAGGGATAACATTGCTCTCAAATTTTGCATCACCCTCATTCTCCTTAAGGTTAGATCAACTCTATAGTCGAAGACTTAAAAGGGAGTGTACATAAAATAAGAGGGAAAATAGGGGATAAGTGGCCAAAATAACTGTGATTACGACTAAGTAACCGTGATTGTGGGTATGTGGATAACCGCGATCTCGCCTAGTGCTGCGATCGCAGTAACTTAGAGCATTTTTGCTCCCCTATTTTCTCTTGTTCAGCTCTTTTTCATTTTACAACTATTTGATCCCTGTTCAGTTTGTGATGAACATTTCTACATACATACCTCATTAAAAACTTACCCAATGCACTCAATAGTGCCACACTTACATGAGTTATTCATATGCAACACCTATTATTGACACTACAAAAACATAACAATAAGGATACGAGCCACTTTCGTGGCATTTGTGGGTTGCCTCCCACATAATGCCTTATTTATCATTGTGCAACGACGTTATTCTTTCTTAATTTTCAATGGAGTTCTACAAGTCACCGCTTATCAACCTCTCCATCGTCAATTTGTTTTGTGGAAACTTTTGCCATGTTTTTCTTCACTTCTTTGTCTTGACTTTAGGGTAACTCTTCCTCTGTATTCTTACTCCTTGCAAATATTTCCAAGACTTGATCATCGCTTTTTGTATTAGAAATTTTTTCACTAGAGGTACCACTTCTAGGCTTACTATTTAGTCGTGCAAAGATTTGTCCAATTTGGGTCTCAAATTTCTTAATAGAAGTAGAGTGGGACACCACAGTTTAGAGAGTTGAGAGAAGGCCCCTTTCAATTCACGGACCATTTTTTTCGTACCTTTTACTCTATTCAATATTCTCTCTAGCACATCTTTGATCCTGAATACTGTTGGATCAATTAGGCTTGACTCTTTGTTATAAACTTGATCGTGGTAGGGCACAAGATGGCAATAAGCATGTTCCCGATCTTTGAAAAATCGACCACCATCCTAATTCATCTAACCTTGATTTTTACCTTGTCATTGATTGGCCGAGTGAAAACCCTTCGAATGGTTTGGCAAATATTTTATCTCTTCATCTAAATTTTTTTCTTCCTCGACATAGGATCTTGACGCCGTGACATTTCCCGTTTTTGTATGTGCACCCATAACATATTTGGTTAGGAGCTCAATTTGGGTCAAAATCTTTTCCATAGTCTCCTCTTGTTCCTCATTCCACTTTCTTTGTTCTATATTGGCCATGGGTATGGAGGGAGATCTATTCAAGACTTTGATGCCTTAGGTGTTCCATTTCTAATTTTGTTTAGTCACCGCTCTCAACAATTTCGTAGCCACATGGAAGTTCAAGTTTAAGAGAGAATTTTCCGCCGCATTATTCACCATAGTTTGGTTCCAAGGGTCTAGCGCCCTATAGAATATTTGGAGAAGTTTCTTTCCCGGAATCTCGTGGTTTGGGCATTTGGCTAACTTCCAACTAAATCTCTCTCATACTTCATAAAACGGCTCCCCACTCCTTTGTCTAAAGTTGATTATCTCATCTCTTGCTTGGCATACCTTGGGGGAAAGGGAGTATTGATCCAAAGACACCTTTATAAGCTCATTCCATGATGTAATTGAAGCCGTAGGGAGTCAACGGTGCCACAAAAATTCTTTGCCTATTAATGAAAATGGAAAAGATGGAGCCGAAAGGCTTCTTGAGTGGTGTATGCTATGTTGAATGGTGCGCACACCTCTAAGAAATTCTTTAAGTGAACATACGAGTCCTCATACGCTTGACCCCCATATGGCCCATTAATTTTCAACAAATGAAGCATGACACTTGTCACAGGGAGGGTCTCACTCCTATGAGGTAGAATACAGGTTGCTCCCATTTGGCCCGCACCATTTGGTTGGCTCTATCCATCAAGGAGAACATCAAATCACCATGTCATTAGTGCTTTTACTCATAATTCTATTCACGTTAGGGTTACCTACAAGAAATCCAAAAACAACAAATATAATAAAATACACCACCTTGGATATACCCAAGTAAGAAGTATACCACACAAGTAAAATCTATATTTCACTCTTCGACAATGATGCCATTTTGATAACGCTCAACTCACTCCGATAATTGAGGGGTGGGGCTGTCATTGTCAATAATTCAACTAGAGTTGAGGTCAAGTCCATAAGGAACGAATTATAAATTTCAAGTCTTATGGGTGCTCTAATTACTAAAAGGTTACCCGGAATGATAATAAGCAAGACATGTAAAATAAAATGAGCGGATTAGTTTGTAACGATTTTCGACTACCAATGCATGAATATGACACTTTTGATTTAAAAACAAGAATACAGAGGATCTTGGGATTATGTCTAACTAAAGGTAAAGCATGTGGGTTGATGATGGTTTAACATGAAGCTTAGTTGTTGACCAAAGGATAGGCTAGGTACCCATTGGCTCTTTCAATCACCTAACAAGTGTGCGATTTGTAATCACCCAAAACCTAAATCAAGTATCCCTATTTCTAGGATGCTTCTCTTGATATGATTTATAATCCAAATACACTTATTTCTAAGATTGCAAAAGGTAGTAAATCGTAGGCTCAATTGTCCACCATTACCTAGTCCCCTATAACCCTCTTTTATGGATGTTATGGGTTACCTCAAGTTCACCTTCATCACTCTTTCAAGGATGATGAAGGGTTTTTAGAGCTTTGGATTTTCACCCATCAAACCCATTTGGAGATTTGGGGTTTTCACCCATCAAATTCCAACTCATTAACCCAAGAAATGGTGGAATCCATACTCAACAACTAAAAATCATGCAAACACATCAACACCCATACACAATTACACTTTAGTTTAACATAATCCGAATACTAAATTACTTAGCTACTCATGAAGAAAGTGAAGAGAGATATACCAAAAGGATTATCCAAAACATTCACTCTTCATAAAATTACTAAAAAATTAAACCTCCAAGAGTAGTTACATACTTGCCCAATTAAGGTTTCTTTCTTTGAAATGCAAAATATCTATGAGGTAAGCAACACCTAAAGAAGGAAGGGTTTTTGCTTATATATGATTTGGAATTCATCCATGTAGTTTTATAAAACTGCCCTAGGGCATAATCCCGTTGAACCGCGATCCCGCAGGTTTGACTGCGACTGCGGTTGTGTTCTGCGACTGTGTTATGCTGACCATATTGACTGACCACGTCCGAGGCCTGAGGACCGTGGTCGCGATAACTAGGGCTGAAATGATCCAGGTTTTCAATTGCACTCTTCTTTGCTCTCTTTTTATCATTTTAAGCTCCATTCCACATCTTTTGATCTCTTCAACTCTATGCTTGTAATGAGTGGATATTAGTTCATTTGCCTACAAATATGTCTCATGTATTCATTCAAAACAAGGTAATGTGTATGAATGGTTGGTGAGACTAAGTGGTAAAATCATCACTCATCAATTCGCTGCATTAATTAGGGTGCTTAAATTATTGAAATAGCGCTTCTCTATATGTGCATGCTAGTCGACGGAGAAATAACTCAGGGGGAGCTAACTATGCTACTAAATAGGCAGAGCACCCTAAAAAGGGAAGTCTACTACTCACTTACTTAAATATTATCATCCATAAAAAAAGAGGAGATTAATAGTGCTAAAATTTTTATGTATGATATTGTAGGTGAAACAATTGGAACTAAAAAGAAAAAGAACCACTTAAGAAGGAGAAAGAGAAATAGTCAAGGAAGCAAAGCACCTTTGAAGATTGAGTAAGGAAGTTGTAAAAACCTATCAAAAGGTCTTCAACACTCAACAAGGGAGAAAAACATCTCTGAAGATATTACAGGATACTCATGAGTTCTATACAAAAATATCAAGAGGCATTCTACGAAAATATCCTCTACCTCCAAATAGGTTGAAGAGAATATTCTCAAAAGAACAATAAAAAGGCATGCCACTCCAGAAAAGAAGAAAAAGATTTGCTACATTTATTAGGGTGCTTAAATAATGGAAATAGTGCTTCTCCATATGTGTACATAATATCTTTGATTAGATTTTCCTTTGTAGTCTTTGTCTATCTTTGGAAATTGAATAATTCTTATTCAATTTCCTAAAGAGAAAAATCCTCTGGGTTGTCTTGCAATTTTCAACGGCTAGTTGTAGTCCAATCACCACTCTATATAAGCACTGGAAGTCAAAAAGAAGAGACATACACTTGTCTCAACCATCTCTAGTTCTTTGCTCTACTTTACTCAAGCATTATATTCTCTTTAAAGATTTATTATGTCATTAATAAAAAAGGAGAGAAACACATAGCTGGTGAAACATTGTATCAAAGTGTGAAAGAAAAGAAAAG
Source organism: Capsicum pubescens (assembly GCA_030864215.1). Lineage (NCBI taxonomy): Eukaryota > Viridiplantae > Streptophyta > Magnoliopsida > Solanales > Solanaceae > Capsicum > Capsicum pubescens. The sequence continues at coordinate 205,100,128 of CM061540.1, forward strand.
AGTGTGAGTCCAAGCCAAAAAACTTGACTCAATCCTGTACTTTAATATTAGTTGCAAAAGAACTAATAAAATTCTTTGCAACCAGGAGCGGACCTACGTTGGTTCAAGCGGGTTCAACAGTTGAACCCACTTCGTCGAATCTTTTTTTTTTTCTTTTTACATTTATTAATTCTCTACTAATCATCTATTTAAATAAAATGAACCCACTTTGTTCGAAATGTAAGCGTAGCACATTGGATCAGGCGAGCCTCATTAAACCAAATGGCCTGGGATCGAACCTCCCTGCATTTTAAACACTTTTTTAGGTCACTACTGGCGGGTCCCAGACTACAAAACTAACTGTAGTGCTTGGTTTTCTTCTTTTTATTTTTGATTAACTATATTACCATATTTATTGAGAAGTAGGTAGTAGTTAGTATTTTTAAATTATTAATCTTCAGTTTCCTTATAAGTTTATTTTTTGAGATTGGTTTAAAATGTAAATAATTATTTAGGTTATATATTTATGGTTTATTTGTTATTTTGCTTAATTAAAATTCCTTTGTATATAAAGTTGTTATTTTTTTCCTTCTTCCTTAATATACAAATTAGTTAGTTTATTTTATTTATTTATTATTTTGCTAAATTATTTTCTTATTTTATTTATGATTTTTTATACTTTCTATATTTTAATTGTTATTTATAAGATTAGACTAATAACATTTTATAATGAAGAAACGCACGTGGAAAATTTCAACCTTATAATTAGTAGTTAAATTTGATATATCTTTTGTTAGGAAATGTTATTTTCTCCGTCTCAATTTATGTGTTCTTATTTATATATATTACATTTCATTATGTGGCATATTTCACTTGCAGAGGTTTAAACATATCTATGTTAGACCGTGATTTTTTCATATATGTTTTACATATTTTGGATAGTCAGTTATTGTTATTTGTAGTATTTTTTCTTACAAAGTTTTTAAATATATAAATTTTATTTTAAGATAATTAAAGATTTCATGTCCAAATTCATCGTCAAACATACCTTGTTTGAATCTCAAAAAGCAAAATATGTCATATAAATAGAGACAAAGAGAGCATTATTTTGTCTAATTACCTTTTTCTTTTCAAACTTAACACCACCTCAAAATAATATTTTTAAAGGTATTAGGGAAATATAAGTGTGTATATATATATATATATATATATATTTATTTATAATTATTATTCGGAATTACCATTAAGATTCATGCTAACTTGAACCCACTTGAACAAAATTCTGGGTTCGCCACTATTTGCAACCCACGGGGACTGAAGTAAGACCTATTAGAGGTCCCAACCGGTGTAAAATATCTGATGTTAAATACTTTCAACAATTTAAATTCGGAAGTTCTCATTACTGCATTCATCTATCGACTGTCTATTACTGAAAGTGGACTGTGTGGTCGAAAAAGAGTAATTCACCCCGTACTACTTTCAGCGCCTAGATCGAAACCCTTCCGAAAGCACTCAACCAAAGCTGAAAATAATGTAATTTTCTCTTTCTCTATTGTCCCTTTATGTAACTGTTTTTCTTGTACCATGAAGCTGCCTGGTGTAATCGTGCTGCGCAATTTTTCAATAGACAATTTCTGGTGCCATTTGGCGCAATTGCATTGTTTTATCGACTTGAACGCGGGACCGGTTTTCAAGTTTACAATCCAAATTCCTTCAACTCGTATTTGCACTAATATTGTTTTACTATCTACTATTTCTTTTGGTGCTTGCTTTGTTGCATCTTTGTTTGTTTCTACCCTAATGAGGTAGTGTAACACTATTAAAAAAGTATTATATTTTCATTGAAATTTCCCACCGGCTATTCCCAAATCCAACAGATTTTTTTGATTGAAAGTGAAAAAAGAAAAATAGTGATGTTTAAAATTAGGAAGTTTCCCGATGTTTAAATGAAAATTTATTTCCTACCATATGTTTTTCACTGAACTGCTTCGGTGGAAAAATCATGTTTTTAGCACAAATTTCTCATTAATTTGCGATGGAAAAAAATATATATTTCTAGTACAAGTTGTGATTATTTACTCGAAGATGTTTAGATCATTAATAATATTTCAACCAAAATAAAGGATCATTAGAAGAATGGTAATCATTAGTACGAGTCAAATGTACTTATCATTCTATTATCATCAAAGCTTGCTTTTATTATGTGTTGGTCCAATAATACAAAAGTTCAACATTTGGGACGATATCTTCACTCAAAAAAAAAATAGGAATAAATTATGGGTAAAACAAACAGGGGATTGGAATGAAATAACAGAAGTATGAATAAAATAAGAACATCTCAACTTTCTTGCACAAAATATAGTATAGAATAAGAAACGTAACGGCCACACGATCCACTTCATTATTAGTATTGAGGCTTAAAACATTCAGCGGGAAACTGACCGTTGAAGCGTTTATAGTCTTTGCAGTAGTCATAGATCATGTACTTGTTCCTGATCCAGTCCATCTGACCCCGCTTAGCATAACTGAGTTGCCTGTATTGCGGCCATGTATACCACCAGTTGTAATTAGCACATTGATTGATGCTAACTGGTCCATTCCAGAGGCAAGCCCTTGTCCTGAAATTGCGGTACCTGGCAATGAATGGAGCACTATTCCAGTTAATCTTATCAAGGCCACCTCTGGTTGCCCAATCATCCGCATTCCAAAGGCTCGAGTAAACTCCCATTGCTTGTGCATTTGGATACTCAATTCCTTGGCTTAGGTAGTTCCTGAATACTCTGATTGGTATATCATCAACGTACCATCTGAAATGTGAATTGAATAGTTAATAAACAATGAGCCAAAAATTGTGTCGGTAAATTCATTGTGTGTATTTATATACATACATACATACATAGATATATATATATATAGAGAGAGAGAGAGAACAACTTACACAACTGCAGATGGATTCCAGTGAATGGTGTAGTTATGATAATCTGTAGTTGGGTCAAACCATGGATAAAATTGTTGTTCCCTGCCTCCTATTCCTTGAGTATATATGTTAGTGTGGATAATATAGGGTTGTCCTGATACATTCCCCAGAAACTCAAAGTCGATCTCATCATGCTTGTTGCCAGTAGAAGACAACTGTGAAATTAATAGACATGTACTTTAATTTCTTGTAACATAGTTGTCTTAATCTTCTGTTTAGTATGTAAATCATCATCACTCATTATGCTTTAGAAAGACGGTTCTTCTACAGGGCCTTTAATATTTGTTCATCGTATGTGGTACTTTAATAATGGGATCAGTAATGATACGTTTATTTGTCCAGGAGTTGTTTCTCTAGCGTCTAAACGTGAACTTACATAATACGTTGTGACTGTTCCAGCAGAATTACCAGGTACCAATTTGATTAGCGTTTCGATGCTTCCAAATAAAAATGTTCCTTTCGATTGTACACCAGAACCTGAAAACGACAGCAATAGTCGCTATGTGAAACAACGAAAATGAGATCTTGATTCACTACTCTTTTCTTTGTCTAGAAATCGTAAATTATATAGGTACAGTCTATGAATTCAGTATCATTGAACAAGTCCTGATCGTTTGCTGAATCCGATGAGTCGTTGTTTGGTATATGACATGTTTATATATGAAAAGGAAAGTGAAAGCTTGCCTGAGGATCGATCGAGGACGAGCTGACAATCATCGCCTTTCATCCAAGAGTGATGGGCACCCCAGTTGATATACGTGCTGTCTGAGAACGTACAATTGACCGCAACCAAATGAAATGCAATAGCTGAGATAAACAAAGACAACGAAACAACTCGGGAACTTGCCATTTTGAATATGAAACAGTTCCCTTGTTTCATTTGTCTTAGTTCTTCAAACTAATCAGGAAATTGTGCGCTTTCCTTCTTTGGGATAAGACATTTATACAGGTCATAATCATATAATGTGTTCCTGAGAAAATTTTGTTGAGCACCTAGAGTAACTTACCTAGTTGTCAGCTCGATATCATTAGCAACGCGCTTGCAAACCAATGTGGATTCATGTATGGAGTTTGGTGTCTCAACAACTAAGGGAAAACGTGGGGGGAGGTAATAGGAAAAGAGAATAAAAATTAAACAAATGCATATTTGTTTAGTCTACTTGTTGGGGTCAACTTTGAAAATCCAATGTATGCATTCAGTTATAGATTGATCAATGATCTGATGACGATATAATCAGGTTATAGTTATGCTAATCCTTTTAATCTCTCCGTCTCATTTTACTTTGGTTCCTTATTAAAATTAGTTATTTCAATTCACTTATTTAATTTATGAAATTAAGAAAAGCTTATCATTTTTCCAATACTATCCCTATCAGTAAATAACTACATAACGTATTACTCCCACGTTTACTTTTACTTGTCACTATTTGACATGACACGCCTATTAAAAAACAATGATTGGTATGGTGACTTTACTAGATTGCCTCTATTAATTGATGTTTAGTACTCCATTCGTTCGGTTTTACTTGTCACTTTTTGACATGACACACCTATTAAGACAACAATAATTGGTATAGTGATTTTACCATATTATCTCTATTAATGGATATTTAGTACTCCCTCCATCCCATTTTACTCGTCCTAATTTGACATTGCACATTGATTAAGAAAAATAATTAATAACATGATTACTTTATCATAGTACCCTTATTAAATGATGTTTACATTTTAATTTAAAAATAAAATAATTAATACTAAGGATAAAAAAAAAAAAGATTGTTTTGTCTTGATTAATGAAAAATGACAAGTAAAATGAGAAATCAAATTAGAAAATTTGGGATGAATAAAATGGGACGGAGGGAGTAATAGGTATTGAGAAATGATTTGAAGAATAACTAATTAATACAAAGGGTAGAACATGATTTTTTTTTTTTTTTTGACTTTTCTTGATTTGTCAAAAATGACAAGTAAAAATAGATATCAAATTGGGAAAATAGTGACAATTAAAAGCTAAACGAAGGAGTAATAGGTATTGGAGAATGATTTGGAGAATAAGTAATTAATACTAAAGGTAAAACATGAAAAATTATTTTTGACTTTTCTCGATTTGTCAAAAATGACAAGTAAAAAAAAATCAAATTAGAAAAATATTGATAAGTAAAAGCGAACGGAGGGAGTTGTAGTCAATTTTAGATCTTCAAAACATAATTAATAATGTTAGTTTAGTAAAATGGACTAAAATAATTAAATATATTCTTAAGGGGTGTGTCAAGTCCACAGAGACCAAGTAAAATGAACGAGAGGGAATATTTCTCTGACTCTTTAAGAATGTCTTCGGAAGAGTACGATAAGTATTAGATATTCCAAAAGTAATACTCCCTCAGTTTCAATTTATTTATTTGATTTTGACTTATCACGAAATTTAAGAAAGTAAAAAAAACTTTTAAATCTTGCGATCTTTAAATAATGATACGTAGAATGTACCAAAATATCATTCAATATTGCGATCTTAAAAATGCCATGATAAAAGCTGAAATTAAATAGTTGTCAAAAAAAGGAAAGAGACATTTGTTTTGAAATGAATTAAAAAGAAAAATAGAAAAATAAATTAAAATGAAGGGAGCACATTTTTGAAAAAATTGACATAGATACATCAACATTTTTGAACGATTCGAGCATTATATGACGAGAGTAGCTTATAAACTATGGGTTTAATCAAATTGAGTACATGAGAAATCAGTAAATGTTAACAAATATCATTGTATATACACACACCCCATTTTAAAAGTTAAAAGCCCAAAGTAAAAAGTTAATTACCAATTTTTCCATTAAATGTTATTGACTTTTTTTAATATTCATTAAACCTCTTCTCACTGACTGAGTACCTGCACATAAAGTATATGAAGTGTAGAAATAAACAAGAGTGTAACGCCCTGAATCTGGTACCCGGAACACCACACGGTGCTCACGACCCCGAAGGACCACAAACAAACCTATGACTGATATCTATAATTGAGCACTGCATAATATACTGTATAAATGTGGAATAAAAGACTGAAAGGCCATAAGGTTCAAAAATCTGATAAAACATAACATCTGGAGATATGGTACATCACTACCAAAATAACAGAAATAATTGTCTGAACATGCTATAGTTTGAATAAGCCTCTAATTTCCTGAATAAGGAGTTGATGGGACATGTCCCTAACTAACTCCAACTGCTGAAATAAACTAAGTACTGAAATGATAAAGTGTAACGACCCGAAATCGTCTCCCGGGACGTCACATGGTTCTTAAAGCTACAAGTAGCCCCAAGCTAACCCTTAGAGCTGGTTTCTACCAACAACACTCAATTCAAGATGAAATAGTCTCAACACTTGCATAGTCATATCACATAAAAGGAAATATGGAAAAGATACTCGGTCCATATAACCACAATACAGAGAAACCTCAACAAAACCACAATACCGAACCCTCGACACATTACAAGTATGATACTAGTTTGACAAAACCTCTACGAGTCGAAAACTAGAGAGCCGTTGGGACAGGTCCCCAACTGACTCGAAATGAACTGAAGATAAAACATAGTCTCTCAAATACAGAAAATATCTGAAGATCGGCCCTCGAACCATGAGGACTCACCACTGCAGAAAACGTAGGCAAGCTACTCGAAGAATCACAGATGAGGCTGGGACTGAGCACCTGAACCTACATTATAAGACAATGTAGCACATAGACATATATGTGAATCAGTACTTTGGAATGTACTGAGTATGTTGGGGTGAATTCATATGTATAAAAATAGTACCGATCTTCTTCAATCAAATCATGTATGCAAAATGAGACGACTCACATGGCTTGAACAAGTATAAAATATAAAGCTCATAAATAATGTAGAATGAGGCAAGCAACACAATTCTCGTGAGTCATCGCTCTTTAACCTTAAAAGTCAGAAATCTTCTCTTATTCTCAATACCCAAAGGCTAAGGGACTTTGAACAATACTTTCAACTCATGCATATGTCTCATGGAGAGTAAAACCTTCTCAATGCTCAATATTTCATAACTATTTAGAACTCATATACTTGGAATTCAGAATCATATGACTTGAAAACATACTTGAAGGCATTTCATTCACCTTAGGAAAATATTTCATTTCAAGCTTTAGGGAAATCATTCTATCTCAAATGGAAAAACATTCTAGTTTATGGAAACAACTTATCTCAAAACTTTATGAAAGGTACTATAACAAGGATAGATACTTTCATTTAGGAAAAATAACTCACATCACGAAAATACTTTAGTTAGGGAACATCTTTGTGATTCTACCATTTAGGAAAATAGCTTATAGGAAAGAAAAATAAGTATTGGATCTCAAAGTTTGAAGGGCAAGAGAGGTTCTCGTAACTGACATAAACCATGCGAGCTATATGGAGTCCAACGTTTTGTCCTCCTAAGGAGGAGACCCCACGTTGGGGAGGAGCGTCATACTCTTACCAGGGAGTATAACTTAGGTCTAGTGATCACTAAATGAAACTCGGCCTCGGGCCCAATCATAATTATCATAACTCGGCCTCAGGCCCAACCTATGGTGGCACGTAGTTTTGGGGTAAGAAACCGTAGTGACTTACCCGCTCGGTGCTAAGTACTACTCCCTTTAGATTATCTGCGCTCATCTCATAAAAATCCACTTTTAGAATAATCTCATGGTTCACCACGAACCCAATAATCAAATCGATAATCTCATATGATGAAGTGGATTTCAACGCTTTCGGACCATTAGGTCAATTCATTTCTCAATCATCTCAAAATACTTAAATCATGGGTGCTTATAGAACAAGAGTTCATAATTTCACAAGTCTCAAATAGGGCTTACTAACCCATAATTCAATCTCAAGTTAAAGCTCATCAAAAGCATAATATATAGCATATAAATTCATAAATCATGTGGAAATCTGAGAATTTCAGCAATTTATCTCAAAATCTCAATATAGTCATATGCTTCAATATCTCAACATTGCAAATATTAGCTTCTCAAGGAGTAAAATCATTGGGTTTATACGCAGCTGTAAATTCTCAATAAAGCATGCAAAAATCATGCCATTTGACTCTTAATTCATGAAAAATATCAAGATAATGCATTCAATAATAATGGGTGAAAACCTCCAATTCAAATTCATGTAAAAACCTCATCGATTTCAGGAAATTCATAATGTAAATAAGCCTTTTTGGGAACAAGGGTGAAAGGGTTACCCTTGTTCAAAACCCCACATACCTTGAATTAGAAACTTTGGATGAACTCTCACTTTTGGAACTCTGTTCGTACTCTTGAATGAGGGTTCTTGAGGCCCTTGAATTGGGAACCTTAAATCTTGACTCAATTTAGAAAATCCATGGTGGATTCTTGAGATTCTTGGAAGAGGTTTTGGATACTTAGGGTTTTTGATAAGAGAAAACTTGAGAAAAACCTCATAGGATGCTTACAAATGACTTTGATTTGGTGTTTTCACAATTTCATAGGCTTGAAAAAAGTCCAAAATTCCCCTTTTAACATCTGTACGAAGCTGGAAAAATTGAACTGGGAATCCGATTTAAGGGGTCACCGTGACGCGCCACTTATCGCAGTGGCTCATGACAAATTGACAATTGGCAATATGGGAGTCACCGCACGCGAAGCCATTGCATTTTCCCACTGGATGGGACCTGGATCCTCAGCGTGACGCACCAATATTGAGGAGTTCCACTAGAATTTGACAATTGTCAAATCGACCCTCTCCGCGATGCGCCAATCACTAAAATGACACAGTTTTACGACTAGGTCTTAAATTAGCCATAACTTCTTACCCGGATATCGGATTTGGGAGAATCTTATATCGATGGAAAGCTTATCAAATTTCCCACATGATAAAAAGTCAAAATTAGGGAAATTATATATGGTTAACACAATACTCCCTTTGGAGTCACTCCTACATCTTTTAGGGCCGAAATTATGCTTTATTCGACACGCTCCAAGGCTCAAACTACGAGAGAACTTTGCGGGGTCTTACATAAAGCATCCTCGAATGATGAGGAATCACTACTAATCTACTATTGATGACTGAAACCTGAGCTGCTAAGTGTGATCGGGAACCCGAGCGTCTGAACCTATGGTATAAAACACCATAGCGCAAAAGAAAAGTATGCGTCAGTACGTGACAATGTACTGGTACACAAGTGAGGTAGGTTGAATGCATGGGGTTCATATGCATGAACTATAACTGACTGATAACATGAACATTAACATAACTGCGTGATGATACATGCATAAAAACATAACTGTAACTGAAACATGGGGATTCTGAACACTGAATATACTAATAACATGGATTACTGATAACTGATACTGGGTGAGTGTTGCTGACAGTCTTGATTCTGATGGAACTAGCTGAGTTCTTTACTAAGCTGAGTGATTATATCTGACAGTCCTAAAATCTGTAGAACTATCTGAGTTCTATTACTGAGATTGAGACTGAGACTGAGATTGACGTTGTGAGAGGTAGTCATCTAACCAACATGCCCCTATTAAGCTGTTATAGCTGCATTGGGATCCAATCTTTAACCCCAATTGGAAGGGTGTCAATACCGCGACACTGGTAAAAACAAGCTGTAAGTGACCCTCATCTGGAAGTGTCCCCAAAGGAGAACGGTGGGATCCTCATCTGGCAGTGTTAATCCACCTCATCAACCCTCAACTGTCAGTGTTGATGTCTCAACCTATGCTGTTTACATAGTTCTGGAATGCAAGGATTGCTTCTAAGGGGTCACACCCTCTACTGTCAGTGTGTGCCCTCATCCTTGGATTAGCTTGGTGCTAAATCCTACTTCCAACTGAATAGACACTGAACTGATTATACTGAGATGAACTGGACTGAGTTCACTGAGTTTCGTGGACTGACGGAATATTACTGAATTCTGTTAACTGACTGAGTTCATGAGATCACTGAGTTTTCCTGAGTCATGTAACTAACTGAATTCTACTGATCATGGCATGACTAAGATTATCATGAAACTGATACTAGCTCTAGGCACACAACTAAATTATCGGGTATAAATACCCCCAGGACTCGATAGCATAATAGTAAATCATGGCATAAGTTCAAAAGGACAACAACGACTTTATAGATATATCCATAATTCATTGGCTAAGACATTTCATCAAATACTTGACGTGCATTAACTTGTACATGAATGGGGATTTCATATTAACATACTATAGTGGAACTTTTTCCTTCACCTAGGCATTTTATCAAACACATGGGGAGCATACTTTGGTTATACCATCATTAATGCATCTACTTATCATGGTTGCATAAATAAATTAGAAAATTTGAAGGGTTTATAATGAATATTATGCAAAACATCACATACTAGGAACAATAATTGGAATATGGAATTTAAAACATGAATCAAAACCCAACAACAACATGAACATGAATCTCAATTCAACTAAATCATGAACATTCATAAATACAAAATCCTTGGATTTAGAAAAGAGATTATTGAGCTTCATGGGTGAAAGAGGACCCATGAATCAACACTTGACATACCTGGAAATCTAAGTTCTTTAGGTTCTTGGAGAGATTCTTAGAATTGGCCTTGATTTCTTGAGCTAGGGTTTTTGCCTCTTGAAAGAGAAGGATTTTGTTCTTGAGAGAAAGTGAGGAAAAATGATATAATAGGATTTTTAGGGCATAATTTCATGGTTAAAGGATGATCTGGGTCATGGAAAAAGACCCAATTGCCCTTAGAAAGTTTTTATTTTTCATCACTGAAAACCCTATTTGGGCACCTAGCGCGATACAACGCTATAGCACTGGGTCTATGGAAAATTACTACTGAGAAATTGCATCATGACGCGACACGGTGAAATCGTGTTGCAATAATAGATGAGACCTGAAAGCTCACCGCGACGCGGTGGTATCGCGTTGAGACACTGAAAAGGGACAATTCTGAATTTGAGCCTTGGCACGAGGCGCTATAATCTTGGAGGCTCACTGGATTTGACGATTACCATTTTGGCATGCTCCGCGATGCGTTGATGGCTTAGGTGGCACACTGTCTTACTAAAATGGCTCTAACTTTTCGCTCGGGTATCGGATTTGGTATCGATGAAAAGCTTATTCAATTTCCCACACAACCAAAATTCAAAATCTTGAAAATTCCACATGTATAAAAGTGGATTCATCTTTTAAAGTAAGTCTTTAACATTTTTTGGACTATTTTAAGTTAGGTAGAAGTACGGGGTATTACAAAGAGTGAGTACTAAAGTACATGACCTCAACAACACTATCGGTCGATCATAACTTAAGGAGATGTGAAGAACCACCTAAAATCTCATCTACTCAATTCCACTCGCACGAACCTACAATCAGAAAGGCAACACCTAGGCTAACAATTGAATAACAATAATACAAAGATAATATAATCTGATAATACTCATATCAAATCAATGGAAAGGTAGAAACTCGATAAATTAGCTTCGCATCTGTTACAACCTAAACCAGGGCCTGGCCGTGAAGGGTATCTCAACTCCACCGAGGACTAGAGACCACGACCTTTGCCTAGTCAAACTGAATACAACACATATAAGACAGCGGAAGTAATCCAAATAGATATAAGCATGATAAGCTAAACCAAGACATGGTTCTAAGGATTCAACAAACATCCCAATCCATAGTATTATCCACAAAACCTTTAACCAATCGAATATCAATAATAGTCGGGACAAGCCCCCAATGATGGCCGAAAAATAAGTCCAAAGGAATAAGTGAATAACATAAAGAAACTCAAAACATGAAATAAGGTCTTTTGAAGTATTAAAGCTCACCACTTCAATCTAACTCATGAGTTATCCGATGATCACCTAGTCATTGCATAGAAAAATAAAAGTAGTTTCGACTCCCGCATCGCATGGGGATACAACATCCGAAGATGGTTAGCGGGTTGAGCACTAACATGACACTCAGGGATAAGGGAAAAAAATAATACCATGATCAACACTTCAAAATCAGTCGAAATCCAATGTACATAACCATATGCAAATACACACACATACACACACATATATATATATATATATCACATGCTGGGGGTAGGGAACAAGGCTTAGCATAAACTTTAAAAACTTAACCTGGGTTATGTAGTGTGATCATCATAAACCATCCCACGGGCTATATGAGTCTAGTGTCTCCCCCTGGTCGGGCCCCAGTGCATGTTAGCCTCACAAACTAGAGATATCATAAAAGGCCGGGGAATCCTTGTACCCTACGCCAATAATGATACAAATATATATATATATATAGTGTGTGTGTGTGTGCGTGTGACATAAGCACACAGTCATCTAAACCAACCCTTATAACGAAAAACACGAGTTTCCAGTATCAATCCTTCAGGACTCACATCTTCATGGCTGGCTAACACAACCCTCATAAAGAACAATTAAAACATTTAGCACGTAAGCCAACCATTACATTAAGGAGTCAATCTTAAAGGCATCATTAAGTGGTATCGCCATACCGACTATAACTTACAAGAGAATGTCATTAAGCCAACACTTTTGAGAATCCTTATACCCCGCAGACTCCATTAAATCACTTGGGGGATTCCTTATACACCACAAGGTTTTAAATAAAATCATTCACTTGGGGGAATCCTTGTACCCCACAAGGTTTTCAAGATTATTCTTATTCGGTAATCAAGTATGCAATACATTAATTTTTCAAGGAAGTAGACAAACCAAGTGATTAACCATATTCCAAAACCAATTATGCAAAGGGGTTGGAGTTCTTATCAATTTCAATATCAAAATCCATTTATTTTGGGAATCCTTGTACCCCTAATTACATTCTTCACAAATTTGGGGAATCCGTGTACCCCTAAATTCATTCACCATTCCCATGCACCCCAATGAGTGTACAAAACAAACTATTAAATGTATAATAAATCAATAGTAATCATGGAAAAACATTCAAACAATTTATATCCAAAACTGTCAACCCATCATTCAAAACCCAACATCAAAACCATGTGCGTAATAAAATAATTTTATGCCATTAAGAAAATACTAGTGTTGGGAGAGAGATACATGCCTTAATTGAAGAGAAACCCTTGAAAAAGATAGGAAGATTTGAACTTACAAGCCTTGGGATTGAGAAATCCTTCTTGATGTTCTTGGTAGGAAAAAGATGATGAATTTTAAGAGCCTTCTGCTAGTTTTGAATGACCTTTGGGTTAATAAACAGATTAGGGGAGTTATGCGGTGGGAAAGGACCATTTTACCCTTGATTTACCATGGGGAAAAATATTTTTACGTATGGAAAATGAGGGTCACACCACGGACCCAAACACAAAGAAAAAGCTTTGCCTCGCGACCGCAAACGCGATGCACCAACATTGCCTCACGACCCCAATCGTATACCCTAGATAGTGTCTCACTAAAACACTCATATCTTTAAACACCAAACTCGGATTGATGAAGGGACGATGGCATTGGAAAGAAGACTAAAAGGGTTTTAATTTGATAGATAATAGGCCACATAAGTCGTTATATTCTAAGTCTAATAGTTATGGGAAGTTGACCTAAGTAAAATTTAAACTTATACTCAATAGTATGGAAAGTTCTTAACTCAACCATGAGATAAGAGATTTGTGTGACTTCAATCAATATACAAAGATGTTACCTCACTAGATAATTGACCATTCCACTCATATTTAGATAGACAAATTTGGGTTTGGGTCTATACACATATGAAGGATAGGTTCAAATTCTAGCCCAAAAAGATGGGGTGTTACATTATCTCCCCATTGGAATCATTTGTCCTCAAATGATGGATAGGTTACATTATCTTCTCATTGGCATATTCATCCTCGAATGATGGATAGGAACCCTTTGAAGATCAGGAAGTACGTATTAAAGAATGTTACTTCATCTTAAGAGTTCCCCCTAACCAAATATACAAAGGCATAAAAAGAGCTTTGTGGCAACACCAAGTAAATCGTGTAAGCACGAATCATTAGAGAATGAGATTTAACATAGACTTGATATTGGACATGAGTTTATGGAACATGATCATTCCAATGTGAGGTGTGGATTTTCCAAAAATCATCAACCTGATTAAGATTGATACAAGACATGATGTAAAATTCTCAAGGGACATACAAATAGAAGCATTCTCCACCTCCAATGATATGCCGAATAACACAATTATAACAATAATTCTCAACTAATAATTCATCAACGAATGTCACACTTCACCATTTTTGTCTTATAATTCCCTTGCGAAACACATAACTATATGATCCCTGAGTCTAACTACATATTTTTTCCATGTTGAAGCCTAACCCATAGTTAAAAGGTGTTAGCTTAAGCTATGGGACCCTCCTCCAAGAATACTACTCCATCTCATCACCATAATCCAACAACTACATCCAATTTCACTAAGATTTTCACTACATATCCCCTTTTTAACTATTTCAAATGACCAAAGTTCACCTCACTCTTCCCTCTTCATCTATATCCTTAGTTCTAGTTGTCACACTACAACTTTCACAATAAATAATATCAACTATCATATCTAAAACATTAAAATGCTGCCATAACCACCATCATCCTAACATAAGGAAGATAATTGAGGGACCAGAGCACAAACAACCAGAAAGAGGAATGACACCCTTTTAATCATAACTTATATTCACTACACTACCTAAAGTGGGGCCTATGATGTAAGATACGATACAATAGGCACAGAGTGATTCATATATCAAACATCTAAATCATAAATAGAGGGCTAGAGAATTTGGACCATAAACATAGGCACAATTTGAATACATAAGATATTGGTGGAATTCCCTCTTCACACAAAGTAGGAGAAATTCACTAGAGTACGTGTAGATTTACTATGACTCTTCCTTGATACACACCACCATGAGGAAATTTAAGATTAGCCTTAGTTCACCATCCCCCCCTAAGCTAAAGGTCACCATCCTAAAATTGTAAACATATCATCTCATTCAATTTATAAGCACAACAAATCAGCACCAAGGGGGTATCAGTATACATATGAATTCGAGGCTCACCCTAATACACTATTATAGGAAAAACATTAACTTCTTGCTATCACATTCCTCATAGGGGAACTACTCTTAACTTTCTATAACCTCCAAGATTAACCTCTAGCCGTAAAGCTCTCAAGATGAGTTTTAAAGAAAAGAATAACTCCTTTTAAGTGATTAAGGAAGTTTTAAGGATTATAAATGAGTTAAATGAAGATCGGACGGTTCATAGGAAGTAAAAGGATTAAATTAACCTTAATACATATTTAAGACGAAGTCCCATTAACAAAGGATAGAGGTTCATGGCGTTAAGCCCAAAGTGAACCCTCAGGTCTGCGGTGTGGTGCTCAATACAAAGCCGCAGCTTCGCAACACATATCCTATTATGGAGCTAAGGAAGTGAGCCTCAGTGGGATCTCTCACAGTGTGAAGCCAACGTGAACCCATCCCTCCGCGATGCACGATCTCTTTTTGGTCCCATACCTTCCCCCAATGTACCTAAACTTTTTCCAAAGTATTTTATTCTTAAGATAAGGGTTATATAGGCTTATTTAAGCATAATTTAAACTCCAGAAACACCTTTTCTATGAAAAACTCATTGATCCAACACTAATCCTCATATACATATATATACATCACAATTACCCACTCCAATATTAAATAAGTCATCAACCTAAGATCTTATACATATTATATCGAGCCTACTAGTTCACCCTCACCAATCTTGCATCACTATCCTCGAGCTAAAATCTTTATAACCACAATCAACGTTTAAAATTCAAACTTAGTGTCTAGCATCAATCATGCACCATCGATGAAATATCCCACATACTATACTAGCCCATCAAATTGGGAAATCAACCTAAATTCTTTATTTCACTTAACTATGGACTACAACTATATCTTCTACACAACATTACTACTACACCTCAAAATTCACTACATATTTTCTCACCTACTAACCTAACATATGAGCACTAGATAAAAATAAAGGGACCATCATCATAGTAAAACCACATAGTAAGGATAGTCGATCTTAATCTTGTAGTTTAACCCATTATGGTCTATAAAACATTCACCTCCCTCACATTACCTCCCCTTACTAATGCGTACGTCCCATCTACCTTCAAAATACATAAATGTCACTAGGTCCCTCTTGCCAAAATTTTCCCTAAGTAATTGCTAAATTTGTAGAGTATTAGACAATTTATCCTTAAGATTACATCTAAATCTAACATATCCAACTCTATCAAATTCACCAAGGTCTCCCTACCATAGATGGATACCACACAACCCCTATAGACCCTTCTAGCCATAACAAAATCATCCACCGGTGTAGATATATCAAGACGATTGAAAATACACTTAGGACAGAAACCAAAATAAATAGCCATATAAGGGGTCACATAAGAAAGAGTAGACTCCATATCAAGCAGACAATATACATCACGAGGGAAAACTATAGTATACCACTGATATTATCAGGAGATACCTTAGACTTCTGGCAGGTGAAAAGAGCATAAAGATGATTCCAACCAGTACCAGAATTAGAAGGGGCACCCATTGGTTCAGGAGATGATGAAGTAGAAACAGGGACCTTATTAGCCCTAGAAGCAACCTTATCTATGGGAAAATTTCTCTGCATATATCCTGGTTGACCATTATGGAAACATCGATTCTTTTCCTCACCATAATAACTATTATAAAACTGACCACAAAATTGATATAGAGGATATGATGGAGATGATTGGGCCTTACTAGCTTAAGATGAGATACCTGGTGGTCTAGGACCATCACTACTCTGAAAATGATAATTATCGAACGACTTTGGGTAAGGGGCACTAGCTGTCGAATAAGACCTAAAATTGCCCAACTTCTTCTTAGACCATTTTCCACCAACTCTACCACTCTACAGCTGACCTCCCTGATCCAAATACCAAAACTTCTTACTCTGTCTTTCCCTCATCTTTTCCTACTTCTTCTTTTCCTTTTCAAATTGTTACATATACACCATAAGTCTAGAGATGTCCATGTCCTTGTTCAACAAGATGACCTTTCTCTCCTAAATCTCATCATGGGATAACTCAAAAACAAATTTTCTCAGTTTAGCCCTCAAACTAGACACCAACTCATAAAAAAAATAGGACAACTGATGGAACTTCAAGGCATACTCTTTCATGGTCATCTTGACTTACTTAGAATTCATAAACTCCTCCGCCTTCACCTTTCTCAACTCCCGAGGAAAGAAGCTATCAATAAAAAAACTTAAAAAGTCATCCCACAAGACTGACTCGGCATCATCACCCCTAAGATGCTCCTACTCTTCGTACCACTGATACACTACATCCTTCAACTGATAAGCAACAAATTCCACACGCTCTACACAAGTAGCATGCATAACCTGACAGATCTTCTCTATCTTATATATGAAAACTTGAGGATCCTCATCAACCTTAGTACCAGTAAAAATAGAGGATTTTGACATAACCCAAACTAGAAACTTGTCGTAATGGATATCCCAAGTCCAACCAGGAATGGAGACCACCCCTAGTTACCCAACCCAATCGACCTATGCATATCCCGAGTCGGATGAATTCCGAACATATAATAAGATAGCGTTACTGCATAATTCATGACTCTGAGATAGGTCTATATCCATGACCACCCAAATGATTTGAACCATTTGATATCCAACCAATAGCCAATGCAAATAAAAACCTGAGATTGAGTGCGAACTCCAGATGTAGGGAGCACCCCATCAATATCGTCCCCAGATAGGACAGAAGAATTTTCTTGTATTCCAGATCATCGAGGCATGATCTGAAAAGTGAACAAACAAGGATTAGAGAAAATTTCAAGACTTAGACTCCAATCTTGAAAATAGATTATCAAGAAATTAAAACATTCCTAAATGTCTTGTAGCCTCTCTCTTATGAGTGTGGGGCACTAACAACCTAAAAAAAGACTCTACCAGACGTGACTTTGTGGACTCTAAATTGGCTATGAACCTCCAACTTGACATGACCCGAACTAGGGCCTTGTCGTAATGGGCATCCCAAGTCCAACCAGGATTGGAGATCACCCCCGATACCCAACCCAACCAACCTATCCATATCCTGAGTTGGCTAAATTCTGAACATATAACAAGATAACGTTATTGCATAATCCAAGACACTAGGATAGGTCTATATCCATGACCACCCAAATGAGTCCAACCATTTGATACCCAACCAATAACCAATACCAACCAAACCATAATCCAAACCATAACCATATGAGTTCCATAATAATTATATATATTCCCAAATTAAAAGAGGATGGAACAACCAATAATATAGTCAACTGGTGTCAGCCGCAATACCAATACCAATACTAAGGCTAGAACCACTACCAATCCCACCCATTCCAACCTATAGTAGTTCCACAAAAGCCTCTAACCAAAAGAATACCAAAATCCGATTGGTATATGCCCCCAACCATATCCAAAACCAATATCCATAAATAAACTAAAGTATGAAATAACATCCATGAAATAGAGCCTTCCAAAAAGATAAAAGCTCACCACTTCAATCCAATAGCTGATCTTGAAGTTCGATCACTAAGCAGGAGGAGTGGAACTGTCGGTTCCTACATCGCGTGGGGATATAGCTGCCCGAAGATGGGTTAGCGGGTGAGCGCTAGCAAAAACTTAGGATAAAGATTAAATAATGCCATTAAACAAAACTAAGTTAACCATCCATATTCATATAAACCATACATATATTTATAATTAGTCGTATCGGGAAAGGAAATACAGTTTAGAATGCATTTAAAACCATTAACCTAGGTATGCGTAGCTTAACCGTCCTTAATAACCCAGGGGCTGTATGGGTCCAGTGTAACCCCCTAAACGGGGTTCGATGCATGTAGTCGCATAAACCAGAGATACCATAAGAGAAAAGATTCCCAAAAACCCTTCAACCTCCATGATACATATGTACTGTATACTTAAAGGATACCCATGTACCTCATTGTATCATATAAGGTCACCATGACCTACCCCCTTATGTACGCAAACATGAGTTTCCAGTGTTCATCCGTTGGACTCCCACCTTTACGGTTAGCTATCACAGCCCACCTTTATTGCCTAATTAAAACCATTTCCAACCAACCAAACCATTGTTATTAATCAAGGCTATACATAGTGGTATCAGGATACCGACTATAATTTACAAGTATTGTCCCTAGCCAAACCTTTTTTAGATCAAGGGATTCCCATGCACCCATAGACTACATTATCCAATTAACTTGGGGAGTCCCATGTACCCTACAAGTGTTCCATTATTAAGATTACTTAGGGGATTCCATTGTACCCCACAAAAATGATTGTTAAACCCAACACCATTTTTTTGACCATTCCAAACCATTTAACCATTTAGGGTTATATTACCATATTTAAACAATGAATAAGTTTCTTTAGAAATTCAATAATGTTGTGAAAACATTCTCATAGACATTTTAACAAACACATTGGGGGCATAGTATTTCCAAAACTAAAGCCAAATACCAAATACCCATTCCCATGCAACCAATTATATAAAACCACCATTAAAGCATAGAAAAGCATAATTAAAACATTGAAAAACCATAACCAAGCATTTATAACCAAAACCCCCAAATTATATTTGAAAACCCAAAATAATGCAATAATCAAGCCATGAAAATATTGTATAAAACCATGATTTTAGTTGAAACTAACAATGAGGGAAGAGATCATGCCTTAAACTAAGAAGATAATGGAGAGAAATCACCAACACAAGCCCTAAATTAATACTTAAGATAAAACCCTAGCTTTCCTTGCCTAAGAACTTTATAGGGTGATTTTCTAAGTGTTAAAGAATAGATTAATAGGGAAAATAACCTCCCAAGTGAGTTAAAAGTCATGGGGCCTCATTAGGTTAAGTCGGGAAATGTCTGGATTGCCCACACTTAAACTACAAAAAAATCCCATTAGATGGATACAACTATCCATACGAGTCATACCCTCCAATACGAGTGGTACCCACCACTCATACCCGAGGTCATCTTTCTTGGATCCAACACTGTCCAAGGTATGACTCACTCTAAGCCATGTTGTATCTATGCATATGAATGGTACCAATAATTTGTACCCCTGGTAGAATAGAATCTAAAGAGGATTGAAAACTGCCCACCATATAAGCCCATGGTACGGCTCGTACCCTGGCTTATGGATCATGGTAAGTGACTCGTACTCAGATCCAACATAGTCTACCAAGTCTAAGATTAAGTGAAGGAAAGACCCAAACCAAATAACCCGTGTCCACTGATATGACTTGTACCTCCCAAGTTGTATCCATTCCAAAAACCAAATCCAATCAACCAACCAATATTGGTTATCATAAGAATAACTCCTACCATTCGTATCCTAGTGTACGAGTCATTTCCCCTAGTCGTATCCTGTCCAAAGACTGTAAATCTAGGAAATTTTCTAAGGGCTAGAAACCCAGGGTGTTTCAAATTCAACCTCATGAACTAGCCAACACTTATGGACTCAAAAGAACTCACAGCAGCACCAATAGGAGCAGACTGACGTGACTAAAATATCACCAGCTAGGTTAATAGATGAATAGAATGACAAAACTAAAGATTAATTATATCTCCTAGAGGTGACTGAGCAAGAGTGTCACAAGTGGGAAAAGTATCTGTAGGGACCAATGAAACTCCACGGGGGTAATCAAAAGAAGCAACCCTAGACTGGGTCTATACCTTAGGGGTAATATAAGTTCCATTCATATTGTCCTCAGGCAAGATAGATCTATTTTTATGAGTATTATATCTTCTAGGAAGCATGATTTGCAAGAAAAAAAATAAGGATTAGAAGAGATTCAAGACCTTAAACTCAATAGACCAAAAATAGAATGACAGGAAATGGAAATATTTCTTATTGTCTCGTAGCCTATCCGTGATAAGAGTGGCGCGCTAGATACCCATAAAAGAGACTCTACCTGACATGGATTTATGGACACCTTGGGACCCTAAACCATGCTTTGATACCAATCTTATCCCGACTTAAACCCGAGCCTAGTCATGATGGGTATCTCAAGTCTGCTGAGGACCGGTGTAACACCTCGAATCTGGTACTTGGAATGCAACATGGTGCTCATGGCCCCGAAGGACCACAAACTAACCCATGACTGATATCTGTACTTGTACACTGTATAATATAACATAATAATGTAGAAACATGCACTGAAAGGCCATAAGGTTCAATACTGAACATAACTGAATAATGTAACATCTGTGTGGGGTAATAGAGTACCCCAAACAAAACTAAAAATACTGATGTCTGAAATACAATAGTCTGTATCTAGTCTGATAGCCTCTACTTTCTAAATAATCTAAATAAGGAGTTGATGGGACATGTACCCAACTAACCCCAACTACTAAACTAATCAATGAGATAATAAAAAAATAAAATCATGTCCTCGAAGGATGGGGACTCACTTCTAACTCTGACTGCTGAGACTGGAATCTACTACTGATCTGGAACTCGAGTCTCTGAACCTATAATGTAACATAAAAAGAAAGAACCATAGCGCAAATGCGTTAGTACAATGGAATATACTGAGTATATATGTAAGGTAGGCTATATGCAAGAGTTCACATCCATGATTAATGCTAACTGACTGTCTAACATAAACGTGAGAGTGCATGCATAAATACGTAACTGTAACTGACATCGTGATAACATGATGACTGAATCTGAATACTGATAACATGGCATACTAATAACTGATATGACTAATAACATAAAAGACTGTATCTGAATACAATTGATAACATGCGTGACTGTATCTGACAGTCCTGAATCTGATAAAACTATCTGAGTTCTGTACTGTATCTGAGTTAACTGTATCTAACAGTCTTGAAATCTGAAAAACTATCTGAGTTCTATTACTGGGACTGATTCTATAACATGAAATTATGGGAAATAGTTATCTAATCGACATGCCCCTGATACACCATTATGGCTGTGTTGGAATCCAATCTGTAACCCTAATAAGAAGGGTGTCAATATTATGCCACTGGTATGGACAAGCTGATGGTTATCCTTATCTGATAGTGTCTCCTTTACGAGAATGGTGGGGACCTTATCTGACAGTGGTTATCCACCTCATCAACCCTCATCGACAGTGTTGATATCTCAACCTATGCTGGCTATATAGTTCTGGAATGTAAGGATGACTACTCAGGATCACAACCTCATTTGATAGTGTGTGTCCCCATCCTTGGGTTCACTCGGTGCTAATTTCTACTCCCATCTGAATGGACACTGGACATGATTTACTGAACTAAACATGAGATGAATTACTGAATTTTATTGACTGACGGAATACTACTGATATCTGACAACTGATTGAGTTCATGAGATCATGGATATTTCCTGAGTCATAAGACTGTCTGAAGTCTAAGGATTCATATCTTGACTGAGAGTATCGTGAAAACATGACATGACTCTAGGCACGCAACTAATGTTTCTGGTACAATTACCCCCAGGACTCGATGAAAGAAAAATAACAAAGCATGACTTACTTGAATACATAATAATCACCATGATACATTTATTGAAGCATTTCATCAAACATGTAATAGACATGGACTTGTACATACATGAGGATTTCATAATATCATGCTAGTTAGACAATTTTCCTTCATCTAGGCATTTAATCATACATGTTGCAGGCATAGTACATGTAAACATCATTGTATAATAATTAAAAATCATGGTTCACTTCCAATTTCATCATTCAAGGGTTTAGTCATAGGTTTGCATGAATCTATATCTCTAATAATTAAACCTACATAGCAATTATCACCCAACATGGATTAGAATTCAATTTCTCATTTACCAACATGAACAAAGCAACCCAATCATCAAATTCATAGAGAAGATTCATAAACTTGAATTTAGAAAAAGGGATTCTTGGGCTTCATGAATGAAAGGAGTCCATGAATGAACACTATGCATACCTAGGTTAAGATTCTTGATGGTCTTGAACTTGAAGAATTAAAATTCCCTTAGTTCTTGAAGAAGATTGGATTTTGTTCTTGGAGATTAAAGTTAGAGAGAAACCCTAATCTTATTTGTGGAATAATGATGAACCAAATGGCTGAAATAAGGTATAAAAAGGTATATATATAGACGAGTCATAAATGACCACAATACCTTTGTTAAAACGACCTGGAAATTCTGAACGAATTATCCCACGGTGGGGTGTGATGGTCCGTAACTGGGTCAATGGTCTGTTGGACCTCTCCGTCAGAATGAGACAGAACTGGGACTCACTGCCATAGAGAGACGGTGGGGTGAAATGGTCCATCACTAGGTTAACGATCTGTCGGACCTCGCCATCGTATATTTCTATAAAACTGATTCACTGCTTCGATGCGACGGTCATGCCCAATGGTCCGTCGCCTATTCTGTTGCACCTGGGCTATTTTTTTGCCTTCTGTATTTTGGCCATAACTTCCTCATCTGACACCGAAATTTGATGAAATTGGTATCGATGGAAATCTTATTCAATTATCCACGTGATAGAAAGTGAAAATCTTAAAAATAACACATGTACAAGAATGTATTTGTATTTCAAAGCAATTTCTAATATCCTTGAGATTATTTTAAGATAAGAAAAGACACGGGTATTACAATATCTCCCTTTGAGAACATTCGTCCTCAAATGAGACTAATTGATAGGGGAAATAATAAACTGAACATGAACTGAACATGAATGAATGGAACATGATCTCATGACTGACATGACTGATAAGCTAAACATAACATACTGAATATGCATATCTGATGCATGTGTAATTGATTCATGAATGCATAAGTGAGTTTTTTGAAGAACTAAGTTTCTCACAATGAGAATGCATGTCTGATGCATAGTTACATAACTGACTGGTACATGAGTGCATGACTGAATATACAATGGTACTTGATACAAAGTTTATAATGGGAACATGATCATGAATCTAAATACCAAGTTCGCGATGAACCTGATCATGAAACTGAGTAAGCTTAAGGAGAACTGTTACCTTGAGCTTGATCTAAGTTGGGGGAGAAGAGGTGGGGATACATGGTACACATTTCTTCTTCTGCTTCCCAAGTACCTCCCTCGATGGACTGATTTCGCCAAAGAACTTTAACTAGAGTGACTTCTCTGTTCCTCAATCTACAAGTCTGATAGTCTAAGATTTTGACTGGAATCTCTTCATAAGAGAGGTTGTTCTGAACATCAATGCTCTGAATAGTGACTACTACTTCTGGGTCACCTATGCACTTCTTGATCAAAGAGACATGGAAGACTGGATGAACTGAGGCTAGATCTAAAGGCAACTTGAGATCATAAGATACTTTGCCAAAATGACTGAGAATCTTGAAGGGACCGACATATCGGGGACTGAGCTTTCCTTTCTTGCCAAATCTCTTAATTACCTTCATAGGAGTGATCTTTAGATAGACATGATCACCGACCTCAAACTTGAGATCTTTTCTATGAACATCTGCATAAGACTTCTGTCGGCTCTGAGCAGCCCAGAGTCTTTGTCTGATCAACTAGACTTTCTCTAAGGCATTGAATACTAAGTCAGGACCTATGACTAAGGCCTCACTAACTTCAAACCAACCAATTGGAGATCTACATATCCTACCATAGAGATATTCAAATGTAGCCATCTGAATACTAGAATAATAGTTGTTATTATATGCAAACTCAATCAAAGGAAAGTGGTCATCCCAACTTCCCTTAAAATCAATGGAACACACCCTTAGTATATCTTCTAAAGTCTGAATGGTCCTTTCTTCTTGACCATCTGACTGAGAATAAAAGGCTGTACTGAGATGAACTTGGGTACCATGACCCTTTTGGAATTCTTTCTAGAAATGAGAGGTGAACTGGGTACCTCTGTCTGAGTAATAAATAACGGAATACCATACAATCTGACCAACTCTCTGATGTAGAGTTTGGCATAATCCTCGGATAAATATGAGGTATGAACTGGAAGAAAATGAGCTGAGTTGGTCATTCTATCTACAATGACCCAAACTAAATTATGTTGATGACAAGTTCGGGGTAAACCCGTCATGAAGTCCATGTTCACAACTTCCCACTTCCAAGTAGGAATACTGAACTCCTGCATAGACCCACTAGGTTTCTGATGCTCTATCTTAATTTGCTGACATGTAGAGAACTTAGCCACATATTCTGCAATATCTCTTTTCATCCCACTCCACCAATAGATCTCCCACAAGTTGCGGTACATCTTAGTGGCCCCTGGATGAATAGAGTAGCACGCACTATGGGCTTCTGCAAGAATTTGCTGCCTTATGTCATCTACGTCTGGAACTTAGAGACAACCCTGATAATGAAGAACACCATCTCCCCCTTGGGAGAAAACCTCTACTTTATGATCCTGAACTTTTAAGTTGACAAGGATGGGATCTCTATCTAGATTTTTTTTCACCTCAGAAACTAGAGATGATTCTAAACTACTCTGAACACATACACCACCCTATGAAGAATTGACTAAGCGAACGCCTAGTCTGGCAATCTAATGGACTTCTTGAGCTAACCTTTTTTTACTTTCCTCAACATGAGCAACACTACCCATAGACAGTCTACTGAGAGAATCAGCCACTATATTGGCCTTGCTCGAATGATAAAAAACACTCATGTCATAATCTTTCAAGAGATCTAACCACCTTCTCTGATGAAGAATGAGATCTTTCTGAGAAAAGACATACTGAAGGCTTTTGTGATCTGTGAAGACATCTACATGAACACCTTATAGATAATGCCACTAAATTTTCAAGGCAAAGTCTATGACTGCTAACTCAAGATCATGAGTAGGATAATTCTTCTCATGTGGTTTAAGCTGTCTGGAGGCGTAGGCTATGACCTTACCATGCTGCATGAGCACACAACCTAAACCCACTCTGGATGTATCACAATATAGTACGAACCCATTTGAATCATCTGGTAATGCTAGAATTGGAGCTAAGATGAGTCGAGTCTTCAACTCCTGAAAACTCTTCTTGCAAGGATCTGACCACTGGAACTTGACTTTTTTCTGAGTCAATCAGGACATAGGGGATGCAATAGAAGAAAATCCCTCAACAAACCATTTGTAATAGACAGCCAAACCTAAGTAACTCCTAATAACTGATGGAGAGATAGGGCGAGGCCAATTTCTTACTACTTCAGTCTTTTGAGAATCTACTCTAATTCCATCACCGGAAATGATATGACCAAGGAATGCTACTTACCTTAGCCAAAATTTGCACTTACTGAATTTGGCGAATAACTGATGATCTCTGAGAGTCTGAAGAACTGTTCTGAGATGGTCTGCATAATCGTGCTCGGTGCGGGAATATAACAGAATATTATCTATGAAGACTATGACAAACATGTCCAAGTACTGCTTGAACACATGATTCATCAAGTACATGAAATATTCTGGGGCATTGGTAAGACCAAATAACATGACTAAGAATTCGAAGTGACCATAACGAGTATGAAAAACTATTTTCAGAATGTCATATTCTCTGACTTTAAGCTTATGATGGTCGGATCTGAGGTCTATCTTGAAGAAATATCTAGCACCCTGAAGTTGGTCAAACAAGTCATTGATTCTGGGAAGAGGATACTTGTTCTTGACCGTGACCTTATTGAGTTAACGGTAGTCAATACACATTCTGAGAGAACCGTCTTTCTTGCGCACGAATAATACTGGAGCATCCCATGGGGAAATGATGGGTCTGATGAATCCCTTATCTAAGAGATCCTTTAACTGTTCTTTCAGTTCTCTGAGTTCTGTTGGTGCCATTCTGTATGGAGGAATAGATATGGGCTGAGTATTTAGAAGAAGATCAATACCAAAATCTATTTTCCTTTTGGGAGAAATTCCTGGAAGATCTTCGGGAAAGACATCTGAAAATTTATTCACAACTGGAACTGATTTAACACTCGGAGTCTCAAAACTAGAATCCTTAACACGAACAAGATGATAGACAAATTCCTTAGATATCATTTTTCGCACACGAAGGTAGGAAACTAGCTGACCTCTAAATGCTGAAATACTACCCTTCCACTCTAGGATGGGTTCATTTGGAAACTAAAACTGAACTATTCTGTTTCTATAGTCGACTGTGGTATGCCATAATGAAGCCAATCCATGCCGAGAATGATAACAAAATTAGTCATCTCTAATTCGACTAAGTCTGCTGAAGTGACTTTCTGAAATATCATAATCGGGCAGTTCCTGTATACCCGCCGGGCTATGATAGTTTTACCCACTGGGGTAGAGACTGTAAAAGGCTCTGCCAGAATTTTGGGACTGATTCTAAAATCAATTGCTATATAAGGAGTAACAAAAGACAAAGAAGCTCCTGGATAGAAAAGTGTAAACATGCACATGAAATATCTATAATTTACTAGTAACTACATCCGTAGAATTTTCCTGATCTTATCGAGTCTAAAGAACATAAAGGCGATTTGGGTGTTGCACGTTAGTAGCACTGGTGGTGGAATCTTGCTAATTCGGGCAATCGGACTAAGATGAGGAGAGAAGATGACTTTGATAACCTGACTGAGGGAAGTCTCTGACTCTGTGGCCTGGCTTCCCACAATCGAAACAGACATCGCTGCTAGCTCTGCAAGCACCCTTGTGGTTCTTACCACAAGTCTGACAAAGGGGATTAGTTCGGTCATTACTGACACTGCCCTGATACTTAGAGCCTGGAGCTCTATCTCTGAACTTAGGAGTTGGAGCACTGGGTAAAGAAGGAGCTGGAACTGATGACTTAGGGCGAAACTGAGAACTATTATCCCTTTCTGACTTAGGTTGACTAAAATTGAAGCTACCTGTCCTAGCTTTCTTATTCTATTTTTCCCTCTGCTTAATCATCTTCTCCTCTATCTGGTGAGCATGGGTCATAAGCCTGGCTAAAGTCAAGTCTCTATTTAGCATGGTAAATCTACACTTATTTACCAAACTATCATTTACCCCTGAAGCGAACTTACTCATATTGGCTCTACCGTATGCAACCACATGAGGGGCATATATGGCTAATTGAGTAAATTTTAGAGAATACTCTTTCACCGTCATATTTCCCTGCCTGAGTTTGATGAATTCTAGCACCTTAGCTTATCTAAGCTCTTGGGGAAAGAATCTATCTAAGAATGCAGTGACAAACTCCTCTCACTCTGTAGGACATACATCATCTGACCTTTCTGACTTCCACTATTTGAACCAAGCATGAGCCACAACCTATAACTGGTATGCATCTAGCCCAGCACTCTCAACAATAGTCACCCCCATGATGTCTTTCACCATCTGAACCCGATCAATGAATTCCTGAGGGTCTTTATCTACCTTAGACCTGAGGAAGGACGGAGTATTCATTCAGGTGAAGTCCCGAATACTAGTTGCGGCTGAGTTGGCCACTGGGTTGTCTAGAATAACTGTTGGTTGTTCATTCTGAGCAGTGACTAATTGAGCAAGGGTTGTGAATGCGGCCCTGAACTCTGCATGAGAAACATGATCGCCCAAAGGTTCTTCGGGCTGAGGGGCTGACTGATTTCTATTTCTCCTTTTAGGAGGCATGTTCTATAGAAGAAAGGGAGAAATAGATTAGACTGAGAAACTAACTTATAATAATGCTTAGTTGCACGACATGAATACGGAAAGAAGGGAAACCATTCCTAAAACATCTTATATCCTCCTACACATAAATGTGGTGCAAAACACACCTATGCACAAAACTCTACTAGATGTGGCTTTTAGACTTTCTAGGTCTCTATTGAACCTGGATCTGATACCAAGTTTATAACGCCCTGAATCTGGTACCTAAAATGCTACACAGTGCTTACGACCCTAAAGGACCACAAGCTAACCCATGACTGATATCTGTACCTGTACACTGCATAATATAATATAATAATGCGGAAACATGCACTGAAATGCCATAAGTTTCAATACTGAACATAATAGAATAACGTAACATCTGTGT
Organism: Capsicum pubescens; assembly: GCA_030864215.1. Taxonomy (NCBI): domain Eukaryota; kingdom Viridiplantae; phylum Streptophyta; class Magnoliopsida; order Solanales; family Solanaceae; genus Capsicum; species Capsicum pubescens. The sequence continues at coordinate 205,129,244 of CM061540.1, forward strand.
GGGGTAATAGAATACCCCAAACAAAACTGAAAATACTAAAGTCTGAAGTCTGAAACATGATAGTCTGCATCTAGTCTGAAAGCTTCTACTGTTTGAATAATTTGAATAAGGAGTTGATGGAACATGTCCCCAACTAACCCTAACTAATAAACTAATCAATGAGATAATAAAAAAATAAAAGCATATCCTCGAAGGATGAGGACTCACTTCTAACTCTGATTGTTGAGGCTGGAATCTACTGCTGATCTGAAACATGTGTCTCTAAACCTATGATGTAACATAAAAAGAAAGCACCATAGCACAAATGCATCAGTACAATGAAATGTACTGAGCATACATGTGAGGTAGGCTATATGCAAGGGTTCACATTCTTGATTAATGCTAACTGACTGTCTGACATGAATATGAGAGTGCATGCATAAATAAGTAACTGTAACTGGCACCATGATAACATGATGACTAAATCTGAATACTGATAATATGGCATGCTAATAACTGATATGAGTGATAACATAAAAGACTCTATTTGAGTACAAGTGATAACATGGGTGACTATATATGACAGTCCTAAATTTGATGGAACTATCTGAGTTCCGTACTGTATCTGAGTTGACTATATCTGACAGTCCTGATATATGAAGAACTATCTATTACTGGGACTGATTGACTGTATCTGATAGTCTTGATTCTGTAACATCAAACTGTGGGAAGTAGTTATCTTACCGACATGCCCCTGATAGGCTATTATGGTTGAGTTGGGGTCCAATCTGTAACCCCAATTGGAAGGGTGTCAATCTCGCGACACTGGTAAGACAAGCTGTGGGTGACCTTCATCTGATAGTGTCCCCTTTACGAGAATGGTGGGGCCCTTATCTGAAAGAGCGTAATGCACCATTAAGCATGGTTGGTGGCATAACATAAAAGGAATAATATATACTAAAAATAAAATAAAAATCAGAGCAATACGAAATAAGATAAATAAGCGCAATATGAAATAAGAGATAAGAAATATGGAATTCGGAAAGTATGACCCCCACCTATGGACAAAGTCCTGGGATTTCTAACCCAGCTATACATGAGCTCTTCTACTACTAGCTACAACCTACGCACGCGACCTAGCCTTTTACCCTTATCCGCGACCTCCACACCTTCCTATCTAGGGTTATGCCCTCAGTAAGCTGTAGCTTCTTTATATCATGTCTAATCACTTCCCTCCAGTACTTCTTTGGACTACCTCTCCTCCTCCAAAAGCCATCCAACGCTAGACTTTCACACCTACGAACTGAGATATCTGTGCCCCTCCTCATCCCATGCCTAAACCATCTCAGCCTTCCTTCCCACATCTTGTCCTCCACCGAAGCCACTCCCACCTTCTCCCGGACTATTTCATTCCAAACTCTATCCCCTCTAGTAAGTCCACACATCCAATACAATATTCTCATTTCCGCCACCTTTAATTTTTGAATGAGGGAGTTCTTGACTGGCCAATACTCTGCTCCATATAACATAGCTGGACGGACTGCCACTTTATAGAATTTTCCTTTAAGCATAAGTGGCACCTTTCAAAACACACCCGAGGCGAGCCTCCACTTTATCTAACCTGCTCTAATACAGTTAGAGATATCCTCATTAATCTCTCCATTCCCTTGAATCATAGACCCAAGATACTTAAAACTATCCCGCTTACAAACATCTTGGGAATCCAGCCTCACCACCACATCATCCTCCTGCCTCAAGTCGCTAAAATTGTATTCCATATACTCCATCTTGGACCTACTCAACCTGAACCACTTGGACTCCAAGCTTTGCCTCCAAACCTCCAATTTTTCATTCACACCCCCTCACATCTCGTCAATCAACACTACATCATCCTCAAACAACATAAACCATGGCACGTCCCCTTGAATACGTCGCGTCAACACATCCATCACTAATGCAAATAGCAATGAGTTAAGAGTCGAACCCTGATGCAACCCTGTCTCGACTGAATTTCGTTGACTGACGGAATACTACTTATATCTGACAACTGACTGAGTTCATGAGATCATGAAGATTTCTTGAGTCATAAGACTGTCTGAAGTCTAAGGATTCATAGCTTGACTGAGAGTATCGTGAAAATATTACATGACTATAGGAACGCAGCTAATATTTAGGGTACAAGTACCCCCAGGACTCGATGGAAGAAAACTGACAAAGCATGACTTACTTGAATAAAGAATAATCACCATGATAAATTTATTGAAGCATTTCATCAAACATGTAATAGGCATGGACTTGTACATACATGAGGATTTCATGATATCATGCTAGTTAGATAATTTTCCTTCATCTAGGCATTTAATCAAACATATTGCAAGCATAGTACATGTAAATATCATTGTATAATAATTAAACATCATGATTCACTTCCAATTTCATAATTCAAGGGTTTAGTCATAGGTTTGCATGGATCTATATCGCTAATAATTAAAGCCACATAGCAATTATCACCCAACATGGATTAGAATTCAATTTCTCATTTACCAACATCAACAAAGCATCCCAATCATGAAATTCATAGAGAATATTCATAAACTTGAATTTAGAAAAAGGGATTCTTGGGCTTCATGGATGCAAGGGGTCCATGAATGAATACTATGCATACCTGGGTTAAGATTCTTGATGTTTTTTAACATGAAGAATTGGAATTCCCTTAGTTCTTGAAGAAGATTGGATTTTTTCTTAGAGATTAATGTTAGAGAGAAACCCTAATCTTGTTTGTGGAATAATGATGAACCAAATGGCTGAAATCGGGTATAAATGGGGTATATATAGATGAGTGGTAAATGACCAAAATACCCAGTTAAAATAACCTGGCAATTCTGAATAAAATATCTAATGGTGGGGTATGATGGTCCGTCACTGGGTCGACGGTCCTTCGGACCTCTCTGTCGGATTAAGACAGAACTGGGACTCACTGCCATATAGCGATGGTGGGGTGCGACGGTCCATCGCTGGGTCAATGGTCCATCGGACCTTGCCCTGTATATTTACAGAAAATTGATTCACTGCTTCGATGCAACGGTCATGCCCGACGGTCCATCGTTTGTCCGATGGTCTGTCACCTGTTCCGTATCACCTGGGTTGTTTTTCGACCTTCTGTATTTCGGCCATAACTTCCTCATTTGACATCGGATTTTGATGAAATTTGTATCGATGGAAATCTTATTCAATTTTCCACGTGATTGAAAGTGAAAATTTAAAAATACCACATGTACAAGAATGAATGGATTCGTATTTTAAACCAAGTTCTAACATCCTTGAGATGAATTCAAGCTAAGAAAAGACACATGTATTAGAACCGGAGATCACCCCCTAGTCAAATAGAACAGAACATCTATATAACAACAGAAGAAATCCAAATTGGTACAAGTATGATAATCTAAACCAAGACATAGTTCTAAGGATTCAGAAAACATCCAAATCCATAATAATATCCACAAAGACTTTAACCAACTGAATATTAATAAAAGTCAGACAAGCCCCTGGCGATAGCCTCAAAATAAGTCCAATGGAATAAGTCAATAACATAAAGAAAATCAAAACATGAAATGAGGTTTTCCTAAGTATGGATGCTCACCACTTTAATATGACTTATGAGCTATCCCATGATCACCTAATTAATGCACATGAAAATTAAAAGTATTTCTTGCTCCTGCATCGCGTGGGGATGCAGCATCCGGAGGCAATTAACGGGTTGATCCCAAGTATGTAACTCAGGGACAAGGGAACAAAATAATTCCATGATCAACACTTCAAAATTAGTCAAAATCCAATGCACATAACCATATACAAATACATACATATATATATATATATCAAAGTACTAGGGGTAGGGAACAAGGCTTAGCTTGAACTTTAAAACGTTAACTTGGGTTGTATATCTTGACCATTATAAACCATCCCACAGGTCATATGTATCCAGTATCTCCCCCAGTATGTGTTAGTCATACGAACAGGAGATATCATAGAAGGCTGGGGAATATTTGTACCATACACCAACCATGATACAAATATACATTTAGTGTGAGATAAGCGCATAGTCATGTAGAACAACCCTCACATCAGTAAACATGATTTTTCAATATCAGTCCTTCGAGATTCACACCTTCATATCTAGCTAACACAACCCCCATTAATCCCAATTAAAACATTTAACATGTAAAGCAACCACTACATTAAAGAGTTAATCATAAAGGCATCATTAAGTGGTATCATCATACTGTCAATAGCTTGAAAGAGACTGTAAAAAAGCCAACACTTTGGGGAATCCTTCTACCTTGGAGACTCTAATACATCACTTGTCGGATTCCTTGTACCTCACAAGATTTTCAAGAAAATCATTCACTTGGGGGAATCCTTGTACCCCATAAGGTTTTCAAGATTATTTTTATTTGGTAATCAAGTATGGAATGCATTAATTTTTTTTAAGGAAGTTGACAAACCAAGTGATTGACCATATTCCAAAACGAATTATGCAAGTGGGTTGGGGTTCTTATCAATTTCAATACCAAAATCCATTTATTTACGAACTCTTTGTACACCTAATTATATTGTTCAGAAATTTGGGGAATCCTTGTACCCCTAAATTTATTCACCATTCCCACGCACCCCAATGAGTGTACAAACCAACTATTCGATGCATAATTAATCAATAGTAATCATGGTAAAAACATTCAAACAATTTATATCCAAAAACCCTCAACCCATCTCAAAACCCAACATCAAAACAATATGCGTAATAAACCAATTTCATACCATTAAGAAAATCCTAGTGTAAGGGGAGAGATAAATGGCTTAATTGAAGAGAAACCCTTAAAAAAGATAGGATGATTTTAAAATACAAGCCTTGGGATTGAGAAATCTCTCTTGATGTTCTTGGGAGGAAAAAGATGATGTATTTTGAGTCTTCTGCTAATTTTGAACAGCCTTAGTGTTAATAAAAGGATTGGGGGAGTTATGGGGCAGGAAAATACCATTTTACCCTTGATTTATCATGGGAAAACATATTTTATGTCTGGGAAGTGAGGGTCATGCCGCAGACCCAAACACAAAGCAAGATCTTTGCCTCGCGACCCCAAATGTATACACCAATATTGCCTTGCGACCCCTATTGCGCACCCTGGACAGTGTGTCACTAAAACACTCATAACTTTTAACTCCGAGCATGGATTGAGAAACGGTCAGTGGAGTTGGAAAAAAGACCCAAAGGGATTTAATTTGATATTTAATGGGCCATTAGCTCGTTATATTATAAGAGTAATAGTCATTGGAAATTAATTTAAGTAAAATCAAATACTAAAACTCAATAGTTTGGAAAGTTCTTAACTCAACTTTGAGCTAAGAGATTTCTGTGACTTTAATCAATATCAAAAGATGTTACAATACTTGATAATTGGCCACCTCACTTATATTTAGATAGAAAACTTTGGGTTTGGGTATATACACATACGAAGGATGGGTTCAAATTCTAGCGCGAATCCTAAGACAACGAGATATAGCCTAGACATGATATAGGACATGATTTTATGGAACATGATCATTCCAAAGTGAGGTTTGGATTTTTCAGAAATCATCAGTCTGATTAATATTGATACAAGACATGATGTAAAATTCTCGTGGGATATTTGAATATAAGCATTCTCAAAATACAATGATATACCAAATAACACATAAATATAATAATACTTCTCAACTATTAGTTTAGCTACGAATACCATACTTCACCATTTCAATCTTATAATTCCGTAGCAAAACACATAACTACAAGATCCCGAGTCTAACTACGTATTGTTTCCATGTTGAAGACTAACCCGGAGCTAAAAGGTGTTAGCTTAATCTATAGGAACCTATACTCTATACTTCTCCAAGAATACTACCCCATCTTATTATGATAATAAAAAAACTACATCCACTTTCACTAAGATTTCCGCAACATATCCCCTTCGTAACTATTTCAAATGACCAAAGTTCATCTCACTTTTCCCTCTTCATTTATAACCTTAGTTCGAGTTGTCACACTATATCTTTCACAATAAAGAACATCTACTATCTTATCTAAAACATTACTATTCTTTCATAACCACCATCATCATAACATAAGGAGGGTAATTGAGGGACTAGAGAACAAATAACTGAAAAGGGGAGTGACATCCTCTTAATCATAACTTATATTCACTACACTACCCAAGGTGGGGCCTCTGATGTAAGATACGATACAATAGGCACGGAGTGATTCTTTTGTAAAATATCTAGATCATAAATAGAGAGTTGAAATATGTACATAGGTTGCATAGAGAACTTGGAACTTAAGCATATGTATAATTTAAATACATAAGATATTGTTAGAATGCCCTCTTAACATGAAGTAGGAGGAATTCGCTAAAGTAAGAGTAGATTTACCATGACTCTTCCTTGATCTCACCACCATGAGAAAATTTATGATTAGCCTTAGTTCACCATCTCCCTCTTAGATCACGTCACCATCCTAAACTTGTAAACATATCCTCTCATTCAATTTATAAGCACAACACTCAGTACTAAGGGGGTATCACTATACATATGAATTCTAGGCTCGCCCTAATACTCTATTATAGAAAAAACACTAATTTCTTGCTATGACATTCCTCACAGGGGCACTACACTAAACTTCCGCTAGCCTCTAAGCTTGACCTCTAGTCGTAAAGTTCTCAAGATGAGTTTTAAGGAAAAGAATAACCCCTTTCAAATGATTAAGGAAGTTTTAAAATATTACTAACGCGTTAAATACAAATCGGATGGTTTATAGGACGTAAAAGGATTAAATTAATCTTAATACCCTTTTAAGATGAAGTCCCGTTGACAAAAGGAGGGAGGTTCACGATGCGAAGGCCAAGGTAAAACCCTAGGTCTGCAGCTCGACACTCAACGCAAAGTCACAACTTTATGGTGCAAAGCCCAGTGCAGAGCTAAGACAGTGAGCCTCCGCGGGCTCCCTCGCAGAGTAGAGCTAATACGAATCCATCCATTCACAATGCATAATCTGTTTTCTATCCTACACCTTCCCCCAATGCACCCAAATTATTTCCAAAGTATTTAACGCTCAAGATATGGGTTATATAGGTTCGTTTAACCACAATTTATACTCCACAAACATCCAGGCTATTGCAAACTCATTGCTCCAACACTAATCCTCATATACATATATATACATAATAATTACCCACTCCAATATTACATAAGTCATCAACCTAAGATATTACACACATTATATCGAGCCTACTAGTTCACTCCCAGTAATCTTGCATCACTACCCTCGAGCTAACATCCATATCACAACAATCAACCTCTCAAGTTCAAACTTAGTATCTAGTATCAATCATGTACCACCAATGAAATATCCCACATACTATACTAGTCCATCAAATTAGAAAACTAAGCTAAATTCCTTATTTGACTTAACTACGGGCTACAACCACATCTTCTAAAAAACATTACTACTATATCTTAAGATTTACTACATAGTTTCTCACCTACTAAGCTAACTTATGATCACTAGATAAAAATCAAGGGTTCATCATCATAGTAACACCATATAGTAAGGATAATCAATCTTAATCTAGTAACGTAACCCATTATTGTCTATAGAACATTTACCTCCCTCATATTACCTCCACTTAACCATGCGTACATCCCATCTACCTTCAAAATTCTATAAATGACACTAGGGCCCTCTGGCCAAAATTTTCTTGAAGTAATTGTAAATTTTATAAAGTATTAGCTAATCTATCCTTAAGATCATATCAAAATTTAACATATCCAACTCTATAAAATTCACCAAGGTCTCCCGACTACAGATAGATACCACATAACCCTTATAGACCCATCTAGCCATAATAGAATCATCAACCAGAGTAGACATAGAAAAATTATTAAAAATGCACTCAGGAATGAAACCAAAAAGAATAGCCACAGAAGGGGTAAAATAAGAAAAGGTAGACCCCAGATCAAGATGACAATATACATCATGAGGGGAAAACATTAGCGTACCAGTGACAACATTAGGAGATGCCTCAAATTATGGGTGGGTGGAAAGATCATAGAAATAATTTTGACCAGTAACAGAACTAGAAGGGACACCCTTTGGTGCAGGAGCTGATAAAGTAGAAAGAAGGACTTTATTATCCCCAGAAACAATCTTATCCATGGGATAATTTCTCTGCATATGTCCTGGTTGACCATAATTGAAATATTGGTTCCTCCTTTCACCATAGAAACCATGATACAACTGATCATAAAATCAACATGGAGGATAGGATAGAGCTGACTGGGCCCCACTAGCCTGATATGGGGCACCTGGTGACCTAGGACCATCACTTTTCTAAAAAAAGGATCACCAAATGACTTTGGATAAGGGGAACTAGCCATTGAATAGGACCTAAAATTTACCTACTTCTTCTTAAACTATTTTCCACCCTCTATACCACTCTACTGCTAACCTCCACCCTAATCTAAATACTGAAACTTCTTACTCTGTCTCTCCCCTATCTCTACCTTTTTTTTCTTTTCCTCTTCTACTTGTTTCACATACTCCACAAGTCTAGAGATGTCCATGTGCTTATTCAACAAGTTGACCTTTCCCTCTAAAATCAAATCATAGGATAACCCAGAATTTTTTTTTCTCTTTTTAGCCCTCATGCTAGATAATAACTCAAGAGCAAAATGGGATAACTGATTGAGCTATAAGGCATTCTCTTTAAGGGTCATCTTTCCTTGATTCAAAGTCATAAACTTCTCTGCCTTTGCCTCTCTCAATTCCTGAGGAAAGAAGCGATTAAGAAAAGCACTTGAAAAGTCATCCTATAAGGCTGACTTAGCATTATTACCTCTAAGTTGCTCCTACTTTTCATTCCACTAATCTGCTATATCCTTCAACTGATAAGAAGCAAATTCCATAACCTCTACATCAGTAGCATGCATAACCCAAAAGATCTTCTCCATCTTATCTATGAAACCTTGAGGATCCTCCTCAACCTTAGTACCAATGAAAATAGAAGGATTAAACCTCATGATATGGGCAACTCTTGTGGACGTAGAGGAACACATAGAAACACCCGACTGACATGATTGACATATCACCAACTGGGTTAACTGATGAATTGAACGACAGAACTCAGCATTAGTAAATCTCCTAGAGGTGACTGAGTAGGAATATCACCAGTAAGAGAAGGATTAGTGAGGACCGATAAAAATCCATGAGGGCAATCAGAAGTAGTGAATCTAGACTGGGTTTGTAACCTAGTGGTAGTATGAGTTTTGTCCACATTATTCTCGGGAGGGATAGATCAGTTTCCATAAGTATTAGATCTTCTTAGAGGCATAATTTTCAAGGAAAAAATGGGGATTAACGGAGATTCAAGACCTTAGACTCTATTGCCCAAAAATAGAATGAGAAGAAAAGAAAACATTCCTAAATGTCTCATAACCTTACCCTTATAAGCTTGGCATGCTACACACCCATAAAAGAGACTCTACTTAAAATGAATTTGTGGATACCCTAAGACCCTTAACCATGCTCTGAAACTAAGATTGTCATGACCCGAACCAGGGCCTGTCCATAATGAGTATTTCAAGTATGTCGAGGATTGGTGACCATTCTATTTGCCTAGTCAAATAGAACATAACACATATACAATAATAGAAGCAATCCAAATAGATATAAGAATGACAAGCTAAACCAAGACATGGTTCTAATAATTCAACAAACATACCAATCCACTAAAATATCCATAAAGCCTCCAGCCAACTGAATAAAAATAAAAGTCGGGACAAGCCTTAGACGATGGTACAAAATTAAGTCTAAAGGAATGAGTTAATAACATAAAGAAACTCAAAACATGAAATAAGGTCTTCAAAATTGTGGAAGCTCACCACTTTAATCTGACTCACAAGCTATCCCACAATCACCTAGTCACTGTGCAGGAGAAATAAAAGTATTTTCGATTCCTACATAATTTAGGGATACAATGTCTAGAGATGGTTTGCGGGTTGAGTGCTAGAATGTAACTCAGGGATAAGGGAACAAAATAATTCCATGATCAACACATCAAAATTAGTTAAAATCCAATGCACATTACCATATACAAATAAATATATATCACATACTGGGGGTAAGGAATAAGGCTTAACATGAACTTTAAAACCTTAAATTGGGCTATGTAGATTGACCATCATATACCATCCCACAGACTATATGGGTCCAATTTCTCCCCCTGGTTAGGCCCTAGTACGTGTTAGCTATACAAACCAGAGATATCATAAAAGGTCGAGGAATGCTTGTACCCTATGCCAACCATGATACAAATATATATATATATATATAGTGTGACATGAGTACACAATTATCTAGACCAACCCTCACGTCAACAAACATGAGTTTCTAGTATCATTTCTTTTGAACTCACACCTTCACAGCTAGCTAACATAACCCCCGTTAAGCCCAATTAAAATATTTAACATGCAACCCAACCATTATATTAAGGAGTTAATCATAAAGGCATCATTAAGTGGTATTATCTTACCAACTATATCTTGCAAGAGAATGTCATTAAGCCAATACTTTAGGGAATCCCTGTCCCCAGAGACTTCATTAAATCACTTAGGGGATTCCTTGTACCCCATATGGTCTTCAACAAAATCATTCACTTGGTGGAATTCTTATACCCCATAAGGTTTTCAAGATTATTTTTATTAGGTAATCAAGTATACAACACTTTAATTTTTTTAAGAAAGTAGAAAAACATAGTGATTAACAATATTTCAAAACTAATTATCCAAATGAGTTGGGGTTCTTATCAATTTCAATACAAAAATTCATTTATTTAGGGAATCCTTGTACCCCTAATAACATTGTTCAGAAGTTTGAGGAATCCTTGTACCGCTAAATTCATTCACCCTTCTCCTGCACCCCAATGAGTGTACAAGCAAACTATTTGATGTATAATAAACCAATAGTAATCATGGGAAGAATATTCAAATAATTTACATCCAAAACCCTTAACGCATCATTCAAAACAAAATATCAAAATCATATGTGTAATAAAACAATTTCATGTCTTTAAGAAAATATCAGTGTAAGGAGAGAGATGCATGCCTTAATTGAAGAGAAACCCTTGAAGAAGATAAGAAAATTCGAACCTACAAGCCTTGGGATTGAGAAATCCTTCTTGATGTTCTTGGGAGTAAGAGAATGATGTATTTTTAGAGCCTTCTGCTAGTTTTAAACGACATTAGGGTTAATAAATTGATTGGGGGAGTTACGGGGTGGTACTCTTGATTTATCGTGGGAAAAATATTTTTTACGTTTGGAAAGTGAGGGTCGCGTCGTGGACCCAAATTCTAAGCTAACGATTTTCCCGTTGACCCCAAACACAGCACAACAACATTACCTCGCGACCCTACTCATGCACCCTAGACAGTGTCTCACTAAAACAATCATAACTTTTTACTCCAAACTCAGATTGACAAAAGGCTGGTGGTTTGGAAATAAGACTCAAAGAGATTTAATTTGATATATAATGGGTCACATAACTTGATATATTCTAAGAGTATAAGTCATGGGAATTTTACCCAAGCAAAATCATAAACTAAAACTTAATAGTTTGGAAAGTTCTCATCTCAACCTTGAGCTAAGAGATTTTTGTGACTTTAATCAATATACAAATATGTTACCACACTAGATAATTGACCATACCACTCATATTTAGATAGTAATCTTTGGGTTTGGGTCTATACACATACAAAGAACAGGTTTGAATTCTAGCCCCAAAATACAGGGTGTTACATCCTCAAATATTAGTCCAAGCACAATGAATATGAGTAAATGAAATGCATATGTTATGTATACACTGATTGCTCCACATAGTTATTTATAACCCTTGAAGGACTCACAAGGTCCATATTCTAGGACATGTGTTTCTTTTGTTTAAAAAATATAACACATGATGATGTACCCTCTGATCAATAACATAACACAGGACAACATGCATTTTGATCCATAAAATATAATCTTAGGCAGACATGTCCTTTGATTCATATAATATAATACTGAGAAGGCATAAACACTATAAATGACAGCTATGGTAATGATTAATTAGCGACAGTTTGATAACCGTTGTTATAAATAATCTATGGCAATGGTTTTAATCGTTGCATATTATTGTCTAATCTATTAGAAAATTAAATAAAATTAACCATTGAATAAGATCTACAAACATTCTAATAGATGTATCTATGGTAACAAATGTGCCAACAGTTGCTATAAAATATCTATATCCACAATTATTTTTTGCTGAAAAAAACATTTCTCGGGAATTTTCCCTCAAAAATTTTATTTTACCCATTTTTTTTAATTATGTTTATTAAAAATAATTAAAACAAGTCAATTTGGTATTAATGTTTAGGTCATCCCCTATTTATCCTTATCAGTTTGCTCATATACTCAGACAATCCATTTCTCCTTATTAATTTGCTCGTTCAATACTCAGACAATCCATTTCTAGTCATCAGTTTTGCTTCATTCAATTACTTGCTGGTTGTAGGTTTAGGACATCCCCCATTTCTCATCTTCAATTTTCTCATTCAATACTCAAACAACCCATTTCTCCTCATCAATTTTCTCATTCAATACTCAAACAACCCATTTCTCCTCATCAATTTTGCTTTGTTCAATTCTGTGCTGGTTGTTGTCTTATCTGAGCTACAATAAGCTTTTTTATTGGTTGTTGTCTTATCTGACGTACAAGGAATTGGGATACCCTAAACTACAATGTCTTTGATTTTTAAGTTTTGCTATTTTCGAGCTACAATGAGCTAATTTTCACCTGAGCTTAGTTGTTTCTCTGTCAAGTCGCTAATTTTCATCTTTGGCAAGTAAAAATTTTTAGTGGGTCTTCTTCTTCGATTTTATTACTCTGATGAAAGGTCTTCTTATCCGTGAAAGGTTTTATCTATATGGGTTTTGTTTTCTAAATCATTTAAAAAATTTGCATGTAAGAATCAATGACCTTATTATCTCTAATTTGCCTTGTATATTCTTTTTTGATATAATTGAAAGAAGTTTTAAGCAGGTTTTGTTCTCCAAATTAGTTTTGTTGCATTTTTTCCTTTCTGCAGGTGAAAGTACTATATAAAATTTTTAATCCATTTTCGGATTTTATTTAGGTGAATTGATTTAATATGGGGACTGATTTCTTATTTTATTTTGGTTGATTGGTATAAGAAAGAGTATATTGTTGTATTTTTCCCTTTTTGTAGGGAAAAGTTCTATATAAAGGTGAAATTTTTTAAGTCCATTTTTAGCTTTTGTTTGACGAATAGCTTTGAATATTTTTAAAAATTTGATTTGGGGTCTCATTTCTGGTTGCCTTTTGGTTGATTGGTATAAGAAAGAGCCTTTGTTCTTGCATTTACCCTCTGTCCAAGGGAAAGTTTTGTAGAATTAATGGTGGAATTTTAATCCAATTTTTGCTTTTCTTTAAGCGAATGCGTCTGAATTTTTGTCAAAATTTGATCTGGAGTTTGATTTCCTATTTTATTTTTGTTGATTGTTATAATACTAAGAGTTTATGAGAATTTTTCTTTTTTCTTTTTTTATTTTTTTATGAGTATTCTAAAGCTCTTAGTTTCTTTGAATTGTTATGATCAGGTATGTTGAAGTTCTTTCCACTTTTTTGTTAGTGAGATTTCTTCATTTATGTTTCTTCTGCACAAATAACTCTGTTGGATAGTAAAGAGTTCTTAGGTTCAGTAATTACTCCTTTTGAAGTAATGATTGCTTTTGGAAGGTAGTACTTTCATTTTTTTTATGTACTCATATTTCTTTTAGTGATTTAGTTATCCTATTTTTCGTAGGTATAGAAAGATAGAAGTTATTTTGTTGGATTCTATTATGTTGTGAAAGGTCATTGTATTATGGAGTAGCTGAGTTTGTAATTTTTCTTGATGTCAGACAAAAGTAGGTATTGAATTAGGCAACAACAGTTCACACAGAGACTTATTAAGGGCATATACTTCTAAGAAAATAAAGCTTTTATAATTTCTTAAGTATAAGCTGAAAATATAAGGCTGTTGTTAGTGATGATGACTCTTAATTTTAAACTAAGACTGGGAGTTTGAGTTAGCCGGTAGGGAGATAAAAATGAAAAAAAGAGCTTCAGTCTAAATTATTATTGCATTTCAGATAGAATGTATATTCATAGGATCCTTGGAACTGTTACTACTTTCAAATATTAATTTTATCATATAATGATTTCCCAAAACCATCCAAGTGAAACTCAAGTCCTCACTTTGGTGTAATTTGAAATCCTTCTCATGTGGTTTCATCACTATGACTTGAACTTCTATTTTTTCTCACTATACTAGTGTTTGATCACTTCCTTGCTGCATATTGAATCCACTAGAAATTCTTCATCTATTTACTTAGAAATATTGAGATTCTTGAATTTGACTCATGATAGAGGCTTCTTGTTCTGATCACTTTATTTTTGCATGTTTGAAACCATTGATTTCTCTATCAATATATGTTATTTATTTTTGCAACATCAGTCCTGTATAGTGAGATATTGAGTAGATGAACTTCAGTCTTGTATGGTGAGATTAGATAATGTGTGGAATCTTAGTATACGTATTTATCATTGATTTTGGTATCTGATATATATTTTAGTGATATAGGTTTAGTAATGTTCTGGTATGTGGTAATTTAATTTAGGTTTACTACTATTTTGGTATTTATTATAGGTTAGTCCTGTATAGTTTTTACTAATGTTTTGGTATTTGGTATCTGGTGATACAGGTTTACTAATGTTTTAGTATCTGGTATAGCTCAGTCTTTTACAGGTTTACTAATGTTTTGGCATCTAGTATCTAGTATTTTGGTATTTGGTATTTTGCTGATATAGGTTAACCTTTGGTTTTAGACCAACTTTTTTAAGTTGGTTGTTAGTAGTGTATACTGATAGCAGGGATGGCTCCCCATTTCAAAAGGTCTCTTGATTTATTCCTTCACTAGTGTACAAGTTAATATTAGGCATACAGGATGTGCTCATCTAGTACTTATTAGTTCTAAAATTTGTTTGTGAGTAAAGATGGTTTCCCTTATTTTACTTTTGGTAGCCAATCCTCCGCTTGAAGTTCATCAGTTTTAAGGTGGATGCTAATTCTTTTTTTGTAGATGAAAAACATTTTTTGTTTACTTATTGCAAAATATTTCATCATTGTCCATTATTTTCTCTAAATTTAGTGGGAGCTTGTCATATAGCTAGTAAGATTGATTTGTGTTACATTAGCCATTTGATTTGTTTTCTCTCAGTTCTATTTTGCCCTATGTTTATGGAATATTGGTTGCAATATATTTGACCGGGTATAGCTGAGTGGTAAATGGAAGTCTCAGCAAGCTAAAAAAGATGTTTTCCACAGTTCTATATCTTCCACAGTTCTATTATTTATTTTGATGTTCCTAATGACAATAGTTGATCTATTATTAACCTGTACCTCTATTGTGGGGATTTGATATTTTTTTGCAACATCAGCTATGGTATAAGGCCCATTTATTTAGTTGAAAGTCACAATGAATAGATGATGGTCTACTGAATGTACTAATTAGTTGTATAATCAATTTGTAATCTTTGTGCTAAGTTTGTAGTTATCTGACATGAATACTGGGTGGAACTGAATAATTTATTTGTATATTTTGATATACATTTCTATTCAGTTTATGGAACATTTATCCAATTATTTATTTCCATCCCTATTTGATCTAGCCTTAATATTTTTTATCTTAATTTATTTCACAGAGGTTGACAATTTTAGGACAAGCACTAGATGAAGTCAATACGAGTGATCTAGAAGTTATTTTCGCTATCATTAATTGTTTCTCCGACATATCACAGTTGAAAGAAGAAATTCCTTATCACAAGTGAGTTCATTCAATATATCTATTAGGCTCTTTGTTTTCGTGCTGATTTATTGGACCAAATTTGCCGACATCGATGAATGTCCTATATTACTATTCAAATGTTGAATCAATACAAGACACAAATATGTCAAAAATTTCAACATCTAATATAGAAGTCATAGATATTAACTTAGTTGTGTAAGTTATCTAGTAGAGTTTAAATATGTTTGTGTGCGTTGATTGTGTGCTATTAAATGATCTCCTTTTGATGAAAAAAATAAATAGATAGACAGAGTGTAGAGAAATTTTTGATGGTACATATGCACTTTAATAAGTAGGTGCTTACTTTCTACTAACAGTTTGATCATCAACATTGTCTCTTTTATGGGTTATGACCAAAGTAAATAGCTTACATGTACAGTATCATGTCTTTAACATTTGAACTGAAAATTATTTAATAAAAACTTGTATGTTTGTCTATTTAGGAGTCTATTAGAAAATAGTTTTTGTGTTTGTGGTTGTTTTTTCTATCGTTTCTATATTATGTAAAAAAATGTATGACTATCATTTCTTTGTTTTATTCTATATTAAATATATGTTATACAAATTATTTCACATACCAAATGATACTATTTATACGTTGATACTGACTGTACTCATGATTTTCTTACTTCAATATTTTAAATATGTAACATAGGGAATTTATGAATATTGGAGATAAAAGTTAGATGTATCTCCCAAAATCCACCGATGAGTACGATTATTGACTCAAGGATTTTCTCAATAAGGCATTTGAACAAGCTTCTCTGGGAAATGAAATATTATGCCCTTGTAGATTTTACTTTAATAAATATTTGCATTATCCCAATATGGTGGAGGATCACTTGTTTGGTCATGAATTTGCTACTAATTACACTCGATGGGTTTTCCACGGAGAAGGGGTTTTGTCAATAAATATTCAACATCCAAGAAGTGTTGATGAAACTTTCGACCAATATGATAATATTGATAAAATACTTCATAATACTTTTAGAAATATAGAAGATGATCAGAGGCATGAAGGGCATGGAAGAGTAAGACAAGGACTATATGGAGATATTAAGAATTTTTTTAAATTAGTGGAGAAAGGGAAAAAAGAATTATATCCGGGGTGTAAGAGTTTTTCTAAGATGAGTTTCACCATCCGTGGTACTTGTTTAAGTGAATTCACAGGATGAGTAATTTATCATTCTCAGACTTGCTAGACTTAATAAAAGAGGCTTCTCCATTCGCTCAGATTCACGAGTCTTTCCACAAAGAAAGAAAGATGATAAGAGATTTGGGTCTTAAGACTATTTGTAGGAGGGGTTATAAAGACTTCTTTGAAAAGAATAAATGACACTTCTGAAGCAAAATAAATGCCATCAATGACGTCGTGTAATAAATGCAAAAAAGGATGACAAAATAGAGGATCAAATTGAGGAACAAAAGAGAACCATTCGACAAAAAGTTATTGCATATGTAATTTCTCAACTTTAGAATGAAATATTAATTGATCCTACAAAACTAGAGTCATTGTCCACTCCTTTACTAAGAGAATCTACCTCTACACTAGCAACTACAGGTAGAAACAGTCAATGATAGTGTTGCTAGCTCAGCCTAGTCTATATATCTAATCTGTTGTTGATGCTTCTATATATCTAAACTATTACTACTGTTGCTTCTCTTCTACAACTTCAAACACAGTTAGATCTATTCAATTTCCCTTTTAAGATGGAAGAACAATCAAATTGACTTTTTTGGCCTAATTATGAGAAAATTGTCATATGAAACTGACATTTTCAATAATTCATAAGTCATTTATTTTTTTTGGGCATTTTCAATTTCCCTTTGATATTGTTGTTATTGTTTGACTGTATAGTCTTCTATTGGTGCTGCACCAGGTTGTAAATATTTGGTTATTGTGGCTTGGAAACACTTTAAATGTGTATTCTATATGTGTGAATAAGAGTTGTTGATGTTACTGTGATTTGGGAAAAAATCAAATGTGTAATTCTATATATCTAAACTGCTATTGTTTCTCTTTTTCTTCTTCTTCTTGTTCTTTTTCTTGTTCTTCTTCTTCTTCTTCTTCTTCTTCTTCTGCTTTTTTTTTTCTGCTGCTGCTGCTGCTTCTTGTCTTATAGTGACACTCATGCGACTCTATTGTATTTTCCTTCCCTTTTTATCTATTATTGCTATTGATGTTGTTTTGGGACTGTATTATTGGATGGATCTTGTGTAATTACATGAAAATATTAATATTGTTGGTGATTAGATGATATTATTGGATTGTAACTGAACTATATTATTAGATTGTATTATGGTTGTCTGTTGTTGTCTGGTGGTACTACATTATTGGACTGTAATATGAAAACAACCTGTGTATTATTGCTATATTATTGTTTTTGTTGCTAATATTGTCGTTGTTATTGGACTGTAATATGAAAACATCCTGTGTATTATTGTTGTATTATTGTTGTTGTTGTTGATATTGTCATTGTTGTTGGACTGAATTGAAGTAGTGTAATTGAAGTAGTGGGATAAGTTCTAGTATGTTTTCCTTTATATAGCCTTTCTTCCCTGACATTATGCACTACAACCTTAACACCTTCCTGAACTTAGACTGTATTTTGCAATTGTCGAGGAAGAGTGATAAACTTTTGCTGTATTCCCTGATCTTGTACTTGACAGTTATGTTTCCATGTCTTCACTATTTTTAGGATATTCTTTCCTAAGTTTAATAGGTTGGTTAGGGTTTTAAATGGGCAAATATGACCAATAGTTTGACACTACTTACAATACATGGGCTTCTAGTCATATGCAATAATTTGACTAAAAGCATGACCATCAGGAGTTCCCATAACAACAAAATGATGAAATGGCATAGTGATATTCACCTTAATTAATATTCTGGAAAAATATATGTTGGTTTGTTTGGTGTTTACTCATCAACATATATAGTTATGCCCATAGATCTTGTAATGCTACTAAGGGAGTAACAACTCCAACAATTCATAGGAAGTTTAGAAAATTTTACCCACAATAGTATATCAGTTGGATATTTTTCATTATAATAAAAATGGGAAATCCAAGGCTTAAGAATAATTGATTGATTATGGATAGTGTATGGACTTTGACAAAGTACCTCTTAATGATCTGCTCGTGAATGAAATTTAACAATGAAAGAGCCTTCTTTATGTATAAGTTTCCAGTATGTTTTTTTACTTTAGTTTTTGGTTCAATCCATGTCCTCATATGAAAATTTTCATTTCTATCTAATTGAAACTTCACTTTTGTAGACATGAGAAAATTCCTATGGCTCATATGAGGAAATTTGAAAATTTTCATTTCATATATCAACAAGTGCCTATATAGTTTGTGTGGACTTAAGGCCAAACATCCCTTGGTTCTAGTGTTGTTATTTTTGTGGACACAATATCTGTTGGAGGTGTTTGTTTGCCCCTTAGTAATCTTATAAGTTTTTGTTCATGATCTGACCCTATTTTGGTCTCTATGTCATAGTCCCTTATTGGTTTTGTATTCCTCATTTTATATCTTGGAATTGTGGGAAGCCTCTTTGTGTCTTGGTGTTTGCAAAATGTTAATCTATTAACATCTTCTTTGTTTTACTTATTATTATAGGTGGTGGCATAAAAGAATGGAATGAAATAAATGAACTAGACCTGACCTAAGAGATCGATCAAAATGGCTTCATTCATGTTACACTATTGGAATATTTGACCAAGTTTCAAACAACTTTTATTCTTGAACATTCAAAACTTGTGTATATATGTTTTTCTTTTTTAAATGGTCAAAAAATATTTGATTTCTTGGTTGTGATTTTGAGAATTAATATATACATTTTATGTTATGCCCTATAAAATCATTTCAATTATATAGTATTGTTTGATAGTCCAATAATTATTGTTACAATAGCCTACCAAATAACTGTCCCAATAGACTATTAATAAGTGTTACAATTACTTCTGAACAACTACTATAATAAGCTATGATAACCGTTGCATTACCCTATAAATGAGTATTGTAATAGCCTATAGAAAACTATTGCATCATCATTTGCAGAAGCATTGCCATAGTTATGATGTAACAGTCGACACTATCGGGTTAGAGCTAAATAAGTGTCGTAATATATAGAACTTGTCGTCAGGGTAAAGAAGCAAATGTAGCAATAGAAATATATAATCATCGTATTAAATATTTATAAGGATGGTTTTGTAACCATCTCCACATTTCTTAAACTGTCACAATACTTGTCACCAATGTAAATAAATGAACATCGCAATTGTGTTTTATAACCGTCGTATAAAGATTTAAAGAGACGGGCGTTAACCATCCCTACAAACCAAAAACCATCGCAATATTTTTATAACAAGAACCGTCATGATAAGTATATGTATGGCAAAGGTTTAAGCAAACATTGTAGATAACTGTTGCATTAGAGCTACTGTAAAACGATCATTTGTAGTGGCTTACCTAACCGACGCCATAGATATACAGGGACGGGTTTGGCCTTTATAGAGGTGGTAATTAAATCGTTGGCATACACCTAATTTCCAGTAGTGTGTATCCTCCAATTCATATGAAATACAATGCATGATTTGGAAATGTGCAACTTCGATTTCACAAACAACAAGTACAATTTGAGCAAAGCATTCCATATCATAATTTATATCAATCATCAAATCAAGAATCCCCTCGTTTAACTTTCACAGTCACATAAGCTCTCTTTTCTTAATTAAGTAACCCAAATACTAGTTTTCATAAAATAAAAGTATAAACTGACTCAAGTTATCAAATAAGACTATAATCTTCTATTAGCATTTTCAATATGTCACTTTCAACTACAACATTAATCATGCTAGAAAATAGTAAAAATAGTACAAAAAGTCAGTTAATTGCTTTTAACCCTTCATATAACACTTTATCCGCATAGATGCTCATTATCTCATCTATATGGGACCTCCAAATCCTCATTACTTCCCATACATACAAGTAGCAAATAAATTATTTGAAAAAAAGTCAAAGAAACCTTAACATCCATTAAAGGAAGTACGAAAAGTGAAACTAACACTTTACCCTTATGAATAGTCTTCAAATGCCCAATCTGATCAAATATGCATTCTACATAAGAAAATAAAAGTGCCACCCATATTGCTATACTTAAATTTTGGGTCGTAAAAGTCAATCTAAAGGCCAGTCTTGAGCCCACAAGGAAAATCGAGAACTTTAATTAAAAATTACGTTACCTATAACTCAATAAACTCAAATATGAAATTTCCCTGAAGATGGAGTCACTATCGATCTTCAAGTAATCAAAACACAATTTGTTAATAATAGAATAAAATTTTACTATTTTCATGTTCATATGTGGTTTAAAACAATGAAATGATTGATAATTCAGTAAATTTATACCAAAATAAGTCTACCCATACAACGTGGATCTTACGTTCCAAAAATCTACAAAAAAACCCATCACAAATTGATTTTCAAATTAGAACTTTTGATTTCTTAGTTTTGAAGTTTAAAATGTCTTTTTTATTAATCAAAGTCGTGAAAACACAATGGGCATTCTTGAGAAATTAACAAAACAAAGTTAGAAACACATACCCAATATTTATACAAGAAAAAATACATCAAAAATCAATTCAATCGGCTCTTCCTATATCCAAAAATACTATAATATGAAATCCTTGAAATAATCATTTGTATAAAAATAAGGCACCTTTAGTGGCGACCTAGCCGTCGCGACAAAATACCCTTCAACAAAATTTTTTTCACTAAAAAGACATAAGTCCCTCATACGAACTTGAAATATAATGATTCTTTTGCGTTAGTTTTGAAATTCCAGTAAGGATATAATGGTTTCATCCAAACACCAAAAAGAGCTCATTGCCTTCTGGTGATACTATTAAGGGTTAATGATAAAAAACTCCAAACTCTAAAAAAGTACCCAAAACTCATTTGAGACAACCTAAAACAAATCAATTGTTTAACACATTCTGAACCTGATGAAATCATTAAGCATCCAAACAAGGTCATCTTGATCAGATGTTGATCGAATTCTAGTCTTAGCATAGAAATCTCTAAATTTTCAAATAAACACTCAAAAGTCATCCAAAAACCTCAGAAACGGAACCAAATCTTCAACTAAACTAAATATTTATCACACCCCGAGCGTAGACCCTGCATGTGGTTGGCATCAGATGCTATTACTGGACTAAGAAAATCACTTGGCATTATACATGAGCATACAACCAGAACATAAATATAGAAACTCCAAAAATATGTAAAGAGAATTAATCTTGAAATTTATTCCAAAAACATTATAGAAATAAATAAGGATATTTCTTGACAATTGATTTTCTTAAACATAAAAAGTGAATTGATTAATCACTGATTTCTATGAAGGTTCAATCAATATGACTTAACTAAATATTTTCTATTTGGATAAGGCCTATGATCTATCTTTATTTAATAAAAATATACCACTGAACTTACTACATACTAAACCCTCTGAAATATTGAGGACTTACCAAAAACTGAGGAGATAGAGCCTATTGAAGAGTCTGATCACATATCTGAATAGATGAAACTACATTATTAAAGGTGTCAATACACTGAATGTACTATACATAAAGTAGTTGAATAAAATAATACTAAAAACTAATAAAGCTGAACAACTAAACATAAAAGAAAGATAATATTTGATAGACTATGAACTGAGCATAAGTAAGATGAAAAGATCCTTGTCTTGAGTTGTTCTGAATTTTGAATTACTTTGATGGGATGGTTTAATTGTTGTCTTTATTGATGGTTAGAATAGGTGTGACTTTTCTGATATGCAAGTTTAGATGAATTGTGTCGGGTAGTGGAAATTTAGATAGTTTTCTCCATCACTTTGAATTAGGATTAATTAATGTTGTTGAGTATATGTGTATTAGTACTTCATGCATATTTTTTTTCACTTTGCATTCGGTACTAAGTTGATTGTCCTTAGGAGATGAGTCAGAGTCTGTACTTGGAATATCACTAAGATTTAGAGGAAACAACTGACTAATCCCAATGACTACTAAATATCCTCTATAATATATTTTATGTTGTTTCCTTTGTTCAAGATGTCTTACAATGACTATTGTGTTTGATACTCTTGGAGTCTTGTACGTTGCAACTTTCAAATTCCAATGACTTTTGTACTTACTTTATGAGTTGATCGTATATGATTTTACTTTGATACTTGATATTATTATTTTTTTCGGTATACTTAATTGTTCTTTATTTGTTATTGGGTTGGCTTAGCTATTGTAGGGGTGGGATAGGTGTCTCCATGATCTGAGTTTTGAGTTGTGAAATTTTTGTATGAAAATTAGTATCTATATATGTGAGATTTTTTTATGGTGGGCTCCTTGAACTTTGTTGTAATGACCCTTATGGTTGTTTTGTATTTTCAACCTTTTTCCCTATTTTGACCTTTCTCATAGCTTCTTTATATTATATATAAACTACAGGAATGGATGGCACAATTTCTGAGGTGATCTGAGTTTTAAATAATAGTTTTAGTTTTAAGGGTTTGAAGTTTGAAAAATTTGACCAAAGCTAAAATTTCAAGTTAATTAGGTTGGATTCTAGAACTAATAATTGTGCTAGGCCAGAAAGGGGTTTTGACTTTGTCAGGTGATGTCACGACCCAAAAATGAGGTCATGATGACTGTTATCATGGTCTGATCTTGATAAGAAACACAATTATCCAAAAAGGAAATAAATAAATTAATAAGTAAACAAAATATCAATACGAGGCTTCAAGATCAAAATCTAATCAATACCTCACGACATAAGCAAAAACCTGCATAAAATGTCATAAGAACCCCAAAACCTAATGTCATAAGTGTAAGAGAATCTAATGCATAACTAAATATGAAAATACATAGTCTATCTCTAAAACTGAAATAAGGATATAACAATTGATAGGATGGGGCCTAAAGTCAACTTTTATAATGTAGAGCGTGTTAGTACCTTGAACTCACCAAATCCTCGCACATGAACTCAAACACTGCATCGTACTCGTAATAAAATATGCACCGAAAGGGTACAATAAGAGTGAGTATGGTCCACTTATACTCAGTAGGTGTCATTGGATGATTGAAAAAAATAGAAAATAAGATAAGTAAAGAAAATACAATAAGCACACAAATTACAAGTAGAAAATTTCTTAAACGGCAGCTCACATTGTTTCTACTAATAGTTCTAAATATATACAATAGCTAAAAAGGAAAAGTATGTATGAAAATGCAGATAGAAGATAAATACATGATAAGTAACATGTAAAAACAACACATGATGTGAAAATTCAATTCAATTAAATAAATGATGAAGTGATTAAAAGTCACCGCATGACTTTTAGTATACACCTATCGAGTCTCAGTTATCCAAAAGTAGAACTCATGGAGAGTTCTTAACCCGTATACTATCTCAAATTTCCACCAATCTTAATCTCATATCTCAATCTACCTGATCGACACATTCTTCGATCTAGGCATTTTCAAAAGTATCATTTTTCATCAAAAATCAATGTTCCTCAATGGTACCAATTCTCATGAATGTGTATGTATGCAATGATGATATAATACTCACAATCAAAATAATATGAAGATATCTAATCCATTAAATATGTATACTTGTGAGCTCAAAAATTAACTCAATATGTCAATAATTCATGATATTAGTTCTTGTTGAGCACCACTAGAATAGACATATATGTAAGACATCATTAATATCACATCAACCCATAACTCGAGCATTTTATCATGATAGAAGCAAATAGTATTGAATAAGGCCTATAATATTTTAAGCCCCTATACTGGCATCACATTAAGAAATAAGAGAATCAAATGCACAAATAAGGCCAATAATATCAAATAAAGCTCCCATACGGGCATCACGCAGTATATAATATCTCAAGTCAACAACAATAAAATATGATCCTCCACTCAAGCATCACATAATATATAATAGTTCAAAAAATAATTTTCATAGATATTTTCCCCAACCCATGGCTTGCTTTACTTATTTATTAACTACCCAACCATGTCTGAAGAAAGTTAAGTCATAACCTACCTCAAAAAAATAAAATCAAAGCTTAAATTCATTCAGCATAGAGATTTATCCTTTCAAACAACCCCAGAAGCAACTGCCTCATTTAAATATAACATCTATGTGTTAAAAGAAAGATAATGATACTCATATTACACATATTAAAGCTTGGTTGAAAACGGGTTTAAAAAATGAGTTTAAAAATAAATGGGGTAGAGTCAAAATATTATTTTAGTAATGCATTCCACAAGGTTAAAGGAATATATAGTTGAAAACTAGTGCAAAAGTGAGGTCAAAATCAAAGAAAATCATTTTTAGGGTTTCTAGAAAAATCCTCAAAATCCCATTTAAAATCAAGATTGAAGAGTGTTTTGATGATATATTTCAATGTAAAGTAATGAAATTAAGGTTTTGTAGCTTACCTAAGCTCAAATGATGATGAAAGCCCTAATAATTGCTCAAACCCAAAGTCTAAAAAGAATGAAAAATTATAAAAATGAAGTATTTATACTATTTTGTAAATAGTACCTTGCAAATACGGGCAACCTTCTACATACGTGAGGGTAACTTTAACCAACAAATATTTTTGGCCTTCGCATTAGATGCTACATAACACTGATAAATTAGAACTTTGTATTTGTTATGAAGGGAGAATTCCTTCTACACATTTGTAGCCAGGTGCCTGCATTTATGAAGAAGGATCTAACATGCACCAGATATTAATAAACCAACTCAACTTGCTTGTCTTCTACACCTCCAAATGGACCTTTGAAATTAATTCAGTATACCATAATAGGCTATTTTCAATGTTTTAGACTCAATGACACTATTAAAGTTTAAAAAAAAAAGATTATTTTCAATAAATTAACCCTCAGGATCCCTTTAAGGAAATTTTCACTAGTTTATTTTAATGAAGGGTCAAAATGTAAACTAAAGGCTTCAAACCTAAACCAACCCTGATACTAACTCAAACTTATATTTTGGATCTAATGTGACTATTCAAATCTCCATCGACACTCTGAACATCAATTTTTGACCAAAGTCAGTTATGAAGCTTTTAAAGCTCCTAAACTGCTCAAGCTCTTCCAAAACTTTTCCAAAAAAATTGAGAATCATACAAACCATCCCCACACCAAAAAATTAACATGTATAAATTGTTGCAAAGGAAAAAATAATCAAATCATATAAAAAATAATTTTCACACTTTAGATAATTATAGGTGATTTGTACGGATATAAAGGCACTTGAAAGTTTATTGGGTGATTAGATGAATTTTAGTAGTCTGAAAAGTTTAGAATTGACCACGATCAACATTTTGTCAAGATGATTTTGGATCAATAATTTGATTATTACAATAGGTTTGGAACATATTTTATATTGATATGCATGCATAATGACCTATAATTTGATGAAATATATGGAATATGTATTTCTGTGTTATTTAAATATGTTACCCCCCCATAGTTATATTGTTGTATTTCTGAGGTGTGGAGGTGATTGCCATGGTTCTCAATGTACTTTGGTGCCTTTTGTGGGACATTATGATTTTTGGGGGCTTCGAGAGCCTTATTATGGACCTGCGTGGTTATCCTTAGGTCTATGTGAGGGATGGCTGAACGGACTGCGCCAGGAGATCTAGAACATTGATTTTAGGGGGTAACATATTTTGTGTGGTTTTGCGTCTTTAAAATCTAATTTCGACCCTAAGTTTGAACAATTGTGATTTCATTTTTGGAGATCAAATCTTCGAGACAATGTTTTTTTGAAATTATGATATCTCCATTGAGTTTGGAGTGTCAAGTTTAGTATGGTTTCATAGTTTGTTTGTATATATCGGACTCCAAACAAATTTTGAGCACTCTATCGA
The DNA here is from genome assembly GCA_030864215.1 of Capsicum pubescens. Classification (NCBI taxonomy): domain Eukaryota; kingdom Viridiplantae; phylum Streptophyta; class Magnoliopsida; order Solanales; family Solanaceae; genus Capsicum; species Capsicum pubescens. The sequence continues at coordinate 205,156,210 of CM061540.1, forward strand.
AGTCCGTTTGGACTTAAAAGAATCCGATGCACTAGGTTGCTGGTGCAACCTAGAAAATAAAGGGTAAAAATCATTTAGAGAGGATGATTTATACTTTATGTACCTAATAACCTAGTGCAAGTATAAATAGTCCATTTTTACCAAATTTTAGCTCATTTTTCACGTGCCTCTTGAGAGTTAAACCCTAAAATAGTGTGAGATCTTAAAGGCGAAGCTTGTGGGTGCTTGGTAAGCTAGATTAACATCTATTCCTTTATTTTCTTACGGATTTAAGTAATAGTTCACCCTTTTCTTAGTAAATTTCTTGATTAATTTATGAAAACCTCAAAAATCTTAGGGCTTGATTTTAAACCCCAATTTCACTTCTTTTCACTTGAATAATGTTTTAATCTTATAATTACTAGTTTTCATCAATTTAACCTTCAAAACAAATTTTATTCTTGATTTTCATATGGATTTCAAAGATTTTACCCGATAAAGCTTAAAAATGGTTTTTCTTTGATTTGAACCTTATTTTGACTTGATTTTACTTGGGTTTTAAGATATAGATTTCTAAAAGAACGGGTAACATATTGTTGAAGTAAATTTTTGTTTTTCCCATTTTTTTTGGAAACCAATTTCAGGGTTCCATTTTGACCTCGAACCAAAAGTAGGCAATATGAATATCGATAGCTTTCTTTTGATGCATAAATTCTATATTTCTTGGTTTTAGTTGATTTCAGGACCGTTCGTGAGAAGTAGCGCTTTGTGGTTGAAGTGTTGCTGACCAATTTCTACCTTTCAGGTAGGTTATGTCTTAACTCTTCAGATTGGCCTGGGTAGTTAATTTGTATTCCAAGATATATGCTAAGGGTGGAAACTAACCATGAAATATGCCTATCTATATGTTGTGTCCGTGTGGGGGCCTAAATATGATGTAATTATTGCATCTGAGATATCATGCGATATGTGTGACCATGTGGGGTCTTGTGTGATTTTGATAGCCTAGAATACATGTGAATAATTTTATTGTGTTGTTAGAAATAACTATTGTGGTGCCTTTGGCGTATTGTGCTATATTCATACATTGTGGGCATATGAATCTTGCGAAAAATTCATGGTTAATGGAAATAATGAGTGGATATTGGCTCATGTGGTTGTAGAATTTAATATTATGGTTGGTTGTGGAAATACATCATATGGATTGGTTTTGGAAACACAACATATAGCTTGGCTGTTGAAATACTCATTTTGAATGGGTTTGAACATTGCATCATCATTCTCATGTCATCATTGGAATTATTTCACTTGTTTGTTTTATTGCTTTAAATTATACTTGTTGTATTATTGTTGTAATTGTTATATATATTAGAAATGTTAGTTCTAGCAGCGTGAGCTATTGTTGTGGGACATTGACTGATTGTAGGTGACGTGCCTTTAGTGTGTATTTTGTGTACCTTATTTTCTACTTTGATCGGTCGGCCTATGATAATGACTAAGTATAAGTGGACCATACTTACTCCTACTGTACCCTTTAGGTGTCGATTCAGGTTCGGGTGCACCCCACGTTGCTTGACTCTGGCGATTGTTGGAGCTTTCAAGGTAGTTGATAACTTGAAGGCATTTGTATATATTACTGCTACCTTTTTCTATAGACTATGTCTTTATTTTCATTTCAGAGATATATATTCTCTTGTATTTGGATATCTTATATATTTTATTTGGATTTGAGTTGTACTAGATATACTAGATATCTTATGGCCACATTGTTATGTTTCTTTCTTCATTTATCATACTTGTTGGTTCAACTTTGTTGTAGGAACCTTACCTTGGGGTTATTATTGTCTTTCCCCCTTTTGTGTATTAGTTAGGGAGACATGCTTATTTTTCAAGGTTTGCCCCGACAAGTGCCATTATGACCCTTTGGATTTAGGTCATGACAAATTGGTATCAGAGCCAGGTTTTATTGGTCTTAACAGTGTAAGAATGGGATATCTAATAGAGTCTTGTAGATCGGTATGTAGATATCCATATCAATCATAGAGATGCTATAGGATGTCTTTAGGAAACTTCCCTTATTTTATTTCTTACCGTGTGAAGTACTTTCATATCTTATGTTCTGAGTTGTGTTTTACTCTTTTTATGAAGATGGTGTTGACTAGGTCTCGCGAGGTCATAAATGTGGATCCTTCTTTTGGAGAGAGAGTTTAGTCGAGAGGTGGTGATGCCCAAGTTATACCTCCATTCTAAAGATGATGCGGTCGCTGCTAAATTTAGTAACCCAACAAAGTTGGGGTCAAATCCCAAGGGAATACGTGGAAGCGTGGCTCTCAGCTGTCATAATCAATGAGCATAACTAGAAAAGTATATAGGGGACTTTGAGTAGCATTATCGAACAAGTAATAAATATCAACTTTGGTTGTAATTAGTCGTAAGTGAACACTAGGATTGTGTTCCCCTGGCTTCTCAATTCTGTAGGCTTATCGTGTTTTATTGAACCAACCCGATACCTTGCATGTAGAATCAATAATTTATGTACCTTCTATAATTTTTTGGATGAGCAGAAGGATTTTACCCTTTACCCTTTGAGTCTCAGGATGTCGCCTTACTAACCCTTATCCTGATCCCAGTTAACTATTACCTTTTGAGTCTCTAGTTATTAGATGAAATCTAACCATCTTACTTAAATAGTACCTAGTAGCGTGGATGGACAGTTAAACTCTAAATTACTTTTGTAATTATCTTTTCCTAGTCATTACTCCTCTTTTGGAGTAAGTAGCAATAATCTAGGCGGGATCCTAACGTTTGCAACCACTAAGATAGCTTTTAAAGTGTAGATAATACAATGTATGCATTGGTATTAGTTAAGAACAAAAATAGCATTTCCCCTACTTCGTCAATCCGCTAGGGTTTCCACAACCCTAGCTAAGGGATTTTTAGCTGCTCATGCTTGTGAAGTAATCAACAACATTCATGATTAAAAGCATAAGATGAAATCACAATAATCACAAGTACAAAACTTAAAATCGTAACTAAATTAATCAACCAAAATCAATACAAGAGAATTCCAAGACTAAAATCGAATCACGAAATCAAAATTTGTTTGTAAGTGTCAAGAGTGCGTAACTTCTACTAAAAACACATAAGGGGTATTTATAGTACATGAGGAAACCCTAAAACCAAAGCCTTAATTAAACTAGAGAAAAAGGGGTCGGTGGCTATATGTGGTCTCCATATGGGTCCTAGCCTTAGGTGCATATGGCACATACGGCCTGAGGTTGGGCACCGGTAGTGACCGCATGTGCTTAGACCCAAAATTCCGGCATCTCTGCTCTTGGGATTTTGGGATTCTGACACATTCTTTTCCTACATGCGGTCCTCATGTACTACATGCGGTTCACATGTTGACTTAGCAACTCCTGGAACTCATTTTTTCAGCTTGTGTTCAATTCCCGCACATGCTTTGATCACGAAGAATTTGTAAAGTTTCCCAAACATCCTCACTTGATCACATAAGTAGAGAAAAACACCTTTTTCATATTTTTCATGAACTTAGCATCCAAAACATGATTTCCTGCAAAACATACCCAAAATGCATCATATCTAATAAACAATCTCAGAAACATGCATATTTTCCTCATTTTAAGCGTCGGAAGTGCTATATTTCTATAGAACATCAACACCCTCAAATTAGAACTTTTGAATGTAATCAGGAAACAAAACACAACAAAATGAAACACAACTAAATACGACGCTTAACTAGGAGAATCTAAGCTATTCAAGGCAGTCATTCAACACTTTAAGCTCAAAACATTCTACCGCCTCCTATCTCACTTTTCAAAACCAACTGTGTATAAAGATGAAGCCCAACAATGTAACACAATAGGATCAAGGTATGAAATTGTATTAGCAATAGAAAACTATGCATATGTACAAGTTACACTTCCCAAATATGTAAACAACTAGCAATATGACTCATGTGCCCCCACAACAAAGATATCCCACTCACTCATAAGAAATAATGAATATCAATGTAGGAACAATCAAGAGACTCACATTCAAAATATAAGTTATAATCAATGTGCATCATGTACCATAGGCTTGTCCTTATTATATTTACCTTAGCATTCAGATAGTCAAGTTAGGACCACTATAGGACTTTTCTTGGCTTGTAATGTAGGCTTGGGTGATGGTATGGTACATATAGACATATCAAGTGACTAAGCCTCCTTGTCACTACACTAACCTTGGAGTTTCACTTACTAGCCAATTCCTTTTTTATTCCACCCTTATTTCTCCTTTTTTATTGTTTATTGCACATTCAAGTTGGGTGTGGTCTTTTATTCCTTCTTTTTCACCTTTTTCACAATTTTTTTTTATATTTTTATTTTTCTTTTCTTTTTCTACCACACCCATCCCTACTAACTTTTTCCCTTAGTTTACCCTTCTATGTAATCACTTTACACTATGTACCCCTATGATAGCCACCCTCAACTTAGGTATTTTTCCTGAGTTGAGGCGCACAATGTTTAAGGAGGGCCAGGGCTAAAATAGGTTCATTGTAACATAAATGGGAAGGTGAAAGGTGTAACAAGAAAAATAGGCTATAAGTATTAAAACAGGGATCAAGGGATTTTATTGCACATAGGGAAGGTCATTTAGGCTAAAAGTAGACTAAAATAAAAAATGACCTATGATCCTTTCCTAACCGACTATCCTTCAACTTAGGTAAGACTGACCAGGAAAGTTCTGAATTCAACACATAAAGGGAACTAAGTAGCATCTGACACACACATGATACAGAGTCAATATTACAAGCTACTACTTATCTGATTCATGCAATTGTTAGCAATAATTATCATATCCCCTTTCCTAATGCCATAATAAGATCTATAATATTCACACATATGTATATTCACACAATTGTAAAGCATAATTTTTGGAGGGGTATCAAAAGATAATCAAAACATGACTATTGTCCTAAATACTTAAAATCTCCTAATTACTCAAAAACACAACATAACACGAAACAAAAAAAAATACTACAAAAATTAACCTAGACATGTCGGTTCTACAACTATACCATGACCGACAGGAAAAAAAGCATGGCAACAAAAACAAGTGGTAACTATGGTATACCCCACTCCCAACTAAAAACTATACACTATCCCCAATGCGCTAAAATAATAAAAAATAAAAGAAAAAAGGACATACCTAAGACGCACTAAGCGTCTGTGTCATGAGCATCCCTAGATGAGGGTATATCCACTAGCGGAGGCCATGGTGGTCGTGGTTCACTATAAGAAGATCCACTCGCAGCTAGCTCAGCACTCCTCTACCTATCAACAAATATAGTCTCGGTCAAATAATGGGTGGCCCTTTTCAGGGCTTGCTCATATGGCCTATCTTGATTCTGCAGGTTCCACTCCCAGCCTCTCTTGGTCCCAACTACAGGGACCACCACATCATCCTCCACAAATAAATTAAATTTTTTGGGACCATGCAGAGGTGATGGCTGAATAACTGGGGATACAACTAGAAGGATGGCTGATATTTTGATCTCAATGAGAGAGAATACCTCTGCTCTAAGTAGGTCCACCTCCTCCCTAATGTATCCTAGATCCGATATCACAATCCTACTAAACCTTGACAATACTATACCCTCAAAATCATCTATCCATGAGCGCTACTTATCTTATAGCTCTAACATCGTAACCCGGTGTATAGACTGCAGTTTAGCCTCTGCCGTCTCTAGTGTAGTCCGAACCCTTGGCCAGATCTGCTCATTCAATGTCGCCAGCTTTGTCTCAACAATTGGTATCCAAGTGGTCATCACCTCTATTCTCTTCTCAATACCTAGTATATCTAGTATACTAACCTCTACAATAACATCCTTATCAATAGTGTCTATCACATACACCACTCGTTTATTGTCTGGATACTGCACTATCATACACACATCAAAAACTACTTTCTCATCCTTCAGTTTAAAGGTGATCTTTCCCAAGTCCATATCAATCAGTAACCTATCAGTGGATAGGAAGGTTTTACCAAATATAATAGGGGCTTAAAAATTCACCTCACAATCAAGAACTATGAAATTAGTGGGGAACATAAAAGATGCCACCCTTACTTCTACGTCACACACAACGCCCACTGGTTTCTTCAAAAATGAGTCGTCCATCAATAGGTTTATGGATATAGCTTTGAGTTCCACCATCCTCAACTATTTGTACACAACTAGTGGCATCATATTTACTCCTGAGCCTAAGTCACATAAAGCCTGCTTGACATTGAAAGACCTAATAGAACATGAAATGGTGACTGCTCCCGGATCCTTCTTCTTTTCTACTAACAATAAGGAAGGGGTTTCACTATTAGGGTACACATGATCATTGGCCTCGGTGAACGAATCCTTACTACTATCATACTCAAATTCATTATTACACCATGTTGACTTCTCAAACTCTACCTCAGGTGTCTTATCTCTCTCAGTGCTATCAATTTTTAACTCCTCAATAGTAGGTAAATAGGTAACATCACTAGTGGCACTACAATTAATGGTGATAGATAGACAATGACTGATGTTTCAAGGATTCTACACTGTGTTTCTCGGGAGGGTACTCGACTTCTTTGATGCAAAGTGGAAGATATCTACCCAAACTGATGCTCTAATTGCTTAACAACCATTGCATGAGGCTCAACTTTCTGGGTCAAATCTGAAATATCATCTTTGATCTCCTTAAGGCTAGCCTCTTCACTTTCTTGCCCCTTCACCAGTTTGGTCAACATTTCTTCCATTCTTGATTATGTATCTCGTATGTCAGGCAGTATGCACCTGTGTCCATTCTCCTTGTAATCATATCTCCATCTCCGTTCATTATCTCTATCCCTACTGTAGTCTTTATATTGATCATCATAGTAGTTTCAACCTTGGTTTCCTTACCTTTAGGCTCGAAAAACCGCCAACTGAAGATCCATATTCCTAGCCTCTTCTTTTAATTCAGACTTATTAGCTCTAGAAGTTGTACCCTATGCTCCTACTATGTTCACTTTCTCAGAATTTATTATTGCAGACTGCTTAGCCAATAACCTAATATCAATCCTCAGTAGCACAATCTCTTATGCCTCTTAATCATCAGCTACTCGGTGGTCACTGGGGCACTAATTGTATAAGTTCCAGAACTCTTCTTAGCCTCTCGAGTTTGCCACCCTCGATTAGTGAGAGAAATCTAGCCTAAGTTATCCGAAGCTACCTCGCAGTTCAGTCTCATAAAAGCTCCTCCAGAAATGATATCATTCATGGCTTTGGAGCTGATGGTTAAGGCTTTGAAGAATATCTCCAATAAGCTCATCCTTGAAATACAATGGTTGGGCACCATACTCACCTTCTTTTTGAACCTGAACCAAGCCTCGTACATGGATTTTGACTACACCGGCCTAAAGTTATAAATCTCGTCCTTAAGTTGCAACATCCTGGATGGAGGAAAGAATATGTTCAAGAATTACCTACATAACTCATTCCATGTAATGATAGATCCTTTAGGCAATTCCCTAAACCATAAAGATACTTTTCCTCTAAGTGAGAAGGGAAACAACCTCTGTCTAAGTGCCTCCTGATTCAGACCTAGATTTGTATTAGAAGTGCAAAGTCTAGTAAAGTTGTCCAGATGCTTGTTTGCATCATTATAAGCAACCAACAAACACACCCTTCAACTATAAGAGCCAGATTAGAGCACTACTTATGTTGAACTTAACTCCTAAGGGAAAATAGGAGGAATGATAGCTCATGCCTCTGTCACCTCAATTCTACCCCAGATCCTTATCATCATTCTTATATGGATACAAATACTGGTATGTTAGGAACACTTGAGCACGACTACCTCTGACTCTATTCTGATTTTCATCGAGTGTTGATCGACGGTTTGCTTCTTATCTTTACTCAGCTAGTCTACCTACCTAACTATTCGCTGAGCTACTTCTATTTCCCTCATCTCATTTTTATCTTAAGCTTAAAGCTCACTAGTCTGTCGATCAACAATATCCTATACTCTTTCTAGAAGAGGGGGAGCACAACATCACGAACCCCTTCAGGAATATCATCTCTTTTCAGTTCCACCATCCTACTAGATGATTGTAGGATTCTTTCTAGATTTGATTCACTGGGAGTAAGGTATTGACTCTACTCCATGTTTTAGGCATACAACGAATTATATCCAACTAAGACCATAAATAAAAAGACAATAAATTGCAATAATATCAATTCACAAATTAACATTGTATTCCCTGACAATGGCATAAAAATTTTGTGACGCCTAAGCTATACCTCCACTCTGAAGATGATGCAATCACTGCCAAATATAGTAACACAACAAAGGTTAGGGTCAAATCCCAATGGAATACGTGAAAATATGGCTGTCGGTTGTTCTAATCAATGGTCAGAACAGGAAAAGTAAATGGGGGGTTTTGAGTAGCAATATTGAACATGTAGCAAATATCAAATTCGATTGTAATCAATCATAAGTGAACACTAGGATTGTATTCCCCCTAAATTCTAAACTCTTGAGGCTTATCGTTCTTTATTTAACCAACTCAATACCCTGTATACAGAATTGATAAGTTATGCATCTTCTACAGTCCTTTGAATGAGCAGAAGGATTTCACCCTTTACCTTTTGAGTCTCAGGATGTTGCCTTACAAACCCTTATCTTGATCCCAGTTAACTATTATAGTTTGAGTCTCTATTTATTAGATGAAATATAACCATCTTACTTAAATAGTACCTAGTAGTATGTATCGATAGTTAGACTCCAAATTACTATTGTAATTATCTTCTCCAAGCCACTACTCCTTTTCTATAGTAAGTAGCAATAATATAGGCGGGATCCTAATGTTTACAACCACTAAGATAACTTTTAAAGGGAAGATAATACAATGAATGCATGAGTATTGGTTCAGAATACCAATAGCACTTCCCCTACTTCGTCAATATGCTAGGGTTTCCACAAACCTAGCTAAGGGTTTTTAGCTGCTCATGCTTGTGAAGTAATCAACAACATTCATGGTTGAAAGAATATGATTAAATCACAATAATCACAAGTAAAAACCCTAAATACTAACTTAATAAATCAACCTAAATCAATACATAAGAATTCCAAGATTAAAATTGAATCTCAAAATCAAGATATGTTTATAAGTATCAAGTGAGCGTTACTTCTACTAAAAAACACATAAGAGGTATTTATAGTACATGAGGAAATCCTAAAATCAAAGCCTGAATGAAAAAGATAAAAAAAAGGGTTGATGGCTACATGTGGTCTCCACATACTGCCTGGCCTTGGGTGCATGTAGTGATCGCATGTGCTCAGACCCAAAATTTCTTTAGCTATGATCTTGGGATTTTGGTCTTCTGACACATTCTTTCTCTACATGCGTTCCACATGTACAATATGTGGTCCGTATACTGAGTTAGCAAGTGCCGAAAGTCATTTTTTCAGCTCTTCTTCAATTCCCGCACATGCTTTGGTCACGAACAATCCAGAAAGTACCCGAACATCCACAATTAATCACATAAGAAGCCAAAAACATCTTTTTCATTTTTTTCACGAAGTTAGCATCCAAAACATGATTTCCTACAAAACATGCCCAAAATGCACCATATCTAACAAACAACCTCAGAAACTTATGTATTTTCCTTATTTTAAGCGTCAAAATTGCTATATTTCTATATCACATCGAGAGGGTAAGCCTCGAGTCATGGATGGACGCGAGAGAGGGGACAGACCTATGGTTTAGCCTCATCTAGGAGGAGTTATAGGGGACTCTCCCCTGAGCCTCGTGTTGACCAAGTTAGAGGTGTGGGTTCTTCTCTTGACATGACCCGACCCTCGAGCCTTGTCGTAATGGTCATCCCAGGTCTAACCAGGATCGGGGACCGCCCCTATTACCAAATCCAACCATATATATCTAGCCTTTGATTGGCTTAATCTCGAGCATATAAAAAGATAAAGTAAATGCTTTCATGAAGACTCTGGGATAGGGTCACAACCATGACCGACCAAATCCAGTCCACCCATACCTAGTAACTTCCCAACCATACTGACCAAACCATAGGACATAAACTAGTCCTTAACTAAAGAGAACACTAAAACATAATATGATTAATCCCAAAATGTAATACATTGGAGCAACCAACAATATTTTCCAAGGATGTAAACCCTAACACCAATGCCGAGGTCAAGGCAAACACCGATACCGATCCCTCCCATTCCAACCCCCAGAAGTTCCTCAAAGTCTTTATCCAAAAGGGTAAACAAATTCGGTTGGGACATGCTTCCAACTATCGCCAAAACAAATATCCAAAATAAAGTGAATACATCTAACAATATCTATAACATGAAATGATGCTTTTCAATAGGATGGAAGTTCACCACTTCAGTCCAAATGTTTTCCCCAAGTCAATCACTATGCAGGAGGAGTCGAATGGATAGTTCTTGCATATCATGGGTATATAGCCACCAGTAGACGGTTTGGCGAGTGACCATTAGCATGAATCTCAGGATAAGGATAAAATAATGCCAGTTATAAAACCAAGTAAAATCATCCATAATGCATACAACCATACACATACAAGTGTTGGGAAAGGAGATCTGTGTTTAGCATGCATTTAAAACCTTTACCTTGGTTGTGCAGCTTGACCATCATACACCACCATTGAGCTATATGGGCTCAGCTCCCCCTACATAAAGGGCCTCAGTTTGTGTAGCCGCATGACCAGGGAAGTATCCCATAGGATTACTAGTACATCCCCCAATAGTGTGACATCATTCACACGGTCCACTAATACTAATACTCATATCAGAAAATATGAGTTTCCAGGTTTGGTCCCGCCCAGGACCGCTACCTTCCACGGATTTGCTACACATCCCGCCATTAATGCCTAATTAAAACCATTTCCAAATGACTAACCCATCTATTTACCATTTTATTTAACCATGGACAATATTAGTGGTATCATCATCCCACCCCTTACTTGCAATTAATATCCATAGCCAAACCATTTAGGTTAATGGGACTTTCATGTGCCCTTTTATATACAATATTAAACCACTTGGGAGACTTCCATGTTCCCGACAAGCATAAATATTTAGCCTTTAGCCTTTTCAAACAATTTAACCATGAGCAATTTTTTTACCAAGTTTCAAACATGTAAGAGTTCCATTAAAAGAAGTCAATGCAATGAACATATCTTTATAAGCATTTTATCAAACATGTTGGGGGCATAATATAACCAAAACTAATTCCGAAGACCATTAAACCATTACCATGAAATCCAATTATCCAAATCCACCATTAATGTATATAAAAGCATAATTAACACCATACGAAACCATAACATGACAATTAATATCAATACCCTAAATACTAGTTAAAAACCAAATCATGAAATCAATCATTTAAACCATGACGTTAGTTGAAATTACAATGAGGGAAGAGAACATTCCTTAAACCGAAGAATTGATGGAAAGAAATCACCAAGACAATCCCCAAAGCAGTTTTTTAGTTGAAACCCTAGCTCTCTTTCCCCAAAAGCTCTTGAGATAATTATGGAGTATTTTTGAATAGTTTCTAAGTGTTAATGAATAGAATATTAGGGTGAATAACCTCCTAAGTGTATTATAAGTCGTGGGTCCTAATTATAGGGAAATATCCAGAATACCCCCACTTAAATCCTTCAAAACCCTTCACAGGGAAACGACTGACCCATACTAGTCAAACCATCCCAACACGATCAGTACCCACCACTCGTATCTAAGCCTCAACCCTTGGATAAAAAATTGTCCAGTATACAACTCATCCAACCAAGTCGTAACCATAATATACGATTTATATCCATAACTCGTATCCCTGGCAGAATAGAATACCAAGAGTATAAAACACTGCCCACCGTACGAGTTTTTAGTATGACTCGTACCAATCCCTACTACTCATACCCCTAAGTCGTACCCATTCAAGTGACCAAAACCATCCCACCAACTAACACTAGTCATCATATGACAGGACCATACCACTCGTACCCTAATATACGGCTTGTACCCATAAGTTGTATTGGGTCCAGAGAATGGAAATTCCAGGAAATTTTCTAAGGGTCAAAACTCGAGATGTTTCAGTCTCTCCTACTAGGAACATTCATCCCCGAATGATAAACATGGTAGGGGTAACCACACACTGAGTCGTTTGCATTATCAAACATCTTTTTAATAATGTTTGAAAACAACGAGGCAAAGGTGTTAATCTTTTCTTTGACAAACTAAGAAAATAAAGATGTGTTGAAGACAAATAACTTCCGCATGAATCCCAGGAGCGGAAAACAAATGCGGATACTTTGACTTCATGCCCTCTTTCATTTCCCAAGTAGCTTCTTCAACCTTATGGTCCGCCATAGAACCTTAACCAAAGCCATATCCTTGGTTCACAACCGACGAACTTGCCTATCTAATATCTCAACCGGGACCTCTTCATAAGATAAATAATCTGAAATACCCAATTCTTTCATAGGAACAACTGAAGAAGGATCATAAATGCACTTCCTCAACATAGGAACATGAAAGACTGGATAAACAAAACTTAAGCTAGATGGAAACTCCATCTCATAAGAAATATTTCCCGTCTTTCGCAAAATCTCAGAAGGACCAATATACCGAGGACTGAGTTTCCCCTTTTTGCCAAACCGCACCACTTCATTCATTGGAGACACCTTAAGGAACACCTTATTCCCGACCTAAAACTCTAAGTCTCTATGCCTAATATATGTATAGGACTTTGGACGACTTTGGCCAGCTTTAGCCTATCCTAAATCACCTTGACCTTCTCCATCACTTGATAAAAAAAATATAGGCCAAACATGTCTGCCTCCCTAAGCTCAAACCAACAAATAGGAGATTTACACGTCCTACTATACAATGCCTCGAAAAAAAGCCATACCAATACTCGAATGATAGCTATTGTTGTAAGAAAACTCCACCAAAGTTAGATGCTCAACCCAATTACCACCATAGTCAATCACACATGCCTGAAGCATATCCTCTAATGTCTGAATAGTTTTGGCTTTTTGCCTATCCAACTGTGGCTGAAAAGCTGTACTCAGAATGACCTTAGTCCCCAACCCTTTCTGGAAATACAACCAAAAGTAAGACGTAAACTGCGTACCATGATTATAAATAATCAAAATAGGCACCCCATGCAACTTCATAATCTCCTGAAGATATAGCTTCACATAATTCTCTACCAAAAAGGTAGTCCACACTTGCAAGAAGTGAGTAGACTTAGTCACCTAATCCAAGATTACCCAAATCAAATCATATTGATTTCGAGACCGAGGAAGACCGGTAAAACATCCATATTGATCACTTCCCACTTCCATTCGAGCAAATTAATTTCTTGATACAACCCTCCTGGCCTCACGTGCTCAACCTTAACCTATTGACATACCATATACTTGGCCACAAAATCTGCAACATCTCTCTTCATGCCATTCCACCAATAGATCTCCTTGAGATCATAATACATCTTTGTTGAGCTAGGATGAACAATATATCGTGACTTATGCGCCCCAACCAAAACCCTTTGTCGCAACCCATTAACATTAGGAACACACAACCTCCCTTGGTACCATAAAGTACCATCACCACTGATATCAAACACCACTAAATTTTTCCCACCAATGTCACTCTTGATTTTCATCAATACAAGATCCAGCACTTGCTTCTCTTTAATCTCTGCACCAAGAGACAATAGAACCACGTCTTGCACCATCACACAACCATCATTGGGATCCAAAGTACGAACTCTAAGATTGGCCAAGCGGTGAATATCCTTCACTAATTCCCATTTTCCTTCATCTAGATGAGTCAAACTTCTCCTAGACAACCTACTAAGAGCATCTACAACTATATTAGCCTTACCTGGGTGGTAGTGAAGACTCATATCATAATCTTTGAGAAGATCAAGCTATCTTCTCTGCCTGAGATTAAGCTCTTTCTGGGTGAACATGTACTGAAGACTCTTGTGATTAGAAAAGATATCCACTTGAACACCATAAAAATAATGCCTCCATATTTTCAAAGAAAACACAAATTCTAATAACTCTAAATCATAAATAGGATAATTCCTCTCATGTACCTTTAATTGCCTGGAAGTATAAAAAATCACTTTCCCATGCTGCATTAACACATAACCATAACCTACCAGAGATGCATCATAATAAACCATGAACCCATTATTTCCCTCCAGCAAAGTCAAGATTAGAGTCAAAGTCAACTTATCCTTCAACTTCTCAAAACTCCCTTCACAAGCATCCGACCAAGAAAGCTTATCCTTCTTCTGAGTCAACTTAGTCAAAGAAGCAGCAATCAAAGAAAAGCTTTCCACAAACCAACTATAATACTCGACTAAACCCAAGAATCTCCGAATATCAAATGGAGTCGTGGGACTAGGCCACCTCTTTACCACAACAACCTTTTGAGGATCAACTATGATCCCTTCACTAGAAATTATATGACCCAATAAAGTCATAATGTTCAACCAAAACTCACACTTAGAGAACTTGGCATACAACTATTGCTTCTTTAATGTTAGCAACCCCACATGAAGGTGATTAGTATAATACACCATGCTCTTCGAATAAACCAGTATGTCATTAATAAACACAATGTCAAAGAAATCTAAATACTGCCTGAACATCTTATTCATTAAGTCCATAAATGTTGTCAGAGCATTGGTCAACCCAAATGACATCACCAAGATTTCAAAATGCCTATACCAAGTACGAAAAGCTATCTTAGAGATATCCACCTCCCTAGTCTTAAGCTGATGGTACCCAGAATAAATATCTATCTTAGAGAAAAACTTGGCACCTTGAAACTAGTCAAACAAGTCATCTATCCGAGGAAGAGGATACTTGTTCTTGACCGTTTCCTTACTTAACTGCCTGTAGTCAATGCACAACCGAAGGGAACCATCCATCTTGTGCACAAACAACATCCGTGCACCCCATAGAGAAATACTAGGATAAATAAACCCCTTGTCCAAAAGATTCTTAAGTTTCTCCTTGAGTTCCCTCAACTCAACTAGAGCCCTTCTATATGCAAGAATAGAAATTGGATGAGTGTTCGAAAGCAAATCAATACAAAACTCTATTTCCCTATTTAGAGAAACATCAGGAAGATCATCTGGAAAGACCTCTAGAAACTCATTAACCACAGGGACTGAAAAGAAAAAGAAGGACCTTTTGAGTTAGAATCTTTAACCCGGACCAAGTAATAAAGACAACCCTCAGAGATTAACCTTTGAGATCTACGATAAGAAATAAACCTCCCCGTAGGAGCTAAGGAACTACCTTCCCATTCTATAATCAGTTCACCAGGGAACTTAAAGATAACCTTATGAGTATAATAATACAAAGATGCGTAACAAGAATGAAACCAATCCACACCCAAAATTACATCAAAATCTACCATATCCAACTCAAATAGATCAACCAAGGTATGCTTTCCACCAACAGATACCACACCCCTCTATAGAGTCTCTTAGTTATAATCGAGTCACCTATTGGGGTAGAAATAGAAAAGGGATCCAAAATAACTTCAGGATCAAAACAAAAAGCTACAGCCACATATAGAGTTAAATAAAAAAGAGTGGACCCCAAATCAATCAAATAATATACGTCATGAGAGAAAAGCTATAATATAGCAATAACAACATCAGGTGAAGCCTCAGATTCTTGTTAGGATGGCAAAGCATACAACCTATTCTGAACAACAGTAAAACTAGGAGCAGTAATACAAACAGATTCTATACCACTAGGTTCAGGAGCAGAAGATTAAGCTACAAGAATCTTATTCTCCCCCATAGCAACCTTATTAATCAAATAATCCCTGAGCTAATGGCCTACCTAACCACACTTGAAGCATTTGTCCCTCCCTTTATCATAATGACCCCAATGAGGACGACCATAGAATCGACAATGAGGATATGAAGAAACTGACTGACCTTCGCTTGCTTGAGATTAGGCAACCTATGCTCAAGAATTATCACCACCTGGATAACACTTGTCTCCCGACTGGTAAGGAACACTAGCAGAAAAGGAGCTAGAACTCCCCCCACTTATTTTCATCCACTTGCCACCATCTCTACTATCCTGAGATTGAGCACCTCCTGATAAAAAAACCTTCTCCTCTTTCCCTTCCTATTCCCAAACTCCACTTGCCTTCTCTTCTCATCCTCAACCTACTGCATATGGCAGTCAACCTTATGATGTCCATATCTTTAATCAACAAGGCATTCTTGCTCTCTAGAATCAAATCTCTTCTCAACCCAGAAGCAAACTTCCTTATTCTCGACCTTATATCAGCCACCAAGTTAGGAGCATACCTTAATAACTGATGGAACTTCAAAATATATTCCTTTACTGACATTCTCCCCTACTTGAGGTTCAAAAACTCCTCTGTCTTAGCTTCGCTCAACTATTAAGGAAAGAACTAATCCAAGAAGGTATTAGAAAAGGCCTCCCACAACCCTTCCTCTTCCATATCACCTCTATCTCTATCCCACTCCCATACCACTGATAAGAAACATCCTTGAGTTGATAGCGTACAAGGTTAACCCCTTTTATATTAGTAGCATGCATCACCCGAAAGATCTTTTCCATCTTATCCAAGAAGTCCTATGGATCCCCCTTTACCTTTTCTCTAATAAAAGTAGGAGGACCCATCTTCATAAATTGACCAACCCTTATGGCCTTAGCAGAAAAATCACCAGCAACACCCTGCTCAGCCTGAGCAGCAACCAGTTGGGCAATAACATGAATAGACTAACGAAATTCTGCGTTCATCACATTACCCTGAGGGACCTAAGGTGAACTAGCTGGAATAAGAAAAATTCCATCACCATCAAGAAAAGGATCATGAGATCAAAGATGTACTCCAGACGTAGGACGTACCCCTTCAGTATTACCCCAGATAGGACGAAAGAATTTCCTTATGTTCCAGATCTAGGAGGCATAATCTAAAAAAAAAGCAAACAAGGATTAGAGAAGATTCTAGTATTGAGAACTCATCCTTGAAGATAAAATACAAATAAAGTAAAACATTCCTAAATATCTTACATCCTCTCTCGTATGAGTGTGGCACGCTTCACACCCCTAAAAAAGACTCTACTCGACACAGCTTTGTGGACTCCCAAGTGACCATGAACCTATGCTTTGATACCAACTTGATACAACCTGACCCCCAGTCCTTGTTGTAATAAGCATCCCAAGTCCAACTAGGACTGGTGACTACCCTCTATTACCCAAACCAACTACCTATATCCAGCCATAGATGGGCTAAATCTTGATTATATAAAAAGATAGCATAAATTCTCTCATGAAGGCTCTGGGATAGGGTTACAACCATGACTGACCCAACCGAGTCCACCTATACCACACCAACCGTCTAACCAAACCAACTAAACTATAGGCCATAAACCATGCCTTAACCAAAGAGAATACCAAAACATAATATGATTAATCCTAACATGTAATGTGATAGAACGACCAACAATATCGTCCAAGGGTGTAATCCCCAACACCAATACCGATGCCAAGGTAAACACTAATACTAGTCTCATCCATTCCACCCCCAGAAGTACCACGAAGCCTCTATCCAAAAGAGTAAACAAATTTAATTAGGACATGTACCCAACCATGGCCAAAACCAATATCCCAAATAAAGTCAATACATCTAACAATATCCATAACATGAAATAATGCCTTCCGAAAGGATGGAAGCTCAACACTTTAGTCCAAATATTATCCCCAAGTCAATCACTATGTAGGAGAAGTTGAATAGACGGTTCCTACATAGTGTGGGTATACAGCCACAAGTAGATGGGTTAGCGAGTAACCGCTAGCATAAATTTTTGGATAAGGATAAAATAATGCCAGTTATAAAACCATCCATAATGCATATATAAGCGATGGGAAAAGGTACCCGAGTTTAGCATAAAGTTAAATCTTTACCTTGGTTGTATAGCTTGGCTGTCCTAAACCACCCTCGGACAATATGGGTTCAGCTCCCCGTGCTGAAAGGGCCTCAGTATGTGTAAGCGCACGACCAAGAAAGTATCCCATGGGATGAATAGTACATCCCCCAATAGTATGACATCATGCACACGGTCTACTAAGACCAATCCTCATATCGACAAATATGAGTTTCTAGTTTTGGTCCCCCTAAGACCGCCACCTTTCAGGACTTTGTTACATATCCCGCCATTAATGCCTAATTAAAACAATTTCCAAATGGTCAACCAATACATTTACCATTTTATTTAACTAAGGCCAATATTAGTGGTATCATCATACCACCCCTTACTTGCATGTAATATCCATAGCGAAACCATTAAGGTTAAGGGGAGTTTCAAGTGCCCTTCCATATACCTTATTAAACTACTTGGGAGACTTTAATGTTCCCCGCAAGCATAACCATCTAGATTTTAGCTTTTTCAAAACATTTAAACCATGCATATTTCCTTTACCAAGTTAAAAACATGCAAGAGTTCCATTAAAATAAGTCAATGCAATGAACTTATCTTTATAAGCATTTTATCAGACATATTTGGGGCATAATATAACCAAAACCAATTCCAAAGACCATTAAACCCTTACCATGAAATACAATTTTCCAAATCCACCATTAATGCATATAAAATCATAATTAAAACCATAGGAAACCATAACCAAGAATTTAATATCAAAACCCCTAAATAATAGTTAAAAACCAAATCATGAAATAGTAAAACCATGAAATCAATCATATAAACCATGAATTTAGTTAAAATTACAATGAGGGAAGAGAATTATGCCTTATATCAAAGAATTGATGGAAAGAAATCACCAAGACAAGCCCTAAAGAAATTCTTCAGTTGAAACCCTATCTCTCTTACCCCAAAAGCTCTTGAGAGAATTATGGAGTGTTTTGGAATAGTTTCTATGTGTTAATAAATATAATAATAGGGTGAATAGCCTATTAAGTGTATTATAAGTCATGGGTCCTAATTAGGGTAAATAGGAAAATGTCTAGAATACCCCTACTTAAATTTTTTAAAACCCACCACAGGGATACGAATGACTCATACTAGTCGTACCCTCCCAATATGATTGGTACTTACTACTCGTATCTAAGTCTCAACCTTTATATCAAACACTGTCCAGTATACGACTCATCCAACCAAGTCGTAACTACAATATATGATTTGTATCAGCAACCCGTATCCCTAGCCGAATGGAATATAAGGAGGATCAAACACTGCCCACTATACGAATCCCTAGTATGACTCGTACCAATACGTAGGACTCATACCCCTAAGTCATACCCATTTTAGTAGCCAAAAACATCCCACCAACTAACATCGGTAAGTATACAATAGGACCGTACCACTCATACCCCAACATACAACTCATACCTTTAAGTCGTATTGGGTTTGGAGAACAAAATTTCCAGGAAATTTTCTAAGGTTCAAACCCTAGGATGTTTTAAATCCAGTTATTCAAAGTTTGTCTACCCTAGTGTTGAAGGTATTATTGGTGTATTTGCTGACTCATTTAGAGAGTTCTCCTTTGTTTATGATGGGTGCTCCTATAGTTTAGAGTGTAGATCCTCATGTTTCACCTGTTTCTATTTTGGGTACTCCTCAGACCTAGAGTCCTATTCTTGTTTTAGCGCCAACATTTGAGCATGGCATTTCAAGATTAGGAGTTCAACCTTTATCTATGTTATCTCCTCAGATAGGATCTCAGCCTGCTAGATTCATTATTCTTTTTATTGCTATGATTACTATGATATCTTTTGATAATCAAAAGAGGTGTGAGAGATTTACTCATTTGGGTCTTCTTAAATTTTAGTGGTTCTATGAGAGAGGATGCCATAAGTTCTTGATTAATTATTGAGATAAGCTACATAACTTGGGTTTTGTTAAGTTACATGGAGTGGATTATACTACCTATCAATTGAGGGATTCTGCGAGAGATTGGTGGAGTTTTTTAGTATGTTTTAGACCTTTTGATGCTCTAAAGTTGACTTGGGATCAATTTAGTGATGCCTTTCTAGAGATATTTATGCCTTATAGTTTGAGAGATCGGATGTGTGATGAGTTTAATCGACTGGATCAGGGCTCTATGGTTATAGTAGAGTATGAGACACGATTCCATGCCTTGTACAAATATTTCTATGCTAGTATTTCTACTGAGTCTGAAAAGATTTGAAAAGTTCATGAAGGGCCTGGATGTATCTCTTCAGTTGGATATGTCTCAGATGGTTGTATTTATGGTATTTTTTAGTGTATTTTATATCACGACAAGATGACAGAGGGTATTCATCAAGTATCTTAGGGTGGCGCCAAGAAGGTGCACTATTTTGGTGAGTTCAAAGATTAACCTTCTCATGGATATTAGAGTAGTCCAGTGTAGGCAGCCTTGTTGAGTTTTGGTGGTGGATCTTCTGGTTCAGTAGTACAGGATATCCATTCGGTCCTAGTAGTACCTTCTCCTATTGGTAAGGGTCATAGGACTTGTTTTATGTGTCTTTGGGTTGTCCATTGGTCCGTCCAAGGACTTCCCCCGATATGTGATTAAGACTACTCATATTTCAATAATAAGAGGTAGGGTTACTATCATAGGAGCGATAGATAGTGGTGGTGGAGCCCGCAGTGGTGGTCATGGGGCTACTAAGATAGTTGGTGGTCATGGTTAATGTTATCTTATATGAATTAGACTTGAGGTAGAGCCTTCATATGTTGTGATCATAGGTATCATCCCCGCTAGTTTCAGATCTATATTTGTATTATTTTACCCCAGATCGACTTTATCCTATGTGTCTATGTATTTTTCTTGGGTTTTGATTCTGTTAGTGAGCCTCTTTCCATACCTAGTATGTATCTATCTGTAGGTGATTCTTTAGAAATAGATTAGATACACCAATCTTGTGTTGTGACTTTCTCTGGTTGTGAAACTTGGGTAGATTTTCTTATGTTAGATAAGGTTGATTTCTATGTTATTTTGGGTATGGATTGGTTTGTTGGCTCCTTATCATTTTGTCTTAGATTATTTTATTAAGACTGTGACTTTAGCTTTTCTAGGTGTACGAAAGATAGCTTGGAATGGTGCACTTTATTTGGGTCCTAAGAGGGTTATCTTTCATGTTCAGGCTCATAGATTGGTTGAGAGGGGGTGTTTAGCTTAATTAGATCATATTCGTGATACTATCGTTGTTTTACCTCCTTTCTTAAATTTTGTTTGTTTTGTTCGTGAGTTTATAGATGTGTTTTCTACGGATTTGCCTGGTATGCCTATGGATTGTGATATTGATTTTTCTATTGATGTTGATCTAGGCAACAATCTAATTTCTATTCCTCTTTATAGAATCGCCCCAGCAGAGTTAAAAGAATTGAAGGAACAATTGCAAGAGTTATTGGATAAGGGATTTATCTAGCCTAGTGTATCACCTTGGGGTGCGCCTATCTTGTTTGTGAAGAAGAAGGAAGTTTTTATATGGATGTGTAATGATTATCAACAATTGAATAAGGTGATGGTTAAGAATAAGTATCCTCTTACTCCCATTAATCATTTATCTGATTAGCTTCAAGGTGATATGGTGTTTTTGGAGATTTATTAAAGGTCTAGTTATCACCAGTTGAGGATTAGTCATTATGAGTTATTAGTTATGTCCTTTGGGTTGACCAATGCCCTTGCCGTGTTCATGGAGTTGATGAACCAGGTGATTAGACTGTATGTCTACTCCTTCGTTATTATATTTATAAATGATATCTTGGGGTATTCTAAGAGTGAGGCTGAGCATAAGGAGCATTTGCAGATTGTGCTTTATACATTGAGGGATGAGAAATTATATGCAAAGTTCTCTAAGTGAGAGTTTTGGTTGGAGTCTATTTCTTTCTTGGGACATATAGTGACTAACGAAGGTATTATGGTGGATCCTTCCAAGGTTGCATTGGTCGTGATTGAGCTAGACCTACTTTTCCCACCAAGATTTAGAGTTTTGTTAGCTTGGTAGGTTATTATCAATATTTTGTCAAGGTTTTCTCATCTATTGAAGATCCATTAACCAAGTTGATTCATAAGAATATTTATTTTCAGTGGTCTAATACTTGTGGGGTGAGCTTCCAAAATCTCAAGAATTTGTTGACTTCAGCTCTTATTTTGGCTTTGCCAAGAAGGGCGTGAGTTTTACCGACTTTTATGATACTTCAGGATCTGTATGGGATGTTGTGTTGATGCAGGAGGTCAAGGTGATTGCTTATGCATCTCATCAGTTGAAGCCTTATGAGAGAAATTATCCTACCCATGGGAGTTGTTTGGGGTTGTGTTTGCTTTAAAGTTGTGGAGGCACTACTTGTATAATGTCTATAGTGAAATCTTCTCAGATCATCATATCTTTTAGTGCTTCTTTACCCAGAAAGGTCTTAATATGAGGCGGTGCTATTTGCATGAGTTGCTTAAGGATTATGAATTGATCATTCACTATCATCCAAGTAAGGATAACCTGGTTTCGGATGCCTTGAGATGAATGTCGACTAGCATGGGCAGTTAGGAGCATCTTTTGACCTAGGAGAGGCCCTTGGCCTTAGAGGATCAGTCTTTAGTTGACCAGATGTTAGGCTTGATATTTTGATACCTGGGCATATTTTGGAATTTGTGGATGCTATATCTTCTTTGATGGAGAATATTCAAGTTCCTTAGTTTAATGATGTTGGATTGAGGTTGATTTGAGATAAGATGTTGAGTTGGGAGGCTAAGGAAGTCTCGCTTGATTAAGATGGAGTTTTGCAGATTGGAGGCCGAGTTTGTGTACAGAGAGTGAATGACTGGATTAGGTTGATCTTGGAGGAGGCCCATGTTCTAGATATTCCATCCATCCAGTTGTGACTAAATAAGATGAATCGTGATTTGTGACAGCAAATACCGGTGGGATGGTATGAGGCGAGATGTATCAAATTTTGTGTCTCATTGCCTATGTTGTCAGTAGGTGAATGCCAGGTATATTATTTTGTGAAGAAAAGATGACTTTTACAATTTTTACAAATTCAAATTCTTTTGGAAAAAGTTTTCAAACTTGATTTGAAAAACAGAGTCGCCGCTAACTTTGTTTAGGAAAATCAAGAAAACCCTATAGAAATTACTTGAACGATTCAAAACCAAAAAAATCATTTAAGTTTGGAAATTTTGAGTAAGTGGTTCCTATTAATATTCTTGGAGTGTTGTTAAGTCTCCAAGAGTATCCGCTAACTTGTAGTTATCCGGACTATTTGAAAACAACTTTTTTGACTAACTTTAAAAAGGGAAATTAATTTTTGAAAAGAAATTGATTAAGGAAAATTTTGTCTCCAAGATTTGTGCAAAACAAGTTTTGATCATATAGCAGGGATTTTTAACAAGTCTATGATAACTAAAAACAACTATCATATTAAGGGGAAAGGGGAGACTAAAAGACTTAGGCCATTAGGCCCAAATCCACAAACCATGTCCTAAGCTAATTTGGGCTTTTTGACCAACTGAGCCTATCCTAAACTAATTATTTGGGCTTTTGGCCCATAACCACCTGTCCTAATCTAAGCATTTGGACTTTTGGCCCATAACTTGTCCTAAACTAATCATTTAGGATTTTAGGGCTCAAAATCTACTTCACCTGTATTAAATTACAACTTTGGTTTCGAGGCCCATATGAAGAACAAAATCTACTTTACCTTTATTAAATTACAACTTTGGCTTCGAGGCCCAAATGAATGAATAAATAAATTGTAACACCTCGAGTCTGTACCTCGGATGCTACACAGTGCTTATGACCCCGAAGGACCACAAACTAACCCATGATTGGTACCTACTGTGATCACTGGATAATAACACTGAAAGTAATGTGGAAAATAGGTTGAAATGCCATAAGGTTCAAAATCTAAAATACTGGTAAATAATAACATCTGCTAAAACATCTGAAACCTGAATACTATCTGGACTAGTCTTATTTGAAAAGCCTCTAACTAAACTGTCTGAATATGGTGTTGATGGGACAAGCCCCCAACTAACTCCGAATACTAAAATACTAAAGCTATTGAAAATATTGAAATAAAACCACATCCTCGATAGATGAGGACTCACTACTGAATCTGCTGCTACTAACTGAATCTGTCTATGCGCGGTCAGGAACTTAAGCATCTGAACCTATGATATGAGACATCATGGCACAAAGAAACTGTATGCATTAGTACGTGGAATGTACTGGTATGTTAGATAAGGTAAGGCTGAATGCAAGGGTTCATATGCATAAATAAATACTAATTGAATAATATAGAGTAACTAAATATGAGATAACATGGATAATTGAAACTGCTGTAAATACTAGGTATGCAATATTGTGCATATACTTGTATATTGTAACTGAGCTTTTACTGAAGCTGATTTTTGAGTTCTAATAACTGGGTATCTGATATCTGAGATTACTGTTAATTGAGTTACTAAAACTGATTGATTGTATCTGACATTCCTGATTCTGTATAACTGAACTGAGTTTTATACTGAGACTGAAACTGAGACGTTGAGAAGTAATCATCTAACCTACATGCCCTAAATAAGATAACTAGGGTCAATCCTGTAACCCCAGTTGGAAGGTTGTCAGTACGATACCACTGGTAATGACAAGCTAAAGAGTTATCCTCATCTGGCAGCTACTCTAATGAAAATGGTGGTACACTAAACTGGCAGGTAGAAACACCTCATCAACCCTCAACTGGCAGGTTGATGTCTTAACCTACGCTGGCTACGTATTTATGGAATTCAAGGACATATTCTAAGGATCACACCCTAAACAGGCAGGTGATCCCCCATCCTTAGGTTCACTCGGTGCTGAATCCTACTCCAAACTGAATAGACATTAAAATGATTATACTGAGCTGAACTAGACTGATAATGTGTTTTGTAATTAACTAAGTTTATGAGTTCTGTAACTAACTGATTTCGCTGAGTTCTGTTAACTGGATGAGTACTACTATTTCGTGTCATGACTGAGACTATTCTATAACTACTGTAGCTCTAGGTAAACAACTAGATTTTTGGGTATTGAATACTCCCAGGACTCGATAGCATGAAAGTAAAGCATGGCATGATCTTGAAAAGTATAACAATGTCCACTTATTCATAATTCATTCATAAAGATATTTTATCAAACACTTGTAGGGCATAAGCTTATACATGATTGGGACCACACAATGACATGTCATGATTCCACTATTTACTTCACATAGGCATTTTAGCAAACTCTTGGGGAATATGGATTATTTCAAATGGTAATGGCCAACACATGAACATCATGAATACAATACTCAATTCTAAATTCAAGGGTTTAGCATGCAATTCATATAATTCATCACATAACTATTTTAATTTCATTGAAACTTATAATTAATCATGAAGTGAAACCCAACTACTATCATGGATATGAACACAATCAATTTCAAGCATGAAGTTAATAAATCTGAGATCTTGTAAGTTTAAAAAAGGTTCTTGGACTTCATAGGTGAAAGGAACCCATTAATGAACACCTAACATACCTGGGTATATTAATTCTTGAAGGTTCTTTGAGGACTTCTTGATTTTGTTCTTGATTTCTTGTAGCTGGGGTTTGGCCCCTTTGAGACAGAATGTTTCTAATCTTGAGAAAATCGAGTAAATAATGAGATAATGGGTTATTTAGGGCTTTAATTTCGTATTTATACTGATTAGGTTCATGGAAAAAAACCGAATTACCCTTGGGAAGATTTAAAAATTCTTCACTGAAAAACCCAATTTTGGGATCTGGCGCGATGCGGTGCTATTGTGCCATTTTACTGGAAATTGACAATTGGGAACAGGAGCTTGGTGCGATGTGGTACAATCGTGGAGCTTAACTGTATGCGAATTAACCCCTTGGCGCGACGTGCCATGATCATGGAGTCACACTGGAAAGTGATAATTTGAAAAATGACTGGTGGCACGATGCACTGGGATCGCGATGGCTCACTGGATTTTGACAATTTCCATTTGGACCCTTAGCGCGATGCGGTGATGTGCCAGGTGGCACACTATTTTAAAAAATATTCTATAAATCTTCACTCGGGTATCAAATTTGGACGAATTTTATATCATTTGAAAGTTGACTGAATTATCTACGCAATGGTAAGCTCTAAACTAAAAAATACTGAGTATTTAGAAAAAAATATATAGGATTACTCATGTACTAAGAGTTAAGTTAAGCTAGGGAAATATGGGGTATTACAATATCTCCCCCTTCGGAATATTCGTCCTCAAATGAGACTGATTAAGCTAAGAAATACTGATGGACTGAGTTTATTCACTGAACATGCATATCTGATGCATAGATTACATGACTGAAGCTACTAGTAAGATGAGTTTTCATACTGAACATGCATATCTCATGCATGAGTACATGACTGAACTGATTCATGAATGCATGACTAAATATACAACGGTAAAAAATACCAAGTTTATAATTGTAACTGAACATGGAGCTAAGTAAATCTAAGGTAGATTGTTACCTTAAGATGAATCTGAATTTTCGGAGAAGAGGTGAGGATACTTGGTATATATATCTTCTTCTGCTTCCCAAGTAGCTCCCTCACCGGACTGATTTCGCCAAAGAACTTTGACCAATGGAACTTCTTTGTTATTTAGTCTGTGAATCTAATGATCGAGGATCTAGATGGGAACCTCTTCGAAAGAGAGATCATTCTAAATATCTACGCCCTCTAAGGGAACTATGTTTGCTGGATCACCAATATATTTCTTTAGCAAGGAGACGTGGAATACTAGGTGTACTGAAGCTAGATCTGAAGGCAACTCAAGATTGTAAGCTACCTTTTCGAAATAACTGAGAATTCTGTAAGGACCAATATATCGGGGACTGAGCTTTCCCTTCTTGTTGAACCTCTTTACCCCCTTCATGGAAGAGATTTTCAAGAACACAAAATCACCGATCTCAAACTCGAGGTCTTTTTTCCTCACATCTACATATGATTTCTGTCAGCTCGGGGAAGCCCTAAGCCTTTCTCTGATCAACTGAACCTTCTCTAAGGCATCAAACACTAAATCAGGCCCTACTACTACAGCCTCACCTACCTCGAACCAACCAATTAGATATCTACATCTCCTACCATAAAGAGCCTCAAACGGAGCCATCTGAATACTCACATGGTAACTGTTATTATATGCAAATTCGATCAAAGGCAAGTGGTCATCCCAACTACCTTTAAAATCAGCAACACAGGTTCTTAACATATCTTCTAGAGTCTGAATGGTCCTTTCTACTTAACCATCTATCTGAGGGTGGAAGGTTGGACCGAGGTGAACTTTGGTACCAAGACCCTTTTGGAATTCTTTCTAGAAGTAAGAGGTAAATTGGGTACCTCTATTTGAGACAATGGATACTAAGACTCCATGCAATTGGACCAACTCTCTTATATAGAGTTTGGCGTAGTCCTCAACTGAATAGGAAGTATGAACTGGCAAGAAGTGAGATGATTTGGTCATCCTCTCTACAATGACCTAAATAGAATCATGCTGATGACGAGTACGAGGCAATCTCATCACAAAGTCCATGTTCACTTCTTTCGATTTCCATGTGGGAATAATGAACTCCTGTATGGACCCACTAGGTTTCTGGTGCTCAATCTTAACCTGCTGACACGTTAAGCACTTGGATACAAACTCTTCAATATCACTTTTTATCCTACTCCACCAATAGACCTCCCGCAAATTGTGGTACATCTTAGTGTCCCCTGGATGAATAGAGTAATGCACACCATACGCTTCTACAAGAATTCATTGCCTCAAGTCATATATGCCTGGAACGCATAGCCGACCTTGGAAATGCAACACACCATCTCTCCCTTGGGAGAAAACCTCTAATTTTTGATCTTTGATTGACTCTTTCAGCTTAACTAGACTAAGATCTCTGTCCTACTTTTCCTTTACTTCGGAAACTAGATATGATTCTAAACTATTCTGCACCCACACACTACCCTCTGCTGAATCGACTAAGTGGACACCTAGTCAGGCAATATGATGAACTTCCTGAATTAACTTCTTCTTATTATTCTCAACATAATCTACACTACCCATAGACAACCTACTGAGAGCATCTACCACTATTTTGGACTTGCCTGGATGATACAGAACACTCATGTCATAATCTTTCAGCAATTTTAACCACCTCCTCTGACGCACATTTAAATCTTTCTGAGAAAATACATATTGCAGGCTTTTTTGATATATGAACACATCCACATGCACCTCATACAAATAGTTCCTCCAAATCTTTAAGGCAAACACTACAGCTGTTAACTTAAGATCATGAGTCGGGTAATTCTTCTCATGGGGCTTAAGATGTCTAGAGGCTTAGGCTATGACCTTACCTCTCTGCATGAGGATACAACCCAAACCTACTATGGATACATCACAGTACACAACAAATCCATTTGAACCATCTGGTAGAGTCAAAATTGTGGCTGAGGTGAGTCGAGTCTTCAACTCCTGTAAACTCTTCTCACAAGAATCAAACAACTGGAACTTGACTTTCTTATGAATCAATCTGGACATTGGGGATGTAATAGATGAAAACCCTTCAACCAAACAATAGTAATAGCCAGCTAAACCCAAGAAACTCCTGATATCTGATGGAGAAATGGGTCTAGGCCAGTTTCTTACTACTTTGATCTTTTAAGGATAAACTCTAATGTCATCACTGGAAATAATATGACCAAGGAATACTACTGACCTTAGCCAAAATTTACACTTATTAAATTTGGTGAACAACTGATGGGATCTGAGAGTCTGAAGTATGATTCTGAGATGATCTGCATGATCATTTTTGCTATGGGAATATACAAGAATGTCATTGATGAAGACTATAATGAACATGTCCAAGTACTGATTGAACAAGCAATTCATTAAGTCCATGAAAGCTGTTGAGGCATTAGTGAGACCAAAGAACATGACTAGAAATTTGAAGTGACCATACCGGGTTTGAAAGGCTATTTTTGCAATGTCACATTCTCTTGACTCTGAGCTGATGATAGCCTAATCTAAGTTCTATCTTAGAAAATTAACTGGAGCCATGAAGTTGGTCAAATAAGTCATCAATTCTAGGAAGTGAGTATTTATTCTTGACTGTGACATTGTTTAACTGACGGTAATCTATACACATTTTAAGAGAACTATCTTTCTTACCTACGAATAAGACTGGTGTGCCCTACGGAGAAATGCTGGGTCTAATAAACCCCTTGTCGAATAGGTCCTTTAACTGTGATTTTAAATCTCTGAGTTCAGCTGGTGCCATTTTATATGGCGGAATAGAGATGGGATGAGTATCTGGGGAAGGTCTATTTCAAAGTCAATTTCCCTTTTGGGAGGAACTCCAGGAAGATCTTCTAGAAACACATCTGAGAACTCATTTACTATAGGAACTAACTCAAGACTAAGTGTCTCTGAACTAGAGTCTTTGACTAGAATCAGATGATAGACACATCCCTTGGATATCATTTTCCTCACTCTAAAGTATGAAATCAACCGACTCTTAAGTGTTGTAGTACTACCTCTCCATTTAAGAACTAGTTTATTTGAAAACTGAAAATGAACAATTTTGTTTCTATAATCATCTGAGGCATATCATGAATGGAGCCAATCTATACCGAGAATGACATCAAAATTTTCCATCTCTAGATCTACAAGGTCTACTAAAGTAACGTTCTGAGATATCATAACCAGACAGTTCCTGTATACCCGTTAGGATATGATAGATTTACCCACTGGGTAGAAACTGAGAAAGGATATACTAGGATTTATGGACTGACTCCAAAGTTAACGACTATATAAGGAGTTACAAAAGATAAAGAGGCTCCTGGATCTAGCAAGGAATAAATATGTAAATGAAATATCTGTAATGTACCAGTGACCACATCAGGAGAATTTTCCTGATCTTGTCTGGACTGAAGTTCATAAAGCCTGTTTAGGCGTTGCCTACGAGTGGTATTAGAAATGGCACCCTATTGATTCAGGAGACTAGACTGAGCTGGGGGATGATTATAATGACCCTGAGAACCTGACTGATGACAATCTTTGATTCTATGGACTGGCTTACCACATATGAAACAAACATCACTGCTATCTCTATAGACACCCTGATGGTTTCTGCCACACTTCTAACAAAGAGGATTTGTTCGAGCATTGCTGACACTACCCAAAGATTTAGAGACTGGTGACCTATCCTTGTTACCATTTATGTACTTAGGTACTGGATCACTAGCTGAAGATGGAGATGGAACTGAAGATTTTGGGCAAAACTGGGAACGGTTACCACTCTCTGACTTAGGCTGAGTGAAATTGAAGATACCTATTCTAGATCTCTTGTTCTTCCCCACTCTCTCCTTATTCTTAGCTTCTTCTATCTGCTGAGCATAGACCATGAGCCTGGATATGTCTATCTCTTTAATTAACATCGTTGTTCTGTACTTCTTAACCATACTTTTTGACATGCTAGACACGAATTTGATCATTATAAACCTATTGTCTGCAATTACATAGGGAGCATATCTGGATAACTAAGTAAACTTGAGGGAATACTCTTTGACACTCATACTACCTTTCCTTAGATTGATGAACTCTAACACCTTGGCTTCTCTTAGCTCTAAGGTAAAGCAGTAGAAAAATCTTCCCACTCTATGGGCTCTGCATCTGTGCCTCTGTCTACCTTCCACTTCTTAAACTACATATGAGACACATATTGTAGTTGATAGATGGCTAACTCAACACTCTCATTAGAAGTCACTCCCATGATATCTGTGGCTTTCTAAACCTAATCAAGGAACTCCTGTGGATCCTCTTCTTACTTAGATCCTGAGAATAGGGGAGGATCCATTCGAATGATGTCTCAAATCCTAGTTGCAGTAGTATTGGCCACTGGGTTGGCCTGAACAGTAGTTGGCCATTCAGTCTGAGCTGCTACCGAATTGTCAAGAGTGCTGAACGCAACTCTCAGTTTTGCATGGGATACATGCTCATCCAGGGGATCTTCCTGAACGGGATGAGTTGTTGACTGGTTTTCATTCCTTCTTTTGTTAGCTTTTCTGGGAGGCATTTTCTATAAACAGAAGGGAGAAAAGATTAGACTAAGAGTTTAACTTGATCTCATTCTCACTCACACGACATGAATACTGAAACAAGGGAAAATTTTCCTAAAAATTACTCATAGCCTCTTGTCCATAAGTGTTGTGCGCTATACACACATGTACAAGACTCTACTGAATGCGTCTTTTAGACTCCGTAGGACTCTGTTGAACCTTAGGATCTGATATCAAGTTTGTAATGCCCCAAGTCTATACCTGAATGATACACGGTGCTGACGACCCTGAAGGACCACAAGCTAACCCATGACTGGTGCCTAATATGAGCACTAGATTATAACATTGAAAGTAATACGAAAAATAGGCTGAAATGCAATAAGGTTCAAAATTTGAAATACTGGTAAATAATAATATATACTAAAACATCTTAAATCTGAATACTGTCTGAACTAGTCTTGTCTGAAAAGCCTCTAACTGAATTGTCTAAATGTAGAGTTCATGGGAAGAGCCCCTAACTAACTCCGACTACTGAAATACTGAAGCTACTAAAAATACTGAAATAAAGCACATCCTCGATAGATGAGGACTTACTACTGAATTTCTTGCTGCTAATTGAATCTATCTATGCACGGTCAGAAACCTGAGTGTCCGAACCTATGATATGAGACATCATAGCACAAAGAAAGAGTATTCGTCAGTACGTGAAATGTACTGGTATGCTAGATAAGGTATGGATGAATGCAAGGGTTTATATGCATGAAAATTAACTTACTGAATGATGTAAAGTAATTGAATATAAGAGTACATGGATAACTGAAAATGCTGTAAATACTGAGTATGCAATACTGTACATATATGTGTATATTGTAACTAAGATTTTACTGAAGATGATTTCTGATTTGTGATAACTGAGTAACAGATATCTGAGATTATTGTAACTGAGTTACTGAAATTGATTGACTATATCTGACAGTCCTGATTCTGTAGAACTAAACTGAGTTCTATACTAAGATTGAAACTGAGATTGTGGTGAGTAATCATCTAACTGACATGCCCCAAAAAATAACTCCAGTAATCCCAGTTGAAAAGGTATTAGTACCATGCCACGGATAAAGACAAACTGAAGAGTTACCTTCATCTGCAGGTACTCTAAAGAGAATAGTGGTACCCTCAACTGGTAGGTAGAAACACCTCATCAACCCTCAACTGGCAGGTTGATCACACCTTCTACTGGTAGGTGAGCCCCCATACTTGGGTTGACTCGATGCTAAATCCTACTCCCAACTGAATAGACACTGAACTAATTTTACTGAGCTGAACTAGACTGATACTGAGTTCTATAACTGACTACTATTTCGTTTCATGAATGAGACTATTCTATAACTACTATTGCTCTGGGTAAACAACTAGATTTTTGGGTATTAAATACCCCCAGGACTCGATAGCATGAAAGTAAAGCATGGCATGATCTTGAAAAACATAACAATGTCCACTTGTTCATAATTCATTCATAGAGACATTTTATCAAACACTTGTAGGGCATAAACTTATAAATGATTGGGACCACAGAATGACATGTCATGATTTCACTATTTACTTCACATAGGCATTTTAGCAAACACTTGGGGAACATGGATTATTTCACATGGTAATGGCCAACACATGAACATCATGAATACAATACTCAATTGCAAATTCAAGGGTTTAGCATTCAATTCATATAATTCATCACATAAGTATTTTAATTTTATGTAAACTTATAATTAATCATGAATTGAAACCCGACTACTATCATGTACATGAACATAATCAATTTCAAGCATGAAGTTAATAAATCTGAGATCTTATAAGTTTAAAAAGGGTTCTTGGACATCATGGGTGAAAGGAACCCATGAATGAACACCTAACATACCTGGGTATATTAATTCTTGAAGGTTCTTGGAGGAATTCTTGAGTTTGTTCTTGATTTCTTGAAGCTAAGGTTTTTCCCCTTTGAGAGAGAATGTTTTTAATCTTGAGAAAAGTGAGTAAATAATGAGATAATGGGTTATTTAGGGGTTTAACTTCATGTTTAGACCGATTAGGGCCATGTAAAAATACATAATTACCCCTGGAAAGATTTAAAAATTTATTTGGGCTCTGGCGCGATGCGACACGATCGTGTCGTGTCACTGGAAATTGACAATTGGGAATTGGGAGCTTGGCGTAATGTGGTACAATCGCAGAGCTTCAGTGTATGAGAATTTACCCCTTGGCGTGACGCACCATGATCGCGGAGTCACACTGGAAAGTGATAATTGGGAAAGTGACTGGTGGCGCAAGCGGTGGGATTGCGATGACTCACTGGATTTTGACAATTGCCATTTGGACCCTTAGCACAACCCGGTGATGTGCTAGGTGGCACACTGTTTTATAAAATATACTATAACTCCTCACCCGGTTATCGCATTTGGGCAAATTTTATATCGTTGGAAAGCTGACTGAATTTCCTATGCAATGGTAAGCTTTAAACTTAAAAATATTGAGTATTTAGAAAAATTTATATAGGATTACTCATGTACTGAGAGTTAAGTTAGGCTAGGGAAATATGGGGTATTACATAAATAAAAAAAAGCAATAATAAAATCAAGGCTTTTAAGTCTCGTAGCGACTTCAACAATGGGGTTTTGACCCCTTTCTTCTTCATCAATCTTGTTGCACCTACATGTCATACAATCAACTTTGGACTTAAACCTCAGACTTGATTCAAAAAGATAGTCCTCATTGACCCATTACAAAATCCAAGAGAAGAGGAGTCCATTTGTACTCCAAAGCAGATTCATGCAAAGAAAAAGATTAAAAAAGTAATTAATATGTATTTGAAAATGCTACATTTAATAGATAAATGATGAGATGGAAAAGATTGTATTCTCAGGCATAAAGAAATAGTAAACTATGATATCAAAACAAACCAAATTATCCAACGAAAAAAATTAACCCATCCATTAAACAATCTTACAAAAAATTAAATCTAGAACAATATAATCAACTAGACCTTATACTTTGTTGTAGCTCTTCTAGATGACTAAACCCTAGATGCCGACTTCATATTTTGTGTTTTTCTGGCAAATTATTGCCAGTAAGGCCATTGGTAAGCCTTTGTCCATGGATGACTAATCCAATTTTGAGAATAATATTGATAATTTTCCAAATTTACCCACTAAAACTACTCTAACAAGTACCAACTTTGACAATCCTAGACCAGCTTCACCTAAAATAATCTTTTCAATGTTGTTTAAGTAAAATAGTGGTTGGACTTGTGATAATATAGAAGTGGAACAAATTCCAATTAAAAATCTAAATTTTATTAATGAGGTTCCATGTATCACGTAGATAGAAAACGAGGTAGATAGAATGAATGTCATTGAAGGACAACAATTTCCAATTATTGGGAAGTTTTCTTATGGGTGGACTGATCTTGATGATCTTAGAATACAATTTCCTAAGAAACTCAATGTGTAATGAGGTTGCAACATTGGTTTATTAAGAAATCATCATATATTGATGAGATTTGATAGAGTTGACGATTTTGTTACTGTTATGTCAAAGAGTGTTTACTAGATAAATACTAAGGATGAGTACTCTTATTAGATGTAGCCTTTTATATATGATGATAAATTTAAATCAATTAAAGAAAATAAATAGGCAATGGCTTGAATTTCCTTCCTAACCTTAAGCCAACTTATTTTGTGAAAGAGTCGCTCTTCTCTTTAGCATCAGCAATTGGAAAACCCATCCATCTCGATATGGCTACAATGAAAAAGACTAGGCCTAGTTGTGATAGGGTTAGGGTTCAAGTAGATTTATTGGCTGAATTCCTTGCACATGTAGAGATAGAGATTGTGAATTCAAATAATAGAAATTCTCAAATAGAAAGAGGGAAGATTCAATATCATTTTCTACCTACGTATTACAAGAAATGCATGCTCTAAGGTCATAATGAAGTTGAGTGTAGGACCTTACATGCTAAGTTAAAGAAAGTATTTGAGGATGATGAAAATAACCATCGGGGTCACAATCACACAACCATTGAGGGGTAGGATATAGAAAAGGGACAACAGAAGCAACAACAAGTTCAAGATAATAGATGGAATCCTACAAGAAAAAGATTTCCAGATAAAGGATATCAAGAGGAAAAAGCTGTTAATCTAGAGAAAGTTAGTACTACTAATCAATTTCAGGCATTCATAAATGAAAGAGATGATAACATGCAGAATAATTATAATATTATTACATCTGTTACTCATATTGCTAATCTTGATCTTGAGAATGAGAAGAAAGAGATAAAAACAAAGGATTGGGTAACCAATTCCTTTCATCATTAGGATACAATATCAACTCATACAATTAACAATCAGCAGGATCAAACTGCAAAAAAAGATAATATAGAGTCAGAACATAATTAGTTAAAAGGTGCACAAAAATTTTAAAAGGTGGCAGGCATCCAGGGTAGATTTGAAGCCAGAACTAAGCAACTACAACATGATAATGGGCATAACATTGCTAACAAAAATAGTAACATATTTAAGGACATGATGGAGACTGCAATTACCAAGTGCAGCAACAACAATTTTTAGGAGCAGAGTGAAAGTTCTAATGAAGATTCTATTAACAATAGCCTAGCTATTATTGGTATGCCACTAGCTATAAGAGATCCAGTATGGTGTGGAGAATTTAAAACTTCTAATTTAGTATTATATGATATTGTCACTCTTACATTGATGGAGTAGAGGATATAATAGGGTTGTTAGATAGGGGAAAGTAAATAGGTCATAATGAGAATCATGAGGATCAAATTTTGAAAGATGCAAATGTTTCTCCAAGGGTTGTTAAATCCTTAATGCAAGAAAGAAAAGAAAAGAAGTAGTCCATAACAAAGAAATCAATATAGTTAAATCTCAGCATAAAACAAAGGGTGGAAAAAATTCTAATAAATAATGTTGAAAGTTGTTGTATGGAATATTAGATTTGTTAAATCACAAAAAGCTTTCTAGAGAGTCCAAATATTGAATTGAGTACACAATTTTGCTTTTGTAGCAATTTTATAACCTTTTTAGCATAGCAGATATATTAATAAGTATAGAGTAAGGTTGCAGATGCCTAACATGATCCATAATTGTAATTGAAAAAAATGGTGCTTTGTTAATCATGGATTCAGTGTTTCAGTAGAGAGTGATACTGAACAACAACTCTCCTTGATGATTCAGAATAATTCCACGAGTTTAGATTTTTTTACTAACTCTAGTGTATGAAAAATGTGACAAAAATAAAAAAAATGGAATTATGGGACAATATTGTATCTATTGCCAATAGGATTTCGAGACTACAATTTATGGGAGAGGTTAATACAATTATGAATGCCTCTGAAAAGATTGGTGAATTGCCAGTTGTTGCAGATGATATAGAAGATTTCAGAGATTCTATTAAGGCTTGTAACTTGTGATTGATTAATCATAAAGGTAGTCGTTATAATTGGTAGAAT
Organism: Capsicum pubescens; assembly: GCA_030864215.1. Taxonomy (NCBI): domain Eukaryota; kingdom Viridiplantae; phylum Streptophyta; class Magnoliopsida; order Solanales; family Solanaceae; genus Capsicum; species Capsicum pubescens. The sequence goes on from CM061540.1 coordinate 205,192,925, forward strand.
TGAAGAGTAGAAGAGGATTGTATTTTTGAGAAGTTAGATAGGTTGTTTGTTAATGATAATTTTCAGAATAATTTTAATCTAGTGGAGGTGGAACATCTAGCTAGAGATGGTTCTGATCGTGCACCTTTATTCCTTAAATGTGAGAGGATTGATATTGTAGTGCACAAACCTTTTAAATTCTTAAAATTCTAGACAGATTATTTAGGGATCAAAGAGGTGGTTAGAAGGAATTGGATTTAGACTTTTCTAATAATCCTTTCAATGACTTCAAAAGTAAGATAAAAAAGTTATGAAGGCTCTAACTTTATGAAGTAAGAAGAACTTTTAGGATGTTTAACAATAGTTGATTGTTAGAGAGGAGATTGATAAGGTGAAAGAAAATATATTTGAGAAGAATTCTTCTTCTGTAAATAAATGTATGATGTAAAAAGCTAGAGTTGAATATATTAAATATCTTAAGTTGGAAGAAAGTTTCTACAAGTAGAAAGCTAGATATGATTGGTTTGAAAGTGGTGACAGGAATACTAAGTTTTTTCATAACGTTGTCAAAGGAAGAAGAAATAAGTTAAAGATATCTAGGATCCTCAATGATAAAGGTTGCTGGTTAGAAGAAGAGAAATAGATTGCTGATAAAGCCATAAGTTTTTATCAAAAACAATTTACATAGGAAAGAGATGAAATGGAGTTTTCATTGCTGTAGAGCATTCTAGAAAATGAGATGTGACATGATTATCCTGATGAGTTGGAAATTAAGGGATCTATTAAGTTAAATGTAGATAGTGCTAGTGGACCAGATGGACTTTCAGGCAGATTTTTCAAGTATGTTGGGACATCATTTGTGAAGATGTAATTAGGGTGGTCAGAAGCTTCTTTGTAGGTAATACACTTCAAAAATCCATTACTTACACTAATTTGATTCTCATTCCTAAGGATAATATGCAATCCTTTTCAGATTTGAGACCAATTAGTCTTTGTAATTTTATCAGTAAATGTTTTCAAGAATCTTTCATGATAGATTGGAAGATATGTTACCAAATATGATATCTCCTAACCAATCTAGATTTGTTAAATACAGAAGTATTATGGAAAATGTTCTTCTAACTGAAGAGTTGGCTACTGATATAAGAAAGAGAGAAAAGCCTCCTAATGTTGTTTTGAAACTTGATATGGCTAAAGCATATGACATGGTTTCTTGTTTTTTCTTAATAAAAGTTTAGGAAAATAGGTTTTTTCTAATAGAGTGGTAAATATGATTTGGAGACATCTTTTTAGTAACTACTATTCTATCATTTTGAATGGACAATCCGCGGGTTTCTTTCATTCCATAAGGGGAGTTAAATAAGGGGGCTCTTTGTCATCTACACTCTTTATTTTAGTAGATGAGGTTATGGAAAGATCTTTAAATTGGGATTTTGATGATTCTTTTTTTATTGGGTATGGTATGCCCATGTGGAGTTCTGAATTGGATCATATTGCTTATGCTGATGATACCATTATCTTCATAACACCCAATGAGTATTCTATATAAAAAATAATGCAGATTTTAAAGGAATATGAGAGAGAATTTGGTCAAAAAATAAATATGGACAAGAGTTTATTTCTATATGCATCAAAATACTTCAACAGATGTGGTGATACAAGTTGAACAAGCTACTAGAATGAGCAGGGGTGTGTTTTCTATGAAATATCTTGGTTGTCCACTATCATAATTTAAGAGAAAAGAGAATTATTATGAGCTGATTGAGAAAATTCAAAATAAATTTCAAAAATATAAAGGGAGATTATTATCTTTTGGTGGTAAAAAGGTGCTTATTAAAAGTATGCTTCAAAGCATCCCTATTTATATATTCTTTCAGCAGTTGTTCCCCCTAGAAGTGTTATCAAAGTGTTGGAATGATTTTTTACAAAGTCCTTTTGGTAGAATAAGGAGTCAGGAAGAAATAAAAACTGGATCAAATGGAATAAGTTATCACTACCCAAAAAGAAAGAAGGGTTGGGTTTCAGGACTCTTTTAGAGGCGGCTCAGGCTTTGCATGCTAAACTATAGTGAAGGTTTAGAACTCAGAATAACCTGTGGACAAATTTTATGTGAAATAAGTATTGTAAACAACAGATTCCTACTATTGTACAATGGAGGTGTGGGTCTCAAGTGAGGAAGGCCATGTTGGAAAACAGAGACAAGCTTGAACAATTTATATGGTGGGAGCCTAGAGGTGGAACATCTACTATGTGGTTTTATAATTGGACTAATATTAGTCCTTTATTTAAATAACAATCCCAGTTTTGAACTTGTTACCCACTATATTTCCTAATGAAGAAGGGTGGGCTATGATGCTATGAAAAATGATGTATTAGTTAATGTAGTGGAGTATGTGAGAGGGTTCATGGACTGTTTATGTTATGAAGACAAAATGGATAATCCTTGGTGGATAATGAATAGTGCTATCACATTCTCTACTAAATGTGCATGGGATTTACTAAGACATAGGGAAAAGGAAGATGAAGATATGAAAGAAATTTGGGATAAAAGGTTACCATTCAAATTCTTCTTTTTACTATGGAGATTTTGGAAAGGCATGGTTCCAGTTGCTGATCTATTGAATTGCTAGAATTTAGAAATTTCTAAAAAATTGTGTTGTGCTTGACCCTCATGAGAAACAATTTCACACCTTTTCCTGTGTGAAATTATTATTCTGCAGGGGTAGGACTAATAGAGCAAAGGTTAAGCTGTGAGAATGTGGAGAAATTACGGTGGGAATTACAAGAAAAGAACTGTGTATAATATTGTGCCTTTTGTTATTTTATAGTTCTTTTGGAAAAGAAGAAACACAATTAAACACGGTGGATCTTATCTGGAAAGAAAGTTAGTTTGAGAGATTAATGAAACTATTGTGAGATTTATAAAGATTAGACTCCATGTTGATGTGGTAGGAATGGAGTGGGTAGGGGTAATTGATGAACTACAAGCAGTAATGACATTGAGTTCTTTTCATTTGATTTCATGGATTTCTCCAGAAAGTGGCTGGCTAAAAGGGAACACAGATGAAAGATCAAAGAAAAATCCTAGTCCTAGCTTTATTTCTTATTGTATAAGGGATGAGCATGGAAACCTAGTGGTAGCTCAAGGAATTGAAATCAAAAGAACCATAAATTTAGAGGTTGAGGCACTGGCTATCAAGGAATGTCTACAATATAGCAGCAGAAAACACATAAAGCAAATTATTTTAGAAAGTGACTCTTGGATTACAGTGCAAATTTTCAACTCATAGTGGGAAGTCCCATGGAGGATTGCAATGGTGGTTAAATACATCAAGAATTTGGTGGAAATAATGTCATATAGAGTGATACATTCCCTTAAGGAAGGTAACACTCTAGCAGATTTTTCAGCTAATTTTGTGTTTACTTGTGCAGGTGATTTTCAATGCAACAATGAGGAGCAATTACCAAGTCAAGGATGATCTATCTTGCCCTAGACAAAGCTGGTGTTCCTAATATAAAAAAATTGGTGCAAAAAGATACAAATCACTAACATAATCAATAAATTGTAATCATTAGTTTAGAATCAGGAAATAAGAAACAACAAGGGTAGAAACATAATTCTACAAAAAACAACATGCAAATTTATTTGGAGGCAATGAATTACGTGGAGAAAGAACCTTAGAGAAGCATTTAACATACTTCAGTTCATCTCACTTCAGTTGAGACACTATAATTGAAAATCAGATGCAACCTAGATTCAAGTTAAACGGAGATGTAAATAGATTATAAGATATATAAATTAGGGAATGACAGTAGAAATAATTAAATTTATTGTTGGAAATTATTTCTTGTGAATGCAACACTACATCCAGTGAGATTTTGGGATGACGAAGGTCAATACATTCAAACCGTAGGTAAATCAAATCTAAACATCCAATCCCTTGATATGTATAACAATAATCTATGACACTAAACAACTTAACATTCCTATTTTTTCTTGAATTTAAGCATTAGTAAGATGGTGGTATTAGCTACTTTTGAAGCTCAACCCATTAACTAATGATTAAATGAAAGTAAAAAAGGAACTTAGCTTCAACAAATAAGAACACAATATTGGATCCATGATCAGGAGCATGGGAGATGATAAAGTCGAGGGTGGATCCATAGATTCTGATTGAAGGCGGTAGGTTGATTTAGTTTCCTAATTTTGACCAAGTTTTCCCTTTTGTCCGATTTAGTTTTACTCTTATTTTTATTTGGTTTTAATGGAGTCGAGTTGCCTCCTTGTGGGTTGAACTTGTTACTTCATTTGGTTTTACTTATAAAATGTGCTAAAAACCTCAATTTAACACACAAAAAAATCAACTAGCCCTTGAAAAGAAGCATGGATCCACAAGCATAGTTTCTTAAAATTTAGACAAATATTCCCTATAGATTAACACATGTTTGCACAAAATAATATGATATGATAAAGTCAATTCATGTTTTCATTAAAGAAAGAAAACGGGATTAAGCAACAGATGAGGAAATCTTTCATAACACCTCAAATAAGAAATACAAGACATATAAATGCAACAATACTTTTTCAATAGAAATTGGAATCAATCAACAGATCTATGACTTGAAGAAAAATACACTATAGCATGTGAATAACAACGAGAAGTCTAAATAAATTTTAAAAAAATGTTATAAAGTAAACCAATAAGTGAAGTGAAGCAAATTGTATACCTCAAGCATGTTTGAGAGATTATATTCAAAGACACGATAAAGAAAATGGCAAAAGATTAATTCTAAGAAAAAGTGTCCACATACGCTAATTCCTATTTTTTCTTTACACCCCTTCAAAAGAATCAATAACCTTAATGAATTTTCAATTTAAACAAGAGAAAATCAAAGGCAGTTTTTTCCTTGAAGACGAGTAAATCATGACCAAAAACATATATCAAAAGAACTTAGCATCAGGTCGCGACATATAATCATGGAGAAAAATAACTCTTTAATCAAGAGAATCTAATTAAGAACGACAATGGAATTAGATCTTAAAAGTAGTACTTAAATTATAATTTTTACATACAAGTGAGCCAACTATCACTTGTACGCCAAAGTGGTCAACTTCAATCTTAAGCAGTTATTTTGCAAATCGCTAGGCCATAAACATAGCACACTATGATATGTCATTTAAAAATAACACCAAATCCCTAGATACAGGTAACTAACTACTTCAAATTGAGAAATACTATTATAGATCCTTTGGAAATAACAAACACAAATCCGAATTTCATTAGAGAAAGGTAGGATGTTGAAAAAATCATTAAATCTCTTTCTCTAATCAATAGAAGTCAGACTTTGCTCATCATTTTGACAAAAAAATATTAGAAGAGAAATAAACAACTTTGATGTGAAAAAAACCTAGCACTTCATCTCTCATATGAGGATTTTGAAATCCTCCAACATAATTAGTAAGCAGATGACAAGTTCTTGTTCTTTGACTTAGCCAATTACTATTTTGTTAAGGAAAAAAATAGTAAATATTCTTTTTAAACTGAAAGAAAATAACTTTACATGCTAAAAGCAAGAATATCCACAAATACTGAATTTAAACAAGGCATGAGTACGCATTTTAATCAATCAAAGATCCAAACTTTATCCATCTAATTTATTAAAGCAAAATAAACAATAATAACTATTCTTTTTCAACCTAAAAGAGACATGTTTACATGTTAAAAGTGAACATATCCATCTAAAATGAATTTAAACAAGGCACGAGCACATATTTTAATCAAGAAAAGGTCAAAACTTTTACCATCTAATCATAATAATCAAAGAAGAAAGTCAAAGAAACATGTTTAGCTATTGTTAGCTCATTTTACACTATTAACATAAAAAATAGTCATAATATTGATACCACAATATCTAATGGCCTTCAATCTTCAGCAAATAAAATTACAACTACAAAACTATAAAGTAGGAGATAAAGAAGAAAATGATAACAAAACTAAAATGGAAAGGGGTGTTTTTCTTTTTTGGAGCAGTAAAATGGGCCTGATTCTTCTTTGGATTCTTGACCACCAACAAAAAGCAATCTTTCGAGAACACCGATTAGTCTACTACTTTTCTTAAGAAAAATTTATACTAAAAAAATAAACTCTTTACTTAAAAAGATTTTCCCAACTCTTTGAGACTTGCCTCTCCACCAAAATAGTGATAGAATTTATAGGAAAGGATGAGGGGAGAAATTCTTTAAGTCCACCAATGTGGGAGAAAGAGTTTAAGGCTATTTTGGGAATTTAAAATTGAGGATAAGGTTTGTTGGAGAATGAGGTGGGGTGGAATTGTACAATCTAGTACAAATTTGAATTTTAAAATGAAAAAAGGATAAGGTTGAAGTAAAATTGTACAATCTAGTACAAATTTTAAATTCAAAATGGAGAAAGGATAAAGTTGAGGTGGAATTGTAAAATCTAGTACAAATTTGAAATTCATATTTGAATTTTGGGATTTGAATTTTTGGTGGTTGTTGATTGGTTGCACGTTGGGTATTAAGATTAGAATTTAATAAATGATCTTAAATCATAATTTTAGTGAATTTTATTCAAATTAAAATCACTGAAAATCAATTGGTCAATTCCATTGCAATTATGGCTACATTAATTTCAATTATGACCAAATTCAATAAATTGACTAAAATTTAAATAAGATCCAATACGAATTATTAATCGGTTTAATACTGATCTTCTTGATTAGATGAAACCAAATAAATATTTCTCCAAATAATTTTTTTTAGAACAAATTATATTTGAATCAAGATTTTACACATTTGAATTAATTTTCAAGATTAATCTCAACAAAAGTCTAATTTTGATAAAAATATTCATTTAAGTAATAAAATTTATACAATATCATATATGTAAATACAAAAAATTTTAATCGTCACTTAAATGACAAAAATCAACACCAAAATTTTTTTTAGAGCGCATTATTCCTAATGAAAAATACATTTCAGTTTTATTTAAAATTAAAGAAACTCATGATTAAATTTAGTCGTGGAGACAAAAATTAGGTGTCAAAAATTGTCCCTTCCCTTTGGGTAGGGTGGATGCAAGTAACCCTAGGCAAAGAAAGTTTGACATTTCTAATTTTTGTCCGACCATAAATTCATTTTTGAAAGAGATTAGTTTTCACATGAGTTTAGTGCATTTAGGGCTGGACCCAAGTATTGGGTTCCCTACATATCTTAGGTTACATGAAAATTCAGGTCACTTGTAGTTCATAAAGCTTGATTTAACGCATGATTTTTAAATAATTCATCAGCTATTCCGATTTTAAAATTTTTGTGAAATCAAAAAGCTATGGAATAAGTTGATTTGGGGATGTTGGAGTTCAATCGAGTTTTCAACATAGAGCCTAGCCTATATATCTCGATTTTGGGAAATCAGACGTCTTGTAGATCGATTCAATCATTACAAAAGATACTCTTTTATTTTAAATAATCTTTGGCTCGGGATGAGTGATAAGTCATTCGAGTTATGAAAAAGGGGCTTGTACACTCTTAACCATAAATGTGGAGCTCTTCACATCCATAGGTAAGAATCTACCTGAGCATAATTTCCAAAACTCTAAGTGTGTTGTCACATGGATTTAAAAGTAAGAGAAGGTTGCCATCGATATGAGTTTAGAAATATCTCTAAAGTGAAGCGGAAACTAAAATATCCCAAGGTACCCACATGCCTTCTAACCGGGGTATGGTTTGATGTGTTGAAAATCATCATTTAGCTTGCATCTAAAGACTTTGATGTCATTCTCTGGAATATGTCCCTGTTTGCTACTAGAATAAAGTTTCACGTAGTGCTGCATCATTTTTAGAGTCGTCCGCACCTGTTGTTTTGATTTGAGATTTCATCCTCTCGGATGTTCTCGACAATATCTCAAACAAAGATTGTTGTAATAAACAGAATTCACCAAAAGATATAGTCTCTTATCGTATCTCCATGTGAGTTGTTTATCTAAAAATGATGTTTTCCTTCCATGCACCTATTTGAAGGGAAATAACCAACACAACAACCCTCTTTGTTGTTGAAAAAAGTTCTTTTGTTGATTGAATATGTATTCAAAGTAGGGTGGCCCTCTTGGACACCGATGATATTTTATGTAGAACGATCCTTGCGACCGTGTAATCTTATGCTGATGCGGCAACCCTTTTGGTAACCTATAATGCTTGTTATATATGGAATGATAAACTCTTTGGATATTTATAATTACCTTCGCATGTGACCTCGGGAAAGTCTTGCGCATCTTTCTTATCGATACGACTTATAGATTTTCCTTGAATTGTCAATCTTTGGATATTCTTGTGCATTATTTGATGTTGGATATGAGGAAACTTACATATATCCTTTGAGTTTCTAGATTTTGGATAATCCTGCTCATTATCTGACCTTGGATAAGAGATAACTTACATATATCTCTCCAATTGCCAGCTCACAGGTATTCTTGCATATTATCCGACCTTTGATATAGTATGACTTATAGATATCTATTAAATTTGAAGTCTTTAGATAATCCTATGCATAATAGATCTTGGATATAATGTGGCTTATAGAAAAACCTTGGACATATCATTTTGGTAATCTCGCATATTCTCCGATAAGGATTTAGTTGTGACTTATGGATACCTTCGTACTATTGATTTTTGGGTAACCTGGCACACTATCCCATTAGGATATTATTGTGGCTTACGAATGACCTATGGACTATTAGCTCATAGGTAATATTTCACACGATACTATTTCAAATAATATGACTTATAAATGACCCTCAAATTGTTAATTTCTTGGAAATCTCATATGTCATCCACTTTCAGATAGCGACTTAAAGACGTCCCCTAGAATTATGTTCTTTTGATGCATTCAAATGTTGATTCATAAAATAATGAGATATCCTTAATGCCAGGATATATAGACTTTACGTGGTCAACAGATATAAAATATTGGGATATCCTCAATGTTAGATTATGTTATCTTTGCGTGGTCAATAGATATTGGTTCTCCAAAGCATCTTCTAAGTCCAGACCTTGTCGTTTTGCATGGAGATAAATTATGGAGACTTAGTTGAATGACATGATGGACCATTTAGCAATGAAATAGAATGGCCCACTCGGTAATGACATAATATGAAATTGCCCTCTCGGCAATAAAATGATATAAAATGGCCCTCTCGACATGTCCCTTTTGGAAATGAAATGAAATGGCCCTCTCATCAATGTCATGATATGAAATAACCCTCCCAGCATAGACCACTTTGTAATGGAATGAAATAGTCCTCTAGGCACTGGCATGAAATGGCCCTCTTGACAATAAGATGATATGAAATGGCCCTCTCGTTAATAAAATGATATAAAATGACCCTTTCGGCATGTCTCTCTTAGTAATGAAATGAAATGTACCTCTTGGTAATGAAATGAAATATCCCTCTCATCATGTCCCTCTTAGTAATGGCATAAAATAAAGTAGCCTTTTTGGCATGGACCTCTTAGCAATGGAATAAATTGAAATGGCTCTTTCGGCGATCCAAAAATAGTTTCATCTAGGTCTGTTTGTCTGAAGTTTTTCTTTTCTACATGTACATGTAGTCAATTTAGATAGTTAGTGACACAATGTCACTCTCACTAGCGATCATAGTCTATCTATATGATAGTTTAAATGATCAATACTCGACATTGTAATCTAAATGACTTAGTCCACTATTAATCTTCTCTTCTTGAAGAAATAATTAAATAGCAGATCCAACAGATCCAAGAAAATGGGGTAAAATCTTTTTATGGGGACTAGTCAAATATTGTTTGCTTCACTTCACAGTGAATTTTGAGGATGACTTTCTACCCTTCCTCCTATTGAGTGATCATTTTGATTATTCTATTTATCGTGCCGACTTCTTTGAATGCGCTTGTGCTCAAAGTAAGTATTTAGTAGACACAAAGTCATTTTTGCTAGCGATTATTTTTTTAGAAAAATTCTAAATAATTATTCATAAAGAGGATAAAATCGCCTTTGTTTGTAATTCACGATCTCTTGAAATGAGATAGACAATTGAAAAAGGTCCTTGATGAATTGGTGTGGAACCCGTCTTTGGGGATACCCAAAAATACCATTCTTGAGCAATATATTCTTGGTGTAGTTCCCAATTCACTTGAGATATTTGAAGAAAATCTCTATTTTTGTGAATTGATCCCTGTATCCACAGAAAAATGGTCAGTTTTGAGTGAAACTATTTTGTGCTGACCTTCTTTGATCTTTGATTTGCTACTTTCCATCTTTCGGGTGTTTCATCATATTTGAACTTCTGCCCTGACTCCCTATTTCAATAGATGTCTAGGAAGATATTGAGTAAAAAGATGTGCATAGATTTTTAAAAATAGTCTTGATTTTTAAAACATGATTTCAAAACTTGTGCAAAAGCATTTAGAAAATCTCTGCCAGTCATGTCATGTACTAGATCAACAAACATCTTCCTCTTAAGGCTCATATATATCTGACCTTTTGATCAAGGATTTCTAGGAACTCATCATCGTTACTAGGAAGTTCTGCCAGAAGTTTTGTCATAGCTGGCAATGTAGTCTATCTAGACTTTGTCATAGGTAGTGATTTCTAAAGTTTAACTTTGGTTCTAGGGAATTTGAAATATATTCTAATATGCAAGCAAAAATTTCTACCCTAGTTTAATACTGTTTGAGATGATCTTGGCTTGAGAAGATCTTGAGACTTTATCCCAAAGTCTTTCCTGGTCTTTATTTTCTTTAGATGATGATCTTCTTCTTTTGAATTTTCAAGTTTTCTTCTTAATTTTTTTTTCTATTTCCTGGGGTGGTATGACCGAACTGTTGGGGAGTCTATGTAACCCGTTGAAGCAGGAATTAGGTCAAATATAGTTCAGGACTATGCTAGGGATGTATAGAAAAATCAAATGGGTTGATCAAAGATGACATACGCCACCTACTTATCCCTTTGTTTGAAATTTAGGTCATCACGTAGTTCGTACATAAAAGGAAAGGGTAAATTCTCCTAAGGGGTTGGCCGAATCTTACAAAGGCCGCCTACGTATTCCTTTCTTTGGAATTCAGGTCAAACGTAGTTTGTACATAAAAGGAAAGGGTAAGTTCTCATAAGGATTTGACCGAAGCCAACATAGGCCGCCTACGTATCCTGTTCTCGGGAATTCGGGTCAAACATAGTTTGTACATAAAAGGAAAGAGTAAATTCTCCTAAGGATTTGATCGAAGCTGACAAAGGCCATCTATATATCCATTTCTTGGTAATTAAGGTCAAACGTAGTTTTTATATAAAAGTGATGGTAAATTCTCCTAAAGGATTTACTGAAGCCGACATAGGCCTCCTACATATCCCTTTATTGGGAATTTAGGTCAAACATATTTTGGACTACTCTAGACGTATATATATAAAATAAAATGGACTAAACGACAGGCTGCCTACATACCTCTTTCTTGGGAATTCAGGTCAAACATAGTTCGTACTACTCTAGAGGTATATAGAAAATTCTAATGGGTTGACCGAAGCTGACATAGGACGCCTACATATCCCTTTCTTCGAAATTCAGGTCGAACGTAGTTAGTACAACTACCCATCTTTAGGGTTAAATGGCCATGAATACTCTTATCCACCCCACTATGATAGAATTAAGGCTTCTTTTGATAGCACTTTGTGGATGACATGACACTCTCATTGTGTTCATCTTGATGGAAGGAAGGATAAACTATCCATTTTTCCTTGAGAGAATTGATAAGATTCCTTTTCCTTGCTCATAGTTTCCTTAACTTTATTGTTGCATCCTTGATAAGACATCTCGTCTTCTTCTAGGTTAAGCTTTCTCAATTTGTAAAATCCTTGTTTTTCCTTACTTACTTCTTTAGAACTATCGTCTCTCATTCATTATCTTTCTTGATTTATTCATTTTCCTCTTGACATAACAAGGCATTGACCGGTTTTAGATGTTTACTATTTTTATCAAAACCCAAAAAGTTTGATAATATCAACTAGATAACAAAATAAACAATAAAGATTTTCATAATAGGGAAGGATTATGAGTTTTGATAAAATATTTAACAACTCTTTCTATGACCCACACAAGTGTGGGTCTACGCTTTTTGAAAAGTATAAAAAGCAAAAGTGGAGAAGATAAACTTCAATAATGGGTTGATCGAAGCTGACATAGGCTGCCTATTTGTCCCTTTTAGGGAATTTAAGTCATTAGTAGGTTGTACATAAAATAAAAGGGTAAATTCACCTTAGGGGTTGACCAAAGCCGACAAAGGCCGCCTACATATCCCTTTCTTTAGAATTCAGGTCAAACATAGTTCGTACATAAAGGGGTATCCCAGTCTTGGAAATTCAGGTCAAACGTAGTTTGTATATAAAAGGAAAGAGTAAATTCTCCTATGGGGTTGACCGAAGATGGCATAGGCCGCCTACGCATCCCTTCCTTGCAAATGTAGTTTATATATAAAAGGGATGGTAAATTCTCCTAAGGAATTTACCGAAGCCGACATAGGACGCTTACGTATCCCTTTCTTGGGAATTCAGGTGAAACATAGTTTGTACTACGCTAGAGGTATATATAAAAATCTAATGGATTAACAATAGACGACATAGGCCGCCTATGCATCCCTTTCATGGGAATTTCGGCCAAAAGTAGTTCGTATTATGCTAGGGGTATATAGAAAAACCTAATGGGTTGACCGAGGCCAATAAAGGCTGACTATGTATCTCTTTCTTCAGAATTTAGGTCAAACGTAGTTTGTACAAAGACGTATCTTTACGGTTAACTGGCCTTAGATACTCTTATCCATCCCACTAGGATAGAATTAAGGCTTCTTTGGATAGCACTTTATGGATGACGTGATGCTCTCATTGCATTCGTCTGGATGGAAAGAAGGATCAACTTTCTACTTTTCTTTGAGAGAATTGATAAGATTCCTCTTCCTTTACCATAGTTTCCTTAACTTTATTGTTGTATCCTTGATTAGCCACCTCGGCTTCTTCTAGGTTAAGCTTTCTTGATTTTTTAAGTCTTTGGTTTTTTTGCTGACTACTTTAGGACTATAATATCCTATTCATCATCATTTACCTTGATTTATTCATTTTGCTCTTGACATAACAAGGCATTGACCGATTTTAGATGTTTACTACTTTTATCAAAACCCAAAAAAGTTTGATAATATCAACTAGATAACAAAATAAACATTAAAGTTCTTCATAATAGGAGAGGCGTATGACTTTTGATAAAATATTTAAGAACCTTAGATATGACCCACACGAGTGTAGGTCTATGCTGTTTGAAAAGCATAAAAAGCAAAAGAGGAGTAGATAAACTTAAAAGACGGGTGTTGGGCCTCATCTGTACTACTGCTGACATTGTGAAAAAATAAATTTTATTTTTCCATTTACCCTATTGACCAGGGAGTAATAAGTGGAGTGGAAGTCCAATTCAGCAATGTTTCCTCCAATTCATCTTTGTTGATTCTGACTGTCTTGGAAAATTCTTCTATGGGAGCATTTCACTTTTCTCTATTCCATCCTTGAGACCATTGCTTATAGGTTTTGAAAAATGAATAGTAGATTCTCATTTTACTAGCAGTCATTTATACTTTCCTGAGACAAAGCTATAGTAAAGAGAGGGATCTTTATTCACTTTGAGCTAGTGAAGTAGGGCCATTTATGCCAACACATAGTAGTTTCTATTACCTGTAAAGTAAAAACAACTCAAAGACTGATATGTTAGATTCCATTAGTAATAAAATTCAAAATGATAAAGCCGGAATTAAACACATAAAGTTGTTTCTTTTCTCATGCAAATTGATCCATGGGGTAATGATGACTCGAGAATCTCAATGAACAAACTTTTGCTCATTGATTTGGCTAAGTGGAATTTATTAGGAAGGTTCAACTCTTTTTTTTCTAACCTTATTTCTTCTTTCAATGAAGTGGGGAATAACAAAATTTTTGAAGATAGGGGATGAGCTAAAAGGCTGCCTACATATCCCACGAAGGTGAAATCAGGCCCTACATAGTTTAACCTCAGTCAATAGGTTGACTTGGTAATCTTTCTTTTGTCCACAACAATCTTATTACTCATTTTCTTATTGTCCGCTTTTACCATATCCTCTATTTTGTCTAACTCCATCAATTTCCTCTTGACTTAAGAAATTATCCTATCCCTCTTTTTGGTCCTTCCTATTATGGCTTCTCTTGAGTCCATAGTTAACCTTTCTAAAATGGTAGCAAGAATTTAAGAAGTTTTAAAAATAACTGCAGACTTTTCTAAGAGACTTAGGAGACTTAGAGTATGTTTTGTTGGACTTTTTATAGTGGGGTATATTTCTGCTTTGAGGTGCTCTTTAAAAAATGAGATTGGATCAATTTGCCTTTGATTTGAATCAATATAACACGTATAAGCACACAAAACAACTATATCACACAAGCATTTTGTAATAAATGTGCCTCCTAATTAGGTTATCCTTTTGAGCCAAAGGTTGGCCTAATGCAATTGAACGAAGTACATGCTTTTTAAAACCAATCCATTATCCCCCAAAACCTCCATAGGTATATAAAAATAGAATAAAACTTGCAAAAGTTACACAAAATGGATACAATCTATAGTGAGAGGGTAAATAATATGAGAAAAATAACAATGTCCTAAATTCCTTTATTGTCCTTCATCCTCTTAACTTTGTCCATTTCTTGCCATATGCGACATCTGTTGATGATCAACTTATTCTCGTATAATTGTTCTCTATACGCATATGTCATTAATCAGGAAAATCATGCGATCTCACAAATTGATCAAACACCGCCTAGCATCATCAACCTTTTGCCTGGCTCGTCTTAATTCTTCTCTCAATTGGTGTATGATAGAGACATCTTTACATGAAAGCAAATACATCAAGCCTACCCCCTACCCCAAATAATAATTTATTGGATTAAATAATATATTTTTTAACACATAAATATGATTCGTCTGTAATTGGATCGTAGCCAATTGACGTAGGGGTGATTTTTTAATGGATCCAATACCTCTTCAGTTATTGGGTTGTCCTAGGCTTAGGCCTAAAAAGAGGATTTTCGTTTTGCTCTATCCTAGGTGTCTAGAATGGGCTTGGACCATGTTCTCAAGTGGACAACTTGGGTTTGGAAATATGAATAGCCATCAGACGCCTAACGTTCTAATAAATCATTGTATTTCTGACACTTGATTTGAAATTGAGCAATAGGGGCTGGGATATCTGGGAAACCCTAAACAATTTATATATTTCAAATGGGAAGTATGCTATGAAATTTAGCAATTTAATTTCACCAAATTTAAAAACCTAGGCATAGAAATAGTTTAAACACTACAATAGTTAGTCAAAGAAGTTAATTCAAATATTTGGTAAGAACCTAATTAAATTCCCAGTAGAGTTGCCATTTCTGTTTTGTGAAGAAAAGATGACTTTTGTAATTTTTATGAATTAAAATACTTTAAAAAAAATTCAAACTAGATTTGAAAAACAGAGTCGCAAATTAATTTATTTAACGAAAATCAAGAAAATCCTTTAGAAATTACTTAAGCGATCTAAAACAGAAAAATTATTCAAGTTTGGAAATTCCTAATAAGAGGTTCCTATTAATACTCTTGGAAGGTTTTTAAGGAACCAAGAGTATCCACTAACTTGCGGTTATTTAGACTATTTGAAAACAACTTTTTTTGACTAATTTTAAAAAGGAAAATTGATTTTTGAAAAGAAATTGATTAAGGAAAAGTTTGTCTTCAAGATTTGGGAAAAATAAGTTTTGACGACTTAGTAGAGATTTTTAACTATGTCTAAGAAAACTAAAAACAATTAGCATATAAAGGGAAAAGGGGGAGACAAAAAGACTTAGGGCATTAGGCCCAAATCTACGAACTCTATCCTAAGCTAATTTGGGCTTTTTGGCCCAACTAAACCTATCCTAAAATAATCATTTGGGCTTTTGGCCCATAACTACCTGTTCTAATCTTACCATTTTGACTTTTGGCCCATAACCTATCCTAAACTAATCATTTGGACTTTTGGGGTCCAAAATTTTATTCACATATATTAAATTACAACTTTGGCTTCAAAGCTCAAATGAATGAATAAATAAATAAAAATAAATAAAGCAATAATAAAATTGAGACTTTTAAGTCTCTTAGTGACTTCAACAATAGGGTTTCGACCCCTTTCTTCTTCTTTTATCTTCTTGCACCCGTACGCTATATAATCGACTTTGGACTTAAACCTTGGACTTCATTTAAAAAAATTGGCCCCATTGGCCCATTACAAAATGCAAGAGGAGAGGAGCCCATTTGGACTCCAAAGTAGATTCATTCAAAGAAAAAGAATAAATAAAAAAAGAATAAATGTGTTCGAAAATTCTACACTTCATAGATAAATAATGAGATGGAAAAGATAGCATTCTCAAGCATAAACAAATAGTAAACTATGATATCAAAGAAAACCAAATTATACAATGAAAAGAAAATTAACCCTTCTTTGAAACAATCTTACAAGAAACTGAATCTAGCACAATATAGTCAACTAGCCCTTGAAAAGAAGGCATGGATCCACAAGCATAGTTGCTTAAAATTTAGACAAATATTTCCTATCGATTAATACATATTTTCACCAAATACTATAATATGATAAAGTTTAAGATGTGTTTTCATTAAAGAAAGAAAAAGTGAATGAGCAAGAGATGAGGAAATCTTTCGTAGCATCTCAAATATGAAATACAAGACAGAAATGTAACAACACTTTTTCAATACGAAGTGAAATCAATCAATAGACCTATAACTTGAAGTAAAATTCACTATAGCATGTGAATAACAACAGACGTCTAAATGAATTAAAAAAAAACTTTAAGAAGTAAAACAATAAGCAAGGTGAAGCAAATTGCATACATCAAGCATGTTTGAGAGATTATATTCAATGAGAAGATAAAAAAACTGGAAAAAAATTAATTCTAAAAAAAAGTGCCCAGTTATGCTAACTTTTATTTTAGCTTTACACCCCTTCAAAGAAATCTATAACCTTAATAAATTTTCAATTTTAAAAAAGAGAAAATCAAAGATAGTTTTGACCTTGAAGATGAGTAAATTATGACCACAAACATATATTAAAAGAACTTAGCATCACATCGCGGCATATAATCATGTAGAAAAATAACTCTTTAATCAAGAGAATCTAATTAAGAATGACAAAGAAGTTAGATCTTAAAAATAGAACTTATTATAATTCTTACGTACGAGTGACCCAAGTATCATGTGTACACCAAATTGGTCAACTTCAATCTTAAGTGGTGATTTTACAAATCGCTAGGCCATAAACATAGAACACTATGATATTTCTTTCAAAAATAACACCAAATCCCTAGATACAGGTAACTCACTACTTCAAATTGAGAAAAAATTTCATAGACCCTTTGAAAATAACAAACACGAATCTGAACTTCATCATAGGAAGGTAGGATATTCCAAAACTCATTGAACCTCTTTCTCAAATCAATAGAAGTCAGAAATTTCTCATCATTTTGACAAAAAAACAAAAACCAAAGAGAAATAAACAACTCGTATGTTGAATAAACCTAGCACTTTATATCTCATATGAGGATTTTGAAATTCACCAAAATAATTAGCAAGCAGATGACAAGTTCTTGTGCTTTGACTTAGCCAATTACTATTTTGTTAAGACAAAACAAACAAGAATAGATATTCTTTTTGGACATAAGGAAAACAACTTTACATGCTAAAAGCGAGCATATCTACCAATAACAAATTTAAATAAGGCATGAGTACGTAGTTTAATCAAACAATGGTCAACACTTTATCCATCTAATTTATTAAACTGAAACAAACAATAGTAACTATTTTTTTGACATAAAGGAGACAAATTTACATGCTAAAAGTGAACATATCCACCTATAATGAATTTAAACAATGCATGAATACGTATTTTGATCAAGAAAAGGTAAAAAATTTATCCATCTAATCATAATAATAAAACAAGAAAGTCACAGAAACATGTTCAGCTATTTTTTGCTCATTTTACACCATGAACATAGAAAATAACCATAATATAGATACCACAACATGCTATCACCTTCAAGGTCGCCTATAGTAAACAATTTCAGCAAACAAAATTACAATTATGCAACTATAAAGAAGGAGATGAAGAAGAAAATGATAACAAAACCAAAACGGAAATGTGTGTTTACCTTTTTTGGAGTAGCAAAATGGGACGTCGAGCCTTCTTCGGAGTCTTGACCATCACCGAAAAGCAATCTTTTAAGAACCTTGATTAGCCTACCGCTTTTCTTAAAACAAAATTTACTAAAAGAATAATTTAAGTCTTTGCTCAAAAAGCTTTTCCAAACTCTTTGAGACTTGCCTCTCTACCTAAATAGTGGTAGTGTTTATAGGAAAGGATGAGCGGTTAAATTCTTTAAATCCACCAATATGGAAAAAAAGAGTTTAGGGGTATATTGGGAATTTAGAAGTGAGGATATGGTTTGTTGGAGGATAAGGTGAGGTGAAATTGTACAATCTAGTACAAATTTGAATTTAAAAATGGAAAAAGTATGAGGTTGAGGTAAAATTGAACAATCTAGTATAAATTTGTAATTCAAAATGGAAAAAAGATACGGTTGAGGTGAAATTGTACAGTCTAGTACATATTTAAATTTTGGGGTTTGAATTTTTAGTGGTTGTTGATTGGTTGCAGGTTGGGAATTGAGATAAAGATTTAACAAATAGCCTTATATCATAATTTTAGTCAATTTTATTTAAATTAAAATCACTGAAAATCAATTGGCCAATTGTATTAAAATTATGGCCAAATTAATTTCAATTATAACCAAATTCAATAAATTGACTAAAATTTAAATAATATCCGATACGAATTATTAATCGGTTTAATTCCGAGCTTCTTGATTAGATAAAATCAAATAAATATTTCTCCAAATAAATTATTTTTTGAGAATAAATTATGTTTGAATTAAGATTTTACACATTTGAATTAATTTTCAAGATTAATCTCAATAAATGTCAAATTTTGTTATAAAAATATTCATTTAAGTCACAAAATTTATACAATCTCGCATATCTAAATGTGTAAATAAATAATCATCACTTAAATGAAAAAATCAACCCACAATAAATATTTTAGAGAGCAATTATCCAGATGAAATAAATATTTTGATTTTATTAGAAATCAAAGAAACTCAGGATTAAATTTAGTTGTGGAGGGCAAAAATTAGGTGTCAACACATATGAGACCTAATGGTTTGCTTCAGAGGATACCCATTCCCGTGTGGAAGCACCATGGACTTTGTGACTGGTTTTCCTCATACATATCATAGTTCTAACAATGTTTGGATCATCATTTATCGATTCATTAAGTTAATCCATTTTATTCCGATTCAGGTCTTATTCAACTCTGAGAGGTTGACTCGTATCTACATTCGTGAGATTATGCGTCTACATGGTATGCCAGTGTCCATTATTTCAGATCAAGATTTTGTCTTCACATCTCACTTTGGGAAGACTTTTCAAGATGAGTTGGGTACTCGGGTTGATCTTAGTCCGACGTTCACCCCTAGACTGACGGACAGTCAGAGCGGACTATTCAGGTTTTGGGGGATATGCTCTACGCTTATGTGATGGATTTTGGTGGACATTGGGAGTAGTATTTAGCTTTCACAGAGTTTGCATTTAACAATAGGTACCATTCCAGTATTGATATGACTCCTTTTGAGGCATTGTATGGCAGGCATTGTCGCTCGCAATTGGGTTGGTTTGATATTTCAAAGGTGAGACCTGTACGAACTTGCTTCATAAGTCTTTGGATAGAGTCAAGATCATTCAGGATATACTTCAAGCGGCTTAGAGTAGGTAGAAATACTATGCAGATTATAGGATTTATTCCTTAAGGTTTGGTGTTGGTGATCATGTTTTTCTTTGAATTTCACCCATGAAGGGTGTGATGAGGTTTGGGAAAAGGGGAAATCTTAGCCCCAGGTATATGGGTCCATTTGAGATTCTTCGGACCATTGGTGATGTGGCCTATGAGTTGGACTTGCCTCCTGATCTATCAACTATTCATCCCATTTTTAATGTTTCTATGCTTTGATGTTACATTCTGGAAGAGTCTCATGTCATTCATTGGGAGTCGTTTTAGTTAAATAATCAATTATGTTTTGTTGAGAAATCGACCTCCATTTTGTCTAGGAAGGTTAGACTATTGTGCTCTAAAGTTATCCCCGTGGTTAAATTTCAGTGACGACATTGACCTGTAGATGAGCCTATGTGGTAGGCCGAATCTGATATGTATAGTTCTTATCCCTAGATCTTCATTGATTTAAGTATTTCTTAGCCTTAGTTTGAGGATAAACAAGATATTTAGTGGTGGATGACTTAACAACTTGAAATTTGATAAAATATGTAAAATATATGTTTCTATGTGATTTGATTATTTTACCCCTCCCCACAGTTGCATTGTGGTATTTTTGGGCTGTGGGGGTGATTGATACAGTTCCTGATACATTTTGGTTCCTTTTGTGCGACATTGTGTTCTTTGGGGGCTTCGAGAGCCTTATTATGGACTGATGTGGTATAGAAATATAGCACTTTTGATGCTTAAAACAAGGGAAATATGCAGGTTTCTGAGGCCTTTTTGTTAGACATGATCCGTTTTGGGTATGTTTTGTAGGAAACCATGTTTGATATGCTAAGTTCGTGAAAAAGGTGTTTATGGCTACTTTTGGAGCGATTATGGATGTTTGGGGTGTTTTTTGGCTTCATCGTGATTAAAGAATGTTTGAGAATCGAAGAAGAGCTGAAAAATTATCTCCCAAAACTAAGTTAACCCACGGACCACCGGTAGGACCTACGAACCAAAGGTACACAAAGTAAGTGCCAGAAGTCCAAAATATCGAGAGCTGACTTGTAGAAATTTTTTCCATTCGGTACATGTGGTCCATACCAGTTACCAGATCCGGACCATAGGTACAACCTGTGCTCGTGCCTAGACCGCAGGTGCGGACCACATGAGGCCACCGACCCTGTTTTCTCCTATTTTGTTCGGGCTTTGTTTTTAGGGTTTTCTCATGTACTATAAATACCTTTTATGTACTTTTTAGTAGGAGTTACACACTTTGATACTTAGAAACATATTTTGATTCCAAGATCAGTCTTGGATCTTGTGATTTCATTGTATTAACTTCAGTTAATTAATCAAGTCACGATTTTGGTTTTTTATTCATCTTATCATGGTGATTTCATCTAAGCTTTCAATTATGAATGTCATTGATTTCTTCACAAACATGAGCGGCTAAAACACATAGCTGGGGTTGTGCAAACCCTAGCTTATTGACAAAGTAGGGGAAGTATGATTGTTGAACGGAACCAATCCCATGGCATGCATTACATTATCTTTAATATAACAGTTTTCTTAGAGGTTGAAAACATTAGGATCACGCCTAGATATTGCTACTTACTCCAAAATAGGAGTAGTCACTAGGAAAAGATAATGACAACAGTAATTTGAGGTTTAACTGTCAATCCACACTACTAGGTAATATCTAAGTAAGATGGTTAGCATTTTTCTAATAACTAGAGACTCAAAAGGTAATAGTTAATTGGTACCAAGATAAGGGTTAGTAATGCGACATCCTGAGATTCAAAAGGTAAAGGGTGAAATCCTCCTACTCACCCCAAAAACTGTAGAAGGTAAATAACTTATCGATCTTGCATGAAAGGTATTGAGATGGTTCAATATATCACGATAAATATACAGAGTTGAGAAGTCAGGGGGAATTCAATCCTAGTGTTCACCTACACCTGATTATAACCAAAGTTAACATTGTTTCTTACTCGAGATTACTACAAACAAATCCCTTTAGTTACTTTATAGTACTGCTCGTTGACTCCAACTGCTGATAACTGTAATTCCACGTATTCCCTTGGGATTCAACCACAATCTTAGTTGGGTTAATATATCTTGACAGTGATCGTATCATCATCAAAAAGAAGATATTGCTTGGACGTTATCAAGAAATTAGCGTCGTTGTCGGGGAATACGATGTTGAATTATGAATAGAAGTCGTTGTAGTTTTTGAGTTTTTCTTTCTGTTCTTAGTTAGGCATACACCGGTGTATGTCCGTCACATAGAGTACACGTAATCCCTTAATCCTACTAATTTTAGAGAAGATAATACACTACATAGTAGGATGCCAGAACCAACGAGGGACAATCTCTTTGAAGACGGAGTTCAGGAGGTTGTTGATAGAAAGATTGGTGAGATGTTAGCTCAGACTAATTTAACTGAGTAGAGAAGGACAACAACCCACCGAGCAGTACTTGGTGAAAATAACAATAGAATTTGACCTCAAGTAATCCTAGTATATCAGTATGTTCAGCCATATGTTGATGATGAGGAAGATATGGGATACAATAAGCCGACTGATAAAAGATCCATTATCCCTCCTGCTTTACCTCCCGATGTTAAGTTCAACATCTCTAATGATATGATCTATCTATTGTACTTGGAAGGTGTGTTTGTGGGGTTTCCTACAGATGATGTAAACATACATCTGGAAAAAGTTACTGGGATCTGCACTTCATATATCCTACCAAGGGTAGATTAAAAGTCACTGAAACTGAGGTTTTTCCCTTTTTCGCTGACTAGAGAAGAATCATTATGGCTTGGGGAACTTCTAAGAGGGTCCATTACTACATAGATGATCTGTGAAGACAATTCTTGAATGGTTTATTTCCTCCATCCAGGGCATAGAAGCTCAAGGATGAGATTTATAATTTCAGGTAGCTGCAGCTAGAGTCTATATATGAGGCATGGTTTTGGTTCAAGAAGAGGCTTAGCATGGTACCCAACCACCGGATATCAGGGACAATCTTGTCAGAGATATTCTATAGAGCCCTGACTACAAGTTTCATAGTAATGGAAGACAATATTTCTAAAGGAGCCATTATGAGATTACGATAGGAGATAGCAGTGGGTATTATGGATCACATCTTATAAACTAATCGAGAGTGCTAAATTTGGAAAGTTGATAGAGGTTCTCATATTTATTCCATTGGAGCTTCTGGTGAACAGAGAATAACTAAAGATGTTGTAGCTCAGGAGATTTCAGTATTATGACAGAGATTGGTGAGTTGATCAAACAATCTGCATCCACCAATTTTTCTAAAGAGAAAGAAGTTGGGATATTGTAAGAGGCAACGTTTGTACATCATTATTTGACGGGTTTTCGAGCCCAAAGTCAAGGGAATCAAGGTTAAAACTATCATTATAAGGGATATATGTACATTTCACTTGGAAGACATGCGGCAAAGTCTAGAATTGAAGAGATATTGACCACATTGATCAAGGTTCAAGAGATCCAGGAGGCTTGGCTCAAAAAACTTAAAGCTGAAATTTAAGGATTAGCCCAAAAGGTTGAATCACATGCGATTGTTATTCAACAGTTGGAGAAGCAGTATGGGGAAATCTCTAGCACTTTACCTGAGATGTAGTTAGGAGAATTACCTGGTGACAATATGTAGAATCCACCGACACTTGTTCATTGTATGGATATTGGCACTTGGAATGACTCCTCACCTGATGAGCACTTTTTGCCTACTAATGACAAACCTAAGAAGAATGACATAGATGTTGATGAGCCACCTTAGGAAGAGTTTGAGATATAACCTCTAGTGATGATGATTTCGATAGTGATTTCTATAATGAATGGATTGGGGAAGAGCTTCAGAACATACTGCAACAAGTATGCGCAGACTATCAGGCAACATGGATAGAAAAGAAAGGGGACCAGGTGGAATGACCATCCCATGTTTTATTGGGACTTATGATGTTAATCAAGCTTTCTATGATTTAGGATAAGGAATAAATGTTATGCCAGTGGTGATATACAAGATATTGGGGTAAGGAGTACTCAAGCCTGCATGTGTAAGGATTGTGATGAATGATTCATCTATAAATGAGTCAGTGGGTATAGTATGTGACGTGGAAATAAGTGTAGGAAAATTCACATAGCTGATAAATTTCATGATTTTAGACTATGAAATGGATACCCATTCTCCGATCATATTGGGTAGACCCTTCTAATATATGGGTCTAGTATTGATTGACATGGATTTGGAAGAAATCACTTTCATGTGGAATGATCAACAAGTTATTTTAAATATATGCATGATCATACAAAAGTCGGATGATATGAGAGTAGTGGAAGTTATAGATGTGATAGATGATGACATGATCTTAGTTGATATGCCTATTGAGGAGAGATTAATAGTAAAGGCATTAGCTGTAGTGATTATTAACTTGAGAGTGATGGGATACCGGACTATGATGAGATGGCTAGTGCACTACATGGAATAGGATCTTACCATTATGCCCTTAAGAAGATAGATATGGAATACCATTAGTTGAAGAACACTGGTATTGGAATTAAATTCCCTCCCTCCTCACTTACACTATGCATTCTTGGGGGCCAACAATACCTTACCGGTAATCATTGCAGTATATTTGGACAGACCATGGGTAGAGGCTTTGATATCAGTCTTGTAGAAGTTAAGAGAGATATTGCATGGACCATCGCAGACATTATGGGGATCCCACCAGGTATATGACACATAAAATATAGCTTGAGCCATACAACATTCCCAGTATTGAGCATCAGAGAAGACTAAACCACCATATGCAAGTAGTGGTGAAAAAGTGATAATCAAGTAGTTAGATGTTGGGGTGGTCTTTCCCATTTCAGACAACAAGTGGGTTAGCCTGGTTTAATGCATGGCAAAGAAAGGGGGAATCATAGTGGTTTCAAATGAAAATAATAAGTTAGTGCCAATGAGGCCAGTGACCAGATTAAGAGTGTGCATGGATTATAGAAAGCTAAACAAGTGGACCCAAAAGGACCACTTCTCGATGCAATTTATGGATCATATGCTGGAAAGACTAGTAGGAAGGGGTTGATAATGTTTTCTTAATAGGTATTTGGGTTACAATCAAATATTGATTGCTCCTGAAGACCAAGAAAAGACTACCTTTACTTTTCCCTATGGGACCTTTTGCATTCGAAAGGATGTCGTTTGGACTTTGCAATGCACATGCTACTTCTCAGAGATGTATGATGTCCATATTATCTGATATGGTGAAAGATACGATTGAGGTATTCATTGATGACTTTACAGTTGTTGGAGATTCTTTCGATAATTTTTTAGCCCATCTGGCCAATGCACTGCGGATATGTGAAGAGTGTAATTTGGTGCTAAATTGGGAATAATGCCACTTCATGGTGAGAAAATGTATAGTGATAGGGAATAAGATATCCAAACATGGTATTATGGTGGACAAAGAAAAGATTGAGATAATTGAGAAATTTGCACCGCCAGTATCAGATAGAGGCATATGGAGTTTTTTTGGGTCATGCAGATTTCTATAGAAGATTCATCAAGGACTTCTCTAAAATTGCAACTCCCCTATGCAAAATTTTTGTGAAGGAGTTGAAATTTGTGTTTGATGATGAGAGTCTCAAGGCTTTTAAATGACTGAAGAAGAACTTGATTTCGGTACCTATTATTGTGTCGTCTGATTGGTCTGCACCTTTTGAGGTTATGTATGATATGAGCAGGGTGGCCTTGGGTGCTGTCCTAGGCCAAAGAAAATAGAAGATCTTGCACCCCATCTGTGCCAGCAAAGCTTTGAGCCACTCATAGAAAAATTATACAGTTACGAAACAGGAGCTACTTGCAATGGTTTTCACTATTGAGAAGTTTCGGTCTTATTTGATTGGAACCAAGGGGATAATTTACACTGACCATATAGCTTTGAGGTAGTTGATGTCGAAGAAAGATACAAAACAACAACTAATTCGTTCGGTACTTTTGCTGCAAGAGTTTAACTTTGATGTCAAAGACTAAAAAGGGAGAGAGAATCATGTTGCAAAACACTTATCCAGACTTGAAGAGAAGTGACACGACCCGAACTAGGGCCTTATCATAATGGTTATCCTAAGTCTAACCAGGATCGGGGAACACCCCATCTACCCAACCCAACCTCCAAATATGCATACCCTGAGATGGATGAATTCTAAATTTATAACAAGATAGAGTTTATTACCATTCCAGACGCTGGGATTGGTCCATGATCATGACCAACTCAAACAAGTCAAACCATCTATTATCCAACCAATATCCGAAACCAAAACAAAACCATAAATCAATCCATCCATCCCATACCAAATGAGTTCCAATATAAATATATATAATCCCAAAACATAATAGGATAGAACAATTATAATTACAATCAAACTATATCATCTCTAATACCAATGCAAATACAAAGGCCGACACCACTGCCGACACCGCCCATACTAACCCATAGTAGTTCCACAAAGACTCTATCCAAAAAGTAAAACAATATTTGATTTGGACATGTCCCCAACCATAGACAAAACTAATGTCTATGAAATAACCAAAGTATGTTAGAACATCCATGACATAAAATGGAGCTTTCAGGAATATGGAAGCTCACCACTTCAATCCAACCGAGTTGATCCCAAATCCGATAACTAAGCACAAGAAAAAAAATAGACGGTTCCTGCATCGCGTGGGGATAAGGTCGGCCAAAAATAGGTTAGTGGGTGAACGCTAGCATAAACTTAGGATAAGGATAAAATAATGCAAACCTTTCAAAACAATTAAACAAACCATATACATTCACAACCATATATACATACATATATATAACTATGCTGGGAAAGAGAACCGGGTTTAGAATGCCTTTAAAATCATTAACCTGGGTATATGTAGCTTAACTGTCCTAGAACCATCCATGGGATGTATGGGTCTAGTGTAACCCACTCAATGGGTATCGGTGTGTGTAGCCGCATGAACTGGAGATACCATAGGAGTAGGGGATTCCCGAGTACCCTTTTCTCTCCATGATACATATGTACAAGTGTACTTAAGGGATTCTCGTGTACCACATAAGTATAATATATGGTCGCCATGACCAGTCCTCATGTCGGCAAATATGAGTTTCTAGTGTTCGTTCATTGGACTCACGCCTTCACGGTTAGCTATCACACCCCACCATTATTTCCTAATTAATACCATTACCAAACCACCATTCCATTAATTATTAACCAAGTCTATAAGTAGTGGTATCATCATACCGACTATAGCTTGCAAGCAATGTCCTTAGCCATTCTTTTTAAGCAAAGGGATTTCCATGTACCCATAGATTACATTATTAAGTTGACTTGGGGGAATCCCATGCACCCCAAAAGTAATCATTATTATGTTTGCTTGGGGGATTTCTTTATACCCCATAAGGCTTTCAATTAGACCAACCATGACCACCAATACCTTACCATTTAACCATTCCAAACCATTTATGTCATTTAGGGTTCCATTAGTAAGTTATACCATGCATAGTTCAATGATGGTCCAACAATTTAACCAAAAACATTATCATAGGAATTTGATCAAACATGTTGGGGGCATAGTATTTCCAAAGACAAAACCAAGAACCAATTAGCCATTCCTATGCAACCAAATGTTCAAACCACCATAATAATACGAAAACCATAAGTAAAACACAAGGGAAAACCATAACCAACTATTATAACAAAAAAACCCCACATATAATTGAAAAAAACAAATTTATACAACATTTATGCCATGAAAACAATAGGTAAAACATGCCTTTAGTTGGAACTAACAATGAGGGAGGAGTAACATGCCTTAGATTAAGAAGATGACGGAGAGAAATCACCCTTGTAAGTCCCAGTTTTCTCCTATTAATGAAACCCTATCCTTCCTTGACCCAAAAACCTTTGAAAGAGTTTCTATGTGTTTAACAATAGAATATTAGGGTAAATAATGTCTTAAGAGTGATATAAGTCATGGTTCCTTAAGAGGTTAAGAGGGAAAATGTCCACATTACCCCTAACTTAAACTGCATAAAACTTTGGTAAGAGGGTACGAATCCACCATACCACCCGTACCTTATTATACGAGTGGTACCCACTACTCGTACCCTAGGCATCCTTTAGACCCCTAACACTGATCAATATACGACCACCAAGACCCAATCGTACCCAAGAAAATGACAAGTACCCCGAACCCGTACCTTAGGGAAAATCAAGATGGGTTAACACTGTCCAACATACGAGTTGGAATATATCACTAGTACCCTAATCATGACTCATGGTGAGCCACTCATACTCAGATCTATGTTAAGTTACTAAGTTTCAAATTAAGTGAGGGAAAATCAAAACCTATGACCCGTCACCCACCAGGGAACTTAAAGACAACCTTACTGGTCTGTCAATCTAAGGAAGCATGGCACGAGTATAACCAATCCATCCCTAAAATGAAATCAAAATCCACTATATCTAATTTAAACAAATCCACCAAAGTCTCCTTACTACCAATAGATACCACACACACCCTATAGACTCTTTTAGCAACCACAAAATCACCTATCGGGGTAGAAATAGAAAAAGGATAAAAAATAACCTCAGGATCAAAACAAAAATACATAGCCACAAATAGGGTCACAGAAGATAGAGTGGACCCTGGATACAGTAAATAATAAACATCACGAGAAAAAAGTTGTAACGTACCAGTGACGACATCAGGTGATGCCTTAGAATCCTATCGAGATGCAAGAGCATATAACCTATTCCGGTCTATGTCAGTACCAGAAGAAGAAACAGATGTAGAACAAGCGCCCCTGGGTATAGGAGTGGATGAAAAGGAAACCGAAACTTTGTTTGCCCCTGAAGAAACCTTACCAACAGAATAATTTCAAAGCATATGGCCTGGCTAACCATATTTGAAACACCTATCCCTCCCCTCATCATAAAAACCCAATGCAACCGACCATAGAACCTACAAGGAGGACATAATGAGGCCGACTGAGCCCCACTAGTCTGAGATTGGGAACCTTGTACCTTGAAGTTATGACCACCCTACTAACGCCTGTCACCCGACTGCATCGGGTAAGGAGCAATATATATGGAGAAAGAACCAGAACTCCCCCACTTCTTCTTTGGTGACTTACCACCATCCCTACCACTTTGTTGATTACCACCCTTCTTAGAGAACCTAAACCTCTTACCCTACCTCTCTCCTATTTCAACCAGATTTATCTTTTCCTCATCTACCTATTGTATATGAACAACTAACCTAGAGATATCTATGTCCTTGATCAGCAATGCAGTCTTTCTTTCAAGGATCAACTCATAAGATAATTCTAAAGCAAACTTCATCATCCTGCCCCTCATACCAGACACTAATTCTGAAGTATACCTAAACAACTGGTGAAATTTCAAGGCATACTCCTTAATCAATATCTTCCCCTCTTCCCGATTAACAAATTCCATTGCTTTAGCTTCCCTCAACTCCTAAGGAAAAAAGTAGTCCAGAAATGCATAGAGAAAGTCTCCCATAAAGAAGAATCATCAACCTTTCCCCTAGCCTAATCCCATTTCTCGTACCATTGGTACGCCACATCCTTTAACTTATAGGCAGCCAAATTCACCCTTCCACATTCTGGCCTGCATGACTCGTAATATTTTTTCCCTTTCATCCAGAAAAGCCTAAGGATCTTTCTTTACCTTAACACCATTAAATTTAAAGTATTCATCCTCATGAACTAGCTAACCCTTGTGGCCTCAGAATATGCAATACTAGATACACCACGCTCAGCCTAGGAAGATACTTACTGAGTAATCATATAAATCGACTAACAAAACTTCACATTCATTATGTCTTCCTAAGAATCATGAGAAGGACTAGATGGAACTAGTGGAACTCTAAAGAAATCAGGGGATGGGCCCCTAAATCGAGTATAGATCCCCTGAGTAGAGAGTGTCCTATCAATATTATCCCCAGTTAGGATAGAGGGGTTTTTGTGAACTTTTGATCGTAAAGGCATGATCTAAAAAATGAACAAATAGAAGTAGAGGAGATTTTAGGACTTAGACTCCAAGATTAAAAATAGAACACAAAAAAGAGAGACATTTCCTAAATACCTTGGAGCCTCAACCTTATATGTGTGGTGCGCTACACACCTTTAAAAGAGACTCCAATCGACACGACTTTATAGACTCCCAATTTATCATGAACCTAAATCTTTGATACAAACTTAGCATAACCCAAATCGGGGCCTTGTCGTAATGCGCATCCTAAGTCCAACCAGGACTAGGGACCACCCCGCTACCCAACCCAACCTCTAAATACGTAGAACCTGAGGAAGATGAATTTTGAACGTATAATAAGATAGCATTTATTACCATTCTAGACTCTAGGATAGGACCATGACTATGACTAACCCAAACAAGTCCAACCATTCATTATCTAACAAATATCCAAAACCAAAACATAACCATAAACAAATCCATACATCCCATACCAAATGAGTTCTAATATATATATATAATCCCAAAACATAATTGGATGGAATAATCATAAATACAATCAAACGGTATCAGCTCTAATACCAATGAAAATACTAAGGCTGACACCACTACACACACCGCCCACACCAACCTATAGTAGTTCCACAAAGCCTTCATCCAGAAGTAAAATAATATCTGGTTGGGATATGCCCCCAATCATAGCCAAAACCAATGTCTATGAACTAACCAAAGTATGTAATAATATCCATGATGTGAATAGAGCCTTCCATAATATAGAAGCTCACCACTTCAATCTAATTGAGCTGATCCTGAATTCGATCACTAAGCAGAAGAAGTAGAATGGTCAATTCCTATAATACAGGGGGATACAACTGCCTAAATATGGGTTAGCGGGTGAACGGTAGCATGAACTCAAGGTAACACGAAAATAATGCCAACTTTACATATGTATAACCATACTAAGAAAGGGAACTAGGTTTAGATTGCATTTAAAACCATTAATCTGGGAATGTCTATCTTAACCGTCCTAGAATAACCCATGGGCTATATGGGTCCAGTGTAACCCACTGAAAAGGCCCCGATGCGTGTTGCCATATGAACCGGAGATACCATAGGAGTAGGAATTCTCAAGTACCCTTTACTTGACATAATACATATATTCAAGTGCACTTAGGAGATTTTCATGTACCTCATAAGTATCATATATGGTCGTCATGACCAATCCTCATGTTGGCAAACATGAGCTTCCAATGTCAATCTATTGGACTCATACCTCCACGATTAACAATCACACCCTACCATTATTTCCCAATTAAATCCATTACCATATAACCAAACCACTGTTCCATTTATTATTAACCAAGGCTATAAGTAGTGGTATCATCATACTTATTATAGTTTACAAGCAATGTCCTTAACAATCCTTTTTAAGTAAAGGGATTTACATGTACCCATAGATTACATTATAAAGTTTACTTGGAGGAATCCCATGTACCTCACAAGTAATCATTATTATGGTTTCTTGGGGGATTCCTTTGTACCCCACAAGGCTTTTAATTAGACCGACCATGACCACCAA
The DNA here is from genome assembly GCA_030864215.1 of Capsicum pubescens. Taxonomy (NCBI): domain Eukaryota; kingdom Viridiplantae; phylum Streptophyta; class Magnoliopsida; order Solanales; family Solanaceae; genus Capsicum; species Capsicum pubescens. The sequence goes on from CM061540.1 coordinate 205,224,498, forward strand.
TACCTTATCATTTAACCATTGTAGACCATTTAAACCATTTATGCCATTTAGTGTTCTATTACTAAGTTATACCATGCATAGTTCAATGAAAGTCCAACAATTTATCCAAAAACATTCTCATAGGCATTTTATCAAACATGTTAGGGTCATAGTATTTCCAAATCCAAAACCAATTACCAATTAACCATTCCCATACAACCAAATATTCAAAACACCATAATAATATGAAAATCATATGGAAAAGACATGGGAAAACCATAACCAACCATTATAACAAAAAAAACCCAATATATAATTGGAAAACCCAAAATCATACAACATATATGCCATGAAAATAATACATAAATTATGTCTTTAGTTGTAAATAACAATGAGGGAGGAGTAACATACCTTAGATAAGAAGATGATGGAGATAAATCACCCGTATATGTCCCAATTTTCATCTATTGATTAAACCCTAGCCTTCCTTGACCCAAGAGCCTTTGAGAGAATTTGAGAGAGTTTCTAAGTGCTTAAGATTAGAATATTAGGGTAAATAATGTCCCAAAAGTGATATAAGTCATGGGGCCTTAAGAGGTTATGAGGGAAAATATCTAGATTACCCTTCACTTAAACTGTATAAAATTTCGACAAGAGGGTATGACTCCGCCGTACCACCCGTACCCTATCATACTAGTGGTACCCACCACTCATATGATAGATATCCCTTGGACCCTAAAAATTGATAAACTTATGATCATTAAGCCTTAATTATGCCCAGTTATATGATAAGTACCCCTAACCAGTATCTTAGGCAGAATCAAAAGAGGTTGACATTGTCCATCATACGAATTGGACTATACAACTCGTACCTATCTCACGAATCATGGTGATTGACTCATACTCAGATATAAGTTAAGTTAATAAGTTTCAAATTAAGTGAATGAAAATGCAAACCTATGACTCATCACCCACCATACGACTCGTAACCACCCAACCCATACCCATTCTAGAAAATCAACCACCCAACACCACCCAATATTGAACAATATATGATAGGGTCACCTGAACTATACCCTCTCCATACTACTAGTATGGTGAGTCGTATGATATCCAAAAAGTCCGAAACCCAGGAAATTTCTATGGTCCAAAACCCAGGGTATTTCACGAAGACCATCTAGAAACTAGGGGATAATCTTGATATAGATGATAATTATCCATATGAGTGTGTATTAGAGGCATGTTATGATTTGATCCCCTGGTTTGATGATTTTACCAATTACTTCGCAAGCGATTTCATTCTAGAAGATTTATCCTTCCAGCAGCGAAAGAGATTTATGCATGAGGTAAGTAAATTCTTTTGGGATAAGACATATCTGTTAAGATTTATGTTGATGGGGTAATTTAAATATGTATCCCAGAGGTAGAGATGATGAGTATTCTAAAGGCTTATCATTCATCACCTATTGGGAGTCATCACAATAGTACTCTAATAGCCTATAAGATTCTATAATGTGGGTTTTATTGGAATACAATCTACAAGGATGCTCATGATTTTGCACAGGCCTGTGACTAATGTCAGTGTCAAGGAAATATTTCTCGATGTCATAAACTCCCCATGACAACTATTATCGAGTTAAAGTTGTTTGATATATGTGGGATTGATTTCATGGGTCTGTTTGTGAGATTCTATGGCACGAAGTATATTTTGGTATTTGATTATGTATAAAAATAGGTGGAGACAGTTTCACTTCTAAATAATGAGGGTAGAAGTGTCACTATTTTTCTAAAGGGAGATATATTTTCCAAATTTGGTACTCCATATGTAATTATCAATGATGGTGGTTCTCACTTCTGCAACTAATTTTTAAGGCCCTTCTTGATAGTTATGGTATAAGTTAAAAAGTAGCAACACCTTACCAACCACAGACCAGCGGGCAAGTTAAAGTTATCACCAGAGAAATAAAGTCTATCTTGGCGAACACTGTGAATGCCACTCGAAATAACTAGTGTAAAAAGCTAGATAATGTATTGTGGTCCTATCGAGTATCTTATAAGACCCCCATAGGTGCCTCTCTATATCAGATAGTGTATGGAAAAACATGTCACTTGCTAATAGAGCATAAGAATAAGACACTATGGGTATTGAAAATGCTAAATTTTAAATGGCGTAATGCAGAGAACTTGAGGTTGAGTTAAAACACCCTGGATTTTGGAACCTTATAAAATTTCCTATATTTCTTGTTTTTGGACATCATACGACTAGGGGGTACTAGTCGAATGATGGGATACGGTTAGTATGGTCTTGGTTGTATGCTAACTAGTGTTGGTTGGTGTATTTTATTTGTTTCTGGTATGGGTACAACTAGGGTGGGTACGATTCGTACAGTAGGTGATGATTCGTATGGTTTGGTTTTTCCATCACTATCTAAAACTTGGTAACTTAACTTGGATCTGAGTATGAGTGGCTCACCATGAGTCGTAAGATAATGTACAACTTAGACCATTGACTCGTATGTTGGACAGTGTCCAAATCCTCTTTAATTTTCATTCTGTGGAGGGTACTGGTCAAGGGTACAGGTCCTATGATTAGATACGACTTGGTTTGTATGGTCGTATGTTAGACAGTGTTTGCGTCTAATGGGAGGCCTAAGGTATGAGTGGTCGATACCACTCATATGGTAGGGTACGATTGGTATAGGGTGGTCGTACCTTCCTATGAGATTTTTGTATACAGTTTAAGTAGGGCTAATCTGGACATTTCCCCTCTTAATCTCTTAAGGAACCACGACTTATAACTTTTTTGGGACATTATTTACCCTAATATTCTAATCTTAAACAATTAGAAGCTCTCTTAAATTCTCTCTAAGGACCTTGGGTAAAGGAAGGCTAGGGTTTCTTCTAGAGGATCAATTTAGGGCTTGTACGAGTAATTTCTCTCCATCATCTTTGTAATCTAAGGCATGATACTTCTCCCTCATTATTAGTTCAAACTAAAGGAATATTTTATGAATTGTTTTAATGGCATAATTATTGTATGGTTTGGGGTTTTCAATCATGTGTTGGGGGTTTTGAATATAAATGCTTGGTTATGGTTTTCCCATGTTTTATATTTGGATTTATATGCTTTAATGGTGGTTTGTACAATTGGTTGAATGATAATGGTTAATTGGTAATTGGTTTTGTGTTTGGAAACACTCTGCCCGAACATGTTTGATAAAATGCTTATGAGAATACTTTTACTATATTGATGGACTTTTTATGAAACTATTACATGGTATAACTTGGTAATGGAATCCTAAATGGCAAATGGTTTAAATTATTTGGAATGGTTAAAAGTTAAGGTTTGGTGGTCATGGCTATGGTTAATTAAACATACTTATGGGTTACAAGGGAAACGCCAAGAAAATTTAATAATGGTACACTTATAGGGTACGTAGGAATCCTCCAAGTAAATTAAATAATGTTATCTATAGGTACATGGGAAGCTATAGTCGGTATGACGATACCACTACTTATAGCCTTGGTTAATAACAAATGAAATGGTGGTCTTGGTTATGTGGTAATGATTTTAATTGGGCAATAATAGTGGGGTGTGATAGCTAATCGTGAAGGTGTGAGTCCAATGGACGGACACTAGAAACTCATGTTTTTTGGCATGAGGATTTTGTCATAATGATCATATGCAGTACATGGGAATCCCCTAAGTTACAATCGTATATATGTATCATGGAAAGCGAAGGGTACTTGGGAATTCCTTACCCTTATGGTATCTCTGGTTTATGCAGCTACATGCATCGAGGTCCGTTCAGGGGGTTACACTGGACCCATATATCCTGTGGATGGATCTACAATGGTTAAGCTACAAATACCCAGGATAATTATTTTAAATGCATGCTAAACCCGATTCCCTTTTCCAAGCATAGTTATATATCTATATATGTATGTATGGTTATGAATACATATGATTGGTTTACTAGTTTTAAAGGTTGGAATTATTTTATCTTTATCCTATGTACTTGCTAGCGTTCACCTGCTAACCTATCTTCGAGAGGCTATATCCCTATGTGATGCAGGATCTGACCATTCTATTCCTTTTGCTTAGTGATTGGATTTGGGATCTACTATTGGATTAAAGTAGTGAGCTCCTATATTCCAAAAGGATCTATTTCACATCATGGATGTCTTTACATACTTTGGTTATAAATGGGTATTGGTTTTAGCTATGGTTGGCAGCATGTCCTATCAGATATTGTTTTTCCTTTGGTTAAAGGATTTGTGTAACTGTTATAGGTTGGAATGGGCGGTGTCGGTATTGGTGTCATCTTTAGTATTGGCATTGGTATTTGGGCTGATACCGTTTGACTGAATTTATTATTATTCCATCCTTTTATGTTATGTTATGGTCAGGAACTTGGTTTTATATTGGCTTGGTTATGGTTGTTAGTTGTTATTAGATGGTTAGAATTTTTTGGGTTAGTACAGTTATATACCAATCCCAGAGTTTGGAATTGAAATAAATGCTAGCTTGTTATACATTAAGAATTCTTTTGAATCAGGGTATGCATATTTAGAGGTTGGGTTGGGTAATGAAGGTGGTCCGCAGTCCTGGCTGGACTTGGGATGCCCATTATGACAAATCCCTAGTTTAGGTTATGTCATAAGCAAATTAAATAAGTTGGATGAATTCTGACTCTATGCTTATAAGATCTCAGCGATATACAAAGAAAAAAAAAGTTGTACCATGACAAGAAGATCGTGAAGAGAATATTCAAACTCGGTGATTTGGTCTTGGTATACAAATCATGACTACGCTTGTTTCCTGACAAGATGAAATTAATATGGGCCGGACCATTTACTATGGTTAAAGTGTGACCATGTTGTGATATTGAGGTAAATCGTGATGGTGATATCCCATTTAAAGTGTAACAAAAGTGAGTGAAACACTACATGGGAAACTTGGAAGAAGTTAGAGTTTGTACTGAAATAGACCTTGGCGAAGTCTGAGTAGCCTAGGGAACTGAGTCATTCCGCGACAGTAAATCAAGTGATTCTTGGGAAGCAACCCAAGATATTTTATTTTTGTATTTGTATTGCGTGATTGACGTCGGATCTTTGTACCTATGGTGCCACAAGTAAGTTCCTAACTCTCTTATTTTGGTTTGACGCATTGGGGACAATGCATGATCTTCAGTTGGGGGTGGGGCTGCTTATGGGTCTTGATGTCCTCTTGGGATTTTTGGTCCCATGACTCTTTTCCCTAGAGTTTTGCTCCTAGTGGAGCTTGCATGTTTAGGCATATTGTGTTTTGTTTCATGATATTTTCTTTAATTAGGAGATTGTGTGTATTTAGGGTAGTAGTCATATTTTGACAAATTTTTTATACCCCTAAAAAACTTTGTGTTTTAAGAACTATGTTGTTGTATATATGTGTGATCATTGTGTATCTTGTCATGGCATTAGGATTACGGACATGATAATCACATTAACAATTGCATAAACCGGATAGGTAATAGTTGATGATATTAACTCTGTGCTATGTGTAAGTGAGATACAACCTAGTTTACTTTGAATGTCAAATTCAGAACTTACCTGGTTAGTCCTTCCTCAGTTGAAGGATAGCTGGTTAGGAAATGATCAAAGGCCATTTTAAAATTCTAGTCCACTTTTAGCCTAAATGACCTTCCATATGAGAATGATATCCCTTGATCCCTACTTTGAGGCTTGTAAGCCTATTTTTTCTTATTTTCACTATTCATCTTCCCATTTGTATTACAATTTACCTGTTTTGTCTTAGGTCCTCCATGGACATTGTGTACCTTAACACATGCAAAATGCCTAAGTTAAGGGTGGCTATCATAGGGGTGTGTAGTGTAAAATAGGTATGAAGTAGGGTAAAATAAGAGAAAAAGTAGTAGGGTTTGGTGTGGTAAAAAAAGAAAAGAAAAATAAAAAAAGGAAAAAAATTGTGAAAAAGAAAAAAAGAAAGAATAAAATACCACACCCAACCTGAATGTGCAGAAAAGAATAAAAGAAAGAAATAAGGGTGGAATAAAAAGGAAACTGGCTAATAAGTGAGACCCCAAAGTTAGTGTAGTACCAAAGAGGATTAGTCACTTCATATTTCCATAAGTACCATACCAGTCCCTCAAAGACTACATTATAAGTTGAGAAATGTCCTATAGTGATTCTAACTTGACTATATAAATGCTAAAGTAAAGAAAACAAGGGCAAGCCTATGGTATTTGACATGTATTGAGTGGAACCTCTTTGTTGAGTGTGAGTTTCTCTTGATCGTCCCTGCATTGACATTCTTGATTTCATATAAGTGAGCAAGACATCTTTGTTGTGAGAGCACTTGAGTCATGTTGCTATCTATTTACTTATTTGGGTAGTGTAATTGGTTTATATGAGTGGTAGTCTATTGCTAACGTAATTGTCATAGCTTGATTCCATTGTGTCACACTGTTGTGCTTTATGTTCATACACAGTTGGTTTTGAAAATTGAGATTGGAGGGGGATGTTGTGATTTTAACATAATGTGATGACTGACTGCCTTGAATATCTTATAATCTCTTAGTTAAGTGTCATTTTCTTATTGTATTTTTGTTGCTTGAGGAAATGCAAACGTTCTATGTTGAGGGTGTTGATGAGATCTAGAAATATAGCAGTTTCGATGGTAAAATAAAGAAAATATGCAAGTTTCTGAGGCCATTTTGTTAGTTATGATTTGTTTCGGGTATGTTTTATAAGAAACCGTGTTTGGGATGCTAAGTTTGTGAAAAGGGTGAAAAAGGTGTTTTTGGCTACTTTTCGAGCGATTATGGATGTTTGGAGTGTTTTTCGGCTTGATCGTGAACAAAGCATATTCGAGAATTGAAAAAGAACTAAAAAAAATAACTCTCAAAACTTACTAAGTTAGCCCATAGACAACAGGTAGGACCTACGGACCGCAGGTACACAAAGTAGGAGCCAGAACTCCAATATCTTGAGAGTTGAAGTTTTCCCATTCGATACCCGCGGTCCGAACCTGCGCCCGAAGCCAGACAACAGGTAGAACCTGCGCCCGTGCCCAAACTGCTGGTATGGACCATATGTGGCCACCGACCCTATTTTATCCTATTTCATTTGGGCTTAGTTTTTATGGTTCTTTCATGTACTATAAATACCCTTTATGTATTTTTAGTAAGAGTTGCATACTTTTGATACTCAGAAATATGTTTTGATTTCAAGATTCGTCTTTGATCTTGGGATTCCCTTGTATTAAATTTAGTTGATTAATCAAGTTAGGATTTTGGGTTTTTATTCATCTTATCATTGTGATTTCATCTACTCTTTCAATTATGAATGTCACTGATTTCTTCACAAGCATGAGTGGCTAAAAACCCATAACTAGGGTTGTGCAAACCCTGGCTAATTGATGAAGTAGGGTAAGTATGATTGTTGAACGTAACCAATACCCATGGCATACATTGCATTATCTGTAATATAACAGTTGTCTTAGCGGTTGAAAATGTTAGGATCCCGCCTAGATATTGCTACTTACTCCAAAAAAGGAATAGTGACTAGGAAAAGATAATGACAATAGTAATTTAAGGTTTAACTGTCAATCCATGCTACTAGGTAATATCTAAGTAATATGGTTAGCTTTCATCTATTAACTAGAGACTCAAAAGGTAATAGTTAAATGGGACCAAGATATGGATTAGTAATGCGACATCCTGAGATTCAAAAGGTAAAGGGTGAAATCCTTTTACTCGTCCAAAAGACTATAGAAAGTACATAAATTATCGATCCTGCATGAAAGGTATTGGGATGGTTCAACATAGCACGATAAACCTACTGAGTTGAGAAGTCAGGGGCAATGCAATCCTAGTATTCACCTACACCTGATTACAACCAAAGTTAATATTGTTGCTTGCTCTAGATTACTACGAACAAATCCCCCTATTTACGTTCCAGTACTAGTCGTAGAGTACAACTGCTGATAACTGCAATTCCATATATTATTTTGGGATTTGACCCCAACCTTGGTTGGGTTTCTATATTTTGATAACGACCGTATCATCATCCAAAAGGAGGTGTTGCTTGGACGTCATCATGAACCTGTGTGGTCATCTTTAGATCTGTGTGATGGATGGTTGAATGAAATATACTAGCAGATTCGGAACATCTATTTTAGGTTAGTAACGTGTTTGGTCTTGTATCATGACTTTTAAATCTCATTCGGATCCTCGTCTTTGAAAATTGTGATTTAGGGTTTTAGGGGTCAACTCTGTGAAAACAATGTTATTTTGAAATTATGATATCGCCATTGAGTTTGAATAGTGAAATTTAGTATGGTTGCATAGTTTGTTTGTGTATATCGTACTCTGAATGAATCTCGGGCACCCCGTCGAAGTCCATTTGGAAGTAAAAAAATCTGGTGCACTAGGTTGTTGGTGCAACCTAGAAAACAAAGTGTAAAACTCATTTGGGGTGGCCGATTTATGCTTTATGTATCCGGTAACCTGGTGTAAGTATAAATAGCCCCTTTTTACCTTATTTTAGCTCATTTTTCACCTTGCCTCTTGAGAGTTTAATACTAAAATAGTGTGAGAGCTTAAAGGTGAAGCTTGTGGGTGCTTGGGAAGCTATATTAACATCTAAATCTTGATCCTCTAATGGATTTAAAGTAAGAATTCACCCTTTTTTTTAGTAAATTTCTTGATTAATTTCTCAAAACACCAAAAATCTTAGGGCTTGATTTTAAACCTCAATTTCACTCCTTTTTCACTTGAGTAATGTTTTGATCTTATAATTACTAGTCTTTCATCAATTCAACCTTCAAAACAACTTCGATTCTTGATTTCAATATGGATTTTGAAGATTTTAACCGGTAAAGCTTAAAAATATTTTTTCTTCAATTTGAACCTCATTTTTAACTTGATTTAACTTGGGTTTTCAGATGTAGATACAAATAGTTTGGGAAACACATTTTTGGAGTAAAGTTATGATTTTGCCTTTCTTTTTTTTAAATCCATTTTGGGAGTTCGTTTTGACCCTAAATCAAAAGTAGGCAACATGGGTATCGTTAGCATTGTTTTGGGGGTCCAATTTGTTTTAGTTGATTTTGAGAATTTCAGTGGGAAGTAGGGCTTTGTGGTTGAAGTATTGCAGATCGGTTTCGGCCTTCGAGGTAGGATATGACTTAACTCTTCAGACTAGGCTGGGTAGTTAATTTGTATATCACAATACATGTTAAGGGTGGAAACTAATCATGAAATATGTCTATCTATATGTTATACCTGTGTAAGGACCTAAATATAATGTAATTATTGAATTTGAAATATCATGTGATATGTGTGACCGTGGGGGGGGGGGGGGTCTTATGTGATGTTGATGGCCTGGAATACAAATAAATAACTTTATTGTGCTGTTAGAAATGCCTATTATGGTGACTTTGGCAAAAGATAAATTTAGTTGCTAAAGATGGCTGCTATTAGCGATAAAAAATTAGTTACTAACTTTTGTCGTTGCCGCTGAAAAACTTTAGCGATGGATAAATTTGGCCGCTAAAGATGGCTACTCAGTCGACCAAACTATGTTGCAACGGATCAGCGAAAAAATATTCATTTGTTATTTTAGCCATGACAAAAAATAATTTTGGGAATTGCAATGCTATAGCAATGGATTAATCCGTCGGTAATAGCAACAACTGAAATATTCATCGCTAAGCGGTCATAAATTTTGTGATAGAAATATAATTTTCATCGCTATGAGGCTAGCAACAAGCAATATAGCGACAAAATTTATTTCATTGCTATTCTGTCGCTATTTCTATTTAGCGATGGATTTTCATATGATAGCGACGAAAAGTGTGTGTCGCTAAATGCTATTTTTTTGTAGTGTAACTTGAGACTCATAAGGTAATATTAAACCTAGGATCCAGGGAAAAGGTCAGTAACGAGACACACTGGGACTTATGAGGTAAAGACTGTGATTTGCCAGTGAGTCCAGAAGATAGTTGGTGATACATAACTTTTCAAATTCTGCATGCAAGGTATTGAAATAGTTTGACAGTGCATGACAAATACACAGAGTTGGAATCCAGGAGGAACATAAGCCTAGTGTTAGTCTTTGATTATTTACAACCAAAAACATTCATACTTGTCACTTTCTACTATTTCAACAAACCCCCATTTACATTTTTGCTCTGCTCAGTGATTTCCACAAGTTTAAGAGATACATCTAGACTATTCCCTTTGAGATCGACCCTAACCTAGTTAGGTTACTATATTTTGCATTGATTGCTTTATTCTTCTAAGGAGGTATACTTTTTGGTGATATCAAAGTTTTGGCACCGTTGTCAGGGAATATGGTTGTTGTTTGATTGATTGGAGGAGTTGTAGTTTTAAGGTTTTTATTTTCTTATATTATTTTACTCTTCTGGATATAACATATTTAAAAGAGGAATTTTTGAGTGATGATGACTCTTTATTTATTGATCATTGTCCTTTTTATAAAGTGCATTATTGTATGAGTGTGATCAATATATTATGGGAGCACAATGAGAGCATGCTAAAAACATTAACACTCTTCGCAAAAGAAAAAGAGGAATTCAGTCAAAAGGTTGACAGGTTTGGATTTGATATTCAAAATTTTAGAAAAGAATTAAATGCAAATATTGATGCGCATAACACCTAATAATTTAGTTGTGAGTTTTATGAGGCTGAAAAACTTCTTATAAGCCAAATTTAGGAGTTAAAATTAAAGGAGTCAACACTTGATCAGACTTTTAGGGATGTTGCCATTATTCAGAAGAGCACACTTGAGTTATGTGAGGATGTAAAAGATAATGTAATTCATGAGTTAAGATGTATTAGATCTCATTCTAAGCATTTTTTCACATTATGTTTGGATAGTGAGATGTTAGATGAGTCATACGAGCCAATAAAAGAGTGCAAGAAGCAAGAAAAGAATGTCTATATTCTTGAATTTGTTGAGACAAAATTAAATAATTACATTTCTCACTTAAGGATCAAGATTTGCAACAGGCCAATCTATTGCTTGGTTCCATTATTTTCAAACCACCGCCCCGTGAGTATAGTAGAAAATTGGAGAAAAACTTAGGGGTGCAATTCATAAGTTCAAAGTGGAAAGAGAAAAATGGAGTCCAACTCTTTGGGTTACCTTAATGAAGTATGAGTAATCAAGGTACCCATGGGCTTATTGGTATAGTCAGAGTAACCAACATAGATCTACCATGCCACAACATTAAATTAGGCACTTCTTGGGAGGCAACCTAAGGTATTCTAACTCTCTTAATTTATAGCGGTACAATCCATTGGTGACAATGCATGCTCTAAGTTGGGGAGCCTACTTGTTAGTCTATACGTCCTCTTGGGATTTTTGTTGTCATGCCTCTTTTCCCCAGAGTCTTATTCCTGGTAGAGCTAGTGTGTTTAGGATCTAATGTTTGTTTCTTATTATGTTGTTCATGTTTATCTAGGAGATTTTTGGAGTATCTAAGGCAGTTAGTGTACTTTGTTTTGAAATTTTGAGACAATGATACCCCTCCAAAAAAATTATTTTGAACTGTGTGATGTGTATATATATGTGATAATAGTGAAATGTCGGTTGGAGTCGTAGGTCTAGGCCACTTCTTAACAGCCTAAACCATTTGTGGATCCATTATGATCACCAAACCCAGATAGGTCACGACATTCATCCAGAACTCACGCTTCGAGAACTTAACATACAACCAATAATCCTTAAGGGTCTGCAATACTAAGCAGAGGTGATCAACATGATACACCTTACTCTTAGAATACACTAAAATATAATTAATAAATATAGCTACAAAGAAATCTAAGAACTAAAAGAATGCCTAATTTATAAGATCCATGATTGGCGTCGGGGCATTTGTCAAGCCAATGGACATCACCAAAAACTCAAAATGACCATACTGGGTTTAGAAAGCAGTCTTAGGGATAACCGCCTCCTTAATCTTCAACTGATGGTAACCTAAACGAAGATCAATCTTAGAAAAGTACTTAGCACCCTAAAGTTGGTTAAAGAGATCATTAATCCTAGAAAAATTATACTTATTCTTCGTGGTCACCTTATTCAATTGGAGGTAATCTATACACATCATAAGGGACCACCTTCTTATGAAAAAAAAGCACAGGATCACCCTACATAGAAACACTAGGACGAATAAAACTCTCATCAAGGAGATATTTCAACTATTTCTTATGTTCTTTCAACTTAGTCAGAGCCATTTTATTGGGAGGGATAGAGATAGGACGAGTGTTTAGAAGAAGATCAATCCAAAAATCAATCTCCCTATCGGGAGGAATACCATGAATATCATCGGGAAATACCTCAGAAAACTCACAGATAACAGGGATAGATTTCAATAAAAGACCTTAGGAACTAGAATTCTTAACATGCACTAAATAATACAGATACCCCTTGGATATCAACCTATGGGATCTAAGATAAGAAATGAAACTTCCCTTAGGCACTAAGGAACTACCTTTTCACTCAATCACCGGTTCACTCGCGAATTGAAAACTGACCCTTAGGGTCTGTCAATAAAGAGAGGCATATCATGAGCGCAACAAATCCATCCCTAAAATTAAATCAAAGACCAACATGTCCAGCTCAATCAAATTCACCAACGTCTCCCTACCACCGGTCTTTATCACACAATCCCTATAGACCCTTCTAGCTATAATAAAGTCACCGACTAGGGTCGACATAGAAAATGGATTAGGAATACACTCGGGGCCAAAATAAATATGAATAGCCCACATAAGGCATCACATAATAAAGGGTAGACCTTGGATCAAGAAGATAATATACATCGCTAGAGAGAAGTTTTAGCATACCAGTAACAACATTAGTAGATGCCTTATAATCCTGATGGATGGAAAAAGCATACAAATGATTCCGACCAGTGTTGAAATAAGAAGTAGCACCCTTTGGTGTAGGAGATGAAGAAGAAACAACCAGGGCCTTATTAGCCCCAATAGCAACATCTCCTGAAGGACAGTTCCTCTAAAAATGGCCAGGATGGCCACATCTAAAACCACTATTCCTCCCCTTATAGCAAAATCCATGGTGCAACTATCAAAAAAATCTATAAGAAGGATATGATGGAGTTGACTGAGCTCTACTGGCCTGATATTGGCCACCTTGTGCCTTAAACCTGATGTTTCTCTGAAAATAGCGTTCACCGGACAACTTAGGATATAGAGCACTAGTCGTAGAATAAAATAAGAATTTACCCACTTCTTTTTAGGCCACTGCCTGACATCTCTACCACTATTCTTCTAGCCTTTACCTAACTCAAAATAACGAGATCTCTTACCTAGCCACTCCCTTATTTTGGCTTGTTTCTTTTTTTGATCTCCAACCGGCTATATATACACCACAAATCTAAAGATATCCATGTCATCATTCGACATGTGGCATTGCACTCTAACACTGTCTTAAAACAATCCCAAAGAAAACTTTCTCATCTTATCCCTCATGCTAGACACTAGATCGGGAGCATAATAAGACAATTGATGAATCTTCAAGGCATACTTCTTCACAGAAATCTTGGCTTGCTTCAAATTCATGAACTCTTCAGTCTTTGCCTCCCTCAACTCCTGAGGAAAGAACGGATCAAGAAAACTAATAAAAAAATCCTTCTAAAATGCTGACTCTGCATCATCACCCCTAGACTGGTCCCACTCCTCATACCAGTGATATGCCACATGCTTTAACTGGTATGAAGCAAACACTACACCTTCCAAATAAGAAACATGCATCATATAAAGTTTTTCTCCATATTATCTATGAACCCTTGAGGATCTTCCTCAACCTTAGATCTAGTAAAGGTCAGAGATTCAGTCTCATAAAATGGCCAACCCCGGTGTCCTCAGGAGCACCAATAAGACCTGACTGACATGATTGAGATGTCACCAATTGGGTCAATAGATGAATAGAATAGTGAAACTCAATATTAGTAATATCTCTAAGAGGTGACTAAGTAGGAACATCACCAATGGGAGAGGATCAGTAGTGACTAGTGGAACTCCACTAAGGCAATTAGAAATAGTAAACCAATACCATATAAGAAATCTATAAGTAGGACAAACCTCGTCCATATTATCCTCAAGTGAGATAATGGAGTTTCCATGAGCATCATATCTTCTGGGAGGCAAGATATAAAAGCAAGCAAATGGGAATTAGAGAAAATTTAAAATACCAAGACTCTACGATCGGAATGTAAATCACAAGAAAGGGAAACATTCCTAAATTCCTTATAGACTCTCTCTTATGAGGGCACACTATACACATATAAAAGATACTCTACTTGACATGGCTTTGTAGACATCCAATGACACCAAACTTAGGCTCTGATACCATCTTTCTCACAAATCAAACCAGGTACTAGTCTTGACCGGTATCCAAGTCCACTTACGATCGAAGACCACTGCCATTTATGCCTAGCCAACACAGAACATAACACCTAGCATCGGCAGAATTCCAAATATATAGAAATATAGAAAATTAACAAACTCAAAGATATCTAATAATGTTAACATCAAAACCTAATCCATGGTAATATCCATAAAGCCTCTACTAATCTAAAAATAACCAACATCAGGACATGCCACCAACTCTAGCAATGAAAACAACAATGATAATGTTAATGTTAATGTGAAATCTTCCAGTCTATGTCATGGAAGAAAACCAATGAAATTACCAAGTTTTTTGGAGAATAGAAGCTTGTTACTTCACCACAAACAACTGACGAATTGAGCCGATCCACCTAACATTGCACTGAAAAAGTAGAATTGCCTTTAGACCCTAGCATGTAACTCAGGTATAGGGGATAAGATAATGCCAAGTCAAATTCAATTAAAATTTATGTGATGTCACAACCCATACCAGGTTCTAGTCATGATGAGCATCTAAAGTCCACCGATGATCGGAGACCACCCCTTTTGCCTAATCCAATATAACCAAGTACACCTAGAAGTAGATGAATACAAATAAAAATAGATTATGAGAGAAGGTTTAAAGAATATATAGATGATCAATACTAATAGATAATCACAATATCAATGCCCACAGTAATTTCCAACAAAAACAAAGATAGTTTAGTTGGGACATGACCCCGACCCTAGCCAAAAACAAGTCGAAACCAAAAGAAAAACATAAGGAAATCTGAAGCATTAAATGGGGTATTCATTAGGATGGAAGCTTTCCACTTTAGTTTGACACCGGAGCTGTCCCATGAACACCTAATCATTATGCAGAAGGAGTAGAAGTATGGCTAATTTCTACATTGCATGAGGACATAGTGTCTGAAGACAGTAAGTTTTTGGAGAACTAAAATATAACTCAAGGATACATGATAAAATAATGTCATGATGCATAATACAAAAGCCATTAAAATCAGTGCACAACACCATAAGCAATGACTACATATGCATATACCACAAACCAAGAATGGGAACAAGGCTTAGCATAAGAGTAAAAACTTAACCTAAACTGTGTAGCTTAACTGTCCTTTACCTATACTCATGGGATATACGAGTTCATCTCCCTCCGCTAAAAGGGCCTTAGTTCGTGTTAGTCATACGATTGAAGGTATCATAGAAAGCTAGGGAATCCTTACCTTTCACCATCCTTAATACAAATATATATATAGTGTGACATAAGCACACAGTCACTAAGACCAACCCTTACATCGGCAAACATGAGTTTCCAGTATCATTTCCCTCGGGACCTCCGCCTTCCATGGTTAGATACACAATCCAGTTTGAGCCCAATCAAAATTATTTACACATTCCCATCTATTTACCAAGGAGACTTTTAATAAGTCATTAACTGTTGGTATCATCATACAAAAATTTAGAGCTTACAGTTTTATTCCATTTTTGCTATACTAAACCATTAAACCAAGTTGACACCATAGTGTCCAATTTAAAAACCAAAGCCATAACCACCATGGCCTTTCCAAAATCATTTGAAAACTAAACCAAACCAATTCATGATCCATTTACAATTTATGCAATGTAAGGTTTCAAAAAGAATAGCTAAATCAAAAGATAAATCATATTCCAAAGCCAGTTATGCAAATGGGTCGAGGTTATTATCAATTTCTATACCAAATCCATTTTTAGGAATCCATTGTACCCCTAAATTAATTCACCATACGTAAGAACCCAAAAAATTCATAAATCATCAATTCAATCGATAACAATTAAATAATAATTATAGGAAAACATTTAAACCAAATACATTCAAAACCCTCAACCTATAGTTAAAAATCCAACATTCAAACCATGCATAATGAAAACTAATTCATGCCATAAAGAAAGGATAAGTATAGGGAAAGAGGTACATGTCGTAATTACCAAAATTTTTGAAGAAGATAACACCCTTAGAACCCTAGATGACCACTTTCTTAAAAATCTAGCCTAGTCTTAAAAGGGGAAATTTGAGAGAGGCTCTTTTGAAAGTGAAGTAATATCCTTTGATATCATGAAAACTGATGACAATTGGCTCATATAGTGCTTAAAGGTAGTTTATAAGTGAAAGGACCTAATTAACCCTCATCCTAATTGAAATAGAACAAAATAGTCATATTTTTATATAGGTATGTGGGACAGACCTTATCATGGAGGCTTGATAAGTGGTGAATTTACCACTCATTTGCACTCAACATTCGTGAACACTAGTATGTTTTGAATGTATAAATGAGACATATTTGTGATTAAATACACTAATTTCCATATCTTATAGGAATACAAATTATGAGATGGAAAGATATGTATTTGAGCTAAAAGGATAAAAAAAGGAATAAAGAAGTGAAGCTAGAAAACCTGAAGCAGAAATAAGCCTTAGTTACTGTGATCATGGACAGTTAAGCCAGGTCAAAGAACTGTGATCGCGGTGATCTTACCACAGTCTTTGTTCCCACAATCGTGGACAAGCTTCAGCGATCGCGGTAATGGGGGATTTTTCCCAGGGGCAGTCTTATAATATCACACAGTCATTCCCCATTCCCTTGATAGAATCAAACCCTTAACCCTTGATGGGATCCCCAATATTTGGGTCTCTTTTCCACCATCTAGTTTCCATTTTAAAGGGAACATCATTGTATTTAGGGTGAAGAATACATTTGAGTAAATTCTAATTGGAGGATTAGCAAACTCCATTGAATATTTGTTGAGATTTAAAGATTGAATTTGCATTCTCTTTATCTTTCATGAATAATTTTGAAGGAGGTTTTGGTATATCTTTGTTTATTATTCTTATGAGTTGAAAGTTTTCCCTCTTGGGGCTTTGTTTGAATAGGGTGAAAATGTGTGTGGGTTGTGATTATTAGCTTCAATTATTAGTTCATGTTGTTGGGTTTTACAAATGCTTGATTGTAAAATGGAATTTGTTGATGAAAACCTCAAATTTCCTAAACCCCTACATCATTGAAAGAGAGATATGGGTAATCTAGATCCTACATTATCCTTGAAATGGGGATGTAGGTTACATGAGCATTTGTGAGCAATAAGATAGATAATGGTTTTTTTCCATTTTATTGTTTTAGAAATAAGAATAAATTATGGAATTGCTAAATCTTGAGCATCATCTAGAAATAGGGATGCCCAAAATTGAGGCTTCGTGATGATTGGCTGACCACACCTATGAGGTATCTGAAAGAATCCATGGGTGATAGTTTGGTACTTGGTTAAAAGGCTAGTATTGAAATCATAACAAAGACTACCTACGTATGTTTGAACTAAGATTTGAATTTGATTTTCATGTACCCACATACTAGTTGGCCCTAGTAAAACATAACCCCAAGATCCGTCCCTAATTGATTATGCTCTAATAATTTGTAGCCTTGAGTTAGTCTTTTTCAAGTAAAAAAGTAATCATATCTTTGAAACATTTAAAAAAAAACCCTATACATACTTGTATCTTAGGTTTGAATTTAGCAAGAAACTTCTATTTTGAACTCACCCGATCTCCACTCACATTGTTCATCGTGGATTCGACCCCAATTCAAAGTTGGGTAATATGCTGACAACAATCACCTTGCACTCAATTTGATGTGTGAGTTGATGTTTATCAAGGCTAACCTCTGTGTCGTGAACCTTAACATGGAGACCAACCTCCGTGTAATGGAGTCTATCGTGGAAGTCAACCGCAGTGGCACATTGATACCGCAGAGGCTTATTACCTCTGTGACCCAAAACCACCCAAACCCCATCCAAAAATTTTGGAACTCTTTGGGGATACCCCTTTAACATATTCAAGTACAATTAAGTCAAAAATCAATGTTTCGAATGTGGGGAGGCTAAAAATAAAAATTCTTAAATTTTGAGGGTGTTACATTATCCCCTCTTAGGATCATTCGTCCCCGAATGATTAGTTAAGAAATTTTTTGCACGATAATAGAAATATTACACCAGAATCAAACAATAAACTCTAATGGTCAAAAGAGAAAAGGAAATTCATACCTTAAGCTCCTTTGCCCGACACATGGAATAAGAATGCTACTTATCCCTCATATCTTCCTCCACTTCCCAAGTGGATTCTTTAACTTAATGGTTTCTCTATAGGAAGTTTACTGAAGCTATATATTTAGTCCATAAACTACAAACTTTATCTAAGATCTCCACTGGGACATCCATGTTTAAAAGGGAATCCACGATACCAACATTGGCAATAGGCACCACCAAGGAAGGATCAGCCATGCATTTCTTCAACATGCACACATGAAATACAGGGTGAACAAAACCCAAGAATGCAGGCAATTCTTACTCCAAGGAAACATTTCCCACTATCTTCAAAATCAAATAGGAGTAAACATAACTGGGACTGAGCTTCTCTTTCTTACCATATGGCATAACTGATGTTCCGGCTTTAAATGGAACATTTTATATCTTTTATAAGGGGTAATTATTTATTTTTAAGTAACCGATGGTGTATTAAATGTTGGGTTTTAATTTTTTCAGGTTAAGGACTTAGCTGAAGAAATATCTTGGAAAAAATGGAAAAAATGGAAAAATAGGAACTAAAAGGAAACTTATGGTCAAACTGACAAGCCATCAACCATGTGATGGACCATCATAGTATCCATCAAACTTAAGTAGAATGTGTAGAATGGATAACTCAAGTGACTGTCCAAGTGATGGACCGTCAGACCTCTAACAGGCTATTAATATGAAGTAGAAAATGGTCTCTCAGGTGATCTAGACCGTCAGACCATTGATGGTCAATCAACTTGACCGTCAATTCTTAAGCAGAATGAAGCATTTTGGGACCCTCAGTGATGGTCCAAGTGATAGATCGTCAGGCTACTAGAGGGCCGTTAATTAGCCGTCAATTGTGACATGGCAATACTGAAGTTTAAATTTTGAATCCCCAATACTTGGAAATATATAAATACCCAGTCTAGGTTTATATTAGGTATATTTTATCAATATTTTATCCTTTATTCAACTTCTGAACAACTTGCAACCTACTATTCTCTGAGAAATAGCTGAAATTATGGATCTGAACATTTTATTCACTATTCTTCTTTGGAGATCAAGAAAAATTCATTGGATATTTTTGTAAGTAACTTTCTAAATTATTTATGAGAAACACAATGGAATCTTTCTCTCATTCTATGATGTGTGGATAAAGCTCTCATAACTAGGGTTATGGGAGTCTTGATGTGATTGATTGTTTAAGGTTGTGAGATTGTCTTAATTCTGTAACTGATTGGAATTTCATAAATTCCTCTTCATTATTATGATATTTCTTGGTTGCAAACTTAATGGGTGAACCCAATAACACTACTAGTTTGAGTAAAAATGTGTGTATTGGGAAAAGAGGGGATTTACAAGGATCTTAAAGGCTCTAACCTTTGAGTTAAGGGTTATTTTCCTAACAAGATTAACCCACTTGAGAAATCAATTGAGCATATCAATATATTCTTTAAGTTCGAGAGAATTAAAGGGTAATCACTATTGAGGTTGAGAAATGAATAGATGAACTTTAGAATTCAATAATTCTTGCAACTGGAATTTGTTACATATGAATTAGAGATAACTCACAACCTTGATTGCCATAACATCTTGGTGAACATATTCCTAGTTTATTCATTCTCATTGAATCAAAACTTACTAGGATACTCATTAGTTGGAACACGATTTACTACAAGCATACTTCACTGTTAACAAATAAACTCCCTTTTTTATTTTAGAACCTTTGATCAACCGTCCATAAATAATCATAATGCTTAATTTACATAGTATTCCCTGTGGGATTCGACGCCAGCCTAGTTGTGTTCTATATTTGATGATGACCTCTTACGTTTTCTAATGAGAGTTGTAATTTGGTCATATCAAAATTTTGCACCGTTGTTGGGGAATACGGTTGTCAATTAAGTTTATGAGAGTTAATTAACATTTGGTCAAGTTTCCTAATTTTACTTTTATTTGTTGTTTTTGTTCGTTATAGGATATTTATTATTCATGCCACATACGATAAGTTCAGGAGAACCATTATTACCATATATCATTTAAAACCTCAGTTAATTGGTAGAATGGAAGATCAACAAGAAGCTAATTGACTAGCCGCCTTGGCTAGAGCTCAATTAAATCAACAAAATAATGGTCAACCAGATCGCGATCCTAACCCAGCTGAGAAGGACCTGGGAGATGATGATCTAGTTGAGCCTTCAAATAGAAGGCATGCTAAGAATGTAGTTGCGCTAGTGAATAGGAATCGACCAATTAGAGGAAGAGTAAACCGCCAACCTACTGTGCAGTTTGTAGTTGATGAGGAAGATGAAACTGATTTGGATGATGTTGGTGATACAGGAGTAATTATTCCACCACAATTATCACCAGGAATAAAGTTCAACATCACAAGCACCATGATACAGCTACTGAACCTTACAGGGTTGTTTGGTAGACTTCTAGGGGATGACCCAAATATATATTTGTTAAACATTATCAATATCTATAAATCTTTTGACAACTCTGAAGTTGGACATAATGCAATTCGTCTGCAGTTATTCCCGTTGTCTCTTTCTAGAGAGGAAATAATATGGTTGAATAAGTTAGCTCCCAATTCTATAACAAACTAGAGGCAATTGAAAGGAGCTTTCCTAGAAAGGTGTTTTTCACCTTCCAGGATGGTACAGTTGAGGGAAGAGATTAGAAACTTCAAGAAGTTATCAAACGAAGCACTACATGAGGCCTGAATGAGATTCAATAAGAAGTTGACACAGTGCCCTAATCATAAGATTCCCGATGAGCATTTGATGAATAGATTCTACAGAGAATTAAACTCTCTCGCTAAGACAACTGTGGATAATGCTGCAGTGGGAGCATTCATAGATCTTACTTTCACTGAGGTTCTAGACATGTTGGAGCAATTGACTAATGCAAGTAGAGCTTGGTATACCAGAGATTTTGTAATAGCATACCCCACTGTGTCTAATGGTATGACAGTTAAGCAACATAGGAAAGTGAAAGTATGAGATCAAGACATGGCCTTTATGAAGACCCGGATGGACTTGCTTACTAAGCATTTTCTATTGGGAAAGATAGAAAAGGTGAAGGCTGTGGGAGCACAAAGTAGGGGAGCCGAATCCATTTCTGAGGAGGAGGCTAACTATTTGAATAATCAGCAGTTTTTTTAGGCAATAGCCAAGTGAATTAAGGTCGAAACTACTATGATAAAGCTGGTTACCGAGATTGTGACCAAGGGAGCTGGAAAAATAAGAACAACAGCAGTGGATTATATGTGTATCCTAGAAATCCTGATAATGCTGCTACTAGTTTGCGTAAAATTTCCGTGGAGGACATGATAAAAAAGTTATTGAAAGGGGTAGAGTCGACTAATGCCGATGTAAAAATGATAAAAAGTGACTTATCATCCATGAGTCAGTTAGTTGATTCACATTCAACCTCTATAAAATAGCTGGAGCAGCAGATGAACCAACTTTTGGTGGTATTTAATCAGAGAAAAAGTGGTACATTATCGAGTGAAATAATTCAAAATCCTCAAAATAATGGTTCTTGTATGGAAATTACCACCCGCAGTGGTAAATTATTATTGGGCTCTTCTGTGGGAAAGCCTGTATTTGAGGATGTGGTGGAGTTAGATGAGGAAGCAGAAGAACGTCCAGTGATGTCTGAGAAGATGGATAATGATTACATTCTATCTAACCATCAGCAACCTAATGAGTTAAATAAAGATAATGAAAAGGACAGAGAAGCAGTGGTTAAAGTAATACCAAAGTCACTTCCTCTATTTCATAATTTATTAAAGAAATATATGGATGACACAAAATTTACCATATTCATGTCAATACTAAAATAGTTGACTGTAAATGTGCCTTTGGTGGAGGCACTGGAACAAATGTTTGGCTATGCTAAATTCATGAAGGATATTTTCACAAAGAAGAGGACAGTGAGCTATGAACTGATGGGCAATCTTCACCATTGTAGTGTCATATCTATAAGATCCTTAGTAAAAAAAAATGAATCCTGGAGCATTTTCTATCCCGTCTACTATTGGATAGCTGAATTTTGTGAAGGCCCAGTATGATATTAGGGTGGGTGTTAATCTGATGCCACTGGCAGTTTATAAGAAGTTGGGTTTGGGAGATCCCACGCCTACTAACATAAGACTTGTGATGGATGATAGATCAGTGAAACGTCCAGTTGGTATATTATGTGATCTACTTGTGAAAGTGGCCAGTTTTATTTTTCCTACTATCTTTGTGATCTTGGATTGCAAGGTAGACTTTGAGGTACCCATAATCTTTGCTAGACCTTTCCTGGCAATTGACAGTGTGATGATTAACTTGCGGTCGAATGAGCTACAGTTTAGGCTCCATGATGAGTTAGTTTGATTTGATGTTTGCTAGTCGATAAAGCAACACAAATAGATGAGTGTATTCTCCATTGTCAATGTATATTATAAAGATAAGCGAGGGGTATCGATTGAGGAAAAATTTGTTGTTGAAACTTTGGCAACGATATTGATGAACTTTGATAGTGAAGGTATTGAAGAATTTGAGGAAAAAGTATGTACCCTGAGGGGAATGCGATCATATTCATATGCTCACAATAATCTGAATTTGTACCTCAAAAATCATCCAACACCACCATCTAGGTCATCTATTGAAGAGCCACCGGTGTTGAAGTTGAAGAAGATGTCAGGCCATCTACGGTATGAGTTTCTAGGCAGTGGAAACACCTTACTTGTGATCATTATAGCAGTCTTGGGTAAGCAGCAGGTGGAATCCCTTATAACTATGCTTAGGAGATACAAAAGGGCTATAGAATGGACGATTGTTGATATTATTAGTATTCCGTAGGGTGTCTGCACCCACAAAATTCACCTAGAGGAAGAGTGCACACCAACTATTGAGCATCAATGCAGATTAAACCCACCAATGAAATAAGTGATTAAAAAAGAGATTATTAAATGTCTTGACCCAGGGGTAGTGTACCCCATATTCGACAGCAAGTGGGTAAGTCTCGTGCAAAGTGTTCCCAAGAAAGGGGGCATGACTGTAGTTGCTAATGAGAAGAACAAGTTTATTCTAGTTAGACCAGTGACTGGGTGGAGAGTATGTATGGAATATCGGAAGTTGAACTTGTGGACATTGAATGATCACTTCCCAATGCCCTTCATGGATCAGATGCTTGATCGTTTGATAGGAAAGGGTTGGTATTTCTTTTTCGATGGGTATTTGGGATATAATAAGATTTCAACTACCTCAAAAGATCAGGAGAAAATAATATTCAGATACCCATATAGAACGTTTGCATTCAATTGAATGTCGTTCGGTTTATGTAATGCACCCCCACATTCCAACGGTACATGATGTCTATCATCTCCGACATGGTAGAGGACACCTTAGAGGTGTTCATGGATGATTTTCCTGTAGTGGGTGATTAGTTTGAGTTATGTCTGGTGAATTTGAGTAAAGTACTACAAAGATGCAAGGAATTCAATCTCGTGCTAAACTTGGAGAAATGTCATTCATGGTGAAGGAGGGAATTGTTCTTGGATATCAAATTTCATCCAAGGGGATTAAGGTTGACCGGGCGAAGGTAGAAGAAATAGAGAAATTACCCCCTCCTATCTTAGTGAAGAGAGTTCTTAATTTCTTGGGGCATGCTAGATTCTACCACCAATTTATTAAAGACTTATCCAATATTACAAATCCACTGTGCAAGCTATTTGAGAAGGAGGTTAAGTTTGTTTTTGATAATGATTGCAAGAAGGCATTTGAATGCCTTAAACAGAAACTAGTGGTTACCCCAGTTATTGTTTCTCCAGACTGGTCTAGGCCATTCAAAATCATGTGTGATACAAGTGGAGTGGCACTTAGGGCTGTGCTTGGCCAGAAGAAAGAAAAATTGTTTCACCCCATCTACTGTGCAAGCAAGTCATTGAATGTGGCACAGAAGAATTACACTGTTAATGAATAGGAACTTCATGCGGTTATCTATGCATTTGAGAAGTTCTGTACTTACTTGTTGGGAACCAAGGTGGTGGTTCATACAAATCATGATGCATTGAGATATTTGATGGAAAAGAAGGAAGCTAAACCAAGGTTAATTAGATGGGTGTTGCTTCTATAAGAGTTTTACTTTGAGGTCAAAGACAGGAAAAGATGCAAAAATCATGTCGCAGATCAACTATCCAGGCTTTAGGGAAATTAGGAAGTCATAGATAAATGTTAAATTGATGATGCATTCCCTGATAAGCAAATCCTTACTGTTGTTCTTTGCCAAGGTACGCAGACTTTTCCAACTATGTTGTAAGAGATCTTATTCCTGAAGATCTTTCCTTTTATCAAAAAAGGAAATTCCTCCATGATGCCAAAAGGTACTTTTGGGATGAGCCATATCTATTCAGGAGTTGTGCTAATAATATCATTAGAAGATGTATCCCAGAAATTGACATGCTTAATATTCTGGAAGCCTGCCATGCTTCCCCAGTTGAGGGACACCATGTAGGTGATCGTACTGCAAGAAAAGTGCTGCAGAGTGGCTATTATTGTCTATCCTTTTTAAAGGATGCATATGAGTTTATAAGAAGATTTGACTAGTGCCAAGAAAAAGGGTAAATCTCAAAACGTCATAAGATGCCTATGACGAAAATGATAGAGGTCAAATTTTTCGATGTCTGGGTATTAATTTCATGGGGCCCTTTGTAAGCTCCTATGAGTTAAAGTATATTCTAGTTTTTTTGTACTATGTGTCTAAATAGGTGGAAGTCATCGTCTTGGAGGACAATGAAGGCAAGAAAGTGGTTGCCTTTCTCAAGAATAACATCTTCTCTCACTTTGGAGTACCACGTACTATTATAAGCAACAGAGGATCCCATTTCTACAACAAAGTATTCCGGGATGAATTGGCAAAATATGGGGTGAAACAACATAAGGTAGAAACCCCATACCACCTATAGACCAGTGGGCAAGTGGAGATTTTAAACCGAGAGATAAAGGCAATTCTAGTAAAAATGGTGAACACAAGTAGACATGGTTAGTCTTGAAAGCTCGATGATGCCTTGTGGTCGTATCAAACAACTTTCAATACACCTATTGGGATGTCTCCATATCAATGTCAATGGAAAAGCATGTCATTTTTCTTTTGAGCTAGAGCATAAGGATTTATAGGCACTCAAGTGGTTAAATCTGAATTAGAAGGAGGCAACAAAACTAAAACTAGGGCTGCTGAATGAGATGGATGAATTCCGTCTCGAGGCTTATGAAAGAGCAGACCTGTACAAGGAAAGAATTAATAAATATCACAATCGGAGGATTGAAAAGAGGGATTTTCAGAAAGGCGATAGGGTATTACTATTCAACTCCAAACTGAAGCTCTTTCCAAGTAAACTTAGGTCTAAGCGGTCTGGACCATTTAAAGTTACACACGTCTACTTATCTAGAGTAATCGAACTTCAGAATGAAGATGGAAGCATCTTCAAAGTCAACTGGCAACAAGTCAAGCTATATATTGGTCCAATAGACTCGGTTAAATTCTTAAGTACAGTTAATATCGACGAAGTATGAGTAATTGTGATAACTAAGTCTTGCCATGACAATAAATTAGGTGCTTGTAGGAGGCAACCCACAATGTTTTGTTGTAAGTGTATTTAGAGTTATTTCTTTCTTTTGGTGCAATTTATGTGTTTGTTGAAGTGTGCTGGGATAAAAACATAGGAAAATAGGATTTGATCAAGTTGAGGAAGGTTAACAAAAATATTGAAGAGCCATCAATATACTGACAGACCATCGCTGAAACTGTCGA
This sequence comes from Capsicum pubescens, assembly GCA_030864215.1. Classification (NCBI taxonomy): domain Eukaryota; kingdom Viridiplantae; phylum Streptophyta; class Magnoliopsida; order Solanales; family Solanaceae; genus Capsicum; species Capsicum pubescens. Next base: position 205,250,801 of record CM061540.1, read on the forward strand.
AGCCATTCCCAAAAAAATAGACACTCTGGATAATGCTTGATGGCTAAGTTGATGGAACATCAAATGCTCGATGAACAGTCAAAGTCACCATCAACATGGAGCTAAAAAAATCAAGGTTCTGGATAAGAGCTGATGGACACCACGATGGATCATCAACCATTTGATGGAACGTCACATTCATCATTGTAGTAAAGCAAAATAAATCAAGTTGTGGTAAGCCTTGATGGTGGAACCGATGAACTGTCAGACACCTGATGAACTGTCAGGTTTCTCGTCAGACAAACCCTAGTTTTTAAATGAGTGGTTCAGGTCACCAAAAGGATATATAGTTATTTTGATCCGATCCAAATAATATTTAATGGCTAATCAGAGTCAGTTACACACACGTTCCCACTTCTTTAACTCCCACAACCATTTAAATTTATGTACATTCATAGTGGAAATTAAATACATTCCATCTTAGAACTCTTCAACTCGTCCTTTCTCCTATTTAAACCACCAACCTCTTCTATTTTCTCATAAGAATCAATGTAATCACTCATTGAGAAACTGAATAATATAGTTTGTTTTAAGCTTTGCAAGTCAAAGTATTAAAGAGTACTTTAAAGATAAGATAGGATCAAGACTCTACTTTTCTTTTCGGAATGAAAAACATGAATAATATGAGTTGATAATGTATGAAATAAATTATTTTTTTCTTGTTTTTGATACTGTGCCTTTAATTTAACAAAACACTGGTAAATACTGTTTTGGGAGAAGTCTGAGTAACTCATGGCTAAAAATGGTGAAACTAGTGTTTAAAGGTTGAATTAATATGGTGATTCTTGTGCTTAATGATATGATGAATACTAGATGTTCACAAAATTGCAAAAGAGAAAGAGGAAATAAAAAATTCCAGTTGATGGCCACACTAACAGACCGTCAGACTTCTGACAGACCATCAGATTGTCCGTCAATTGGCTTCTGAAAGATTATCTCATTGGTTAGGCCACGGAGGACTTCTTGATGGACCTTCATCCCCCTGATAGACCATCAACTAGATTCTGAAAGACTGCCTCATTAGTTAATCCATGAAGGACTTCTTTAAGGACCTTCATCCCCCTGACGGACCATCAGCTTGACCATCGTAATGCTTCTAAATAAAGTTTTCACTGGTTAAGCTATGACAAACACCTTTATGGATGGTCAGACTATTTTTCAACATAATTCTGAGCCTTATTTCTTTTTGATTCAAATACAACATTGATGGTTTGTTATCTGTTCAGGAAAAATGGTAAGGAAACTATCCCCAAACAGAGATGTGGGCAGATCTCAACAAGCACGGAGTAGAGGTGAACCAGCACACAGTGAAGAATAACCTACCTTCAATACTTATCAGTAAGCGACTCACATAATCTACCTGTGTAAGGAGGGGAGTGAAAGTGATAGCAGCAGCAGTTCTGCTTCCATCCCCAATAGAGATAGGGTTAACACATCAAACCCCTACACAGTTGAGGTGTTGAAAACTGAGAATGCTAATTTGATTAAAATCAAAGATCCTCAAATGCGGAAAGAGATTCGGTGGAATATTGAAAAAGCATGAAAGCACTATCTTGAAGGGCTTGAACCAACAGCAAACAGATAACTAAAGAGGCCCATCTCAGAGGAGCACAAAATGATTACTTATGAGCTGCATGAGTACCCAGAGCTTGAGAAATGATTTAATATGTATGAGTTGAGGTGGATGAGAAAACCTCCAGGGACATACTATCCCAATATTTTGTACGGGAGATTTTTGCCATCTATTTGGCACTGGTAGAAAAGGACTATCCCAAGGGTTAAAAAAATTAAGATTTGACAAATAGGGAATTAGTTTTTGTAAGAGGGGTCACCATTGATATTTCTTCCTGCACACGGAATAGGATGCTATTTGGGTCTGATTATAAGGCACCGATTGCCATACCAGAACTTGAGCATTGCATGACCACGGCCTCTAGACAAAGGCCTTAGTTATCTAAGCTTCTCAGTAAAGATGGTAACCCATCATTATCACATAATACCAAAAAGTGAATTGCTAAATCATCCCTCAGCTTTTGAGCTAAGTTTGGGTGGGCTATTGTCAGACTATGATTGATGCCGACAGGAGGAGATGCAAACTTGGACAGCCTAGGGTAGTGTTTGTTGCTAGTCTGGTTCATGGGTTGAATATTTATTTCAGTCATATTATTGTTGAGGAGATGTTCATTCATGCACACAAAGTTGCGAGCGCTTTACCATTCATGTGTTTGATCACGGAGCTATGCAGACAAGCCAATATGCCATTGATCAGAGAAGTTGACAATGATCTTTGAGCGAGTCATAGGAAGGATATTGAGAGAACGAAAGATGATTCAAAACATGAGATGTGAACCAATAAGCTATATGTGTATCATTCACAGTCATCTCCATCCCTAGGGACATTTGAGATCCCCATATGTATGCCATTAACGATTATAACATATGTGCCACCATATTATGTGCCTCCTGATGCTTCTGTAGAATCAACTTCTATTCCCCTAGTGGAGAAACTACAGATATTGTATCTGCCCCACCTCAGTATTCTGAATACCAGCTGAGATAAGAGAACTTTGCCAAATCTGTGAGAGCCCAAAAAAATTTTGAGAAGCAACTGAACACATGGACAAAGCAGTTCAAGCTACTCATTGACCGCATTATGGAGGAAACCCTCAAACCTTATAGGAATATCCTTTCTAGAATGGATGAGATGAAGGAGCATGTGAATAAGTGATTGGATGAGCTATCAATTATAGATTTTATAAGGTTTATAGTAGAGTTTTGGCAAGCATAGGATGACATTGTTGAGACGAAAAGACAACAAAAACAACCTATTTTTAATCCTTCAATGATAATCAATGATGAAGATGAAGGTCTTATTGATCTTAAGGGTAGGCCGCAGAAAGATAAAAGTAAGGAGGTTGGTGAAAGTACTGACAGGAAGAATTCTAAGAGAAGGAGGAACAAAGATATAACACTTGAGGAAAGAGAATCTAGAGACATGAAAAAAGATATGAAGAGATAAAAAAGAAATGAAGAAAGGAGGAGAAAAAAGTTGCACGTGAAGTGTCGGGAGTCTCAACTAGTTCAGCCCCACTGAGGGCCCCACACCTGATCCGATCTTATTCGAGATACCTCTAATTCAGGAGGGAACTGTTTGAGCCCCCTACTACCATTGGGGTCACTGATGTTGCACCTGAGGCAAAAGAAGCCTCACCAAATTCGACCGACACACAAGCCTAAGATTCTTTGAAAGTATTTCACTGCCTTGAACCTTATTGTTAATGCATTTGAAAACAAAGAATTTGTGTTTCGTGGGGGTGGGGTGCTTATTGTATTGTTGGTGTACCACAGGGGTTTTTGTTGCCTGTGTTCTTTTCCCTCATGTGCTATCTAGTAAAATTAGCATGTTTAGGTTTCTATTTTTTTTTTGTGCATTGAAATGTAAATATCGTTCAGTGATTATAGATGTTTCATGTTCTTCTTGTTTAGCACTTTTTTTATGTATGTATGAATGATAATGTGGTAGAATACTATGAATAGCTTGTATATGAGTATGCTTTCTTGTCACTTAATATATGTTGAGCAACCATTTTGTATCTGCGATTGGCATTAGGGTGAAAAGATAAAGTAAGCATGATCAAGTGATGTGAACCCAAGAGTCTGTAGGATAAGTATGAGCTCATTGCCTCTATGTGTGAGTATTTTGATATAGTACTGTAACGCCCCATGATCCCATCCCAAGACGTCACACGGTGCTTAAGGCTACACGCGGCCTCAAGCTAACCCTCTGAGCCAATCATCACTTCTATAACTCACTATGATAATGATCAAGCTGTAATAAGGAAGAATAATCATATTATAACATACTGGAATACAAAGAAATACTATCTTGTACAATAAAAATACCAAAGTTCTGTACATACTGGTACTCTAGTCTGACAAAGCCTCTACTACATAAGATTGAGCAGCCATTGGGTCAGATCCCCAACTAACTCGCACTGAACTGGAAATAAACCACCATCTACTATCAAGAAAAAAATCAGGGACATAGGTCCTCGAACCATGAGGACTCACCAACTATACGAATGTAGATAGAGGTACTCGAAGATCACCGTCCCTGCTGAGACTGATTACTTGAACCTACATCACGAGAAAATGTAGAACACAGAAGAGTATGGGAATCAGTACTTGGGAATGTACAAAGTATGTGGGGGTGAAGGAAACATTTAAATAATATCATAAATGTATAAGAAAATCATGCATGCTGATAATAATTACTCTCATCGCTTGAGTTACCTGAAACATTTTTTCAATAAATCATTAATAATAACACATGCTTCATAAATCTCATAAAACATTGGACTCAACTTAAACTCTTTGACTCATGACTTAGAGTGACTCAGTAACTTATGAAACTTGGACTATTATGGACTTGGGAGTTTCTTATAACCAACATAAACTAAACCATGTGAGCCGCATGGAGTCCAATGATTTTCCCTCCTAAGGAGAGAACCCCACATTGGCAGAAGTGTCGTACTCTTGCTAGGGAGTACAACCTCAATTTCACTATCCCAATCCCATACTCGGCCTCTTTCCCACAAATTATCAACATCAATCCTACGGTGGCACGTAGTTTCGAGGAAATACCACATTTCCCACTCGGTGCAAAATACTCATCCCAGACTCAGCTCAGAATGCGTTAGGAAATCCACCACAAATATCACAAGGGACTATCATAAAGATCAAATAAAATCTCTTTCTCATTTATCAAATCATAATCAATTTGTGGATTCCTAACTCGACTCAAATCAAATCAATCTTTCTCAATATCAAAATGTATTGATTCATTAAATCATGGTAACATCATTAACTTTGAGGAAATATAAAGACTCATTGTAACAACTCAATCTCATGAATCAATATACTCAATAATCCAATTTGTCATAAGAAAGATTAAAACTTGATACATCTCTTGAAAGCACTTGAAATACCAACTTATGGTAGAAACATAAAATTCACAATATTAAATATCAAGTCATAATTTGGAAATTGTAAAATAATCATGTATCAAAAACTTCAAGAAAACATCATAAAACTCATTATTGACTCTCAAGATCAAATATCAATATATATATTCAAGAATCAAACTTCTCATAGAATAGCTTAAATCATGACTCTTATCTCAAATCATTCAGAAATAATCAACTCATAATAATAATATTCAACTCATGGCATAAGTTCTCAATTTAAGAAATAAAATGATGAAATAGTCATATGTATTAATCTTGAATAGCTCAAATATCATATATCATTAATAAAGTAATTTAGGTGTAAACCCACTTTGCATAATCATGAATTTCAATAATAGCAATTAAATCTTTGGCCACAAGAATGAAAGAAGTGTTCCTGTTCAAACCCCACATACCTTGATTATGGATTTGACTGAAGAAACTTGTTATAGGCTCCTTTTCCACTTTTTGAGTTAGGGTTCTTGATGCTTTTGACTTGGGTACCTTGAATCTTGATCCAATTTCTGAAATCTATGGTTGGATTCTTCATGTTCTTGGGAGATTTAGATTGAATATTGTGAGAGAAAACCCTAGTATTCTTGATGAATTAGAAGAAGAATCAAATTTTCTTCTTTACTTGGATATATATAGAGTGTCAAAATTGGTGAAAAGGACCAAAATACCCTTTTAAAAACGTCCCTTAATTGCTGAAAAAAATGGCTGACGACATTTGTGACAGGCCGTCAAACCTGGGACAGGCCATCACAAAATGTCGTCACAAAAGGGTAGATTTTATGATTTTCTACCTAATTGTGACGACCTTTTGTGACAAGCCGTCAGACCTATGACGGGTTGTCATAAAATGTCGTCACACATTTTCCAAACTGACATACTGGAGTAAAATAGGCATAACTCTTTGCTCCGGTATCGTATTTTGGAAAAATTGGTATCGTTGGAAATCTAATTCAATTATATAGATTTTGGTAGATAAAGGGCTCAATAATTAGTTGTATAACTAGAGATATGCTCATTTGAATTTGACTATGCCAAAATCCTTCTCAAGAATTCAATCGGTAAAGAATGTTTTGATTCACTCAATCATTAGGACATCTTTAAGGCCTTAATACACATCATCCTTGATCAGAAAACAACCTAAAATATTATAATTTATTTCTCAGGAGCTTGATTCATGGTTTCACTATTGGTTAGAGTCTCAGGGTATTACCATATCCCCCCCTTGGAAACATTCATCCTTGAATGTTGCTAGATAGGCTAAAAACAAGAGAAAATGAGGACGTATAGCTGGAACGACTCACTAAAAGGGCTTACTTCACTCTAAACTTTTGAGTACTTCACAAAATGCATGAATCATAGAGAGAATAACCATATAGCTTAATACACTGGATTAGAAGGAAACTAGATTAAGGAAGAATAGTACCTTTGGCTTGATTTGAGCTCGCGGAGAAGAGATGAGGGTATCTGGTTTGCATATCTGCTTCTTCTTCCCAAGTATGACCCTCGACTGATTGATTTTGCCGCAGAACTTTAACCAAGGGAACTTCCTTATTTCATAGTCTACGAACTTGATAATCTAGGATTTCAACTGGAACTTCCTCATACAAAAGGCTATCCTGAACATCAAAACTTTCTGACATATCAACAACAACAGAATCACCAACATGCTTCTTGAGCATAGAAACGTGGATGACAGGATGGACAGCTGACAACTCGGCAGGCAATTCAATCTCGTAAGCTACTTTCCCAACACGATTCAAAACTTTATAAGGGCCAACGTATCAGGGACTAAGTTTCCCTTTCTTACCAAATCTTTTCACCCCCTTCATGGGTGAAATCTTCAAATACACTAGATCATTAACATCAAACTCAATAGCTCTTTTTCTCACATCTGCATATGACTTCTGACGACTCTGGGTTGTCTTCAACCTTTCCCAAATCAGATTAACTTTCTCCATAACCTTAATCACAACATCAGGTCCACTCACAACGGTTTCACCCACTTAAAACCAACCTATGGGTGATCTACATCACCTTCCGTATAAAGCCTCAAATGGAGCCATTTCAATGCTACCATGAAAACTGTTGTTGTAAGAAAATTCAATCAATGGCAAATGTTCATCCCAACTTCCTTTGAAATCAAGAAAACATTCCCTCAAAATATCCTCCAAGGTCTGCATGGTCCTCTCAGCCTGACCATCGGTTTGTGGATGAAAAGCGGAGCTAAGATAAACTTGGATACCGAGATCCTTCTGAAAATCCCTCCAAAAAAAGAAGTAAATTGAGTACCCCTGTCGGAGATAAAAGAAAAAGGAACTCCATGTAACCTGACTAATTATCGAATGTACAGCTTATCATAGTCCTCAGCAGTGAAAGATGTATGTACTGGAAGAAAATGTGCTGACTTAGTCAACCTGTCTATAACGACCCAAATCGAATCAAGACGACATCGAGAAGGAGGTAAACCAGTCACAAAATCCATATTCACTTCCTCCCACTTCTAAGTTAGAATACTAAATTCCTACATCATTCCACCGGGTCTTTAGTGTTCTATCTTAACTTGTTGGCAAGTTGTACACTTCTCTATGAATTTCGCTATATCTTTTTTCATACCATTCTATGAATAGATTTCTCGCAAATCGAGGTACATCTTGGTAAAACTGGGATGAATAGAATATCGTGCGCCATGCGCTTCTGCCATAATTCTTTAGCTCAAATCTTCAACATCAGGCACACATAATCTATTCTAAAATCTCAATACACTATCTCCCCCTTGAGAGAAAACCTCCACCTTTTGGTCTTTAACTGACTCCTTCAGTCTGATCAAACTAGGATCAATATCTTGCTTCTCCTTTACTTTTGAAACTAGCGAAGACTCGGAACTACTCTGGACACAAACATTACCCTCAGCTGAATCAAGCAATCTAACTCCCAACTTAGCTAGACGATGCACCTCACGAGATAACTTCTTCCTATCTTTCTCGACCTGTGCTACACTACCCATGGACGACCTGCTAAGAGCATCTTCCACTACATTGGCCTTACTCGGGTGATACAACACATTTATATCATAGTCCTTTAATAATTCTAACCATCACCTCTGATGAAGATTCAACTCTCTTTGAGTAAACACATACTGCAAACTCTTGTGATCCGTAAAGGCATCAACATAAATAGCGTACAAATAGTGTCTCCAGATTTTCAAATCAAAAACCACTGCAGCTAACTCGAGGTCATGGGTCGAGTAGTTCTTCTCATGCGGTTTCAACTATCGGGAGGCATAGGCTATAACCTTACCTTTCTGCATTAACACGCAACCCAACCCAACTCTAGAAGCATCACAGTACACCATAAAATCATCTATTCTATTTGGAAGAGTCAACACAGGGGCCGAAGTGAGTCGAGTCTTCAACTCCTGAAAACTGTTCTTGCAAGAATTACACCACAGGAATTTAACTTTCTTTTGGGTCAACCGAGTCAAAGGATACTCAATGGAAGAGAAACCCTCAACAAAACGACGGTAGTAACTAGCTAGACCCAAGAAACTCCTAATATCAGACGGGGAAATAGGTCTAGGCCAATTTTTCACAACTTCTATCTTTTGAGGATTAACTTGAATACCTTCAGAAGAAACAATATGACCCAGAAAAGCAACTGACCTTAGCCAAAATTCGCACTTTCTAAATTTGGTAAATAGTTGATGATCTCTAAGGGTTTGCAAGACTATTCGGAGATGATCTGCATGGTCGTTCTCACTTTGGGAGTATACAAGAATATCATCTATGAACACAATAACAAACATATCCAGGTACTGTCTAAACACCCGATTCACGAGATCTATAAAGGTTGCTAGGGCATTTGTTAGCCCGAAGGACATGACCAGGAACTCAAAATGACCATATCGGGTGCAAAAAGTTGTCTTTGGAATACACACTCCCTAACTTTAAGCTAGTGATAACCGGATCTCAAATTTATTTTTGAGAAATAGTTGGCACCTTACAGCTAATCAAATAGGTCATCAATTCTAGTAAGAGGTTACTTGTTCTTGACTGTGAACTTGTTAAGCTGACGATAGTTAATGCACATCCGCAATGAACCATCTTTCTTTCACACGAATAGAACAGGTGCACCCCAAGGAGATACACTAGGACTTATGAAACCTTTTTCTAGAAGATCTTTGAGTTTCTCTTTCAACTCCTTAAGTTTTGTGGGGGCCATACGATATGGAGGAATGGAAATAGGCTGCGTATTTGGGAGAAGATCAATCCCAAATTCTATCTCTCTATCGGGAGGTACCCCTGGGAGATCTTTCAAAAAAACATCACAAAACTCATTAACAATGTTGATTGACTTAATGGTCAGAGTCTCGAACTTAGTATCTTTAACTCAAACCAAATGATAGATGCAACCCTTGGATATCAATTTCCTAGATTTAAGATAGGATATGAAATGACTCTTGGGAGATACAAAATTTTCAGACCACTCAAAGGATGGATCATTGGGAAACTTAAACTTTACTACATGGCTACGACAGTCTATAGATGCATAACAAGAGTAAAGCCAATCCATACCCAGAATAATGTCAAATTAACCATGTCTAGCTCAATCAAATCTGCAAACATGACTCTGTGAAGGACAGTGATAGGACAATTCTTATATACTTGCTTAGCAACAACAGGTTCACCTACTGGAGTAGAAACTAGAAAAGGCTCAGGAATCTTTTCAGCATTGATCTCAAAATTCACAGCCACTAACAGAGTCACATATAAAAGACTTGACCCAGGGTCCATCAATATATACAGATCAAAATAAAATACACGAAGCATACCAGTAACAACACCTAGTGAATCCTCCTGCTCCTAGCAGAGTGGTATAGCATAAAAGCGATTCTGGCACCCTGAGGAGGAGAAGGACAAACCAAAGGGGCTGGAGTACTAATTGTCTGGCTCTAGGGACGAACATCACGGCTCCCCTATCTAGCATATGGGAAATCCCTAAATTTGTGGCCTAACTTACCGCAACCAGAACAACCTCCTCGATTAACTAAACACTCAACCGAATGGTCCCTACCGCACTTCGGACATGGGGGAGGATGAGTTTTGTTACTAACACTATCCTGAGACCTGGACACAGTAGGTCTTTTAACCTGCTCCTACCTGACTATGGATGCGGGAGCACTAGCTGATGATGGTGTTGGCACAACAGAACAACTCTGAAACTACGGCCGTATCCCTTCAGAAAATCTAGTTTGACTATATCGCTGATGCTCTAATCTAACTCTGTTATTCTGTCTCACTCTCTCTTTATCTTTCACCTTGTTCGCTTCAATCTGTTGATCATGTATCATTAATCTAGAAAGATCCATGTCCCTATTGAGCATAGCGAATCTACACTCTTTCCCAACATAACTCGATACTCCAGTCAAAAACTTACTCATACTGGTCCCGGAATCAGCCATCATACTGGAAGCATACTTAGACAATTGGTTGAATTTAAGACAATACTCCTTAACTGTCATGGAGCCTTGTCTCAAGTTTATAAATTCATCTAGTTTCACTTCCCTCAGCTATGGGGGAAAGAATTGGTCTAAGAACGCATCTTGGAACAACTGCCAAGTCATGGGAGCGGCATCCTCCCCTCTACTCTTCTTCCATATCTCTACCCAATCATAAGCAACATCTTTCAAGCGATCGAAAGCTAGCTCCACACTTTCTTCTTCTGTCACATGCATAATTTGGGTAATCTTTTTCACCTCATCAAGATATATCTATGGGTCCTCACCTGCCATTAACCCATTAAACTCTGGCGGATTCATCCGCATAAAACCAAAAACCCGATCTACCACAAAATTACCTTTTTACGGAGGTGGGACTGCAGCCTGAACATTAGCCTGAGCATTAGCGGTAACTGCCTAGGCTAGCGTCTGAAAAGTTGTTCAGAATTTGGCATGAGTCACCATCTCATTTAAAGAATCAACAGGTTGAGGTCGTTCGTTGTTTCTGCGAGCTCTATGAGAAGGCATTTTCGGTCGTAAGAGAGCAGGAGTTAATAGTAGAGAGAAACTGTGGTAGGCACGATAAACTTTAGAAAGAAAGAAATGTCTTTTACTAAAATGTCCCATAGCCTCTTGCTCATAGATGTGGTGGGATACACACCGATGATCAAGACTTTACGTAACGCGGCTTGTCAGACTCCCTAGGACTCTTTAAACCTTAGGATCTGATACGAAGCTTGTAACGCCCCAAGATCCCATCCTAAGACGTCACACGGTGCTTAAGTCTACACGCGGCCTCAAGCTAACCCTCTTAGCCTATCATCACTTCTATAACTCACTACGATAATGATCAAGCTGTAATAAGGAAGAATAATTATATCATGAACATACAGGAATATGAAGAAATATTATCCTGCACAATCAAAAAATCGAAGGTCTGTACATACTGGTACTCTAGTCTGATAAATCCTCTCTACATAAGACTGAGGAGCCATTGGGACAGATCCCCAACTGACTCATACTGAACTGGAAATAAACCACCATCTACTATCAAGACAAAAATCAGGGACATAGGTCCTCAAAACATGAGGACTCACCAACTGTACGAATGTACATGGAGGTACTCAAAGATCACTGTCGTTGCTGAGACTAAGAACCTAAACCTACATCATGAGAAAATGTAGAAAACAGAAGAGTATGGGAATCAGTACTTGGGAATGTACTGAATATGTGGGGGTGCAGGCAACATTTAAATAATATCATAAATGTATAAGAAAATCATGCATACTGATAATAATGACTCTTATCGTTTGAGTTACCTGAAACATATTTTCCATAAATCATTAATAATAACGCATGCTTCATAAATCTCATAAACCATTGGACTCAACTCAAACTCTTTGACTCATGACTTAGAGTGATTCAGTAACTCATGAAACTTGAACTATTATGGACTTGGAAGTTTCTTATAACTAACATAAACTAAACCATGTGAGCCGCATGGAGTCCAATGTTTTTCCCTCCTAAGGAGAGAACCCCACATTGGCGGGAGCATCGTACTATTTCCAGGGAGTACAACCTCAATTTCATTATCCCAATCCCATACTCAGCCTCTAGCCCACAAATTATCAACATCAATCCTACGGTGGCATGTAGTTTTGAGGAAATACCACATTTCCCGCTCGGTGCTAAATACTCCTCCCAGACTCTGCTCAGAATGCGTTAGGAAATCCACCACAAATATCACAAGGGTTTATCATGAAGGACAAATCAAATCTCTTTCTCATTTATGAAATCATAATCAATTTGTGGATTCCTAACTCGACTCAAATCAAATCAATCTTTCTCAATATCAAAATGTATTTATTCATTAAATTATGGCAACATCATTAACTTTGAGGAAATATCAAGACTCATTGTAACAAATCAATCTCATGAATGAATATATTCAATAATCTAATTTGTCATAAGAAAGCTTAAATCTTGACATATCTCTTGAAAGAACTTGAAATACCAACTCATGGTAGAAACATGAAATTCACAATATTAAATATCAAGTCATAATTTAGAAATTGTAAAATAATCATGTATTAAAAACTTCAAGAAAACATCATAGAATTCATTCTTGACTCTCAAGCTCAAATATCAATATATATATTCAATAATCAAACTTCTCATAGAAAACCTTAAATCATGAATTTTATCTCAAATCATTCGGAAATCATCAACTCATAATAACAATATTCAACTCATGGCATAAGTTCTCGATTTAAGAAATAAAATGATGAAATTGTCATGTGTATCAATCTTGAATATCTCAAATATCATAAATAATTAATAATGTAATTTGGGTGTAAACCCACTTTGCAAAATCATGAATTTTAATAGTAGAAATTAAATCTTTGGGAACAAGAACGAAAGAAGTGTACTTGTTCAAACCCCACATACCTTGATTATGGATTTGACTGAAGAAACTTGTTATAGACTCCTTTTCCACTTATTGAGTTAGGGTTCTTGATGCTTTTGACTTGGGTACCTTGAATCTTGAACCAATTTGTGAAATCTATGGTTGGATTCTTGATGTTCTTGGGAGATTTGGATTGAATTTTGGGAGAGAAAACCCTAGTATTCTTGATGAAATGGAAGAAGAATAAAGTTTTTTTATTTACTTGGATATATATAGAGGGTCAAAATGGGTGGAAAATACCAAAATACCCTTTTAAAAACGTCCCTTAATTGCTGAAAAAAATGGCTAACGACATTTGTGACAGGTCGTCAAACCTATGACAGGCCGTCACAAAATGTCGTCACAAAAGGGTGGATTTTATGTTTTTCTTCCAAATTGTGACGACCTTTTGTGACAAACCGTCAGACCTATGACGGGCTGTCACAAAATGTCGTCACACATTTTTCAGACTGACATACTGGAGTAAAATAGGCATAACTCTTTGCTCCGGTATCGAATTTTGGTGAAATTGGTATCGTTGGAAAGATAATTCAATTATATATCTTTTGGTAGGTAATGGGATCAATAATTAGTAGTATAACTAGAGATATTCTCATTTGAAGTTGACTATGCCAAAATCCTTCTCAAGAATTCAATCGATAAAGAATGTTTTGATTCACCCAATAATTAGGACATCTTTAAGGCCTTAATACACATAATCCTTGATCAGAAAACAACCCAAAATATTATAATTTATTTCTCATGAGTTTGATTCATGGTTGCACTATTGGTTAGAGTCTCGGGGTAGTACAAGTTCTTGCATAATGTGTACAACTAGAACTTTCCTCATTCATTTGTGCTACCTTATGGTTGATTTAATAGGATAGGATAGCAGGCCTACTTCATTTGTAGTCCACTCATCCATAAAAATCCCAAAAGAAATATGTCATTTTTTTTGCACCCTCTTTGAGATTTTATTGTTGTTTAGTCTACCCCGATAATTCTGATTCACTCTTAGTAGGATTATAACACCTAGTTTTAGCCCTGTTCCAGTGTTGGTTTAACGCCCTGAGTTTGTACCCCAGATGATACATGGTGCTTACAACCCCGAAGGACCACAAGTTAACCATGACTGATATCCGCTATGAGCAATGAAACATGATACTGTAATAAACGCAAAAAATAAATAGAAATGCCATAAGGTTCAAAATTTGTAAATATTGATAAAATATATCATCTGTAATAATATCTGTAAAACTGGATACTGACTTAAAAATAGTCTGAAAAGCCTATATCTGAAACTCTCTGAAAGTGGAGTTGATGGGACAATCCCTCAACTAACTATATCTACTGAAATACTGAGTCTACTGAAATAATAAAATAAAAGAATATCCTTGAATGATGAGGACTCACTGCTAATCTACTATTGCTGGTTGAATCTGAATCTATCTATGCGCGGTCGGGAACTGAGCATCCTAACCTATATGATATGAGACATAATAGCACAAAGAAAGAGTATGCATCAGTATATGGAATATACTGGTATGCAAGATGAGGTAAGGCTGAATGCAAGGGTTCATATGCATGAACAATAACTTACTGAATGATATAGAGTAACTGAAGATAAGAGTACATAGATAACTAATATTACTGTAAATATTGAGTATGCACTAAGGTGTATATAAATAAATACTGTGACTAAGCTTGTCTGAAGCTAAGTCCTGAATTATGAAACTACATAACTGATATCTGAAGTTATTGATAACTGATTTACTGATACTGGTTAACTGTATTTGAAAGTCCTAATTCTGAAGAATTGAACTGAGTTCAATTTTGAAGACTAAAATTGAGACTGGAAGAGGTAATCATCTAACCGATATGCCCCAAATAAGATAACTGAGTTTAGTTCTAACCTGTGAATCCAGCTGGAAGGGTGTCAGTATCGTGCCATTGGTAAAGACACTGAAGAGTTACCTTCATCTAGAAGGTACTCTAATGAGACCGGTGGAACCCTCATCAGGCAGGTTAAAACACCTTATCAACCCTCAAAAGGCAGCTTTGATATCTCAACCTATACTGACTACGTAGTTCTGGAATGTGAGGATTGATTCTAGAGATCACACCCTCTACTAGAATATGAGCCCCCATCCTTGGGTTCACTCGGTGCTGAATCCTACTTCCACCATAGAGACACTGAATTGAGTATACTGAACTGGACTGGATTGATAATGAGCTTATTGAGTTTTCTTGAGTTTGGTAACTGACTGAGTCCTACTGAATGGGAGTACTACTTATCGTGACATGACTGAGATTCTGTAATTGACACTGGCTCTACGCACATAACTAAATTTTTGGTTATTAAATACCCCCAGGACTCAATAGCATGAAAAATAAAGCACAATATACTCTAAAAAATCATAACAATGTATACTTGTCCATAGTTCACTCATAGAGGCATTTAATCAAACACTTGTAATGAATCTACTTATACATGAATGGGGAATACATGATATCATGTTATAATGGCACTATTTCATTCACATAGGCATTTTATCAAACACATGGGGAGCATGCTTAGGTTATACAAAAATCAAAACATATAGTTATCATGGCTACATCAATCAACTTGCAAAATGAAGGGTTTATCATGAAGATCATGTAATTCAACACATAAAATGATTTATTTCATAAAAGCATGTAATTTAATCATGGAATAAAACCCAATAATAACATGAAAATGAATTCAATTCAATTCAAGCATAGAAGTTTATAATTCAAGAATCTTATATTTTGAGAATGTATTCGTGGACTCTATGGGTGAAAGGAACCCATAGATGAACACCTAACATACCTTAATTTATGTGTTTCTTAATTTTCTTGGTGAATCTCTTGAGATTGCTCTTGTTTTCTTGAAGCTAGGGTTCGTAGTTTTGAGATAGAATGCTTTTAATTTAGGAATAAATTGAGTGAGTAATGACTTAAAATGATTTTAGGGATTGAATCCCATATCTGGGCATGTTAAAATCTTTGGAAAAGACTGTTTTACCCCTGGACGAAGCATCTAATTTCCATCAATATTTTTCAAAATAGGCATCTGGCGCAATACGGCCCTAACGCGTTGTCTCTGGAAATTGCCAACTGGGAAAATGCATGGTTGCGTGACATGGTGGTATCGCGTTTCCACTTTGGTTGGGACCTGGAAGTTCACTGCAACGCAGTGGAATCGCATTGGTACACTAGAAATGGATAATTGTGAAAATAAGTTGTGGCGCGATGTGCAAACATTGTGGTACCTCACGGGAAACTGACAATTGCCATTTTATCACACTCCGCAAATGCGCTACTAGCCTGAATAACGGTGTTTAACCACTGAAACTTAAAATAGCCATAACTTCTTATCCGGTTATCAAATTTAGGCAAATTTTATATCGTTGGAAAGCTAATTCAATTTCCTATGCAATAGTTGGCTCTAAACTGAAAAATACTAAGCGTTTCAAAAATTTCATATTGGATAACTCATGAACTAAGAGTTAAGTTAAGCTTGAAAAATATAGGGTATTACAATATCTCCCTCTTAGGAACATTTGTCCTCGAATGAGACTAATTAAGCTGAGACATAAAGAGACTTAGTTTACACACTGAACATGCATATCTTATGAATGACTACATGACTGAACTACTAACAAACTGAGTTTTCATATTGAACATGCACATTTGATGCATGAGTAAATTACCGAATTGATTAATGAATTGATGACTGAATCTGCAACGATAATGGATACCAAGTTATAATTATAGCTAAACATGGAACTGAGTAAAGCTAAGGAAGACTATTACCTTAAGCTGGATCTAAGATTGTGGAGAAGAGGTGAGGATACTTGGTCCGCATATATGCTTCTTCTTCCCAAGTAGCTCCCTCAATGGACTGATTTTTCCAAAGAACTTTGACTAAGGGAACTTCTTTATTCCTTAGTCTGTGAATATGATAATCGAGGATCTGGACTAGAACCTCTTTGAAAGAGAGATCATTCTGAATATTTACATGCTCTAAAGGAACTATGACTATTGGGTCACTAATGCATTTCTTTAGCAAGGAGATGTGTAATACTGGATGCACTAAGGCTAGATCTGAAGACAACTCAAGCTCATAAGCAACCTTTTCAAAATGACTTAGAATTCTGTAAGGACCGACATATCAGGGACTGAACTTTCCCTTCTAGCCGAACCTCTTTACTCCTTTCATGTAAGAGATTTTTAGGAACACAAAATCACCAATTTCAAACTCGAGATCCTTTCTCCTCATATCTGCATATAATTTTTGTCGGATTTTGGCATCCCTAAGTCTTTATCTGATCAACTAAACCTTTTGTAAGGCATCAAACACTAGGTCAGGCCATACTACTATGGCCTCACCTACCTCGAACCAACCAACTTAAGTACTGCATCTCCTACCATAGAGAGCTTCAAATAGAGCCATCTGAATATTGGAATGATAGTTGTTATTATATGCGAACTCGATCAAAGGAATGTGGTCATCCCAACTAACCTTAAAATTGGCAATGCATGATCTTAGCATATCCTCTACAGTCTGAATGGTCCTTTCTTCTTGACCATCTATCTGAGGGTGGAAGGCTATACTGAGATGAACCTGGGTACTAAGACCTTTTTGGAATGCTTTCCAGAAATGAGAAGTAAATTGTGTACCTCTATCTGAGATAATGGATACTAGGACTCTTTGTAACTTAACCAACTCCCTGATGTAGAGTTTAGCGTAGTGCTCGGCTGAATAGGAAGTATTAACTGGCAAGAAATAAACTAATTTGTTAATCCTGTCAATGATAACACATATAGAATCATACTGACGATGGGTACGAGGCAAACCCATCACAAAGTCCATGTTCACTTCTTCCTATTTCCAAGTGAGAATACTAAATTCCTGCATGGACCCATTAGGTTTCTGGTACTCAATCTTAACTTTCTAGCATGTAGAGCACTAAGCTACAAACTCTACAATATCCCTCTTCATCCCACCCCACCAATAGATCTCCCACAGATTAAGGTACATATTAGCGGCCCCTAGATAAATGGAGTAACCCGCACCATACACTTCTGCAAGAATTCATTGCCTCAAGTCATCTACACCTGGCACACATAAATGACCCTGGAAACATAATAGACTATCTCCCTCTTGGGAGAAGACCTCCACTTTTTGATCCTTGACTGACTCTTTTATTTTAGCAAGACTGGGATTTCTATCCTATTTTTCCTTCACCTCAAAAACTAGAGAGGGTTCAGAATTATTCTTAACCCATACACTACCTTTTGTTGAATCAACTAAGCGGACACCTAGTCGGGCAAGTTGATGAACTTCCTAAACTAAATTCTTCTTACTGTCCTCAACATGAGCAACACTACCCATAGACCGTCTACTGAGAGCATCAACCACTACATTGGCTTTGCCCGGATGATAAAGAACACTCGTGTCATAATCTTTTAATAATTCTAACCACCTTCTTTGATGCAAATTTAAATCTTTCTGAGAAAAGACATATTGCAAGCTCTTGTGATCTATGAACACATTTATATGTACCACATACAGATAGTGCCTCCAAATGTTTAAGGTAGACACTGCAGCTGCTAACTCAAGATCATGAGTCGTATAATTCTTCTCATGGGGATTAAGTTATCTAGAGGCGTAGGCTATGGCCTTACCTCTCTGTATGAGGACATAACCCAAACCTACTCTAGATGTGTCACAGTACACAACAAACCCATCTGAACCATCTAGTAGAGTCAAAATTGGGGATGGGGTGAGTCGAGTCTTCAACTCCTAAAAACTCTTCTCGCTAGAATCTGACCACTGAAAATGGACCTTCTTCTGAGTTATTCTGTACATAGGGGATGCAATAGATAAAAACCCTTCAATAAACCAATGATTATAACTGGCTAAACCCAATAAACTAGTAATATTTGATGGAGAGATGGGTCTACACAAGTTTCTTACCACTTTAGTTTTTTAAGGATCAACTCTAATGCTATCATCGGAAATAATATGACTAAGGAATGCTACTAACCTTAGCCAAAATTTGGACTTACTGAATTTGGCGAACAACTGATGAATTTTTAGAGTTTGAAGTACGATATTAAGGTGATCTGTGAGATCATTCTCGCTACTGAAATAGACAAGAATATCAATGATGAACACGTTCAAGTACTGCTTGAACACATGGTTCATCAAGTCCATGAAGGCTGCTGGGGCATTAGTAAGACTAAAGGACATGACAAGAAACTCAAAGTGACCATACCAGGTTTTGAAAGCTATTTTCAAAATGTCACATTCTCTGACTCTGACCTGATATAACCTGATCTGAGGTCTATCTTAGAAAAATAATTGGCGCCTTGAATTTGGTCAAACAAGTCATCAATTTTTGAAAGTGAATATTTATTCTTGACTGTGACTTTGTTCAACTGACGATAGTCAATACATATTCTGAGAGAACTGTCTTTCTTATGCACGAATAAAATTGGTGCACCCCATGGGGAGATACTAGGTCTGATGAATCCCTTAATTCTTTTAATTCTCTGAGTTCTACTGGATCCATTCTATATGGTGGAATAGATATGGTCTGAGTATCTAGAAAAAGGTATATTTCAAAGTCAATTTCCCTAACGGGAGGAACTCCAGGAAGATATTTCGGAAACACATCTAAGAATTCATTTACTACTGGAACTGACTCAAGAATGGGAGTTTTTGAGTTAGAGTCTTAGACTCACACAAGATGGTAGATACTTCCCTTGGATATTATCTTTCTCACTCTAAGGTATGAAATCAACTTACCCTTAAGCGTTGTGATACTATCCCTTCATTCAAGGACTGGTTCATTCTGAAACTAAAAATGAACTATTCTATTTCTACAATCAACTGAGTCATAGCATGAATAGAGCCAATCTATGCTAAGAATGACATCAAAGTCTGCATTCTCTAGCTCTATAAGGTCTGCTGAAGTAACTTTATGAGATATCATAATTGGAAAGTTCCTGTATACCCATTGGTCTATGATAGATTTACCCACTGGGGTAGAAACAATGAAAAGCTCTGGTAGGATTTCTGGAGCAACTCCAAGGTTAACAGCTATATAAGGAGTTATGAAAGATAAAGAAGCTCCTGTATCTAGCAAGGCATAAATATGTAAATGGAAGGTATGTAGAGTAACAGTGACCATATCAGGAGAATTTTCTTGATCTTGTCTGGACTGAAGCACATAATGCCTATTTGGGCATTTTCCACTGGTGGCACTGGAAGTGGCACCCTGCTGATTCGGGAAACCTGACTTAGCTGAAGAATGAGTATGCGGACCTTGAGAACCTGACTGAGGACAATCTCTGACTCTGTGGCCTGGCTTACCACACCTGAAACAAATATCACTGCCAGCTCTATAGACATCCTTGTAGTTTCTGCCACATGTCTGACAAAGAGGATTTGTTCGAGCACTGCTGGCACTACCCTGATATTTAGAGCCTAGCGCCCTATCGTTTTTACCATTTTTGAACTTATGTACTAGAGCACTAGCTGAGGACGGAGCTAGAATTGAAGATTCTAGATAAAACTGGGAACGGTTACCACTCTCTGACTTAGGTTGATTGAAATTGAAGCTACCTGTTCTAGCCCTCTTGTTCTGCCTCTCACTCTCTATGATCTTAGCCTCTTCTATCTACTGAGCATGGACCATGAGCCTGGATATGTCCATCTCCTTACTCAACATCATTGTCCTGCTCTTCTTAACCAAACTATCTGACACCCTAGATATGAACTTGCTCATTTTGGACCTACTGTCTGCTACTACCTAGGGAGCATACCTAGCTAACTGAGTAAACTGGAGGGAATACTCTTTCATACTCATACTACCCTGCCTGAGATTGATGAACTCTAACACCTTGTTTTCTCTCAGCTCTAAGGGAAAAAATCTCAATAGAAAATCATAGGCAAACTCTTCTCACTCAATGGGCTTTTCTTTCCACTACTTAAACCATGTATGGGCTACATCTTGTAGCTGATAGGAAGCTAACTCAACACTATGACTGGAAGTCACTCCCATGATATCCATGACTTTTTGAACCTGTTCGAGAAACTTTTGTGGATCCTCTTCTGACTTAGATCTTGAGAATAAGGGAGGATTTATTCGAGTGAAGTCCTGAATCCTGGCTACAGCAGTATTGGCCACTGGATTAGCTAGAATAGTAGCTAACCATTTATTCTGAGATGCTACAGAGTTGTCTAGAGTAGTGAATGCAACTCTAAATTCTGCATAAGAGACATGCTCGTCCAGGGGATCTACCTGAACAGGCTGAGGTGCTGACTGATTTTCGATTCTCCTTTCGTTAGTCTTTTTGGGAGGCATGTTCTGTAAGCTAAAAGAAGGAAATGCATTAGACTTAGGGTTTAACTTGAGCTCATGGTCACTCGCACGACATGAATACTGAAAGAAGGAAAACTATTTCCTAAAATATCTCATAGCCTCTTAGCAATAAGTGTGGCATACTACACACCCATGCACAAGACTCTACAACAACCTAATCCATGACTGATATCTGTGTGAGCACTAAAACATGATACTATAATAAATATAGAAAATAAGATGAAATGCCATAAGGTTCAAATTCTGTAAATACTGATAAAATATATCATCTGTAATAATATCTGTAAAATTGGATACTAACTAAAAACTAGTCTAAAAAGCCTCTAACTAAAACTATTTCAAAGTCGAGTTGATGGGACAATCTCCCCAACTAACTCCATCTACTGAAATATTGAGTCTACTTAAATAATAAAATAAAAGAATATCCTCAAATGATAAGGACTCACTACTAATCTACTGTTGTTGGATGAATTTGAGTCTATCTATGCGCGGTCGAGAACCTGAGCATCCAAACCTATGATATGAGACATCAAATCATAAATAAAGAGTATACATCAGTACGTGGAATATACTGATAGCTGAATGCAAGGTTTCATATGCATGAACAACAACTTACTTTATGATATAGAGTAACTGAACATGAGAGTACATGGATAACTAATACTGATGTAAATACTGAGTATGCACGAATGTGCATATAAATAAATACTGTGACTAAGCTTGTCTGAACCTAACTCCTAAATTCTAAAACTGCATAACTGATATCTAAATTTATTGATAACTAATTTACTAATACTAGTTGATTGTAACTGACAGTCCTGATTCTGTAGAACTGAGAAGAGTTCTATTTTGAAGATTGAAATTAAGACTGTGGGAGATAATCATCTAACCAATATACCCCAAATAAGATAACTAACTTGGGGTCCAACCTGTGACCCCAATTAGAAGGGTATCAGTATTGATCCATGGGTAAAGACACTGAAGAGTTACCCTTATCTGGCAGATAATCTAATGAGAATGGTGAAACCCTCATCTGGCAGGTTAAAACACCTCATCAACCCTCAACTGGAAGTTTTGATGTCTCAACCTACGCTGGCTACGTAGTTCTGGAATGCAAGGACTGCTTCTAGAGAACAAATCCTCTACTGGTAGGTAAGCCCCCATCCTTGGGTCAACTCGATGCTGAATCCTACTCCCAACTGAAAGATACTGAACTGAGTATAGTGAACTGGACTGAACTTATACTGAGATAATGAGTTTTCCTATGTTCGGTAACTGAAAGAGTTCTACTGAGTTCTATAACTAACTGAGAGTACTATTGATCATGACATGACTGAGATTCTGTAACTGACACTTGCATTAGGCACACAACTAAATTTTTGAGTATTAATTACCCTCATGACTCGATAGCATAAGAAATAAAGCATAATATACCCTCAAAAATCATAACAATGTATACTTGTCCATTGTTCACTCATAGGTGTATTTAATCAAACACTTGTAATGCATCTACTTATACATGAATGGGGAATACATTCTATCATGTTATAATGGCACTATTTCATTCACATAGGAATTTTATCAAAGACATGGGGAGCATGCTTAGGTTATGCAATAATCAAAACATATAGTTATCATGGCTACATCAATCAACTGGCAAATTAAAGGGTTTTTTATGAAGATCATGTAACTCAACACATACAAAGATTTATTTCATAAAAGTATGTAATTTAATCATGGACTAAAATCCAATAATAACATGGACATGAATTCAATTCAATTCAAGAATGAAAGTTCATAATTCAATAATCTTGTATTTTGAGAATGGATTTGTGGACTCTATGGGTGAAAGAAATCCATAGATGAACACCTAACATACCTTAATTTGTGAGTTTCTTGAAGTTCTTAGTGAATCCCTTGAGATTGCTCTTGTTTTCTTGATGCTAGGGTTTATAGTTTTAACAAAGAATGCTTTTAATTTGGGGATAAATTGAGTGAGTAATGACTTAAAATCTTTTTAGGGATTAAATCCCGTATTTGGGCTTGTTAAAATTATGGGAAAATACTATTTTATCCCTAGATGAAACATTTAATTTCCATCAAATTTTTTGAAATAGGATCTGGTGCGACACGACTCTATCACACCGTGTCTCTGGAAATTACCAACTGGTAAAATGCATAGTAGCGCGATGCGGTGGTATCCCATTTCCACTTTGGTTGGGACCTGGAAGTTCACCGCGATGCGGTGGAATTGTGTTGGTACACTGGAAATGGACAATTGTGAAAATAAGTTATGGCGCGATGCGACAGCATTGTGATACCTCACTGAAAACTGACAATTTCCATTTTACCATACTCCTTGATGATCTACTGGCCTGAATGATGGTGTTTAACGATTGAAACTTAAAATAGCCATAAATTTTTGCCAGTTATTGGATTTACGCGAACTTTATATCATTGGAAAGCAAATTCAATTTCCTACGCAATGGCAAGCTCTAAACTGAAAAATACTGAGCGTTTCAAAAATTTCATATTGGATAAATAATTAAATGAGAGTTAATATAAGCTTGATAAATATGAGGTATTATAGTTGGATATTATGCTCTTTAACTTAGGTAAAATTCCTAAGTTGAGGGTGGCTACTGCGGGGAAGTTAGTTTCTGATGTAAGTGGTTTGTAGTTGATAAAAAATGTCTCATCTGGCCCTGATCTAGTTAGATAATGTGCTCCTCAATTGAAAGAATCAAGATAAGTTGTGGGTGGCTGATTAGACCAAAACAAAATAACTAGGCTATTGTGAACTTGTGGATGAATAGTATGGATTGTAAATGAAGTAGAAAAGTGGTAGTCATGGTGAGTAGCCAGCAAAAGTGAAGAGAGTAAAAACTGAACTTGAAGTCACTTTCCTAAAATTAGTCCTCACCTAACATCAAAACCTCATTACATGCCATGGAAAGTCCTGTTTGATCCTTGCGAATTAAGTGTAGAGGAGAATTAGATGATAGGGTCCAACTTATGGGTGTATATGTTGTGTTTTTAGCTTCTTTTTTTATAGTGAGAGTCTTAGTTATTTGTCCACAAGTTAAATTGATGAAGTATGGTGGACGTCTTTAACTGTGAGATCAATCTAAGTTGTACTTGCTTTTATGAATCTCTGTGGGATAATGCATCTATAATCGTGTATATGCTGAATTATAAATAGTGCCAATTGTGGATCCTGCTGTGTTGAAGATACATGAGTTAGGTGACAGTTGAGAGGTTGTATCATGCATAGCTGAATTATTGAATGCCCAGCATTGTCTTGTTCATACATATAATATGGTTTTAGGTTGCTTGAGGACAAACAATTATCTTAAGTTGAGGGTGTTGATGTTTCGGCTTTGAACAGAATATTTCACATCTTTTCCGAGGGGTAATTTTGCATTTTTAAGTAACCGATGTTGTATTTAATGCTGGGTTTTAATGTTTTCAGGTTAAGGAGTTAGCTAAATAAATAACTCAAAAAAATGGAAAAAAGGGAAATGACGGTCAAACTGATGGGATGTCAACCATGTGACAGACCGTCATAGCACCCGTCAAACTTTAGAAGAATAGGAAGAATAGATTACCCAAGTGACGTTCCAAGTGATGGACCATCATACCTCTAATGGGACACCAACCTGGCCATCAGTATGAAATAGAATGTGGTCTCTTAGGTGATCAAGCGACGGTCCAAGTGACAGACTGTCAAACCATTGACAGTCCGTCAACTTGACCATCAATACTTAATCAGAAGGAATCATTTTGAGACCCTAAGCAATAGTCCAAGTTACAAACCGTCAGGCCACTGACGGGCCATCTACTTGGTTATCAATCGTGATGTGGCAGTACTGAAGTTCGAATTTTGAATCCCCAGAACCTGGAAACATATAAATACCCAGTCTAGGTTTAGATTAGGTATCTTTTATCCATTTTTTTTAATCTTTTTATCAACTTTTGAGCAACTTGTAACCTACTATTCTTTAAGAAATAGATGAAATTGTGGATCTGAACATTTTATTCACTATTCTAATTTGGAGATCAAGGACAATCCTTTGGATATTTTTGTAAGTAATTTTCTAAATTATTTATGAGAAACACAATGTAATCTTCTTCTCTTTCTATAATGTGTGGTTAAAGCTCCCATAACTAGGATTATGGGAGCCTTGATATGATCGGTTGTTTATTGTTGTGAGATTGCATTAATTTTGTAACTGATTGCAATTGCATATATTCCTCTTCATTATTATGATATTTCTTGGTTCAAACTTAAAGGGTGAATCCAAGAACACCACTTGTTTGAGTAGAAATGTGTGTGTTGGGAAAATAGGGGATTTACAAGGATCTTAAAGGCTCTAACCTTTGAGTTAAATATTGATGACCTAATAGGATTAACCCACCTGAGAAATCAATTGAACATATCAACATATTCTTTAAGTTTGAGAGAATTAAAGAATAATCATCTATTAAGGTTGAGAACCGAATATGTGAACTTTATAATTCAATAATTCTTGCAACTGGAGTTTGTTACGTATGAATTTGAGATAACTCTCAACCTTGACTGCTATAACATATTGGTGAACATAATCCTAGCTTATTAATTCTCATTGAATCAAAACTTAAAAGGATATTCATTAGTTGGAACACGATTTACTACAAACATACTTCACTGTTAACAAACAAACCTCTCTTTTATTGCGGAACCTTCGATAAACCATCCATTAATAATCATAACACTTAATTTACATAGTATTCCCTATGGGATTCAACCCCAACCTAGTTGGGTTCTATATTTGATGATGACCGCTTATGCTTTCTAATGAGAGTTTTAATTTGGGCGTATCAAATTTTAGTACTATTGTTGGGGAATACTGTTGTCAATTAAGTTTACGAAAGTTAATTGACATTTGGTCAAGTTTCCTAATTTTACTTTTATTTGTTTTTTTGTTCGTTACAGGATCATTATTTTGCATGCCACGTATGAGGAGGTCAGGAGAACCATTATTACCATATCATTCAAAACCTCAATTAATTGGTAGAATGTAAGATCAGCACGAAGCAGATAGACCTGGGAGATGATGATCTGATTGAGCCTCCAAATAGGAGACGTGCTGAGAATGTAGCTACACCAAAGAATAGGAATCAGCCAGTTAGAGAAAGAGTAAACTGCCAACCTATTGTGCGGTTTGCAGCTGATGAGGAAGATTACACTGATTTGGATGAGGCTGGTGCTACAGGAGCAATTAATCCACCACTATTAGCACTCGGAGTAAAGTTTAACACCAGAAGTACCATGATACAGCTGTTGAACCTCAAAGGGTTGTTTGGTTGACGTCCAGGGGATGACCCAAACATGCATTTGGTGAACTTTATCAAGATTTGCAAATCTTTTGACAACCTTGGAGTTGGATAGAATGCAATTCATTTGTGGTTATTCCCGTTGTCTCTGTCTGGGAAGGAAACAACGTGGTTGAATGAGTTAGGTCCCAATTCTATAACAAATTCCAGGCAATTGAAAGGAGCTTTCCTAGAAAGGTTCATTCCGCCTTCCAGGATATTATAGTTGAGGGATGAGATTAGAAAATTCAAGTAGTTATCGAATGAAGAACTACATGAGGCCTGGATGAGATTCAAGAAGAAGTTAAAACAATTCCCTAATCATAAGATAACCGATGAGCATTTTATGGAGACATTCTATAGATATTTAAACTCCACCACTAAGCTAATCATGCACAATGCTATAGGTGGAGCATTCATGGAGCTTACTTTTACTGAGGATGTAGGCATGTTGGAGCGATCGACTAAGACAAGTAGAGCTTGGCATTCCAGAGATTATATGGTAGCAAGTCCCACTGTGTCTAGTGGTATGACAGCTGAGCAATGTAGGAGAGAGAAAGAATGAGATCAAGACATGACTCTCATGAAGACCCAAATGGACTTACTTACTAAGAATTTGCTATTAAGAAACACAAAAAAGGTGAAGGCTGTGGGAGCACAAAGTAGGGGAGACAAATTTGATTTTGAAAAGGAGGCTAACTATTTGAATTCTCAGGGTGGTTTCTGAGGCAATAGCCAATGGAATAAAGGTAGGAACTACTATGATAAAGATGGTTATAGAGATCGTGACCAAGAGAGCTAGAAAAATAAGAACAATAGGAGTAGATTATATGTGCCTCCTGGAAACCGTAATAATATTGCTACTAGTTCGGGTAAGACGTCCATGGAGGACATGATGGATATGTTATGAAAAGGGGTGGAGTTGATTAATACCGGTGTAAAAATAATGAAGAGTGACTTATCATGCATGAGTCAGCTAGTTGATTCACATTCAACCTCTATAAAACATCTGGAGCAGAAGATGAACTAAATTTTGGCGGTATTTAATCAGAGAAAGCGTGGTACATTGCCGAGTGACACAGTGCAAAATCCCTAAAATAATGATTCTTGTACGGAAATTACCACCCGCAGTGGTAAAGTATTACCAACCCCTTCTGTGGGTAAGCCTGTAATTGATGATATGGTGGAGTTAGATGAGGAAACAGAAGAAGACCGTTCAGTGGAGTCTAAGAAGCTGGATAATGATGACATTCCATCTAACAATCAGCAGCCTAATGAGTTAGATAAAGATAAGGGAATGGATGGATAAGCAGTGGTTAAAGTAATACCAAAGCCACTTACTCTATTTCCTTATCGATTAAAGAAAAAGGTGGACAACACAAAATTTAGCAAGATCATGGCAATGCTAAAACTGTTCACTGTAAATGTGCCTTTGTTGGAGGCATTAGAAACAATGTCTGGCTACGCTAAATTCATGAAGGATCTTGTCACAAAGAAGAGGGAGATGAGTTATGAATCGATGGAAAATCTTCACCATTGTAGTGCCATAACTACAAGATCCTTAGTGCAAAAGAAAGTAGATCCTGTAGCATTTACTATCACGTATACTATTGGATCGCTGGATTTTGTGAAGTTCCTATGTGATCTTGGGGTGAGTATTAATCTGATGCCACTAGCAGTTTATAAGAAGTTGGGTTTGGAAGATCCCACGCCTACTAACATAAGACTTATGATGGAAGACAGATCAGTGAAGTGGCCAGTTGGTATATTATATGATGTGCTTGTGAAGGGGGCCAGTTTTATTTTCCCTGCTAACTTTGTGATCCTAGATTGCGAGGTAGACTTCGAGGTACCCATAATCTTGGGTAGATGTTTCCTTGCAATCGAGAGGGGACCTACA
This sequence comes from Capsicum pubescens, assembly GCA_030864215.1. NCBI lineage: Eukaryota > Viridiplantae > Streptophyta > Magnoliopsida > Solanales > Solanaceae > Capsicum > Capsicum pubescens. The sequence continues at coordinate 205,279,473 of CM061540.1, forward strand.
CCTTCTACCATACAACGCCTCAAACAGAGCCATACCAATGCTAGATTGATAGCTATTATTCTATGTAAATCCCACCTAAGGAAAATAGTTAACACAGCTACCACCGAAGTCAATTACAAAAGTTTGAAGCATATCCTCCAATGTCTGAATAGTCCTTTCTGCTTGTCCATTATTCTATGGGATAAAAGCAGTACTAAGGCTCATCTTTGACCCAAACCTCTTTGAAATGAGTGCCAAAAGTGCGATGAGAATTAAGTACCTTGATCAGAGATAGTAGAAAAAGGCACACTATACAACTTCATGATCTCTAGAATAAATAACCTTGCATAGTCCTCAGAAGAATAAATAGTCCTCACCGGTAATAAATAAGCAGACTTAGTCATCCTATGTATGATGAAAAAATAGAATCAAGATGGTTTCGTGTCTGCGGAATACCGATAACAAAATCCATATTTTTTACTTCCTATTTCCACACAGGCTCCTCAATATCTTGAGACGACCCACCATGACTCAAGTGCTCCACCTTTACTTGTTGACACACCATCAACTTAGCAATAAAATTATCCATATCCCTCTTCAATTTATTCCACCAATAGATCTCCTTAAGTTCATGATACATCTTCATCAAACCAAGATGAACCGAATAGCGCAACTCATGAGCTTCAGCAAAAATTCTACCGTATAGCCCATCCACATTGGTAACACACAACCTCTCTTGGTACCTCAATATACCATCACCCCCAATCTCAAAAGACATTACCTTCAACCTACCCATATCAACCTTGATTTGCATCAAGATAGGGTCCAACACCTGCTTCCCTTTTACCTCAGCACTAAGAGATGAATTCACTAGCTCTTGGACGTACACACCACCATCCTTAGAATCTAAGAGATGGGCTCCAAGATTATCCAATTGATGAATATCCCTCAATAAGTCACGTTTTTCCTTATCTACGTGGGATGGAATCCCCATAGATAACCTTCTTATAGCATCAACAACCACGTTAGCCTTACCTGGGTGATAGTGAAGACTCATGTCTCAGTTCTTAAGAAACTCAAGACATCTCTTTTGCCTGAGATTTAACTCCTTCTAAGTGAATAAATATTGCAGGCTCTTATGATCTAAATATAAGTCAATATTGACCCCATATAGATAATGCTGCAAAATTTTCAATGCGAACACCACAACCAACAAGTCTAAATCATGAGTCGGATAATTCCTTTTATGAACTTTCAAATGCCTAGAAACATATGCTACAACCTTTCCATGCTTCATCAATACACAAAAAAATCCCACACGGATGCATCACAATAAACCACGAAGTGATCACTACCATGAGGCAGGGTCAAAACTAGAGTAGAAGTCAATTTATCTTTCAGCTTCTCAATACTCTGCTCACAATCATCGGATCATAGAAACTTCACCTTCTTCTAAGTCAACTTAATAAATGGTGCACCGATCGATGATAAACTTTCTACAAATATCCTACAATAACCAGCTAAACACAAAAAAACTCAGAATATCGGTTGAAGTCATGGGTCACGACAACTTCTTAACCACCACAACTTCTTGTGGATCCACCATGATCCCTTCACTAGAAACAACATGACCCAGAAATGTAACAACATTCAACCAAAATTCAAACTTTGAAAACTTAGCATACAATTGCTAATATTTTAGGGTCTGCAACACAACAGGGAGGTGATTGGCATTTTACCTCATTTTTTGAATATACAAAAATATCATTTATAAACATAATCATGAACAAGTACAAAAACTGGCGAAATACCCAATTCATGAGATCCATAAATACTGTCGGGGCATTTGTTAACCCAAAAGACATGACAAAGAACTCAAAATGTCCATACCGGGTATGGAGTGCAGTCTTAGGAATATCCTCCTCCCTAATCCTTAACTGATGATAACCCGATCGAAGTTCAATCTTAGAGAAATACCTGGCACCCTGAAGTTGGTCAAATAGATCTTCAATCCTAGGAAGAGCGTACTTATTCTTCATTGTCACCTTATTCAACTGACAGTAATCAATACACATACGAAGAGATCCATAATTCTTATGCATGAATAATATAGGTGAACCTCATGGAGACACACAAGGAAAGATAAAACCCTTGTCAAGAAGATCTCCAATTATTTATTAAGCTCCTTCAACTCATCTAGAGCAATTCTAAGATGAGGGATAAAGATAGGATGAATGTCCAAAGAAAGATCAATCCCAAACTTAATTTCCTTATCAGGAGGGACACCTAGAAGATTATCAGAGAAGACCTCAGGAAATTTACTAACCACGGGAATGGATTGTAAGAAGGACCCTCCGAGTTAGAATCTTTAACCCGGACTAGATTAAAAAGACACCCCTTACAAATCAATATTCAAGATTTAAGATATGATATGAACCTTCCCTTAGGTGCTAAGGAACTCCCTTTCCCCTCAATAACCTACTCATTAGGGAATTTGAAAATGACCTTATGGGTCCGACAGTCTAAAGAGATAAAGCACGATGCAACCAATCTATCCCTAAAATGACATCAAAATCTAGCATATCTAATTCAAATAGATCCACCAAAGTTTTTCTACCACAAATAGATACCACACAACCCCTATAGACCTTTCTACCAACCACCGAGTCACCCACTAAAGTAGAAATAGAAAAGGGGTTCAACAATACTGAGGACCAAAATAAAAATATAATACCACAAATGGGGTAACTTAAAAAAGTAGACCCCGGGTTGAGTAAATAGTACACATCACGAGAGTAGAGTTTTTACATACCAATGAAAACATCATGAGATGCCTCAGACTCCTGATGGGTAGTAAAAGCGTACAGGTGATGACATTGAAACTAGAATCTTATTAGCACCCGTAGAAACCTTACCCCCGGGAAATCCTTCAGCATGTATCCTAGGTGTCCATAATTGAAACACATGTTCCTCCTCTCGTCACAGAAACCATAAATTAATCGCCTACAAAGTCTATAAAAAGGATATGATGGAGATAACTAGGCCCTATTAGACTGATATTGGCACATTTTTCCCTATAACCATTACTACTCTTAAAACAAAAATCTCCTAATGACTTTGGATAAGGTGTACTATCCATCAAATAGGTGATATGTGAGCTAATACTAACATATTTGAGGCTTTTAACTAGAAATAATTGTAAAATCTTAAGCAGGTTTTGTCATTTTTGATTTCTTTCTCTTTGATAATGCAGGAAAGTCAAGATGCAAGATAACCAAAGAAAATAAGAGCAAAACAGGTGAATTTGGGACAAGTGGCCATGAAAGTGTAGTTGACGACTTGTCTGATAAGTTATCAAATTTATGATAAGTTATCAGAGTCATCATCAGTTATCGATAGTGTGAGAAAGTTGGAGCAGAAATTTGATGACATCCCCTGATAAGTAGTTAGGTGTCTGATAAGCCATTAATGCCATCACTCAGAAGTAGAAGATTTTTAACGACATATCCTGATAAGCTATCAGATCTCTGATAAGCCATCAGGCATATCGCCACTAAAAAGTAGAAGGCAAAAATTTAAAGCATACCTGATGACATGTTCTAATAAGATATCAAAACTCTGATAAGCCATCAGGTATGTCGTCACACATAAGCAGAAGGAAAGAAATGGGAATCATGTCTGACGACATGGTCTGATAAGCTATCAAATCTCTGATAAGCCATTAGACATATCATCAGCTAAGGAGAAAAATTTGAATTTTTAATTTTGAATTTTTCTTAAGTTACAGATATAAATAGCAGCTTTTAGGGTTTCATTAAAGAGAAAAGTCTTAACATCTTGAACTTATTCCAAAGACTACTTTACTTCTTTTTTATCTATAAACTTTGAATTCAAATTTTCAATTCTTTGATTGAGTTGTGGGATATTCGTCGTGAACTTGGAAGAGCAAGAATCTCAGACTTCATCTTTTGTAAGTTTAATTGCTCTGAATGATGAATACAATTCTTTCTCATCTCAGACTTCATATTCGTCGTGAAATTGGAAGAGCAAGAATCTCAGACTTCATCTTTTGTAAGTTTAATTGCTCTGAATGATGAATACAATTGTTGCTATCTTTTTCTTTCTCACGTGGAACTAAAACCTATAACTAGGGTTGCGGGATCTATGATTATTCCTCCATGGATTCAATAGTTGGTTAGGATTTGAGTGATTGTGGGGACATCTTGATAATTCCTTTATAATGATTGTTTTCTATTGGTTGCAAACAATAGATCTATCTTTATGTTTGTTTGCGCGTATTGAGAAATAAACTAAAGGTAGTGAATTATCAATGAGGATTTGGGAAGGTTAATTTTCCATATAATGATTAATGTTGTAGCAAGATTAATCAACTCACAATAAAATCAGTGAGAATAGTAGGATGTCCTAAGTTCGAGAGAATTAGAGAGCACAACATCTAGGTAGGTTGAGAAACACTTAGATGGACTGTCGATAGTAATAATTGATGTTTCCCACAAGTCATAAGAATCCAGTACTACAACTATAATTCAATGAGCGATTTATAATCATAGTGATCATAACCCTAGTTTCTCTCTATCATTGATTTGAACCATTAAAATTTTAGCTTTGAGTTCTAAACCAAGTCAAAACTTTTGTCAACCATTAAAAACCCCTTATTTTATCTTTTCGTATCATTTTTTTGAAGTTAACTTATAGATATAGTTTTAAATTAGTTTAATCGCTACTCACATTATTCCTTGTAGATTCGACCCCAACTCCAAAGTAGGGTAAATATATTGACGATGACCACCTTGCACTAAATTGACGTATAAAATGAGTGTTATAAAAAATGGCGACGTTGTCGGAGAAAAATTTGGCGTATTGAGTTGGTTTGAAATTTTACCCTACTTGCTTGAATTCAAACTTGTAAATATTTTTTTTTAGTTTTCTTTTATTTCTTGTGTTAGGTAGATTTTTATTTTAGTTTACTTATTACTATGGCATCATGGAATGAACATGATCTTAGTGGTTGGAAATCTTATCTTGATGATCCATGTTCATATTATGATGGACCTCACTTTTGGAAAGATTGTAGATATACTCCCTGGAGAGAGATGTGTGCACTATCTCCATCCTACCAGGAGTATGATTTTTTTTATGTGGTAGTCAAGATGGACATTGGAGTGATTTCCTAAATGCCCTCTCCCCCTATTTTGCTAACCCAAATTCTAGTTCTTCTTATGAGTTTGATAGGTCTTATGGTTAAGAAAAGAAAAAATAAAGCATAGGAAAGAGTGGTATTGAAGCTATGTTTCAACGAATGTTGGATCTCCAGAAAGAAACGTATGATATCGTATGTGATATGCATCAGGACATAAAACCAATTATTCATAAGGAGATTGATATAGAGGTCAATCATTCAAAGCATTCTTCTATATTATATTTAGATGATATCTTAACTATGGATTCATTTAAAATAATGGAAGAGTGTGAATATGAGGAGAAAGAATCCTATATTGTTGTTGAGCTTGATGATGAGAAACCCTTGGTGATTTTCCAACCAATAGAACCAACCATGAGAGATGATTCCAAGATTGGGGTAATGGTTCTAGAGGCAAAAGAAAAACCGAGCCAATCTCTTATAAAGACTCTAGCCCAATTTGGGGTGAAGAGGTCGAGAAGGATGCAACTCCGAAATTAGGGAGAAGACCTCACTCGAATCACTTTTCAACATTATGCTTGGTGGATGTGATGAAAGTTGAATCACCAAAGCAAATGATGAATTTTGGAAATGAGGAGGAAAATCCTACATTTTGGAGTTTATCTTTCCGAAAGGGTATAATACAACCTCAATCTTAAAGTCCAAGAAGCTTAAAGATTGATGTCCATTTAGTGTATTTTTATGATTCTCACCGTTTTCGAATTAGTGCACACGAAAGTTCGATGCAAAATTGGGCAAGCGATTTAAGTCTTCAAAGTGGCATGATAGAACTTTCCTTATCATGCTCTCATATTTGCCCAATGTACCTCAAAGATGTAAAGATCGAATGATGGGATGATGATTCAAATTTTCTAAGTAGAGGGATAAAGGATGAAGAACTTTCAAGGTATATTGATGAATTTTGAGTAGTCAAGATAACCTAGTCATGCCGCGACATTAAATCAGGTGATGCTTGGGAGGCAACCCAAGGCATTTTGTCATTTGTATTTGTATTATGTGATTGACATCAGATCTCTGCACCAATGGTTCCACATGTATTTTTCTAACTCTCTTGTTTTAGTTTGACGCATTGGGGACATTGCATGATTTTAAGTTGAGGGTGGGGATACTTGTGGGTGTTGATGTCCTCTTTGGGTTTTTGTTGTCGTGCCTCTTTTCCCCGGAGTCTTATTCCTAATAGAGCCAGCATGTTTGGGCGTATTGTGTTTTTTTTGTGATGTGTTTTGGTTAACTGGGAGAAAAATAAGTATATAGGATAGTTGACATATTTTTTGTTGATTTTTCTTAGAATGATAAATACCTCTCCAATTGTCTATCGGGTAACTATGTGATGTGCATTTATATGTGACTACTGTAAATCTTTTTATGGAATTAATACTAGGGACATGATAATCACTGTTAACAATTGCATAAACCGAATGGATAGTAGCTTTTGATGCACCTTTGTGCCATGTGTGTGTGAGATACTACCTAGTTCCTATTCTGTGTTAAATCTAGAACTTGTCTGGTTGGTCTTGCCTTGGTTGTAGGATAGCGGTTAGGAAATGATCATAGGCCGTTGTTGATATTAGTCCACTTTTAGACTAAATGACCTTCCATATGTGAATAATATCCCTTGATCCTGATTTTGAGCCTGAATGCCTATTCTTTTTATTATACCTATCACCTTCCCATTTGTATCACAATGAACCTATTTTGGCCCTGGTCCTCCTTGGACATTGTGCACTTTGACTTAGGCAAGTAGCCTAAGTTTAGGGTGGCTACCATAGGGGTGCGTGATGTAAAATGAATATGAAGAAAGGTATAATAAAAGAAAAGAATAAAAAGTTGGGTGTGGTGGAAAAAGAAGAAAAGAAAATTTGTGAAAAAAATAAATGATTGTCAAAAAGACCGCACCCATCCGGAGTATGTGTAATCAAGAAAGGAGAGAATTAGGTAAAGGTAAAAAAGTGAGACCGCAAAAGTTAACGTAGTGCCAAGGAGGATTAGTCACCTTAAATATCATCTAGTATCATACCAGACCTTCGCCTACGTTACACGCCAAAGAAAAAGACCTATAGTGATCCTAACTTAACTGTCTGAAAACCTTGGTAATGAAAATAAGGGCAAGCTTATGGTTTTCGGCATACATTGATTGGATCTTCTTTTTGAGAGTAAGTGTCTATTGATTGTCCCAATAATTACATATGTTATTTCTTATATGAGTAAGGAGGGACTTCTTTGTTGTAAGGGAACGCTGGTTATGTTACTAGTTGCTAACTTATTTAGGTAGTGTAATATTGGTACATGCATGGTTGTTGTTGCTAAGTTGATTCCATAGATTGATTCCTTTGTGTTTCATTATTGCTTTTCAATAATATACACCGTTGAGTTTGAGATGATTAACCTTAGAGATGGTAAATATGTTTTGAGCTAAAATGGATGATTGACTGTCGAATGTGCTTTGTATTCTCTTAGTTAGGTTTAAGTTGCATGAGAACAAGCAATTGTTTTAATTTGAGGGTGTTGATTTGTGAGCTAATGCTAACACATTTGAGGCTTTTAACTAGAAATCATTGTAAAATCTTAAGCAACTTTTGTCGTTTTTGATTGCTTTCTATTTGATAATGCTGGAAAGTCAAGATGCCAGAAAACCAAATACAATAAGACCAAAAGATGTGAATTTGGAACAAGTGACCAGGAAAGTGTAGTTGACGACTTGTCTGATAAGTCATCAAATTTGTGATAAGTTATCAGAGTCATCGTCAGCTGTAGATAGTGTGAGGATGTTGGAGCAGAAGTGTGACGACATCCCCTGATAAACCGTCAGGTGTCTGATAAGCCGTCAAGAATGCCGTCACTAAGAAGAAGAAGTTAACTTGTAGATATAGTTTCAAATTAGTTTAATCGTCACTCACATTGTTCCTCATGGATTCGACCTCAACTCCAATGTTGGGTAAATATATTGACAACGAGCGTCTTCCACTAAATTGACATGTAACTTGATCGTTATCAAAAGAAGCCAGAGTTTCCCCACATCTTCTTAGACAACTTCCCACCATCCCTACCACTCTATTACTGACCCCCACCTTATTCTAAATACCAAAAATTCTTACTCTGCCTCTTCTCTACCTTTTTTTGCTTCTTCTTTTCCTCCTCAACCTGTTAGATATACATCACTAGTCGAGAGATATCCATATCCTTATTCAACAAGGTATCCTTTCCTCCCAAAATCAATTTAGGAGACAAACCAAAAGCAAATTTTCTCATTCTAGCCCTCATGCTAGACACAAAATCAGGGGCATATTGCAACAACTAGTGGAATTTCAAGTCATATTCCTTTTCTATCATCCTGTCTTGCTTCAAATTCACTAAATCTTTAGATTTTTCCTCCCTCAACTCCTGTGGAAATAAGAAATCAAGAAAGACACTAGAGAAATCATCCCACAATATAGACTCAGCATCATCGCCCCTAAGTTGCTCCTAATTTTCATTCAGTTGGTACTCTACATCTTTCAACTGTTAATTAGTGAATTCCACGGCTTCTACCTCAGTGTTATACATAACTCAGAAGTATTCTCCATCTCATCTATAAAACCTTAAGGATCCTTATTAACATTAGTACTAGTGAAAGTTAGAGGGATCAGCCTCATAAATTGGCCAACTCTAGTAGCCTCATATAAACTCCTAGCAAAACCAACAGATTTCATCTGATGTGACTGAGATGTCACCAACTAAGTAATCAGATAAATAGATTGGAAAAACTTGGCATTAGTAATATCTCCCTGAGGTGACATAGTATGAGTGTCACCAATTGTAGGAGGATTAGTGAAGACAAGTGGAACTCCATAGGAACAATCATAAGTAGCAACCCTAGACTGGGTCTGTACCCCGTAGGTGGAAGCGATCCACCCACATTGTTCTTGGGAGGGATAGATGAGTTTCCAAGAGCTTAAGATCACTAGGGAGGCTTGATTTGAAAATCAAACAATGGGGATTTATAGGAATCCAATACCTTAGGATCTATAGCTCAAAATTAAGACAACAAGAAAGGGGAATGTAATACCCCGCTTGTTTCTAAGCTAGGAAGTGAATAATTTTTCCTACATATGAAACCTCCTATCCTGTGATTCATACTTGATTACATGACTTAAAATAAGTATACTAGCGATAAGATAGATTATGATGCATTAATCATGTTCATATGAGTCACTTAAGGTAATACAAGCTAAGAGTTTTTAAATCCATCAAGTTTTAGTGTTCAATTTTGTAAGGGTCATATTTTATGGGTATAACTCAATGTTAATGTGGTATTTCTGCATATTTAGACACACCAAATTGTAGAGAATCAAATTATCTTTCCAACGATACCAATTTCTCCTTAATCCAATACCCGAATGAAAAGTTATGCCCATTTTCATGAGAGACAGTAAGGATAGGCGATTGGTTAGGCACCGCCCAACAAAACTTAGGCGATTGGTTAAGCACCACCTAAGTCAGTTCCAAGTGCCAAAAACACTCCGTTTTGAGTTATTTTGAGGGTAATTAAGTATTTAAACACTCCTTACACGTCCCTAAACTTAACCCTACGAAATATATAGCTTCTAAACATATTACAACCCTATTAACATCTCAAAGATCATCATCCAAGAGCACCATAGGAAAAAAACAACTAGGGTTACACAATCAAGCTTGAAGATCAAATTTCAAGGAAATTTCTCTATTAATCATCAAGAACCTCCCTTCCAAGGTATGCGTAGTGTTCATCTATGGATTCAATTCGTTCATAGAGATCAAGAATCATGCTTTTAAATGTTATTTTGTAAACTTTTTGTGGTGATATGAATATGTACATGTTGATGATGGATGTTTAAGTTTCAAGATGATATCTAAGGATGTTTTCATGAAATATATGTGGTTGTTGGTTCAAAATCCTGAACTTTGGGTGGTTTAATATAATGCAAGTATAAAATCCACCTATGCCTTAAAAAATGCATGCAAGGTGTTTGATAAAATGCCTAGGATGCTAGAAATTCCTATTTACATGATTCCATGATATTCACATGACAAGTCCATGTTAGCTATACACTTCAATATGAATTTCCATGCTAATTATGTATTCTTATGGTAGTGGTATGAAGCATGTATGATGATGAAGACATGAATTATATATGCGAATTATATCCATGCTTTCCTTACCATGTTTGAGATGTTGAATAAATACATGAATTATAATATCCCCAAATCATTAGAATATCAACTAAATATAATATGTTGACATTCCCATATGCTTGAATGGTTTCCATGCCATTGCTATGAATAGCATATGTTTTAGAAATGCCTATGATATTAGAATATGAGATTTATCACTTGATTATACGAATTCCTATTCATGATAGATATTATGATGACCATGTACTTCATGAAATCCCTCACTCATGTATTATGGATTTTTATTGATGGTCGTACTCAAGAAATTCAAGTTGTGTCAGTTTTCTTCCATCGAGTCCTGGGGGTACTTGTACCCAAAAAATACAGTTGTGTGCCTAGATCCATGTCATGTTTTCACGATACTCTTAGTCAAGCCATGATCTATAGAATTCAGTCAGTCATGTGACTCAGGAAAACTCAAAAATCTTAGTAATCTCAGTAGTCCAGTAATCTCAGTGCTCAGTAACCTCAGCAACCTCAGTATTCATAGTCAATCTCAGTAACTTCAGTACTCTCAACCAGTCCTCAGAACTCAGTACATTCCGTCAGTCTTCAGAATCCAGTAAACTTAGTTTAGCTCCGCTAAACAATACCACTAGTATCAGTCCAGTTAATCAGTATCAGTTCAGCTAATCAGTTCAGTTCAGTTATTTAGTTCATCTTAGTTATTTAGTTCAATGTCCTTCAGATGGAAGTAGAAGTTAGCACCGAGTGAACTCAAGGATGGGAACTCACCTGCCAGTTCAGGGTGTGATTCTTAGTTGTCATCCTTATGTTCCAGAACTACGTAGCCAGCGTAGGTTAAGACATCTTAACCCATCAGATTAGGGTGGATGAGGTGGCTTAACCCATCAGTGTAGGGTTCCCACCGCTCTCATTTGAGTACCTGCCAGTATAGGGTTCTCATAGCTGTCCTTACCAATAGTGCGGTATTGACACCCCTCCAGTTGGGGTCGATATTGGACCCCAGCTTAGCTATTATAGCGTATTTGGGGTATGTCGGTTAGATAACTACTTCCTACAGTTTCAGTATCAGTCTCAGTAAAAGAATTCAGTTCTTTAGGATATCAGGACTGTCAGATACAGTATGAAACTCAACTAGTTCGATCAGATTTAGGACTGTCAGATACAGTCATTCATGCTATAGTTATCATAACTCATGCTATCAATACTCAGCTTCAGAACTGATAGATACAGTCAATCAGACCAGTTCTTCATAAGTCGAACTATCAGAATCAATCATTCATTTATCAGTAATGCAATATCAGTCTCTTAGTATTCAATAATACAGTATCAGATCCATCACTTATTAGTGATTTACATATCAATATCAGTAAAATCAGTCTTTCAGAATCTCATTATCAGTACACTCATGTTGTCAGTATTCAGACTCATTAGTCAGTATCTCCACGAGTTCAGTTACAATTACGTATGCATGTATGAACTCTCACGTTCATATCAATCAGTATTGTTCATTCATATAAACCTTTGCATTTAGCCTACCTCACTTGTATACTCAATACATTCATACGTACTGACGCATTTGCGCTATGGTGCTTTCTCTTATGTTACACCATAGGTTCAGAGGCATGATCTCCAAATCAATAGTAGATTCCAGGATCAGCCGTCATAGTTACACGTGAGTCCTCATCCTTCGAGGACATGATGATTTTATTTCTATTTCAGTTTTCAGTTTATTTCAGTAGTTGGAGTTAGTTGGTGACATATCCCATCAACTCCTTATTTAGTTCAGTTAGAGGTTTTCGGACTAGATGTCAGATTAGATGTTCAGACTTTAGTATTTATGTTCCTTTTTGGTATTGTTATACCATGTTTTTTTCAAATATGTATCAGTATTGAACCTTATGGCCTTACAGTAGTTCATGTTTCCGCATATTTTATGAGATATTATGCAGTTTATAGGTACAGATATCAGTCATGGGTTAGCTTGTGGTCCTTCAGGGTCATGAGCATCGTGTAGCATTTCGGTTTAGAAAATCGGGGCATTACAAACTTGGTATCAGAGCCTAAGGTTCAACAGTGTCCTAGGAAGTCTGAAAACTGCATCAAGTAGAGTCTTGTACATGGGCGTGTTGTGCACCACACTTATGTGCAGGAGGCTATAAGATGTTTTAGGAACAGTTTCCCTTCTTTCATGTCTCAAGATTGTGCTATGGCAAGTTTCTCATAGGAACCCATGTAGATTCACATCAGGCTCCCCTCATGTCATCCTTACCTTACTTTCAAGGTAACAGAAATAGTGAAGCTCAAGTCCTAAAGATAGGGCTTTCTCATGCAGTCCCTGGAGACAATTATGGGATTTGCCACATGCTCAGACAATATCCCCTCAGTTCAGTTATGCTCAAAAGTTGTACAAATTTTATTTATGATCATGAGAACTCCTTTGTAAACTCAAATCCAATTTTTGATATGCCATTAGATCCCTTCTCAGAATCCTATGACAGTATAGACCTAGAATTTTAAGCATGGACCCAAGAGTTTAGCAGTAGATGAGTTGGGATAGTATTATCTAGTCTGATTAGATTATGTATTCATGGGGATAGTTGTACCAACATGAATTAGTAGGCTTGAATAGTACAAGCTAAAAAATTTAAGTTTATTAACTCAAAATTAAGCATAAATGTGTGAATGTGATATTAGCAGTATATGAGGAAACAGAATTAGATGATATGCAGGTGTTGAACAGAATGTAGGTATCTGATAATAGATCAAGTGACTAAGTCAGTCCCTCAGACTCCAGTAGTAGAGCCAGTACGTATAGAAAGCAGTAAGGGAAGACAATTCTTGACCCATCCTCATCTCAGTGCAGAGTTTTGCACCTCAGCTATCACTAAAAAATCCACTCAGGAGTTGCATGTCAACTCAATGGTCACGAACCAGACTCATGCATTTTTTTTCCCATAAATCATGTATGATTTTCGTTCCAAGTATAAGGGGTTCAGTTCCAGCTCCCTCGGTATTACGAATCATGTCCCACGAGTATAGAAACTCTAGACTCAGGTCATGCAGATCATGACTCATGTACGCATATCATGCTTTCTAGTATACTTAGATTTCATGACTCATGCTATGCCCCAACAGATTAGATAAATTCATACCACATTATGTATATTCTAAGTTCAGACCTTCATGGTAAATCCATGATGTTGATATTCTATTCCTCAAAGTTTTATTTATGTGTCAAGTTTAGTTTGTATCTATTCATGTTTCAGGTCATCCTGATTTATTCCTCCAGTTAGCTCTCCTTATGGATCAGTGTAGTGATGAGCAGTTGTTTAGATAAGAGAAGATTATTGCATGCTTACTTTGTATGAGGGTGTAGTTGTGAAGATAGGCTTGAATGTCACGATAAATGTGTAAGTAAACATCTAGCAAGGGGTTGTATTTAGAAGTTGGGAAAGTACAAAGTGTAAATGTACATTTAGATCCTTGACTTATGTCAGTCCCCAGTATGTAGCCATCAAAAACTCAGTTGCCAACTCAATTACTGTTTCAGTATCCAGCACTCAGTGATCAGTGTTCACTTCTTGAATTCAGTGCTTCAGTATCAGTCTAAAACTCAGTTACAGCGATAGTTCAAAAATTAATATTCAGTAAAGGACTCAGATAGTCCTATAGAACCATGGCTTCAGTTACTATTTACTTAGCCTCAGAATTCAGTACTTCTATACTAGTTATAGGCTTAGCTATAATGTCATCTTCAGTTCAGTAACCAGATTTGAAACTCAGTTCAGTTCTATACATGTTTGACCATAGCATTTAGGTTGTCAGTACTCAGTTATCAGTGTTTCAGTACCCCAGTTTATAGAATACCTTAGAGGCATGTCGTACGCTTGGTCTCGCATTCACAAATAATACAGACTTCATGAATCCATGCTCAGATACCTCTTTCTACTCAGTTAGTCCTTATCTCCTATGCATAAAACTCAAAAATCTCAACCCATCTATTCAGAATAAGTACAGTTTAGCTTTGCAGATCCAGCATTTAGCTATCAGTTATTCAGTTAATCAGATAAGTTAGTATATTTATGCACTCGTGTTCAGCTCAGTTTATGTATCATTTCTCAGTTTCAGATCCTAGCTATTCAGTCATGACTCAGTTCCTAGGTGTCATTCGCATCGCCTAAATTCCTCTCAGTAGCTCATCCAAGTTAGTATTCTTTGAGGGACATAGTGTCCCAAGGGGGAGATACATCATACCCCCAAACTTTCATGACATAAACATGCTGCTCTCTTTTCTTTTGATGACTCCAGTTTGGAGAAGAGGTACTCATAAGTTAACCCTCAAACTCCAACTTCAGTCGTATGCTATGTTTTCAAGATTCAGTTTAGATCATGATATTCAGTATATCTACCAAGTCCCAGACTCAGTTATGTTCTCATGTTTCCGATTATGCATATGGAGTAATTAATCTCAAACTTATCGGTATTCTCAGTTCAAGGTAACAGTTTTCCTTAAACTTACTCGTTCTCATGTTCATATTTCAGTACCAAACTTGGTATTCATTTCCATGCTCAGTTTTCAATTCAAACTTGGTACCATTACCATTGCATGTTCATGAGTAAGTTTAGTCATGAATTCACCCATCAGATATGCGTGATCAACTCATCAGTACTTTCAGTTATGCATTCACGTATTATGTCAGTCATATAATCATGAATCAGATATGTATGGATCTGTCTTATCAGTTAAGCATCAGATATCCATTCCTATTTGAGAAACTCAGCTCATCAAAACACTAAGTCCTACATTCATAAATCAGTTATACATGCATCAGATATGCATGTTCAGTATGATATATTCAGTTATCAGTCACGTCAGTCATGAGATAATGTTCCATTTATTCATGTTCAGTTCATGTTCAGTTGGTCTTTTCCCCTCTCAGTCAGTTCCATTCGAGGACGAATGTTCCTAAGGGGAAGATATTGTAATACCTTGCATTTTTCTAAGCTAGGAAGTGAATAATTTTTCCTACATATGAAACCACCTATCCTATGATTCATACTTGATTACATGACTTAAAATGAGTATCCTATAAATAATATAGCTTATGATGCATTAAGCATGTTCATATGAGTCACTTAAGGTAATACAAGCTAAGAGTTTTTGAATCCATCAAGTTTTAGTGTTTGATTTTGTAAGGGTCATATTAGAACGAGTATAACTCAATGTTAATGTGGTATTTCTGCATATTTAGACCCACCAAATTGTATAGAATCAAATTAACTTTCCAACAATACCAATTTTGCCTTAATCCAATAACTGAACGAAAAGTTATGCCCATTTTCGTGAGAGACAGTAAGGATAGGCGATTGGTTAGGCACCGCCCAACCAAACTTAGGCGATAGGTTAGGCGCCGCCTAAGTCAGTTCCAAGTGCGAAAAACACTCCGTTTTGAGTTATTTTGAGGGTAATTAAGTATTTAAACACTCCTTACACGTGCCTAAACTTAACCCTACGAAATATATAGATTCTAAACATATTACAACCCTATTAACATCTCAAAGCTCATCATCCAAGAGCACCATAGGATAAAAACAACTAAGGTTGCACAATCAAGCTTGAAGATCAAATTACAAGGAAATTCCTCAATCAATCATCAAGAACCTCCCTTCCAAGTTATGCGTAGTGTTCATCTATGGATTCAATTCGTTCATAGTGCTCTAGAATCATGCCTTTAAATGTTGTGTTTGAAACTTTTTGTGGTGATATGAATATGTACATGTTGATGATGGATGTTTAAGTTTCAAGAAGATATCTAAGGATGTTTTCATGAAATATATGTGATTGTTGGTTCAAAATCCTGAACTTTGGGTGGTTTAATATAATGCAAGTATAAAATCCACCTATGCCTTAAAGAATGCATGCAAGGTGTTTGATAAAATGCCTAGGATGCTAGAAATTCCTATTTACATGATTCCATGATATTCACATGACAAGTCCATGTTAGCTATACACTTTAATATGAATTTTCATGCTAATTATCTATTCTTATGATAGTGGCATGAAGCATGTATGACGATAAAGATATGAATTATGTATGCGAATTATATCCATGCTTTCCCTACCATGTTTGAGATGTTGAATAAATACATAAAGTATAATATCCCCAAATTATTATAATATGAACTAAATATTACATGATGTCGTTCCCTTATGCTTGAATGGTTTCCATGCCATTGCTAAGAATAGTATATATTGTCGAAATGCCCATTATATTAGAATATGAGATTTATGACTTGATTATACGCATTCCTATTCATGATTGATATTATGATGACCATGTACTTCATGAAATCCCTCACTCATGTATTATGGATTTTTATTGATGGTCGTGTACTCAAGAAATTCAAGTTGTGTCAGTTTCCTTCCAGCGAGTCCTGGGGGTACTTGTACCCGAAAAATATAGATGTGTGCCTAGATCCATGTCATGTTTTCATAATACTCTCAGTCAATCCATGATCTATAGAATTCAGTCAGTCATGTGACTCAGGAAAACTCAAAAATCTCAGTAATCTCAGTAGTCCAGTAATCTCAGTAATCTCAGTGCTCAGTAACCTCAGCAACCTCAGTATTCATAGTCAATCTCAGTAACTTCAGTACTCTCAACCAGTCCTCAAAACTCAATACATTCCGTCAGTCATTAGAATCCAGTAAACTTTGTTTAGCTCCGCTAAGCAATACCACTAGTATCAGTTCAGTTAATCAGTATCAGTTCAGCTAATCAGTTCAGTTCAGTTATTCAGTTCAGCTTAGTTACTCAATTCAGTGTACTTCAGATGGGAGTAGAAGTTAGCACCGAGTGAACCCAAGGATGGGAACTCACCTGCCAGTTCAGGGTGTGATTCTTAGTAGTCATCCTTGTGTTCTAAAACTACGTAGTCAGAGTAGGTGGAGACATATTAACCTATCAAATTAGGGTTGATGAGGTGGCTTAACCCATCAGTTTAGGGTTCCCACCGCTCTCATTTGAGTACCTGCCAGTATAGGGTTCTCACAGTTATCCTTACCAGTGGCGCGGTATTGACACCCCTCCAGTCGGGGCAGATATTGGACCCCAGCTTAGCTATTATAGCATATTTGGGGCAAGTCAGTTAGATAACTACTTCCCATAGTTTCAGTATCAGTCTCAGTAAAAGAACTCACTTAGTTCTTCAGAATATCAGGACTGTCAGATATAGTACGAAACTCAGCTAGTTCAATCAAATTTTGGACTATCAGATACAGTCATTCATGCTACAGTTATCATAACTCATGCAATTATTACTCAGCTTCAGGACTGTCAGATACAGTCAATCAGACCAGTTCTTCATAATTCGAACTGTCAGAAACAATTATTCATTTATCAGTAATGCAATATCAGTCTCTTAGTATTCAGTAATACAGTATCAGATCCATCACTTATTAGTGATTTACATATCAATATCAGTAAACTCAGTTTTTCATAATCTCATTTAGCAGTACACTTATGTTGTCAGTATTCAGACTCAGTAGTCAGTATCTCCACGAGTTCAGTTACAATTATGTATGCATGTATGTACTCTAACATTCATATCAGTCAGTATTGTTCATGCATATAACCCTTTGAATTTAGCCTACCTCACTTGTATACTCAGTACATTCAGACGTACTAACACATTTGCGCTATGGTGCTTTCTCTTATGTTACACCATAGGTTTAGAGGCATGAGCTCCAAATAAGCAGTAGATTCCAGGATCAGCAGTCAGAGTTAGACGTGAGTCCTCATCCTTCGAGGACATGATGTTTTCATTTCTATTTCAGTTTTCAGTTTATTTTAGTAGTTGGAGTTAGTTGGGGACATGTGCCATCAACTCCTTATTCAGTTCAGTTAGAGGCTTTAGGACTAGATGTCAGATTAGATGTTCAGACTTCAGTATTTATGTTCCTTTTTGGTATTGTTATACCATGTTTTTTTCAAATATATATCAGTATTGAACCTTATGGCCTTACAGTTCATGTTTCCGCATATTTTATGAGATATTATGCAGTTTACAGGTACAGATATCAGTCATGGGTTTGTTTGTGGTCCTTCAGGGTCACGAGCACCGTGTAGCGTTTCGGTTTAGAAAATTGGGGTGTTACAGGGAAACATTCCTAAAGGCCTCACAGCCTCTCCCTTATAAGTGTCGCATTCTACACACCCATAAAAAAACTCTATTTGACACGGTTTTGTAGACCCTCAATTAACCATTAACCTAGGCTCTGATACAAACTTAGTCATGACCCAAACCAGGTCTTTGCCGTGATGGGAATCTCAAGTCCACCGATGACCGGATACCACCCCCTTAGCCTAATCTAATATAACCAAGTACACATAAAAGCAGATGAGTACCAACGTAAAACAATAAATGAGATGAAATTTATAAGAATATATAAAGAATCAATACCAAAAACCAAACAGAATATTTATTCCCATAGTAATGTCCATCAAAGCCTATAACAAAATCAAAGATAGTTTGGTCTGGACATGCCCGCGTCCCTTGCCAAAAACAAGTCCAAATAAAAAGACAAATATAAGGAAATCCAAAGCATGAAATAGGGTCTTCCAAAGAATAGAATCCCACCACTTCAGTCTTACACCTGAGCTGTCCTACAAAAAACTAATCATTATGCAAGAGGAGTAGAAGTATGGCCAGTTCCTGCATTGCATGGGGACACAGTGTCTGAAGACGCATAGTAGTATGAGCTACATGTAACTTAGGGATACAAAGTAAAATAATGCCATGATCCATAATACAAAAGCTATTAAAACTAGTGCACAAAAACATAAGCAATACATACATATATATATATATAAATACACACACCACATGTCGGGAAAGGGAACAAGGCTTAGCATGAGAGTAAACCCTTAACCTAGACTATGTATCTTTACCCCCACCCTACACTTAAAGCCTTGTTCAACCTCGAACAACTCTTAATTATAAACACCATGAACTAAAGAGACTTCACACTTCCACTACAAGAAAGACAATAAATCTAGTACTACAATGACTACACGGAATGCAAGTTTCTACACTAAGCATGTTACATACATACTTGGCAACTCAAGACTACTACTTTAAAACATCCTAGCCTCAATAATTGACTCCACAAGTGTCAAACTCACGTGTATTCATCGATCAAAGACCTCATATGAATCACCCATATTCATCAAAATATGTTCCCTTACAACAAGAGAGTTACCCATAATCACTCATAGTAATGTAATACATAATATAATGGGTAAAATAATCAAGTTTCACTCACTCTCACTAGGAATTCACAAGTTCACATAATGAACCATAGGCTTTCCCTTAGTGCAGTACTCCACTAATATCAAAATATTAAGCTTAGCATCAAATAGTTCTTTTCCGGGTTGTAATGCAGGCTAAGGGATGGGTAGGAACTATTTTGGAATAATAGTGACTATATTTCCTAAGCACTTTAATACACTACATTATACAATTAAAACCAATCTCCAACAACCATATAACACCATTTTTGTCTACCCCACTCTTTTTTTCCACCCTATCTTATTAAGCTCGTGTACATACACTATGGTGGGAGGATTTTATGCACAACTCACTGAA
Source organism: Capsicum pubescens (assembly GCA_030864215.1). Classification (NCBI taxonomy): domain Eukaryota; kingdom Viridiplantae; phylum Streptophyta; class Magnoliopsida; order Solanales; family Solanaceae; genus Capsicum; species Capsicum pubescens. Next base: position 205,299,478 of record CM061540.1, read on the forward strand.
TTTGAACAATGTTTTATTCTTTTCATTACTGAACTCCTCATTACAACACATAACAATTCTTTTGAACACCAATAACTATCACTTTGGGGCTTTAATTTCATCTCTTTCTTCTTCAATTTAACACACTCCTTACTCAATTAATTTTTCATTAAAGTGCCTAGGAGCTTTTTGGATCAAATTAAGGTCTATCCAAGAAGGGATTCATCTACTTATGAGACTGCCAAAAAAAAGGCTAAAGGGTCAATGAGGCATACTACGATTATGCACAAAGGGTAGGTCATATAGAAGGTAAAAATCAAGGCTATCAAAGAAATGCCTAAATCATCTCTTACACCCATACTCTTTATTTCGCTTTATACACACATCGATCAAGTTCTAGACATCACATGAACTAAGAAATATAAAACACCTTACAAGCACATGAAATATGCTCAACTTATATAGGATCATCATAGACTCAACCAACCAATATCATGAATTCAAATTTAAGCCAACAGTACACGAGTCAAAAACTTGAGCCTAGGAGTATCAAAAGTTGTAATATGCATCAATCAACATGCTTTTACAACTAAAACACTTTCACCATGTAATCAGAAATAGCACCAACAAGAATATATTACACAAAAAAATTTAAAATTGATCCCAAAATTGGGAATTTCCCCACCCCACACTTAGAAATCTACTTTGTCCCCAAAGTGAACTTAAAAGTAAGAGGTATAAATACTCTCTGAAGCCTCTAGGCCTAGATAGTATCATATTTATATATTATGGAGGTCTAGGGACCCTACACTTAGTCTTCCCCATGTCCCTTAGCTCAGGTTTTTGATACTCAGACTTTCCATTAACCTGCGACCCAATCAAAAACAAAAACTACGTGAAATAAAAAATAAAAAATAAAACTTACCTACTTAACTTGGGTTGTATCCCAATCAGTGCCTGATTTAGTGTCATGGCATGACCCAACAATATCTTAATCGTTCTCTTTCCTTCTCTTTCTTATACTTTGTCTCCATCTTCTTATTATTTTCACCCCTCTTGGGTGTGAACTCTTAAGAGTAGCAAATTTTTCAAATTTAGCCTTTTCATGCTCATCAATTCGCATTATGTTAGGCTGTGGTAGTTGTAGATTAGGCAGCTTAATAAGGTAGTCCAAAGAGGTCTTTGGCGGATAAACAACCCCACACTTATCCCCTTATATTATAGTAATCATGTACAAGTCCTTGTAGTGGGATAGTATGTAAGTGTTTTGTAAACATTAAATACCGTCTCTTCATCCTCCAACCTCATTGTGAGCGTACCTTTTCTAACTTCAATTAAAGCTCATCCGGTTGCTATGAATTGATGCCTCAAAATGATTGGTACTTGTTTTTCTGCCTGAAAATCTAAAATAATAAAGTCAGCAGGAATATCAAATTTACCAACCTTTATAAAGACATCCTAAGTAATTCCTTCTGGGCGAGCAATGATCCTATTTGCCAATTATAGTAGCACAGGGATTGGTCTAGGCTTCCCCAAGTCCAAAGTGTTAAACAAGGAGAGGGGCATCAAGTTGACACTTTCCCCTAAGTCACTCAGTGCATGGATTACTTCACTACTCCCAATTTGAATAGGGATAGTAAACTTCCCCAGATCCCTTAGTTTTTTGGGGATTTTCTATGTCAGCATAGAGATACACTCCTTACTGACTGTTATTGCCTCGACCTCCTATAGTTTTACCTTATTAGCAACCATATCCCTCAAGTACTTTGTGTACTTGGGCATATCCTTCAAAACATCTAACAAAGGTAAGTTAATGTGAAGCTCTCTGAACGTGTCAAAGAACTTCTTAAAATAGGCATCCTCTCTTGCTTTTATGTGCTTGTGTGGGAAAGGAAGTTGTAGCATCTGCTTCTCCACCTCTATAGCAATTTTTTCTTTCAAGTACTCAGACTTCCTCGAATTTTCAGCAACTTTTTTGGATAGCTTTGGGGGAGTCAAATATGCATCTACCTCTTTAGTTATCTTTTGAGGTTCTTTGTTGAGCACTTTAACACTCCTTCAAGTGATTTCCATTACTTTTTTTGGATTTTCTATATCTACTGGCAAACCACCTTGAGGCCTGGTATTCAGTGTCTGTTTTAACTACTGATTTTTTAATTCTGCATGTTGAATTTTCATATCTGCAGTCATTTGTTCTTAACCAGCTAAGAGTTGTTTCATCATATCCTCCATATTTCTAGTTGACTAATTTAGTGGAGCCTATTGGTGTGGGCATTTTATGTCTGAATTAGTGGCTGAGTCTGCCACTTCATGTTGTAGGTGTTACCTTAGTTAGGCCTTTGAACATTACCCACATACATTACCTATTTAGGATTTGTAGCGCACATAGATGTTGAATGACCATTGTTACCGCAAACTTCACACCAACCTGTAGCTTATTGGATTGCATTGACTGTGGCTGCAGGTTGTGCTACTCCCAACTTTAAACTGCTTTTTTGATTTTATAATGCAGATATCTGAGTAGATATGGTAGTAAAATTGTCAACCTCCAACACACCTGCAATTTCTTTAGTAGTGGTCCTCGAGTTTGAATACCACTCGGGATTCCCTTGAGCTATGCGGTTCAATAAAGTGTACATCTCATCATAAATCATTTTAAGAGCTTGACCACCTGCAGCTGAATCTAACAAAACTTTTGTATTGTGGTCAAGAGCCCTTAAAAAAGTATGAGCAAGTACCTCATTAGACTATTGACGGTGTGGATAGTACCAAAGAAGTGCTTTGAAGCTCTGCCAAGATTGATAAAGATTCTTGTTTGGCTTCTGTTTGAAGCACACTATCTCACTCTGAAGTCTCGCAGTCTTACCAGATAGGAAAGTTGGATAAGGAAATTTTTAGCCATGTCATCCCATGATATGATTGAATTTGTCGGCTTTGCATTCAACTACTTTTTTGCTTCCCCCAATAGTGAAAAGAAGAAACAGCGTCATTCTTACATAATCTGCATTCACCCCGTGGGAATGAATGTGTTACTGATTTCAAGGAAATTCCACAAGTGGACCTGTGGATATTCATGTAAAAGCCCTGTAAATTTTCCACTACTAATCATAAGTTTAACCATATCTTTTTTTAGCTCAAAATTGCCACCAGCTACCGGCTTCTGAAACGTGGAGGTCAAATTTGTTGGAAGTGGGATCTTCACTTCCCTAACTATCCTGCGGGCTGGTGGTTCTTCATCCATTTGAGTAGGATTTTCTTGATCTTCAGCCAGTTGAGGAATACAGGGGAGAATGAGTTTTTCTCTCCTGTGTTGATGGAAAAGTTTCTCAGGTTCAGAGCTTGGTTCTACCAAGTCCTGATCCCCTGCCAGCTTACAACTTTGTAAACCTATTTCCTGCAAATAAACAACCAAGACCTAGCATAAAAACACAAATGAAATCTAAAAGTAAAACTAAGAATAAAACAGTTGCCAAATTACAAGCCCCCGACAATGGCGGCAAAATCTTGACAGCGCCCTAGCGCATACGTAAGTGTACGTGGTCTACCAAGTGATATTATGGACTTCAAGAAAGTTGAGTATCGATCCCACAAGGATTTTTTCTAAAAACTATTTTCTTTTAGTTCACAATTTAAATTCAATTGATGCTAAGTATCCAAAACAAGTTTGTAATTTGTAAACTAAGGAAAAGTAATCAATGCGTAAAATAAAGATCTTGAAACAATCACTAGGAGAAAGCCCAGGGTTAAAGCACTTTGAAAAATCATACTATGTTATTAAACTTCATTCGTTAACTTGTTTATTTTGGTTGTTGATTCGTAGGGTTAATTGCATGATCATGGTCTCCCGACCTTTAACTATTTACAAAACTTGAACATTACAACTATATCATTGAGCGGGGATGTAATAGTCCAATTAATTTCTTTAAGCTATCATCCTATGTGTGAATCATGTAAGTCTTCTAGGTACATCCCTGTCCTATATGCTAATTTGAATTCCATGTTTCATAAGAGAATTCAAACCATACTTTGTTCATTCCCATGTTCTATCTCCCTCTTCACTCTCCCGAGATCACAAGGATGACAATAGATGTATTCTAAGTGTGATCAATCCTCAAAATAATTAAAACAAGAAAAAACAAACAACTAATAATGATATTCAAATCAAACAAAATTAATTCAAAACAATCATACTCATGTTCTTTGCTTTAACCCAGGAAAGAGAGTTTCTAGCCACTGATAGCCATAATCAACATCCAAATAATTGTATGAATGATTAAAACCATAAAGAAATTAAAAAATAAAGAATGCAAAACCTAAAAAGATGTTGTGATAGGCTCCAATGTGTTCTAATACGATCTAGGTGTTCCAAGATGTCCAAAATGGATTTTAACTTGTTATATTTATAGTAGACAATTCATAAACCAAATAGGATTAGGATTTCACGCTATCCTTTTATAGTTGAGCACACTTTTCCTACTTTTGATCATCATCACGTCACGCTAAGGTAGCCATCTTTATAAAATCATGACATAGTGTAATCGGGGTGAGTTACTAGAATTTGACAAATTCTGAATTGACCATTCGTGTGATGCGGTAGAAACCCCATCACTATTACATGCCATCATGGTGACACACTCCCAGGCGTCCTATTCTCCTCATGTGGTCTTATGCTTTCTTCGGTCCTTTCCAAGATTTTGGTGTGTTTCCAATGAATTTCCAACCTTTAAATCATAAATATATCATCATAATCAGCTCACGAAAAATCCTACATCATAATACTCCACGAGTTAGTGATCAACACAACACGATATCAAGAACGATGGACAAGAAAGCGAGCTAAGACTAAGCAAATTCACATTGATCTTCAACTCATTTTTTCAACTCTTGACTTAATACAGTAGAACTTTGCACCTTACACACAAGTTGTTTCCCATATACACACACAATAATGAACCTAGCAATTCATTAGCACAAAAGAAGTCAATGCAATAGACTAGACAAGCACATAGATCAAACTAGTAACACTAGTTTTCTCGGTAGACCTTTAAATGCTCAAATTGATTACAAATTTGTGTGAAAACCTCTTTAATCATTGTAAATACATACTTGGACACTAAGATACACATTTATATCATTATCTACACATATAGAATAAGAATAATCCTTATAATAAGGAAAAAGGGCTAGAATAGTAATGTTAGAATGCATAAATACACCCAACCTCAACCATCCTTTACCTACACCCATGGGCTATATGGGTCAATCTCCCTTGGATGAAAGGGCCCAGTGCATGGTAGCCGCACGATAGGAGGTATCGTAGGAATATAGGGGATCCTTACCCTTCGCCATCCTTGATACATATATATATAGTGTGTGACATAAGCACAAAGTCTCTAATACCAACCCTCACATCGGCAAATGTGAGTTTTTAGTATTGGTCCCTCTGAGACCTCTACCTTCCATGGTTAGTTACACAACCCTCTTTAAGCCCAATTCAAATCATCTACACATTTACACTTATTTACCATGAAGTCTTTAAATTACGCATTAATTATTGGTATCGCCATACCAAAATTTATAGCTTGGAAGTCTATTCTATTTTTTCCATACAAAACCATAAAACCAAGTTGACTCCACAGTTTTTTATTTAAAAACGATAGCCATGGACACCAAGGCCTTTCCAAAACTATTTGAAAACCAGACCAGACCAATTCATGTTCTATTTACCATTTATGCAATGCAAGGTTTCAAAAAGAATAGCCAAACCAAGACATAAGTCATATTCCAAAGACAATTATGCAAGTCTATAGAGGTTGTTATCAATTTCCATACCAAACCAATTTATTTGAGGAATCCATTGTACCCCTAAATTCATTCACCATCACTTTGCACCCAGAGAGTTCAGAAATGACCAATTCAATGCATAAAAATTCAATAATAATCATGGGAAAATATTTAAACCAAATACATTAAAAAACCTCAACCCATAGTTCAAAACCCAACATCAAAACCATGCATAATGATAACAAATTCATGCCATAAAGAAAAGATAAGTATAGGGAAAGGGGCACTTTCCTTAATTACCAAGAATTTTGAAGAAGATAACACCCTTAGAACCCTAGATGACCACCTCCTTGAAACTCTAGCCTTGACTTGAAAGGAGAAATGTGAGAGAGGATTTTTTGGAAGTGAAGTAATAGACCTTGGTACCATAAAAACTGTTGAGAATTTGCTCATATAGTGCTTAAAGGTCGTTTAAAAGTAAAAGGACCTCATTACCCCTCGTCCTAATTAAAATAGACAAAATAGTCAGAATTTCATATAGGTCTGTGGCACAGAACTTATCATAGATGATAACCTCCGTGTTGTGAACCTTAATGCAAAGACCAACCTCTGTTTCATGGAGGCTATTGCATAATCCAGCCTCCATGGTACATCGATATCGTGGAGGCTTACTATCTCCATAACCCAAAACCACCCCGAACTCCATCCAAAAATTCGAAAACTCTTCACAGACACCCCTTTAACATACATAAGTACAATCTAAGTAAAAAATTGAGGTTTCAAATATAGGGAAGCCAAAATTTAAAATTCTTAAAATTTGAGTGTGTTACATGTAAACATTATCATATACTTACATATGTAATATGCCGGGATAGGGAAAAAGGATTAGTATAAAGTAAAATATAGCCTGAGCTATGTAGCTTAACCATTATAAAAAAGACCCATGAGCTATATTAATTCAACTACCCCTGCTGAAAGGGTACCAGTGCATGTTACCCGCACGAACCAGAGAAAATCCAAAGGAAAGATAAAACCATCAAGGCAACTAGCCATACCAAAAATATATATCTTGTGTTACACATGCACACAATCATCAAAACCAACCCTCACGTCGGTAAACGTTACTTTCCAGTATAAGTCAACCAAGACTCACATAGCCAACAAGTGTATCACATTAACCAATGAATCAAATGCTTAGGCACACCATGTGTATCTTCATACCCTTACACTTGCAAGCTTATCTCTATGCCATAACAATAATATTAACCTGGGGAGAATGCCTCAACCCTTTGTGTTCATAAAATCAAATCATAGCCAACAAGGCCTACAAAGTCTATGTTCATTATTTAACCATTTATGCAATGCAATAATATAGGTGAGTAAGTCAAACCAAATGATAATTTAACAATTCAAAGCCATTTACACAAGTGGGTTGAGGGAACACCATTATTCAAATCCAATTCCAAGTTTAAACATCAATTTGAGAAATACCTTGTCCCACATTCCAAATCCCACACCCATGCACCCCATCAGCTCAAAATATAAAATTCAAAGCAAGCATAACTCACAAAAATCATAGGAAAATAATTGAAGGATCAATCATTCCAAAACCCTCAACCACATCAAAACCCACATTTAAATCCATAAAATTAAACTTTTAAAACACATATTTTTCATAAAATAAAATTTAGGGAAGAGTAACATGTCTGAAATACCAAGATTTACGGAGAGAAATAACCCTTAAGCCCTTACATGACCAATATTTTAGAAACCCTAAGTATCTTGACCTTTGAGAATTTAGAGAGTTTGAGAGAGTGTTTGGAGTTCTAAAGTGCTGAAAATAATATCCCAGGGTTTTTTTATGAATGTCGGTATTAAGTGAGGGAAGAGGGAAACGTCCAAAATGCCCTTAACTTTAAAAGATAGAAAATCATTGACGGTGACTACAGGTCACTATATGTCTCGTAAGGACTCATTACGGCTCTTCACCACGAGTCATAGTCAAGACAATAGCTGAAGGACCCTTCTCTAGTAACCCTATGATTAATACCATACGACTCATCAGGTGACCCTATGACTCATATGATCTAAGTTGTAGTCAACATAATAATGTTGGCATCACACAGGTTTGGTTACAAATGGGACTATACGACTCATTTGGAGTCATTATGACTAAACACCCCTACTTATAGTCACAAAAAAACTCTAGGCCAACATATTTTCAAGGCTATGATTGGGTCCTTAAGACCCATGATGACACGTTACGACTTGTAGGAAGATTCATAGTCTGGGCAGTGAGTTTAAAAACTCACAAAATTTTTAGGGACCAAAATCTGGGGTGTTTTATTCTTCCCCCTCCCCCCAGGATCATTTGTCCCCAAATGATGAGACAAGCCATTCATTAGAATGAGTTAGCACTGAGCATATCTACACTTACCTTTAACAAAAACAAAAAACAAAGATATCTAGGAAATCATAATTTCCTTTAATAAAGTTAGAAAACAAAGAATTAAGGAATACACATACCTCAAGAAAGATTATCCGAAGTGGGAAGCAAGAATAAAGATATGGACTTCATGCCCTCTTTGTATTCCCAAGTAGCTTTATCACACTTTTGGTTCCTCCATAGAACCTTCCCTGAAGCCACATCCTTAGTCCTCAAACAATGGACCTGCCTATCCAGAATCTAAATCTAGACTTCCTAATAAGACAAGGAATTTCATATACCAACACTTTCTAAAGGAATGACCAGGGAAGGATCACTTACAAACTTTTTCAACATCAACACATAGATAGAACCTAAACTCAAAGGTAATTCTAACTCATAAGCCATATTGCCCACTCACCTTAAAATACTATAAGGACCAACATAATGGGGACTGATCTTCCCCTTTTTTCCAAACTGCATCACTTCCTTTATGGGAGATACCTTTAAGAATACCAAATCAACCACATCAAACTCCACTTCCTTTCGTCTTACATCCTTATAGGACTTTTGGCGACTTTGGGTGGCTTTAAGACTTTCTCAAATCACCTTCACCTTTTCCATAGCTTGGTGAACCAAATCAGGACCATACAACCAATTCTCACCAATATCAAACTACCAAATGGGAGACCTATTCCTCCTAATATACAAAGCCTTAAAAGAATCCATCCCAATACTAGAGTGGAAGCTATTATTATACGCAAACTCTATGAGAGGCAAATGATAAACCCAATTACCACTAAAATTGATCACACAAGACCTTATCATATCATCCAAAGTCTAGATTGTTCTCTCTAATTTTCCCTCCATATAAATATGGAAAAAGGTGCTAGGTTCACCTTAGCTCCCAAATCTCTCTGAAAGGAATGCCAAAAGTAAGATGAAAACTGAGTACCTCGATCAGATATGATACAAACTAGAGTTGAAGATAATGTCCAAAGGGTGTTTTATGGTCTTGGGTATTAAGTGATGAAAAAGGTAAATGTAAAAAATGCCCTCAACTTTAAAATCTAGAAAATTATCCCCAGTGACAATGGGTCACTATATGACTTATTAGGACTCACTAAGGCTTGTCACCATGAGTCATTGTCAAGATAGTATCTAAAAGACACTTATCTGGTGACCCTTTGATTCACACCATATGACTTGTAAGGTGACCCTATGACTCATAGGGTTTAAGTCATAGTCAAGACAAAATAATTTAGGCATCACACTAGTTTGGTTATGGATGGGACTATATGACTCGTTTAGAGTTATTACGACTCATAAACCCTAGTCGTAGTCACAACAAAAACTTTAGGACAACATATTGGCCAGGCTATGATTGGGTCCTTAAGACCCATAATAACACGTTATGAATCGTAGGAAGATTCGTAGTCTGGAAAGTGATTTTAAAAACTCAAAAAATTTCTTGGACCAAAATCTGGGGTGTTTCAGTTGTATTTCCAACTTCTTATTTGCTCGGGTAGTGTAACTTGTACATATGAATAATTGTTTATTGTTAATGTAATGCCATATCTTGATTCTCTTGAGTCACACCAATGTGCTTCATAGATATAGACAGTTGGTTTTGAAAGGTCAAAATAGGAGGGGTGATGTTTTTTAGCAAAATTTAAGAATGAATGACTAGGTAACCTAGGTTTCTCTTGGTTAATCATCGTTGAGTTGTTTTTCCTGAGGACATGCAACCATTCTAAGTTAAGGGTGTTGATGTTCCACGATTTCATAGCATTTACGATGCTTAAAAATAGAGAATATGAATGTACCTAAGGCTATTTTGTTAGGTTTTATGTGTTTTTGAAGTGATTTTATAGGGAAATAAGTTTTGGGAGCTAACCGGAAGAAAGAGAAGTCGAAAGATAAAAAGTGACTACCTAGTTGGGGTACCAACTCCCCATAGGTTCCATCTAAGGGGCATAGGTGAAAGAAAGTTGAGTTTCAGAGAGTTTGAAGCCCCAAAAGTTCTAACGATGGGCCCGAGGTCTGAGCATACTACGGCCAAAAAATTGATTGGGGCATACTAGGGAGGCTGAGGAGCGGCCTATTATGTGTCATTGGAGTCGGCGGGGCCATTTAGATGGTCAAACAGGAAAAACAGCATGAATGAGGAATTTTTGGGCCAAATTGGTGTGTTACAGTCTACTACCTATGGCTCGTAAGTGACTCCGTAGGTGTCCTCCAACTTAAGTTTTTCCTCTTTTATTTAGGATTTGATTTATAGGGTTTTCATGTAATCTATAATGCCATTTTGATATTTTTTAGTTAATATGTGCTAGAGAATCTAGGGAATGCCCTCTAGGTTTATTTTATAGTTACAAACATCTTTTGATTCCAATGTTGATCTTTGATCTTGAGATCCTTGTGTTCTTGGTTTCTGGTTGAATAATTTATTTGAGACTTTGGATTTTCTTCTCTTATTATTGTCAGATTAATTCTATGATTTTGCATAAGAATTCCATGCATTGTCTCAAAACTATGAGCAGCTAATTCTCGTAGATAGGGTTATGGGAACCCTAGCGGATTAACAAAGTAGACAGAGTTCCAAGTTGTTCTAGATAAAGATTCTTAAATGTACTGTGATCATCTTCAAATTAATTGATTTATTAGTAGTGTCCAATATTAAAAACTCACTTGTATTCACTACTTACTTCAAAAAAGAAGTAGAGATTAGGAAAAGAAGATCATAACAATGATTTGAAGTTAATTATCAATATAAGCTAATCATCTTCATCTATTTATAATACTTATCTATATCTAATAACTTGAGACTCACAAGGTAATAGATAAATTGGGATCTAGGGAAAGGTTTAGTAATGTGAAACTCTGAGACTATCAAGGTAAATAGTGATATTTGCCAATAAGTCCACAAGACAGTTGGTGATACATAACTTGTTATATTCTGCATGCAAGGTATTAGAATAGTTCGTTAGTTCACAATAAATATACGGAGTTAAAAGTCAGGGGGAACATGTGCCTAGTCTTTGTTTTGTATTGATTACAAGCAAAAGCATTTATCCTTGTCACTTATTACTATTCCAGAAAATCCCCCATTTAATTTTCTGCACAACCCAGTAAAGATTGAGGCTATTCGTGATTTGGACAGACCTATACCTCGAACAGAGGTTCATAGCTTCATTGATATGGCTGGTTAATATAGATGGTTCATTGATAGTATTTCTACCATTACAGTATCGATGACTATATTGACTTGGAAAGAGGTTTCTTTTCGATGGTCCGAGGAGTATGAGTCGAGCTTTGGAAACATTAAGGGATTTCTTACTTTAGATTCTATATTGTCTCTTTTTGTCGAGGGTGAGGGATTAACCGTGTATTTTGATTCTTCTGGTATTGGTTTGGGTTGTGTGTTGATGCAGCAAGGTTGAGATATTACTTATGTGTTGAGACAGCTGAAGGTACACAAGCGAAACTACCCTACTCATGACTTATAGGTTGTAGTGGTAGTCTTCATGCTTAAGATTTGGAGATATTATCTTTATGGTGTGCATTGTGTGATCTTCATGGATCATCATAATCTTCAGCCTCTTATGACCCAGAGAGAACTTAATTCTTGAAAACGTGAATTAATGGAGTTTCTTAAGGATTATGACATCTCTATCTTCTATAATCCGAGCAAGGTGGATGTGGCAGGAAATTCCTTGAGTAGAAAGGTGGAAAGTATGGGTAGATTGGATTGCATTTCATTTCTTAGAGGTCGTTGGTATGGGACATTCAGTCCATAGCCAACTTGATGATGGAATATTAGATTTAAAACCTTAGGAGAATTCTTGCTAGTGTTGAGGCGAGGTCTTCGCTATTTAAGCAGATTCGAAGTCATCGATTTGAGGATAAGAAGCTTTGCATCATTCGTGATTAGGTGTTGAGTGGTGAGTCCAAGATGGAAACCATAAATTCTTTGGGTGTCTTAAGATTTTATGGCCGTATTTGTGTTCTGAGGGTTAATGACTTGATTTGATTGATTTTCATGAGGCTCATAGCTCCAAATATTTTGTTCACTCGGGTACAGCTAATGATGTACAAACAACACCTCCTATCAAATGAAGATATGGTCTCTATAAAAATATAGTAACCTAACAGAGGTTGGGGTCGAATCTCAAGGGAACACGTGGAAGTATGGATCTCAGCAGTTGTAGTCCGTAGGTTGAAGAAGAAAAGTAAATGGGGGGTTTTTATCGTGTAATCTCGAACAAGTAACTATACTAACTTTTTTTTCAATCAGTCATATGTGGACACTAATATTGTGTTACCCCTGGCTTCTCAACTCTATAGGCTTGTCCTTCTTTGTTGAACCAACCCAATACTTTCCATGCAGAATCGATAAGTTATGTACCTTCTGCAGTATTTTGGATAAGTAGATGGATTTCACACTTTACCTTTTGAGTCTCAGAATGTCACCTTACTAACCCTTATCTTGATCCCAGTTAACTATTACCTTTTGAGTATCTAGTTATTTGATGAAACCTAACCATCTTACTAAGATAGAACTTAGAACCGTGGATCATCAGTAAAACTCCAAATTACTATTGTCTTTATCTTTTCCTAGTCACTACTACTCTTTTGGAGTAAGCAGTAATATCTAGGAGGGATCCTAATGTGTCCACCCATTAAGAAAACTATTATAATAAAGATAAAGCAATACATGCATAGGAATTGATTCAGAACAACGAAAGCTCTTCCCCTACTTTGTCAATCCTCCAGGGTTTCCACAAACCTAGATATGGGTTTTAGCCTCTCATGCTTGTGAATAAATCAATAACATTCATAATTGAAATCATACATAAAATCACAATGATAAGAAGTGTAAAAACCCACAACTGTAACTGAATTAATGAACCAAAGTCAATACAAGAGAATCCCAAGATCAAAATCGAGTCATGGAATCAAAATATGTTTGTTAATATCAAAAGTGTGTAACTCCTACTAAAACACATAAGGGTATTTATAGTACAAGAGGAAATCCTAAAACTAAAGTGTGAATGAAATAAGAGAAAATAGGGTTGTGGCTACATGTGGTATGTTCCCGCGGTTTGGCACTGGGCACAAGTAGTACCTGCGATCCTGATACTGGGCATTGGTACAAACCGCAGGTACCAAATGAAAAATTTCTACAAGTTTAGATCTCAGGATTTTGGACTTCTAGCACTTGGTTCATCTACCTGCAGTCTGTAGGTTCTACATGTGGTTTGTAGGTTGACTTAAAAGGTGTCGGGAGTCATCTTCTCATCTCTTCTTTGATACTCGAACATTTTTTATCATGATTTAGCCGGAAAGTCTCCCAAACATCCATAATTTCTCTAAAATAGTAAAAAACACCTTTTTCACAAACTTATCATCCAAAACATGTTTTTTTCAAAACATACCCGAAAAGCATCATATCTATCAAAATAACCTTAAAAACGTGCGTATTTTTTTCATTTTAAGCATCGAAAGTGCTTTATTTCTATTGCACATCAACACCCTTAAAATAGAACGTTTTCATGTCCTCAGGCAACAAAACACAACAAAAACAAAAATGATGCTTAACTAAGAGAAACTAAGCTATTCAAGACAGTCGGCCAACATGTAAACTCAAATTATAACATCCCTCTCCAATCTTATTTTTCAAAAGCAACTGTGTATGAACATGAAGCACAATAATGTAAAACAATTGGATCAAGGTATGGTAATTACGTTAGCAACAGACAATCGCTCATATATACAAGTTACACTACCTAAAACAAGCAACTAGCTAGCAATATGACTCAAGTTACCTCACAATAATTATGTCCCACTCATTCATATAAAATCATGCATGTCAATGCAGGGATGGTTAAGAGACATTCATATTCAAAAGAGAATTTCGAATCAATGCATGTCAAATACCATTGGTTTTCCCTTATTATCTTTACCTTAGCATTCAGATAGTCAAGTCTGGATCACTATAAGACTTTTCTCGGCTTGTGATGTAGGCTTAGGGGCTGATATGGTACGTATGAACATATCAAGTGACTAAGTTACTTTGACACTACACTAACCTTGGAGTCTCACTTACTAGCGAATTTCCTTTTTATTCCACCCTTATTTCTCCCTTTTTTTTCTTTACTACACATTCTGGATGGGTGTGGTCCTTTGTTCTTTTTTTTTCTTTTTTTCACATTTTTTTCTTTTTTTCTTGTTTTTCTTTTCTTTTTCCACCACACCCAGCCCTACTAATTTTTTTATCTTATTTTACCCTTCTTCATACCTATTTTACACTATGCACCCCTATGATAGCCACCCTCAACTTAGGCAATTTGCCTGAGTTGAGGTGCATAATTTTAATACCCTAAAAATCCAGAAAAATATTAGAATGATTCTTTGAGATCATAATAAATAAATCATAGTTATTTTCTATTCTTATGAGTGGGTTTGATGTATATTAAGGCCTCAAATAACTCCTAGATATTAGACGAATCAAAATATCCCTTATCGATTGAGTTTTTGATAAGAATGTTTCCTTAGTCAAATTCAAATGAACATATCCTTTGATCTACTCATAATTTTCTGGCTCAAGACCCACCAAGTTATAGGAAATTGAATTAGCTTTCCAATGATATAAATTTCAACCAAATGTGATACTCGGGTGAGAAGTTATGGCACTTTTAGTGCAAAACAGTAGCCTAACACAATAAGGCTGCATCGTGGTAATGACCAATTTCACGTTTTTCCTTTTCTAGTATGTCACCGTGGTAAGCACCACATCGTGAAAAGGGGCACTTTCGTAGTTGTGAATTTCCAGTGAGGTACCGCAATTACCATCGCGTCGTGCCAAAGTTCCAGTTTCCAGTTGTCATTTTCCAGTGGTGCAATGCGATAGCACCGTGTCACGCTGATGGATAAAATGGTGATTGTCTTTTTTCCAGTGGCCCGACGCGATTGTACCACATTGCGCCATTATGCAAAACTAGGATTTTTCAGTTTCCAGTTTTGAGTTTAATATTCCAAGGGCATTTAAGTCCTCTTCCCTTCATCCTAATCAATCAAAAATGGGATTTATTATTAGTTAAGGAATTATATTCAATATTTTCACAATTTTCTCTTCAAAAAGAAACCCTAGCCACCACCCAAATTCATCAAGTTCAACCATTAATTCCTCAAGAAGGTTTAAGGATTCAAGTTTCTCCACCCAAGAACGATCAAGAACTACAATTCTTTTGGAAAGATTAAAACCCTAAGGTATGTTAGATGTTCATCCATGGTCCCTTTTAACCCATGGAGTCTAAGAATCCATCTTTTATGCTTTAAATCATGAAATTACATGTTTGTAATGATTTATCTCCATGAAAATTTTTTGAATTTTGATTATACATGAGGTTTGTAATCTATTTTCATTGAAAGCAGCCCTTATTACATATTTTATGAATTATGTCCATGAACTTACATAAATTTTGAATCTTTATTATGTTTCCATGAAATTGTTGGTGATATTAAACCTTACATTTTTAAATGGTGTTCTTTGTTGAACTTAAACCCTAATTGGTGATCTTAGAAGTGAAATTATGCTATTTCTACAAGTTTTAAAATTATTCCCAACTAGATTGTTTCTCCCAACAGAGGGGCCATATGTTGGAAGAAATCAAAATTGTTCTTGCTACTGGATTGAGTTTTTCCAAAGGATAATTCATTTGTTACAACAGATGTTTCATACGTTGGAAGAACTCAAAATAGTTCATGCACTGGATTGTGTCTTCCTAACCGATAGACTATTTATTGCAACAGATAGGTCATATGTAGGAAAAGATCTAAACTCTTGATTTTCTATTTTGTTTCTTCCAATAGATGAGTAATTTTTATCGTAACAGATAGGTAATTTGATCCAACAAATTAGTCATTTATTGTAACAAATGTCTATATCTATTTGATAATTTTTAACAGATTTGTAATCTATTGCAAAAGGTTAGTCGTCTGTTGCAACAGATTTATATATATGTTTTGACTAATTTGATGTGAAATGACTCATTTTAAGCCATTATTAGTAAATAATCTTATTGATTTAGCTATGAAATTGATTATTATATAACTCATTGTTGGAAGAAATTAACCTTTTGATAACCATCCATCATTCAATGAAATCACAATAAAGGGAAAGCAGATGTAAATTACAACAAAAAGTAGTCATTCATTCATTTACATACGTAAAAAAATAAAAAATAAGGCACAAATCAATTACATCTGTGCGGATAAAAGCTAGGCCTATATTCTCTATCTACCAAAAAAAAGGGGTAGGGTAGTTGTGAGTCACTGGAGTCCCTTGAGTGAATTTTATTGTCAGATGATCCATAGGAGGTAGCGGATAGTCTGAAGGCTCAGCTACTATGGGGACATGTCTTAATTCAAGCTCAGGCAAAAATTGAAGGAAAGAGAGAGATAAAAATAGAAAAGAGAGAGAGAGGAGAATTGAAGGAAAATTAAGCAAACAAGTTTCTTTTAAATATTGATGGTAATGACCTTTGAGAAAAAAGAGGAGACAAGAAAAGACATGATAAGGGAAAAAACATTTGAGTTCTCCTAAAAATGTTTGTGTTTCTTAGGATTTTTTTAAATAAAAGATCTTCCGACAAATGATCCATCTATTACAATAGGTTAATCATTTATTGGAAGAAATCAAACCTCTTGAATACCTATTTTGATTTCTTCCAATAGATTGGTAATTTGTTGTAGTAGATGACCTATCTATTGGAAGAAATCAAACAACTAGAAAGACGTATTTTGATTTCTTCCAATAGATTAGTCATATCTTGCAATATATGTCTATATCTATTTGATAATTTCAAATAGAGGAGTCATCTATTACAATAAGATGGTCATCTGTTGCAACAAATGTCTATATCTACTTGATAATTTCCAACAGATAAGTTATCTGTTGCAACAGGTTGGTCATCTGCTGAAATGGGTTGGTCATCTGTTGCAACAGATATGTATATCAATTTGATATTTTTCAATAGATTTGTCATTTATTCCAACAAGTTAATCATATGTTGCAACATATATCTATATCTTTTTGACTAATTTGATATAAAATGATTCAAATTAAACTACTATTAGTAATAAATAAATTGATTTAAGTAAAACTAGCTCTTAATTAATGAGTTCAATTTCAATTTTAATTAATTTCATAGTAATTACATGATCAACTAAATGTATTTGTCCTTAATAGATTGATCAATTGACTAATTTGATGTGAAATGATTCAAATTAACCCATTATTAGTAATAAATAAATTGGTTTAGGTAAAATTAGTTCTTAATTAATGAGTTCAATTCCAATCTCAATTAATTTCATAGTAATTACATGATCAACAAAGTGTATTTGTCCTGAATAAAGTGATCAATTGACTAATTTTATGTGAAATGATTCAAATTAAATCATTATTAGTAATAAATACATTAATTTAAGTAAAATTAGCTCTCAATTAATGTGTTCAATTGCAATGACAATGAATTTCATAGTAATTACATTATCAACTAAGTATATTCATCCTAAATAGAGTGATCAATTGACTAATATGATGTGAAATGATTCAAATCAAACCATTATTAGTAATAAAAAATTAATCTAAGTAAAATTAATATTGAAATAATAAGTTCAATTACAATTTCAATTAATTTCATAGTACTTACATGATCAACTATGTGTATTCGTCCTAAATAGAGTGATCAATTGACTAATTTGATGTGAAATAATTCAAACCAAATCATTATTAGTAATAAACAAATTGAATTAAGTAAAATTAGCTCTCAATTAATGAGTTTAATTGGAACTTCAATGAATTTCAAAGCAATTACATGATCAACTAAGTGTATTCGTCTAAATAGAGTGATCAATTGACTAATTTGATCTGAAATGATTCATACCAAACTATTATTAGTAAAAAATAAATTGGTTTAAGTAAAATTATCTCTCAAATAATGTGTTTAATTGCAACTTCAATGAATTTCATAGTAATTACATGATCAACTAATTTTATTCATCCTAAATAGAGTGATCAGTTGACTAATTTGATCTGAAATGATACAAATCAAACTATTATTAAAAATAATTGGTGCATTCTATCAGGATACTTGGCATATAATTCCAAATGATCTTCATTAGATGGTAACAACTTTTTTCTGTGGGTATGAGCTACCTAGATTCATTACATATACTAACTTGGTGTTATTGCCAAAAAAGTTGGTACTCAATACTTTTTTAGATTTATGGCCTATTTTTGTTAGTAACTTTGTGAAAAAAAAATTCTCTAGAATTATTCATGAAAGGATTAAGGGTCTTCTTCCTGATATTGTTTCAGGTGAGTAGGATGTATTTGTTCAAGGAAGAGTATAGCTGAGAATATCTTAGTTGTATAGGAAATTATTTCTGAAATAAGAAAGAGCGGAAAGCCACCAAATATGGTGATGAAGCTGGACATGATAAAAACATAAGATAGAGTAGAATGCCTTTTTCTCACAAAGGTGATAAGGAGGATAGGATTCCATGAGGAAGTGATTGATATGATTTTCAGACTTCTGTCCAATAATTGGTATTCCATTTTGTTGAATGGACAACCTAAGGGTTTTCCTAAATCCTCTAGAGGTCTTAAATAGGGCGATCCACTGTCACCTATATTGTTTATTATAGCAGCTGATGTGTGTGCCGATGCTAACACATTTGAAGTTTTTAACTCTGAATAATTATGAAGTCTTAAGCAACTTTTGTTATTTTAAATCATTTTTTTGTGTTAATGTAGATATAAGTGATAGGGGAGGAAACCAAAGGAAAGAAGAATAAAAAAGCTAAAATCTGGGGGAAATAAGCTAAAATATATCTGACGATCATTTTGAAGCACCGTCATACATGGGACAGGTTGTCAAAGTCACCGTCAAGATTAGACAGAACCTGAGAAGATTAGATAAACTGTGATGATGATTTGGAAGGGCCGTTAAATATTTGACATCTCGTCAAAATCGTCGTCAACCAGAGGGCAGAGTGTGTTGATTTCCAGTGAAGTGTGATGCTAGTTTGCAAGCGTCGTCCCAAATTTTCACACGTCGTCAGGTTTGTCGTCTGAAGAGCCAGAAGATAAGAATTCACTAGAACCTTTGACGACATCTCGCACACGTCGTCAGACATCTGACACGCCGTCAAGATCATCGTCGTCCAATATGAAGAGAAAACAAAAACTTTAATGTTATTTCCGTATTTAGGGTTGACTATTTAAAGACTTGTTTTAGGGTTTTTTAAGTAAATCGGTCATTATCTATTAGACATTAACCTGAGAAGAGAGGGACGTACATTGCTCTCTTTCATTAATTATTCTTCTTGTTTCTTATCAACTATTTTTGGTTTTCCACCTTGTGATTAAATTGAAGGAACTACATTTTTTTTTCATCCATTCGTAAGTTTATCCTTATCATCATGAATTCAACTTGTTATTTCGTTCATCAAATTATGAGCGGCTAATTCCATTAGTCGGAGTTATAGGATCCATGGATTAGGGTTTGATATGATGCTAGGTGTTTAACGGATTCAAAGAGTAGTAAAACATCTTGAAATTCTGTTGTTTTAACTGAAATATAGTGGTTGCAAACATTAGATTATGCCTTAGGTTTTATTTGCTTCTAACGGAGAAATAGACTAGAGGTCGTGAATTATCAACAGGGACTCGGAAGCTACCAACCTTCTGTTTAATGATTGATGCCGTAACTGGATTAATCTACCTGAGATAACATCGTATTAGAAATAGATAAGTTATCTAAGTTCGAGAGAATTAAATAATAAATTATCTGGTGAGGTTGAGAGATAAGTTAGAAAGTATCATAGTCAAGGACATTCTGTTGTTTCTACTTACTCCAAGAATCCCAAGCATTACCTAGTATTTGTTAAATCCCAATACCCATGGTGAAAATAACTTTGGTTTCTCATTTATATTGATTACAACACTAAAATATAGAAAGTGAAAATTGACTATCTATGAAATTTAAACCCGCACTTTTGGAAACAGTAAACTACCAATAAAGCATTTAGTAAACAAATCGAAGTTCACATCCTATTCCCTGTGGGATTCAACCCCAACCTAGTTGGTTTTTATATTGACAACGATCTCTTACACCCATACAAGAGTGTAATTTGAGCATTATCAAAAATGGTGTCATGCCAGGGAATACGGTTGTAGACTAAAAGTTTGTGCGAGAAAATTTAATGATAGTTAGGTTTCCTTGATTTATGTTTATTTGTTGTTTTTATTTATTTTAGGTACTGTGTTGTTTATCCAAACACAAGAAGTTCCGGAGAACCACTATTACCAATCAATCCGAAACCTCAACTGATAGGAAGAATGGTTGAACAACAGGAAGCGAAAAGATTAGCTGCTATGGCTAAGGCTCAGGTGAATGTGCAAAATTTGGGTCAACAAGCACATCACCAGAACCCTGATGATAAATAATTGGGTGATGAGGAATTTCTGAATCGACAAAACCCAAGGCGAGCTGAACAAATTGCTGCACCAGTTCAGCGAAACATCAACAGAAATCGTCCAGTCTGAGGAAGATATGGGCAACATCCTATGCAATATGAGGCTGATGAAGATGATAAAGTAATGGATGGAGATGATAAATGGGTTCTATCATTCCTCCACCGTTTGCACCAGGTGCAAAATTCAGCATAACAAGCACCATGATCCAACTCCTGAATCTGAAAGAGTTATTTGGAGGCTTTCCTGGTGATGATTCGAACATTCATTTGGTGAACTTCATATCCATTTGCAAATCCTTTGACAATCCAGGAGTGAGCCAAAATACGGTCAGGTTGAGATTGTTTCCTTTGTCTCTGTCTGGGAAGGCAACAATGTGGTTAAATGAGTTAGAGCCCGATTCTATAACCAACTAGAGATAGTTGAAAGATGTGTTCCTAGAATGGTTCTTTCCACCCTATAAAATAGTATAGTTGAGGGATGAAATTAGCAACTTCAGACAGCTTCCGACTGAAACACTGTACGAAACTTAGGAAAGATATAAGAAGAAATTGGCACATTGTTCGAACCACAATATGACGGATTTGCACTTGATGGAGATGTTGTATAGAGCTTTTAACTCTGTGACGAAGCCTATTGTTGACAATTCTGCAGGTGGTTCGTTCATTGACCTCTCTTTTCTAGATGTTTCTGACATACTGAATAAAATGACTAAGCAGAGTCGGGCTTGGCACACTAGGGATTCTATAGTGGCTAGCCCAACTGTTGCTGGTGGTATTACTATGGAGTAGTGTAGAAAGAATGAGGAACGAGATCAGCACATGGCCCACTTGAAGACACAGATGGACTTGCTGGCCAAGAACTTGCTATCCAGAAAGACTGAAATGGTTAAGGCTGTGGAATCTCAGGGTACTGTGTCTACAGGTGTTGATGCTGAGGAAAACTATATGAGTAATCAAGGGGTTTTCCGAGGCAATAGCCAAGGGAACCAAGGTCGGACTTTCTATGACAAGCCTGATTATAAAGATAGGGAGCAGGGGCATAGGAGAAATAATAATGACATGAGTGGTTTATATATTCCTCCTGGGAGTCGGTATTCTGCGATGACTAGTTCTAGCAAGATGTCCATGGAGGGCATGATGAAAAAGCTGTTGAAGGGAGTTGAAGCTACCAACTCGGGGGTAACTACTATGAAAAGTGAATTTTATTCCCTCAGTTAGTTGGTTAGCTTACACTCTGCTTCTAATAAGCACTTGGAGTAACAGATGAGCCAACTGTCGGCTACTCTAAACTAGAGAAAAGCTGGTACTTTACCAGGTGATACGGTTCAGAACCCACGGACTGATGGCTCTTATTTGGAGATTACCACTCGAAGTAGAAAGATATTATCTAGCCCTTCTATAGGCAAAACTTTAGTGAAGGAGGTAAATGTTGATGAATCAGGAAGAAGAAATCCAGTGGATCCTGAGAAGATGGATGGTTTTGTTGATATTTTAGAGAAAGAAGATAATAAAAAGGGGAAGTGGTATTGAAAGAAATGCCAAGACCACCACCTCCCTTTCCTCAGAGATTAAAGAAGAAATCAGACAACAAAAAATTTAGCAAGTTCATGGCAATAATAAAACAACTGGCAGTGAAGGTTCCATTGATGGAGGCACTTGAGCAAATGCCAAACTATGCTAAATTTATGAAGGAATTGCTAACAAAAATGTGGAAGGTAAGTTGTGAGCCGGTGGACAACATCCACCACTGTAGCGTTGTTTCTTCACAATCCTTAGTGTAGAAAAAGCCTGACCCTGGAGCATTTACCATACCGTGCACAGTTGGGTCCATGAAGTTTACCAAAGCTTTATGTGACTTAGGAGCAAGTATTAATCTAATTCCCCTTGATATCTACAAAAATCTTGGATTGGGGGAACCTACCCCTATAACGATACATCTTGTGATGGTAGACAGTTCAGTGAAATGACCAGTTGGTATATTGCACGATGTGCCGGTGAAGGTGGATGACTTTATTCTGCATGCAGACTTCGTGATATTGGATTGTGATGTTGATTTTGAGGTACCCATCATCTTGGGTAAACCATTATTAGCCACAAGAAGATTGTTTGTTGATATGGAGCTCAATGAGCTAAAGTTTAAGTATGAAAAAAGAGAGGCCAGATTTAAAATCCATCCTTCTATGAAGCGATTGGAGGAGATAAATATCTTGTCGGTCATTGATGTATTCCAGGAAGATGGTAATGAGGTAGTGATATGGTACCTTGATGAAGTCTGAGTAGTCAAGATAATCAAGTCGTGTCGCGATGTTAAATCAGGCGTTGTTTGGTAATTTTATTGCACTTGTGTTTTTTATTTTTGTAGCTAAGAGTTGTACAAATGGTGAACTGGTTTCAATCAGCTTGAGAAGGTTGACGTCAATTTTGATGGGATGTCACAAGTATGACAAGCCGTGAGAAATAGCGTCAAAATAATCAAGTCAAAGCCTTATTCTGTTAAGGCTGACGACAATTTTGAAGCGTCATCCAATATCTAACGCGCCATCAAAAATACCATCAAATGAGTTGAGCCTAGCTTAAAAATTTTGGGCTAACCCAACCCAACAACAGTTTTTCACATTACCACGTACTTTAGATATTTTCCCTTCCAGTTTTGGTTTTCTTTCCTTAGAGAGTTATTTCCCTTCCTTTTTCAAATTTAATCCCTTCTAAGGCAAAGTTCTAAGACTTTCCTTTTTAAAGCCTGAGAGTTAAGTCAAGAAATCCTCTCTCTCTCATCTTAGTCTTCTTTCACTCGAAATTCTAAGTGCTCATAGTACATCAGCTAAGTGTCGACATCCAAGTATGAGAAAAACTTCAACTTCATCTTTTTTTGAATAAATTGTGAACTACAAGAAACCTTGGTTTCAAAAGGGTGAGCTGAACCCATTAACATGCTTCAAGCCCCTTCAAAAACTAGGGTTTGTAGGGGTATGCGGTATAATCTTATGGAAATCTCAGTAAAGAACATGACCTAAATTGAAATTGAGAATAATGGTAGAAGAAAAATCAAGTAAAAAGAAGTTAGAAATTGTAATGTTGTCTGACGGCAATTTTCACAGTCTTGCACCTGTGCGATGGCCATTCAAAAATTCCATCAAAATATAAGAAATTTTGTAGATTTTGGATATGTTTGACGATGCTTTTGAAGCACCGTCACACCTGTGACGGCAAATCAGAAAGGCCGTTAAACCTGGGAACTAAAAAATAGTGTTGATGTTAAACTGAGGTGATCTTTCTTATTTTCTTGTTTGATTATGAGTACTAATTGAGGATTTATATGTTGTACAGAACTGAGTATGGAACCCAAGAGGAAGAATCCAACCACACCAAAGAAAGCAACTAAAGAGAGTGTATCTCGACAACTTGTCAATAAGGACTCTGATTATGAAGATGAGGAGCCTTTGCTCAGATAGAAAAGAAAGAGGACTAGTCCATAGACTCCTCCTCCACCTAAGCCTATTGAGGTGGAGGATACTGATGATACTGAGGTGACAACCTCATCTGATCAAGCTTCGGAAGATCAAGGATCAGAACACACTGATCAGGGTTCTGAGAGCACTGAACAAGAAGTTGAAACTGAAGATTCTGAGAGGCCTGCAGCTGAAAAAACTGAGTCTGAATCACCATCTTCAGAGCAACAAGGTGATAAGGATTCTCTAGTACGGGGAACTTTGGTGTAATCCAAAAACCCCAAGGTTAGGAACAATGTGAGATGGAAAATCCCTGGGGCTGAAACAATCTTTTTGGATGGACTTTGCAGAACAGATCGATAAAGGGCCAGAAGGCCAATTCTAGAAGAGAAGAAGATTATCACTACACGGTTGATCAGATGCCCTGAGGTGATGCATAAACTCAAGGAGTATGGTCTAGAGTGGACTACTAGGGGAAGCGGTGTTTACTGTCCTTCGTTGGTCTTGAAGTTCTACATGAACTACAAGGCTACGGTGGAAAATATGTGCAAAGAAGGGGATAGAACTTCAAATAAGCCTCTTCTGACCAAAATTGCAGTACGTGGAGTGAGGGTGGATATATCAGATGCCACCATAAATAGGTTTCTTCATGGTCTGGCCTTCATCTCACGAGCCACCTCACCTTTATTCTATGCCCGGTTGAAGCATCGAGAAAATCAGCGCAAGTGGCTAGCGACTCTCATAGAAGATGGGGAACCGGAGTGGTTGAATAATCCGGCAGAAAAGATTACCAAAGTATCTCTAAATTCAGAGGTAAGATTTTGGTGGGGTTTAATACGGATTCATCTGATACCCACCGAGGGAGACAACATATTAGGGGATGATCGAGCAATATTAGTTGCAAGCTTGATAGATAGAACCCCCTTGGACTTCGGAGAAATTATAGCGGAAGAGATCAAGATTCGACTTTTAAGACCCGATGCTGCATATCCATCCCCATGTCCAATTACTAGGTTGTGTGAAGTAGCTCATGTACCTGAGATTTCAGGTATTTATGATGAGATACATGCCAAGAAGACTCACAACCCTATCATCAAAAATAAAATTTGGTCGGGCTTGCAACTTGATCAAGATGCAGTTGGTGCAGCAGATCCTCCAGTCACTGAGACTATTGCAGCACAAGATATGGGTGTACAAAGCACCAAAAATGTACCACCACCACCACCAACACATTCAGCTCAGGTAGGTTCAGTACCTCAAAGTGAGCCGACTGCTTCAGTTTCTCCAACAGCAACAAGGTCGGTATTTCAGCCGATTGATATCAGGAAGGTGGCCAGGCAAGCGAATTGGTCCGAGGTATAACTACAGGCCTTAACCAAAAAATTTGTTGTCGTTGTAGATAAAAGAGTCAAAGATGCACTCGATGTTGCACTAGAACCTTTCATGACCTTGACTGGGCAGGTCACAGATCTTGAGAACAGATTCGATGCTCGGGTAAGAGAGATGATAGATGTTAATCTCACTACTTTCAGGGCTGCATTGGACAAGGTGAAGGCTGAGGTTGGGATACTACAGCAGCACCAAATTATGGTGCCAACAGGATCATCCATGCATGATGTAGAGAAAGACATTCCTATACTTGATCTTACTACGGATTCCGTGAAGAAGAAAAAAAGAAAAAGGAGGAAAAGAAAGGCAAAAGCAAAAGTGATGAGCCTGATAGTGAAGAAGAGATAAAGTCTAAAAAGAAAGCAAAGAAGAAGGCAGAGAAGGAGAACTTGAAAAGTGTAAGACTAGAGTCTTTGGATGACACAGAGAAATGAAAAGCAGCTATCAGAGCTAGAGTTGCAGGTGCTTCATCGAGCCAGGCTCCAGCTACTGCAAAGGCAGATGGTACGAGTGGGGAAAATATAGTTGATGATACGATGGTAGGGTCGGAGACCCAGGACCCACAGGCTTGACTATTTTTAGGTATATCCTAACCCTTGGTGCTTTTTATTTCTTGAGTTTAAGTTGAGGGTATAGGGAAACTGTTGTTGTAACACGTTCTGTGGATAATTAGGAGTAGTCCAAATACTTAAGGTAGTTAGCTCATTTTGTGAATTTTGAGTACCTCTCTAGTGGTCTAATATGCTGTGAACTGTGTGAAGTGCATCTAGTGTGACCACTGTGTATCTGTTGTGGCACTAGCATGGCAAATAAATAACCTATAGAAAATAAATGCATAAAACGGATGAGTAGTGATGTGCTATATACTTGTATGCCATGTGTGTGTAAGGTCTTACTCAGTTCCCATTGTGCGTTGAATCTAGAACTTTCCCAGTTAGTCGTGCCACAGTCATAGGATAGGCATTTAAGAAAGGATCATAGGTCGTTTTTGTATGTTAACCCATTTTAGCTTAAATGACCATCCAAGTGTGAACAATATCCCTTGATCCCTTTGTGAGCCTAAATAGCCTAATTCTTCCTGGTATACCTTTCACTTTCCCATTACATCAGAATGAACTTATTTTGGCCCTGGTCCTTCTTGGACACTATGCACCTTGACTTAGGCAAATATCCTAAGTTGAGGGTGGCCACTATAGGGGTGCGTGATGCATTATGAGTATGAAGAGATCTAAAATAAGAAAAATGAATAACAAGTTGGGTGTAGTGAAAAAGAAAATAGAAAAGAGAAAACTAAAAAAGTTGATTTAATGCTTGAACAGACAACACCCATCTTGACAATACTTGACAAATAAAAAAGGGAAGAAAAGAAGGTCAAAAGTTAAAACCCCGTGAGTTAATGTAGTGCCAAGGAGGTGTAGTCACTATAAAATACCCTTGAATATCATACCATCCCCTAGCCTACGTTATAATCTTAGAAAATCCCTATAGTGATCCTAACTGACTAATCTGAAGACTTCGGTACTGACTATAAGGGAAAGCCTATGGCATTCGATGCGCAATGTTGGAATTTTGTTCTGAGAGTGAGTCGTACGTTCATCATAATATCTATACATATGAATCTAAGTAAGAAAGGGATTTATTTGTTGTCAGGGCACACCAGGTATATTGCTATTAACTGTTTTGTTCGGAGAATGTAATTTGGGTATGTGTTAGGTTGTTATTGCTGAGATTTTTGCCATATCTAGATGCTTGTGAGTTACATGGTTTTTTTCAAATATTAGACACAGTTGATTTTATTTTGATTGATAATGGAGATGGGGAATGTATTCTTAACTGATAAGAGTAGTTAGCTGCCGAAAAGTACATCGTTTACTCCTAGTTATGTTTTGGTTGCTTGAGGACAAGCAATTGTTTAAGTTGAGTGTGTTGATGTGTGAGCCGATGCTAACACATTTGAAGCTTTTAACTCTAAATAATTGTGAAGTCTTAAGAAACTTTTGTTGTTTTTGATTGTTTTTGTGTGTTAATGCAGATACAAGTGATCGGGGAGGAAACCAAACGAAAGAAGAATAAAACAGTTGAAATCTGGTGAAAATAAGCTGAAATATATCTGATGATCATTTTGAAGCGCCTTCATACATGGGATAGGCTGTCAAAGTCACCGTCAAGATTAGATAGAACAAGAAAAGATTAGATGAACTGTGAGGATAATTCGGAAGGGTCGTCAAATATTTGGCATCTCGTCAAAATCGTCGTCAACCAGAGGGCAGAATATGTTGATTTCCAGTGAAGTGTGACGCCAGTTTGCAAGTGCCTTTAAGAATTTTGATACGCCATTAGGTTAGCCGTCTGAAGAGTTAAAAGATAACAATTAACTGGAACCTTTGACGATATCTCGCACACGTCGTCAGACATCTGACACGCCGTCAAGATCGTCATCGTCCAATCCGAAGAGAAAACTGAAACTTTAATTTTATTTACTTATTTAGGGTTGACTATTTAAAGACTTGTTTTAGGGTTTTTAAAGTGAATCGGTCATTATCTATCAGACATTAACCCTGAGAAGAGAGTGACGTACATTGCTCTCTTTCATCAATTATTCTTCTTGTTTCTTATCAACTATTTTTTGTTTTCCACCTTGTGATTAAATTGAAGGAACTACTTGTTGTTGTTTTTTCATACATTCATAAGTTTATCCTTATCATCATGAATTCAACTTGTTATTTCGTTCATCAAATTATGAGCGGCTAATTCCATTAACCGGAGTTATGGGATCCATGGATTAGGGTTTGATATGATGCTAGGTGTTTAATAGATTCAAAGAGTAGTAGAACATCTTGAAATTCTATTGTTAAAACTGAAATCTAGTGGTTGCAAACATTAGATTATGCCTTAGGTTTTATTTGCTTCTAACAGAGAAATAGACTAAAGGTCGTGAATTATCAACAGGGACTCGGAAGCTACCAACCTTTTATTTAATGATTGATGTCATAACTGGATTAATCTACCTGAGATAATAATAACGCTCAAACTACAGATCTCGTAAGAGTGTAAGCGGTCGTTGTCAAATATAGAACCCAACTGGGTTGGGTGTCAAATCCCACAGGGAATACTTGGTCACTAAGTATGCAATGATTAGTAGACTGTTGATCAAAAATTCTACGAAAAAGGGGGGATTTAATTGTAGTGTGAATTAAGAGTATCAAAGTAACAAAGAAAAATGGAATGTTTAGAAGTTTTAATCAATGAGAATTGTAGGTTAGGGTTATGTCCACCTTATGAGTTTTACGTATCTATTGGCTATGAGTTATGCGGAATTCAGACATGCATGCGCTTATAGAGATTCTTATTCTATGGTAAATCCTAGTGTCTTTCGACCATCAAGGATTATATCACTTTAACTCTTTCGAGCTTAAAGCGTATACTAATGGTACGAATTCTCCAAGAGGTCAATCCAGTTATGGTACTAACTTTTAAACAGGGGTTGGTAGCCCTATTTCCTTGTCATTCTCTCTTTTCCAGACATGTAACTTTTCTTTTGAACAAGTTAATGCTATACGGGCGTATTCTATATGTTTGCAACCACAAGAATTCAATTAAGATGAAGAGAGTAATGATATAAGCAGCATACGTATCAAGAATTCACAAACTCATAGCAATAGATAGTATCTCATAAGGCTTCCATAACCCTAACAGAGAAGTTTAGCTACTCATAATTGTGAAGGAAAACCATGAGGATATCATCATACCAAAGCAATAACAATATCACGATAAGGAAGTATTGGCGTCACTTGTAGCGTGAATTCCTTGCTAGTAGCGTTTCTCTTGTCGTGAAAATTAAAAATCGAATAGATGAAGAATAATGTCAACAATGAATTTAAGAATAGAAGAGAGTAAGAATGAATTGAAAGAGAATGAGTGAGAATAATAAAAAGCTTGCTGAAAAACTCAGCAAATAGGGTTTTTATAACATCCTTGTCCTAGTCCTACTGAAATAGGGTTTTTATCCTTGTCCTAGTCCTACTGGGTTACTGCATACATGTCCTAATCCTACTAAGTTACTGTTGATCCCCCAAGTCTTTAGAAATGTTGTTTTTACCCGGGACAAGTTCTCCATGCATCACTTTCAGTCCACAAGCTTCCAGAAGCTGCCTTCCTTCTTACGTGAAGTTTCCTTTGGTGTCCAACAGTCCATAAAATGCAGAAATCTTCATCATTTATACCTGAAAACTTGCTAATCACGTTCGTTAGCTCACTTACAGGAAAAGGACTAAAAGTGTAGGAATTATATATTTTGTCCTCAAAACTTAGCTAAAATATGGGTACATTAAGGTGCTTTAGGCGTGTAAATACGCCTAACATCAACACCCCACACTTAAATCTTTGTTCGTCCTAGGATAATATATCATGTCCATATAAACATCTACTTAGGGTTTCACAGTAACAGCACAAAATATTCATCAAGATAGGCACAACAATTATTAACAAAGAGTAGTTTTCTAATCACTTCTAGAAACAATTCAACCTCCAACATAGACTCGTGATGATGGTTAATTCGTATTTAAAAGTTAAGGCACAAAGAATCATACAAGACTACCCAAAACTCATCAACCATGTGTATCTCACAATATATCACCCATAATTACTCACAAGTATTTCATTTTTCAAAACATGGGTATAAGATTATCCTTGTTGTCACTATCACAAAGAATTCATATGTTTCAACTGATGACCATAGGATTTCCCTTAGTGTAATGCTCTACTAATATCAGAATGTTAAGCTTAGGATCAAATAGGTCTTTATAGGTTGTAATGTAGGCTAAGGGACGGGTAGGACTATTTTGGCTAGAAATAGTGACTAAGTTACCTAAGCGCTTTAATACATCACATTATGCCATTTACACTTTCTTTCAAACGACCTTTCTACTTTCTTTTAATCTACCACCCCTTCTCACCTCTTTTGTTATTCAATTTTAAATAGAATCAACTTTGTATTTTTCTTTTTCATTTCATTTTTCATTTTTTTTATAACACACCTCTATAATAGCCATTCTTTTTCATAACAAATTCAAGTACCAATTCACTTTAAGGCATCACTCTCACCCAATTTCCTTTTATTTTGTCACATGACTTT
The DNA here is from genome assembly GCA_030864215.1 of Capsicum pubescens. NCBI lineage: Eukaryota > Viridiplantae > Streptophyta > Magnoliopsida > Solanales > Solanaceae > Capsicum > Capsicum pubescens. The sequence continues at coordinate 205,330,184 of CM061540.1, forward strand.
ACAATTTAAAGCGCTTAGTAATTTGGATCAAATTATGGTCTTAAAAAAATAGATTAGGCTACATATGAGGCTGCAAAGAAAATGGCTTAAAGGCTCAAAAGGGTTGACTAGGATAATGTCCACAGGTAGGTAAAAAGAAGGTAAACAATCATAGGTTGTCAAAGAAATGCCTAAATCATCTCCTAAACTCACACTCTTTATTTCGCTTTACACACACACCGGGAAAGTTCTAGCATCAGCCACAAACATAGAATATACTATATCCTCACACACACAAGGCACATGGTCAACTTTATTGGGAGCAGTATAGACTCTTGACCCAACAGATGAATGAATTAAACCACACAATTATCACACAGTGAGTCACATGTAGAGCCTAAATGTCTCAATAGTAATGATTTAGCACAAACTCTTGTTATACTACCATGCCGTCTATCAGAATAATTTCATGCAAAATCTAAAAAATCTAAAATTAAACTAACTAATTAAGACTAATTAAAACAAACAAGAACTAGAATAAATGTAGGAAAAGCAGTACAAGAAGCATACAAATACCAGCACCCCACACTTAGACGGGACACACTGCCCTCAGTGGAAAATAAATAAGGAAAACCTGATTAGTCGGACTCCTTTTCTATGTCTGGGGTCAAACCCCCTGCGTCGGAATCATCATCAGAGTCGTCATTACCATAGTTGTCCTTCACATCTTCATTCGAGGTATTTGTAGAGAGGAGGATTCAGCTTGCTCTTTTCTTCCCCTTTTCTAACCTTTCTGTGAGGTGGACGCTTTTTCTTTTCCTGGTCGACCTTTTGGTGCCATTTTACCTGAGACTAAAATAAATTCATGCTAGCTCATCTCGGAAGATTTAATCGACAACCAGACAATAGTGGCACCACCCCACACTTAATTTGTTGACACAAACTAATTAAGTGAATGATGTCGATTACTCAGACTTCATCGACATACATTTAGGTGATATGTTCCAACAATATGTTCAGCGCAGTCATACTTTCATGTCATCTTACTATCCTTTCCAACTCTATTTCATTTAATCTTGACTATACTTTCATGTGTGGATTAATGCACCTTTTGAGCAAGACTACTACATAGAGATCGTATCAAGTTATGGCATAGAAATAATCGCAACATCTCATGCTTGTATTCAATCATGATCTTTATCTCGATAAACGAGTCATTCAAACATCCAAGCATTCAACTTTGAAGAGTATGCAATTAACTTCACTATTTTCGATTTCACAAAAGTATGACAGTGTATCAAAATCAACTACAAGACGGAACCAAGTCAAGAACACCCACACGTATTCTCTCACTCAACTAGATGTATCATAACAAATATACTACGTTCAAATCACCAACACAACTTTAAGATCTAAATTACCATTATAAGCGTAAGATTGTAACAACTTCGGAATATAAACGAAGAACTTACTTGGTGTTGAACTCAGAAAATAATCTTGCAAGGTTAGATGAGCAAAAAGAAAAGTTTTGAGAGATTTGGGAGGCAAAGGAGGCGCCTATGCTATGGCATTGTAGATTCAGAGAGCAAAGGCAATGGCATAGGCGGCGCCTTTAGCTTTGCCTATGCTTGGCATAGGCGGCGCCTAATGCTTTGCCTAGTTGAGCATAGGCGGTGCGTATGCTATAGCATTGTTGGGCATAGGCGGCGCCTATGCTATGGCATTGTAGATTCAGAGAACAAAGGCCATAGCATAGGCCTTGCCTTGTCCGTTGCCTAGATTTACATAGGCCTTGCCTTGTCCATTGCCTAGATTTGTATAGGCAATGCCTAACCGAAAGCCTTTTTCTCCTTCATTACTCACTTACCACCTTTAACATTACTCACTTTCAAATCAAAATTTGAGACCAAGTTCCTCCTTTATACGTCTTGCACCTACACTTACTCAAAAACAACAAAAACAATTAGAACGATGGGTTGCCTCCCACCAAGCGCCTTAGTTTTGGTCGTGGCTCGACTCTTCTTTTTGGATTTTTATTTAACAAAACAAACTCCTAGGAAAACAAAACGACTAAAAACGATGGGTTTCCTCCCATGTAGCGCTTGATTTATTGTCGCGTCACGACATAGTTACCTCGATTACTTAGACTTCGTCGAGATAGATGGTGCATCATTTTCTGAATGGATTCAGACGACGCTGATGCTTACTTGTAGGCATGCAATCTTCTTTGAGATGACTCTTGTGCATACATATCCCAGGAGGGATACTAATTATATCATCAATAGTCCAACCCATAGCTCTCTTGTACCTCTTCAGAGCAGAGATGAGAGCCTCTACGTGCTGTTCACCTAAATCAGCCGCAACACCACCGGAAGTGTATTTCCACTTCCCAAAAATGCATACCTTAGGTGACTGGGGAGCTTTTTCGATTCTAGCGCTGGTATCTCTTCAATGGAAGTCTTCGCTGTTGGTGAAGATTAATTCTTAAGATCAAGGCCCAACTTCTTAGGATCATGAGAATAGGACCTTATTCCTGTTAGAGCACGAATGGTTTCTTCTTGTTCTTCAGCCTCCTCACGTTCAAAATTCAGTAGCACATCAGATAGTGACTCAACAGTAAGCTGCTTCTCTACAGATAATTCTTTCTCATCCTCATAATAAACATCATCTACAGAGAACACATTCATATCGTTGGGCTGCTTCATTGCTTTGCATACATCAAAATGGACCACTTCATCATTCATCCAAAATAAAAGCTCATTAGCTCTTAAGTCGATATGCACACTTCCAATTGCGAGGAAAGGGCATCCCAAGATTATGGGAACTTCAGAATCCACCTCGCAATCCAAAATAACAAAGTCTGCAGGAAAGATAAAGGTGGAAACCTTCACCAACACATCATTCAAGATACCCACAGGTCATTTTACCGACCTATCTGCCATCACGAGCCGCATATTGGTTGGTGTAGGGTCACCCAACCCCAACTTTCTATACACGGATAGCGGCATCAAATTGATGCTAGATCCCAAATCGCACAACGCCTTAGAAAAATCCAACGATCCAATCGTGCAAGGAATAGTAAAAGCACCAGGATCTGTCTTTTTCTGAACTAGCGATCTTGTAGCGATTGCACTGCAATGATGAACATTATCTGCCAGCTCATAGCTTACTGCCCTCTTCTTTGTCAAAAGGTCCTTCATGAATTTAGCGTATCCGGGCATCTGCTCTAGCGCTTCCACCAAAGGAACATTAATAGTCAGTTGCTTCAACATAGTCATGAATTTACTGAACCTGGTATCATCAGCTTTTTTCTTCAGTCTCTGCAGAAAAGGTGGTGGTGGAAGGGGAATTTTTTTATCCACCACTTCCTTTTTATCTTGCTTCCGATTATCAACCTTTTCAGGAGTGTCGTCAGCCTTATTCTTCAGTCTCTGAGGAAAAGGTGGTGGTGGAAGGGGAATAGTTTTCTCCACCACTTTCTTTTTTCCTTGCTTCCAACTATCAATCTTTTCAGGCTGCAGACGTCTAGGGGTGACGTCATGAACACACTCTTCATCTTCTTTGGCCTCTTCATATTCTACATCAATAACATTATCCGTTATATCATCAACTACCTGCTTGCCTTTAGATGGATTTTCCAACACTTTACCACTTCGGGTAGTAATAGCCATACACGATCCATCATTTCTCAAATTTTGCACTGTGTCTCTAGGTAGTGTTCCAGATTTTCTTTGATTGAATACCGCTGAAAGTTGACTCAATTGCTGCTCCAGCTGTTTTATTGAAGTGGAATGTGAGTTAACCAATTGATTTATTGAAGACAAATCATTCTTCACCTCATTCACTCCCGTATTAGTTGCCTCCACTCCTTTCAGCATCTTTGCCATCATATCTTCCATAGACATCTTCCCCGAACCAGATGTCGCGGCCTCACGATTTCCAGGAGGAATATACAAACCACTCCTATCAGTCTTATTCTTCAAACTTCCTTGATCACGGTCCTTGTTTCCAAATTTATCATAATAGTTCCGACCTTGGTTTCCTTGGGCATTGCCTCGAAAACCCCCTGATTATTCAAGTAGTTAGCTTCTTCCTCAGAATCGAATTCATCTCTTCCTTTTGACGCAACCGCTTTTACTTTTTCGGTCTTCCCTGATAATAAGTGCTTGGTAAGAAGATCCATCTGTGTTTTCATGTGTGCCATATCTTGATCACGTTCCTCTTCTCTTCGCCTTTGTTCTGCAGTCATGCCAATAGATATGGTAGAGCTTGCTACCTCTAAATCCCTGGTATGCCAAGCTCTACTTTGCTTTGTCATACGATCTAACATATCACTTGCCTGAACAAAAGTAAGGTCCATGAATGACCCTCCTGCAGCATTATCAACCACTGGATTAGTCACTGAATTCAAAGACCTGTATAATATCTCCATCAAGTGGACATTGGTCATATGATGATTTGGGCACCGCATAAGCTTCTTTTTAAACCTCTCCCATGTTTCGTGGAGAGCTTCAGTTGGAAGTTGTCGAAAATTGTTGATCTCATCTCTCAACTGTGCTCTCTTGGATGGCGGAAAGAATCTTTCTAGGAAAGCATCTTTCAGTTGCCTCCAATTAGTAATAGAATCAGGAGTTAGCCCATTCAACCATAGAGTTGCGTCCCCAGATAGAGACAATGGAAATAATCGCACCCGAATTGCATTCCGTCCAATGCCTGGATTGTCAAATGACTTGCATGTAGAGATAAAGTTGACCAGATGCGTATTCGGATCATCACCTGCAAGTCCACCAAATAGTCCCTTGAGCTGCAATAACTGAATCATGGTGCTAGTGATATTAAACTTGGCTCCGGGTGCCAAGGGTGGCGGAATAATAGCTCCTGTGGCACCAGCTCCGTCCAGATCGTCATCATCATCATCAAAAGGAATCTGCATAGCTCGGCGTTCAGGTCTAAATCTAGCTTGACGATCTCTTCTATTAGCAGGTGTTGCAACCTCAGCATCATGCCTAGGGTTTAGTAACTCGTCATCACCTAGGTCCTTATCGTCAGGATTTGTTGCTCGCCCAGGGTTATCAATATTCTGTTGATGCACTTGACCGGCGGCCAAAGCAGCTAATCTAGCCTGCTCCTATTGAGCAGCCCTTCTTTCAATGTCACATTGTGCCTCCATCCTGCCAATAAGTTATGGTTCAGGGTTTATGGGTAATAATGGTTGTCCTGAACTTCGAGTATGAGGCATGCACTGAACAAAACCGGCAAAAAACAAAAACAACAACTAAAAGTAAAATACGAGAATCTTTGACCAAAGGGTCTAGTAATTATCACAAACTTAGTTGACAACCGTATTCCCTGGCAGCGGCGCCAAAATTTGATAACTCTCAAACTACAGCTCTCGTAAGAGTGTAAGCGGTCGTTGTCAAATATAGAACCCAACTGGGTTGGGTGTCGAATCCCACAGGGAATACTTGGTCACTAAGTAAGCAACGATTAGTAGACTGTTGATCAAAAATTCTACGAAAAAGGGGGGATTTAATTGTAGCGTGAATTAAGAGTATCAAAGTAACAAAGAAAAACGGAATGTTTAGTAGGTTTTAATCAATGAGAATTGTAGGTTAGGGTTATGTCCACCTTATGAGTTTTACGTATCTATTGGCTATGAGTTATGCGGAATTCAGACATACGTGCACTTATAGAGATTCGTATTCTATGGTAAATCCTAGTGTCTTTCGACCATCAAGGATTATATCACTTTAACTCTTTCGAGCTTAAAGCGTATACTAATGGTACGAATTCTCCAAGAGGTTAATCCAGTTACGGCACTAATTTTTAAACAAGGGTTGGTAGCCCTATTTCCTTGTCATTCTCTCTTTTCCAGACATGTAACTTTTCTTTCGAACAAGTTAATGCTATACTGGCGTATTCTATATGTTTGCAACCACAAGAATTCAATTAAGATGAAGAGAGTAATGATATAAGCAGCATACGTATCAAGAATTCACAAACTCATAGCAATAGATAGTATCTCATAAGGCTTCCATAACCCTAACAGAGAAGTTTAGCTACTCATAATTGTGAAGAAAAACCACGAGGATATCATCATACCAAAGCAATAACAATATCACGATAAGGAAGTATTGGCGTCACTTGTGGCGTGAATTCCTTGCTAGTAGCATTTCTCTTGTCGTGAAAATTAAAAGTCTAATAGATGAAGAATAATGTCAACAACGAATTTAAGAATAGAAGAGAGTAAGAATGAATTGAAAGAGAATGAGTGAGAATGATAAAAAGCTTGCTGAAAAATTCAGCAAATAGGGTTTTTATAACATCCTTGTCCTAGTCCTACTGAAATAGGGTTTTTATCCTTGTCCTGGTCCTACTGGGTTACTGCATACTTGTCCTAATCCTACTAAGTTACTGTTGATCCCCCAAGTCTTTAGAAATGCTGTTTTTTCCCGGGACAAGTTCTCCATGCATCACTTTCAGTCCACAAGCTTCCAGAAGCTGCCTTCCTTTTTACGTGAAGTTTCCTTTGGCGTTCAATAGTCAATAAAATGCTGAAATCTTCATCATTTATACCTGAAAACTTGCTAATCACGTTGGTTACCTCACTTACAGGAAAAAGGACTAAAAGTGTAGGAATTATATATTTTGTCCTCAAAACTTAGCTAAAATATGGGTACATTAAGGTGCTTTAGGCGTGTAAATACGCCTAACATCAGATAACATCCTATTGGAAATAGATAAGTTATCTAAGTTCGAGAGAATTAGATAATAAATTGTCTGGTGAGGTCGAAATATAAGTCAGAAAGTATCATAGTCAAGGATATTCTATTGTTTCTACTTACTCCAAGAATCCCAAGCATTACCTAGTATTTGTTAACTCCCAATACCCATGGTGAACATAACTCTAGTTTCTCATTTGTATTGATTACAACACTAAAATATAGAAAGTGAAAATTGACTCTCTGTGAAATTTAAACCCCCACCTTCGGAAATAGTAAACTACCAGTAAAGCATTTTGTAAACAAATCAAAGTTCACACCCTATTCCCTGTGGGATTCGACCCCAACCTAGTTGGGTTTTATATTGACAACGATCGCTTACACCCATACAATAGTGTAATTTGAGCGTTATCTGCAGCTGAAGTACTATCAAGAAGTCTAAAAGAACCGATGCTCAAGAAGGAGTTCAAGCTCTTCGGTATTCCAAGAGATAGTCCAAAAATAAATCATCTTGCATTTACAGATGATATGATCATTTTGTACAAGGTAGAACTAGGTACTTTGAAATTGTTTACAACAATATTGGAGAGGTATGAAGTAGTATTAGGGCAAATGATTAATAAAGATAAGAGTGCTTTATACTTCCATAGGAGTGTATCAAATGGTGATGTGGTCATGGCTAAAGTTGCGACTGGAATTATGATACCAGAGTTTCCTTTAAATTATTTGGGATGTCCTATTTTTTACATGAGAAAGAAGAAAGTCTACCACTAACAGCTAATGAATAGGATCAATAATAAGCTACAAGCATGGAAAGGAAAACTCTTATCCTTTGGGAGGAGAGCTATATTAATTAAACATCTTCTTCAAAGTATACCCCTGTATTGTTTATCAGTTATGAATCCTCCAAAAATTATTTTAAGAACTATTAAGAAAAGTCTAGCTAAGTTTTTCTAGAGAAGTACCATTTAATGTAGGGGTAGGCATTGGGTAGCTTGGCCTAAACTATGCTTACTAGAAGATGAGGGAGGTTTGGGATTTATATTGTCGCAAGATGTGTCTAATGCTTTATTTTTTAAGCTATGGTGGAACCTCAGAACCAAGAAATCTATTTGGAGTAGCTATATGATGAACAAGTATTGCAGAAAACTTCATCCCAATGAAGTTGTGTGGAAACCAGGAGGAGGTTCCCAAGTGTGGAAGAAGATGCTACAGGTAAGAGATATTATAGATCACCTTATTCATTGTAATCTTAGAGAAGGGAATGGACATATATGGTTTGATGATTGGACTAGCCTTGGATATTTATACTTTATTAACCAGGATAGCAGGGAATGGGATGATAGACATCAGAAAGTGACTGATTTAGTGATAGAGGGGCAATGGAATGCAGTGTTGTTAGAAGAGTTGTTCCCAGATGACATTGTGCACCATATAATTCATAAGGTAACACCACCTCAGCAATTACAAAAAATGGACAAAGCAATATGGAGTATAGAAGCTAAGGGGGATTTTATAATTAAATCATCTTGGCACTATGTTAGACTCAGAGAGAAACCCAATGATGTCTATAAACAACTATGGATAAAAAGTTTACCTTTTAAGATTGTATTTTTTATATGGAGGATGTGGAGAGAAAATATAGCAGTTGATGATACTATTAAAAGGTAGGGAGTAGAAGGAATTTCTAAGTGTTGGTGCTACTAAAGTCCATCACAAGAGACTATGTCTCATGTTTTGAGGGGATTTTATGCTGCTAACTGGACTTGGTCCTATTTCTATTCTTTTATAGGTATAAATATTCATGGAAGGATCCTCAGAAACACAATATATGCCTGGAGGGAATCACAAGTCAAAGCAAGGGAGAGATTTTATTACAGAGCAATCCAGTAATAATAATGTGGGAATTATGAAAGAGGAGAAATACTCTCAAGCATGAAGGAAAAGAAGTTTTAGTCCAGAGGCTGATTTTTAATGTGACAAGGCAATTGAGAATGCTGATCAAAGTGAGAAATCCTACAATGGAAGTCTCTTTTGAATGGATAGGAATCATACAACAGCTCAACCAGATAAAACCCAAGATTAAAGCTACACCAGTCTTATGGAGGGTGCCACAAGAGGTTTGGGTAAAGTATAACAAGAGGTTCTTGGGATTTTTGCTTAAGAGAGTGACAAGGAGACTTAATACATGCAGAGAGAGAAACAATAGAGGATACAAATAGTATGGAAGTTGAGGCAATGGCTATTCTACATTAAGCAAATCACAGAAAGAGTTCAATACAAGATAGAGTAGTTATTTAGACTGACTCATATTTGATACAAAAATTGTTAAACAGGGAATGGGGGATTCCATTGAGGGTAGAATATATAATCAATCAAATATGGTAGAAATTATCAAGCCAGTAAGTGTAGATTCAACACATTTATAGGAAGGGCAATCAGTTAGCCGATTACTTATCCAACATAGCCTTGGAACATGAGCAATTCACATATACATCCTTCAATCAGTTATCAAGAGCAGGAAGGAAGATCTTGAATAGTGATAAATAGTAAAGATTCTATCATAGACTAGCAGTATCAATGATCTAGAAAGACTGGAAAGGCTAAAGCAAGAGGGTGAAAATTTACAACCTATTCATCTACACAAAAAGGTGAAAATATTGCTTAGCCTAGATACACCAGCCAAACAAAAAGGATTATCAGTAGATGAGGAGGTCTTCAGGTTAGACCTTTAATACATGTGACTGAGGTTTTTGGTCTTGTCCAACTACACGTAGGTCCAAGAACCTTACAGTCTCCCTCTCTTTCATAGCTACAGATAAGTAACAAAATCAAGTTCAGTAGTGAGCTCAATCAGTCAACTGAAGTACTGTTGGAAAGGTCTATTACCTGGACTAAGTACCAAAGCTCAGCTAACCAGACAAAAATTATTAGCACCAAAAATCAACAAAGGAACCCTTACACTGGAGAACGCAGTTGGAAACAAAGATCGGACACTATCAAGCCATGATTATAAAGAAAATGGCAGTTCAATGTTCCAAAATGGAAAGAGTTTCTTACTCTTTCAAGATGGAAAACAAGCTGCTAAATCCAACCAGGGCATGGTGTTTATCACCCACAGCAGGAGAAGCACAAAATGACGATTTTCAAGGGCAACCATGGATGAGTAGGCAAAGCAACAAAGGAGAAGGAACTGAAATTAGCTTATTTTGGAAACCCTAATACTATATGTTCCTTTTTTTTGCTTTTGGACTGGGCCATGTTATGGTCATGTCTTTTTATTTTTTTGTTGTTGGTTATTTGGGATGGGTTGATTTATCCTTTGTGGACAATAATTTGAATATTATAAATAAAATCCCAAATTAAACTAAAAAAATATTAGTAATAAATAAATTGATTTAAGTAAACTTAAAGTTGAAATAATAAGTTCAATTACAATGTCAATTAATTTCATAGTAATTACATGATCAACAAATGAGACAGTTGGTTGATAGATTCCAATGGATAAGACATCTGTTGCAACAGATAATATATTTGTTGCAACAGAAGTCTTTATCTGTTTGATTATTTCTAACAGATGATTGATTTTTTTCAATATGTTAGTCATCTATTATAATAGATGTCTATATCTGTTTGATAATTTCTAATAGATAAAACATCTGTTGCAATAAATAATGCATCTATTTAATTATTTCTAATAGATGATTGCTCTATTGCAATAGGTTAGTCATCCGTTGTAATAGATGACTGATCTATTACAATATGTTAATCATCTGTTGCATCTGATGTCTAATTCTATTTGATAATTTCCAATAGATGACTCATCTTTTGTAACAGATAATGCATTTTTATTTATTTATAACAGATGACTGATCTATTGCAATAGGATATTTATCAATTACATCTGACGTCTACATTTGTTTGATAATTTTAAACAGATGACTCATCTGTTGCAATAGATTATGCATTTGTTTCAATGTTTGTCTACATTTGTTTGGTCTCTTCCAACCGATGACTCATCTACTGCAACAGGTTATTCATCTATTGCATTATGTAGATGTCTATATCTATAATGCATTTATTGTAATATTTGAACTTAGTAATCTATTTTTAATAATAAATCATAGTTTCTAAATCTAAGGAATAAAATAGAATTCATGACAAAATAAATGGACTTCATTTTTAATTACCAAACTATTGTCATCGATAATAATAAAATACTATTTTACATGATCATCTAAGATACTAAAAATGAAAAATTGTTATCAATAATTTTATACACATCAAGATAAATTACAAGGAAAATCAGGGCTCCAAAATTTTATAGAGTGCCCAGTATCCCAGATCTCTTTCATCCTTGCCACAATGTTGTCATTCAATACGGTCCTTGGAGTGGTCATTTTTGTGTTGGTTAGCAAACATTCAATAGATGCAAACACAAATAACCTGCACGCGACATCAGTCTTATTTTTGGGAAGGTCCTATTTTTTACCTTCAAAAGACCATCTATTGTTGAGCAACTTCTCTGGAAAGCAATCCATTATGCCACTTTTCTTCAATAATTTTTGGAAAACTCTGATAGTGGCTCCATGAAAATAAAAAATTCTCACTCCTCAAGTACTGGTAAGGTGCATCCGTAAACATTCATGACTTCCTCATTGATGAGGATCTCAAGAGTAAAAAAATGTTTATTCTTCAAGTTTATGTCTACAAGAATCCTCTTTTCCCCGATCCAATCCATGACATTTGGAAATAGCCTCTTCCCTCTGCAATAGTCAACCACATCCTCATCCAACAAAAACTCAGCAACTAACTCCTCAATTTTTTTTGCACCACGAGTTGTTGCTTCTTCACCAGTTTGTTGTACTTACCCAAGAAGTTATATTAGATGTTGAAGTCTATGGTCCTATCCCCAAGATCATAATGATTTGTGAATCTGAGGTACCTTGCCCTCATGAGGAAAAGAATTTGATCAACATACTATGGTATAAGAATATAATTTTTAAATAAGTTAGTAACTTATAAAAAAATGGAAAGATACAACAGATGGACTTAGCGTACTCTAAGTCCCAATACATGAGTATTCATATATAAAATTTCCGAAACACTATTTATTTGTCAGTTTAGAGCCTGCCATTGCATAGGAAATTGAATTATCTTTCCAATGATATATAATTCGCCCAATCCGATAATCGGGTAAGAAGTTATTGTGATTTTAAGTTTCAGTCGTTAAACACCATCATTTTAACCCTTAGCGTACCGCGGAGCCAGCATAAATGATGATTGTCAATTTCTAGTGAATCTCTGTGAAATCACCATATCGCGCCGTCATCCAAAATCCCAATTGTCCTTTTCCAGTGTCCTGACGCGATAATGGTGTGTCGCACCAAGGCAAAAAATTGGGAATTTTTCTACTTTTTTGATTTGAAATTCCAGAGGTCGTTTGGTCTTTTCCCATGACCTCAAATCAGCCTAAACATGGGGTTTAACCCTAAGAGAGCATTATTTTCTCACTTTGTCATTATTCTCTCAAATTAAAATCAACTCTCTTAAAAAACAAGAAACCCTAGCTCGCAAATTCAAGGCCAACCCTCAAGAATTCACTAAGAACTTCAAGAAATTCATCAGTTAAGTTATGTTAGATGTTCATCCATGGATTTCTTTTATCTCTGGAGTCCAAGTAACCTATTGAAATTTCAAGTTTTTATCTTTTCAAGTTATTTGATTTTAAATTATGATTTCATCCATGAATCTCCATGTACTATTGATTTTACACCATGTTACCATGAAATTATTGTTATTATTTAATCCTCCATATTTTAATATTATTATTTATTGAATTAAACCATGATTTAATACCATTATATCGAATTAATTCTTTTCTATAAGTTCCATGACATTCCTATGATTGTTTTAAACTATTAATTACAAGTGTTTGATAAAATCCCTACAAGAGTGATTGATTTAACTAAAACCTTCATGTTTTGTCCCCCAAGATTTAGTGTTATTTTACTATTGTTGTTTTGAGTCCTGGAGGTATTGAATACCCGAAGACCATAGATGTTTATTTAGTCTAGTCTTATTACATTACATAATAGTCTACAGAACATACTATGAGCATTATCATAATAGTCAAATATCGGTCAGTTAAACTCAGAACAGTCTAGTATTTCAGTGTCTTTCAGTTGGGAGTAGGATTTAGCACCGACCGAGTGTAGGGATGGCGGCTTCCCCGTCAGATAGGCAAAGTCATTAGTAGAAGTCCCTATACTCCAGAACTACATAGCCAAAATAGAATATGAGAAGTCACCCGTAAGATTAGGCTTGACTATCTCATAGGGGTCACCCGTTAGTTCAGGCTTTACACCCTTAGTCCTTTGAACATTATATCAGTTTAGTGGATCCACACAGCTAGTGTTAGTACCCATGGTATAGTATTAACACTCTTCCAACTGGGGTTACAGGTTGGACCCCGATTAGCTCAAAGCAGGGAATGTCGGTCAGATGATACCTCCCACAGTCTCAAATATAGTCTCAGTTACAGTCCCAGTTTAGTTATTCAGTCTTAGTGTTGTTTGACCAAAGCATACAAATTTTAGTTATTTTAGTATTTCAGTTTACATAATTTACTCAGTTCATGTTATATGCTTGGTCATGCATCCTCAGTATCCACAGATTTTCACATATCTTCAGTGTTTACAGATTTTACTCAGTTCATGTTATATGCTTGGTCATAAATCTTTAGTATCCACAGATTTTCACATATCTTCAGTATTTGCAAATTTTTCTGCATACTCAATATTTACTGATTTCCACATATTCCCAATACCTACAGACTTCATGCTCTCTAGTCAGTACTCCATGCTTTATATGCATATTAAGTTAATTATAAGTTTTGTTCATGAAACCATGCATATCACCCTACCTCATTTAGCATACCAATACATTCAAAGTACTGATCTCATACCTTTTCTTTTGCGCTATGATGTATTATATCATAGATTCTGACACTCAGTTCTCAGCTTGTTATTAGACTTATCAAATCCTCAGCAATGGCAGTGGTGAGTCCTCATACTTCGAGGACAGGATTACTTTATTTTATATCTGAGTTTAGTAATTAGTTAAGGCCTGTCCATCAACTCAAAGTTATTCAGTTTTAGAGGCTTATCGGACATTAGAGTCAGTTATTCAATATTCAGACATTTCAATTACTTATATAGTTTATCAGTATTTTATCTGATTCAGTCAGTTATTTCTATCGACTTATATTTTAGTTTTGAATTAAGTTATTAAAACCTTATGGAATATCAGTTTTTCTTCCACAATTATGATATTATTATTCAGTGCTCATAACAGGTACCTGCTCATGGGTTAGCTTGTGGTCCCTCGGGACTGTAAGCATCGTGTGATGCCCACGGGGTACTCTCAGAGGATTATAAACTTGGTATCAGAGCCTAAGATTTTAAAGTGTCCTAGGAAGTCTGAAAGTTGCATCAAGTAGAGTCTTGTGCATGGGTGTGTAGCACGCCACATTTATAGACGAGAGGCTACAAGGCATTTAGGAAAAAGTTTCCCCTCTTTCAGTAATTATGTCATGCGAGTGAGTATGAGCTCAAGTTAAATTCCTTGTCTAATCTATTTCTTCCTTCTTTTTATAGTTAACATGCCTCCCAAGAAGAACGGAAGAAGAATAGGAAACCAGCCAGCCCCTCAGCCCATCCATGCAGATCCTCTGGAAGAGCATGTCTCTCACGCAGAATTTAGAGTTGCATTCACTACTCTAACCAATTTCATAGCTGCATAGAATAAACGGCCAGCTGTTGTTCCAGCCAACCCAGTGGCCAATACTTCTACAACCAGAATTTGGGATTTCACCTAGATGAATCATCCTTCTTTCACGGGATCCAAGTCTGAAGAGGATCCATAAGAATTCTTAGATATGGTTCAGAAGGTAACAAATGCTATGGGGTGACATCTAGTAAGAGTGCTGAGTTGATTGTATACCAGTTTCAGGATGTATCCCATACTTGGTTTAAGAAGTAGAAGGTTGATAGGGGTAAAGGTGTAGGTCCTGTAGAATGGGACGAGTTTGCCACAGCTTGCTTAGACAAATTCTTCCTATTGGAGTTGAGGGAGGACAAGGTGTTATAGTTTATTAACTTGAGGTAGGGCAGCATGGGGGTGAGGGAGTATTCCATTAAGTTTACTAAGTTAGCTAGATATACTCTATATGTGTTAGATGATAACAAGTCCAAGATGTGTAAGTTTGTGTCTAACGTATCTAATAATATGGTTAAGGAGTGTAGGACCGCAATACTGATTAGTGAGATGGACTTATCTAGGATGATTGTCCATGCTCAACAGATAGAGTAGCAGAAGATTAAGGAGAGTGAGACAGGAAATAAGAGGGCTAGGATGGGTAGTTTTAACATCAGTCAGCCAAAGTCAGAAGGTGGTAATCATCCTCAATTTCATCAGAGGTATTCAACCCCATCACCCTCTTCAGTCAGTGCTCCTGAACCCAAATTTAAAAATAATAGTAGGGATAGAGCACCAGTCTCTAAGTTCCAGGTCAGTGTTAGTAGTTCTCGTATAAATCCTTTATGTTAAAAATGTGATAGACACTATCAGGATAAGTGTAGAGTGGGTAGTGATGTGTGCTTCGAGTATGGCAAGCCAGGCCATTAGACTTAGGAGTGTCGGGTAGTATCTCAGAAAGGTAGGGATCTGTGCCAATAAGGCCAGTCCCATCAGTCATCAGTTCCATCTTGTCGCCCAACTCAGCAGGGTGCCGCTTCTAGTGCTACCAGTGGCCAACGTCCGAATAGATTATATATTCTTTAGTCCTGCCAAGATAAGGAAAATTCTCCTGACATAGTTACTGGTATGTTTCAGGTCTTTCACTTACATATTTATGCCTTACTAGACCCTGGAGCTTCTCTTTCTTTTATAACTCCATATATAGTTGTTAATTTTAGAGTCAGTCCTGAAACTCTAGCAGAGCCCTTTTTAGTATCTACCCCAGTAGGTGTTTCCATTATAGCTAGACATGTATACAAAAATTGTCTGATTATAATATCTCAGAAAGTTACTTCAGTTGATCTCGTTGCGTTAGAGATGATGGATTTTAACGTCATTCTAGGCATGGATTGGCTCTACTCATGCTATGCCTTAGTTTATTATAGAAATAGAATAGTTTATTTTCAGTTCCCAAATGAACAAGTCCTTGAATGGAGGGGTAGTACCACAGCTCTTAGGGGTCAGTTGATTTCATAACTTAGAGCGAGAAAGATGATATCGAAGGGGTGTATTTACCAACTTGTGCAAGTCAAAGACTCTAACTCAGAAACCTCAACTCTTGAATCAGTTCTAGCAGTAAATGAATTCTCAGATGTATTTCTTGAAGATCTTCTCGAAGTTTCTCCCGAGAGAGAAATCAACTTTAAAATAGACCTTCTTCCAGATACTAAACACATATCTATTCCACCAAATAGAATGGCTCCAGCTAAACTCAAGGAGTTAAAAGAACAATTAAAGGACCTTCTAGATAAGGGATTCATCAGACCTAGCATCTCCCCGTAGAGCGCAACTATTTTATTCATGCGTAAAAAGATGGTTCTCTCATAATATGCATAGACTATCATCAGTTGAATAAAGTTACAGCCAAGAATAGATTTCCACTTCCTAGAATCGATGATTTGTTTGACCAACTTTAGGGTGCTAGCTATTTTTTAGAGATAGACCTTAGATCAGGCTATCATCAGCTCAGAGTCAGAGAATGTGACTTTTGAAAATAGCTTTTTGAACTCGGTATGGTCACTTTGAATTTCTATTTATGTCCTTTGGTGTCACAAATGCCCCAGCAGCCTTCATGTACTTTATGAATCGAGTATTCAAGAAGTACTTGGACATGTTCGTTATAGTCTTTATTGATGATATTCTTGTTTACACCCATAGCGAAACTGATCATGCAGACCATCTCAAAATAGTGTTGCAAACTCTTAGAGCTTACCAGTTATTCGCTAAATTTAATAAGTGTGAATTTTGGATAAGATCAGTAGCTTTTCTTGGTCATATTATTTCTGATGATGGCATTAGAGTTGTTCCTCAAAATACTGAAGGGATGAGAAATTGGCCTAGACCTATCTCCCCATCAGACATCAAGAGTTTTTTAGGTTTAGATGGCTATTACTATCATCTTATCGAAGGATTTTATTCTATTGCATCCCCCATGTCCAGATTTACTCAGAAGAAAGTTAAGTTTCAGTGGTCAGATTCCAATGAAAAGAGTTTTCAGGAGTTGATGACTCAACTAACCTCAGCCCCAGTTCTTACCTTGCCATATGGATTGGATGGGTTTGTTGTGTACTTTGATGCATCCAGAGTTGGTTTGGGTTGTGTACTTATGTCGAGAGGTAAGGTCATAGACTATGCCTCTAGACAACTTAAACCTCATAAGAAGAATTATCCAACTCATGATCTTGAGTTAGCAGCAGTAGTATTCACCTTAAAAATTTGGAGGCACTACTTTTATGGGGTACACGTAGATGTGTTCACTGACCATAAGATCCTGCAGTATGTGTTCTCTTAGAAAGATTTAAATTTGCGTCAGAGAAGGTGGTTAGATTTATTGAAGGATTATGACATAAATGTTCTGTATCATCCGGATAAGGCCAATGTAGTGGTTGATGCTTTCAGTAGAATGTCTATAGGTAGTGTTGCTTATGTTGACGATGGTAAGAAAAAGTTAGCTCAGGAAGTTCAATAGCTTGCCCGACTAGGTGCCTGCTTACTCGATTCAGAAGAAGGTAGTGTATGGGTACAAAGTAGCTCAGAATCATCTCTAATTTTTTAGGTGAAGGAAAAGAAGGATAGAGATCCCAGTCTAGTTAAGTTGAAAGAATCAGTCAGAGATTAGAACATGGAAGTTTTCTCCCAAAGGGGAGATGGTGTGTTGCGCTGTCAGGGTAGATTGTGTGTGCCTAGTATAGATGACATAAGGCAACGAATTATTGCAGAGGCGTATGGTGCACATTACTCTATTCATCCAGGTGCCACTAATATGTACCACAATTTATGGGTGATCTATTGGTTTAGTGGGATGAAGAGGGAAATTGCATAGTTTGTGGATAAGTGCTCTACATGCCAGCAAGTTAAGATTGAGCACCAGAAGCCTATTGGGTCCATACAGGAGTTCAGTAGTCCTATATGGAAGTGGGAGGAAGTAAACATGGACTTTGTGACACGTGTGCCTCGTACTAGTCATCAACGCGATTCTATTTGGGTTATCATAGATAGGATGACCAAATCAGCTCATTTCTTGCCAGTTCATACCTCTTATTCAGCCGAGGACTATGCCAAACTTTATCTCAAAGAGTTGGTCAGGTTGCACAGTATTCCCTCATCTATCATCTCAAATAGAGGTACCCAATTTACCTCTCACTTATGGAAAGCAGTCCAAAAGGGTTTTGGTACCCAAGTCTATCTCAGTACAACTTTCCACCCTCAGACAGATGGTCAAGCAGAATGGACCATTCAGACTCAAGAAGATATACTGAGAGTATGCGTAGTTGATTTTAAAGGTAGTTGGGATGACCACTTGTTTTTGATTGAATTCGTATATAATAAAAACTATTATTCCAGTATTTGTATGGCTCCATTGGAGACTCTCTATGGTAGGAGATGTAGATCTCCAATTGGTTGGTTTGAAGTAGGTGAGGCTGTAGTGTAGGGCCTGGTTTGGTATTTTATGCATTAGAGAAGGTTCAGTTGATCAGAGAAAGGCTTATGGCTGCCCAGAGCCGATAGAAATTGTATACAAATATGAGGAAAAAGGATCTCGAGTTTAAGTTTGGTGATTTTGTGTACTTAAAAATCTCTCCCATGATGGGTGTAAAGATATTCGGCATAATAGGGAAACTCAGTCACCGATATGTCGGTCCCTTCACAATTCTCAGTCGTTTCAGAAAGGTAGCTTACGAGCTTGAATTGCCTTCAGATCTAGCATCAGTACACCCAGTGTTCTAAGTATAATTATTGAAAAAGTGTATTGGTGATCCAATCCTAGTAGTTCCCTTAGAAAGTGTAGATATTCAGAACAGTCTTTACTTTGAGAAAGTTCCAGTCGAAATTCTTGATCATCAAGTCCGTAGACTAAGGAACAAAGAAGTTCCATTGGTCAGAGTTCTTTGGTGGAATCAGTTCGTTGAGGGAGCCACTTAGGAAGCAGAGGTAGATATGCAAACCAGGTACCCTTATCTTATCTCTGCAAATCCAGATTCAGTATAAGGTACTAATCTTCTTAAGATTTCTCTCTATCATGCTCAATTTCAGTTGCACATCATCTTCATGTCAGTCATGTATTCATCAGTCAGTTTAGTAATGCATTCAATGCATCAGATATGCATGTTTAGTGTGTAATCTCAGTCCATCAGTTTTCAGTTAGCTTAACTAGTCTCATTCGAGGATAAATGATCCCAATGGGGAGATATTGTAATACCCCATATTTCCTTAGTGTAATCTAAGTCCCAATACATGAGTATTCATATATAAAATTTTCTAAACACTCTTTAATTTTTAGTTTAGATCCTACCATTGTGTAACAAATTGAATTAGCTTACCAACGATAAAAATTAGCCAAAATCCGATAATCGGGTTAGAAGTTACGGTGATTTTAAGTTTCAGTCGTTAAACACCGCTATTTTAACCCTTAGTGTGCCGCAGAGCCAGTATAAATGACGATTGTCAATTTTCAGTGAATCTCTATGAAACCACCATGTCACGCAGTCAACCAAAACCCCAATTGTCCTTTTCCAGTTTCATGTTGCGATAATGGCGCGTCATGCCAAGTCCAAAAATCAGGAATTTTTCCAATTTTTTGATTTGATATTCTAGGTGTCGTTTGGTCTTTTCCCATGACCTCAAATCTGCCTAAACACTGGATTTAACCCTAAGAGAGCATTATTTGCTCACTTTGTCATTATTGTCTCAAATTAAAATCAACTCTCTTCAAGAACAAGAAACCCTAGCTCTCAATTTCAAGTCCAACCCTCAAGAATTCACCAAGAACTTTAAGAAATTCATCAGTTAAGGCATGTTAGATGTTCATCCATGTATTCCTTTCATCCATGGAGTCCAAGTAACCTATTAAAATTTCAAGTTTTGATTTTTTCATGTTATTTGATTTTAAATTATGATTTCATCCATGAATCTCCATGTACTATTGATTTTATACTATGTTACCATGAAATTATTGTATTATTCAATCCTCTATGTTTTAATATTATTATTTATTGAATTAAACCATGATTTAATAGCATTATATTGAATTCAGGCTATTTCTATATGTTCTATGACATTCCTATGATTGTTTTAAACCATGAATTATAAGTGTTTGATAAAATGCCTAGAAGAGTGATTGGTTTAATAAAAGCCGTCATGTTTTGTCCCCCAAGCTTTAGTGTAGTTTTACTATTGTTGTTTTGAGCCCTGGGGGTATTGAATACCCAAAGACCATAGATGTTTATTTTTTCTAGTCTCAGTAAATTACAAAATAGTCTTCAAAACATATTATGAGCATTATCAGAATAGTCAAATATTTGTCAGTTAAACTCGGAACAATCTAGTATTTTAGTGTCTTTTAGTTGGGAGTGGGATTTAGCACCGAACGAGTATAGGGATGGTGACTTCCCCGTAAGATAGGCAGAGTAGTTAGTAGCAGTCCCTATACTCCAGAAGTACAAAGCCAACATAGGATATGAGAAGTCACCCATCAGATTAGGCTTAACTATCTCGCATGGGTCACCTGTCAGTTCAGACTTGACTCCCTTAGTCCTTTGAACATTATATCAGTTTAGTAGATCCACATAGGTAATGTTAGTACCCATGGAATGGTATTAAAACCCTTCCAACTGGGGTTACATGTTGGACCCTGATTAGCTCAAATTGGGGATTATTGGTTAGATAATACCCCCCACAGTCTTAGATACAGTCTCAGTTACAGTCCCAGTTTAGTTATTCAGTCTTAGTGTTGTTTGACCAAACCATACTGATTTCAGTTATTTCAGTATTTTAGTTTATAGGTTATACTCAGTTCATGTTATATGCTTGGTCATACATCCTTAGTATCCATAAATTTTCAAATATCTTCAGCGTTTACAAATTTTACTCAGTTCATGTTATATGCTTTGTCATGCATTCTTAGTATCCATAGATTTTCACGTATCTTAAATTTAAGGGATTTTCTTCCATACCTAGTATTAACAAATTTCCATAAATCCCAGCACCTACAGATTTCCTGCTCTCTATTTTGTACTTTATGCTTTACATACGTATTCAGATAATTATTAGTTTTGTTCATGAAACCATGCATATCAGCCTTCCTGATTTAGCATACCAGTACATTCAAATTACTGGTCACATACATTTTCTTTTTCGTTATGATGTATTATATCATAGGTTCTGACGCTCAGTTCTCGGCTTGCGATTAGACTTATAAGAGCCTCAGCAGTAGCAGTGCTGAGTCCTCATACACAGGCTTACTTTTTTCATGTCTCAGTTTAGTAGTTAGTTGGAGTTAGTTGGGTCCTGCCCCATCAATTCATTGTCATTCAGTTTTAGAGGCTTATCAAAAATTAGAGTCAGTTATTCAGTATTCATACATATCAGTTAGTTATCTAGTTTATCAGTATTCTATCGTATTCAATCAGTTATTTCTATAGACTCATATTTCAGTTTTGAATTCAGTTAATAAAACCTTATGGCTTATCAGTTGTTCTTCCACAATGATGATATTATTATTCAGTGCTCACAGCAGGTACCAGCTCATGGGTTAGCTTGTGGTCTCTCGGGACTGTAAGCACCGTGTGAAACCTAGGGTATACTCTCGGGGTGCTACAGACCAGTTGAAAATAGATGGGCCATATATTTCATAGGTTTTCTGAACCTGTTAACACATTACACATCCACTACACCCTATGCAATAAATGGATAATTTGTTGCAACAAATGAGTCATCTATTGCATAGCTTCTTTGAAACTGTATTAATAGATTACCCATTGACTTCAACTTCTGTAATAGAAGGGTAATCTGCTGCATAAATAGACTATCTCGTGTAGTAGATGGACCATTTATTACAACAAATGGACCATCTATTGCAATAGATGAGTCATATATTGCATAGCTTCTTTGAAACTGTGTTAACATATTACCCAATCTACTGCAACTTAAATAATAGATGGGTAATCTATTATAACAGATGGGTAATCTATTGTAACAGATGGCTTAGAAAGTAAGAAATAAAATAGATAGAAGGTTAGAAAAAGTAAACTTACCCAGTGCTCGTACCACACCTTCATATTTGTCATGTTGCTAAAGTCTAGTGGCCTAAACTTATGCATGATATGAATTGTTTGGCCTTTTTGGATCTTATCAGTGTATTTAGACTATACTTTTTAGAGGGGTGAACCAACTTGTATATGTTCACCTTCTACAGTGGTCCCTACTCTTTAGTGGCCCCTTGAACTTGCTCAACAATGTTAAAGGCTACTTGAACTTGCTGACTATTGGAAGGAGGAGGAGTTGGAATTTTTCATGATTTAATACTTAAGAGTGCCTTTGAAATTGCTTTTTTCTTCCTTCTAACCCGCAATGGAGTGAATTTCTCTATCGACTTCCTTGTTGGTATGACACCCTCCTTGGATGTTATTCCTTGACAACAACAGTCAGAGCATCTATTCTTTTATTGAGTTCTTCATGACTAGCACTCTTGGCATTTGTAAAAAAACATGAGCTTGAAGAGGTACCACTGAGTGAGGTGAATCCACCACCATTATGACCAGTATCATGGCTAACTCTGGTTTCAAACAAATTATGTTCACGAGCATCAACAACATGCTCATCACAATGCCTCACACCAACATTACATCACCAACTTCACCAGCAACACAATCACCAACTCTTTTATTAATACCATCCCCACCACCACCACCACTACCCAAATTTGTTGCAGCAGTATCACTAAGAACCTTAACATGAGGCTCTACAAAAATAAACTGACATTCCCTAGCTTCTCTTTTCATATCTCTTGCTCCAGCCATTTCTTTCTTTATTAAATCTACCGTTAGGTCTGGTTTTGTTTGAAAAATACCTAGAGTAACGAAAAAAGGCATCACTTTCTCTTGCTCAATAGGTACAAGATAGGGATGCACAACCTATAAATAAAAGTAGATATGTTAAAATCAAATAATAATTTGCAGTAAATTGAGTAATAGGTTAACTTAAAGAACCTATGAAAAAGATGGGTAATCTATTGCAATAAATGAGTCATTTATTGTACTAGATTACCCATCTATTGCATAAGTTACAATAAATAAGTAATCTATTAAAATAATTTCAGAGAACCTAAGCAATAGATAGGTAATCTGTTGCAACAGATGACCTATCTATTGCACCAATTACAGTAAATAGGTAATCTGCAGGGATAAGTTACAATAGATAAACCAATTATTGCAACAGATAACCCATCTATTGCAATGTCTTAGCTTGAGTAAAATTATTATATTTTAAATGAAGACTTACTATATCATCAAGAGGGTTGAAAAGATCAAGGGGGTTCATTTTTGGGTTATGCTTGGCAGACAATCACCCAAGGATCCTTGGATAAGAAACCTCATCTAAGTAGTTCTTGACCTGTTGTCGGAGGTGAGGAATGGCTTCAAATACCCAAGCTAAAAAAATGTAAACATGATGCAAATAAAAAGTTAGAATAATTATTCAATAGCATAAATAAATGGAAGGGTAAGGAAATAGTGATAAAATTTATCATGAAAGCCCAAATAAAGCCATAAAAGCTAATCGTCTTTGGGGATAACTTTGTAAGTAAATATTTGACAATCAAGAAATTATTTTCACATCCTCATAGATAATTGTTGAATTTATCCAAATTCTGAGCAAGCACCAAAACTTCAGGTTCTATGACTTTGTTGATGTCTCTAGCCCATATAATGGAATGTACAAACCAAACTAAGCATAATAGCTCCTTGTACTTCTTCGAATCCTTTTTATTCTAAAATCAGCGAGCAACCCTCTGGCTTTGTAGCTAGGTCCCACCAACTCATCTATTTTTTTCATTGCCTTTGTTGGTTTTGGTGAGTGGTGGCTTGATCTATATCTTGCCTTTCTTTGATGGTGGTTTTGGTGTCGCACTTGACTTTGACATTTTGATGGGTGTTACTTTGGGAAGAGGTTCTAATGGATAATGGAATTTCAAACCAGGCACCATGGCAAACTCTTTCATACCAAAAAAATAGGTATGCCATAGTAGTTTATCCATATTTAATCCTTCTTCTTATCCCCCTCTTTCAAATATTTATCATCACCCTTATACTTGATCCTACGCTTGAGAAGACTATATACCATGGTCATTTGAAAGCATGAATTTTTGTCCTCTGGCAGATCAAGAAAGTGTCCAAAGCAACTGGACTTAAAAATGATCCTCCAATTTTTCCTCCCTCAAAATTTTCCTAACACAGTAAATTTTTTACCCATTAGAGATTTAATTACAAAATCACCAGTTAATTTTGTAGGGTTATCTATCAGCATCTCAACTTGAATCTATAAATACTAAAAGTTTTGACAAGATTATGCTAGGATTTTGGTCTAAGTTTATGTCCAATTGATGATGTATCATCATCATTTTCATCATCTTTCTCGTTATGTTTTTCAAATCTATCTTTTTTCTCATCAATTGTTATCTCATTTTAATTTTCCCCTATTTCCTCACTTTCTATTTCCTTTATTTTTTCACCTTCCTCCCATTCTTCTTTATCTTCATCTTCTTTATCTTTATTATCTCTATCCCCATTATCTTCATCTTGTTCCTCACTTTGTTTTCATCACCACCCTCTACAGATTCTTCTTCAACATCCTTTTTTACATCATATCTTTCCACAACTTTATTATCTACTGAAAGTTTTGCTTTATTTTTTTCTATAAGAGCTTTTTCAGCAAAATCCTCCAAACTTATCTGTACTTTCAGCCTTTTTGATTGGTTGGTCAGAAGTTGATTCCCTTCTTTTGGGAGACATTTTTTATCTAC
Organism: Capsicum pubescens; assembly: GCA_030864215.1. NCBI lineage: Eukaryota > Viridiplantae > Streptophyta > Magnoliopsida > Solanales > Solanaceae > Capsicum > Capsicum pubescens. The sequence goes on from CM061540.1 coordinate 205,354,982, forward strand.
GAACAAGAGAAAACAAAAAAGATTACAATTGATGTGTTCAGTATTTAAAAAAGATAACTCAATATTTAATAAATACAACATATTACAAAAATATTTTTAATAGATGACCTATCTATTGTAATAGATGGCCCATCTATTGCAACAGATGACCCACGTATTGCAACAGATGGATCATCTGTTGGAAGAAATCAAAATAGTCTTGCTGCTAATTTTATTTCTTCTAATAGATGACCCATCTGTTGCAACAGGTAGGCTATCTGTTGGAAGATCTATTTAAATTCCTTCAAACAGATGACCTATCTATTGCAATAAATAGGTTATTTGTTGGAAGAATCAAAATAGGTCCTGCTACTGGTTTGATTTGTTCCAACAGATGAACCATATATTGCAATAGATGGGTCATTTGTTGGAAGAAATTAAAATAGGTCTTTCAACAGATGACCCACCTATTGCAACAAATAGGTTATCTGATGGAAGAAATCAAACCAGTAGTAAGACAGTTTTGATCTATTGCAATATATGATCTATTAGTTGGAAGAATCAAACCATAATATGTTCAAATCTAAGGATAAAATAGAATTCATACCATAATAACTAGCCATCAATAAAATAAAATTCATAAGAAAAATAAATCTAAGCCTTCACAAATTACATTAAATAATTCAACAAATACATTAAATATAAAATTGTATGCATACAAAGGATAAATACTTACAGTTTAAGTTTTAAAGCTAATATTTACAGAATCAAGTGATAGAGATCTACTCAATATTGACCAGTTGTGCTTCATCCGGTGGTCTAAAATTCTACTTTGGTCATGGTGGATCTGCACTGTTTCTTACGTACCCTTTCTGAGCCTTCACACTTCCATAATTCCACAAAAGTATAGCATACCTTTTATGGAGTAATTCGGCATCAACTCTATCATTTGGTACTTGTAATTTATTTCTCAAATACTCGATGTAAGCAATAACAAAAAAACTACAATTTTTGTATTTGTAAAAATCAGATAATACATATCTAATTAATATAAGAGTTGCAGAAATTATGAAAATAAATCATGACAAGTACTTATAGGCTACCACTGGATTGTTGCACAATTCCTTCAACATATTCTACATCAAATGTATTACCCTATAGAAAATGGCTATCACCCATTTTATCCTGGTATGCTTCAATAATCGATCAAGCAGTACAAATCTTTTGGTAAAAAAAGCCACTCATATGAAGGTAAGTATGCAAAGTTGTGGCCAAGTCTTATATCTCGAACGATTGCTCAGAATGTCTCTTTGATAACATCGAGTTATAAACTTAGATACATCTCTCTTTTATAATAAGGACAACCAACACACAATGGAACTCACTATCATAATTAACTAGGATATACATGTCGTCGACCAAATGCCAAGGTAGGTTAACTGAAATGCCAAAACCTTTGATGATGTTTCTTAAATATTCCTCATTTTGATCAACTTCCAAATATTTTTTATGATATCTTTCGTACGTCTTATCGATGTATACTTTGAACAAATAATTAATTGTTGTATATCTGTATTATTATTGTGTTTGCAACTTAGCCTTCTTTCAAAGGTAGTAAAATATGACATCGATATGTTGTACATATTATCAAACATTACAATTAAGTAAAAATAAAATTATTTAACAGATATAATTAAACAAAAATAGACATCAAATATAGTATTAATAGTAAGTGGCATTTAAACTTCATCATTCTAGCAACTATAGGGTTATGACTTCAAATAGAACCATTCTTCAATTTAGGATGTCTAATGATAAAGTTGAACATATCAAATCCAAGTCTCGATTGTTTCAATTTGTAGTGGTCATTTTTTTGTTTTTTACATAATTTATATGTATTAATATCATGTTTGTATAAGAAGAAGTTTATGAATCAAAAATTTTTTTAAATGATTTATGTTGTTACTTGTTGGTATGATACTTTAACAACCCATCGACGATCCATTCTGAATAAGTGTTGTTCAACTGTGTTGGATCCTCTTCTGAGATGTTGAACCCTTCAAATAGGTAATTTTGATATTCATCCAAACTTTTATTTGGACTGACAAACTTTACTTTTTCTACCTCTTTAGAAGCAGTTGATGGATTATCAACTTTGATAGTAAGATGTTCAGTAGTAGAATGTACTGTGACATCCACTTGAAAAGCTAGAATTGTCAATTTTTATCACAAAGATACAAAGAAAATAAATCTAAAAAAGATAAGATGAGTAATCTGTTGCACAACTTTGACCCATCTGTTGTAACAAATACATAAAGTTATACAACAGATGGGTAATCTATTGCATAACTTTAACCCATCTATTGCAATAGATTTATAAAGTAATGCAATAGATATGTAATCTGTCGCAATAGATATCCAATCTATTGCAATATATGTATAATCTATTCCAACAGATGGGATCAACTTATCTCTGGATTTATTAACATATTATAAAGCTATTGCAAGTTATGCACTAGATGCTTGCAACAAATTATCTATTGTAATAGATGGGTAATCTATTGCAACAGATATGTAGTCTATTGGAATAGATGATAAATATTCACCTTTTTCATCTCATACAGCTCTCTTTTGACCCTTGTACATTGCTCAACAGTGCAAGAAAGAGGAGATGCAATTTTTTTTATATTTGATAATACCATAGAAATTGCTCTCTTTCTCCTCTTAACCTCTAATGGAGTGAATGGATCTAAAATCCTCTTTGATGGAATGACACTCCTCTTAGATGTTAATTTCTTTACAACATCAGTTAATGTATGTAACGCCCCGATTCCCATGAACTGGAATGCCACACGGTGCTTGTGACCCCGAGGGACCACGAGATAACCCTTCACTGATATCCGTATCTGTTCACTGCATAATATAATAAGATAAATGCAGAAATTGGCTAAATCTGGCCACAAGGTTCAAACATCTAAATATACAGTACTGAAAACTAAATATCAATACATCTGTCTGAAAAGCCTCTACACTGTCTTAACTGTGGAGTTGAAGGGACAATTCCCCAACTAACTCCGTCTACTAAAATCATCAAAACACTAAAATAGAATATCCTCGAATGATGAGGACTCACTGCTGCACCCACTGCTACAAGATCTGAAGCTAAATATACTCTGAATCTTGCTCTTCTGACCTATTGTGGGGAAAACACCATAGCGCAAATGCGTCAGTACAAAGAATGTACCGAGTATGCAAGGATAGGGTAAGGTGAAATATAAGGCTTATGCATAAACATAACAATCTGAATAATATGTATTCTCTAGAATAAACATATATAGAAACTCTGCAGTTGTAAATTTTGAAACATGTCTGATCAACAATACCCACATGGATGTATAAAGTACAACTGAAATCATCATGACATCGAATGTTACATTTTGAACACTGACACCCAAAAACAATAATACTGACAATAAGATACTATGTATCTGAAGCTACTAGAGCTGACATCTGTACTCATCCATACTGAGAAGTTGGATAACTGATATTACTGATATTTGATATTCAAATTCACCAACTCTGGAACACTGAACAATTGAATCTGAGATCAAACCTCATCTAGCAGGAAGTCTCTATACTCAATGATAATGATAATGGGTAAATAAGTTCGAGAGCAACCCTCATCTCACAGGAAGTCTCTCTACTCAATGATAATGATAATGGGTAAATAAGTTTGAGAGAAAACCTCATCTCGCAGGAAGTTTCTCTACTCAATGATAATGATAATAGGTAAATAAGTTCGAGAGCAACCCTCATCTCGCAGGAAGTCTCTCTACTCAATGATAATGATAATGGGTAAATAAGTTTGAGAGCAACCCTCATCTTGCAGGAAGTCTCTCTTCTCAATGATAATGATAGCAATACTGGGAGGCCTGTATCTAACAGCCTAAACTTCTGCACATTAACTGAGTTCTTTTTTTAGGCTATTACTGAAACTGTGAGAGTGATCATTTAACCGACATGCCCCACTTACCATAAGTGGGATCCAACCTGTACCCCAGCTGGAAGGGTGTCAATACCGCGCCACCAGTAAAGACAACTGCATAAGACCCTCTACTATCAGGACCTAAAACGAGAATGGTGGGACCCTCTACTCGCAGGACAACCACCTCATCTAACCCTCTACTCGCAGGATAAATGTCTCAACCTACACTGGCGACGTAGTTCTGGAGCATAAGGATTGCTACCAGGAATCAAACTCTCTACTTACAGGAATGTTCCCATCCTTAGCTCGCTCGGTGCTGAATCCTACTCCAAACTTTAAGACACTTAACCGGTTCTTAACTATACTCAACTGAACTGAATCTATTCTCACATTATGATACTTTATCAATATGACAGAGTTCGCTTGATTCCGTTCTCTGACGGAGTATTTCTAAATGCCACTTACTTTTAAGATAAGCTTACTATCTCACAAAATGTACAGAGGTCTGTAATGGAGTAAATTGATATGTAAGATTTCAGAGCTTCATGGCCCGAGTATTTGATAAAGAATGATTTCCAAGATTTCTGAGTTTTCCCCAAGTTTTAAAACTAATTGGGAGTTCATTGTTCATCGCTTATTAAGATTACCGTGAAACTGACTCGGCTCTAGACCAGCAGACTATTTCGGGCATACGTACCCCCAGCACACAATAGCATAAAGTAACATAATATAGATAACTCATACACAACATGCCCATAGGCCATCATACGCAACACATAATTGAAGATTTCACACTTAGCAAATCAAATGGCCTCATTTCTTTATATAAGCATCCAATCGAACACGTGGGGAGCATGCTTTGGGTCCACTGCAAATACTATGCACAAACATCATAGTTACCTCAATAATTCATCATGGTATTCCATCATACACCCACAACGCACCACAAATTCAAGGAAATCAACTATCCATAGGAACAAAGCATGAATTTATCTTTTAGACAATGCATAGTTTCCTATTCTCTTAAATATTTTGTCAAACATATGGTAGACATAAGTTAAGCATATGGATATGGCATGAAATCATAATTTGGATAACAAACATGTCAAATACTTAATTCTTCTTCACATAGGTATTTTAGCAATCACCTTACATGCACCATTTAGGGCATAGGTTTAATGCTCAATTTCATTCACCACAACACCATCATCCTTCAACTTCAACATCCACATTTCTCAATTCACAATCCAACTCACATTTAGAAAATATTTGACATATCAATCAATAGTAGGGATATATAATTCCCAATAACAATTATCAAGTCATAACAAGGAAATAATGGAATAATAGTATAAATCAAGGCTTAACAATTTAAATCATCATATATTCATAATCAATTAATTTTGGACCTATTATGTTATAAAAACAAAATCTCTAGTCTCTTAGGTATTTTCACAAACACCTTACATACACTTCTCAGGCATAGGTGGATTCATCGAGATTACAAGTATTCAATCACCCATTTCATATATTTATACATCACACACCACCATAGTTTCCACAAACATACAAAGATCCCTTCTTGGATATCATCAACTTCAACAACATAATCACCAACCATCACACAAATACTACACACATATACTTCAACCAACACACATAATCATCCCACACATATATCTCAACCATCATGTGAATACTACACACATACACAATGAAAATTTAGAAAGTATAATCATATATATATATATATACACATGTATCTTGAGCCTTTGAAAAGGGATTTGTGGGCTCTATGGACGAAAGGAGACCATAGATAAACACTTGCATACCTTAGATTTCGTAGCCGAAGAGATTGACGGAAGCAATTCGCGAAGCGAAGCCTTGAATCGATTTTTCCCCAATTGGAACCCTAACCCTAACTCCTCTTCTTCTATATATATACATATATTTTGAGAGAGAGATATAAGAGAAATGAGAGAAAATGAATGACAATTCTCAGATCAAAGGGGTATATATAGAGGGTTACAATAATGGAAAATGACCAAAATACCTTTAAAAATTAATTAATGTCAAATCTGCCTTTCAGTGATCTATCCGATAGGCTGAAGTAAATTGGTCATAACTTTTTACTCCGATGTCCAAATTGGATGAAACAAATTTCATTAAAAAGAAGACTCACAGGGTTTTCTCTTGATACATAGAAGCTCACACAGTTCATTATGTACAAGGAGTTATGATCGTTTGAAGTTGACCAAAAAAATCACCTGGCTGCAGTATTTTTTCCTGCACATTTTACTGTTCACAGTTCGATCGGAATGGTCGTAGTTTGATCGGAATGGTCGTAACTCATCGCTCGAGTTTCCATTTTGGGTGATCCACATATCATTGGAAATCTTATTTGATTCTCTACGAAATGGTGGATGGAAATCCAAGAAATGACACAAAGAAAAATTATAAATCATTCTCGAAGATAGGATCCCGACACGTTTGCGCACAAAATTTCAAAGAAAAAAAAATTCCGAGGTATTACAATGTATTAATAGCATTAATCACTTCACCATATTTTCTTTTGCACTCTTGATATTTGCATGCACAACATAAGCTAGGAGGGGCAATATCTCCAAATGATTGACTATCCTTTCTATGTGAGAAATCTATAGTATGCCAATTTAAAGAGGTATATCGACCACACAAATCAGTATAATCATAATCATGATCATTTCTTCTTTCAAAAACTACAAGAGGAGCACCAACCAAGTTATCAACACCACCAACCCTAATAGAAGAACCATTACCACTACCACCACTACTAAAAACTCCATCACCACCACTATTACCAATAACAAATCTATCACCACTAGTAAAACCATTATAACACCCCAAATTTTTTCCTTTAAAAATTTGTAGAGTTTTGAGCTCATTGTCTAGAGTATGACTTAGGTGATGAGTCATGAAGACTCCTCATGAGTTGTATGGCTCCAATCATTTTCTAACCAGTAAGTTGTCTATGGTTTTTGCTAAAGTCATGATTTGAACCTCATGAGTTGTAAGGTGAGGTCACGAGTCGTAGGGTGGGACTCATGACTAAACTAATGAGATGGCCCAAGGTTGCTATCTTGGTAATGACTAAGACTCCACGAGTCGTAGGATCTGTTCATGAGTTGTAGCATGTGTTTAGAATTATTATTCATGTGATTAATTGATGGTTTCAGAAATTGGATCGAGGGACTTTGAATGTTATTGATAGAATTGCTTTTTATGTTGTTTTTATCAATCATTCATATTTTGAATTGATAGTTTTGGAACTCATTGGGTGCATGGGCATAGTAAATGTAATGGGGTTCGTGGATTCCCTTAAATAAATGGATTTTGAATTGAAATTGGTAATAACCTCAACCCACGTTATGAAATTGGATTTGAAACAGTAGTATATGCATATTGCAATCATTTTTGGAACTATCACACTACATAAAAGGCTAATATATATGATTTTAAATCGAACCTTGAGGGTTGTGGATTCTCCTAAGTTAATGGATAAGTAACCTTGAACCTTGGGGGTCGTGGATTCTCCCATGTGGATAAATAATTGGAGATTATGGGGTTGTGGATTCCCCTAAGTAATGATAATTAGAATGTCATATTGATAGTATCTTACAAGCATAGTTGGTATGATGATACCAATAGGATATGCCTTAATGAATTATTATTAGTTCAATAAATAGGAATGTGTAAATGTTTAATATGGCTTAAAAAAGGGTTGTGTTACTGAGCCATGAAAGTAGAGGTCCCGAGGAATTGATATTGGGAACCCACATTTGCTAGCATGAGGGTTGGTCTTGATTCTCATGTGCTTATGTCACACTTTATATATTTGTATCTAGGATTAGAAAAGGGTTGTGGATTTCTTGTCCTTCCATAATACCCTGATTTGTGCATCTAACATGTATTGGGACCCTTTAAGCAGGGTGAGAGATGGATTCATATAGCCCGTGGGTGCTTAGAAGATGATTTAAGCTATAGAGTCCAGGTTAATATTTTAACTCTAATTCTAAGTCTTTTTCCCTATCCCGACATATTATATATATATATATGTATATGATTGTATGCATATGGTTTTTGAATGATTTTGTACTGATTGATCATGACATTATTTTATCCCTTCCCTGAGTTACATCCTAGTGCTCACCCCGCTAATCGTTCCCAAATATTGTATCCTCACGTGATGCAGGGTCCGAAGATATTTTGTTTCCTTGCGTGATTTTTGAATTATTGGAGAGTCCACATTGAAGTGGTGATCTTTCATTCTTCGAAAAACCTTCATTTTATGGTCTCGTCTTTATTTATGTCTTAGACTATTTTTGTGGGTATTTAGCTATGGTCGGGGGCATGTCCCAACTTTGGTTGATATATGGTTTCTTAGAGTCTTTTATGGATAGGATGTGGGTGGATTGTGTTGTGGATTCTTTGATCCCTCCTGATATAGACTTCTCAATCTTTTTATATGTTTAGAACTCATTTCTATCTTGTTATATGTTCAAAACTCAACTCTATCTTCTTATATATTTAGAATTCATCCGCTTCTAGGTGTATCATGTTCTAGTTGGCTAGGTTAATGAGGGAGGTCTTCGGTCCTAAGCGGACTTGAGATACCCATCACGACTTGGTCCTGGTTTGGGTTGTGACAAGCTTGGTATTAGAGCATAGGTTTATGGTCATTGGGTGTCCAAAAAATCATTTCAATCTCTTTTATGAGTATGTAGCGTGCCACAGTTATAAGAGAGAGGCTATGAGGCATATAGGAATGTTTTCCCTTTCTTGTGATCTATTTTGAGCTATAGAGTTTAAGGTCTTGAAAAGTACTCTAATCTTCGTTTGCTTGCATTTCAGATCATGGCTCCTCAAAGATTTAATGCTTGTGAAAACTTCTCTATCCCACTTGAAGAAAATATGGGTAGAACTCGCCCTATTTAAGGAGTTCATACTCGGTCTAGGGTCCTCTCTCTTGATTATATTGCCCCTCGTGTAGTTCCATTGGTTTCTACCAATTCTCCTCAGGCTTCTCAAGTTGCTGATGTCCATGCCCACTGCCCCAAGAAGACATTTATAATGTTGTAATACCCCGTATTTCTCAAGCTTAACTTAACTCTAAGTTCACGAGTTATACAATATAAAAGTTTTGAAAAGCTTAGTATTTTTTAGTTTAGAACCTTCAATTGTGTAGGAAATTGAATTAGCTTTCCACCGATATAAAATTTGCCTAAATCCGATAATTGGATAAGAAATTATAAATATTTTAAGTTTCAGTCGTTAAACGCCATCATTCAGGACAGTAACGCATCGCAGTGTATGTTAAAATGGCAATTGTCAGTTTCTAGTGAAGTACCACGATACCAGCGCATAGCGCCATAACTTATTTTCATAATTGTCCATTTCTAGTATACCAACGCGATTCCACCATGTCTCAGTGAACTTCCAGGTCCCAACCAAAGTGGAAACGAGATACCACCGCATTGCGCCACCATGAATTTTCCTAATTGGAAATTTCCAGAAACACGATGCGATAGCGCCGCATCGCGCCAGGTGCCTATTTTTAAAAATTTTCATGGAAATTAAATGTTTTGTCTAGGGTTGAAACTGTATTTTCCTATGATTTTAGCATGCCCATATACGAGATTTAATCCCTAAAAACATTTTAAGTCATTACTCACTCAATTTATCCCAAAATTAAAAGCATTCTCTCTCAAAAGTAAAAAACCTAGCTTCAATAAAACAAGATCAATCTCAAAGGATTCACCAAGAACTTTAAGAAACTCACAAATTAAGGTATTTTAGGTGTTCATCTATGGGCTCCTTTAACCAATAGAGTCCACGAATCCATTTTCAAACTACAAGATTGTTAAATTATGAACTTCCATGCTTTAATTGAATTGAATTCATGTTCATGTTATTGTTGGGTTTTAGTCCATGATTAAATTACCTGATTTTATGAAATATATCATTGTGTGTGTAGAATTATACGATCTTCGTGATAAACCCTTCAATTTGCAAGTTGATTGATATAGCCATGATAACTATATGTTTTAATTATTGTATAATCTAAGTATGCTCTCCATGTGTTTGATAAAATACCTATGTGAATGAAACAGTGCTATTATAACATGATAGCATGTATTCCCCATTCATGTATAAGTAGATGCATTACAAGTGCTTGATTAAATGCCTCTATGGGTGAACTATGGATAAGTATACATTGTTATGATTTTCAAGAGTATATTATGCTTTATTTTTTTATGCTATCGAGTCCTCGGGTATTTAATACCCAATAATTTAGTTGTGTTCCTAGAGCCAGTGTCAGTTACAGAATCTCATTCATATCACGATCACTAGTACTCTCAGTCAGTTACAGAATCTCAGTCATATCACGATCACTAGTACTCTCAGTCAGTTACAAAACTCAGTAAAACTCAGTCAATTACCAAACTCAGTAAGCTCAGTATCAGTCCAGTCCAGTTCAGTATACTCTTCAGATTCAGCTGGAAGCAATAGATTAGCAGTGATTCCTCATTATTCAAGGATATTCCTTTATTTCATTATTTCAGTAGACTCAGTATTTCTGTAGATGGAGTTAGTGGGGGATTGTCCCATCAACTCCACTTTTAGAAAGTTTTAGTTAGAGGCTTTTCAGACTAATTTTTAGTTAGTATTTAGTTTTGTAGATATTATCATAGATGATATATTTTATCAGTATTTATTGATTTTGAACCTTATGGCATTTCAACTTATTTTTTGCATTTATCAGTCATGGGTTAGCTTGTGGTCCTTCGGGATCGTAAGCAATGTGTAGCATCTGGGGTACAGACTTGGGGCATTACAAATGTTGAGTTTTATTAATCTATTCATCTGTTGACCCAGTTGTTGACTTCTCAGTCTCGTCAGCCTGACCATGTTGGTTCTGTTTCTTTGTCTTTAAAGGTCATATTGGCCAATTTATGAGATTGAATCCTCCGACCTTTACTAGCTCTAAGGATAAGGAGAATCCTTATGGTTTTATGGAGGAGATGGAAAATATATTTAGGGTGATGCATGCCACTAACTCAAAAGGTATGGAATTTATTGCATATCAACTGAAGGATGTGACATATTAGTGGTATGAGGAGTGGTGGAAGTTGAGAGAAAATGGTGCTTAGCCCTTTGAGTGGGATGAGTTTTTGAGTGCCTTTCTTAATCGTTTCTTTCCCTAGGAGTTGAGAAAGGCTAAAGCTGATGAGTTTGTAAACTTGAAGCAGGGAAGGATGACTATAAAGATGGATGCTTTGAAATTCCACCAGTTGTCTCGTTATGCCTTGGAGATTATGTTTAGTATGAGGGCGAGAATGAGGATTTTTTCTTTGGGTTTTTCTTGAGACTTGGTAGTAAAGTGTAAGGTGGCGATGTTGAATAATGAAATGGATATCTCCAGGCTAGTCGTGCATATACAGCAGGTTAAAGATGAAAAGAAGAAGCAAGTAGAAATAAGAGAGAGGCAGTATAAGAAGTTCAGATATTTAGAGAAGGGTGGAGGCCAATAGAATAATGGTAGGGATGGTAGGCAATAGGGAAAACGAGGACTTGGGGAAACTAAATTTTATATTCTATGGCTAGTTCTGTATATCCTAAGACATTTAGTGATTGTCACTTTTAGACTGACAGTGGGTTTCGGGCACAAGGTTCCTAGTCTTAGGTTAGTGAAGCCCAGTCTGCCCTATATTATTTTTTTTGTCATTTTTGTGGATAGATTTATCATGGTTGGTATGATGAAGGCAAAAATAGATGTTATAATTAAGGTCAGTTAGGGTATCTGTAGCAACATTGTCCAACTAAGGTTGCTTCTGGATCTAATAAGGTTTCAGTTTCTACTTCATCAGCTCCTGCATGAAAGGGTGCTACTTCTGGTACTAACACTAGTCAAAATTGTCTTTATGCTCTTGCACCAGTTAAGAATCTTAAGCATCTCCTAATGTTATCACTAGTATATTGATACTTTTATCTTCTGATGTATATTTTCTACTTGAACCAGGGTCCACCTTTTCTTACATGTCTATTCTTTTTGGTTTTGGTCCCAAGAGTATCACTGATCCCTTCTTTGTGTCAATCTCAGTGAGTGGTTCTATTATGTCTAGAAAGGTTTATAGGGTTTGTGTTGTATCTATATATGGTATTGGAGACATCGTGGATATGATAGGGTTTGATATGGTAGACTTTGACATGATCTTAGGGTTGTATTAGATCCATTCATACTATTCTTCTCTAGGCTATCGTACCCGTAAGGTTAGTTTCCAATTCCAAAATGACCCATTAATTGAGTGAGAATGGAGTTCTCTAGTACAAAAGAAAAGATTTATTTCTTATCTTAGAGCCCGGAAGTTGATTTCCAAGAGGTGTCTATATCATCTAGTTCAGGTTAAGGATTTTTTTCTGAAAGTCCTTCCTTGCAATCTGTCCTGGTGGTTAATGAATTTCTTGAAGTGTTTCTCGATGACCTTCCTGGTATTTCTCTCGATAGGGAAATAGAATTTGGGATTGATCTTCTATCGAATACTTATCCTATCTCTATCCCTCCATATAGAATAGCTCCAGCTGAGTTGAAAGAACTTAATGAATAATTAAAACATCTTCTTAATAAGGGTGTCATCTATCCTAGTGTCTTTCCTGTGATGCTCTTGTTCTTTTTGTGCATAAGAAGGATGGATCTCTTTGGATGTGCATAGACTATCAATAGTAGAATAAGGGGATAGAGAAGAATAAGTATCTTCTTTCTAGGATTGATGATGTCTTTGACTAACTTCAAGGTGCTAGATGCTTCTCTAAGATTGATCTTCTATAGGGTTATCATAAGTTGAAATTTAGGGAGTCGAATATCCCTAAGACTGCTTTCTAAACCTAATATGGTCATTATGAGTTTTGGTTATGTCATTTGGGTTACTATTTCTTTGGCTGCATTTATGGATCTCATAAACTGTGCATTTTGGCAATTTTTGGATTTATTTTTCATCATGTTTATTGATGACATCTTGGTGTATTTAAAGAGTGAAAAGGATCATGTCAATCATCTCTAAGTACTGTTGTAGACTATTCAGATCAGTGATTGTATGCCAAGTTTTCAAATATGTCAGTTTTGGTTGAATGTTGTGACATTTTTGGGTCGTGTTGTTTCCAGTGAGGGGATCATGGTAGATCCACAAAATGTTGAGGCAGTTAAGAAGTTTCCTAGACCCATAACTCTAATCAACATTCAGAGCTTTATGGGTTTAGTCAGGTATTATATGAGGTTTGTGGAGAGCATCTCTTCTATTTTTGGTCTATTGATTAAGTTGACTCAAAAAAAGGTAAAGATTCTGTGGTCTAATAGTTTTGTTATTTACTGTGACGCATCTCTTATGGGACTAGGTTTTGTCATAATACAACATGGTAAAGTGGTGGTTTATGCTTCTAGGCAGCTGAAGGTTCATGAAAGAAATTATCTGACTCATGATCTAAATTTGGTAGGTATGGTATTTGGGTTGAAGATTTGGTGCCATTATCTCTATGGGTGCATGTTGATATATATTTAAACCATAAGATCTTGTAGTATGTGTTCACCCAGAATGAGTTTAATCTCAGGCAAAAGAGATAGCTTGAGTTACTCAAGGAATATGATATGATTCTTTATTATCACCTAGCTAAAGCTAATATGGTAGTTGATTCTCTTAGTAGGTTGTCTATGGGCAACTTATGTCATGTGTATGAGGAGAAGCGAGGACTAGTGAAGGACATTCACAGGTTTGCTAATCTTGTAGTTTGACTTTTAGATTCTGAGGATGGAGGTGTGATTGTTCAAGGGGTGGTGAAGTCATCTTTTGGTGCTGAAGTGAAGGACAAATAGGTTTGGACCCAACCTTGATGCAGATTAACGATGATGTGGGCCAGTAGAAGGTTATGGCTTTTGATATTTGTAGTAATGGTATTTTGTGGTACTAAGGTAGGTTGTATGTTTAGGATGTTTATGGGCTGCGAGAAAGGATTTTGATTGAGGCTCATGAGTCGAGGTATACAGTTCATCCTAGTTTAATGAAGATGTATCATGATTTGAAGGAAATTTATTGGGGGAATAACATGAATAAAGATGTGGCCAATTTTGTGGCTAAATGCATGGTCTGTTAGAAAGTACAAGATAAGCATAGGAGGTCTGGTAGCGTGTCTCAAGAGATTGATTTACCTATATGGAAATAGGAGATAATCAATATGGATTTTATTACTGATCTTCTACGAACTCGAAATCAGCATCATTCAATTTGGGTCATCGTGGATTGGATGACTAAGTCTTCTCACATTTTGCGTATGAGGACTACTTACTCTAGACAAGATTATACAAAGTTGTTTATTTAGGAGATCATTAAGTAGCATGGTGCTCTAGTTTCCATCATTTCTGATTGAGGTATGCAATTTTCTTCTCACTTTTGGCATTTATTTCAAAAAGATTTGGGAACACGAGTGATCCTTATCACCGCATTTCACCCTCAGATGGATAGATAGCGGAGAGGGCCAGTCATATTTTTGAAGAAATGCCAATGACTTGTGATTGATTTTGGAGGTAGTTGGGTGGATTATTTTCCTCTCTTTGAGTTTGTGTACAATAATAGTTATCAGTCTAGTTTTGGATGTCTCCTTTCAATTCTCTTTATGCTAGGAGGTATAGATCTCATATTGGGTGGTTTAAGGTTGGTGAGACTAGATTATTCGGTCCATACATGGTTTACCAAGCCATAGAAAAGGTGAACGAGATCACGAATAGGCTTGAGAATGCTCAGAGTCGCCAAAAGTCCTATGCAGATGTGAGGAGAAGGGAGTAGAAGTTTGATATTGGTGATTGGGTGTATCTAAAGGTATCTTCTATGAAAGGAGTGATGAGATTTAGAAAGAAAAGGAATCTCAGTCTCAGCTATATGGGTTCCTACATAATTTTGATGAAAGTGGTTAACATTTTTTATGAATTGGATCTTCCTTTTAGTTTGGGTTCCATTTCACCTGGTTTTCCATGTGTCAATGTTGAGGAAGTACATGGGTGATGCCTCTTTGGTGGTACCTATTGAGAATGTTGGTTTATCGAATTCCTTGTCTTATGAGGAGGTTTCTGTAGAGATCTAGAATAGGAAAGTCCATCGTATGAGAAACAAAGATGTAGTTTCTATGAAGGTCCATCGGAGGAACCATAAGGTAGAAGAAGCTACTTGGGAAGCTGAAGAGGACATGAAATCTAAATATCCATTCTTGTTTCTTGGGTTGCATAATCATGCTTAAGGTATTTCCTGCTCTTTTTGTTTTCTGACTTTGGTAAAAGTTTTGTGATTGTATTATTGTCTTACATTCGTACTAATGGATACCTTGACTCCTTATTTGGTGATGAATGATCTTTGAGGGGGGGTAATGTAACACCTCAGAATTTTGCCTCTAAAAATTTAAGAGTTTTGAGCTCACTATCTAGGGTATGACTTAGGTGACGAGTCGTGAAGACTCCAATCATTGTCTGACCAGTAAGCTATTTATGGTAATATTAAGGTCATATGTCGTAGGGTGGGACTCGTGACCTAACCAGTGAGATAGCCCAAGGTTGTTGTCTTGGTAACGTCTAAGACTCCACGAGTCATAGGTTTTGGTCACAAGTCATTGGGTATGACTCGTGACCATACCAGTAAAGATGCCCCGAGTCACTGCTCATACTACAAGTCAAAGCAATGACTCATACCCAGTGATCATGAGTCGTGACGCGACCCATAACGACTGGAAATAGTTTTTCTTGTGTTTAATTTAAGGTCACTTTGGTCATTTCTCCCTTT
The DNA here is from genome assembly GCA_030864215.1 of Capsicum pubescens. NCBI lineage: Eukaryota > Viridiplantae > Streptophyta > Magnoliopsida > Solanales > Solanaceae > Capsicum > Capsicum pubescens. The sequence continues at coordinate 205,370,801 of CM061540.1, forward strand.
ACCCATTGTAACCCACGACCTAAAATACCCCAAGGTACCCTATAACTCCCAATTTATCAATCTTAAAATACTCTAAAACTTTCTCAAATCTCAAGTCAAGAACAAGCTAAGTTTCTAAGGATTTGGCTTCTAGAGCTCTAATTGGTAATTTCCCTCCATAACTCTCAATACTTTCAAGAATTTATCTCTTTACCTAAACTTGTTTTGTTAAAATCATGTGTTTAGAACTGTTATTCATGTTATTAATTGATGGTTTTGGAAATTGCGTTGAGGGCCTTTGAATGTTATTGATGGGATTGCCTTTCCTGTGGTTTTTGTAAATCATTCATGTTTTAAATTGATAGTTTTTGAACTCATTAGGTGCATGGGCATGGTAAATGGGAATGAGCATCGTGGATTCTCCTAAATAAATGGATTTTGAATTGAAATTAGTAATAACCTTAACCCACCTTATGAAATTGGCTTTGAAACATGATTATATGTATATTGTAATCACTTTTGGAACTATCACACTGCATTAAAGGCTAGTAGAACATGTATGGTTTTAAATCAAACCTTGAGGGTCGTGGATTCCCCTAATTTAATGGATAATTAACATTGAACCTCGGGGTCGTGGATTTCCTCACGTGAATGAATGATTGAAGCTTGTAGGGTCATGGATTTCCCCAAGTGATGATAATTGGAGGGGCATGTTCATAATATCTTACAAGCGTGGTTGGTATAATGATACTAATGGGATATGACTTAATGGATGATTATTGGTTTAATGAATAGAAATATGTAAATTTTTAATTAGGATTAAAAGGGGGTTGTTTAACTGAGCCGTGAAAGTGGTTGTCCTGAGGGACTGATACTGGGAACCACATTTACCAGCGTGAGGGTTGGTCTTGATGATCGTGTGCTTGTGTCACACTTTATATATTTGTATCCTGGATTGTTGAAGGGTCGTGGATTTCCCGACCTTTTTGAATACCTTAGTTCGTGCATCTAAAACGCACTAGTACACTTTCAGCAGAGTGAGAGCTTGTTTAGATGATAGTTTGGGCTACACAGTCCAGGTTAATGTCTTAACTCTCGTGCTAAGATTTTTCCATATACCGACATATTGTATATATATGTATATGATTGTGTACATATGGTTTCATAATAATTTTGGAATAATTGATCATTGTATTATTTTATCCCTTCCCTAAGTTACATGCTAGCATTTACCCCACTAACCATCCCCGGACACTATATCCCCATGCGATGTAAGGTTCGAAGACACTTCTATTTCCTTGCATGGTGGTAGGTGATATCTGGATTGTCATAGAGTCATCTTTGAATGTTGAGCTTCTATTCTTCGAAAGGCCCTCATTTCATGGTCTTGTCTTTATTTATGTCTTAAATTATTTTGGCAGGTATTTCACTATGGTCGGGGACATGTTTTAACTTTAGTTGATCTTTGGTTTCTTAGAGGCTTTTGTGGATATGATGTGGGTGGATTGTGTTGTGGATTCTTTGATCCCTCTTGATATTGACTTCTCTATATTGTTATATGTTTGAAACTCAGTTCTATCTTGTTATATGTTTGAAACTCATCTTTATCTTATTATATGTCTGAAATTCATACGTTGTTAGTTATATTATGTTCTGGTTTGCTATATTAATAGGGGTGGTCCTCAGTCCTTGGTGGACTTAAGATAACCGTTACGACTAGGCCCTGATTTGGTTCATGACAAGCTTGGTATCAAAGTGTAGGTTCATGCTCATTAGGTGTCCACAAAGTCATGTCATGTAGGAGCTACTGGAGAAAATAAGGTTCTAGTTTGTACTTCTTCAACTCCTGTACCAAAGGGTGATACTTGTAGTACCGACACTCGTCGAAACCGTCTTTATAGTCTTGCCACCCTTCAAGAATCTTAGGAATCTCCTAATGTTGTTACTAGTATGATGCAACTTTTCTCTCATGATGTATATTATTTTCTTGATACGGGGTCCACCCTTTCTTATGTGACCCCTTATGTGGCTGTTTATTTTTGTTTTGATCCTCAGTACATTTATGATCCCTTCTTTGTGTCTACCCCAGTGGGTGGTTCTATTATAGCTAGAAAGGTATATAGGGATTGTATGGTATCTATCTATGGTAGGGAGACATTAGTGGATCTGATTGAGTTGGATATGGTAGATTTCGATATTATCTTGGGGTGGATTGGTTCCATTCGTGCTACACTTCTCAAGATTGTCGGGCCCCTATGGTCAATTTCCAATTCCCTAATAAACCGGTAATAGAATGGAAGGGGAGATCTTTAGTACCTAAGGGAAGATTTATTTCCTATCTAAGATCTCGGAAGTTGATTTCTAAGGGGTGTCTTTATCATCTGGTTCAGGTTAAAGATTCTAGTTCTGAGATTCTCCTTTACAATCTGTCCTTGTTTTTAATGATCTTCCCGATGTATTTTCCAATGATCTTCCTAGTATTTCTTTGGATAGGGAAATAGACATTGGGATTAATCTTCTGTCGAATACTTGTCCTGTCTCTATCCCTCCATATAGAAGGGCTCTGGTTGAATTGAAAGAACTTAAGGTGAATTTAACGGATCTTCTTGATAAGGGTGTCATTTGTCCTAGTGTTTCTTCATGGGGTTCTCCCATCTTTTTCCTGCGAAGGAAAGATGGGTCTCTTCGGATGTGTATAGAATATCGGCAGTTGAAGTCCTCTCCTGAAAAATGATGACCTTTTTTATCAGCTTTAGGGTGTTAGATATTTATCTAAGATTGATCTTCGGTCGGATTATTATATTTTTAACATTAGGGAGGTGGATATCCGAAACTCCTTTTTGTACCTGGTATGGTCACTATGAGTTTTTGGTCATGTCCTTTGGTTTGACTAATGTTCTGCCTGCATTTATGGATCTTATGAATCGGGTATTTTGACAATTTTTGGATTTGTTCATGATTATTTTTATTGATGATATCTTGGTATACTTTAAGAGTGAGGAGGATCGTGTCAATCACCTCTGAGCAGTGTTGCAGACTCTTAACGGTCAGTGATTGTATGCCAAGTTTTTGAAGTGTCAGTTTTGGTTGAATATTTTAACCTTTATGGGTCATGTTGTTTCTATTAAAGGAATCATGGTAGATCCACAGAAATTTAAGGTGGTTAAGAAGTGGCCTAGACCCAAAAAAAGGTGAAGTTTTATTAATCGGATACTTGTGAGGGTAGTTTTGAGAAGTTAAAGGATAATTTCACTTTTGCATCGGTATTGACCCTTCCCGAGGGTACTGACGGTTTTGTTGTTACTATAATGCAAAATGGTAAGGTTATGGCTTATGCTTCTAGGAAACTCAAGGTCTATGAAAGGAATTATCCGACTCATGATCTAGAGTTGGAGGCCGTGGTGTTTGTATTAAAGACTTGGTGTTATTACTTGTATGTGGTTCATATTGATATCTATTTAGACCATAATAGCTTACAATATATGTTCACCCAGAAGGAGTTGAATCTCAAGAAAAGGAGATGACTTTAGTTGCTCAAAGACTATGACATGAGTCTACATTATCACCCAGGTAAAGCTAATGTAGTTGTTGATGCTCTTAACAGGTTGTTTATTAGTATCTTGTCTCATTTGAATGAGGAGATACTAGGATTGGTAAAGGATATTCATCGGTTGGCTAATCTTGGAGTTTTTCTGTTGGATTTGGAGGATGGAGGTGTGATTGTGAAGAGGTGGTGAAAGCATCTCTTGGTGCTGAGGCGAATGAGAAACAGGTTTTGGATACTATTCTTATGCAGATTAAGGCAAATGTGGGTCAGCTAAAGGTAATGGATTTTGAGATTGGTGGTTATGGTATCTTGAGGTACCAACTAGATTGTGTGTTTTGGGGGTTGATAGTGACATGACCCGAACTAGGGCCTAGTCGTTTCGGGTGCCTCAAGTCCAACCGGGACTGGAGACCACCCCTAATACCCTACCATAACCACCCTACACCCTATGTCGGATGAACTCCGAACATATAACAAGATGGAACAATCATAAATCAAATACATTCAAACAGTGTCAGCCACAATACCAATACCAATACCAATGCCAAGGCTAACACCAATACCAACACCGTCCATGCCAACCTAAAGTAGTCTCACAAAGCTTCTATCCAAAATCAAATCAATATCCAGTCGAGACATGCCCCCGACCATGGCCAAAAACCAAAGTCTAAGAAATAATAAAAGTATGGAGAGAAGTCTATATCATGAAATGGAGTCTTCTGGAGTATGGAATCTCATCACTTCAATCCAACAAAATGTTGCCCTCAAATCTAACTCACTGAGCAGGAAGAGTAATATGGTCGGTTCCTACATTATGTGGGGATACAGCGTCCAAATATGGCTTAGCGGGTGAACACTAGAATGTACTCAGGAATAAGGATAAAATAATGCCAATATTTAAAACTAAGTAAGTAACCAAGTGCAATCACATTCATACATATATATATTCCATGCCGGGAAAAAGAACCTGGTTTAGCATGCATGTAAAATCTTAACTTAGGATTTGTAGATTGACTGTCCTAAAACCACCCACGAGTTATATGGATCAAGTGTTAACCCCCGAATGGTCCCCAGTACATGTAGCCGCAAGAACTAGAGTATCATAGGGGTCGGGGATTCCCGTGTACCCTTTTCCCTCTATGATACATATATACAAGTATAACTTAGGGGATTCTTGTGTCCCCTATAAGTATATGGTCACCATGACCAACCCTCATGTAGGAAAATATGAGTTTCCAGTGCTCGTCCATGAGACTCACACCTTCACGGTTAGATATCACACCCCACCATTATTGCCCAATTAAAACCTTTTAGAACATAACCAAACCACCAATTCCAAGAGTTAATTACCAAGGCATTATGAAGTGGTATCAACATACCACCTATAGCTTGCAAGCAATGTCATTATCCAACCCTTAGGGGATTCCCATGTATCCCATAGACTCAATTATAAAATAACTTGGAGGATTATCATGTACCCCACAATGTTTACAAAAACCAAAGATATGGCCACCAAGACCTTTCCAATCCATTTAAAACCATTTAAACCAATTTGGATTCCATTACCATATTATACAATGCATGGTTTTCAATAAAAGTTAAATGATGTGACAAAACCATTCTCATAGGCATTTTAACAAACATGTTGAGGACATATAGTTTCCCAAACCAAAACCATGAACCAATTGACCATTCCCATGCAACCACATGTTCAAACCAACATTATTACTTGAAAACCATAACAAAAACATAGGAAAAAGTTATCCACCAAAGAACAACCAAAACCCCCAACATATACTTCAAAACCCAAAATAATATCACAATTATGTCATGAGAACCATTGATTAAAACATGCCTTTAGTTGAACTAACAATGAGGGAGGAGTTACATGCCTTAGATGCCAAAGAAGACGGAGATAAACCACCCATTAAAGCCTTAATTGATTGTTTGATGAAAACCCTAGACTTTCTAGAACCAAGATCTTGAGAGAGATTTAAGAGTATTTAGAGTATGTTTGATTGAGAATATTACGTTAAGGAAGTTATAAAAGTGTTTTTAAGTTATGGGGGTCAAAATTGGTTAAGAGGGAAAATGTCCAGAATGCCCACAACTTAAACTATAAAAATCACCACAGGAGGGTACGGTTTTGACCCTTCACTCGTACCCTCATCATACGACTACTACCATCTAATTATTGCTAGTATAGAAAGTTTGACATGACACACTATCCACCATACGACTCCCATTGCTGAAGTCATTGTCATACTATACGTCTACTAACCTCAAACCATATCCAAGATAGAGCCAAAGGGGGTTGGACACTGGGTAACATAAGACATTACTATACCACTATACCCTAAACATACAACTCATCACCACTAACCCTTACCTATAATAGAAACTCACCCACCACATACTGGACATCATACAAGTTGGGTCAACCTGACTTGTATCCTCACCATATGAATTGTATGGCGAGTCGTATGAAAATCAGAAGCTCAAAACTCTAGAAATTTCCAAGGACCAAAACCAAGGGTGTTTCAATTCTCCACCACTTGGATCATTCATCCTTTAATGATAGAACAAGGCAGTACAAGCATAATTTACACCCTACCACCTTAACTCTTACCTTTAACTAAGTTATAAAACAAAGATACAGAAATTCAATCTTTCCTTTAACAAAGTTTGAAAACAAAAGTATGATGAAGAACACATATATTTCTCTTAAATTTCTAGAGCAGGGAGTAGGAACGGGTAGTTGGACTTCTTCACAAGTATCCTCTTCAACCTTGTTATTTGTCCGTCAAACTTTTATCGAGGCCATATCCTTGGTCCGCAACCGACAAACCTGATGGTCTAAGATTTTAAATAAGACCTGCTCATAAGAAAAAGAATCCAAAATACCAATATCCTTGATAGGCATGATTTGAAATGGATCATCCATACACTTTCTCAACATAAAGACATGGAACACCAGGTGAATGAAGCTCAAAATGGAAGGCAACTCCAACTCATCTGCAATATTCCTAACCTGTCTCAAAATCCTGTACAGAATAACATACTGGGGACTGAGTTTCCCCTTCTTACCAAACTGCATTACTCTCTTTATATGAGATACCTTCAAGAAAAGTCTATCCCCGACCTCAAGTTATAAGTGCCTTCGCCTTACGTCCGCGTAGGAATTTTTGCGACTTTGGGTAGGCTTAAGTCTATCCCCAATCACCTTCTCCTTTTCCATTTCTTGTTGAACCAAATTCGGGCCAAATATTTCCTTCTTACCAACCTCGAACCATCTAGTATGAGACCAATGAAGAAGGGGTGAATTTTATTTTTTCTTTGAGTTAACTAATGACTCCTTTCAGTTGACTCATCTATAGATCAATGTACTTCACAAAATAAATTAGATTTAACATAATTAATCAAATAAATTGCTAAACACAAAGTAAAGACACATAGATTTATCCTAGTTTGGAACACTAATATGGTGCCTACTTCTAGTCCCCTTGGGTTTCAAAGTTTCCTTACATCATTCAATGTCGTTCTCGAATACAATGATAGAAAACAAGTTTTGACGACTTATTTTTCTCTTCAGATCTTGTAACACAGCTTCAATTGATGTTACAAAGTTGACTTAATCCTACTCTTTATATAATAATTGTAAACTAAAAGTTACAAAGCCTTGTGAGACTAAGATTGTGACACTTTGATTTTTCTCCTTGAAGTTGTGTAACCCATGTCCATCTTTAGTCTTCTTCTTTTATAGTCTTCTACTACCAGTTTTCATGAGGAAACCCCAGAGATTTCTTCTCAATCAAGGATTTTAATTGATTCCTAGATTGAGGGATGGCACCATAATGTATGTCCATATTAGATATACCCATAAGTGGTGCAGTTTCTACAATTATACATGTCCATATAACAGTTGTGTCCTTCCTTCCTTTTGCTTTATTTCTTGATTAATTTGGTCTGTCGTGATTCTAATATTGTGATCCTTCTTCCATTTACAAGATATTTGATTGATTCGCCTATCATACTATTTGAATGTCGTGATCCTTATCTTCATGATTGGATGTTCTTTCATTTTTGGAGTTGGTTCCCTTGCTTACTTCCATTTTGAGTTAGTCTTTTTGATACTCCATATCTTCGGGTAAGATACCTTTAAATCTTCCAATATCCTTTTTCCTTTTTTACTTGATCGTGATTAATTCAATTTTTGTGACTTTTGGGGCTGAGATTCTCCTTTCATTTGTTCTCATTGTGACTGATTTATGTGGATGTTGTGGATTCTAAATTGATGTCCTTACAGTATTAGCAGTCCTCAATACCTAAAAGGATACACTTGTTAGTTTGTCATTATTAAAACGTAGACTTAGAGGCTAACAGTCTCCTGTAAAGATACACTTATTAGTTAGTCATTATAAAAATGTAGACATAGGGGGATAATAATCTCCCCCTTTTTGATATTGACAAACAAGAGTAAACATCAGCTGACTTCTCTGTCTGTCAGCTTGCTCCTCCTGACTTGTACAAGTATTGATCTGACTTTCATTTAACATCAGTTGACTTGCTCTACTCCCCCTTACTGGTAGGAGACTTTCATATTTTTGCTTTCTCTCCCTTTGACATAATAAAAAAACAACATGCAGACAAAAAAATCCACACATAGAAATACACATAAATAAAGTAATGATGACTCCACTTTTAGAGGAGGTGTACCGAACAAATGCATATATTTTTTTTATTTGGAAAAAATCGTGGAAAACTACTGTACAAAATAAGACTTAAAGATCATTAATGCTAAGAATACTAAGCCTTTTTCCAAGGGAACAAAATATTTCTTCTAGCAGGGGCTTTGTGAAAATATCTTCTAGTTGATTTTTAGAGTCAACAAATTTTAGAGTAAAATCACCATTTTCTACATGATCTCAAATAAATGATGCTTAATATCAATATGCTTAGCCCTAGAATGATGAAAATTATATTTAGATATGCTATTAGCACTGGTGTTATCACACACAATAGGAACAGATTCAAAAGATAAGTCAAAGTCAAGAAGCTAATGCATAATCTATAAGATTTGAGTACCGCAACTTCCAACACCTATGTATTCGGCTACAGTGGTTGAGAGAGCAACAAAAATTTGCCTCTTTCTATGCCATGAGATAAAGGCATGACCAAGAATTTGATATGTTCTACTAGTGCTCTTTCTATTATTTTTATCTCCTGTAAAATCAGCATCTGAGCAACTGATTAAATCAAAATGTGAGAAGCAGGGATACCATAGTCCAAATACTTGAGTTCCTATTAGATATCGAATGACTCATTTAATGAAAGTGAGTTGAGGCTCCTTGGGAGTCAACTGGAACCTGGCACATTTACACATACTAAACATAATGATTAATCTACTTACAGTCAGGTAGAGTAGAGGTTCGATCATCCCCCATACATCTTTTCATCAATGTCTTTTTCAGACAAGTCTGAATCAATGCTTGTGGATGGGCTCATAGGTGTTCCATATACCTTTCATTTTTGCATACCAAAATTGTTGATGAGTTCTTTCGTGTACTTGGCTTGACTGATGAAAGTGCCTTTGGGAGTTTGTTTGATTTATAATCCCATAAAGAATGTTATCTCTCCCATAAGACTTATTTTGAATTCTCCTTTCATTAAATTAGCAAAATTCTCGCACATAGAGATGTTAGAACTACCAAAAATAATATCATCAACGTAAATTTGCACAATGAGAAGATTTGAATCAAGATTTTGTATGTAAAGGTTGTATTAATTTTACCCTTTTGAAAATTATTATTTAGTAAAAAAGTACTCAATCTTTCATACCAAGATTTTGGAGCTTGTTTGAGGCCGTAGAGTAATTTTGATAATTTAAAAATATGATTTGGATATGATGGATCTTCAAATTTGGGGGGTTATTTTACAAAAACTTCCTCATGAATAAAGCCATTTAAGAAAGCATTTTTTACATCCATTTGATATTACTTAAAACATTTGAACGCGTTAAAAGATAATAAAATTTGTATTGAATATAAACTTGCCACGGGGGCAAAGGTCTCATCAAAATCAATACCTTCCTGCTGGGAGTAGCCTTGAGCTACAAGTTTGGCTTTATTTCTGACAACTTTATCTTATTCATCTAAGTTATTTCTGTAGACCCATCTGGTTCCAATTACTGAGCAGTATCTGGGTCATTCAACTTGAGTCCAAACTTAATTTCGTTCAAACTGGTCCATTTCTTTCTTTATATCTTCAACCCATGATTCATCTTTGAGGGCCTCATCAGTTTTCTTGGGTTCAATTTGAGAAATAAGGGCGACAACATCTTTTCTCCTTAATGATGCTCTTGTTTGCACTTTATCCTATGAATTTACGATGATGAGTTTGTTTGAATAACTAGCATCATGCCTCCACTTTTTTGGGACACATAGATTTATAGTTTCTGATTTAAGAGTCAATTCTTGGGAGGGTGTAGTCGACTTCTTGTGATGGCTCAAAGATTGTGTTGTTACTTTTCTCAGATCGTAGCTTACCCACCTATTTTTCATCAGCACTCAAAGTCGTAGAGAAGTGATTAGATTCATTAAATATAATATGCATATATTACTCAACACACAAAGTTATTTTATTAAAGTCCCTGTAGGAATGACTGGTGGGAGTGTACCCTAGAAAAATACCTTCGTCACTTCGAGGATCAAATTTTCCCAAGCTATTCTTACCATTGTTGTGAATAAAGCATTTGCAGTCGAAATGATGGAAATAAATGATGTTGGGCTTCTTTTCTCTCTAGAGTTCATATGGAATTTTCTTTAGGATAGGTCAAATCAGTCACCTATTAATGATGTGGCATGTGGTGCTTACTTCTTCTGCCCAAAAATGATCTGGGAGATTATGTTCTAACAATATTGTCCTGGCAGTTTCTTGGAGAGACTGATTTTTCCTCACTACTAAAACATTTTTCTAAGAGGCTCGAGGTGAAGAAAAGTTCTGAGAGTATCCTTTCTAAGCACTATACTTCTCAAATGCCTTGTTTTCAAACTCTCCTTTATTATCAGTGTGAACATAACTGATGAGGTTTCTAGCTTCTCTCTTTACCTTTTTACAAAAAAATCTCAAAATTTGTGATAGCCTCATATTTATAAGCAAGGAACATTACCTAAGTAAAAGGTGAATAATTGTTAACTATGATAAAAACATATCTCTTTCAACCAATGCTTATGGTTTGGTGGGGAAAAACAGATCCATGTGGATTGTTTGAAGAGGTTTGGAAGTGGAGACAATGTCTTTGACTTTGGATGGTGTCCGAGGCCACTTCACCAATTGGAAGGCATCACAGATGTGATCCTTTTCAAACTTGAGTTTTTGTAGATCTTTCACCGATTTGAGTCGGGACAACTTCTCAATGATATGCATACTATTATGCCCTAGATTTCTGTGCCACAACCATGTATCATTGGCTTGCATAGTTAGTCAAGTTATGGTAGTAAAATTAGGACTATTTAAATTGTAAATATTGTCAACGCGTTCACCGATAATAAAGATGTCTCTTTTATCGTGTTTGATTGAGCAATTTTTTACTTTGAAGAGCATTTTAAATCAGGCATCACAGAGCTGAATAATGCTGAGCAGATTATATTTGAGGCCATCTAATGGATATACTTTCGTGAATTTGCATGATGAGCTAAGTTTTACTTGGACAACTCCAATGACATTGCCTCTAGCATTGTCACCGAACCTTACTGATCCCCTATCTATTTTATTTAGGGAAAAAATTTTCTTTTTTTTCCCGTCATGTGTCTGGAACATCCGCTATCAATGACCCATATTTCTTTCTTATAGCTCTTACAGACTTGTTCCTGCAACACAAAAATATTAATTTTGCTTAGGTACCCAAGTGGTCTTTGGTCCTTGCGGGTTAGATATGTTTCCTTTGGGCATCCAAAGACACACACTTTTAGGCTTACCCCTATAGTTGTACGATTTGTGACATCTCTATCCACATATAAAATACATAGGTCCTCATGAAAAAAAAAGAGATCTTAGCTGATTTAAACAATTCTGATGAGGAACTGGATTTGTTTTTAAAGGAGTTGGATTTCACAAAAATGTGACTAGGAGTTTTCTTAATATTGTTTAACCTTTATCTTTACATCATCAAGCTCTTCATAAAGCAAGTCAATTTCAATTTGACATACTTTGCTTTCTATTTGATGACTTCTCTATTCCTCCTCAAGTTTTCAATTTAATCAGTTTCTTGAGTAAGTTTTTATTCATATATAACCTTTTGAATCTCTTTAGTTATCAAATCTAAGTTAGATTCAAGAATATTATAGTTGTGACAATCATGTTTTCTTACCTCGCTAGATTCAATTTTTCCATTAAGCACATATCAATAAATTCTACTTGTTCTTCAGTTTCATCTTTATCACTCCAGGCTCCGAAGTTTTGATTTTTTCTGGATGATCTTCTCCTTAACTCAGGACAGTTTTGTTTAAAGTGACCAGGCCTTCCACAGTAATAACAACGATCATCATTTATAGTGGAATTATCATTCTTGGATCCTTGGGATCTTTGTTGTCTCTGTCTTATGATTTTCCTTACCCCATGATTTATGAGAGATATTCCTTCACTATTAGAATCTTTAAGAATATCCACTTCTTTGGTTGGATCAGCATTGAAGGCTACTAATTTATTCTTTTCCTCCTTGTAGTACCTGTTAATATAATTTTTCTTATTTACAATAAGGTTATCTCGTAGTTCATCAAATGTCATGTTGGGAAGATCTCCATCTTCCAGAATTGCAGCCTTAGTTTCCCAAATCTTTGGTAGACTTCATACTAGCTTCTAGACTTCGAGGCTATGTGGATAGATCATCCCTAGTGATTTCAATTTGCATATGATCTTACTGAATCTGGCAAACATTGTTTTAATGTTCTCATTCTCTTCCATTTTGAACAACTCATATTCATTGACCAGCGCAGCAATCTTTGACTTCTTGACTTTAAAGGTTCTTTCATAGGTTACCTTCAATTTGTCCCACATTTCCTTTGTGGTTTTGCAAGTTGATATCTTGTCGTATTCTTCCCCACTAATTGCACACAAAAGTAAACTTATAGCTCGTGCATTAGTTTGAATTGCCTCCTTCTATTTTTTGGTGACCTTAAAGCTTTCAAGGTCTTCTATGTCTAAACTGCTAGATTCTTTTTCTTTTTCCTTTGGATTCTCCTTGAGTCTGGGAATTGGCTTTGGACCCTTCTTGATAAAAAAACAGGCTTGGAAGTCATTTGATTGGTCAAATATTTTGAACCTCTTCTTCCAGTAAGAGTAATGCTACCCATTAAAGTATGGAGGTCTTGTGGAGAAAGGACCATCCTGAAGAAGAGCACCAAGAATTTGATAATTGGCCATTAGATCTTTGCTCACTTGTGGTTAAATAATGTTTTTGGTGAGCCCTACTCTGATACCTATTGAAATTCAAGAGGGGGAAATTGAAATATTTTTATGAGTCGACTACTGAGTCCTTTCATTCAACTCGCCTACAGATCATTGCACTTTATAAAACAAATTAAATTTAACATAATTTAGCGAATAAATAGTTAAACACAAAGTAAAGCCACAGAGATTTATCCTAGTTTGGAACACCAATGTGGTGCCTACTTCCAGTCCCCTTGGGTTTCAAAGTTTCCTTAGATCTTTAATGTTGGGCTCGTGTGTAATGATAGGAAATAAGTTCTGAAGACTTATTTATCTCTTCAGATCTTGTGACACAGCTTCAGTTGACTCCATCCTACTCTTTATATAACAATTGTAAACTAAAAGTTACAAAACCTTGTAAGACTAAGATTGAGATACTTTGATTTTTCTCCTTGAAGTTGTGTAACCCGTGTTCATCTTCAGTCTCCTTCTTTTCTAGTCTTCTGATGCTATTTTTCATAAGGAAACCCAAGAGATTTGTTCTTAATCAATGATTTGAATTGATTTCTTGATTGAGGGATAGCACCATAATGTATGTCCATATCAGATATGTGTATACATGGTGTAGTTTCCACAATTATACATATCCATATAACGGTTGTGACCTTTCTTTCTTTTGTTTTATGTCCTGATTGATTTGGTCTGCCGTGATTCTGGGATTGTGATCCTTCTTTCATTTCCAAGATATTTGATTGATTTTCTTGCCATACTATTTGAATATCTTGATCATCCTTTTCATGATTGGATGTTCTTTCATTTTTTGAGTTGGTTCCCTTCCTTGCTTCCATGTTGAGTTAGTCTTTTTTATCCTCGATTCAGGTATGCAATCTCTCCCCTTAAACTTGTTTTTTTGTAAAGTATGGGTTTTATTGTTATTCATATGGATTTTAATGTGGAATTTATTGGGGTTGAGGATTTTGGAATGATGGTTACTTTAATTAGTTTTTCATTGGTATAATACATTTATTTATGCTTTATTTATGTATTTTGAAACCATTGGGGGTGCATGGGTATAGTGAATAGGATGGGATTCGAGGCATTCCCCTAATTTGATGATTTTAATTTGGAATTTGGTTTTTGAAATTGGGTTCCCTCAACCTACTTGAATAATTGGCTTTGAAATATAGATAATCATATGATTTGGCTTATTCCCCTAAACTAATGCATTGCATAAATGGTTAAATGGATAAAAAGATTTTTGAAGGCCTTGTTGGACATGGGTTTTTGGTTTTAAAGTGGAAGTTAGGGGGTCGTGTCATTCCCCCAACTAGATTTAATAAACTAAAGGGGTCGTGGCATGCCCCCAAGATTGATGGAACTGAAATTTCATAGTTATAAGCTTGCAAATATGATGGTATTACGATACCTATGATATATGCCTTAACGAATAATTCCTTGGCTAAATGGTTGGGTTGTGTGAAAATGTTTTAATTGGGCTTAATGGGTGTTGTGTATCTCATCGTGATAGAGTAAGTCCTAAGGAGAATGAACACTGGAAACCACGTTTTCTAGTGTGGGGGTCTTTATGACTGTGTGCACAATTTACACTATTGATATATATATACCTCCTGGATTGACGTGGGGTCAGGTTATTCCCTAGTCTTCCTTGGATATCTCTAATTTGTGCGGATGACATGTACTGGGGCCCTTTCAGCATATAGCCCATGGGTGCTTTTAGGATGGTTAGAGCTACACAGTCCTAGTTAATATCTTAACTCTCATGCTAAACCTTGTTACTATCCCGATATATTATATATATGTATATGACTGTTTGCATATTGTTTTGGAATGATTTAATACTGATTGAATATGGCATTATTTTATCTCTCCCAAGAGTTACATGATAGCGCTTACCCTAACCATCCCTAGACGTTATACCCCCATGCGATGCAAGGTCCGAAGACACTTTTATTTCCTTGCGTAGTGGTATATGATTTCTAGATTGTCTAAGAGTCAGCTTTGAAGTAGTGAGCTTGCAGTCTCCGAAAGGCCCTCATTTCATGGTCTTATCTTTATTTATGTCTTACACTATTTCAGCAGGTATTTGGTTATGGTCAGGGGCATGTGTTGATATTTGGTTTCTTAGAGGTTTTTTTGGACAGGATGTGGGTGTATTGTTTTGTGGATTCTTAGATCCCTCTTGATATAGACTTCTCTATCTTGTTATGTATTCGAAACTTAGTTCTATCTTATTATATATTTGGAACTCATCTCTATTTTGTTATTTGTTCGAAATTTATTTGTTGCTAGATGTATTTTGTTCTGGTTAGCTAGGTTAATGGGGGTGGTCTCCGATCCTTAGCAGACTTGCGATGCCCATCAAGACTAGGCCCTGGTTTGAGTCATGACAATCATCAACAACAACATCACTAAGAATAAGCCCGCCCTCCCAAAGTACTTTTATTTTGATTGTTGGGTCTCCAACCAATTCCTTTTTAATTCTATCAATTACCTTAGGTTTCGATAAAGTTTGGATCGACTGTAAGTAACAAAATATGGCATTTTCACTCTCGATTAGTCAGAACTAGCCACAGGTGCACAATCTAAAATAAATCAGTACATATATTAGAATGATGATTAAATCATTTAAATAAATCATTAATTAAAATAAAAACTTAATTAAAACTAGATTAACTACTTCCTATGGGGGTTGAAAAGATCAAGAAATTTTGCCTTTTTATCATTTTTGGTTGACAACCATCTCAGGATTCTTGGACATGAAACTTCTTCTTGATCGTTCACTTATTGTTTAAGATAAGGAATGACTTCAAATGCCCAAGCCTATTAAATTATGCCAATAAATCAAAAAAAAATATTCAATAAAAAAAAATGAAACATAAAAAAAAATATTTAACATGAAAACCCATGGAAAGCTATATAATTTGATTGTATTTGGTGTTAAAAGAGTCAACAAATATTTGACAGCTATTTTGAAGCTTTCAGAACCCTAAGGATAGCTGTTAAATGCTTTAAGATCCTAGGAGAGATTTATTAAACCAAGTGGTATGTTGTTGTTAACGTATCTCTCCCAAAGAATATTATGTACAAACCAAATCAAGCAAAATGATTTCTTGGTCTTCTTTGAAAGTCTTTTACCTTTCAACTCTTCTATCAAATTTGTGTTTTTGAAGCTTGGACCAACAAGGGGCACCAATTCATCACCATCACTTGACTTGAGTTTTGGTGTGTGGGGTACTTTTTTGTGTTATAATAGGTATAGGTTGAGAATGAGGATAGCATTTTAGTCCCGTAACTATGATAAACTCCTTCATATTATCTTTATTTTTCATACATAAACCTATGTTTGAGAAGACCATACATCATGGTCATTTTGAAACGAGCATTATTGTCCTCCTAAAAATTAAGAAATTGACCAAAGCAATTTTTTCTAAAATAAGCATCCAATTTTTGTTCTCGGAGTATTTTTCTAAAGGTATCAAAAGATTTTTCCATGGATGACTTTACCACACAATCATCAGTTAAATCTGTGGCACCATCATACTACATTCTCATAGGAAAACTAACAATACTGAAGGTTTTGACAAACTCTTCAGTGGAATGGCTATTAGGATCAATATTAGCATTTGGATCATGTTTACTTTTAGCACTAAATTCAACATCTCTTTTAAATCATTCCTCTTCCCCATGTTCATTTTTTTCTACTTCTGATTGAGATATCACTTTTACAAAAGACTTATATAGTGTTAAATATTTGCCTAGCTACTTCACCTATTCCTTTACTTGGACTTGATTGACTTTTTTTTTCTTTTGAGAGACATATTATCAAATATAAGGGGGAAATAAAAAAGATTACAATTGATTTATGCATCATTAGAAAAAGGATAACTGCAACTCTAACAAGTACAACACAGTAAAATAAAAGTTCCAACAGATCACTCATCTGTTGCAATAGATGAATGATATATTGGAAGAAATAAAATAGATTCAGTATTATTTAGATTTCTTCCAACAAATTATCTATCTTTTACAATAGAGTACCTATCTGTTAAAAGAAATCAAAAGTCTTTACAGTCATATGTTGGAATAACTATAAGGAATTTAATCCAACAGATGACCCATATGTTCCAACATATGAGTAATCTATTGGAATAATTGTTTTGTTATTTTCAATAGATGGTTCATCTATTATAACAAATGGTTCTTTTGATGCAACTAATGGTTCATTTGTTGCAACATATGGTTCATCTATTAAGAAAAACAACTATTTATCAATAGTAACAACAACAATATCAATAGAACTACACTAATAACAACAATACTTACCAATACCAACAACAGCAACAACATAAAAAATCAACACCACCAAACTAACACCAACACACACACTAAGAACATCAATATTTACCACCAACTCCAACAATTGTTAGATTTGGTCACAATTGATGTCTCCGAAAAAAATTTAAAATAAAAGTTTCTCTATTTTACAATAATGTTCGAGAACAAAAACTATAGTAACAACAAAAAATTATATTTCACTCTGAAAACATACTATATTTACATTAATCATATTAAGAGAAAAAGTACCACAAATTAGGATTTTCTTGAGTCTCTATTTCGTTTTAAGCAAAAAATATTAGAATGTTAACCCAGACTAAAAGAAAAGTTAACTTAAGTTTCTCTTTTTCTATTTAACTAAAAAGTCCTAATTTTTTACCTGTGAAAATTGAAAAGGAACGATGAAAAACTTAAAGTTATTGTCGCCGAAAGTCGCCAAAGAATGTTGTCACATTGATTAATGGTTGAAAGTGGAAAAGAACTCAAAACTATTAGAACCAGAGGGTGAAAATCGTCAAAGATTAAAGGCCATCGATTTGTTGAAGATGGTTTGCAGAAATCTTGGAAGAAGTTTGCGAGAGAGAGTCAAGTCATTGAGACAGTGGGGAGTTTTTTGTTGTGGGTTAATTTATATTTTTGAAAGGATTTAAAAGTTTTAAAAATATTAATTGAGTTTCCAATTAACTTAATCAAGTTTTAATTTAATGTTTGACCCTTCCCTTTGGTCAAAGTCACCAATACTCAAAAACAAACTCAAAATACACCTTTTCTTCAATCTGCTCAAGTTAATCGGGGACTCAATTAATATTCTTCATACTTCCTAATCTTTTTAGAAATACAAATCAACCCATAACAAAACTCTACTCTCTCTCTCTAATGTCTCAATGCTCTCTCTCTCCAAACTTCTCCCAACAGTTCTGCAAAACCATCATTCTCTTTAATCTTTAGTGAATTTCAACCTCTGGCAGTAATAGTTTTGAGGTTCAATGTACCATCAACTTGATATCATTCTCTGATGAATTTAAGCGACAACAACTTTAAGCACTTCATCGTTCCTTCAACTTTCACAGATAAAAAGTTAGGGATTTTTAGTTATGAAGAAAAGAGAAACTTGAGTTAACTTCTCTTCTAGTATGAATTAACAATTTTAATATTTATTGGTTTAAAATGAAATGGGGACTCAAGAAAACCCTAATTTGTGGTATTTTTTCTCTCTTAATGTGATTAATGTAAATATGGTAATTTTTTAGTAAAATATGTCTTTTTGTTATTACTGTAGTTCTTGTTCTCAACAATATTGTAAAAATAGTAAAACTTGAATTTTAATTTTTTTGGTGTCATCTATTATGGCCAAATCTAACAACTGTTCATTTGTTGGTCTTTGTTGTGCTTTTTGAAGTTTTTTGTTGTTTGTTTTATATAATGTTGATGTTGTTGGGTGTGATGTACTATTGGATTGGTGTGTTGGTGATAAATGTTTATGTTCTTGGCGTGTGTGTTGGTGTTGGTGTTGGTGTTGGTGGTGTTGATTTGTTTGTGTTGTATTGTTGATTTTCTCTTATTTTTCAATAGATAAACCATTTGTTGCAATAGATGAACCATCAATTGCAACAGATGAACTATCTAATGAAATAGATGAACCATCCGTTGCAACAGATAAACTATTTGATGCAACAGATAAGCCATCTATTGCAATAGATAAACCATCTAATGCAATAGATGAACCATTTATTGTAACAGGTGAACCATTTTTTGCAATAGATGAACCATCTTTTGGAACAAATGAACTATCTTTTGCAACAGATGGTTCATCTATTGAAAAAAACAAAGTAATTATTCCAACAGATGACTCATCTATTACAACAGGTGGGTCATCTATTTGATGGAATAGTTATAGTTATTCCAGCTAATATTTTTCAAGACTTTTAATATCTTCCAATAAATAGATAATCTATTGGAAGAAATCTAAATAATATTGAACTATTTTATTTCTTCCAACAAATCACTCATCTAATGCAACAAATAAGTGATCTGTTGCAACAAGTTAGTCATTTATTGCAATAGGTGGAAAATCTATTGGAAGAAATCAAGACAATATTGAAACTATTTTTACTGTTTCAAACAGATCACTTATCTAGTGCAACAAATGAAAGATCTATTGAAGCTATTACTTTAGAATGTTGTACTTATTAGATTTACTGTTATTCTTTTTTAATGATGTATAAATCAGTTATAATCTTTTTTATTTTCCTCTTATTTTTAGATAATATGGCTCCTAAAAGAAAAGAAAGTTAATCAACTCCAAGTTAAGGAATAAGTGAAGTATCTAAGCCACATTCACCCATATATGTGCTTGATGTACAAGCGATATCTCAATCAAAAGTAGAAGAAAGAGAAAATAAACATCAGGAAGAGGAAAGATTCAAAAGAGATTTTGAATTTAGTTAAAAAAATAAACATGATCCAAATACTAATAATGATTCTAATAGCCCTTCCATTGAAGAGTTTGTCAAAACCTTCAGTATTGATAGTTTTTCTATGAGAATTTAGTATGATGGTAAGAAAATTTAACTGGTGATTGTGTGGTAAAGTCAGTAATGAGTGGCAAATTTACCACTCATTTGCATCTAATTTCTTGCACACTATGGCGAAATGATTGAATATATAAGACTAATTTTATGTAAAATGCACTAAATTTTAGTGTTTATGATCCTAAAGGTAAGAAAGATGAAAAAGAAATGAGACAAAGATGGAAAGGAAGGTAAATAACCAAAAGATTGACAAAGGCTGAAGATAAGATCCAGGAGATGACCTTCAGGTGCTGTGATCGTAACCTGAGGGTCGCGATCGCAATCAATTAAAAAAAATTAGGGATAGCAATTTTAATATGAAGTCACACAATCGTGGAACCGTGACCATAAATAGAGGAGTGCGATCATGATAGGTCGGACAAATTTCAGGAGCAAAATCAGAAATTCACAGATCTCAGTCCCAAAATATAAAACGATAAACCCTCAATATTTTCCCCAGGGAATTTTCCATTTTTGGAGAAAAAAACACTTTATATTGAGTGAAGAAACAATTATTGGTATTATTACAAGAAAGATTTGGTTGTAGATTGATGTTGAAGTTTGTATTTATACTTATTTTGTTTATGATAAATGAATTGCATGCCAGTTTAGGTATATTTCTTCTCTTTAATTTAATGAGTAACTAAACCTATATCTTTGGTTATGTTTAGGTTGTGAATAATGTGCGGGTGTTGATTGTTAGTCCAAATAATTAGTTAATTATGATACATTTTTCTCTTACTCCATATTTGAATTAAGAATTGATAGTAAAATAAACCTCATTTATCGTGGATCCCACATCATCCTTGAAAGAGGGATATGGGTGAGGAGTAATTGTGAACAACAACTTGAATTAGCTTCTTTCATAGCATCACCTTAGAAATTTGGTTGTTATTTGAGTTAGCTATTTTCATAAGCATCATCTTAGAAATAAGGATGCTAGTTTGAGGTAATGGATTGGTAAACTTGACATGCTCAAGAGGTGTTCAAAAAAGTCCATGAGTGAAATTTGGTGTTTTATTGAAAGGTTAACACTAAGACCCTAAATCCAGCCTACCCAAAATCCTTAGCTAAATCTTGGACTAACTATTGATTTCCACACATGGATACAACCTAGAATAGCATAACCCCAAGGTCTCTCTCAATTTGGTAACACCTATCAATTGTTTGATCTTGTATTAGTGCCAGTTGTGATTGTGTTTAACAAAGTTCCAAATCACATGTATTGTTTAATTTTTTCATTACGGGTTAACACACAGTTAACTCAGAACACACGTAAGCTTTGAAATCTAAGTTTGCACTCCTCGAGGATTCGAATCCGACTCATATTGGGTATATATTTATAACATCCTCCTTGCATTGAATTTGTAGTGTAAGTTAAGCATTATCGAAAATATTGTCATTGTCGAGGAGTGAACAAGCTTTTCAAGATTTTGGTATTGATAGGTAACTTGGGTTAGCCTTAGTGTTTTTATTTACATCGATTGTTGTTTTTGTTTTCTTAGGGGAAGGTAATATCCTACATGATACAACATGGTAGAAATGACAGTTCATTTGATGGGTTAGAACATATAGACCAACTTAGAGACGCGCGGCGAGTTAGTGCCATCCGTATCCCACTAACTGAGAGGAATATAGTCTTCCACGTGTCTAGTGTGATGCTTTATTTTCTTCAAATAAAGGGATTATTCGGAGGCCAAGCCTATGAAGATGCAAACGTCCACCTGAAAAATTTTATTGATGTATGCTTACCTTTTGATATTGTTCAGATCACTCAAGAGTCAATTTGATTGCATCTTTTCCTATTCTCTTTGATGGGGAAGCAATTTTGTGGTTGAGAACATTTCTCGCAGGTTCTATCACTTTGTGGGCCGAGCTTACGAAAGCTTTCTTGGATCTGTATTTCTCTCCATCTCGGATGTTACAACTTAGAGATGAAATAACTAAATTTCACCAACTTAATGGTGAATCGTTGTATAGTGTAGCAATTCTTTAATGATAATTTGATGTAATGCCCTAATCATGAGGTCCCGTAGAAGATGCTTCTTCAAATTTTTTATAGGGCATTACACCAAATCTACAAAATAGTGATGGATAATGCATCTGGTGGATCTCTTGTTAAGTTATCTTATGGTATTGCAGCAACTTTTCTTGATCAAGTAATAAAACAAAATAGAGGATGGAATATGAGGGACAGTGAAGTATCCATGGGCCCCCATCACATTTTTGTGAATAAAGAGAAAAATAAGAAAGATGAAAAATGGGACAAAAATATGGAAAAAGTAATGACCCAACTCGACCTTCTTACTAAACATGTGATGGGGTCCCCTCCTAAGGAAATAAATGTCATAGCCTCCATGAGCCCTAGGTACTATGATGATGAAAAAGGGGAAAAACTTGATGAGGAGATTAGATTTTTATCAAACAATTTGAGGGGTTCCCGCCCTATCTATCAAAGGCAAGACATTAATCAAGGTTGGAAAGATTTTGATTGAGAGAGATTGAAGGGATAGAGACTGCGATCATGATCAAGAATGTAGAGACAAAGAGAGGGACTATGATTGATATTTCCCTCCCTTTGATAGGCCCAAAGAGAAGGAGTCAAGCTTTATTGACCTCAAAAAATTCAAGAGTGAGGGTGTCTTGGCTAGAATTATAATGCATGTTGAAGGGACCGAAAAATGGTCTGGAAATAAAAGGAAACTTTTCACCACTAAGACAAAATGTGACCTCCCACTCGGCATCAATCAAGCAATTAAAAATGAGCAAAATATCAATGAAAATCAATGCTAGGTCGAAAGGTGGTTTTCCTAGTGATAAGTGGCCAACCCCAAAAATAATCTAAATTAAATACAAGTGGATGACGTGCCATGAAGTTAAATCAAGTGATGGATGGGTTACAACCTATCATTTCCATTAGTTTGGCTCGTATTTTTTGAATTTTAGGAAATAATAAGTGGAGTGAAATTAAGTTGGAGGTGAAACAACTAAAAAGTAAGGGAATTGAACTTGGTCTTGGTTTCTCAATCATGACATTTATATCGTGATCACAATCCAAAAACTAAGGTATTCCCAGCTTTTTCTCAGGTACCACGATCGTAGAAAGCTAACTGCAATCACAATCCTTGCATGATTGTGATCACAAATCCTGATCATGATTGCAAACCTAGCAATTTTAAATAGGAACTATCTCCAAAAAGGTTCCTACACTCAATCCCTTTTAAATACCCAAAAAGATTTCAATTTTCACCATTGTAATCGTTGTTAAAGTTCATATTATCCCCATTTGCATTCGAGTATTTGTTATGTGCTTCGAATCCACTCTTTTATGCTAAAATGTGAGCCTTAGAAGCATGTTTAGGGCCATAGGTTGAATTTGTGATTTTTCTACTTAAATACTATTTAAATTGATATTTTTTGTATAGTTGATGTTTTTGATGGTTTGCCCATCATTGGGTAAGTCTTGAGTACCCAAAATTGTCCAAATTAGGTATGAAATGTAGGTGCACACCAAGTGTTTAGTAAAAGGTCCAAATGAACTTCTTGATAGTTTTCTATGAATTAGAGGGCATAATTGAGTGTCTAGGAATTGTGTTTCATGTTTTTAGTTTTATTTACCTTTTGTGAACATAAGCTGGTGGATAAAATTAAGATTTTGGATCGTTAACTAGCCTTGGACTGCAACCTCAGGTACCACGATCGCAACTCGCCAAAGTGCGATAGCGGTGTTTCTATCGCGAATTAGCGAAATGTGATTGCAGGACCTGAGGCCTGTCTGATATGCATCTCAAGTGTCATGATTGCGACTCAAGAAAAGTCAATCCTGATATCTAAGGCATGTCTAACAAACATATGCAAAATCCTAAATTCTTATTTTAAGCTCAAATTATACCCATGAACCATTTATTTATCTTTATTTAATCACATAGCATTATTTTCACATGATGATCTTTAAATTTAATGCCTTGGGTTGATTTCAAATCTTGGAAGCTAAAGATAGCAGAATATAATCAAAGTTGCTTTCTCTTCTTCGAGTGACAGACCGTTTACTATAAGGACCTAGCTAGGAGGAAGTTACTCCCAAAGTGGGGCATATCTCTAGAACAAGTGGTCGAGAAGCTCCCGACCTTGTATGGAAGATTGGAGGAAACGGGGTGAAGATTATTTTCCATGGATCCATGCTAGGCCAATAGGCAATGAGTTCGAGAATTCTATACAAATCTCAACATAGTGAAAATATCCAACCCAGTTATAAAAATTTGAGGCATGGAAGTTCATTTTGGGGCCGAATAGATTAATGAAATGGACGGGCTATTGGATGTTGATATGAGAGAGTTAGAGTCTATGGACTGTGCTCCTGGAAGTTGGTTGGCTACTCAATTGTGTCTAGGAAGAGAAGTACCATGGGCCACCACAAAAATAAGGATAACATCGAATGAGTTCACGTCGGAAGCTTAAATTTGGTTGACCATAATTTGTAACTGTGTCTCTCCAAATACCAACATGACATATGTTCCAATTATTAAAGCCCAGATAATAGCTTGCCTCTTGGACAATATTTCTCTGAATGTTGGTCGCTTTGTGTTTTTAGAGATCAGATATTTCAAGAACAAATATGGCCCCATGCTCATGTTTCCACTTTGATCATAAAATTATCCAAGGGGTCCATGGTTGAGGTATACCCGGGGTACAAGTGGATATCCCCAAAGACACTCATTTACCCATTGAAGATACATGGTGAGGGCGTAGCTTCAATAAGAGAAAAAAGGAAGATCGTTGAATAAGTCAGTGGATGATGATATTGATTCTTGCAGACCATCCTCTGAAGGGACATTTTAGTAGCTCTCCATTCATATGCGAGTAGTGCGAGATCTGGTATCTAAGTTGCCCACAGTACCAGGAGAACCTTCTACTAGTTGCCACTCCTATGTTGTCCAAAGCGATTATAAGAAGTTCCTTAAGGATCAGAAGACACAGGGGACCACCATCGCTAGACTTGAGCAGGCCTACTCATCCTTTGCACAGTCACATAACGAGCTGCATGACTTTCATGATAAAATGCAGAGAAGGGAGAAAAAGAGAGACAAGTTTTCACCCACATGTGGAAAAGGGTGAAGGGCTTGTAAAAGGTCCTGAATCCAAGAGAGCGATTTCCCTCCCCCAAAATAGATGTTGGTGATGAGATTTCAACTTGGTGGTCATAGAATGATAAGCTAGAGTCTGAGGATATTGATGAGAAGACAGAGAGTGATAGTAGTACTTGATATGGTTTCAAGGATCCCCTTAAACTCTTTTTATGATTTCATGATATGTAGTGAGGACACTTCAAGCTGTTTAGTTAAGGGTGCTCATTTCTGTATTTATTTTATATTCGATTCTTGGGTCTATATTATTGAGATGATTATTTGGATATTTTGTGTTTATTTGGATGATTTGATTTTTATTTGCTATGGATAATTTGATAATTTGGGTTGTAATATTGGGTACCCTGATGGTGCCTATGTTTTGTGGATTAATCATTTTTTCTTTTCATTTTCCTTTTTTATAGTGATGTTGGATGAACCTTTCCCTATGATTGATTGAGTAACGATATTCTTAAAGGAAAATCATCATGTTGAGATATTGGAGACATAGATGCAGGGGAAGTTTGAGTACCCATGGCTTTACAAATTGGGATTGACATCACAACTATGTTGAATCCTAAGTAGCCATAAGTCTTTCCCTTATTTGAGACCAAATCCAAAATGGCAACTTGATTGGTGCTAACGATAGTCAATCTTGCATGGTAAAGCACAAAATGAGCGCTCCCCTTCATCTGAATTTTTTTTTAGAATCAACGGTATGGAATTGAATGGTTTTGTAATAATGGTTTGCCTCTTATGTGACTTCAAATTCTTTAGTTGGTACTAATGTGATAAATGACTCTTTTTGTTCTTGAGTAGGAAATCCAATCGATCCTTCTAGAATAGTTTGCATGCCATGTGTGGTGAGAAATAGTCAAACAATTCTTATGCTTACTTCTGTCATCAAGAACTTTTTCCATTGGTCTTTCAAAGATAATATTAATTATACACGATTGGAGAAATGATCTTAGGCCACCTTTGTGATTATTAAAAGTCACTTTAGCCTAAAAATTTTACCTATGTATGAGTGATATCCTTAGTCACCAATTTTTAATCCTATAAACCTTTCTTTTGAAACCATGTTATAAGCCTTTAACTATTTAAAAGTTACCTCTCTCTTGAACCCTACCCTCCTTTAACTTAAAATTGGCAACTTGAGGTTAAAATTCTAAGTTGGGGGTGTGGTGAAACTTAAAAGAGGTGATCATAGCCATGGTTTTGCAAATGAGTGTCTAGAAGAAAACTAATGATAGAAAAAAAAGGAAGCAATAAAAGAAATAAAAAGCATGTGAGTGCACCAAACAAAGAAATGAGAAGAGAATGCTTTCAAAAAATGAGTGAAATAAAGTGAAAATAAGTAGGCACATGTGTGAATTAGGAATAAATGGAGTGGCTAATGATCCAAGTTTGCTTTGGTAGAATGTTATGTATAGTTCAAACAGGGTGTAGTCACTTTTATCCAAAATGCTTATCCTCCCCTTCCCCAAGCCTACATTACAAGCCTAAAATGTCCTTCGGGATCTTCAACCAAGTGTTTTTAAGTTAGTAGAGATTGAAAATAAGGGAAAACATATAGCATGCTATTTTTTTGCATTGGGAAATTCTTTTTGAGCGTGAGTTCTTACACATGCATCCCTTGTTGCATTTTGAAAATTTGTTATGGTGGGATTTCCTTTCATGAGGAGGCATCTAGACTAGGATAGATTAGTGAATTTAGAATCTTCCTAAAGCAAGGCGAAGGAAAATATTTAATGTGGTGATGAAGAATCACTTCTTGGGAATTAGTTATTGTTTCTTAACTATTCTTGAGATTTCTCCACATGCTTGAAAATGTGATTGAATTTGAGAGGGTTGTGTAGTTAGCGCTTCTCATGATTGTTGATTAATCATTAGTGTTAATCAAGTTCATAGTTATGGTGGCCATGTGATTGAATAGTGTAAGCTTCAAAGTTGAGCAGTCTCATTAAGTGTGAATTAGTGTTGCTTGAGGACAAGCAAGATTTTAAGTTAGGGTGTTGATGAGTGATAAATTTTCCACTTATTTGCATCTAATTTCTTTAATACTATGGAAAAATGATTGAATATATGAGACTAGTTCTATCTAATATGCACTAAATTCTGGTGTTTGTGATCTTATAGATAGTATGATGAAAATGAGTGGAAACACAGCTATAAAATAAGAAAAATGGCCAAAAGATTGACAAAGGCTGAAGATAAGCTCCAGCAGATGACCCTCAGGTGCTATGATAGCAACCTACGGGTAATGATCATGATTAGTCAAAAATGTCAGGGGTAGAGATCGTTATATAATGCCACGTGATCGCAGAACCACAACCGCAATTAGAGGAGTGCGATTGTGATAGTTTGGGTAGATTTTAGGGGCAAAATTGGAAATTCACAGATCTCAGTCCCAAAATATAAAAGGTTTAACCCTTAATATTTTCCATAGGAATTCTCTAGTTTTGGAGAAAAAAACACTTTATATTGAGTGAAGAAATAATTGTTGGCATTTTTCCAAGAGATATTTGGTTGTAGATTGAAGTTGAAGTTTGAATTTATACTTATTTTGCATATGATGAATGAATTACATGAAAATTTGGGTATATTTCTTCTCTTGAATTTCATGAGTACCTAAACCTATATTTTGGGTTAATATTTGATTAGGTGGTGAATAATGTGTGGGTGTTGATTGTTAGTCTAAATAATTAGTTAATTATGATGTGTTTTGCTCTTAATCCATGTTTGAATTGAGAATTGTGAGTGAAAACACCAATTTTATTGGATCATATATCATCCTTGAAAGAGGGATATGGGTGAGGTGTAATTGTGAACAATAACTTGAATTATCTTCTTTCCTAGCATTAACTTAGAAATAAAGGTGTTGTTTGAGTTAGCTATTTTCATAAGCATCATCTTAGAAATAATAATTCTAGTTTGAGGTGATTTTTAGGTAAACTTGACATGCTCTTGAGGTTTTCGAATGAATCCATGCGTGAAATTTGGTGTTTATCGAAAGGTTAACACTAAGACCCTGAATCTAGCCTACTCAAAATCCTTAGCTAAAACTTGGACTAACTATTAATTATCCATGCATGAATAACACCTAGGATAGCATAACCCCAAGGTCTCTCTCAATTTGGAAACACCTATCAATTGTTTAGTCTTGTATAAGTGTCATTTGTGATTGTGTTTAACAGAGTTCCAAATCAAAACCCTAAATTTATTTTCATGTATTGTTTAATTTTTGCATTATTGGTTAGCACATAGTTAACTCTCAACACATATAAGCTTTGAAAGATAAGTTTGCACTTCTCAAGGATTCGACCCCGACTCATCTTGGCTATATAATGACAATGCCCGCCTTGCATCGAATTTGTAGTGTAACTTGAGCGTTATTAGTCAGCCATAGGAAAATATTTTGATACATTTAGAAAAATACTTTGAGAACAAAAATTAGATGCTTATTTCAATGACAACTGCTTTAGGCAATATCTTTGATTAGCGTAGGACAATAATGCTTGTTTCCAAGTGACCATGGTCTATGGCCTTCTCAAACATAGGTTTATGTGTGAAAATAAAGATAAAATGGATGAGGAGTGAATAAATTACTATGGAATGACAGTTTGTTTTGTCTGGAAGGATTTTTCCATAGTTACTAGACTAAAATGTTATCCTTCTTCTCAACCTTTACCTAATGTAACACAAAAATGCAACCCACACACCAAAAGGCAAGTCAAGTGATGGTGATGACTTGTTGGTACAAGCTTCAAAAAATTAAATTTGATTGACAAGTTGAAAGGTAAAATACTTTCAAAGAAACACAAACAATCATTATTCTTGGTTTGGTTTGTGGTTTGTACATAATATTCTTTGGGCCAGTGACATTAACAACAACTTACCACTTGGTTTAATAAAACTCTTTGTGGATCTTGAGGCATTTAACAGCTATCCTCGGGGTCATAAAATCTTCAAAATGATAATCAAATATTTGTTGACTCCGTTAATGCCAAAGATAGTCAAGTTATATGGCTTTTCATAGGCTTTTATTGTAAATATTTCTTTTTTATATTTTGTCTTTATTTTATTGAATAATGTTTTTGATTTATTGGCATAATTTCATAGGCTTAGGCATATGAAGCCATTTCTTATCTCAGATAACAAGTGAACAACCAAGAAGTTTTATGTCCAAGAATCTTGATGTGGTTATCGGCCGAAAATAAGAAAAAATAAAAAATTCTTGATCTGTTCAACCCCCCCAAGAAAGTAGTAAGTCAAATTTTAATTAAGTTTTAAATTTATTTAATTATTTATTTAAATAATTTAATCATTACTCTAATATATATGCTGATTTATTTTAGATTGTACATCTATGGCTTGACCAATTAATCGAGAGTTAAAGATGCCCTTTTTTGTTACTTTACAGTCTGTGCAAACTTTATCAGACCCTAAGGTAATTGATACAATAAAATAAAATTGGTTGGAGAAACATCCATCAAAAAAGAGCACTTTAGGAGGGTGGGCTTATTCTTGGTAATGTTATTATTGATGGTGCTACTAGCGGTGATAGATTTTTTATTGGTGATGGTAGAGATGATGGAGTTGCTTTTTGGTGGTGGTAGTGATAATGGTTTTGTTGTTTGGTTTGGTGGTGTTTATAAGAAGTTTGTTGATGCTCATCTTGGAGTTTTTGAAACAAGAAATGATCATGATTATGATCATACTGGTTTTACTATTTTTGGTGGTCGATATACCCCTTTAAATTGGCATACTATAGATTTGTCACACGAAAAGTGCAGTCAATCATATGGAGATCTTATCCCTCCTAAATTATGTTGTGCATACAAATGTTAAGAGTGCAAGGGAAAATATGATGGAGTGATTAATTCTATTAATACATTAACTGGTACAGTAAAGGAATTGACATCTAAGAGGGGTATCATTCCTTCAAAGAGGATTTCAGATCCATTCATTCTATTAGAGGTTAAGAGTAGTAAGAAAGCAATTTTCAAGGTATTATTAAATATCTAAAAAATAAAAATTACAACTCCTCTTTCTTGCACTATTAAGTAATATTCATGGGCCACAAGAGAGCAGTATGAGCTGAAAAGGGTGAATATTTATCATCTGCTCTAACAAACTACATATCTGTTGCAACAAATATCTTATTTATTGTAATAAATTACATATCTATTGCAACATATTGGTAATCTGTTCTAACTATCTTGCAGTAGCTTTGTAATATGTTAACAACTCCAAAGATAAGTACAACAAATATCCCGTTTGTTGCAATAGATTACACATATATTACAACAGACATGATATTTGTTGTAACAGATTGTCTGTTGTATCATTTTATGTATTTGTGAAGTGGTGAGCCTCCATTCTTCAAAAGGCCTTATCATTTCATTATTCTTTCTTATCATTGTATTTTTGGATCCTTTTTTATCATAGCCACGAGTATGTACCGACTTTAATGTTACTCTAATTTTAGAGTCTTTTGTTGACAAGTATAGGTGGATTGTTATTTGTGTTCTTTGAACTGTTATTTCATTCATCAATTCCTATTTTTATTATCATTGGTTTGATTGGATTTCACTTTATTTTTATGAATATTATGTTCTTGTGGTTAGGCTAAGGAGGTGGTCTCCGATCCATGGTGGGCTTGAGATACCTGTCATGATTAAATCCTAGTTAGGGTCATGGAAAACTTGGTATCAGAGCACATTTCAAGGTCGTTAGGTGTCCACAAAGTTGTGTCGAGTAGAGTCCCTTTTATGGGTGTGTATTGCACCACACTTATAAGGGGGAGGCTATAAGGAATTTAGGAAAGTTTCACCTTCTTGTGTTCTATTTTGGGCTATAGAATCTATTGTTATGGAACTTCTCTAACTCCTGGATTCCTCGCATTTTAGATCATGCCTCCCTAAATATATGATGTTCATAGAAACTCTGCTAGAACATCTGTTCCACCTTATGAGAATATGGAGGGGACTCTCCCTATTTATAGAGTGCAGACCCGGTCTTGGGTACCTGCCCCTAATTATACCACTCTACATGGTGTTCCACCGATCCCTATTAGTACTCTTTAAGATTCTTAGGCTAGTGACCCTTATGCTTAGTCGCCTCAAGGAGATATCTCTAATGTAGAGTTTTGTCAGTCTATTCATATACTTACTCAATTGGTGGAATCACACTCTCGTCAATCTGACCTTGTTGATTTTGTTGCTTATTCATCTTAGGTCACCCGGGTTGGGCAGTTTATGAGGTTTAATCTCCCAACCTTTACAGGCTCTATGGTTGAGGAGGATCTATAGGGTTTATTGATGAGATAAAGAAAATCTTTAGGGTGATACATACTATTGATTTGGACTGTGTAGAGTTTGCCACCTATAAGTTGAAAGGTGTTGCTTACCAGTGGTATGAGTAATGGGAAGCTACAAGGGGTGATGATGCTGAATAGGCGGTATGGGATGAATTTTTAGGTGCTTTTATTGATCACTTATTTTCTTAGGAGTTGAGGTAAGCTAAGGCTGAGAAGTTTGTTAATCTGAAGCAGGGTAAGATAAGTGTCAAGAACTATTCTATGAAGTTTTAGTAGTTGGCTCGTTATGCTCCAGAGTTAGTGCCCAATATGAGGTCACGAATGAGAAAGTTTGCTTCTAGTTTGTCCTGTAATTTGGTGTTGGAATGTAATGTTGCTATGTTGAATATTATTATGGACATCTATAGACTGGTGGTTTATATGAAGCAGGTTGAGGATAAGAAAAAAAAGCAGACAGAGATAAGAGAGAGGAAGAATAAGAAGTTTAGATATTCAGAGTAGGGTGCAGGTTAGTAGAACAATGGGAGAGATGGTAGATAGTGGACTAAGAAGATCAGGGAAATTTATATTAGTTGCTAGTGCCCCTTATCCTTAGCCTTTAGGTGATTATTATTTTCAAGCTAGCAGTGGTCCTAAGGCACAAGGTGCCTAGTCTCAGGCTAGTAGATCTCAGTCAGCCCAACCTTACCCTCCTTGACATTTTTGGGGGCAGCTTCACCATGGATATTATGAGGAGGGGAGAAACTGGGGATATAATTATGGTCAACTTAGTCATATACAGTGAGATTGTACTTCATCCAGGGTTGCCCTTGGGGTTACTAAAGTTTTGACTTCCACTTATTTAGTTCCTGCCCCTAAGAGCGCTACTTTTGGCACCAACACTGGACAAAATTGTCTTTATGCACTTGCTGCTCATCTAGAATCTGAGGCATCCCCAGATGTTGTTACTGGCATATTACATCTCTTCTCTTATGATGTTTATTATTTACTTATCTGGGTTCTACCCTTTCTTATGTGACCTCTTATGTGGCTCTGTATTTTGGTTTTGGTCCTAAAAATATTTTTGCTAACTTTTTTGTTTCTACTCTAGTGGGTGATTCTATAGTTTCTAGAAAAATCTATAGGGGTTGTGTGGTGTCCATTTTTCATAGAAAGACATTGGTGGATTTGATAAAGCTTGATATGGTGGATTTTGATATTATCTTGGGGATTGATTGGCTTTATTCATGCTATGCTTCTATGGATTCTAGGACCCAAAGGGTTAGTTTTCACTTTCCTAATGAACCGATATTAGAATAGGAGGGGAGTTCCTTAGTGCCCAAAGAGAGGTTTATTTCCTATGTTATAGCTTTGAAATTTATTTTAAATAGTGTTTATATCATCTAGTTTGGGTTGATGATTCTGACTCTGAAAGTTCTTTTTTGCAATCTATCCCTATGGTTAATGAATTTCATGATGTGTCCCCAATGACCTTCCTAGAATTCCTCCCAATAGGGAAATAGATTTTGGAATATATCTTCTTTTGGATACTCGTCCTATTTCCATTCCTCCTTATAGAAAGGCTCTGGATGAATTAAAGGAGCTAAAGAAGCAATTGAAAGATCTCATTGATGAAGGTTTCATTCGTCTTAGTGTCTCTCCATGGGGGTCTCCTGTGTTTTTTGTGCGAAAGAAAGATGGGTCCCTTTGGATGTGTATAGACTATCATCAGCTGAATAAGGCTATCATGAAAACTAAGTACCCTCTTCCTAGGATTGACGATTTTTTGATCAACTTTAGGATGCTAGGTGTTTTTCTAATAGTATCTCCGTTTGGGCTATCATCAATTGAAAATTAGGGAGGTTGATATTTCCAAGGCTACTTTTTGAACCCAGTATGGTCACTATGAGTTTTTGGTTATTTCATTTTGGTAGACTAATGCTCTGGCTGCAATCAGGGATCTTATGAATCGGGTTTTTAGGTAGTTTATGGATTTTTTTGTTATAGTTTTCATTGATGACATCTTGGTATACTCTAAGAGTAAAGAGGATCATGTCAATCACCTCCAAATTATGATGTAGACTCTTAAGGACCAGAAGTTGTATGCAAAATTTTACAAGTGTAAATTTTTGCTAAGTGTTGTGACCTTTTTGGGGCATGTTATTTCTAATGAAGGGATCAAGGTCGATCCACAAAAAGTTAAGGCAGTTTAAAAATGGCCTAGACTCATGACTCGAACTGACATTAGGAGCTTTTGGGGCTTGACTTGGTATTATAAGAAATTTGTGGAGTGTTTCTCCGCTATTGCTGCTCCATTGACAAGGTTGACTCAGGAAAAATT
Organism: Capsicum pubescens; assembly: GCA_030864215.1. NCBI lineage: Eukaryota > Viridiplantae > Streptophyta > Magnoliopsida > Solanales > Solanaceae > Capsicum > Capsicum pubescens. The sequence goes on from CM061540.1 coordinate 205,404,444, forward strand.
TAAGGTCTTATAGTCCGATGCTTGTGAGGGTAGCTATGAGAAGTTTAAGGATAAGTTGACTTCTGCTCCAGTTTTTACCCTACTCGAGGGCACTGAGGGGTTTGTTGTATATTGTGATGCATCCCATGTTGGATTGGGTTGTATTTTGATGTACCATGGTAAGGTTGTGGCCTATTCTTCTAGACATCTTAAGGTTCATAAGAGGAATTACCCATCTCACAATCTAGAGTTTGTGGATGGAGTCTTTGCCTTGTAGAACTAGCTCCATTATCTATATGGAGTACATGTATACATCTATTCATATCATAAGATCTTGAAGTATGTGTTTACACAAGGAATTGAATCTTATACATAGGTGATAGCTCAAGCTACTTAAGAATTATGACATGAGCCTTCATTACCATCCATGTAAAGCTAATGTTGTTGTTGATGCTCTGAGCAGGTTATCTATGGGGAGCTTATCCCATGTTGATGAGGAGAGAAGAGGATTGGTGAAGGACATTCACTAGTTGTCCAACTTTAGAGTTCGTCTCTTGGACTTCGAGGATGGGGGAGTGATTGTTCACAAAGTGGTTAAATCATCTTTTAGTATTGTGATGAAGGAGAAATGGGCTTTAGATCCTATACTCACATAGATTAAGGATGATGTGGGTCAGCAAAAGGTTATGGCTTTTGATATTGAGGGAGATGGCATTCTAAGGTATCAAGAAAGGTTGTGTGTTCCTGATATTGATGAGCTGTGGGAAAGGATTTTTACTAAGGCTCGTGATTCTAGATATACAATTCATCTAGATTCACCTAAGATGTATCATGAATTGAAGTAAATCTACTGGTGGAACAATATAAAAAGAGATGTGGCAAATTTTGTTGCCAAATGTATAGTTTGTCAGCAAGTTAAGATTGGGCATTTAAGGCTTGGTGGCATGTCTAAAGAGATAGAGTTGCCCATGTGGAAGTAGAAGATGATCAATATGGATTTCATTATAGGTCTTCCATGGTCTCTTAAGCAGTATGATTCTATTTGGTCCATTATGGATAAATGAATAAGTCTGCTCACTTCTTTCCTGTGAGGACTTACTACTCCAGAGAAGATTATGCCAAGTCATTCATTCAGGAGATAGTCAAGTTGCATGGAGCTCCTGTGTCCATTATTTCAGATAGAGGTACATAATTTTCATCTCACTTCTGGCATTCATTTAAGAAAGTTTTGGATACTCAGGTGAACCTTAGCACCGCCTTCTACCCTTAAATGGATGGACAAGTAGAGCGACTATTCAAACTCTAAAGGATATGCTAAGGGCCTGTGGTATTGATTTTGAGGGAAGTTGGGTGGACCACTTGCCTCTTATTGAGTTCTCTTACAACAATAGTTACCATTCTAGCATTCAACTGGCTTCTTTTAGGAGGTATAAGTTTCCTATTGGATGATTTGAGGTTGGTGATATTAGGTTTTTTGGTCCTGAGTTGGTCTACCAAGCCATGGAGTTGGTAGAGGTAATTAGAGAAAGACTTAAGACTACTCAAAGTCATCAAAAGTCTTATGCGGATGTGAGACGAAGGGATTTGGAGTTTGAAGTATATAATTGGGTATTCTTGAAGGTGTCTCCTATGAAATGAGTCATGAGGTTTGGGAAGAAGAAAAAGCTCAGTCCCCGTAATATTAGTCCATACCATGTTGTAAGAAGAATTGAAAATGTCGTGTATGAGTTAAATTTGCCTGCAGGTTTAGCTCTATTCATCCTATTTTTCATATTTCCATGTTGAAAAAGTATGTGGGTGATCCTACCTTGATAGTTCCTGTTGAGGATGTTTGTGTTACAAATTCCTAGTCTTATGAGGAAGTCCCAATTGAAATATTGGATAGGCAAGTTCGTAGATTGAGGACTAAGGATGTAGCCTCGATGAAGGTTTTTTAGAGAAATCAAAAGGTAGAAAAGGCTACATGTGAAGCTGATGAAGATATGAAGGCCAAGTATCAATTCTTGTTCCCCGTGTTGGACGAGAATGCGTAAGGTATGAGTCTCATTTCCCTCTTGTAGAAATTTGAATTTGTTATTTGATTCGATATATTCTTACAATTCTCGTGCTAAAAGTGTCCTAACTCATCATTCAGGGACTAATGATCCTAGGGGGGATAATGTAAGATCCCTTAAAAATTTTATCATTTTATTTTTTACCCTCCTGCGTGCTTAATGTCGATATTTGATTGGAATTATATTTAGAGATGTTAAAAGGGTGTTTTGGGAAAGTTTTGGATTTTTCTGAAGGGGTTACTGGGTCATTTTGGGACCCCAAGGCAGTAAGCCTCCATGATAAGGTCGTGTCATGAAGGTTAGTCTCCGCAATATTGGCATGGAACGAAGGATAACCTCTGCAAAAATTGACGTGACATGCTGCTATTTTAAATTTGTCTAGTTTTTATTTTTATCACTTGGGGTGAGGGGCTTTTGGTCTTTTTACCACTTGTACAACCTTTAAACACAAAATACACCCTTTTTTCTTTAGTTTTAAGGATAAAAGACCATTTTCTTCCTCTTTAACACTTAAACCAAGAAGCTCAAAGGGTTTCACAAGGATTTCACCATTCAAGCTCTGAACTCCGAATTTTTTAAATTCCTTATGTATTTCAGGCATGTTTCGCTCTCCCTAACTTTAATTTTACATTGTGGCATTAATTGAATGGATTTTCATATGATTTAATTATGGGTTTTGAAATTGGGTTGAGGTGTTTTGGGTGTTACTGGCTGAATTACTTATCCCATGTTCTAAATTGATTATTCATGCTTTAAATTGATGCCTTTGGGACCGAATTGGTGCATGGTATAAATGATGGGTTTTCCCAAGTTGATGGAATTTTGGCTTGATAATTGCGTTAACCTCAACAAATTTTGTAAACTTGATTTTGAATATGGATAATTGCATGGTTTAACTTGTTTTTGAACTCAATGCATTACATTAAAGGATAAATGAATGAAAATGGCTTTGGATGGCCTTGGTTTTGGATTTTAAATGGAGCTTGGAGTCCAATTTGGTTATATAGATTTGGTTTGGCATAATTAATTTAGCTTGCAAGCATATTGGTATGATGATACCAAGTGGTAAATTCCTTAATGAATGACTCTTGGGTTAACGGTTTGTTTTTTATGGAAATTATTTTAATTTGGGCTTAAAGGGAATAATGTAGCTCACCGTGAAGGTGTAAGTTCTGGGAAGACATGAAAACTATGTTTGCCGATTTGGGGGTCTATATGACCGTGTGTTGGTGCACACTTAATATATATATATCACTACAACAAATGTGATATTTAGCTACGAAACTATTAGGTACGACATAAAATTCGTCACTAATTACTCATTTTTTGTGACAAAATTTACATTTCGTGTTTAAATGTATGAACAACACATGTTTAGTGACGAAACATATGATTTCATAGTAAAGTTTTGTCTACTAATATTTCCCACCAAAAAATAATTTGGCGCCATTTATTAAGCACCATAAAAGATGAATTTTAAGTTATCAATGACACATTAATTTGTCACTAATGATATATCCAATTTGTGACAAACTATTATTTGTCATAAATTAATTATAAATTTGTGCACGAAAAAATTTCATCACAAAAAATAAGTTGTTGCAATAGCGACAAATTAGAGTTCAAGGTTAAATGGTTTAAGCTTTTGTCACAAAATTTTATATTTAGTTGTGATGTTAGTTTTTGTCACTAATAATATAAACAGTTGGTGACAATCATTTTATTGTCTCTTATCAGCCCCTGACTTAGTGACAACATAATTTTGTCATAAAATATACAATTTCTAAATAGCAACAATTTAAAATTTGTAACTGAATTGTCTAGCTATTTTCAATCCATCATAATTTGAGTTCTTAAACAATGCTACAAAGCACAATTGGAGGTTTGTATAATGTTGTATAGTATTGTATATCAGGTTTGTAAGAAAAAAGTGGGCTCTGCGACTGAAAACTTAAAACTTAACTACATATATGTAATTTAGTGTTATGGATTATACATTAGGAAATCATCCCTTATTTAACACTTAACCCAACTTTCAAAACTACACTCATTTATAATGGTCAATATTCTGATCCAAATAATATTTAGGACCTGTTTGGCTATAGATATATTCTGAAATATATTCACTTTATTCCGAAATACTTTTTTGGCCATAAATAAATCAAATACATCTTGAAAATACCTCAAATGGTGCTTTCACTATTTTTTATTTCACTTTTTGCACTTTTTAATTTTTTTTTTAAAAGTATTTTCATAAAATAACCCTATTTTCATAAATTTCTTAATCTTTTGAAATTTATTTTCACTTTTTATCTTTTTAAAAAAAATACATTTGAAATCTAAATATTAACACCAAAATAGTATGGTCAAACACAACTCCATCTTTATTTTCAACTTCAAAAATTTCAAAAATGAATTTTGTTTTTAGTTTTAATGGCCAAAAGCCTACCTAATAAGATGAATTATGACTTTCATTCAATACCTAAGTTTTAGTGCACTTAATTACTATAGGAGGACTTACAAAAAGGGAAAAGGATAGAAATAACACTTAAAACTAAAATAGTACCACAAAAATAGCACTCAAAATTAAATACCCCATAAATAGCGATAAACTAATTCCACTAGCTACCTCCACTGTCATACTCTTAAACATAACCGAAATTGTTATTAAAGTAACTTTCCCTTTCTTTATTTCCTTTTAATTCACAATTTTTTTCCATTCAAACTCCTAAGCCTCAATTCCTTTACCTTTTTCGATACTTCAATTTACCTTTCCCATTCCACAAATTTTGTATAAAATCTTAAAAAATCTACACTCAATTATCTTCCTATAATTTTTTCCATTGTAAATTTTCTCAAAATTAATACAAAATAATAGCTTCAACTTCATTTTTAGTTCAATAATGATAAAATACGTAGGTCAGTGGATATCTGATGTTGAAATTAAGTGTATCAATGTGGTACAAAAAAGTATCAATTGGGTATAGGGACTGCATGTGCATACATCGAATCCCCTCTCCCTTTTTTAAAAAGTGTATTAAAATAGTATAAATGTAGTATAAAAGTTTATTAAATGGATATAAAGAATTCATATTCATTCATAGGTTCCCTTTCTCTCTTATAAAAAAAAGTGTATCTGTGTGGTATAAAAGTGTATCAATCTGGTATAAAAGACTATCAATTGGGTATAGAGACTGTATGTGCATGCATAGGTTCCCCTTCTCTCTTTAAAAAAAATGTATCAATCTGGAATAAAAGAGTATCAATTGACAGATTCTTTTTTGCTCTTTCTCACTTTTTTTGTTGTATTTTATATTTAGATTTTTATATTTTGTAAAAATATGATTACGTCGAGTACAAATCATGATTGCTAAATCATATAGTTATTCCTTTACTATATAACATTAAATTGATTTTTAGAGTCAAAAAAGTAAATCAACATTAAAAGTTAAAAGTTAATACTCCCTCCATCTCATTCTATGTGACATACTTTGACTGAACGCAGAGTTTAAGAAATAAGGAAAGACTTGATGATTTTTACCAAATTGTCCTTTATTATAAAATGTATTACTATTATTTTTAATTAAGTGAACTATTATAAGTGGGATCAATAAGGATAAAAGTAAAATTGTGTCTTTAATAGTTACTAAATAAAGAAATGTGACATTCTTTTTTAGACGGATTAAAAAGAAAATGACGACACAAAAAATGAAACAGAGAAAGTACTAAGTGATTTAAATTCTTAAATAAAAAGTTTTAGTTAATATTCACTTACTCATATTACGCATAACTAATACTAATATTATCAATTAATCAGAATGGAGTTGCCCTTGAGTTACACTATTAAAAATATATGATTGCCAACAATATAGATCTTTATTATCCCAAATACTCTCTTTTTTATTGTTGGTAAATTTTTTTCCTTGTTATTGCATTATTGTTTAATTAAATATTTTTAAGCTTTCTCAAACTTTTAAGTACACTAGTTTAATCGCACATATAATATTTGATTAATTAAAATTAAATGATTTTATATATTTTGAAGATTTTTAATGAAGTGTTAAAAGTTCAAATCACTTTTCAAAGATCCTTCACACTTTAATATAATAATGCTGATATAAACATATATTTTAGGGTAAACTCATATATATTTTACCACTACAAATTTCAAGTGATTGATGGATCATCACTTTTGCGCTTGTCATGTAGTACATCTTTCTCTTGCTGCCAAAGATTAAGAGAAACACATCAGTTTGAATCATTTTTGTGGTACGATTATTTTTATTTTTTTCTATATTTAAAATCTTTTCTTATTTTTAAAGTCAAATCCTTACAAAGTCATTGATTACATTCTTATTACGTACTTAAAATTTTAAAAATTTGGTACTTCTTTAATTTTTCTCATTCTAACGCCTTTATATTTATTTCTAGATTTTTCAAATCATCTAAAATCAAGTTTAGTTGATTTAGAATTCTTAAACTAATGAAAAAAAAATATTATTTGTCATTAATTTTGATGACTTATTTTAAAATTTTGGTACTGTTGACACCCAATTTTGACCTCCTAATGCTCTCTTAGGTTGCTATTTTTGTCAAAATTATTTAACTTTTAATATTAATATTTTTTACGTATTATTTTGGTATCAAATAATTTTTGACAAGCCACATTCATTATTTAAAAAATGTACAAATTATTTTATCATTTTTATAATTTATTAATTCAAATACGATATTTTACATAATTTTATTAATATTTATTAAAAAAAAATTCGTAAATATGCACACTCAAATTTTGCAAATATATTGTCTATTATTGTTGTTGTTGTTATTATTATTATTATTATTATTATTATTATTATTATTATTATTATTATTATTATTATTATTATTATCCATAATTTTATATAATAATTTTACGTAACATTAATTTTCACATGCATAGTTTATTTTAGTATCAACATTATCACATTTATTGTAATTACAGTCGAAACTTTTCTACATAGTTAATTTCTAACCAATGTTGTACTCAATTAATGTCAATTACAGTCAAAATTGACCTTAATTTGACCATAAATTAAATTCAATTTTTAACCTATTTTCTTTATCATATTTTATATCAGTTGTTGATCAAAGTTGATCCAACGACTGAGATCGAGTCATCCTTTCTTTGCTTCTTAAACCAAAACAAAATCCTAATCTCTCATTCTTCATTCAAATAGCTGCAACCATCTTATTCTCTCTCTGCGTCTTTTCATCTCTCTAAAAAAATTCACCACCACCGGCGACTCCATTCCAGTCACCAGCGTTGTCGGAGCTGCCCCCTTCCTCTCTTTTCCCGCACCAGTAGCCACAACTCAACCAACTCAAGTCGTTGTCCCATAATTTTTACTTGTGAAACCATCCTCACCGGCGAACTCCTACCATGGACGGTGAATCTCTAACCAACACCTCCATTCATCTACGTTGTTGTCTCACACCAGTGAGTAGGCTCCAAAACCACCACTGCCTCCAGCCGGTAATACCATTCAATAACCGGTGAACCCCTTTGCTGCCGTCGGTGGACAGGAACCACCGCACCAGCAACTTGACGTCCGTACTACCTTCTTTTCTCCTCTGGTAAACTCCATTCAGCCGCGTTCCAGATCAACAACAATCAACAACAGCCACTTCCACCAGAAAAATAACCACCACAACAGCCGATGACGACTGCTACTACTATTTTTGAACAAATGCCGTCGAAAACTTTCAAATACATGGTAGATTTATGAAATCTGTCTCGGGTTTTTTTTCTCATTTAAATTCTTTTCTTAATGTCCTCATCTTTTTCTACCCTTTCACTTTCTTAAACTGATTCTTAGATTCAAAAGTGGTAATGCTTGACTCTGAATTTTAATTTTGTTAGAGTAATTGCATGTTTTTGAATCCTAGTTGTGCTTTTACTTACAGTTTTAGATTAAGTTAGAGGTTGAGACTTGGTTATTATCCTTTTTTTTTAATCTGAATTATTATAATTACGTGTATGTGAACTGGTTTCTTTTGGGTTGGGGTGGTGCAAGACTATTTTCTTTTGGATTGGTTTCTACATTGGTCCTAGGGATGAACTCACTAAGTACTTTGATTATTCTGTTTATGGTACAGATGCATGATTATTATGTGTTTTTTCCTTAATGTTCAGTTAGGCACATAATCCATTTTCTACACAGGTATATATTTTTAAAATCTTGAAGCTTTGAACTTCAGTCATTTGTTCTTTAGTGTAGATCAAGTCATATGTTGATTTGATATCATATAACTCCTTAAAAGAGTTTAGATCATTTTTCCAATGACATATTAAGGGAATTTATCTTTAAAAGGAATCTTTTTTCATCATTTCTCAGTATGAAACCTATTTAACTTACCATTTTGGAAGTAATTTCTATGATCTAAGAGTTTTTTAAATGTATGGTGCTATTATTTTCAATTAGAAGTGTTATCTTTTGCAGCCCTCACAAAATTTACTTGAAATATTCATATTGTTGATCATCTTTCATTTGATTGTCAAGATATCACGGTGTGAGCTTGACAATAAGAAACTTATGGTTTACACTGTAGTGCTCAAACTACATGATTTGGGTAATGAATCATAGATTTTTCCTCTACGGAGACAAGTATTTGGATGTCTTATAGTTGTGATGATGTATTCTTATTGGTTATAGTTATCTAGTTATGTGCAGTAGCTTTCTTGCTTCTATTATATCTCAAATGGTTGACAAGCAATTGTGATCTCAAAAAATTGCTTTAATTTCTTTTACACCGGCAAATGAAATTCTCGACTTATGTGGAACAACTATATGATGGAACATCTTATAGATAACAAGGTCAAGTATTTATGTGCTTTGGGTACATTTTATCTTCCCATTAGGTTTTTGACTCATTTGTTATATGTTGCTTTACAACTTGACTCTTTTTTCTTCCTTTTATCCAAGGCAGTATCCTTGTAGTTCAGTTAAAATACATGGATCTTTCCAAGTAGTATAGCTACTTCAACTCTTGTATAATGGGAGCTATTATCTAAGTTGATCGGACTCTTTATTTTAGGTTCCACATCCATGTTGACACGACATGGGTATGATTCTGTGATTCGTACTAAATGAGCACAACCAAAATCGACAGAGAAACTCAGGAGTGATCCAATGGTTTTTGTAATGAAAATAAAAGCTAACGAAAAATTAAATAAAATAGAATACCTTATATATAGGATTCTCTATGTCACTTCTGTCCTATTATTTCTTTCCAGAATTTTCCTCTTGGCCAATATTTCTCCTCAAGTTTTTCATTTAATATCTTATAATTGTTATTTAATTCTTCTTTTAGTTGAATTTTCACAACCATATCTATACCTTTTCGAATCTTAAAATTTAGATCACGAAGGATCCGATCTCTAGATCCGCTCCCCTGATAAAAAACTTCATCCAATTCCGAGTAACTTAGGCTATTATGATTTTATTTTGATTAATGTATTAAGTTATCTTAAGGTTTTTGGAATTTTCAAGATGCAATTGGGAAATACATTATTGATGTTACATCGATTGCAAGAAAGGGGAGCTACTGTTCGATTTTTCTCATTTTTTTCTCTTAACATTACAATTGACAAAGCAAAAATCAATGCAAGTAGTGGAAGAGGTTATAAATATTTTTATGTGCTTTCTGTAGGATCATCCTTTCTCATTAACTTGTATATGAAACGAATACAAATTTGATAGAGTCAATGTTGCAACTTGCTTCTTATTACTCAGATAATCAATTTTTTTATTTAATTAGTCCTAACCTATTATGTTGATAACTACAATTGGCTCATTAATTAGGCATTCAAATGTAGAGAAGAGTATTGATTTCGATGAATTTGTTGCAAATTTTTGGTAATTGAGCAAATTATTCAGGAGTATGCACTATGCAACATAATTTGTTCAGGTACACTTATTCAAAAATTGATTATGACTTATTTTTACTACAATTTTGTTGCTCATGAAATACTAGTTATACATAAGTAGATGACTGAGGAAGGAGATATATGAAATTCTGTTACATTAGAATTTGATGTTGCTGTGATAATATGTTTTAACAACTAACTTAGTAACTTTTGTTCTACTTCATGTGCATGAAAGTTGTGTGTTTCCCTGTCTTTTTTTTATCTCTCTTGTGTGAAAGAATATATGTGATAATTTCATTGTTAAAATTTATATTCTGATTAGTTTCTGGCACTTTGATCTCTAGAATTCATGTCACAAATTCAATATTATTGAAAATGTAATAAGTTATTTTGAAAAATGTCCTAATTCTAAAACAGAGTAGATATTTTATGAGTACAATATAATGATGCTTGTTTGTACTATATCCTGTGGTTGATAAAGAGGATATTGATTTTTGGGTTGTGCATATGTCTACCCTCTCTATGCATTGTTCAAGTATAAGCATTGTTCTAAAAAAATTCTTGGCATAATATCAATTTTTCTAAGTGGAGTTTCTTTCAAGTAAGTCATATTCTATCTTAATATTCAAGTACTTAAATGTCCTTCTAGTCATCAAGCTAAGAATTTATAGTATCAATTATTCAATTTCCTTCATTAAAAAGACTTTTAAGCAGTAGAACAAACTGATTCTAATCTTTGACAGTTACAAGAATTTCTATATTATTCAAGTCTACATGTCTCATGAATTTCTTGTCAATATTCATTGTTCATTTTAGGTGTTTTCTGTTGAATCGGATTGTTTTGATAATTCTAATTAATTTCTTTTTACATTTTGGGCCTTTGCTATTTTTCCTTACATATAAAGGATACGATTCTTCAATAATAGGAAGTCAAGTTAGTGACAAATCTACTAAGAGGAGTCTTAAGGAAAGGGAATACTATGGAGATATTTTATTTTACTTTTATTGGAATAACGTACAATGTGTATTTTGAATACTCTGTGTTTACTCTTTTGCAATGAAAAGTTTCGATATGATTCTATTTCCCAAAAGTGTGTTTTTTAATTATGTATTAATTTTTATATTTTTGATAATTGTAATTGTCCCTAATCATGACAATTTATAGTGATAATTATTTTGTCGGTAAAAGTAACAGTCTTAGCCACAAGATGATAGTTTTAGCTACAAAATAGTAAGTCATTTTACAAAAGCAAAGTTATCACTAATTTATATATTTAGGGATGGAGTACTTTTTTGTATATAAAAGACAACCTTAAGTGATGAAATTATGTTTGTCCTGCTACAATGTATATAATTTTAGAGACAATAGATCTTGTCACTAATTAATCTAAATAATTAGTGACAAGGTAATTTTATTGGTGTTAATAATCTTATTAGTGACAAAATCACATAATAAACTACAAAATTTTACACTTTTTATGACAAATAATTTCGTCACAAATATGATGTATTTGGGGATGAAAAAAGAGTTTCATAGTTAATACAATTTATTTAGCGACAAAACACTAAATTGTCTCTATATACTTTTAGCGACCCACGTTTAGAGGCAAACAATTGACGAAATTTTTTTTGTCACAAAAGACATTTCGTGACAAAGTATGATTCATAAGTGACAAAATAATTTGTCACTTATGATCAAATTTCTTGTAGTGATGTATATTTTGGGACGACTATTGCCTTGGTGGATTTGGTTTATCCTTAGTTCATGCGGCTAACACGCACTAAGGCTCTTCCAGCATGGGGAACCTGACCCATATATCCCATGGGTTTCTTTAGGATGGATCAATCTACACAGTTCAGGTTAAATCTTTAAACTCTTATGTTCATAACCCTTTTCCCTATCCCGACATCCTATATATATGTATATGAATGTGGTGCATATGGTTTATGAACTGGATTTGGGTAATTTCATTATTTTTTTCTTATTCTCTGATTTACATACCAGTTCTTATCCTAGTGACCGTCTCTATATGCTACATCATTTCATGATGTAGGGTTTGAAGGGTTTTTTTTGCTCTTGTGCAATATTAGGTAGTTAAACACGTCTATTGAGTTGCTATGAAATGGAGAGACTCCATCCTTTGGAAGGCCTTGTCAATTCATTATTCTTTGTTTATTGTCATAGTACTTTTGAATTCTTTTTGGTCATAGTCAGGGGCATATCCCAACTTAGATGTCATTCTGGTTTTAGAGTCTTTCGTGGATAAGTATGGGTGTATTGTTATTTGAATTCTTTAAGATGGCATTTGATTCATCTATTCCTGTTACTGTTATCATTGGTTTGATTTTCTTATGCTTTATTTTTATGATTATTATGCTCTTGAGGTTACTCTTTGGGGGTGGTCTCCGATCCATTGTGGGTTTGAGATACCGGTCATGACTAGGTCCTGGTTTGGGTCGTGAAAAATAATATGTGCAGCTCATCAATGTCATACTTTAATGCCTCTAAAAGAAGGACGAGTTGCAAATACAACAACAATGCAGATACAAGACAACTAACTATTTCTTTAAAGTATACATCAATAAGACTTACGAAAGGTATTATCGAAAACATCTGGAAGTTGCTTAAAATAGGTAATATTTAAGCAACATTATCAAAGGTTTTGACATTCCAACGAGCCTACCTTGGAATTTTTGTCGATGAGGTTTATATCCTAGTCAATTGTGATTGTGAGTTCCATTGGGTATTGGTTGTCATTGTTCTAAAAGAAAGGGGCATCCGAGTTTATGACTCAGTATCGCCAAAAAGACATTCTGAGTCGTCGTCCGAGATACAAAAATTTTCCATAATGTTGCGTACTTACCATTATATAAGTGGCTTTTTGTATTAAAATATCCGTACTTATTGGTCAACAATTGAAGCATACTAGGATAAAATGGGTGATAGCCATTTTCTACAGGGTGATTCATTTGATGTAAAATATGCTGAAGGAATTGCTAAACAATCTAGTGGTATCCTGTAAGTTCTTATCATGATTTATTTTCATAAATTTTGCAACTCTTACATTAATTAGATATGTATTATCTGATTTTTACAACTCTAGGAATTGCAGTATTTTTGTTGCGGCTTTTACCGAGTATTTAGACAATAAATTACAAGTACCAAATGATAGAGTTAATGTTGAATTACTCGGTAAAATATATGCTAGACTTTTGTGGAATTATGGAAGTGTGAAGGTTCTAAAAAGGTATGTAAGCAATAGTGAAGATTCACCACGACCAAAGACAAATTTAGTACCACTGGATGAAGCACAACTGGTCAATATTTAGTAGATCTTTATCGCTTGATTTTGTAAATATTGAATTTAAAAATTAAATTGTAAATATTTATCATCTGTACCCATAAAATTTATATTTCAACTATTTATTGAATTATTTAATGTAATTTGTGAAGGCTTGGATTTATTTTTTATGAATTTTATTTTACTTGACGACTAGTCATTTTGTCATGAATTCTATTATATCCCTAGATTTTAGCTTATTAATTGAAATGGATTAATAAATTCAGCTATTGCAACAAATACATTATCTATTACAATAAATGACATATCTGTTGAAAATTATCAGACAGATATAGACATCTATTGCAACAGATGACTAACTTGTTGTAATAGATGACATATCAGTTGCAACAGATGTCTCATCTGTTGGAAATTATCAAACAGATATAGGCATCTGCTGCAACAAATGGTCAATCTGTTGACATAAATGAGTTATCTATTGCAATAGATGTCTATATTTGTTTGATAACAACAGTCTTATCATCTATTGCAATAGATGCGTTATTTGTTGCAACAGATGAATAATATGTTGGAACTAACTAAACAGATAAAGATATGTAATTAACTACTTTAGTGAAATTTATTTTATTTATCACTAACACTGGTTTATTATAAATCAGTTTTACACCAAATTAGTTAGTTTTGACCAAAGGAAAGGGTCAATCCCTTTTAAAAAATTAATTAAGATAAGATAATTGGGAATAAATCATTTTAAAAACTTTTTATTCTTTTCCAAAATACAAATCAACCCACTAATTAATGCGTAGTAAAAATACAAGGGGTCAATCATTTCCATCAGTTTTTGAAAATCTCAAAAAATGTGTCATCTTTTTCTCCTCTCAACTACGCAACCTTTATTCCAACAGATTATTCAAATCCTTCACAAGAGATCAATTTTGTTCCCATTTCCGACAATATCAATTGTTATTTTTGATTTCCTTCTTTCTTGTATCCGTCATTTTCTCTTTCTTTACTTGTAAGAGTTTTATATTTGTTAATTTTTTTTGAAAAATTAGTGCTTTTTAGTTAATGATGAAAAAGAATAACTTTAGTTGTATTATCTTTAAGAATGGGTTAACAATTTTGAGTTTTAATGTTAAAAAGGTAAGAAGAACCCGAGAAATCCTAGTTTTAATGGTAGTTGTTCTCTTAGTATAGTGGTTGATGTAAAATTGAAATGGGGAATATTTTATGATTGAAATATGATTTTTTGTTATTGTTATCTAATACAAAAACAACCAAAAACACATAAAACAAACACCCAAAACAGTCCACAAGTTCAAGAGAACCGAGGACCCTTTGAGTGACCCCTCTCGGATTCAAGAACAACAACAAGAACACAAAGTATTGTGGTGTTTAACACCTGATTTCCATAGATCAACAAACTATATTATCAACACAATATGAGAACAACAATATTACATCAACATCAAACTCACGGGTTACGCAAACAACAATAAGAAATCTGAAACTTACAACAAAAATACAAGATAGATAGTTAGACCAAATGAAGGGAAAATCTTAAGAACTTATGAATTGTGAGACTCTTGGACCCTTAACACTACCCATGACACAAATCTAACTCTAACTTTGACACAAGAGGGACGTTACCTCCTCTAAACACCAACATATCAAGCCAACAATGCAACACAAGTGATATCCACACTTGGGCAGCCCTAGTTACGGATTGGTGGATTTTCCAATCCCTACAACTAAGGGGTGTTACACTCCTCACACTAGAGAGAGAGTTTGTCTTACATCAATAAACAACTAAGTCCTAAAAACCCTATATTTTTCTATTTATATTACATTACAAAAGAAGATAAATGACTACACTACCCTTAATGAGAGGGGTGGCCTTGGAGTGCATTTTTGGCAAAGTGAAGTGACCAAAATGCCCTCAATAAAGATAGCCCAAAACCGTGATCTATTACGTGTCCAAAACCATGAATCCTCAAGTCTTCAATGCTCCAAGAAATCTTCCACTCAAGGCCTTGATGAATGGTATGCTTAACGGTAGGCTCAAAATGAGTCTTCCTTGCATATTTTTGTTCCCTCGGGGTGACTAAGTCTTGAACCTTTAAGTGATGGTCTCCAATCATGTCTTCAAAAATTAGGGTGGCCATTTAACTTGTATCATCCTCCCCTTCTTGAAAAAGATTCTACCTCGAATCCAAACCTTGAAAGAATGAAGAGAAGATAGACAAGCATCACATCCTTATGACATAAGGGTTAGAGTTAGTACAATAAAAAACATCAACATGCCAAGGAGGTACACACTTGAGATATAGCCACATATCCTTGACTGTAATCACGAGGGGCTTAGCAAACATATTACAAAGGGGTGGTGCCCTAATTAAAAGTAAAGTCCACATTACACTTATAGAAATATCACTCAAACAAGTGGACCGACCAACAACTAACCGTCCTTCACACCCTAAGAAGTTATCAGGGTTAAATGGAAGACATAACCAAGGACTTAGGTCCCGAATACTCTCATTCTCCCCTAGGGTGCCATCCCCAAGGTTAAGCAAGCCCTCTTTATTACCATTGGAAATATCATGCACAAAAAGAGGGTTGACAAAGGTGTTCCACAAGCCAACTTCAAATAAAGGGTTCTCATGCATACACTTACTACTAGTTTCAAAATCTCCACTAGGCATATGCCCAACATAAGAAACACTTAAGAAGAAGTAGATGGAATTTCTAAGCACACATCACCTACTCTTTCAAATGAGCAATACTCACTTAGACACAAACCACCACGGGAATCCAAGGGATCATAAGCAAAACCATCTTTACCAAGACAATCACAATTCGTGTTTCCTAAACAATCAAGTACGTCAAGGTTTTTCCACCCGATTGATCATTATCTACATTCTCACTAGTTATTGGCAACTTATATACCAACGTAGACTTACCTTGTTTTTCATAAGGGTCAACTAGTGTGTGAATACTCTCGCCACTTGGTAATGAAAACTTAGTCAAGTTATAAGTACTAGCACTAGATGGACACAAATCATTCTCACGTGGGGAATCAATTTTGTGATCTAAAGAATCAACTAGTGATTGCGTACCTACAGCAAGAGTTTGGTACTTATGCAACCTAATAATACCAAGAGTATCACAAAAGGGAGACTCAAGCACCTCTACCCTAGGTAAAGCTATAACTACACCCACTTGGCTTGTACTAGCCACAACACAATATTCTAAGTCCATAGGAGTGTAGGGAATAACATTTTTACCTCGTAGCTCACATGAGCTACGGTCTTCCTCTTGAAGTGTGTCTGGGAAGCCCACTTGCACCCTTTGACCTACCATACAATCCAACCTTTCATTTGCAAAAGATAGGTCTAGGGACATAGTGTCAAGGTAGGCCAAAATGAAATTGGTGGCATTGTTGTCCAAGGGTTGAGAGGTTGAAGCCACGGGTTCCCTTGCAATTGTTCATAAAAAAAAAAAATAACAAGCCTACAAGGAAAAACACAAGTTAGTTTGAAACAATCTCACCACACTCTCACACACTTGATCGTCTCACACTTGGATTCACATGTGTTGCAAGTTAGCTTGTAGTTCGTGATGAGTCGAGGGGTGAGTCTACTTCTTGGTTGGAATGGATTCTTTGTTTGAATACCTAAGAAAAGTAATGTACTAACTCAAACCAAGAAGTACTACAATTTTAAATATGTTAAAAGCACAAAAGAAACGTAGACACGAACAATAGATTCAAAGGACTAATTGACAATCTAGTAGGAGTTTACTAGTTTGTTAATTAGTACTAGGATCAATTAAACGAAACAAAGGATCAACAAATAAGAAATGAAGAAATCTAAAATTTAAGCTTCAATATGTTATGTGAACGGTAAAATGTGATGATGTGGTAGCACGTAATGGTTGCGGTTTTAGACAAGTTGTTATTTTCCAATTTGGAAGTCTTGGTCAATTTTCAATTTGGGAATTGGGGAATTTGTTTAAGGAGGAAAATTCAAACAAGTCTTGGAGACTTTTTCAACTTCAAGTTTCAAAACTTGACTTTCTTGTACACTCTTAAAACATGGCCCCTTGTATCATTGAAAGTTGTTGGATAGTGGTTGTTAAAGTCTTTGGTGGTTGAGAAGTCTTGCAAGACTAACAAATTCTTACACCTTTTCCTTTACCTTTTTGGATCAAATAAGCACTTTATTTTTAAAATGGTATGAAGGTTGTGAAGAACATCAAAAACTATAACAACATTCACCAAGAACAACAACAACAATCTCAAGAACAACCAACAATTTCCACACGGCTCCTCCTAAATCCACATCTTCAACACTTGGCCAAGATAACTACAACTTTAACAAAGATGTTCTTAGGACAACAATTAACAACAATATCACGTGGTCAAGCTTATAACAACAACAATTTGAAGACCATACATCCAAAACATTCCACCACAATAATGTTCAACAAGAAGCGGCCAAGTCTTATGTTCACAACAACAATATTATCAATTCAATCTCAAGTTTAGATCAACTGAAAGTGTTAGTGAAGAACAAAACAAACACTACATACACAAAAGACAAGTAAAAGACTCCTAGACCTAGACTCAAAAACAAATCTTGGCCAAGAACACCACAAGAACACAATTTTGGCCAAGACAACAACAATGGACAGATTGCTATCTTTCTGAAATTTTCAGTCTTCAACAATTTTTTTTTATTTTCAAGTTTACAAGACCAAGATTGATCTTTTGGAAAGAATATCAAGCTATTATTTGATACCAAATGATACAAGAACAACCAAGAACACACAAAATAAATACCCAAAACAGTCCACAAGTTTAAGAGAACCGAGGGCCCTTTGAGTGACCCCTCTCGAATTCAAGAACAACAACAAAAACACAAAGTGTTGTGGTGTTTAACACATAATTTCCAGTGATCCAAAAACTATATTATCAACACAATATGAGAACAACAATATTACATCAACAAGAAACTCACGGGTCACACTAAGAACAACAAGAAATCCGAAACTTACAACAACAATACAAGATAGATAGTTAGACCAAATGAAGGGACAATCTTAAGAACCCAAGAATTATGAGACTCTTGGACCCTTAACACTACCCACGACACAAACCTAACTCTAACATTGACACAAGATAGACGTTACCTCCTCTAAACACCAACATATCAATCCAATAATGAAACACAAGTGATATCCACACTTGGGCAGCCCTAATTATGGATTGGTGGATTTTCCAAGACCTATAACTAAGGGATGTTACACTTCTCACACTAGAGAGAGAGTTTGTCTTACATCAATAAACAACTAAGTCCTAAAAACCCTATTTTGTTCTATTTATAGTATATTACAAAATAGTCAAATGACTACACTACCCTTATTGAGAGGGGTGGCTATAGAGTGCATTTTAGGCAAAGTGAAGTGACCAAAATGTCTTCAATAAAGATGGCCCAAAAATCGTGAGCTATTAAGTTTCCAAAACCGTAAATCCTTAAGTCTTCAATGCTCTAAGCAATCTTTCACTCACAACCTTAATAAATGATATGCTTAATGGTAGGCTCAAAATGGGTCTTCCTTGCATATTCTTGTGCCCTCGGGGTGACCAAGTCTTGAGCCTTTAACTGATGGTCTTCAATCATGTCTTCAAAAATTATTGTGGCCATTTTACTTGTATCATTCTCGAACATTGTTATAAAGTATGGTGGTTGTTGTACCTATTTCAGAGATTGATAATTTTATCTTGTTGTATTTAATCACTTTACTTCACTACTTTGAATTTTCTGGTGTTGTTGGTGAATTTTAAGAGTGTGTGTTGTTGGTGTTGTTAGTGGGGTATTGTTGTTGGTATTGTGGTATTATTAGTGTTATTTTTTGTTATTTATTTGTTTATTTATGCTCTGGTATTTTTTTTGTTGATGTTGTTCCTATTGTTGGTGTTGGTGGTGTTGAGGTTTGTGTATTTCCTAACATATGTGTATTCTGTTAGAAGACCTATTTAATTTTTTCTAATAGATGACCCATCTATTGCAATATATGGGTCATCTATTGGAAGAAATCAAACAAGTAGTAATAGATAGGTCAGTTGTTGGTTAACTATCGTGAATTATTCCAATAGATGTCCCATATTAATACAAAAGATGGCTCATTTATTGGATTAAATCAAAATAACTCTTCCACAGATGACCCACCTATTGCAACAGATGGGTTATTTGTTGGAAGAAATCAAACTAGTAGCAAGAGTGTTTTGATTTTTTCCAACAGATGACCCATCTATTGAAATAGGTAGTTCATCTGTTGGAAATATTTTTGTAATGTGTTGTACTTATTAAATTTGTGTTACCATTTTTTAAAATAATGAACACATCAATTGTAATCTTTTTTTTTCTCTTCTTTGTAGATAAAAGGTGTCTCCTAAAAGAAAAGTAAGTGGATCAACTTCTGACCAACCAACCAAAAATGCTATATTATAGATAGGTTTGGAAGAGCTTGATGAACAAGATCTTCATAAATGAATAAAGTTTTCCCTTTTATAGATAATGAAGCTGTGGAAAGAGATAATATAGAAAAGAAAGTTGAGGGAGTTGAAGAAGAGTTTGTAGAGGGTGGTGATAAAAATAAAAATAAGAAAGAAGATAAAGATAATGAGGATGGAGATGATATAGAATGAAGGTGAAGATGAAGACGAAAAAAGAAAGTAAGGAAGAAGAGTAATGATTTGAAGGAGAAGGACAAGAAGATGAATGAAATATGGGTAAACTACTATGACATGTCAGTTTGTTTTAGAATGAAAGAGTTTGCCATAGTGACCCATTAAAAAGTCAAAGGTAATCAGGACACCCAAACCAGCATCAAATAAAGGAAAGACATTAACAAAACCACCACCCACCAAAACCAACAAAGGCAATGAAAAATAGATGAGTTGTTGGCTATTTTGGACCTAGCTACAAAGCCAAGGAGTTGTTAGTTGATATCCAGGTAAAAAGGTTCTGAAGAAGTAAAATAAGTTATTGTGCTTAGTTTGGTTTGTGCATTCCATATGGACTAGAGACATCAACAAATTCATAGAACCTAAATTGTTGGTACTTGCTCAGAATTTGGATAAATTCAATAATTATCCATAGGGATGTGAAAGTTATTTCTTGACTATCAAATATTTATTGACAAAGTTATCCCCAAAGACGATCAGCTTATACGACTTTCCTATGGCTTTCATGGTAAATTTTATCGCTATTTCTTTAATCTTTCATTTATTTATGTTATTGAATAATTATTCTAACTTTTTTTTGCATCATTTCTACATTTTAAGGCTTGGGCATTTAAAGACATTCCTTACCTCTGACAGCAGATCAAGAACTACTCGAATGAGGTTTCTCATCCAAGGATCCTTAGGTGGTTGTCTGCCAAAAACAACCCAAAAATGAATCTCTTTGATCTCATAAAACCTCTTGATGATCTAACAAGTCTTATTTTAAATATAATAATTTTATTCAAGTTAAGACATTGTGACAGATGGGTCATCTATTGTAACTTATCTCCCTATTAACTGTAACTTATGTAATAGATGCATAATCTATTACAACAGATGGTCAATCTGTTGCATAGGTTCTCTAAACCCGTGTTAATAGATTACCTATCTACTACAACTTATAAAATATATGGGTAATCTATTACAAAAGATGAGTCATATGTTGCAACAAATTACCCATCTATTGCATAGGTTCTCTGTGTTAACATATCACCCAATCTACTTTAAATTATTAGTTGATTTTAATATATTTACTTTTATTTATAGGTTGTGCATCCTTGGCTTGTACCTACTAAGAAAGAATTAGAGATTCCTTATTTTGTTACTCTAGGTATTAGTACAAAAAAAAAAACAAAGTTGGACCCAATAAAGAAAGAATTAGCTGGAGCAAGATCAATCAAAAGAGAAACTAGGGAAGGTTAATTTATTATTGTTGATCCTCATGTTGAGATTCTTGATACTGTTGTAGCATATTTGGGTACTGGTGGTGGTAGTTTTGATAATATTGGTGGTGGAGTTGGTGATAGTATTGATGGTGGAGTTGGTGATACTAGTGTCAGGCATTATGATGGGTATGTTTTTTATGCTCACGAAAATAATTTGTTTGAAACCAGAGTTGACCATGATAATGGTCATAATGGTGGTGGAGTCACCCCTTTCAATTATCCCTCTTCAAGATCATGCTCTGCTTGCAAATGCCAAGAGTGAAAGGACAGATATAAAGATTTGACTAAAAGCATAAATGATTTGGCTGTTGTTGTCAATGAATTGATATCCAAGAAGAGTTTCATACCATCAAGGAAATTGATAGAGTAATTCTCTCTATTGTAGGTTAGGAGGAAGAAAAATTTCAAAGGTATTCTCAAGTATTAAATCAAAAAAAATTGCAACTCATCCTTCTTCTAGTGTTGAGCAAGTTAAATTGCCCCTTCTAATGTTGAGCAAGTTCAAGGGGCCACTGGAGATAAGGTACCACTGAAGAAGGTGAACATATACAAGTTAGTTCAACCTATCAAAAGTCTAGTTTGAACGCACCTATCAAATCCATAAAGGCCTCACAATCTACAACATGCATGAATTTAGGCCAGTAAACTTCAAGAACATGATAGATATGAAAGTGTGGTACGAGGACTGGGTAAGCTTACTTTTTCTAAACTTTTATCTATTTTATTTCTTATATTCTAAGTATTTTGTTGCAACAAATTGCCCATTTATTGCATGAGTTATAGTAGATTGGGTAATTTATTAACACAGGTTCAAAGAACCTATGAGCAAATTACCCATATTATTCATAAGTTGCAGTAGATGGGTAATCTATTAATAGGTTTAGAGAACCTATGCAACAGATGACCTATATGTTGCAATAGATGAGTTGTATGTTGCATTAGATGGGTAATTTATTAACAGGTTCATAAAACCTATACAACAAATGGCCCATCTATTGTATCTTTCTATTCTTTTTATAAGTTACAAGTTTATTTAAAAATTATATTCTTATGTCACAGTATGTTGATGGAACTCTTTGCCTCGTGAGGGAAAGGCCGCTTAAATTCAAAAAGCATTATGATCTTGGGATAGTATCATGGACCTCAACTTTTACAATAACTTCTTGGGTAGGTACAACAAACTCTGTAAAGAAGTAACAACTCTCGGTGCCAAAAAATTTGATGAGTTAGTTTCTGAGATTATATGGGATGAGGATGTAATTGACTATTCTAGAAGGAAGAGACCATTTTCAAATGCATGGATTAGATCAAGGCCAAGAGGATTCTTGTAGTCATGGACTTGAATAATGAATATTTTATGATTCTTGAGATCTGCATCAATGAGGGGGTTAGGAATATTTATGAGTGTAACTTACCAGTCTTTAAGGAGTGAGAATTTTTTTTTCAAGGAGCCAGTATTGGAGTTATTCCCAAAATTATTGAAGCAAAGTGGCATAATGGATCACTTTCTAGAGAAATTGCTCAACAAAAGATGGTATTTTGAAGGTCGAAAATAGGGTCATCCCAAAAATGAGATCAGTGTCACGTGCGGGTCATATGAACTTGTATTTATTAAATGTTTACTAACTGGCACAGAAATGACAACTTTTAGGACCTTATCGAATGACAACACAATGGCAATGATGCAAGAGGTCTAGGCTAATAGGGTACTATATAAATGTTTGGATCTCTGATTTTCTTTGTAATTTATTTATCTTAATATGTATCAAAATTATTGATGATAATTTTTTATTTTTAGTATTTTAGTTCATTTTTTGTATGATCGGTGATGACAATATTTTAGTAAGTTAAACTGAAGTTCATTTATTTTGTAATGAATTCTATTTTATCCTTAGATTTAAAAATTTATGAGTTATTATAAAAAATAATTACTAAGTTCAAATATTGTAACAAGTGCATTATGGATATAGACATCTGCATAATGCAATAGATGACTCATCTGTTGCAACAAATAATGCATCTATGACACTAAAGTATACTTGTTTGATAATTTTCAATAGATGAGATATTTGTTGCAACAGATAACTCATCTAATTAAAGATGATCAAACAAATATAGACTTGTCTACATTGCATAATGTAACAGATGACTAACTCATTGCAACAGATGTCTCATCTATTAAAAAATATCAAATAGATATATTTTTATGTTGCAACAGATGCATTATCTATTACAACAGATGATTCATTTACTAAAAATTATCAAACACATATACACATCTATTGCAACAAATAAGTAATCTATTGAAAATAACAAAACAAATAAAGACATTTGTTGCAACAGATGTGACATATGTTGAAAATTATTAAATAGATATAGACATCTATTACACAGGTTAAATCGGCTGCATTAGGTTATACACTTAGATTATCATATAATTACAATGTAATTCATTGAATTTGCAATTGAACTCATTAATTGAGAGCTTATTTTACTTAAATCAATTTATTTACTATTAATAATGGTTTAATTTGAATTATTTCACATCAAATTAGTCAGTTGATTACTCTATTCAGGATGAATACACTTAGTTGATCATGTAATTACTGTGAAATTAATTGAAATTGGAATTGAACTCGTTAATTAAGGGATAATTTTACTTAATAAATTTATTTATTACTAATAATGGTTTAATTTGAATCATTTCACATTAAACTAGTCAATTGATCACTCTATTTAGGACGAATACACTGAGTTGATCATGTAATTATAATGTAATTCATTGAAGTTGCAATAGAACTCATAAATTGAGAGCTAATTTTACTTAAATCAATTTATTTATTACCAATAATGGTTTAATATAAGTCATTCACATCAAATTATTCAATTGATCACTTTATTCAAGATGAATACACATAGTTGATCATGTAATTACTATGAAATTAATTGAAATTGGAATTGAACGCATTAACTAAGAGCTAATTTTAGTTAAATCAATTTATTTATTACTAATAATGGTTTAATTTGAATTATTTCACATCCAATTAGTTAATTGTTCATTCTATTCAGGACGAATACACTTAGTTGATCATGTAGTTACTATGAAATTAAATGAAATTAGAATTGAACTCATTAATTGAGAGTTGATTTCACTTAAATCAATTTATTTATTACTAAGAATGGTTTGAATCATTTCACATCAAATTAGTCAATTTATCACTCGATTCTGGACGAATACACTTAGTTGATCATGTAATGACAATGTAATTCGATGAAGTTGCAATTGAAATTATTAATTGAAAGATAATTTTAGTTAAATAAATTTACTTATTAATAATAATGGTTTAATATAAATCATTTCACATCAAATTAGTCAAACATATATAGATATATGTTGTAACAAATAACTAATCTATTACAACAGATGACACATCTATTGAAAATTATCAAACAAATATAGATATTTGTTGCAACAGATGACCAAATTGTC
The DNA here is from genome assembly GCA_030864215.1 of Capsicum pubescens. Taxonomy (NCBI): domain Eukaryota; kingdom Viridiplantae; phylum Streptophyta; class Magnoliopsida; order Solanales; family Solanaceae; genus Capsicum; species Capsicum pubescens. Next base: position 205,429,191 of record CM061540.1, read on the forward strand.
GTAATAGATGATGCATCTATTGGAAATTATAAAACAGATATAGACATCTATTACAACAGATGACTAATCTGCTGGAAGAAATCAAAACAAGTCTTGCTAGTTGTTGGATTTCTTCCAACAAATAGGTCATCTATTTCAACATATTACCCATCTTTTGGAAGAAATAAAAATAGGTCTTCAAGAGGCTTGATTTCTTTCAACAGATGACTAACCTATTGCAATAGATAAGTCATCTATTAGAAGATCATTTTTTAAAGTAATTTTCTGTCCAACATTAAAAATGATAAAATCCTAGGGAACTCAAATATTTGTGGGGAACTCAAACATTTGTCCCTTTGTTTTGTCTTGTCTTTATACTCTTTCTTCTCAAAGGTTACCACTACCAATATTTAAAAGTAACTTTTTCTCACCTTTCCTTCCATTTACTCCCCTCTATCTTTTTTTCTCTTTCTTTCTCTCTCTTCTCTACCATTTTGCCTGATCTTGACTTTAGTGATGTTCCCACTGTGGTTGATCTTTGAGCCAATTTGATACCTCCTTTGGGTCAACTTCTACCTTATTCCAATACCATTCATTCATGTGCTCTGACTATGATCTTCACTCACACTCACACTAGTAAGTAGAAGTTTTCAAGCTTAATTTTCCTTATTCTAGTTATTTCCGCCTCTAATCTTTATTTGTTTGTTTCAGGTGGACAGGTTTTATCCCCAAGGGACTATTTCAACACACTATACCTACGAAGATTTACACTATCATCGTCCATCCTGATCTTTGTAACTCTAGTGACTCACAACTCTCCTACCCCCCATTTATGGTAAATTTTTTGGTAGCTAGAGCACATAATCCTTGCTTTTATTTTCACAAATATAATGTCTCCTTTCAGGCATAATTAATTAATGGCTCTATGCCTTATTTTTATTTTTATGTATGTGAATGAATGATGAATGATGAATGATGAATGAATGAATGAATGAATGAATGACTTATTGTTGTTGGTATTTAAATCTACTTTCCCTTTTATTAAATGATGGATGGTTTTAAAGAGGTTTAATTTCTTTGAACAATAAGTTATAAAATAATTAAGTTCATAGCTAAACCAACAACAATACTATTTACTAATAATGGTTTAAAATGAGTCATTTCACAATAAATTATTCAATCAAATATTGATATATATTGCAACAGATGACTAATCTGTAGGAAGAATCAAAATAAGTCTTTCTAGTTATTTTATTTTTTCCAACAGATAGGTCATTTGTTGCAACAAATTATCTATTTGTTGCAACAAATTATCCATTTATTGCAACAGATGGTCCATCTATTGGGAGAGCATAATCCAGTAGCAAGAGCCATTTTAATTTATTCCAACAGATAACCTATCTGTTGTAACAGATAGTCCATCTGTTGGAAGAACTCAATGTAGTAGCAAGGACTTTTTTGATTTTTTCTAACAGATAACTCATCTATTACAACAAATGGGTCGTCTGTTGGAAGAACTTAATCCAGTAGAAAAGACTATTTTGATGTCTTCTATTAGATGATCCATCCGCTGCAATAGATGGGTCATCTCCTAGAAGAACTAAATACAATAGAAAGGACTATTTTGATTTCTTCCAACAGATGACCCATTTGTTGTAAAGATGGGTCATCTGTTGGAAATATATTTGTACTCTGTTGTATTTATTTACTATCCTAGTACCTTTTTTTATTTGGTGCACAAATTAATTATTGGACCATAAATAAAAACATACTTTATATAATAAATAAAATAACATTTACATTACCAATAATGAGTTAAAATTATCAAGTTCGTATCTAAGCCAACAACAAGACTTATTTTACTATTACAAAAGTCATGGTGTATTTTGATTTGGGCATGTAGTTTTTTTATGGCAAACATTCTTACATATGGAGCAATTATTTTTTCTTATTGGATATAATTGTCCGAAACCACACCTTCTCTTAAATCGTATTTTTCCTGGTTTTCTTGGATCAACATAAGTTAGAGGTATTTCTCTCTCCAAAATCTCTACAGAAATAACCTAAGAATCTTCAAGAGGTACCGAATTAACATCTTCACAATACGCCATTATGTATTTTTCCACTAAATAATATGGAGATGAGTACTCATAAATTTTATTTTTAAATTGAGCACCATATTGGGATCGAAGCTCTGCCATAGCATGTGTACAAGGTATTTTGTCCAAATAAAAAATTCCACATGTACAAGTTCTTCTTTGAAGATCGACCGTGGCAACATCACCATGACTGATGATACTGAACTTGTAATTGGCTATTTGATGGGCCAATAACTTATTCCTCGAATGACGTACTTTGATATTTGTTTTTCCATTGAAGGAACAAGTCTGTTTCATGAGTTCACCAACTCCATATACCTCTCAAGAAATAATTTGGCAAACCTCATGTTTATTTCATTAAATAACGCCATAATGGGAAATTCTCTCTCTAAGTCAAACATTGCATTCACCGTTCCATCTATGTTTGATGTCATAATATTATACCTATATAAAAAAACACTCAGTATGACACAGTATCACAATAAACTCAAACAATACATTAAATTAATAATAATTTTTCTATTTTCTGGACAAAATTCTTGGCTCCATCTCTCAACCCGACGCATTCGAGATGTTCTGCTGCCTTGAGTACCATAACCCTTATTTGATTGAAATAGTCAATGAACTCAGCTCTATAATACTCTTTAGATATTTTATAAGAATTAGATACGACCTTTGAGTTATGATAGTTGTTTCAAATTTTTTCTCCAAGGTGCCTCATGTAACAACCACAATGAGATGAAGGGTAGACAATTGAAATAATCTTTTAATTACTTGGATGTTTATCCGAAATTAGACACAACTCATCGGTATCATCTACCCAACTTCTCATATGTTCAAAAAAATATTGATATGAGACATCACATTCCTTGTCCACTACACCAAAAGATACCAAAAAGATATGATTCTCAACATCCTGTGCCACCGTCGATAACAATACTCCTTTATACTTGCTCATAAATATGTCCCGTCGATAGCTATGAATTTTTGTAATTGTTAAAAAACAAGAATCCAAGAACCATAGGTTACAAAAAAGTACTTGAACCTTCCATTTTCATCAACCTACAATATCTTCTTACTTTCAGAATTTGTGGATTCAAGCATGTAACGGTAGACATCAAGCACTATATACTCGTGCTCATGTGTTCCCCTAACCAAAGACTTTGCAATGTCCATGACCTTATAAATCTTTCAATAACTCACCTTAAAATATAATTTTATATGGAGTTGATTGGTCATATCTCTTTTAGAAGGGCCTTTGCCATTGGGGAATTTATTTTCGAACTATTTACCGATGATCTTGGTTGTGACATGCATATTATGGCTCATAATATGCTCTGAACCACATGGGTGATACTTTTCATAAGTTCTACTAATGAATCTATCAAAACTTATGATTTTCACAACCCTCAAACACCCCTTGCACTTTGGATCAGCACATCTAAAGCAATACACATTACATAAATTAATCACATTCTTGAGTCTAAAATCTTTTTTCAAGCAAGCAATATTTAATGAAGTGACTAGTTCTTCCTTGTTTTTGAATGTTTTTCCCTTGTAAAAACCAGTTTTATCATCTTGAAGATTGCTCTACTGTGTTGATTGAGAACTGGCCACTGTATTGCTTGCAACAATGTGCGTAGGTTTTTTATCCTTCTTCAACTTAATTTCATATTTACTCTCATCATTATCTGGAATATTAATGTCCATATAATTCAATTTATCATTAAACATATGTTGTTCTTGTTGTTCATGTTCTACATTCTGATTCTCATTCTATATCGATTTTTTAACCATGTACACCCTTAATATCGACCTAGCTGCATCACTTAGATAAGCATGCAAATGAACCTGATCGCTTATCTTAAAAGATAGGATCCTCTGATTTTCAAAAGAGTTGTGCATGTCACTGATGACAAGATCTTTTGGTTAATAATTTAGTCAACAATAGTTGATGATTAAGTTCACAAAATCATCATACAAATATCTCCTTGGACTGTCATTGCTATCATCTCTAACATTTTACCATCCTTTCAATGCCAAATATATCAATTGTTCTTCTCTATCCATTCACCATGACAATCATCCCTATTGTTATTGACCTTTTATTGCTGGTACCTAAAATATTTGTTAAAAGAGTTAGTAATAATATTATAGTAAAATTAATATATATACAATAAAAAAATTATATACAGTATAATATCATTGTTAATATTGCAACAGATGAGACATTTGTTGGATTAAGCTTCAGGTTTTATCCCTGTAACATAAATTCCAATAGATGTGTCATTTATTACAACAAATGACTCATCTATTGGGATTCATGTTACAGTGGACAAAACCTGAAGTTGATTCCAACAGATGAGCCCTATGTTGCAGCAGGTTACTCATTTGCTGCAATAGATGACCCACCTATTGCAAAAGATGACCTATTTGTTAGATTTATGTTGTAGCACTAGTATAAATCTGAGGCTGATTTTAATAGATGAGTCACCTGTTAAAACAGGTGATTCATTTGTTCCAATAAATTATCCAATTTGTTGCAACAGATGACTCATCCGTTGGAATTCAACTTTAGGTTTATCCTAGTGCTATAGAATGAATCCAACAAATGAGTCATCTGTTGTAATAGGTGAGTCATTTGTTACAATAGATAAGTCACCTATTGTAACAGATGACTCATTTATTGGAATCAAATTCAGGTTTTTTCCACTATAACATAAATCCTAATAGGCGAGTCATCTATTGGATTTAGCTTCAAGTTCTATAGTGTTATAACATGAATCCAACATATGAGTCATCTATTGCAATAGTGAGTCATCTGTTGGATTCAACTTCAGGTTCTATCCACTGTTGAAAAAAATAATAGCAGATATACCTAGATGAGAAATTCAACTAAAATCATAATTTTACTTACCGAAATCACCTATGAAGTAATGTCCAGTGATATACGAACAAAATTTGACCTAAGTAGCGGTAATAACAACAATAATGGTATGATAAATGAAGAAGAAAAATAAGAAGCTGATGACGGTGAACAAGAAGATGATGATGAAGAAGATGAAGAAAAAGAAAAAATCAGCAGCAACAATGAACAACAATAAAATCTAAGAGACCGAAAACAACAATAAAAGCGAAGAGAGAGAAAACAAGAGCAACAATCAGTCCCACATTGCCCCCCCCCCCCTCCATTTTTAGTTATACTAGGGTTTATATGGGTTCAAGTGTAAAATAAAAATCTTGTGTGCAATTCCCAAACTTTCTTAACCCATCATTTAATAATTGTCACCTACACTCAATGATTAAGACTTGAGTCACCTACATTTCATTTTAAAACTTTTTTTTCACCTATAGTTCAGTCTCCAGAGATTCGTACTCCCTAAGGTACCCCGGCCGTGATTTCATATTTTCAAAAAAAAAAAATTCTTTATTTTTTTAGCCTCGGCTCAATCGTAAGAATTTTTCATTATTTTTCAACAAATTATTTTACTTTACTCAAAAAATGAGTATTGGGCTAAAACTATCCCTTACCTATAGGAGTAGGTTTATTTTGGTCCTTTATATATAGGGAAAAAGAAACTATATAGTCAATTTCAAAATAAATGAACCAAGTTTGACCTAATGAACAGAAAATGATCAGTCGGATATTTTTTTCTAAATTGTAACCACCGCTTAAAGTGCATTAGTTAACCCAAGCCGCCTATTTTACCCTGAGAAAGGAAATAAAGCCTGTGTCTTCATTATATTAATATAATTTTTATTTTTTATTTTTTCTAATCCCCATAATTGTTCTTCTTTCTCTTCTCTCTTCAATTCTTGATAGCTTAGAACCCCACAAAAGTACTATTTTTTCCCTAATTCTAATTCTTAATTTTTTTCCATCTATATTGTCTAAACTAATTTGGGGTTTTGAAGTAAAGGGTGATGTGGGTGGATAAGAAAGGAGATAGAGAAAAAGGGGAAGAAAGAATGTGTGAAATATGGAGGTTGATCATGATGGAAAGAAAAGGGATACTGTGTTAAAGCCTAATGCAATGATGGGTAGGTATGTGAGGATAGAATTTAAAGGAAAATAGTTTCTTTTGGAAAGGATTATGTTTTATGATTTGAGTTTGCATAGGATTGATTATAACAATGGATATTTTTAAAATTTAGATATCGGTGAATCGGAAGAGATTTTAAAAAAATGAAGATTTGTATACGATATATATAAAACTTGTATATCTATTGTATAGAGTATGTATATGTATAAAATATACATAGAAACTATATAGAATATGTATAGAAACTGGATAAATATTATATGTAATATGTATTTGAATAATTATTGCATAAATGTTTTATAGGTATGTATCTAAATAATTATTGCATAAATGTTATATCGGATATGTATAAAAATTGTATAATTATTGTATAGAATATATATCTAAATAATTATTGCAACTAAAGATTATCTAGAATGTGCATAATTATTGTATAGAATATGTATTTTGTATATGAAATGTATAGAAATTGTATCATTGTTGTATGAAATATGTATCTGTATAAGATGCGTATAGAAATTGTATCATTGTATAGAATATGTATTTATATCAGATGTCTGTAAAAATTACATCATTATTTATTAAAATATGTATATGTATCACTAAAATAAGTTATTTTTATATAATCAATAAAAATATACTCTTTTTTATTTAATTGATTAAAATAAAAATAACAATTAATTTGTATCTAATTGTTAAAGAGAAAAAGAAAACCTATAAAATTTTATTTGACTTTTTTAGAATTAAAAGAAAAGAAGATCAATTACTTTTTAAACACAAAGGAGGAAAAAATGATGAGAAGCACCAGACCCCTTTTTGTTTCTTTTTCTTGTAGAGAGAAACAGATGCATTCACCTCAAAAAAGTTAAAAACAACCGAAAAAGAAGAATAAAAAGAAAGAAAAGGAGACACCAGTTGTCAATGAATGGCTAGAAGTGGGAATTAAAATTTCTAGGCCATTTCTGCAGGATTAGTTCAGCACAAAGACTATTTTTTCATTTTCCCTTAGATATAACCTTGAACATATCTATGCTAAAGTGGGGCACTTTTAGTTTCACTAACTTAACAAAGTTAAAAGCTAACAATTGAAATAATTTTTAATAGAACGAACTAACAGCTAGAAGCATCCCACTTTCATTGACAAAACTGAGGTTTATACGTTCAAAAAATTTAAGGTTTCTTATTAACAATATTTGGACTGGTTTGGGTACCCATAGTTGAATATTATTTTTGCAGAAAATAATGTACAAGTTTTCTGAAATGAAGCATTGTCTTTAATGCTTATGAAAGAATATTCTTGAGCTCAAACGTACATACTTTCTCATCTTATAAAGGAACCATATAAAACCAACATATATCTAAAAATTATTAAGACAAATATTTTCTTTTCCCTGCCAAAATAGTTTTCAGGTGAATGGCTTGTTAGAATTAGTAGTCAAGCAAACCAAAATTAAATAGCATATCAATAGCTTCCAAAGTTACATTAAACTTCACATGTTTTATCTTCACTTGCTAACACAATAAAAATTAAATCAAAATCAAATAAAGAGTTAATAAATTAAGCATCTGTTTTACAGAGAAGTATGTTAACCATCTGAGAAATAGTAGCTCTTTATAGTTGCTAAACCAAAATGAAGAGTCATTAAAATCAACTATTTTACATCAATTTTTGCAACAAAAAGTAACCCCTTCTATGCACATAAACATATTCCTTTAGTGGGCGTCGCATATCAACCTATCCATGCTATAACACACCACATTTTCGGGCTTGAATTCAAACCGTTGTTCCTAAGTATACAGACCTGAACTCAATGATTCTATGTCTATATAAGTGAGATTATCAATTCTATAGTGTGAAAATATATTTTTATATAAATTGAGGTCATAAAAATCTCCTAACTCAAAGACGAGTTGAGGACTCTTCCATCGATAGAGTTTTAACGGATTCTCCAACTAGGGCCCAGTTTAGATGAGTGTATCTCAGAGAAATAGCAATTCAAGTGTAATGCCCCGAAATTGGGTCCCGAGACGTCACACGGTGCTTAGGGGAATAAGTGACCCTAAGCTAATCCTTCTACTGACATAACTCATAAGCAATTGAATAAAATGCTCAACTCTACATGAGATCAGCAAAAACATAGAACTTATCTGAACTTGATCAATACAAGTATGAACGTTACAAGGTTACAACTCTACTTTTACAGATGAAACTGATACTGAATACATCAACTTCTACTGACTGTCTATGAAGCCTCTACTGGTACTGACTTCAGATAGATGGGTCATGACTCCCAACTACCCAATCTCAATACGACTAAAGTAAGAAAATATGATACTCCTCGAACTGTATAACTGACTCAAGCCCTCGAATCAAAAGGACTCATCACCTGCTGACTGGAAGCTACAAACTGACTGAATGCGGAATATGTGCTATCACTTGTACCTACATTATAAGGCACTGTAGCATATAAAAATATATAGGGGTCAGTACTTTAAAGAATGTACTGAGTATGTGGGGGTGCAATGCAACATTATAAATAATATCATAAATGATTACAAAAATCATGCATGCTGACGATAATGACTTTCTTTGCATGAATTAATTGAAATATATTCCTTGAAACTCATCATTAGTAATGCAAGCATTATATATCTCATAAATCATTATACACAACTCAAACTATTTAAATCATGACTTAGAGTGACTCGGTATCTCATGAAACTTGAACTCTTATGGACTTGGGAGTTTCTTATAACCGACATGACTACACCATGTGAGCCGCATGGAGTCCAACGTTTTGCCCTCCTAAGGAGAGAACCCCACATTGACGGGGGTGTTGTACTCTTGCCAGGGAGTACAACCTTAATCTTATTATCATAATCCCATACTCTTCCTCTGGCCCATAATTATCAACATCAATCCTACGGTGGCACGTAGTTTCGGGGAAATACCACATTTCCCGCTCGGTGCTAAATACTCCTCCCAGACTCAGCTCGGAACGCGTTAGAAAATCCACCTTAATCAATATCAACTTATGGGTCTATTATAAAGACCAAAACATAATTATATATCTCATTTGTAAATCATAAACATCTTGTGGATTCCTAACTCGACTCAACTCAACACAATCTTTCTCAACATCAAGTACATTTGCTTTTCGAATCATTTTCAAATATCAAAAGCTTCAAGGAAACATCATAGGACTCATTCTTGACTCTCAAGCTCAAATATAAATATAAATATAAATATAAATATAAATATAAATATAAATATAAATATAAATATAAATATAAATATAAATATAAATATAAATATAAATATAAATATAAATATAAATATAAATATAAATATAAATATAAATATAAATATAAATATAAATATAAATATAAATATAAATATAAATATAAATATAAATATAAATATAAATATAAATATAAATATAAATATAAATATAAATATAAATATAAATATAAATATAAATATAAATATAAATATAAATATAAATATAAATATAAATATAAATATAAATATAAATATAAATATAAATATAAATATAAATATAAATATAAATATAAATATAAATATAAATATAAATATAAATATAAATATAAATATAAATATAAATATAAATATAAATATAAATATAAATATAAATATAAATATAAATATAAATATAAATATAAATATAAATATAAATATAAATATAAATATAAATATAAATATAAATATAAATATAAATATAAATATAAATATAAATATAAATATAAATATAAATATAAATATAAATATAAATATAAATATAAATATAAATATAAATATAAATATAAATATAAATATAAATATAAATATAAATATAAATATAAATATAAATATAAATATAAATATAAATATAAATATAAATATAAATATAAATATAAATATAAATATAAATATATATATATATATATTCAATAATCAAACTTCTCTTAGAAAAGCTTAAATCATGAATCTTATCTCAAATCTTTCGGAAATCATCAACTCATTATAACAATATTCAACTCATGGTATAAGTTCTCAATTTAAGGAATAAAATGATGAAATAGTCATGTGTTTCAATCTTGATTTGCTCAAATATCATAAATCATTAATAAATTAATTTGGGTGTAAACCTACTCTGCAAAATCATGGATTTCAATAGTAGAAATTAAATCTTTGAACACAAGAATGAAAGAAGTGTTCTTGTTCAAACCCCACATACCTTGAATTATAAATTTGAGAATAAGAGACTTGATTGGAACTTCTCAAAACCCTAACTACGCTTTCAATGAAAGTGGACAGTATGGGTAATGAGATAGAAAAGCTAAAGACTAATGAAGATAAACTGAAGTCTATAGCTACAAATCAGCTAACTCAGCAGTGTGCAGAGCTATGTCGATCGGAAGACATTAAAATTCCAGAGCTAGAAGGAGACATTGGGATACTCCATAAAATCCATAACATTTATCAATCTACTTCTGCAGGTACAAGCAAAGGAGTTAGGAGAAATACAAATATGAACCTAAACAAGCTATTTGATAAACCATTTATTCCAAATACACCAAAAGATCCTATGTTTATACCCCCACAAATTACCACATACCGAGAAAGTCTAAACCAAGACAAAAAGACATACAACCATACAGCCCGAACATACATAAAAAATATTTACAAAATACAAACCTTCTTAAATACCAACCCCAGAGCTGGTATAGACTATATAGTTGGGTTTCTATTTCTTTTAATGATTTATTCTTTTCGTAAGATGTATTCATTAATTTGTTTGGTTTATTATTTTATCCTATTGAAATTTTAGCAATTTCTGTGTAGTATTTTATTCTAACTTTGCTATATTCAATGCGTAGGTTTATATTCTTTATCTAACTAACTAGTATTTGTTGTTCATGTATAAGTAATTTTCCATTTGTATTAAATAATTTTTCGTATGTATTAAATAAATTATTACTTGTATCTTCCTTTTCTAAGGTTAATTTTATTTTAAGTAATTATTCTTCTAGTTGTTTTTTTTCTATTTCAAGTTGATTTCTGTAATTAACTTCTTCATATATCCAATTTTGCCTTTCTCTAATTTTTTTTATATATTCTAACATTTATTTATTCCGAATAATATTCATCTGAATCTAAGTAATATTGATGTTCATAATATATAGCATCCAAGAACCAGATACAAACTATATAACCCAAAGACTGACCGGATATAATAAGCTAATTGCTTTACCTAAAACCAAACCAAGTCTAGTTAAAACTTGCTATGAATATGGACTACTCAGTACTGTATATACCTCTGAAGGAAATGAGATATCCACTATACCGGAAATATATGAAGCATTTAGCATTTTTAAAAGAATAACCAAAGGTACCCTATTTTTTATAAAAATTTACACGGCACCAGCAGAGATATTATATGATGAAGTTAAAAAAACCATACAAGTTGTAAAGATAGGAATGACACGAGATATGATTATACCACAAGATATTATTCCACAACCAGAAATACCTAGAGTTGAGATACCAAAATTTTATGCGAATACGAGGATTATCGGACTATCTACAATTTTGCAAGAGCTAGCAAACACATACGGCAACCAAAATCCTATATGGAGTTATTATTCAAGAAATCATGTACTGATATATTCAAATTCAAAGGAATTACGAGAAACAGATATGGAAACTATTAGGCAATGGATTCTGACGTTGCTTAAACCAGAGACAGAACCTATCACCAGAGCTATCGCACCTAATCCACACCCCCTACACATGGTATCAGAGCCCAGTTATTTAAAAAATACAGAAGTAGCATACAAGTTTGAATTTATGAATTTAGATTGGATTTACTTGACAATAATTAATATTCATTAATTATGAGAAGACCATTTAAAAACAGAAAAGCTTTTAGAAAAATTAAAGAATCTTTAATTAGTAATTATTCAGAATATATAAGTCTAAATAAAACAAAAGAAAACGCACAAAGACTAGCCTACCTAATTACCTTAGTATCTAGTATTGAAGCAAAATTAATAATCCATTTAAAATCTAGGAGAATGAGACACATACCACCTAATTATGATAAAATCAGATTTAGGTATCCGCCAAAATACTATAAATATGATTTAAATGAATAAAAAACAAAAATACAAAGATCTAAGACAAACTATTTCTGAAAAACGTAAAGAATTAAAAATAAGAATAGAAAGATTAAGTTATAATATATTTGCCGGAGTTAGTAAAAACTCAATAAATGCACAAAAGGATGAAATATCAAATTTAGAATCACAAATAGATAGTTTAGAATATATATATATCAATATGAACTATTTACAATAAAATGAACAAAGAAGAATTTATAATAGACGAAAAAATATATGAAAATCACGAAGGATTAAAAATAAGAATAGTATTTTCTAATCTAGGAAGAAGATATAAGAAAATAGGCGAACATTTATATTTAATGTTAGAAAAAGAAGAATTAAAATTAGAAGATAAATTGACAGCTATGGTAAGAATAGAAAGGGAAAACGAAGAAATAGATAGAAAAAAGGAAATAGAAAAAATAAAACAACAAACTACAGAAGAAATACGAAAAATAGAAGAAACTAAAAATAGTAGGATTGCTGAATTAGAAAAAGAATTACAAATGTTAAAAGATTTGTACGAAAAAAGACAGAAAGAAAAAGAAGAAAAAGATAAAGAACAAAAATTATTAAACGAGATAAATCAATTTAAAGAAAAATTAGAAATAGACAATAAAGAAATAAAAGACAAGGAATTGGAAATAAATAATATAGATGTTGAAGAGACAGATAATTATGATTCAGAAGATAGTGAAACATATACAGAAATATTAACAAATACAAAAAATTTAGAAATCAATGAAAAAAAAGAAGTAATTAATGAAGAAAATTTAGAAAATATCAACACAAAAATAAATACTCTTGATAAAAAAGAAGATCAAAATATAATATCTAGTACATCAGAAATAAGGAAACCTACATATTATAAGAATAAGTTTAAAAGATATAATCTAAAGAATGAATATGACAAATGGACACCAAAACAAATAGTTAATAAAAATTACAACTTTTTAGACTTAGCCTATGTAATAGATACAGAAAAAACAATACAATTATGGATAGAATATATGACAAAACAATTATTAGATAATAATATAAGTGTAATAGATGCACCAGAATATATAGAAAGAACACTAATAGGAACAGTGAAATTATGGTTTTTAAATCTAACTGAAAATAGTAAAAGAATATTAAGAACCGACAAACCCACAGAAGAAACATCATCAACAAAATTAACACCTATAGAATTACTAAAAATATGAAACATCTATAAAAGACGAATTTAGTAGCATGACAACAAAAGAAGAAGAACAAAATGAAGAGAAAGATATAAATAGGAATTTAATATTAAAATTAGCAATATGTAATATGTGCTATATAGATGAATATACTTGTGCATTTAAAGAATATTATTATAAAGGAGCATATAATATAGAAGAAAGTAAAGAAATAAGAAAATTATATTTTAATAAATTACCTGAACCATTTAGTTCAAAAATAATAAAAGTTGGGATGAAACAAAAACAGTAGATACTCTAGGAGCAAGAATAAAATTTTTACAACAATGGTATAGAAACCTATGTGAAAAATACAGAGAAGAAATAAAAATGGAAAAACATTAATAAGAAATTTAGCATGTTGCAAAGATAAAATAGCACCTCAATTTGGATGCGAAGATAGATATTATAAGAAAAGAAAAGGACATAAGAAATATAAGAAATACAAAAAATCAAAATATAAGTATAAGAAACCAAGAAAAAGATATTATGTAAAAAATTATAAACATAAAAGACCATATAGGAAAAAGAAATCTATAAAGGAATGTACTTGTTATAATTGCGGAAAAATAGGACATTTAGCTAGAGATTGTAAATTACCTAAAAACCCAATAAATAAATAAATATCAGAAATAAAAATAGAAAATATAGAATATATGCAGATAGATTACATAGATTACGAATTAGAAAGTGAAGACAGTATATATGAAATTTCAGAGAATGAAACAGATAACGAAATAGATAGTGAATTTGACGAATTAAATGACTGAGGAAGATATAAAAATAATAACAAAAGAAGAATATTTAAATGATGAAGGAACAGATCAAAAAATAATATTTGATAACAATGTATTTGATGAAATAAAAGGAAAAGAGTTAGACTTAAGTGTAGAAAAAATATTTAAAATCCCAACAATAAAAAATATATTTACTAGGAAAAAGGAAGAATATTATGTAGTAAGCCAAAAGGAACATGTAATAGACTGTAGATATGCAAAAGGTAAAGCTAGTATACGACTAGTAACAAAACGAATAATTAATAAAGAGATAAACGATATAAAAAGTAGAGATCCAATAAAATATGTACACCTTGAAGGTACAGAAATATTAATAAAAGCATGTTTTAGAGAAGGAATAGATACACCAATAGAATTATATTTAGCAAATGATAGAATTATAAAACCTATAGAAAAAAGTATAATAACTGCCATAAAAGGAAATTTAATATACCAAAAATTTAAATTTATAATAAATGCAAATTATTCAGTAGCAGTAACGGATAAAAATATAAACAAATCATTATTATTATATTAGAAAATATCTGGAATAGAATTAACCCTAGGAAGTAAAATATTTACGGCAAGATGTAAAAATCTATATGTGTTAACAACAAAACATAAAATAACGGCAAAAAATAAAATTAATAAAATACAAATAGAAAGCCCTTTTGAACAATTCGTAAAAACAATTGATAATATTGATTATAGTTACAGAAATATAGACCTAGAAGAAGATCTAGAAATAATAAATGATAGAATAAGTATAACAAAAAGAACAACTTATGATAAACCGGAATCATCAAGCTCATCAAAAAGAACAAGTTATGAAACAAGTTCAATGGATAATTCAAACCAATATTACATAATAGGAAAGGTAAATGAAAAAGAATATTTAATACTCTTAAATACAGGACAAGAAGAAAATTATATAGCAAAATATCTAGTCAAAAATGAGGAAATAAAAACTGACAATAATATATGCCCAGATCTACCAAGAAGTTTAATAAATACTAAAAATATAGCATAAAAAGAAATAATAATAGGAATAAGAAAAATAAAAATAGAATTTGAAGTAAAAGAAGAAATGCAAAAAACAGAAATAATATTAGGAATAAAATGGTTAGAACAAGTAAAACCATATAATATAGAACATACACAATTAACTATAACATATAATAGAGAGAAATTATTCTTAAGAAGAGCTTTAACATAAAATGAAAATATATGTCTTAATGAAGATTGTAGTAGAAGGATACTACAGTAGATATTATACGCCTATGATAGATACAGGAGCAAAAGCTAATTTATGCAGATATAATTGTTTACCAAAAAGTAAATGGGATAAATTAAAAACACCAATAATAGTTAAAGGATTTAATAACGAAGGAAGCTTAATTACTTACAAAGCTAAAAATGTAAAAACACAAGTATGGGATAAAATATTAACAATAGAAGAAATTTATAATTATGAACTAACATCAAAAGATATACTTTTAGGAATGCCGCTTTTAGATAAATTATACCCACATATAATAACTAGAACAGATTGGTGGTTTACAACACCATGTAAACAGAAAGTAAGAGCAAAAAGAGTTAATAATAAAATAAGAAAGAAAACTGATTGGATAAAAGGAAGTGAAAAAATTACACAAAAGTTAGAAAATATAAAAAAATTGAAGATACAATAGAACTAGTCGTATTTTCGATAAATAAAACAGAAATAACTATATTTTCAATAAATAAGATAGAAATAATTAAGGGAAAATTAGAACAATTATATAGTGAAGATCCATTAAAGGGATGGAAAAAACTTAAAACCATTATAAAAATTGAATTAGTAGATAAAAATAGCATAATAACCCAGAAACCATTAACATATAATTTTGATGATTTAAAAGAATTTAAAATACATATAGAAGAATTATTAGAAAAACGATATATACAAAAAAGTAATAGTAAATATAATAGCCCAGCATTTATAGTAAATAAACATAGTGAACAAAAAAGAGGAAAAAGTAGAATGGTTATTGATTATATAAATTTAAATGCAAAAACAATGACTTATAATTACCCAATACCAAATAAGATATTAAAAATAAGATAAATACAAGGATATAATTATTTTAGTAAATTTGATTGCAAATCAGGATTTTACCATCTAAAGTTAGAAGAAGAATCTAAGGAATTAACCGCATTTACGGTACCACAAGAATTTTATGAATGGAATGTACTACCATTTGGATATAAAAATGCACCATGTAGATATCAATATTTTATGGATAGTTATTTTAAACAACTACCTAATTGTATAGTATATATAGACGATATACTATTATATACAAAGACCAAAGAAGAACATTTAAAATTATTGAAACAATTTACGGATATAATAGAAAAATCGGGAATAAGTTTAAGTAAAAAGAAAGCCGAAATTATGAAAAATCAGATAGAATTTTTAGGAGTACAAATAGATAAAAGTGGAGTAAAAATGCAACAACATATAGTACAAAAAATAATAAATTCGAAAGAAGAATTAGATACAAAAAAGAAATTACAATCATTTTTAGGATTAGTAAACCAAGTTAGAGAATATATACCAAAATTAGTAGAAAATCTAAAGCCCTTACAGAAAAAATTAAAAAAGGATGTAGAATATAATTATAACAAAGAAAATACAAAATTCAATTACAACAAAAGAAATTCGGAGACTAGTATTGAATATATTAAATTTTACATTTACAATTGAAGTAATTAGTACTAACAAAAATGTTATTGCAGATTACATATCAAGACAAAGCTACACAAACTGATATAATAGAAGAAGATACTCTAGAAAAAATATTCAACACCCTAACTACACTTTCAATGAAAGTGGACAGTATGGGTAATGAGATAGAAAATCTAAAGACTAATGAAGATAAACTGAAGTCTATAGCTACAAATCAGCTAACTCAGCAGTGTGCAGAGCTATGTCGATCGGAAGACATTAAAATTCCAGAGCTAGAAGGAGACGTTGGGATACTCCATAAAACCCATAATATTTATCAATCTACTTCTGCAGGTATAAGCAAAGGAGTTAGGAAAAATACAAATATGAACCTGAACAAGCTATTCGATAAACCATATATACCAAATACATCAAAAGATCCCATGTTTATACCCCCACAAATTACCACATACCGAGATAGTTTAAACCAAGACAAAAAGACTTACAACTACACAACCCGGACATATATAGAAAATATCTACAATGTACAAACCTTTTTAAATACTAACCCCAGAGCTATAAGCATCCAAGAACCAGATACAAACTATATAACCCAAAGACTGGCCGGATATAATAAGTTAATTGCTTTACCTAAAACCAAACCAAGTCTAGTTAAAACTTGCTATGAATATGGACTACTCAGTACTGTATATACGTCTGAAGGAAATGAGATATCCACTATACCGGAAATATATGAAGCATTTAGCATTTTTAAAAGAATAACCAAAGGTACCCTATTTTTTATAAAAATTTACACGGCACCAGCAGAGATATTATATGATGAAGTTAAAAAACCCATACAAGTTGTAAAGATAGGAATGATACGAGATATGATTATACCACAAGATATTATTCCACAACCAGAAATACCTAGAGTTGAGATACCAAAATTTTATGCGAATAAGAGGATTATCGGACTCTCTACAATTTTGCAAGAGCTAGCAAACACATACTGCAACCAAAATCCTATATGGAGTTATTATTCAAGAAATCATGTACTGATATATTCAAATTCAAAGGAATTACGAGAAACAGATATGGAAATTATTAGGCAATGGATTCTGACGTTGCTTAAACCAGAGACAGAACCTATCGCCAGAGCTATCAGAGAAAAATTTATTTCAGAAGAATTATTAACCAGATATTGCAAGACAATTGAACATAAATATCCAGATCATAAATGTTCAAAATGTAATGGAGGAGATAATGATATCCCAGAAGTTCAGCTAGAATAAAAGACAAATCAACCAAGTAGATAAGAACGCCAGATACAAGATAAGAAGCAATAATGGAGATATGGAAAAGCAGCAGATACGACAACAAGGAGATATCAACGGAGTAATAATAGAAGACAAGCTATTAAATTGTGAATTTTCACAATTCCTTTTACGTAAAATATTGAATAGTTTTGTATAGGCTAGATTAGACTTTTAGACTTTTAGATTTTTAGACTTTTTAGGCATTAGGCTTTTTGACTAATATTAGCCTAGGCATTAATGATTTTTTGTCTTATTAGAAGATTTTTTTTGTAAAGTAGACTAATGTTAAAAATTTGTTGATTCTTGTAAAGATTCATTTAGTCTATAAATAAAAGAAATCGAAGGCATTGCAAGGCAAACCTTCATGCGTTGAAGCACAAAAACTCTCTCTTGTCTACAACAAATATTTTGCTCAATTAATTAAAAACAGGTATATTTCAATGGAAAATCTATGGAGGAACAAAGTTTAGAAATATCAAACCTACCCGAACAGGTATATCTATTTATGATTATGAATAGCTAAATTCATAATTCCCAACAATCATGATATGATAAAATAGATTCATGTTAGTTACTTTATAGTAGAATTATTCGAAGAATAATATGTTAAGAAGTTTATTAGCAAAGTGGAAACGGAGAAAAATCCCTAAGAACTATGACATCCTAAAGGTGAAACCAATAAGGCAAGAAGCCGTGGTGGGGAGTAACCAGAGTAGAGGCGTTGTTTAAGGGAAAATATCCAGATTACCATGCTAATAGTGACCGAAGAACATGTTATTTAAGAATAATCTAGTATATAGTAATCTAAGATGACCATATTTTGTTATGTACATGGTTGAAGGGAATATTTTGAAAAAAGCAATTTTAGGAAAATGAATAATTATTTATCTGATACAAAGGTAGATAAATTTAAAATACTTATTTTGTATGCACTTAAAGATATAAAAGTAGTAGATATAAGAAAAATCATATTAGAAAAAACATTTGGTAAATATTACATGACTAGAGTAAATTATATACCATACCTACCTAACTACTCTTACAAATACTTACCATGATAAATTACATAGAATTTTTAGAAAAATATATGAGAGACATACAGTTACTAGAAAAACAGATGAAAATAAATATAGACAAATACATGAAAAATAAAGATATAAAATATATAGAATTTCTTAATGAAAATATGCAAGAATTACTTAGACTAAAACAAACAACTAGAAAATATTATGAAAAAGCATGATAGATGATATTAAAATACTTGTTTTATATATACTTAAAGATATAGAGATTATAGACATAAAGAAAATAATATGGGAAAAATTAGAAGATTATGAAGAGGAAGAATTATTAAACAGTATAGAAAACTTACGCATATATTATGAACATCAATATTACTTAGATTTAGATGAATATTATTCAGAATAAATAAATGTTAAAATATATAAAAAAAAATTAGAGAAAAGCAAAATTGGATATATGAAGAAGTTAATTGCAGAAATCAACTTGAAATAGAAAAAAGACAACTAGAAGAAAAATTACTTAAAATAAAATTAACCTTAGAAAAGGAAGATACAAGTAATAATTTATTTAATACATACGAAAAATTATTTAATACAAATGGAAAATTACTTATACATGAACAACAAATACTAGTTAGTCAGATAAAGAATATAAACCTACACATTGAATATAGCAAAGTTAGAATAAAATACTACACAGAAATTGCTAAAATTTCAATAGGATAAAATAATAAACCAAACAAATTAATGAATACATCTTGCGAAAAGAATAAATCATTAAAAGAAATAGAAACCCAACTATATAGTCTATACCTAGAATACAAACGGTTACATATTACTAACGAGGATCCTAAAACACTAGATAATCTAATTACGATAATATCTAATCTAGAACATGAATTAATAAAACATCTTAAGTCCAGAAGATAAAAATGAAAATTATTCCAATCAATAATATTCATTATAAAAATAAATACCTAAGTATTTATTATCTACTTAAATTATCGCACCTAATCCGCACCCCCTACACATGGTATCAGAGCCCAGTTATTTAAAAAATACAGAAGTAGCATACAAGTTTGAATTTATGAATTTAGAATGGATTTACTTGACAATAATTAATATTGATTAATTATGAGAAGATCATATAAAAACAGAAAAGCTTTTAGAAAAATTAAAGAACCTTTAATTAGTAATTATTCAGAATATATAAGTCTAAATAAAATAAAAGAAAACCCACAAAGACTAGCCTACCTAATTACCTTAGTATCTAGTATTGAAGCAAAATTAATAATCCACTTAAAATCTAGGAGAATGAGACACATACCACCTAATTATGATAAAATCAGATTTAGGTATCCGCCAAAATACTATAAATATGGTTTAAATGAATAAAATACAAAAATACAAAGAACTAAGAAAAATTATTTCTGAAAAACGTAAAGAATTAAAAATAAGAATAGAAAGATTAAGTTATAATATATTTGTCGGAGTTAGTAAAAACTCAATAAATGCACAAAAGGATGAAATATCAAATTTAGAATCACAAATAGATAGTTTAGAATATATATATCAACATGAACTATTTACAATAAAATGAACAAAGATGAATTTATAATAGACGAAAAAATATATGAAAATCACGAAGGATTAAAAATAAGAATAGTATTTTCTAATCTAGGAAGAAGATATAAGAAAATAGGCGAACATTTATATTTAATGTTAGAAAAATAAGAATTAAAATTAGAAGATAAATTGACAACTATGGTAAGAATAGAAAGGGAAAACGAAGAAATAGATAGAAAAAAGGAATAGAAAAAACAAAACAACAAACTACAGAAGAAATACGAAAAATAGAAGAAACTAAAAATAGTAGGATTGTTGAATTAGAAAAAGAATTACAAATGTTAAAAGATCTGTATGAAAAAAGACAGAAAGAAAAAAAAGAAAAAGATAAAGAACAAAAATTATTAAATGAGCTAAATCAATTTAAAGAAAAATTAGAAATAGACAATAAAGAAATAAAAGACAAGGAATTGGAAATAAATAATATAGATGTTGAAGAGACAGATAATTATGATTCAGAAGATAGTGAAACATATACAGAAATATTAACAAATACAAAAAATTTAGAAATCAATGAAAAACAAGAAGTAATTAATGAAGAAAATTTAGAAAATATCAACACAGAAAAAAATACTCTTGATAAAAAAAGAAGGTCAAAATATAATATCTAGTACATCAGAAATAAGGAAACCTACATATTATAAGAATAAGTTTAAAAGATATAATCTAAAGAATGAATATGACAAATGGACACCAAAACAAATAGTTAATAAAAATTACAACTTTTTAGACTTAGACTGTGTAATAGATACAAAAAAAACAATACAATTATGGATAGGATATATGACAAAACAATTATTAGATAATAATATACGTGTAATAGATGCACCAGAATATATAGAAAGAACACTAATAGGAACAGTGAAATTATGGTTTTTAAATCTAACTGAAAATAGTAAAAGAATATTAAGAACCGACAAACCCACAGAAGGAACATCATCAACAAAATTAACACCTATAGAATTATTAAAAATATGAAACAACTATAAAAGACAAATTTAGTAGCATGACAACAAAAGAAGAAGAACAAAATGAAGAGAAAGATATAAATAGGAATTTAATGTTAAAATTAGCAATATGTAATATGTGCTATATAGATGAATATACTTGTGCATTTAAAGAATATTATTATAAAGGAGCATATAATATAGAAGAAAGTAAAGAAATAAGAAAATTATATTTTAATAAATTACCTAAACCATTTAGTTCAAAAATAATAAAAAGTTGGGATGAAACAAAAACAGTAGATACTCTAGGAGCAAGAATAAATTTTTTACAACAATGGTATAGAAACCTATGTGAAAAATACAGAGAAGAAATAAAAATGGAAAAAACATTAATAAGAAATTTAGCATGTTGCAAAGATAAAATAGCACCTCAATTTGGATGCGAAGATAAATATTATAAGAAAAGAAAAAGACATAAGAAATATAAGAAATACAAAAAATCAAAATATAAGTATAAGAAACCAAGAAAAAGATATTATTTAAAATATTACAAACATAAAAGACCATATAGGAAAAAGAAATCTATAAAGGAATGTACCTGTTATAATTGCGAAAAAATAGGACATTTAGCTAGAGATTGTAAATTACCTAAAAACCCAAAAAATAAAAAAATATCAGAAATAAAAAATAGAAAATATAGAATATATGCAGATAGATTACATAGATTACGAATTAGAAAGTGAAGACAGTATATATGAAATTTCAGAGAATGAAACAGATAACGAAATAGATAGTGAATTAGACGAATTAAATGACTGAGGAAGATATAAAAATAATAACAAAAGAAGAATATTTAAATGACGAAGAACAGATCAAAAAATAATATTTGATAACAATGTATTTGATGAAATAAAAGGAAAAGAGTTAGACTTAAGTGTAGAAAAAATATTTAAAATCCCAACAATAAAAAATATATTTACTAGGAAAAAGGAAGAATATTATGTAGTAAGCCAAAAGGAACATGTAATAGACTGTAGATATGCAAAAGGTAATGCTAATATTCCACTAGTAACAAAAAGAATAATTAATAAAGAGATAAACGATATAAAAAGTAGAAACCCAATAAAATATGTACACCTTGGAGGTACAGAAATATTAATAAAAGCATGTTTTAGAGAAGGAATAGATACACCAATAGAATTATATTTAGCAAATTATAGAATTATAAAACCTATTGAAAAAAGTATAATAACTTCCATAAAAGGAAATTTAATATACCAAAACTTTAAATTTATAATAAGTGCAAATCATTCAGTAGCAGTAACGGATAAAAATATAGACAAATCATTAGTATTATATTGGAAAATAACAGGAATAGAATTAACCCAGGAAGTAAAATATTTACGGCAAGATGTAAAAATCTATATGTGTTAACAACAAAACATAAAATAACGGCAAAAAATAAAATTAATAAAATACAAATAGAAAGCCCTTTTGAACAATTCATTAAAACAATTGATAATAATGATTATAGTTACAGAAATATAGACCTAGAAGAAGATCTAGAAATAATAAATGATAGAATAAGTACAACAAAAAGAACAACTTATGATAAACTGGAATCATCAAGCTCATCAAAAAGAACAAGTTATGAAACAAGTTCAATGGATAATTCAAACCAATATTATATAACAGGAAAGGTAAATGAAAAAGAATATTTAATACTCTTAAATACAGGACAAGAAGAAAATTATATAGCAAAATATCTGGTAAAAAATGAGAAAATAAAAACTGACAATAATATATGCCCAGATCTAACAAGAAATTTAATAAATACTAAAAATATAGCAGAAAAAATAATAATAATAGGAATAAGAAAAATAAAAATAGAATTTGAAGTAAAAGAAGAAATGCAAAAAACAGACATAATACTGAGAATAAAATGGCTAGAACAAGTAAAACCATATAATATAGAACATACACAATTAACTATAACATATAACAGAGAGAAATTATTCTTAAGAAGAGCTTTAACATAAAATAAAAATATATTTATTAATGAAGATTGTAGTAGAAGGATATTACAGTAGATATTATACGCCTATGATAGATACAGGAGCAGAAGCTATTTTATGCAGATATAATTGTTTACCAGAAAGTAAATGGGATAAATTAAAAACACCAATAATAGTTAAAGGATTTAATAACGCAGGAAGCTCAATTACTTACAAAGCTAAGAATGTAAAAACACAAGTATGGGATAAAATAATAACAATAGAAGAAATTTATAATTATGAACTAACATCAAAAGATATACTTTTAGGAATGCCGTTTTTAGATAAATTATACCCACATATAATAACTAGAACAGATTGGTGGTTTACAACACCATGTAAACAGAAAGTAAGAGCAAAAAGAGTTAATAATAAAATAAGAAAGAAAACTGATTGGATAAAAGGAAGTGAGATAATTACACAAAAGTTAGAAAATATAAAAAATATTGAAGATACAATAGAACTAGTCGTATTTTCGATAAATAAAACAGAAATAACTATATTTTCAATAAATAAGATAGAAATAATTAAGAGAAAATTAGAACAATTATATAGTGAAGATCCATTAAAAGGATGGAAAAGACATAAAACCATTATAAAAATTGAATTAATAGATAAAAATAGCATAATTACCCAGAAATCATTAACATATAATTTTGATGATTTAAAAGAATTTAAAATGCATATAGAAGAATTATTAGAAAAACATTATATACAAAAAAGTAACAACATTTATAGTAAATAAACATAGTGAACAAAAAAGAGGAAAAAGTAGAATGGTTATTGATTATAGAAATTTAAATGCAAAAACAATGACTTATAATTACCCAATACCAAATAAGATATTAAAAATAAGACAAATACAAAGATATAATTATTTTAGTAAATTTGATTGCAAATCAGGATTTTACCATCTAAAGTTAGAAGAAGAATCTAAAGAATTAACCGCATTTACGGTACCACAAGTATTTTATGAATGGAATGTACTACCATTTGGATATAAAAATGCACCAGGTAGATATCAACATTTTATGGATAGTTATTTTAAACAACTACCTAATTGTATAGTATATATAGACGATATACTATTATATACAAAGACCAAAGAAGAACATTTAAAATTATTGGAACAATTTACGGATATAATAGAAAAATCGGGAATAAGTTAAAGTAAAAAGAAAGCCGAAATTATGAAAAATCAGATAGAATTTTTAGGAATACAAATAGATAAAAGTGGAGTAAAAATGCAACAACATATAGTACAAAAAATAATAAATTCGAAAGAAGAATTAGATACAAAAAAGAAATTACAATCATTTTTAGGATTAGTAAACCAAGTTAGAGAATATATACCAAAATTAGCAGAAAATCTAAAGCCCTTACAGAAAAAATTAAAAAAGGATGTAGAATATAATTATAACGAAGAAGATAAAAAACAAGTTCAGAAAATAAAAATACTTTGTAAAGAATTACCAAAATTACAATTTCCAGATGAAAATAGAAAATTTATATATATAGTAGAAGCAGATGCTAGTGCATGCAGTTATGGAGGAGTACTTAAATATAAATATGAAGAAGAAAAATTAGAACACCACTATAGATACTACTCAGGTACATTTAATGAAACAACAATAAAATGGGAAATAAATAGAAATGAATTATGCTCATTATATAAATGTTTGTTAGCATTTGAGCCATATATTGTATATAACAAATTTATTGTACGAACAGCTAATACACAGGTACGCTGGTGGTTAACAAAGAAAATACAAAATTCAGTTACAACAAAAGAAATTCGGAGACTAGTCTTGAATATATTGAATTTCACATTTATAATTGAAGTAATCAGTACTAATAAAAATGTTATTGCATATTACATATCAAGAAAAAGCTACACAGACTGATTTAATAGAAGAAGATACTCTAGAAAAAATACTCAACACCCTAACTACGCTTTCAATGAAAGTGGACAGTATGGGTAATAAGATACAAAGGCTAAAGACTAATGAAGATAAACTGAAGTCTATAGCTACAAATCAGCTAACTCAGCAGTGTGCAGAGCTATGTCGATCGGAAGACATTAAAGATCTAGAGCTAGAAGGAGACGATGGGACACTCCATAAAACCCATAACATTTATCAATCTACTTCTGCAGGTACAAGCAAATGAGTTAGGAAAAATACAAATATGAACCTGAACAAGCTATTCGATAAACCATATATACCAAATACATCAAAAGATCCCATGTTTATACCCCCACAAATTACCACATACCGAGATAGATTAAACCAAGATAAAAAGACTTATAACTAGACAACTCGGACATATATAGAAAATATCTACAATGTACAAACCTTTTTAAATACTAACCCCAGAGCTATAAGCATCCAAGAACCAGATACAAACTATATAACCCAAAGACTGACCGGATATAATAAGCTAATTGCTTTACCTAAAACCAAACCAAGTCTAGTTAAAACTTGCTATGAATATGGACTACTCAGTACTGTATATACATCTGACGGAAATGAGATATCCACTATACCGGAAATATATGAAGTATTTAGCATTTTTAAAAGAATAACCAAAGGTACCTTATTTTTTATAAAAATTTACACGGCACCAGCAGAGATATTATATGATGAAGTTAAAAAACCCATACAAGTTGTAAAGATAGGAATGACATGAGATATGATTATACCACAAGATATTATTCCACAACCAGAAATACCTAGAGTTGAGATACCAAAATTTTATGCGAATAAGAGGATTATCGAACTATCTACAATTTTGCAAGAGCTAGCAAACACATACTGTAACCAAAATCCTATATGGAGTTATTATTCAAGAAATCATGTACTGATATATTCAAATTCAAAGGAATTACGAGAAACAGATATGGAAACTATTAGGCAATGGATTCTGACGTTGCTTAAACCAGAGACAGAACCTATCGCCAGAGCTATCAGAGAAAAATTTATTTCAGAAGAATTATTAACCAGAT
This sequence comes from Capsicum pubescens, assembly GCA_030864215.1. Taxonomy (NCBI): domain Eukaryota; kingdom Viridiplantae; phylum Streptophyta; class Magnoliopsida; order Solanales; family Solanaceae; genus Capsicum; species Capsicum pubescens. The sequence goes on from CM061540.1 coordinate 205,456,155, forward strand.
ATTGCAAGACAATTGGACATAAATATCTAGATCATAAATATTCAAAATGTAATGGAGGAGATAATGATATCCCAGAAGTTCAGCTAGAATAAAAGACAAATCAACCAAGTAGATAAGAACGCCAGATACAAGATAAGAAGCAATAATGGAGATATGAAAAAGCAGCAGATACGACTACAAGAAGATATCAACGGAGTAATAATAGAAGACAAGCTATTAAATTGTGAATTTTCACAATTCCTTTTACGTAAAATATTGAAAAGTTTTGTATAGGCTAGATTAGACTTTTAGATTTTTAGACTTTTTAGGCATTAGGCTTTTTGACTAATATTAGCCTAGGCATTAATGATTTTTTGTCTTATTAGAAGATTTTTTTTGTAAAGTAGACTAATGTTAAAAACGTGTTGATTCTTGTAAAGATTTATTCAGTCTATAAATAAAAGAAATTGAAGGCATTGCAAGGCAAGCCTTCATGCGTTGAAGCACAAAAACTCTCTCTTGTCTACAACAAATATTTTTGCTTAGTTATTAAAAACAGGTATATTTCAATGGAAAAATCTATGGAGGAACAAAGTTTAGAAATATCAAACCTACCCGAACAGGTATATCTATTTATGATTATGAATAGCTAAATTCATAATTCCCAACAATCATGGTATGATAAAATAAATTTATGTTAGTTACTTTATAGTAGAATTATTCGAAGAATAATATGTTAAGAAGTTTATTAGCAAAGTGGAAACAGAGAAAAATCCCTAAGAACTATGCCATCCTAAAGGTGAAACCAATAAGGCAAGAAGCCGTGGTGGGGAGTAACCAGAGTAGAGGCGCTGTTTAAGGGAAAGTATCCAGATTACCATGCTAATAGTGACCGAAGAACATGTTATTTAAGAATAATCTAGTATATAGTAATCTAAGATGACCATATTTTGTTATGTACATGGTTGAAGTGAATATTTTGAAAAAAACAATTTTATGAAAATGTATAATTATTTATCTGATACAATGGTAGATAAATTTAAAATACTTATTTTGTATGCACTTAAAGATATAAAAGTAGTAGATATAAGAAAAATCATATTAGAAAAAGCATTTGGTAAATATTACATGACTAGAGTAAATTATATACCATACTTACCTAACTACTCTTACAAATACTTACCATGATAAATTACATAGAATTTTTAGAAAAATATATGAGAGACATACAGTTACTAGAAAAACAGATGAAAATAAATATAGACAAATACATGGAAAATAAAGATATAAAATATATAGAATTTCTTAATGAAAATATGCAAGAATTACTTAGACTAAAACAAACAACTAGAAAATATTATGAAAAAGCATGATAGATGATATTAAAATACTTATTTTATATATACTTAAAGATATAGAGATTATAGACATAAAGAAAATAATATGGGAAAAATTAGAAGATTATGAAGAGGAAGAATTATTAAACAGTATAGAAAACTTACGCATATATTATGAACATCAATATTACTTAGATTCAGATGAATATTATTCAGAATAAATAAATGTTAGAATATATAAAAAAATTTAGAGAAAGGCAAAATTGGATATATAAAGAAGTTAATTACATAAATCAACTTGAAATAGAAAAAAGACAACTAGAAGAAAAATTACTTAAAATAAAATTAACCTTAGAAAAGGAAGATACAAGTAATAATTTATTTAATACATACGAAAAATTATTTAATACAAATGGAAAATTACTTATACATGAACAAAAAATACTAGTTAGTCAGATAAAGAATATAAACCTACGCATTGAATATAGCAAAGTTAGAATAAAATACTACACAGAAATTGCTAAAATTTCAATAGGATAAAATAATAAACCAAACAAATTAATGAATACATCTTACGAAAAGAATAAATCATTAAAAGAAATAGAAACCCAACTATATAGTCTATACCTAGAATACAAACGGTTACATATTACTAATGAGGATCCTAAAATACTAGATAATCTAATTACGATAATATCTAATCTAGAACATGAATTAATAAAACATCTTAAGTCAAGATGATAAAAATGAAAATCTTTCAATCAATAATATTCATTATAAAAATAAATACCTACGTATTTATTATCTAGTTAAATTATCGCACCTAATCCGCACCCCCTACACATGGTCATGCTAAATTTCTTATTAATGTTTTTTTCCATTTTTATTTATTCTCTGTATTTTTCACATAGGTTTCTATACCATTGTTGTAAAAATTCCTCATTTTTTACTAGATATTTTGTTATATAATTTTTTTCTTGTCCTGTATTTAAGAGTATGAAATATTCTTTTTCATTTACCTTTCCTGTTATATAATATTGATTTGAATTATCCATTGAACTTGTTTCATAACTTGTTCTTTTTGATGAGCTTGATGATTCCGGTTTATCATAAGCTGTTCTTTTTGTTGTACTTATTCTATCATTTATTATTTCTAGATCTTCTTCTAGGTCTATATTTCTGTAACTATAATCATTATTATCAATTATTTTTACGAATTGTTCAAAAGGGCTTTCTATTTGTATTTTATTAATTTTATTTTTTGCCGTTATTTTATGTTTTGTTGTTAACACATATAGATTTTTACATCTTGCCGTAAATATTTTACTTTCTGGGGTTAATTCTATTCCTGATATTTTCCAATATAATACTAATGATTTGTCTATATTTTTATCCTTTACTGCTACTGAATAATTTGCACTAATTATAAATTTAAATTTTTGGTATATTAAATTTCCTTTTATGACAGTTATTATACTTTTTTCTATAGGTTTTATAATTCTATCATCTGCTAAATATAATTCTATTGGTGTATCTATTCCTTCTCTAAAACGTGCTTTTATTAATATTTCTGTACCTCCAAGGTGTACATATTTTATTGGGTCTCTACTTTTTATATCGTTTATCTCTTTATTAATTATTCTTTTTGTTACTAGTGGTATACTAGTTTTACCTTTTGCATATCTACAGTCTATTACATGTTCTTTTTGACTTACTACATAATATTCTTCCTTTTTTCTAGTAAATATATTTTTTATTGTTGGTATTTTAAATATTTTTTCTACACTTAAGTCTAACTCTTTTCCTTTTATTTCATCAAATACATTGTTATCAAATATTATTTTTTGATCTGTTCCTTCGTCATTTAAATATTATTCTTTTGTTAATATTTTTATATCTTCTTCAGTCATTTAATTCATCTAATTCACTATCTATTTCATTATCTGTTTTATTTTCTGAAATTTCATATATACTGTCTTCACTTTCTAATTCGTAATCTATGTAATCTATCTGCATATATTCTATATTTTCTATTTTTATTTCTGATATTTGTTTATTTTTTGGGTTTTTTGGTAATTTACAATCTCTAGCTAAATGTCCTATTTTTCCGCAATTATAACAAGTACATTCCTTTATAGATTTCTTTTTTCTATATGGTCTTTTATGTTTATAATTTTTTACATAATATCTTTTTCTTGGTTTCTTATACTTATATTTTGATTTTTTGTATTTCTTATATTTCTTATGTCTTTTTCTTTTCTTATAATATCTATCTTCGCATCCAAATTGAGGTGTTATTTTATCTTTGCAACATGCTAAATTTCTTATTAATGTTTTTTCCATTTTTATTCATTCTTTGTATTTTTCACATAGGTTTCTATACCATTGTTGTAAAAATTTTATTCTTGCTCCTAGAGTATCTACTATTTTTGTTTCATCCCAACTTTTTATTATTTTTGAACTAAATGGTTCAGGTAATTTATTAAAATATAATTTTCTTATTTCTTTACTTTCTTCTATATTATATGCTCCTTTATAATAATATTCTTTAAATGCGCAAGTATATTCATCTATATAGCACATATTACATATTGCTAATTTTAACATTAAATTCCTATTTATATCTTTCTCTTCATTTTGTTCTTCTTTTGTTGTCATGCTACTAAATTCGTCTTTTATAGCTGTTTCATATTTTTTTAATAATTCTATAGGTGTTAATTTTGTTGATGATGTTCCTTCAGTGGGTTTGTCGGTTCTTAATATTCTTTTACTATTTTCAGTTAGATTTAAAAACCATAATTTCACTGTTCCTATTAGTGTTCTTTCTATATATTCTGGTGCATCTATTACACTTATATTATTATCTAATAATTGTTTTGTCATATATCCTATCCATAATTGTATTATTTTTTCTGTATCTATTACACAGTCTAAGTCTAAAAAGTTGTAATTTTTATTAACTATTTGTTTTGGTGTCCATTTGTCATATTCATTCTTTAGATTATATCTTTTAAACTTATTCTTATAATATGTAGGTTTTCTTATTTCTGATGTACTAGATATTATATTTTGATCTTCTTTTTTATCAAGAGTATTTATTTCTGTGTTGATATTTTCTAAATTTTCTTCATTAATTACTTCTTGTTTTTCATTGATTTCTAAATTTTTTGTATTTGTTAATATTTCTGTATATTTTTCACTATCTTCTGAATCATAATTATCTGTCTCTTCAACATCTATATTATTTATTTTCAATTCCTTGTCTTTTATTTCTTTATTGTCTATTTCTAATTTTTCTTTAAATTGATTTATCTCGTTTAATAATTTTTGTTCTTTATCTTTTTCTTTCTGTCTTTTTTCATACAGATCTTTTAACATTTGTAATTCTTTTTCTAATTCAGCAATCCTACTATTTTTAGTTTCTTCTATTTTTCGTATTTCTTCTGTAGTTTGTTGTTTTATTTTTTCTATCTATTTCTTCGTTTTTCCTTTCTATTCTTACCATAGCTGTCAATTTATCTTCTAATTTTAATTCTTCTTTTTCTAACATTAAATATAAATGTTCGCCTATTTTCTTATATCTTCTTCCTAGATTAGAAAATACTATTCTTATTTTTAATCCTTCGTGATTTTCATATATTTTTTCGTCTATTATAAATTCTTCTTTGTTCATTTAATTGTAAATAGTTCATGTTGATATATATATTCTAAACTATCTATTTGTGATTTTAAATTTGATATTTCATCCTTTTGTGCATTTATTGAGTTTTTACTAACTCCGGCAAATATATTATAATTTAATCTTTCTATTCTTATTTTTAATTCTTTACGTTTTTCAGAAATAGTTTGTCTTAGTTCTTTGTATTTTTGTATTTTATTCATTTAAACCGTATTTATAGTATTTTAGCGGATACCTAAATCTGATTTTATCATAATTAGGTGGTATGTGTCTCATTCTCCTAGATTTTAAATGGATTATTAATTTTGCTTCAATACTAGATACTAAGGTAATTAGGTAGGCTAGTCTTTGTGGGTTTTCTTGTGTTTTATTTAGACTTATATATTATGAATAATTACTAATTAAAGATTCTGTAATTTTTCTAAAAGATTTTCTGTTTTTAAATGGTCTTCTCATAATTAATGAATATTAATTATTGTCATGTAAATCCAATCTAAATTCATAAATTCAAACATGTATGCTACTTTTGTATTTTTTAAATAACTGGGCTCTGATTGCTTGTACCTGCAGAAGTAGATTGATAAATGTTATGGGTTTTATGGAGTGTCCCATCGTCTCCTTCTAACTCTGGAACTTTAATATCTTCCGATCGACATAGCTCTGCACACTGCTGAGTTAGCTGATTTGTAGCTATAGATTTCAGTTTATCTTCATTAGTCTTTAGCCTTTCTATCTCATTACCCATACTGTCCACTTTCATTGAAAGCGTAGTTAGGATTTTGAGTATTTTTTCTAGAGTATCTTCTTCTATTATATCAGTCTGTGTAGCTTTGTCTTGATATGTAATCTGCAATAACATTTTTGTTAGTACCGATTACTTCAATTATAAATGTTAAATTCAATATATTCAAGACTAGTCTCCGAATTTCTTTTGTTGTAACTGAATTTTGTATTTTCTTTGTTAACCACCAGCGTACCTGTGTATTATCTGTTCGTACAATAAATTTGTTATATACAATATATGGCTCAAATGATAACAAACATTTATATAATAAGTATAATTCTTTTCTATTTATTTCCCATTTTATTTTTGTTTCATTAAATGTACCTGAGTAGTATCTACAGTGGTGTTCTAATTTTTCTTCTTCATATTTATATTTAAGTACTCCTCCATAACTACATTCACTAGCATCTGCTTCTACTATATATATAAATTTTCTATTGTCATCTGGAAATTGTAATTTTGGTAATTCTTTACAAAGTATTTTTATTTTCTGAACTTGTTTTTTATCTTCTTCGTTATAATTATATTCTACATCCTTTTTTAATTTTTTCTGTAAGGGCTTTAGATTTTCTGCTAATTTTGGTATATATTCTCTAACTTGGTTTACTAATCCTAAAAATGATTGTAATTTCTTTTTTGTATCTAATTCTTCTTTCGAATTTATTATTTTTTGTACTATATGTTGTTGCATTTTTACTCCACTTTTATCTATTTGTATTCCTAAAAATTCTACCTGATTTTTCTTAATTTCGGCTTTCTTTTTACTTAAACTTATTCCCGATTTTTCTATTATATCCGTAAATTGTTCCAGTAATTTTAAATGTTCTTCTTTGGTCTTTGTATATAATAGTATATCGTCTATATATACTATACAATTAGGTAGTTGTTTAAAATAACTATCCATAAAATGTTGATATCTACCTGGTGCATTTTTATATCCAAATGGTAGTACATTCCATTCATAAAATCCTTGTGGTACCGTAAATGCGGTTAATTCCTTAGATACTTCTTCTAACTTTAGATGGTAAAATCCTGATTTGCAATCAAATTTACTAAAATAATTATATCCTTGTATTTATCTTATTTTTAATATCTTATTTGGTATTGGGTAATTATAAGTCATTGTTTTTGCATTTAAATTTCTATAATCAATAACCATTCTACTTTTTCCTCTTTTTTGTTCACTATGTTTATTTACTATAAATGCTGGGCTATTATGTTTGCTGTTACTTTTTTGTATATATCGTTTTTCTAATAATTCTTCTATATGCATTTTAAATTCCTTTAAATTATCAAAATTATATGTTAATGGTTTCTGGGTTATTATTCTATTTTTATCTACTAATTCAATTTTTATAATGGTTTTATGTTTTTTCCATCCTTTTAATGGATCTTCACTATATAATTGTTCTAATTTTCCCTTAATTATTTCTATCTTATTTATTGAAAATATAGTTATTTCTGTTTTATTTATCGAAAATACGACTAGTTCTATTGTATCTTCAGTATTTTTTATATTTTTTAACTTTTGTGTAATTTTTTCACTTCCTTTTATCCAATCAGTTTTCTTTCTTATTTTATTATTAACTCTTTTTGCTCTTACTTTCTGTTTACATGGTGTTGTAAACCACCAATCTGTTCTAGTTATTATATGTGGGTATAATTTATCTAAAAACGACATTCCTAAAAGTCTATTTTTTGATGTTAGTTCATAATTATGAATTTCTTCTATTGTTAATATTTTATCCCATACTTGTGTTTTTACATTCTTAGCTTTATAAGTAATTAAGCTTCCTTCGTTATTAAATCCTTTAACTATTATTGGTGTTTTTAATTTATCCCATTTACTTTTTGGTAAACAATTATATCTACATAAATTAGCTTCTGCTCCTGTGTCTATCATAGGCGTATAATATCTACTGTAATATCCTTCTACTACTATCTTCATTAATACATATATTTTCATTTTATGTTAAAGCTCTTCTTAAGAATAATTTCTCTCTGTTATATGTTATAGTTAATTGTGTATGTTCTATATTATATGGTTTTACTTGTTCTAACTATTTTATTCCTAATATTATTTCTGTTTTTTGCATTTCTTATTTTACTTCAAATTCTATTTTTATTTTTCTTATTCCTATTTTTTTTTTCTGCTATAATTTTAGTATTTATTAAACTTCTTGGTAGATCTGGGCATATATTATTGTCAGTTTTTATTTCCTCATTTTTTACTAGATATTTTGCTATATAATTTTCTTTTGCGTGAAGCCGTTGTGGGGGTGCGGATTAGGTGCGATAATTTAACTAGATAATAAATACGTAGGTATTTATTTTTATAATGAATATTATTGATTGGAATAATTTTCATTTTTATCTTCTTGACTTAAGATGTTTTATTAATTCATGTTCTAGATTAGATATTATCGTAATTAGATTATCTAGTGTTTTAGGATCCTCGTTAGTAATATGTAACCGTTTGTATTCTAGGTATAAACTATATAGTTGGGTTTCTATTTCTTTTAATGATTTATTCTTTTCGTAAGATGTATTCATTAATTTGTTTGGTTTATTATTTTATCCTATTGAAATTTTAGCAATTTCTGTGTAGTATTTTATTCTAACTTTGCTATATTCAATGCGTAGGTTTATATTCTTTATCTGACTAACTAGTATTTTTTGTTCATGTATAAGTAATTTTCCATTTGTATTAAATAATTTTTCGTATGTATTAAATAAATTATTACTTGTATCTTCCTTTTCTAAGGTTAATTTTATTTTAAGTAATTTTTCTTCTAGTTGTCTTTTTTCTATTTCAAGTTGATTTCTGTAATTAACTTCTTCATATATCCAATTTTGCCTTTCTCTAAATTTTTTTATATATTCTAACATTTATTTATTCTGAATAATATTCATCTGAATCTAAATAATATTGATGTTCATGATATATGCGTAAGTTTTCTATACTGTTTAATAATTCTTCTTCTTCTTCATAATCTTCTAATTTTTCCCATATTATTTTCTTTATGTCTATAATTTCTATATCTGTAAGTATATACAAAACAAGTATTTTAATATCATCTATCATGCTTTTTCATAATATTTTCTATGTTTCTTATATCCTTTTCTAAAAATTCTATGTAATTTATCATGGTAAGTATTTGTAAGAGTAGTTAGGTAGGTATGGTATATAATTTACTCTAGTCATGTAATATTTACCAAATGCTTTTCTAATATGATTTTTCTTATATCTACTACTTTTATATCTTTAAGTGCATACAAAATAAGTATTTTAAATTTATCGACCATTGTATCAGATAACTAATTATTCATTTTCATAAAATTGCTTTTTTCAAAATATTCCCTTCAACCATGTACATAACAAAATATGGTCATCTTAGATTACTATATACTAGATTATTCTTAAATAACATGTTCTTCGGTCACTATTAGCATGGTAATCTGGATATTTTCCCTTAAACAATGCCTCTACTCTGGTTACTCCCCACCACGGCTTCTTGCCTTATTTGTCAGTTTTCACATGGTATCAGAGCCCAGTTGTTTAAACAATACAGAAGTAGCATACATGTTTGAATTTATGAATTTAGATTGGATTTACTTGACAATAATTAATATTGATTAATTATGAGAAGACCATTTAAAAACAGAAAAGCTTTTAGAAAAATTAAAGAATCTTTAATTAGTAATTATTCAGAATATATAAGTCTAAATAAAACAAAAGAAAACCCACAAAGACTAGCCTACCTAATTACCTTAGTATCTAGTATTGAAGCAAAATTAATAATCCATTTAAAATCTAGGAGAATGAGACACATACCACCTAATTATGATAAAATCAGATTTAGGTATCCGCCAAAATACTATAAATACGGTTTAAATGAATAAAATACAAAAATACAAAGAACTAAGACAAACTGTTTCTGAAAAAACGTAAAGAATTAAAAATAAGAATAGAAAGATTAAGTTATAATATATTTGTCGGAGTTAGTAAAAACTCAATAAATGCACAAAAGGATGAAATAACAAATTTAGAATCACAAATAGATAGTTTAGAATATATATATCAACATGAACTATTTACAATTAAATGAACAAAGAAGAATTTATAATAGAAGAAAAAATATATGAAAATCACGAAGGACTAAAAATAAGAATAGTATTTTCTAATCTAGGGAGAAGATATAAGAAAATAGGTGAACATTTATATTTAATGTTAGAAAAAGAAGAATTAAAATTAGAAGATAAATTGACAGCTATGGTAAGAATAGAAAGGAAAAACGAAGAAATAGATAGAAAAAAGGAAATAGAAAAAATAAAACAACAAACTACAGAAGAAATATGAAAAATAGAAGAAGCTAAAAATAGTAGGATTGCTGAATTAGAAAAAGAATTACAAATGTTAAAAGATCTGAATGAAAAAAGACAGAAAGAAAAAGAAGAAAAAGATAAAGAACAAAAATTATTAAACGAGATAAATCAATTTAAAGAAAAATTAGAAATAGACAATAAAGAAATAAAAGACAAGGAATTGGAAATAAATAATATAGATGTTGAAGAAACAGATAATTATGATTCAGAAGATAGTGAAACATATACAGAAATATTAACAAATACAAAAAATTTAGAAATCAATGAAAAACAAGAAGTAATTAATGAAGAAAACTTAGAAAATATCAACACAGAAATAAATACTCTTGATAAAAAAGAAGATCAAAATATAATACCTAGAACATCAAAAATAAGAAAACCTACATATTATAAGAATAAGTTTAAAAGATATAATCTAAAGAATGAATATGACAAATGGACACCAAAACAAATAGTTAATAAAAATTACAACTTTTTAGACTTAGATTGTGTAATAGATACAGAAAAAATAATACAATTATGGATAGGATATATGACAAAACAATTATTAGATAATAATATAAGTGTAATAGATGCACCAGAATATATAGAAAGAACACTAATAGGAACAGTGAAATTATGGTTTTTAAATCTAACTGAAAATAGTAAAAGAATATTAAGAACCGACAAACCCACAGAAGGAACATCATCAATAAAATTAACACCTATAGAATTATTAAAAAAATATGAAACAACTATAAAAGACGAATTTAGTAGCATGACAACAAAAGAAGAAGAACAAAATGAAGAGAAAGATATAAATAGGAATTTTATGTTAAAATTAGCAATATGTAATATGTGCTATATAGATGAATATACTTGCGCATTTAAAGAATATTATTATAAAGGAGCATATAATATAGAAGAAAGTAAAGAAATAAGAAAATTATATTTTAATAAATTACGTGAACCATTTAGTTCAAAAATAATAAAAAGTTGGGATGAAACAAAAACAGTAGATACTCTAGGAGCAAGAATAAAATTTTTACAACAATGGTATAGAAACCTATGTGAAAAATACAGAGAAGAAATAAAAATGGAAAAAACATTAATAAGAAATTTAGCATGTTGCAAAGATAAAATATCACCTCGATTTGGATGCGAAGATAGATATTATAAGAAAAGAAAAAGACATAAGAAATATAAGAAATACAAAAAATCAAAATATAAGTATAAGAAACCAAGAAAAAGATATTATGTAAAAAATTATAAACATAAAAGACCATATAGGAAAAAGAAATCTATAAAGGAATGTACCTGTTATAATTATGGAAAAATAGGACATTTAGCTAGAGATTGTAAATTACCAAAAAACCCAAAAAATACACAAAAATCAGAAATAAAAATAGAAAATATAGAATATATGCAGATAGATTACATAGATTACGAATTAGAAAGTGAAGACAGTATATATGAAATTTCAGAGAATGAAACAGATAACGAAATAGATAGTGAATTAGACGAATTAAATGACTGAGGAAGATATAAAAATAATAACAAAAGAAGAATATTTAAATGACGAAGGAACAGATCAAAAAATAATATTTGATAACAATGTATTTGATGAAATAAAAGGAAAAGAGTTAGACTTAAGTGTAGAAAAAATATTTAAAATACCAACAACAAAAACTATATTTACTAGGAAAAAGGAAGAATATTATGTAGTAAGCCAAAAGGAACATGTAATAGACTGTAGATATGCAAAAGGTAAAGCTAGTATACCACTAGTAACAAAAAGAATAATTAATAAAGAGATAAACGATATAAAAAGTAGAGACCCGATAAAATATGTACACCTTGGAGGTACAGAAATATTAATAAAAGCATGTTTTAGAGAAGGAATAGATACACCAATAGAATTATATTTAGCAGATGATAGAATTATAAAACCTATAGAAAAAAGTATAATAACTGCCATAAAAGGAAATTTAATATACCAAAAATTTAAATTTATAATAAGTGCAAATTATTCAGTAGCAGTAACGGATAAAAATATAGACAAATCATTAGTATTATATTGGAAAATATCAGGAATAGAATTAACCCCAGAAAGTAAAATATTTGCGGCAAGATGTAAAAATCTATATGTGTTAACAATAAAACATAAAATAACGATAAAAAATAAAATTAATAAAATACAAATAGAAAGCCCTTTTGAACAATTCGTAAAAACAATTGATAATAATGATTATAGTTACAAAAATATAGACCTAGAAGAAGATCTAGAAATAATAAATGATAGAATAAGTACAACAAAAAGAACAGCTTATGATAAACCGGAATCATCAAGCTCATAAAAAAGAACAAGTTATGAAACAAGTTCAATGGATAATTCAAACCAATATTACATAACAGGAAAGGAAAATGAAAAAGAATATTTAATACTCTTAAATACAGGATAAGAAGATAATTATATAGCAAAATATCTAGTAAAAAATGAGGAAATAAAAACTGACAAAAATATATGCCTAGATCTACCAAGAAGTTTAATAAATACTAAAAATATAGCAGAAAAAGAAATAATAATAGGAATAAGAAAAATAAAAATAGAATTTGAAGTAAAAGAAGAAATGCAAAAAACAGAAATAATACTGGGAATAAAATGGCTAGAACAAGTAAAACCATATAATATAGAACATACACAATTAACTATAACATATAACAGAGAAATTATTCTTAAGAAGAGCTTTGACATAAAATGAAAATATATGTATTAATGAAGATAGTAGTAGAAGGATATTACAGTAGATATTACACGCCTATGATAGACACAGGAGCAGAAGCTAATTTATGTAGATATAATTGTTTATCAGAAAGTAAATGAGATAAATTAAAAACACCAATAATAGTTAAAGGATTTAATAACGAAGGAAGCTTAATTACTTATAAAACTAAGAATGTAAAAACACAAGTATGGGATAAGATATTGAGAATAGAAGAAATTTATAATTATGAACTAACATCAAAAGATATACTTTTAGGAATGCCATTTTTAGATAAATTATACCCACATATAATAACTAGAACAGATTGGTGGTTTACAACACCATGTAAACAGAAAGTAAGAGCAAAAAGAGTTAATAATAAAATAAGAAAGAAAACTGATTGGATAAAAGGAAGTGAAAAAATTACACAAAAGTTAGAAAATATAACAAATACTGAAGATACAATAGAACTAGTCGTATTTTCGATAAATAAAACAGAAATAACTATATTTTCAATAAATAAGATAGAAATAATTAAGGGAAAATTAGAACAATTATATAGTGAAGATCCATTAAAAGGATGGAAGAAACATAAAACCATTATAAAAATTGAATTAGTAGATAAAAATAACATAATAACCCAGAAACCATTAACATATAATTTTGATGATTTAAAAGAATTTAATATGCATATAGAAGAATTATTAGAAAAACGATATATACAAAAAAGTAACAGCAAACATAATAGCCCAACATTTATAGTAAATAAACATAGTGAACAAAAAAGAGGAAAAAGTAGAATGGTTATTGATTATAGAAATTTAAATGCAAAAACAATGACTTATAATTACCCAATACCAAATAAGATATTAAAAATAAGACAAATACAAGGATATAATTATTTTAGTAAATTTGATTGCAAATCAGGATTTTACCATCTAAAGTTAGAAGAAGAATCTAAGAAATTAACCGCATTTACAGTACCACAAGGATTTTATGAATGGAATGTACTACCATTTGTATATAAAAATGCACCAGGTAGATATCAACATTTTATGGATAGTTATTTTAAACAACTACCTAATTGTATAGTATATATAGACGATATACTAATATATACAAAGACCAAAGAAGAACATTTAAAATTATTGGAACAATTTACGGATATAATAGATAAATCTGAAATAAGTTTAAGTAAAAAGAAAGACGAAATTATGAAAAATCAGATAGAATTTTTAGGAATACAAATAGATAAAAGTGGAGTAAAAATGCAACAACATATAGTACAAAAAATAATAAATTCGAAAGAAGAATTAGATACAAAAAGAAATTACAATCATTTTTAGGATTAGTAAACCAAGTTAGAGAATATATACCAAAATTAGCAGAAAATCTAAAGCCCTAACAGAAAAAATTAAAAAAGGATGTAGAATATAATTATAACGAAGAAGATAAAAAACAAGTTCAGAAAATAAAAATACTTTGTAAAGAATTACCAAAATTACAATTTCCAGATGAAAATAGAAAATTTATATATATAGTAGAAGCAGATGCTAGTGAATGCAGTTATGGAGAAGTACTTAAATATAAATATGAAGAAGAAAAATTAGAACACCACTGTAGATACTACTCAGGTACATTTAATGAAACATAAATAAAATGAGAAATAAATAGAAAAGAATTATGCTCATTCTATAAATGTTTGTTAGCATTTGAGCCATATATTGTATATAACAAATTAATTGTACGAACAGATAATACACAGGTACGCTGGTGGTTAACAAAGAAAATACAAAATTCAGTTACAACAAAAGAAATTCGGAGACTAGTCTTGAATATATTGAATTTCACATTTATAATTGAAGTAATCAGTACTAACAAAAATGTTATTGCAGATTACATATCAAGACAAATCTAAACAGACTGATATAATAGAAGAAGATACTCTAGAAAAAAATACTCAACACCCTAACTACGCTTTCAATGAAAGTGGACAGTATGGGTAATGAGATAGAAAGGCTAAAGACTAATGAAGATAAACTGAAGTCTATAGCTACAAATCAGCTAACTCAGCAGTGTGCAGAGCTATGTCGATCGGAAGACATTAAAGTTCCAGAGCTAGAAGGAGACGATGAGACACTCCATAAAACCCATAACACTTATCAATCTACTTCTGCAGGTACAAACAAAGGAGTTAGGAAAAATACAAATATGAACCTGAACAAGCTATTCGATAAACCATATATACCAAATACATGGAAAGATCCCATGTTTATACCCCCACAAATTACCACATACCGAGATAGTTTAAACCAAGACAAAAAGACTTACAACTACACAACCCGGACATATATAGAAAATATCTACAATGTACAAACCTTTTTAAATACTAACCCCAGAGCTATAAGCATCCAAGAACCAGATACAAACTATATAACTCAAAGACTGACCGGATATAATAAGCTAATTGCTTTACCTAAAACCAAACCAAGTCTAGTTAAAACTTGCTATGAATATGGACTACTCAGTACTGTATATACCTCTGACGGAAATGAGATATCCACTATACCGGAAATATATGAAGCATTTAGCATTTTTAAAAGAATAACCAAAGGTACTCTATTTTTTATAAAAATTTACACGGCACCTGAAGAGATATTATATGATGAAGTTAAAAAACCCATACAAGTTGTAAAGATAGGAATGACACGAGATATGATTATACCACAAGATATTATTCGACAACTAGAAATACCTAGAGTTGAGATACCAAAATTTTATGTGAATAAGAGGATTATCGGACTAGCTACAATTTTGCAAGAGCTAGCAAACACATACTGCAACTAAAATCCTATATGGAGTTATTATTCAAGAAATCATGTACTGATATATTCAAATTCAAAGGAATTATGAGAAACAGATATGGAAACTATTAGGCAATGGATTCTGACGTTGCTTAAACCAGAAACAGAACCTATCGCCAGAGCTATCAGAGAAAAATTTATTTCAGAAGAATTATTAACCAGATATTGCAAGACAATTGGACATAAATATCCAGATCATAAATGTTCAAAATATAATGGAGGAGATAATGATATCCCAGAAGTTCAGCTAGAATAAAAGAGAAATCAACCAAGTAGATAATAACGCCCGATACAAGATAAGAAGCAATAATGGAGATATGGAAAAGCAGCAGATACGACAACAAGAAGATATCAACGGAGTAATAATAGAAGACAAGATATTAAATTGTGAATTTTCACAATTCCTTTTACGTAAAATATTGAAAAGTTTTGTATAGGCTAGATTAGACTTTTAGACTTTTAGATTTTTAGACTTTTTAGGCATTAGGATTTTTGACTAATATTAGCTTAGGCATTAATGATTTTTTGTCTTATTAGAAGATTTTTTTTGTAAAGTAGACTAATGTTAAAAACGTGCTGATTCTTGTAAAGATTCATTCAGTCTATAAATAAAAGAAATCGAAGGCATTGCAAGGCAAACCTTCATGCGTTGAAGCACAAAAACTCTCTCTTGTCTACAACAAATATTTTTGCTTAGTTATTAAAAACAGGTATATTTCAATGGAAAAATCTATGGAGGAACAAAGTTTAGAAATATCAAACCTACCCGAACAGGTATATCTATTTATGATTATGAATAACTAAATTCATAATTCCCAACAATCATGGTATGATAAAATAGATTCATGTTAGTTACTTTATAGTAGAATTATTCGAAGAATAATATGTTAAGAAGTTTATTAGCAAAGTGGAAACGGAGAAAAATCCTTAAGAACTATGCCATCCTAAAGGTGAAACCAATAAGGCAAGAAGCCGTGGTAGGGAGTAACCAGAGTAGAGGCGCTGTTTAAGGGAAAATATCCAGATTACCATGCTAATAGTGACCGAAGAACATGTTATTTAAGAATAATCTAGTATATAGTAATCTAAGATGACCATATTTTGTTATGTACATGGTTGAAGGGAATATTTTAAAAAAAGCAATTTTATGAAAATGAATAATTATTTATCTGATACAATGGTAGATAAATTTAAAATACTTATTTTGTATGCACTTAAAGATATAAAAGTAGTAGATATAAGAAAAATCATATTAGAAAAAACATTTGGTAAATATTACATGACTAGAGTAAATTATATACCATACCTACCTAACTACTCTTACAAATACTTACCATGATAAATTACATAGAATTTTTAGAAAAAGATATGAGAGACATACAGTTACTAGAAAAACAGATGAAAATAAATATAGACAAATACATGGAAAATAAAGATATAAAATATATAGAATTTCTTAATGAAAATATGCAAGAATTACTTAGACTAAAACAAACAACTAGAAAATATTATGGAAAAGCATGATAGATGATATTAAAATACTTGTTCTATATATACTTAAAGATATAGAGATTATAGACATAAAGAAAATAATATGGGAAAAATTAGAAGATTATGAAGAGGAAGAATTATTAAACAGTATAGAAAACTTACGCATATATTATGAACATCAATATTACTTAGATTCAGATGAATATTATTCAGAATAAATAAATGTTAGAATATATAAAAAAAATTAGAGAAAGGCAAAATTGGATATATGAAGAAGTTAATTACAGAAATCAACTTGAAAAAGAAAAAAGACAACTAGAAGAAAAATTACTTAAAATAAAATTAACCTTAGAAAAGGAAGATACAAGTAATAATTTATTTAATACATACAAAAAATTATTTAATACAAATGGAAAATTACTTATACATGAACAACAAATACTAGTTAGTCAGATAAAGAATATAAACCTACGCATTGAATATAGCAAAGTTAGAATAAAATACTACACAGAAATTGCTAAAATTTCAATAGGATAAAATAATAAACCAAACAAATTAATGAATACATCTTACGAAAAAAATAAATCATTAAAAGAAATAGAAACCCAACTATATAGTCTATACCTAGAATACAAACGGTTACATATTACTAACGAGGATCCTAAAACACTAGATAATCTAATTACGATAATATCTAATCTAGAACATGAATTAATAAAACATCTTAAGTCAAGAAGATAAAAATAAAAATTATTCCAATCAATAATATTCATTATAAAAATAAATACCTACGTATTTATTATCTAGTTAAATTATCGCACCTAATCCGCACCCCCTACACATGGTAGGCTAAGATTATTGATGCCTTTGACTAGGAAAGCTTGATTCTTGAACCACTTGGCGAAATCTATAGGAGATTCTTGAATTTCTTGAAAGAAGATTGGATTTTTTTTTTTGGGTCTTGGAAGAAAACCCTAGCTTCTAGAGAATTCTTAGAGAGATTGGAGAGAAATAAGAGAAAATGATCTTCCCTTTACTACTTGGATATATTTATAATACCAAAATGGGCGTAAAATACCAAAATGCCCTTTTGAAAAAAAGCTGAAATTCGCTAATCGGAGCCTGTGACAGTCGACCTAACGGTCCGTCAGAGGGACTGACGGTCCACCAAGTCGTTCGTCACTCGAGCGCCAAAACTAGGATGTTCTGCCTCGGAGTGATGGTCGAAGTGACGGTCCTTCAGGAATCTGACGGTCCACCAGATCGTCCGTTACTCGAGGGCCAAAAATGGAATA
This sequence comes from Capsicum pubescens, assembly GCA_030864215.1. Classification (NCBI taxonomy): domain Eukaryota; kingdom Viridiplantae; phylum Streptophyta; class Magnoliopsida; order Solanales; family Solanaceae; genus Capsicum; species Capsicum pubescens. The sequence goes on from CM061540.1 coordinate 205,474,714, forward strand.
TTCTGCCTTGACCTGACGGACCCTTTGACGATCCATCAACTTTTTCATGGTCCACCACTTTGGCCGTCACATGATGAAAAAAATAGGGGTCACTTCCTTGGCTTGAAGGGACACTTGACGGTCCACCAAGGACTTGACGGTCAGTCAGGTCCACCGTCAGGCCTGGGCGATTCCGATAGTATTTAGTAAAATGGCCATAACTCCCCCGTCCGATGTCGGATTTCGATGAAATTGGTATCGATGGAAAGCTTATTCAATGATCTACATGAAAAAATGTAGAAATTAGAGAAATTATACATGGTTCTATCATCATTTACTTTGGAAGTCATTTCCATATACTCAGAAGACAGATTTAGACTCAATGAACAATCGGGGTATTACATCAGGTATCCTTCTATGTATATCAAATAAAAGGTCTTTAAGTCTTCTTTCCTATGTACTTTGTTTTACCTTAATCTGCTATCGAAGTGAAAAGTTATGCTCATGTACCTCAATATGTCCGTCTGTCAACAAGGTGACGACTTGAGGTGATAAGCTGTCAACTAAATGACGACTTATCACCTAAGTCGTCAGCCTTAGCCATAATGTGATCAACTCCAGCTACAAAGTGATAACTTGAGGTGATAAGCCGTCACCTAAGTGACGAGATATCAACTAAGCCGTCACCCATAACTAGAATATAATCAAACTTAGCTACAAGGTGATGACTTGGTGTGATAAGCAGTCACCTAAGTGACGAGCTATCAACCTCGGCGTCACCCTTAAACAATAAGGGTCCAAATAAATCTTTGGGTTGATGACTTAGTTGATAAGACATCAACTAGTTGATAAGCTATCAACGAAATCATCAATTGAAAATTTCAGCAACTTTAATTCAGTTTCGTAGGATTATTTTTGTCTTTTTCTCAACTCAAACCTTACCTCCCCCCCGACTTAAATCTCCAAAAAACATTATTTAGCCACTATCAATCAATTTTAAAATCCATTAACCCTCTTTATTCCCAAGAACAAGATTAGGGTTTCTTCTTTAGGTCATCTCCCAAGAACTTTAAGACTCCATTACATTTTATTCAAGATAAGCAAGAATTTAAGATTTCTAATCCAAGAATTCAAGAAAGCTTTCAAGATCATCTCCAAGGCTTTCAAAGTCAAGCTTTCTACACCAAGTCAAGCCAATTAAGGTATGTGGGGTTATGAATAAGGGTATTTGATAATGCTCAAATTACACTCTTAAATCGGTGTAAGCGATCGTTGTCAATATAAAACCCAACTAGGTTGAGGTCGAATCCCACAGGGAATAGGGTGTGAACATCAATTTGTTTACGAAATACTTTACTGGTAGTTTATCATTTCCAAAAGTTGGGGGTTTAAAGTTCACAATGTATCAATCTTCACTTTCTGAATTTTTAGAGCTGTTATCAATATAAATAGGAAACCAGAGTTATGATCACTAAAGGTTTCGGGTATTGACAGATACCGGGTAATGCTAAAGATCCTCAGAATGAGTAGAACAACAGAATATCCCTGACTATGATACTATCTGACTTATCTCTCGACCTCACCAGACAATTTATTATCTAATTCTATTGAACTTAGATAATTTATCTATATGTAATCGGATGTTATCTCAGGTAGATTAATCCAGTTACGGCATTAATCATTAAAATAAAGGTTGGTAGCTTCTGAGTCTCTGTTGATAATTCCCGTCCTCTAGTCTATTTTTCCGTTAGAAGCAAATAAAACCTAAGGCATAATCTAATGTTTGCAACTATTAGATTTCAGTTAAAACCACAGAATTTCAAGATGTTCTACTACTCTTTGAATCCGTTAAACACCTAGCATCATATCAAACCCTTATCCTTGGATCCCATAACCCCGGTTAATGAAATTAGCCGCTCATAATTTGACGAAGGAAATTAAAAGTTGAATTCATGATGATAATGATAAACTTACGTATAGATGGAAAACAACGAATAATTTCTTCAATTAAATCCCAAGTTAGAAACCCAAGAATAGTTGATAAGAAAGAAACTAAAAATAATTGGCAAAAAAGAACAATATACGTGTTTCTCCCTCCAAAATTCTTTTTTCTGAATAATGAAAACTTCTCCTCTTTAAAAACCCTAAAACTTGCTATTTATACTAAAGCCTAATTAAGGAAATAAAATAACAAAATTACAGTTGGGCTCGGATTTAGGTGACGCCATATTGGTGTTGGTCGTCAGGCTTCTGACGGCGTCTCAGATATGTCGTCAGAAGTCATGCCATCTTGACCTGTTCTGCCTCACTCTGATGATGTGCTATAAAGGCTTACCACACGTGTGAAGGCATGTAGTAAATGTCGTCAGACCTTCATCTATTTCACCATGTTCTGCCTCACTCTGACAGCTTACCACACTTGTGACGATATATTGAGAATGCCGTCACTCTCATCCAACAGCTCTTCTCCACTGTTCTTCCTGACGCCTTTTTCTGGTAGCTTACCACATCTCTGACGGCTTGCAAAAAATACCGTCAGACTCATATCAGCTCACTTGTACTAAATTTTACTTATTTTGTTCATCTTTCCTATATTTTCCTCCCATCCTTGCTACAACTGCAATATCACCAAAAAATGATCAAAAACAACCAAAAGTTGCTTAAGACTTTGCAATTATTTAGAGTTAAAAGGCTCCAATGTGTTAGCATCTGCTCACACATCAACACCCTCAACTTAAAACAATTGCTTGTCCTCAAGCAACCAAAACACAAATAAGAGAATACAATGAACATTCAGCAGTCAACAAACAATTCTTAGCTCAAAACTCAGTTTACCACCTCCAAGGTCAGCCAACTCAAACTATTGTGCAATTTATTGAAAAGCAACAATGTAACACAAAGGATTCTACCCATGGCATTACTAAGTGCCAACAATCATGCATGTAATGTACACTACCCAAACAAGCAAGTTACTTAGCAAGATACTATTGTTCCCTCACAGTAAAAAAATTCCCTTTTTCTCTCATTATCAGCAATCAAGGTGTAATCATGGGGATAATCACAAAGTCTCTCGCACTCAGAATGAAGTTCAACCAGTGTATGCCAAATACCATATACTTGCCCTTATCGTCATTACCGAAGTGGCTAGACAGGTAAGCTAGGATCACTATAGGACTTTCTTAGGCTTGTAACGTAGGTTAGGGGCTGGTATGGTATTAAATGACATTTAGAGTGACTAACCTCCTTGGCCTTACCTTATCTTGTGGGGTCCACTTATTAACCTCTTTTTCTCTCTTTTTCTTTTCTTGATCACACTTTCAGGATGGGTGCACTTCTTTTTATTCTAACAGATTTTCTTTTCTTGCTCTTTTTCACCAATACCCAACCTTTTATTCTTTTTCTTTGATTCTTTCTCTTCTATTCTACTCTTTTTCATACACAATTTATATCACACACCCCTATGATAGCCACCCTCAACTTAGGTTGTTTGCCTACGTTGAGGTGGACAGTGTCCAAGGAGGACCAGGGCTAAAATAGGTTCATTATGATTTAAAAAGGGAAGGTGATGGGTTTCATAGAAAGAAAATGGTCAATTTAGGCTCAAACGGGGATCAAGGGATATAATACAGTACAAGGAAGGTCATTTAGGCTAAAAGTGACTTAAATTCAAAAAAGGCCTATGATCCTTTCCTAACCCCTATCTCTCAACCAAGGCAAAATGAACTGGGCAAGTTCTAGATTCAGCAATACCATAGGGAACACAGTAAGATCTCACACACACTTGGCACACAAGAATTTCACTAACTACTACTTATCTGGTTCATGCAGTTATTCAGCTGTGATTGTTAATCACAAAACTAATTCCCTAACTAGATGCTCAATAGTCACAATTTGAGGAAATTCACACAGTCATGCAAAACAAACCTTCGGAGAGGTGTTCAAAATAAAAAAAATTAGTTGACTACCTACAGAACTTGCACTACTCCTAGTTATTTGTAGAATACGCTACAACAACATGCTACCCTACACCCTCAACTTAAAATCAAAACAAAATGAAACTAAGGGTTTAGGGCATACCTGGTAGAGATCAAGTACGAGGATCATGGGGTTTTAGCCCCATATCAGTATCTACAGTTGGGACACTCATATATGGAGCCTGCTGCTGCGCTGGATCATCTACTACTGAATCTGAAGGAGATGCACTGGATGAGGCTCCTACGGCTCTAGCTCGGAGCGCCTCCTCCCATCTCAAGTGGTCCTCTAGGGACTCTTGTATTGCCTATTTCAAGTTCGCTTTGTCAGTGGCTGCTACCTCATTACTTACTTGCGTCATCTCTTTTGCTTCTATTTTTTGAGCCTTCTTCTTCTTATTTGTTTTTTCTCAGCTTTGCCCTCGTTCTCATCATCTCCTTGTCTCTTTCTCTTTCTTTTTCTCTTTTCATCTTTCTTTTCTTTGTTTTTCTTCTTCTGCACAGGCTCCTCAGTAAGATCAAGCAACTGTAATTCACCTTCGGGCTCCTCAACCATATTTTCTGTTACTGTAATACACTGGTGCTGTCTAATCACTCCAAACTCCATCTTCATCTGCTTAAACTCAGATCTGAACTATTTAAGCTCTGTACTCGACATTTCTCTTTCTCGCACATCAAACCAATTCCCCAAGTCAGAAAACCTAGTAGGCAAGGACTCATAAGGCTCAAGTACAACCCTGATTCTCTTATCTACTGCAGTTGCAAACTGCTTGGCAAACTGCTTCAGCTGAGCCTCACACCATTGAGTTTGTCTAGCGATTTTTCTGAAGTTTGGCAAGTTGAAAGCAAGTCCTGCTGGTGCTGTAGAAGCTGATAGAGATGACTCAGTTGCAGGAACTGAACCTGTCTGTGCTGAAGGTGGTGGTGGTACTACTGCTGCCTCAGGAGATTGTGCCTCCATAGTAGGCACTGAACTAGAATCATGAATAGGAGGCTCAACTGCTACCTCTTCTCCCCTCTCAAAGCTCAATGAAGGTAGATTTTCCTCACTTCTAATCAGGTTGTGAGTCTTTCTAGCAGCGACATCCTCATCCACACCTACGATATCAGGCACATTTGCTTCTCCACATAGCTTAGTGATTAGACACAGGAATGGATATGCATTGTCAGGCCTAGACACCCGAAACTTTATCTCCTCAGCAATAATTTCACCAAAATCCAGGGACATTCCGGTCACTAGACTAGCAACTAGTACGTCCCTGTCATCTCCCAGTAGATTATCATTTTCTATAGGGATCAAGTGCATACGCACTACGCCCCACCAGAACTTTGCCTTAGGTGTCAAAGAAGCTTTGTAGATCCTTTCATTCGGGTTGGTCAACCAAATAGGCTCTTTCTCCACTATGTGAGTAGCCAACCATCTACGCTGATTCACCTTATGTTTTAAATGGGCATAGAATGTGGGTGAAGTATCCTAAACATTGAAGTTTGGCTCATAAAGAAATCGGTTGATTGTTGTGTCCGAGATACCATCACTCCCCTCACTGCAATTTTCTCCAGTAATGGTATGTTCAATATTCTCTCACCTTACTTGTATCTATTTTCCAGGTCCACTTGGTAGTTTGCATAAAACTCCCATACTATTGCTGGACTGTAGAAATCTCCTGTTTTGGTAGTCCACTCTAGTCCATAATCTTGGAACTTTTTCATCATCACCGGGTAGTTGATCAAACCTTTGGTAATGATTTGTTTTTCTTCAAAGATAGGTCTCCAAAAAGGTCTCCGTTGAGTTCTACGTAGACCATTAAGATATATCCTCTCAGCTCCCAGAATGAGCCATATGACATTATCTTTAACCTCTGGGTTTTTGCATCTCACTACAACTCTCTGAATTGGAGAATCATCATCACTTTGATTTTTTGAGGATTGTGGTACCGATTCTATCTCCTCAGACCCCTGCTCTTCAGATTCAGCCTTCTCAGACTTAGGCTATTTGGACTCGGTTTGCTTGGAACCCTCTTTCTCAGAGGACTCACTCTCAAGTGGGGTAGTAGTTTCAGTATCATCACTATCCTCCACCTAAATGGGTTTAGGTGGAGGAAATACCTTTGGGCTTGGTTTCTTTCTCTTCCACCTGAGAAGTGGTTCTTCATCTTATAGTCAGAGTCCTTATTAATATCTTTCCAAACCATTTTTGGCTTCGCCATTTTCTTTGTAGTGTTAGGACTCTTTCCCTTGGGTGTCATTTTTTTTCCTGCAGCAAGTTAGAGAAAATTTTTAGTGTTCTAAATCATATAAATAAACAATATGGATCAGTGGTTTCTTAGAATCCCTGAAAAGGGTTCAATTCAGTTTTAGTTCAGAGGCTTGATGGAATCTCAGGTAAGTCGTTGTATTTCTAAACTCTTACCATAGACGCCGTCAGCCTCAAGCAGTGACTACTGAAATTTCTCAACTTTTGACGACATTTTCTGGTAAGACGTCACACCTGTGACGACGTATCAGATATGTCGTCAGACCTTAACAGAACCTCATTTTTTTTCCTTTAACTTATGATGACATTTGTGGTAAGCTATCACAGATATGACTTCCTACCATAAATGTCGTCATCTCAGAACATAATCCTTCAACTCTCTTTTTCATTGATTTTTTGACTTCAATTTCAACTTGATTTTAACTTAAGTTGAGTTCTTGAGCTGCTCTTTAGATCTTCTTCAGTTAGAACCCAACGAAACCCTTGATTCAAAGTAGCTTGTAGTTCTTTAATCCGCTTAAGATCCTTTGAACCAAGGTTGAACTTCTCCTATTATACATACCCAAAAGAAAGAAGAGTTTTAAGCATCGAGCATACCTGATTGTCAACTTGCACACTTCCTTAACAATAGAGCTTAGCTCATATGAAGTGTGATCTTGAGGTGAGAGAATGTGGATGAGAGAAGAAAGTTGGTCACTTTGCTTTCAATCCAATCTCTCAAGGGAAAGGTTTTCTTGCTTAGTTGTGATCAAGTTGGTGAAGGAAGGAAGATATTATGTATTCTAGCTAAGGAAGGAAATAACTAAACATGAAAACCAAATAAACTACCGGGAAGGTGAAGAGTTTAAGCCTGGGCTGGGTCGGATCCAACTTAACATCTGGGCCTATAATACTTGACGACATAGAAAAATGTCGTCAGAGTTGTGGTAACTCGTGAGGCAATATCGTCAGGGTTAGGCAGACACTTCTTCATACTAGAACTCTCTGACGTCGTTTTCTGGTAAGCCGTCACATGTGTGATGTCTTACCATAAAGGTCGTCAGGGTCCTTTTTAGCAGATACTCTTGATTTCACCTTCCAGGTATTAAAAACCTAACTATAAGAATAAAAACTAACCTAAAAATGAATGAAAATAAAATTTTGGGTTGCCTCCCACTAGCGCCTGATTTAATGTCGTGGCACGACTCAGTTATCTTGGCTACTCATACTTCACCAAGACATCATACCGATACCTTTTGTCATCCACATAGAATATATCCATGACTGTGAATAACTCATCTCTTCTTGATTCACTGTGGATGAGTGCATTTTAAACTTTGCTTCATTTTTGCCAACTCAAAACTTGAGCTCATTGAGCTCCAAATCAACTAGCACTCTCCCTGTGGCCAATAATGGTCTTCCCAGAATAATAGGCACCTTAAAATCAACATCACAGTCTAGAACCACAAAATCCGCATAGAGAATGAAGTCAACCACTTTCACCAGCACATCATGTAGAATACCCACAGGTCTTTTGATTGACCTATCTACCATCACGAGTCGCATGTTTGTAGGAGTAGGTTCCCCTACATCAATCCTCTTATAGATGGCCAACGACATCAAATTAATACTTGCGCCAAGGTAACACAAAGCTTTCTCAAATTTCACGGGTCCTACTGTGCATGGAATAGTGAAAGCACCAGGATCAGGCTTTTTCTATACTAAGGACTATGACAAAACAACACTACAATGGTGAAGATTGTCCACCGTCTCACAACTTACTTTTTTCTTCTTCGTCAATAGATCTTTCATAAATTTTGCATAGCTCGGCATTTTCTCAAGTGCCTTAATCAATGGCACCTTCACTGTCAGCTGTTTCATTATTGCAATGAACTTGCTAAATTTTTCATTATCTTTTTTCTTCTTCGGCCTCTGCGGAAATGGAGGTGGTGGTCTTGAAATTTGTTTCCATACCACTTCCTCTTTCTTGTCGTCTTCTTTCTATGACATGTCAACAAAGCCATCCACCTTCTCAGACTCCACTAGATTTCTTTCTTCTTATTCATCAACACTTACCTCCTTCTCCATGGATTTACCCATAGAAGGGCCAAATAATATCTTACCACTCCGAGTGGTAATCGCCAAATAAGAGCCATCAGTTCGCGGGTTTTAAACCGTATCACTAGGTAAAGTTCCTGCTTTTCTCTAATTTAGAGTTCCTGCTTTTCTCTAATTTAGAGTAGCCAAAAGTTGGCTCATCTGTTTCTCCAACTGTTTAATAGAAGCAGAGTGTGAGCTAACTAACTGACTGAGGGTAGAAAACTCACTTTTCATATTATTTACCCTCGAGTTAGTAGCTTCAACTCCCTTCAACAACTTTTCCATCATGTCCTCCATGAACATCTTTCCAAAACTAGTAGATGCAGCATCCCGACTTCCAGGAGGAACAGACAAACCACTCCTGTCATTATTGTTTCTCCAATGTCCCTGATCCTTATCTTTATAATCATGCTTGTCATAGAAAGTTCGACCTTGGTTCCCTTGGCTATTGCCTCAGAACCCCCCCGATTACTCACATAGTTGGCCTCAGCATCAGCACCTGCAGATACGATATCTTGAGCATCCAAAACCTTAATTATTTTAGTCTTGACAAATATCAAGTGCTTAGCCAACAAGTTCATCTACTTCTTCAAGTAGGCCATATCTTTATCTCGCTCCTTATCCCTTCTATGCTGTTCTGCAGTAATACTACCATCAATCGTAGGGCTAGCCACTATAGAATCCCTAGTGTACCAAGATCGACTTTGCTTGGTAATTCTATTTAGCATGTCAGAAGCATCCAGAAAAGAGAGGTCAATGAACGAACCACCTGCAGTGTTGTCGACTATTGGCTTTGTCACAGAGTTGAAAGCTCTGTACAAGTTCTCCATCAAATGGAAGTCCGTCATATTATGGTTCGAACATTGTGCAGGTTTTTTCTTAAACCTTTCCCAAGTCTCGTGCAGTGCTTCAGTCCAAAGCTGTCTGAAGTTGCTAATCTCGTCCCTCAACTGTAACCTTCTGGAGGGTGGAAAGAACCATCATAGGAATGCATCTTTCAACTATATCCAGTTGGTTATAGAGTCAGGCTCTAACTCATTCAACCACATTGTTGCCTCTCCAGACAGAGACAATGGAAATAACCCAAATCTAATTGCATTCTGACTCACTCCTGGATTGTCAAAGGATTTGTAGCTGGTGATGAAGTTCACCAAATGCATGTTAGGATCATCACCAGGCATGCCTCCAAATAATCTCTTCAAATTCAGGATTTGGATCATGGTACTTGTTATGCTGAATTTTGCACCTGGTGCCAACGGTGGCGGGATGATAGCAACCGTTGCACCAGCTCCGTCCATTCCTTCATAATTATCATCATCCTCATAGTGTATAGGCTGTTGACCATATCTACCTCAAGCTGGACAATTTCTATTGACGTTACGCTGCACTGGTATAGCAACTTGCTCCTCTCTTCTTGGGTTTTGAGGATTCAACAATTCTTCATTACCCAATTTCTCATTATCAGGGTTTTGGTGATGTGCTTGTTGACCCAAATTTTGCACATTTACCTGAGCCCTGGTTAAACCAGCTAATCTTTCTTCTTCCTATTGTTCAATTATTCTTCTAATTAGTTGAGGTTCCGGGTTGATTGGTAATAGTGGTGCGCCGGAACTTCTCATTTTTTGCATAAACAACAAAGTACCTACAATAATAAAAAACAACAAATAAACATAAATCAAGGAAACTTAACTATCAGCAAATGTTCGTGCACACAATTTTCGGTCTACAATCGTATTCCCCGGTAATGGAACCATTTTTGATAACGCTCAAATTACACTCTTGAATGGGTGTAAGCGATCGTTGTCAATATAAAACCCAACTAGGTTGGTGTTGAATCCCACAGGGAATAGGGTGTCAACGTTAATTTGTTTACAAAATACTTTACTGGTAGTTTATCGTTTCCGAAAGTTGGGGGTTTAAAGTTTACAATGTATCAATCTTCACTTTCTGAATTTTTAGAGTTGTTATCAATATAAATGGGAAACTAGGGTTATGATCACCAAAGGTTTCTGGTATTGACAGATACCAGGTAATGCTAGAGATCCTCGAAATGAGTACTACAACAGAATATCCCTGACTATGATACTATCTGACTTATCTCTCGACCTCACCAGATAATTTATTATTTAATTCTCTCAAAATTAGATAATTTATGTATATCCAATCGAATGTTATCTCAGGTAGATTAATCCAATTATGACATTAATTATTAAACAGAAGGTTGGTAGCTTCCGAGTCCCTATTAATAATTCCCGTCCTCTAGTCTATTTCTCCGTTAGAAGCAAATAAAATCTAAGGCATAATATACTATTTGCAACCACTAGATTTCAGTTAAAACCATAGAATTTCAAGATGTTCTACTACTCTTTGAATCCATTAAACACCTAGCATCATATCAAGCCCTTATCCTTGGATCCCATAACCCCGGCTAATGAAATTAGCCGCTCATGATTTGATGAAGGAAGTTACAAGTTGAATTCATGATGATAATGATAAACTTATGTATAGATGGAAAACAATGAATAATTTCTTTAATTAAATCCCAAGTTAGAAACCAAGAATAGTTGATAAAAAAGAAACTAAAATTAATTAGCAAAAGAGAACAATGTACGTGTTTCTCCCTCCAAAATTCTTTTTTCTGAATAATGAAAACTTCTCCTCTTTAAAAACCTTAAAAACTGCTATTTATACTAAAGCCTAATTAATGAAATAAAATAACAAAATCACAGTTGGGCTCAGATTTAGGTGATGCCATATTGGTGTTGGTCGTCAGGCTTCTGACGACGTTTCAGATATGTCGTTAGAAGTCATGCCATATTGACCTGTTCTTGCTCACTCTAACGATGTACTATGATGTCTTACCACACTTGTGATAGCGTGTATCAAATGTCGTCAGACCTTCAGCTATTTCACCATGTTCTGCCTCACTCTGACGACATATTTAGACGGCTTACCATACTTGTGACGACATATTGAGAATGTCGTCACTCTCATTTAGCAACTCTTCTTCACTATTCTTCCTGACACTTTTTTTTGGTAGCTTACCACATCTCTGACGGCTTGCAAGAAATGCCGTCAGACTCATATCAGCTCACTTATACCAGATTTTACTTATTTTGTTCATCTTTCCTATATTTTCCTCCCATCCTTGCTACAACTACAATATCAAAAGAAAACGATCAAAAACAACCAAAAGTTGCTTAAGACTTCATAATTATTTAGAGTTAAAAACCTCAAATATGTTAGCATCTACTCACACATCAGTATTCTTTCACCCTTGTGCCAAAAATTGCATGATTTTCAAGTTTTATTTACTTGTTTTGAAGTAGGGTTCCTACCTAAGTCTCTATATTCTTGAAATATGTGATTATCATGAAATTTAAAGATTTTAGTATATCAAGAAGTGCTTATGTATATATTTTTAATTTACAAGATTTATATTATGAATGAGATGGCACAATCTTGGTTTGTTATTGTTGAAGTATTTCAAGAATCATATTTGGCATGAAGTTTTGTTATGAATTGACATGAATTTAAAGCATGTGATTTAAGCCCTAATTATGAGTAGTGAGATTTCAAGAAGATTATGCTTTTAGGTATTCTTTGATAAGCTTATATTAAGATTTCAAGCACGAACTGATCATTTGATCCTAATCTAAGAAACAGAATCCACATTTGTTCATTTTGATCATAGTTTAAAGCAAAGAGAAGTATAATTCATTTTCATTAGAAACCCTTATGCTATTTTAAGGTGGATTTCCTAAAGTATGAGCATATAAGTAAGGAAGTAGTATTTAGCACTAAGTTGGGTATGTGTCCAAGGTCACATGCCCCCAAAATATGAGGCAACGTAGGTTAAGCTTATTCTTAATATGGATAAAGTTACAGATAGTGATTACTTAGCTTAGGTCCTATTTCGATGGAAAGGGTAGGACAACTTTCCCTAACATGAGCTCTCTCCATCGTGGGTAAGATGTTAGACTCCATGATAGATCACATGGTGTATGTCGGTTAGAAGAACATCCCTAAGAAAATTTAAAAGTAATGCTTTTATAACTAAGCATTATGGCTCACACATTTTATCATTATGCTTTATCACTCATGATTATTATTTTGCAGTTTTAATTAATTTAAGCCTAAGGTGAGTCATTTAGATTTAGCATGCATTCTCTAAAAGTTTATATGAACATTGAGTTATTGTTTTTACTTATGTATTCACCTCTACAAGCTCAGTACATTTCAAAGTACTGATCCACGTATATGTCTATGTGCTACATTATCTCATAACGTAGGTTATGGTGCCCACTTCCAGTAGCGTGATTGATTTCAAGCACCTCAACCTATATCCCAACTTTAGTGAGTCCTCATAGTTTGAGGACCCATTTTTATTAGACTTTGATATTGATGAAGTGTTTTAGTCATTTGGTTTCAATTTAGTTCGAGTCAGCTGGGGCTTGTCCTAGTGGCTCTCTAGTAAGAAGTAGAGGCTTGTCGGACTATTTCTATTTTGGATTCAAGGTATTGGTTTTAACATTTTAAAGTTTAAGATTTTTAGTAAGATATCAATTCAGTTTTAATTAAGACATAAAATTCAGTCATTTCAAGATTTTATATATCAGGTTTATCTTTATTATGAGTTTGAAAGTTGTTAGAAGACTTAAAGGGTTAGGTTGGGACTACTTGTAGTCTTGAACATCGTGTGACGTCTAGGGTGTACTTTCAGGGCATTACAAACTTGGTATCAGAGCCTATGATTTAAAGAGTCCTTGGGAGCTAGACAAGCCGCGTTACATAGAGTCTTGATCGTGGATGTAAAGTGTGCCACATTTATGAGCAAGAGGCTACGAAACAAGTTAGGAATCATCCTTTTCTTTCATGATCTATCATGCTTATAGTTGTCTTTATCTTCTTTAACTCGTGCTTTTTCGTGACAGAATATGCCTCCTCGCCAAGCCAATGCACGCAAAAATGGTGACCAACCACCAGTGCCAGCTAACCTCCTAAATGACAATATGTCTCATGCTGAATTTTGAGTTGCCTTTTAGGTGTAGGCCCAAGCTCTGACTGTCAATGTTCAAGGAAACCATTAGGCTGCAGTCCTACTTCAGTAGAATAGTGATTTAGCTGCAGCCAGAATTCATGACTTCATGAGAATGAATCCACCTGAGTTCTTTGGGTCAAAGGTTAATGAGGATCCACAACTCTTTATTTATAAGGTGAGAAAGTTCACTTAGATTATGCATATTACTGAGGAGGAGAGTGTAAAATTGGTATCCTATAGGCTGAAGGATATTGAGTATGATTGGGTTGTTATGTAGAAGAATGGTAGAGGTGAGAATGTCGCTTCTACGAGTTGGCAGGTATTTCAGGATACATTTCTAGATAGGTTCTTTCTATGTGAGATGAGAGAAGCTCAGGTTGAAGAGTTCATGAACCTGAGGCAGGGCTCAATGACAAAGAAGAAGTACTGCCTTAAGTTCACTTAGTTGTCTAAGTACGCTCCCGAGTTGGTAGTTGATCCTAGATCTAGTATGAGTAAGTTTTTCACTGAAGTATCTGATTTTGTAGTCAAGGAGTGTAGGACTGCCATGCTTATTGGGAACATGGATATTACTAGGTTGATGACTTATGCTCAATAGATTAAGGCAGAAAAGATAAAGAAATGGAAGAAGGGATATAAGAAAGCTAGGACTAGGCAGTTTGAGTATGGTCAACAAGGGTCTAGAGGGGGAAACCATTTGCAGTTTTAGGGTAATTCATCTCTGCCAATGCCATCTTCAGATAGTTCCCCTGCACCTAGAACCAAGCAGGAGTAGTGGGGCAGGACTTTAATGTCTAGGTTTTAGAATAGTGTGGGTGGAAGTCCCAATTATCTAACAAGTAAAAAGTGTGGTAGAAACCATTCTGGTGAGTGTTTGATGGGAAAAAGGGGTTGTTATAGATATGGCAAGTTGGGGCACGAAATCAAAGAGTGTCCATATGCCAATCAGGGAAGTAGAAATATTCGTCCCCAGAATCAGGCTACTAGCGCAACAACTCCACTAGGTTTCCCAGTTCCTTCTCAGCGCACATTATCTAGTACCAAAGACGGTCAGTGCCAGAATTGGTTCTATGCTTTACCATCTCATCAGGAGTAGGAGAGTTCACCAGATATTGCTACTGGTATGCTTCGTATCTTCTATTTTGATGTTTATATATTGTTAGACCTCAGATCACATCTCTCTTATGTGATTCCTTTGATTGCGAAAATTTTTGGGATAGGTCCTGAAAATCTTTCCAAGCCCTTCTTAGTTTTCTCCCTAGTGGGTGAGTCAGTCATTGCCAGACGAGTCTATAAAAAGTTTTCTATCATTTTCCTATATAATATCATGCTAGCATACATAATAGAGTTATAAATGGTAGATTTCAATGTTATTCTAGGCATGGATTGGCTCCATTCATGCTATGCATCAATAGATTTTTGCACCCGAGTGGTAAAGTTTCAATTTCCTTATGAGTAAGTTTTTGAGTGGGAAGAAAATTCTGTGTCTCCCAAGAGTAATTTCATATCCTATCTTAAGGCCAAAAAATTGATATCAAAAGGGTGCATTTATTATTTAGTTCAAGTCAAAGATATTAAGTCTGAAGCACCAATAGTTCAGTGAGTCCGTGTAGTCAATGAGTTTCCTGAAATTTTTCCTGAAGATTTGCCAGGGGTACCTCTTGATAGAGAAATAAAATTTGGTATCAATCTTCTTTTTGTTACTCAGCCCATGTCCATACCTCTATATCATATGGCTCTAACCAAGCTTAAAGAGTTAAAGAACAACTTAAATACCTCTTAGATAAAGGTTTCATACGGCTTAGTGTTTCTCCATGGGGTGCCCCAGTCCTGTTCGTGTATAATAAAGATTGATCTGTCCGAATGTGCATCGACTACCGCCAGTTAAACAAAGTCACAATCAAGAACAAATATCTTTTTCCTAGGATTGATGACTTATTCAACCAGCTTTAGGGTGTAAGTTATTTCTCTTAGATAGACCTCACATTCGACTATCATCAACTTAGAGTAAGGGAATGTGATATTTCAAAATCAGCCTTCAGAACTCATTATGCTCACTTTGAATTTCTAGTCATGTCCTTCGGGCTAATGAATGTCCTAGTAGCCTTCATGGACTTGATGAACAGAGTGTTCAAGCAGTACTTAGATGTGTTCATCATAGTCTTCATTGATGACATTCTTGTCTATTCCCATAGTGAGAATGATCATGCAGACCATCTCAAAATTGTGTGGCAAACTCTTATATATCATTAGTTGTTCACCAAATTTAGTAAGTGTGAATTTTGGCTAAGATCAGTAGCATTCCTTGGCCACATTATTTCTAGTGATGAAATTAAAGTTGATCCTCAAAAGACAGAAGTGGTGAGAAAATAGCCTAGACCCATCTCTCCATCAAACATCAGAAGATTCTTGGGTTTAGCTATTTATTATTGATGGTTTTTTGAAGGGTTTTCGTCTATTGCATCCCCCATGTATAGATTGATTAAAAAAAAGTTAAGTTTCAGCAATCAGATTCTTGTAATAAGAGTTTTCAGAAGTTGAAGACTCGACTCACTTCAGCCCCAGTTTTGATGCTACCAGATGGTTCAGATGGGTTTGTTGTCTACTTTGATGCTTCTAGAGTTGGTTTAGGTTGTTTTCTAATGTATAGAGGTAAGGTCATAGCCTATACGTCTAGATAGCTTAAATCTCATGAGAAGAATTATCCTACCCATGATCTGGAGTTAGCTGTTGTTGTTTTTGCCTTGAAAATATGGAGGTACTATCTTTATAGAGTGCATGTTGATGTGTTCATGGATCACAAAAGCTTGAAGTATGTATTTTCGCAGAAAAATTTAAATCTTCATTAGAGAAGGTGGTTGGAGTTTTTGAAAAATTATGATATGAGTGTTTTGTATCCCCCGGGCAAGGCCAATGTAGTGGTAGACTCCTTTAGCAGTCTGTCTATGGGTAGTGTTGGTTATGTTGAAGATGATAAGAAGAAGTTAGTTCAGAAGGTTCATCAGTTTGCTAGGCTAGGTGTTCGGTTTGTTGACTCAGCTGACGGTAATGTATCGGTTCGGAATAGTTCGGAATCATCTTTGTTTTCCGAAGTGAAGAAGAAGAAATATAGGGATTCCAATCTGGTTAAGTTGAAGGAGTTTGTTAGAGATCAGAAAGTAGAGGTTTTATCCCAAGGGGAGATAGTGTGTTGCGATACCAGGGTAGACTATGTATGTCGTATGTCGATGGTTTAAGGAAGAAGATTTTTGTGGAAGTGCATGGTGTGCTTTACTCTATTCACCCAGGAGACACCAAGATATACCATGATTTGCGGGAAATCTATTGGTAGAGTGGCATGAAAAGGATATCGTTGAGTTTGTAGCTAAGTGTGCCAATTATAAACAGGTTAAGGTTAAGGACTAAAAGCCTAGTGGCACCTTGCAGGAGTTTAGTATTCCCACTTGGAAGTAGGAAGAGGTGAACATGGACTTTGTGACAGGGTTACCCCGTTCATGTCGTCAACATAATTCAATTTGGGTTATTATTGACAGAATCGCAAAGTCAACCTATTTCCTGCCAGCCCATACTTCTTAGTCAGCCAAACATTATGCTAACCTGTATATTAGAGAGTTATTCATATTGCATGGAGTTCCCTTATCCATCATTTCAAATAGGGGTACTCAGTTTACCTCCTACTTTTGGGAAGCCTTTCAGAAGGGTCTTGGTACCTAAGTTCATCTCAGTTTAGCTTTTCACCCTCAGACCGATGGTCAGGCAGAGAGGATTATTCAAACCCAAGAGGATATGTTGAAGGCGTGTGTTCTTGATTTTAAAGGAAGTTGGGATGGCCACTTGCCTTTGATAGAGTTTGCCTACAATAACAGTTATCATTCTAGTATCCAGATGACTCTTTTTGAGGCTCTTTATGAGAGAATGTGTACATCACCAATTAGTTGGTTTGAAGTGGGTGAGTAGATCACCCAGTGGTTTATTTGAAGTGGGTGAGGCTTCTTTGATAGGACTAGATATGGTGTTTGAAGCTATGGCAAAATTTTAGTTAATTAGAGAGAGGTTAAAAATAGTCTAGAGTCATCAAAAATCTTATGCAGATGAAGGAGAAGGGATCTTTAGTATGAGGTTGGTGACTTGGTTTATTTGAAGATTTCACCCATGAAGGGGGTGGAGCATTTTGCAAAAAGGAAAAGATTAGTCCCTGATATGTTGGCCCTTACAGAATATTAAGACGTGTTGGGAAGGTAGTATATAAGCTTGAGTTTCCTGCGGAATTGCCATCCGTTCATCCAGTATTTCATGTCTCTCCGTTAAAGAAGTGTATTGGTGACCCAGCCAATGTAGTTCCTTAGGAAAGCACCAAAATTCAGGATAGTCTTTCTCATGAAGAAATCCCAGTTAAGATCCTTGATGACCAGATTCATAGAATAGGGAAAAAAAAGTTCCCTTGGTCAAAGTTCTTTGGCTAAATCAGTCCATTGAGGGAGCCACTTGGAAGCAGAAGAAGATATGCAAATCAAGTACCCTTATCTTTTCTCTACAAACTCAGATTCGGCCTAAGGTAACGATTGTCCACAGATTGACTCTTCTTAGTTCTCATTTTTAGCTATGTAATCCATCTCATGTCATTGCATGCATTCACGACTATCAGTTCCATTCATGTATCATGTTTCAGACTCAGTTATGAAATCATGTTTCCATTCATGCATGTTCAGTATATGTTCTCAGTTCTCCCAGTTTTCTTAGCTAACCAGTCTAATTCGAGGACGAATATTCCCAAGGGGGAGAAAATGTAATACCCCATACTTTTGGGCAAGAATTCAAACCATTGTTCCTAAGTATATAGACCTAAACCCAATGATTCTATGTCTATATATGTGTGATTATCAATTCTTTAGTGTGGTAATATCTTTTTATATAAATTGAGGTCATAAAAATCTCCTAACTCAAAGATGAGTTGAGGACTCTTCTATCAATAGGGTTTTAACGGATTCTCCAACTAGGGCCCACTTTAGACGAGTGTATCTCCTATAAGATATCAATCCAGCTATCTTTCTATATATCAAATGAAAGGTCTTTGAGTCTTCTTTCCAATTCACTTGGTTTCACCTTAATCCGATATTGGAGTAGAAAATTATGCTTATTTTACCTCAGAATGTTCGTCTTCCAACAAGGTGACGACTTGAGGTCATAAGACATCAACTAAGTGATGACTTATCAACCAAGTTGTCAGCACTAACTAAAATGTTATCAACTCCAACTACAAAATGACGACTTGAGGTGATAACTCATAACCTAAGTGGAAAGCTATCAACCAAGTCGTCACCATAACCAGAATATGATCAAGCTCAGCTAAAAGGTGACGACTTGGTGTGATAAGACATCACCTAAGTGACGAGCTATCAACCTCGTCTTCACCCTTAAATAACAAAGGTCCAAATCAATCTTTGGGTTGACGACTTAGTTGATAAGCTATCAATGAAGTCATCAACTAAAATTTCAGCAACTTTGATTCAGTTTTGTAGGTGTATTTTGGTGTTTTCCTCACCTCAAACCTTACCCCCCCCTCGCGACTTAAATCTCCTAATAAATGTATTTAGCCATTATCAATTAGTTTTAAAAGACATTAACCCTCTTTATTCCTAAGAACAAGATTAGGGTTTTTTCTTAAGGTCATCTCCCAAGAACTTCAAGATACCATTACATTTTCTTCAAGATAAGCAAGAATTTAAGATTTTAAATCCAAGAATTCAAAAAAGCTTTCAAGATCATCTCCGGGGCTTTCAAAGTCAAGCATTTTACAAAAGGTCAAGCCTACTAAGGTATGTGGGGTTATGAACGAAGGTATTCTTTCACCCTTGTTCCCAAAATTGCATGATTTTTAGGTTTTATTTACTTGTTTTGCAGTAAGGTTCCTACCCATGTTTCTATATTCTTGAAGTATATGATTATCATGAAATTTAAAGCTTGTAGTATATCAAGAAGTGCTTGTGTTTATGTTTTTAATTTACAAGATTTATATAATGAATGAGATGACACTATCTTGGTTTGTTATTGTTGAAGTATTTCAAGCATCATATTTGGCGTTAAGTTTTATTATGAATTGACATAAATTTAAAGCATGGGCTTTAAGACCTAAGTATGAGTATTGAGATTTCAAGAAGATTATGCTTTTAAGTATTCTTTGCTAAGCTTATATCAATATTTCAAGCATGAATTGATCTTTTGATCCTAAGCTAAGATAAGGAATCCATATTTGTTCATTTTGATCATAGTTTATAATGAAAAACAATTATGCTTCTCTTTGAAGTAAAATCATCCTTAAATTCCCCCGAAACTATTCTTTTAAAGCAGCAAAAGTTCTCCTTCAACAAGAATAAAACTTATCCTATTATGCCAGCAAAATCTATCTTTTATAGCAACAATTTATAAACTAAAAATTATGTCTCTAGACACTCCACTTTCTTGAGTTGCTTTCATATGATCCTGGCTTGAATATCCTCTCCTCACCTACAGTTAAAAAATCAAGATTAACATTAATAACATAACTAAATAGAATGTTACATGTAATAAAATTTACCAGAAGCTTTTAGGAGAAAGAAATACAGTAGAAAATAAAGATTTTTGTTGCATCGTTTCATCAATATCATGAAAATCTAGATAAACATATTATAACTTACAGGTTCTTAAATTATGGCCTGGAATATGGTAAAAGTTGCAGTCCAATTTGTTTTACTTTCTTTGCATTTTTTGTCTACTTGCTCCCACTTTATTTGATTTAATTTGAAGCTTTTATTATTTTACTTTGATACTTTGTCTTACCAATGTGAGGAAAAGGATCTATATTTCTTGACTTAGTCCACATCTCTTGATCGTTAACAGGAAGAATATAAAATGAATAGATTTTTCTATAAGTTTCTACATTATAACAGTCATCCATGTATGAGTTGTGTCATCATGTTAAGGCCAAATCGCGGCAATGGTATGCTTCCAAAGAAGTCCTATTAGATCCCATATTCTGCAATTGCATTTCTATTAAGAAAATCAGCATCTCAATTGCTCATTAGGCTTTCCTATATTATATCATAATTCCACTCATTTGACTTCCTAGAAATAAATTCAGCTGCCTTAGCTTGATTTTTTTGCAATACATCTTTAATTCTAGGGAAAATATCACAAACTTTTCACTTGAAACCTTTATCCCTATTTGCTTGCATTCTCGACATAAGTAGGTACCTTAACTTCTCCAATAAATTGATGACCGACTTATCTCCAACATCAAGGATCATGCTATTAAAACATTCACATATATTAGTGACCAAAATATCACATTTCAGAACTTCAGAAATGACACGCCCCAAACTTCGGTCCATGTCGTATGGGCACCTCAAGCACACATATACCGGAGGTCGCACCATAACCCAACCTAAATAACTCATCATATCATAGGAGTCAAGGAACTCCAATTCACAAGTTAAGATCGCGAAATAATAGCTTAAGTCAACATTAGATTCATAATAATAATAACTACGCCCAAGTTCAAAGTTGTTCACAATACCTCAATACAAAAATAAAGTCAATAGGTTTATATATCGGTACAAGCTCCCGACTATAGCAAAAACAAGTCTTAAAGAGACTAAGACTAAGGATAAGGACTAAGATATAAACGTTTGTCGGACATAAGAAAGATCACCCCTTCAAGTCAATGCATTAACCGATTGATCGTCTAATCACTGCACAGGTAAAGAAGAAGATGCTCCGTACCCTACATCGCGTGGGGATGTAGCGTCTGGAGATTATTAGTGGTTGGAACACTAGTATGTAACTCAAGGATAAGTGATAAAGTACATCATCAAACAATAACAAATCAATATATCACATTTATACATCTAACCATACATATAGATATATTACATGCCAATCAAGATATCAAGGCTCACCGACATTCTCAAACATTCATTCATTAGGTATGAAATGGGGGAACTCTGACCCTCCACACTTATAGGTTCAATATTTTAAACTATGCATACGACTCTAACCACAATCACATACACTTAGACAAAGGACTTAAACCATGCTCACTCATTTATTAACCAAGGAATTTAACCATATATACAATCATTCAAATAAAAGGGCTCTAGCCATACACACATACAATTGGACACGGGACCTCAACCACATTTACACACATTCAAATGGGAATGAAACTTTGACCTCATGCTACCAAATTAAGCAAGGGACTCCAACCTCATGAAATATTGGACTTTAAGCATAAGATGTTCCATTCAGTGAGGTTCCCCAACCTTAAGAGATCTCTTTAAGCAAGGGACTGTAACCTCAAGTGTTTTCATTGGGCAAGGGACTTTGACCTCCAAGCCTCCTCATATGGCAAGGGAGTTTGACCTCAAGCCCTTTATAAGGAAAGGGACTTTGACCTTAAGCCATTAAAACTATCATTAGTTGGCGTTTGGACTTTACCCTATGCGCATGCATCATCATCCATTCAATACAACATTTTAATGACTATACATTTTAACCAATTTAACATTATTTATGATCACATGGACCTTATGGGATCCTTCATTGCTCAACCATTTTAATAGGACGATCCATTCAATCAAATCATCACACAATTTATTTTAAGTTCATCAAGACCCTCACAAGATATACACATTTCCCTAGCATTCGTATACCATACTTTAGTTCAATACACCATTCAAGTCCATATTTCATGTTGAGGGACTTCAATATCTTATTGGTCATTAGCTTAGTAGTTTATCATCACACCTTACATGGCTTACAATACCTTTAACAACATCATTATCAATCATTATACTCATTAGGCCATTGCTTTATCTTAATACACCAACAACATATTACTAGACAACTCACTTAGACATTTTCACAAACACCTTATGTGTGTACCTTCAACAAGGCTATTTTCATGGTAGGTATCATCAAGATTAGGGTTACTCAAGACCCTCATGTTTAAAAACAAATAACAAGCGCCCACATATATAGTCTACCATCAATAACATATATTAACATAATATAAGTAAGAATCATCATTATTTATTGTTATGTAACAAAACCCTTTTTCATTTGTTTCAAAACCACCATGAACACTTACTAATCCAAGTGTGAAATACATGGGTTTAGAATTATTCAAAGAGGGGAAGAGATACATGCCTTAAACAATATGAAAGAGCAATAATCCTGACTTTTCCTTGACATGAGTTAAACACCTCCAAACCCTAGCCTCTAATCTTTCCCCAAGAAGCCTTTAGAGTGTTTAGGATTATTTGAGTCTTGTAAACAAAGACTTAGGAGGATCCAATACCTTATATCCTTAGAGGGTTTAGGGTTTCAGGAAAGGGAAATTACCAAAAGGTATCTAGTAAAAAGCTGGAAAGTCCACTCATGTAGGGGAACGACTCCCCCTTATGGTTCCTATGGCAAATGTGACCTAAGGTATGAGTGGTACCCTAACTCGTACCCCAGTCTTCTCCTAGGTCAACCACACTGTTGTGGGTATGAGAGTACACCATTAAGTCATAACCAAAGGGTACGACTTACCCTCCAATCATGAGCTTCACCTGTAACAAAAATAGTCCACTCTAGGTTAGATTTTCACAATATACGATTGTGTAGTATACTACTTGTATGCATGGTTATGACCAATGGATGGCCTTCTTGTATAGGAGACAGTATGCTACCATAACATACTACTCAATGTATGAAAAAAGAGGGGAAGAAGGGTACAAATCATGACTAAGGGTACGACTCAAGGTCCAAGTCGTACCCAACTCAAAGACACCAAAAGTTGTTGTTTCTCAGTGGCTCAAAGTCTAGGTGTTTCTATTCCTCCCCCCCCGGCCCCAATTAGGATTATTCATCCGCGAATGAATGGTAAGTCAACCATTTACACAAATTAACACATCAACATGCATCAAGCAACCTTCACAGAAAATAGAAATAAGCACACAACAAAAATACCACACAATGCATACTATGATCATTATTGACCAACCACTTTATTTCATAGGTCCTGGGACTCCAACCCATTACTTACCCAACACTTACTCATTTCACTGCTTAGGGACTCCAACCCATCAACTCATCAAAGATATAAGGAAACTCAAAGCATTGGGGACTTTACCCCTTCATCTGCCAAGAGCATGAATCAACTCTAGGTACAGGAGACTTAAACTCATCATAACACAATAGAGAAGATTTCAAAGTATTAGGGTCCTAAACCCATGGTCCAACAAGACACAAATCAATTCACACATTGGGAACTTTAATCCATTACCCAACAAATACATAAATCAATTCAAATCTTGGGGACTTCAACCCATCACCTGTCAAGACGTACATTAATGTAAGGAGATTAACACATACCTCTATCACAAGCTTCTTAAGGGGAAATAAATGTGGATACTTTGACTTTATGTCCTCTCCTGCTTCCCAAGTAGCTTCTTTAAACTTTTGGTTCCTCCATAGAACCTTCACTGAAGCCATTTCATTTGTTCGCAACTGGCGAACTTGACGATCCAAGATCCTCACCTAGATCTCCTCATATGATAAAGAGTCTGAGAAACCAATATCTTCCTAGGGAACAACCAAGAAAGGGTCACCCACATATTTCTACAACATAGAGACCTAGAAAACCGAGTGAATGGAGTTTATACTAGGAGGTAGCTCTAACTCATAGACAACATTGCCAACCCTCTTCACAATCAAGTAGGGACCAACTTAGCGGGGACTAAGCTTCCCCTTTTTATCAAACTGCATCACTCTATTTATGGGAGACACTTTCAAGAATACCTAATAGCCCATATTAAATTCTAAGTCCCTGCGCCTCACATCCGCATAGGACTTTTGGCGACTTTAAGCAGTTTTCAATCTATCATGGACCACCTTTACCTTCTCTAAGGCTTGGTGAACTAAATTGGGCCCAAGCAACTTTCCCTCGCCAACTTCGTACCACCCAATCGGAGATCGACATCTCCTACCATATAATTCCTCAAAAGGCGCCATGCCAATTCTAGAGTGGTAGCTATTATTATAGGCAAATTCAATCAAAGACAAGTGGTCATACCAACTACCACCATAATCAATCACACAAGCCCGCAATATATCCTCCAATATTTGGATAGTCTCTTCGGTTGACCATCTGTTTGTGGGTGAAAAATGGTACTAAGGTACACTCTAGTACCCAAACCTTTTTGAAATGACCTCCAAAAGTGGGATAAAAATGGAGGACCATGATCCAAAATAATATTTTCTAAAGCATCGTGAAACTTCACGATCTCTGCTAGATATAACTTAGCATAATCTTCTGCAAAAAGATTTGTCCTCACAGGCAAGAAATGGGCGGACTTGGTCATTCTATCAATAATGACCCAAATGGAATCACATTGATTTTGGGATCTAGGAAGACCGATAACAAAATACATATTACTTGCCTCCCACTTACACTCGGGCAATATAATCTCTTGGTATAGGCAATCGGGCCTCAAGTGCTCAACCTTTACTTGTTGGCACACCATACACTTAGACACATGGATAGCAATATCACGCTTCATATTATTCCACCAATAGAGCTCTCTAAGGTCATGATACATCTTGGTGGAACTAGAATGAATAGCATAATAGGCCCCATGAGCCTCGGCCATGACCCTTTCTCTCAATCCATCAATTTTGGGAACATAGCCTACCTTTGTACCTCAAGATACCATCACCACCAATCATAAAGTCTGCGACCTTGTGTTGACTCACATTACTCTTGATCTTTATCAAGTCGGGGTCCAAGACTTGCTTTTACTTTATCTCAACAATAAGAGATGATTGAGATACTGGATGCACAAATACACCACCATCCTCGGAGTTCGCAAGTTGAACTCCAAGATTAGCCAATCGGTGAACCTCTCTTACCACTTCCCACTTATCCTTTCCAAAATGGGCCAAACTCCTTATAGACAGCCTACTAAGAGCATCTGCGACTACATTTGTCCTACCGGGATGGTAATGGAGACTTATATCATAGTCTTTCAATAGCTCAAGCCACCTTCTTTGCAGAAGATTTAACTTGTTTTGGGTAAAGACCTATTGAAGGCTCTTATAATCATAAAATATATCAACATGAACACCATAGAGATAATGCCGCCAAATTTTCAAAGCAAATACCACGACTAATAATTCTAAGTCATGAGTAGGGTAGTTCTTCTCATGAACTTTAAATTTTCTAGAAGCATAGGCCACTAACCTACTATGTTGCATCAACACGCAACCAAGACCGACATGAGAAACATCACAATATATCACAAAACCATCACTACCTTCGATCAAGGTCAAAATCGGAGCCAAAGTCAATTTATCTTTCAACTTCTCGAAACTAACCTCACATGCATCGTAACACCAAAACTTGACCTTCTTTTGGGTCAATTTGGTCAACGGGGCAGCTATAGCGGAAAAGCTATCCACAAACCGTCTATAACAACTGGCTAGCCCAAAGAAGCTCCGAATACCGATTAGAGTCGTAGGTCTAGGACTCTTCTTAACTGCCATAATTTTTTGGGTATTACCATGATCCCTTCACTAGAGATGACATGACCAAGAAAAGCCACGACTTTCAACCAAAACTCATACTTGGAGAACTTGGCATACAAATAATTATCCTTCAAGATTTGCAACACGACACAGAGTTGATCTACATAATCTACCTCGCTCTTAGAGTATACTAAGATATCATCAATGAAGACAATGATAAGCATGTCCAAGAACAAACAGAAGACCCTATTAATCCAATCCATGAATGTCGATGGGGCATTGGTCAACCCAAAGGACATGACAAGAAACTTATAGTGACTATACTGGGCTCTAAAGGCAGTCTTAAGGATATCCGCATCTCTAATTTTAAGTTGATGATAACCTGATCTAAGAGCAATCTTAGAGATATACTTCGCACCCTGAATTTGATCAAATAAATTATCGATCCTAGGAAGGGGATACTTATTCTTTACAGTCTCTTTGTTCAACTAACGATAATCAATGCCTATACGAAGGGAACCATCCTTCTTGCGCACGAATAATACGGGGCACTCCAAGGAGATACACTAGACCAGATAAAAGCCTTAACTAAGATGTCTTTCAATTATTTCTTAAGTTCTTTCAACTCTGCCAGGGCCATTCTATAAGGAGGAATAGAGGTCAGACGAGTGTCCGAAATAAGAACAATCCCAAAATCAATTTCCCTATCGGGAGGAACACCGGAAAGATCATCGGGAAACACTTCGAGAAACTCATTTACCATGGAGATTGATTCTAGAGAAGGCTCTTCCAAGTTAGAATCTTTAACTCAGACCAAATGATACAAACACCCCTTCAAAATTAACTTTTGGGCTTTGAGATAAGAAATAAACCTTCCCTTAGGCACTAAGGACCCCCTTCCCATATAATCACGGACTGATTAGGGAATTTGAACATGACCCTATAGGTCTGACAATCTAAAGAATCATAACACGAATTCAACTAATCTATCCCCAGGATAATATCTAAATCGACCATGTCTAACTCTATTAAGTCAACAAGAGCATCTCTACCATCAATAGATATCACACCTCCCCTATTGTCTCTCTCAACAATCACAGAGTCTCCCACCAGGGTAGAAATAGAAAAAGGAACCGATAGACTCTCGGGATCATAATCAAGATGCACAGCCACATACGAGGTCACATAAGAAATAGTAGACCCTAAATTTAGCAAGAAACACACATCATAAGAGAAAAGTCTCAACATACCCATGACAACATCGGGAGATGCCTTAGAATCCTGGCGAGTAGCAAGTGCATACAAGTGGTTTCGGCCAGCGCTGTTGCCATAGGTAGAAGCATCAACAGACATTACACCCTTTGGTGTGAGAGTAGAGAGAGAAGCAATAGAGGCCCTATTGGCCCAAGAAGCTGCTAGAATGGGGCACTCACACTGCATGTGCCTAACCTGACCATAATGAAAACATTTGTTTTTCCCTTGCTTACACTAACCATAATGACTCTGACCACTGAATCTGCAAGGAGGGCGGGGTGGAGCCGACTGACACCACTAGTCTGAAATTAGGCACACTATACGTGGGACCCACCACTAAACTGGGAGCAATAACTACCCAAAAACTTTGGGTAAGGAGAGTGAACACTATCCAAGGAGAACGAACCCAAACTCCCCCACTTTTTTCTTGGCCTCTTTCCACTATCTCTACTACTACTCTCGGATGGTCTCAACTTTCTTCCTTGCTTCTCACTAAGCTCAACTCTTTTTTTCTTCTCATCCTATACTTGTTGCATATACACAATAAACATAGAGATGTACATGTTCTCAATCAATAAGTCTACCTTGCTTTAAAGAACTAGCTTACGAGATAATCCTGAGACTAACTTACGAGTTCTAGCCCTCATGCTAGCAACCATCTCGAGAGCATACCTTGAAAATTGATGGAATTTCAAGGCATACTCTTGAATGGACATCCTCCCTTGCTTCAAGTTTATAAACTCTTCTGCCTTAGCTTTCCTTAGTTTTCGAGGAAAGAAGTAGTCAAAGAAAGCCTCAGAGAAATCCCCCCACATAGCGGGGCTAGTATCAACACCCCTAGATAACTCCCACCCTTCGTACCATTGGTACGCTATATCTTTCAATTGGTAGGAAGAAAATTCAATGGCGTAAATCTTCGTAGCATGTATGATTTGAAAGATCTTCTTCATTTCATCAATGAAGCCTTGAGGGTCTTTCTCAACTTTTGTACCGGAGAACATAGGAGGGCATAACCTCATAAATTGGCCATTTCTTATGGCCTCAGAAGAAATGGTAGCTGAAGCACCATGCTCCGATTGACAGGCTACCAATTGAGTCAAGAGGTTGATGAAGTGATGAAACTCTAAATTAGTAGCATCCCTTTAAGGTAACTGAGGAGAAATGCCGCTCTCATGAGAAGGGTTGGTATGTGGAACCCACGAGGATGGCCAAATATTGCAGCTATAGCCCGGGTCTAAACTCTATAAATTGGATGAGCTTCGTCCATAGGACCCTCAGTAGTGTTTGCCTAAATCTCAGATCTCCTTTGAGGCATGATCTGAAAGATAGCAAACAAAATCAGAGGAATTCAAGACCTTACATTTTATAGCTTGAGATTGAATTACAAGAAAGGGAAATATTTCCTAAGATGTCTCGTGGCCCCCTTTTAAAAGTATGGCGTGCTTCAGACCTATAAAAGAGACTCTACTTGACACGATATTATGAACACCTAATTGACCATAAAACTAGGATCTGATACCAACTTAAAACACCCCAAACTTCGGGCCATGTCGT
Source organism: Capsicum pubescens (assembly GCA_030864215.1). Taxonomy (NCBI): domain Eukaryota; kingdom Viridiplantae; phylum Streptophyta; class Magnoliopsida; order Solanales; family Solanaceae; genus Capsicum; species Capsicum pubescens. The sequence goes on from CM061540.1 coordinate 205,503,392, forward strand.
ATGGGCACCTTAAGCACACATGTATCGGTGGTCGCCGCATAACCCAACCTAAACAGCTCATCATATCAAAGGAGTAGAAGGAACCCCAATTCACAAGTTAAGATCGCTGAATAATATCATAAGTCAGCATTAGATTTATAATAATAATAACTACCCACAAGTTCACAGTTCTTCACAATACCTCTATACAAAACCGAAGTCAATAGTTATATATGTCGGGACAAGCCTCTAACTATAGCCAAACCAATTTTTAAAGACACTAAGCCAAAAGATAAGGACTAAGAAATGAACGTCTTCTAGATGTAAGGAAGCTCACCACTTCAAGTCAATGTATTAACCGCCTGATTGTCTAATCACTGTGCAGATAAAGAAGAAGATGCTCCGGCCCCTACATTGTGTGGGGACGTAGCGTCTAAAGAAAGTTAGCTGTTGGAACACTAGCATGTAACTCAAGGATAAGTGATAAAGTACATCATCAAACAACAACAAATCAATATATCACATTATGTCACGTTTACAAATCTAACCATACATATAGATAAATTACATGCCAATCAAGATATCAAGACTAATCAACATTCTCAAACTTTCATTATTAGTCATGAAATGGGGGGACTCCGACCCTCCAAACTTATAGGTTCAATATTTCACACTATGCATAGGGCTCTAACCACAATCATATACAGGTAGACAAAGGACTTTAACCATGCTAACTCATTCATTAACCAAGGACTTTAACCACATACATAATCATTCAAACAAAAGGGCTCTAGCCCTACACATATCCAGTTGGACACAGGACCTTAACCACATATACACACATTCAAATGGGCATGGTACTTTGAACTCATGCTCCCACATTAGGCAAGGGACTCCAAACTCATGCCATACTTGGACTTTAAACACAAGTCATTCTATTTGGTGAGGTTCTCTAACCTCAAGATATCTCTTTAAGCATGGGACTTTAACCTCGAGCGTTTTCATTGTGCTTTAAGCAAGGGACTTTGACCTCTAAGCCTCCTCATAAGGAAAGGGACTTTGAACTCAAGCCATTTATGAGGCAAGGGACTTTGAGCTCAGGAAATCACAACCATCATATGTTGGCATTTGGGACTTTACCCTATGCCCATGCATCATCGACCATTCAATACAACATTTTAAGGACTTTATCTATTTTAACCAATTCAACATTATTCATGACCACATGGTTCTTATGGTAGGTTTCATTGCTCAAACATTTCAATAAGCAAATTCCTTTATTCAAATCATCACACAATTCATTTTATAGTCATCAAGATCCTCACAAGACATTCACATTTCACTAGCATTCATATACTATACTTTAGTTTAATACACCATTCGAGTCCATATTTCATGTTGAGGGACTTCAATCTCTTATTGGTCATTACCTTAACAAGGTTATCATCACACCTTACATGGCTTACAATACCTTTAACAACATCATTATCAATTATTTATAATCATTAGTCCATTGCTCTAGCTCAATACACCTACAATATATTACTAGACAACTCACTTAGACATTTTCACAAACACCTTATGTGTGTCCCTTAAACAAGGCAATTTTTATAGTAGGTATTATCAAGATTAGGTTACTCAAGACCGTTATGTTAAACAAAATATAAAAAGAACCCACGTATACAATCTACCATCAATAATATGTATCAACACAATATAAGGAAGAATCATCATTATTCATTATTCGATAAGAAAACCCTTTTCATTTAATTCAAAACCACCATGAACACTTACTAATCCAAGGGTGAAATACATGGGTTTAGACTTATTTAAAGAGGGGAATAGATACATTCCTTAAAAGAGATGACACACCAATAATCTTGACTCTTCCTTGACACTAGATGAATGCCTCCAAACCTTAGCCTCCAATCTTGCTCCAAGAATCCTTTAGAGTGTCTAGGAGTGTTTAAGACTTGTAAATGAAGACTTACGAGGCTACAATACCTTATATTGTAAGGAGGTTTAGGGTTTTAGGAAAATGAAATGAAAAAAAGGTCTTTAGTTAAAAGATGGAAAGTCCACTCGTGCAAGGGTACGACTCCCCCTTACGGTTCCTATGGCAATCGTGACCTAGGGTACGAGTGGTACCCTAACTCGTAAGCTAGGATTCTCTCAGGTCAACCACAATGTTTTGGGTACGAGAAGACACCATTGAGTCATAACCAAAGGGTATGACTCACCCTCCAATCGTGATCTTCACCCCTAAAAAAATAGTCCACTCTAGGCTATGTTTTCACCCCATACGACCTGGTAGTATACAACTCGTATGGATGGTTCTAACCAAGCGATGGCCATTTCATATTGGAGACAGTATGATACCTTAACATACTTCCCAAGGTACTAAAGGGGAGGGGGAGAAGGGTACGAATCATGACCAAGTGTACGACTCAAGCTCTAAGTCTTCCCAACTCGGAGACACCAAAAGTTGTTGTTTCTCAATGGCTCAAACTCTAGGTGTTTCAATTCTCCCCCAATTGGGATCCTTCATCCGCGAATAAAGTGTAAGGAAAGCATTTACACAAGTTAACACTTCAACATGCATCAAGAAACCTTCACACAAGTTAGAAACAAGGACATAACAAGAATACAATACAACACATACTATGATCATCATCGACCAACCACTTTATTTCATTGGTCTTGGGACTCTAATCCATTACTGAACCAACACTTACTCATTTCACTACTTAGGGACTCCAACCCATCAACTCATCAAATATATAGAGAAACTCAAAGAATTGGGGACTTTACCCCTTCATATACCAAGAACATGAACCAACTCAAAGTAGTAGAGACTTAAAACTCATTATAACACAACACACACGATTTCAAAGCATTAGGGTCTTAAACCCATGGTCCAACAAGACACAAATCAATTCCCACAATTGGAACTTTAATCCATTGTCCAACAAAGATATAAATCAATTCAAATCTTATGGACTTAAACCTATAGCCTATCAAGACGTGCATCAAGGTAAGGAGATTAACACATACCTCCATCATAAGCTTCCAGAATGGGAAATAAATGAGGATACTTGGACTTCATGTCCTCTTCCGCTTCCCAAGTAGCTTCCTCAGACTTTTGGTTCTTCCATAGAACCTTCACCAAAGCCACTTCTTTTGGTCGCAACCAGTGAACTTCCTAATCCAATATCCTTATCGAGATCTCCTCATATGATAAAGAGTCCGAGATACCATTATCTTTCGAGGGAACAACCAAGGAAGGGTCATACTAGGAGGATAAGCTTTACCTTTTTACTGAACCGTATCACTCTCTTCATGGAAAAAACTTTCAAGAAAACCCAACCACCTACATCAAACTTTAATTCCATACGTCTCACATCCGCATAGGACTTTTGGTGACTTTGAGAAGTTATCAATCTATCATGAATCACCTTTATCTTCTCTAAGGATTAGTGAACTAAATCAGGCCCAAGCAATTTACCCTCGCCAACTTCGTACCACCCAATAAGGAGATCGACATCTCTTACCATATAATTCCTCAAAAGGCACTATGCCAATGCTAGAGTGGTAGCTATTATTATAGGAAAATTCAATTAAAGGAAGGTGTTCATACCAAATACCACAATAATCAATTACACAATCCTTCAACATATCCTCCAATGTTTGGATAGTTCTCTACACTTAACTATCTATTTATGGGTGGAAAACATACTTAGGCACACTTTAGTACCCAAACCTTTTTGGAACGACCTCTATAAGTGGGATGAAAATAGAGGGCTACTAACAAAAATAATAGTCGTCGAAGCATCGTGCAACTTCACGATCTTCACTAGATACAACTTAGCATAATTCACAGGTAAGAAATAAACTGACTTAGTCATTCTATCAATAATGACCCAAATAAAATCACATTGATTTCGGTATCTTGGAAGACCGGTAACAAAATCCATCTTAATTGCCTCCTACTTCCACTCAGGCAACACAATCTCTTGGTATAGGCCACCGGGCCTCAAGTGCTCAACCTTTACTTATTGGCACACCATACGCTTAGCCACATGGATAGAAACATAACACTTCATATTATTTCACTAATAGAACTCTCTAAGGTCATGATACATCTTGGTGGAACCAGGATGAATAGTATAACAGGCCCCATGAGCCTCAACCATTACCCTTTCCCTCAATCCATTGATGTTGGGAATGCATAGCCTACCTTGGTACCTCAAGATACCATCACCAATAATCACAAAGTCTGCGACCTTGTGTTGACCCACACTACTCTTGATCTTCATCAAGTTGGGGTTTCAGACTTACTTTTTCTTTATCTCAACAACGAGAGACAATTCAGATACCGAATGCACAAATACACCACCATCCTCGAAGTCCGCAAGTCAAACACCAAGATTAGCCAATCAGTTAACCTCTCTCACTACTTCCCACTTATCCTCACCAAAATAGGCCAAACTCTCTATAGACAACTTACTAAGAGCAACGATGACTATATTCACCATACTGGGATGGTAATGAAGACTCATATCATAGTATTTCAATAGCTCAAGCCGCCTTCTTTTTCGGGGATTCAAATCCTTTTAGGTAAACACATATTGAAGGCTCATATGATTAGGAAATATATCAACATGAACATCATAGAGATAATGCCGCCAAATAATCAAAGCAAAGACCACGACTAATAATTCTAAGTCATGAGTAGGGTAGTTCTTATCATGAACTTTTAATTGCCTAAAACCATGGGCCACCACCCTACCATGTTGAATCAGTACACAACCAAGATCAACATGAGAAGTATCACAATATACCACAAAACTATCACTACTTCGAGCAAGGTCAAAAAATGGGGCCGAAGTCAAATTATCTTTCAACTTTTATAAACTACCCTCTCATGCATCGGACCATAAAAACTTGACCTTTTTTGGTCAATTTGGTCAATGGGGAAGCTATAGTGGAAAATATCTCCACAAACTATCTATAATAATCAGATAGACCCAAGAAGCTTTGAATATCGGTTGGAGTCATAGGTCTAGGCCACTTCTTAACCGCTACAATCTTTTGAGGATCTACCATGATCCCTTCACTAGAGATGATATGAACAATAAAAGCCATGTCTTTTAACATAAACTCATACTTAGAGGACTTGGCATACAAATTATGATCCTTCAAGATTTGCAACACGGCATGGAGGTGATCCACATGATTTGCCTCACTCTTAGAGTATACTAAGATTTCATTAATGAAGACAATTACAAACATGTATGAGAACGAACAAAAGACCCTATTCATCAAATCCATGAATGTCTCCAAGGCATTGATAAACACAAAGGACATGACATGAAACTAATAGTGACCATACCAGGTTCTAAAGGCAGTCTTAGGGATATTCGCATCCCTATTTTTAAGTTGATGATAATCCAATTAAAGATCAATCTTAGAGAATCACTTCGCACCCTGAAGTTGATCATAGAAATCATTGATCCTTGGAAGAGGATACTTATTCTTTACAATCACTTTTGTCAACTAACGATAATCAATGTACATACAAAAGGAACCACCCTACTTGCGCACAAAAAAAATAGAGGGAACCCCAAGGACACACACTAGACTGGATAAAACCCTTATCTAAGAGGTCTTTTAATTTCTCCTTAAGTTCTTTCAACTCCGCCGGGGCCATTCTATAAGGAGGAATAGAGATCGGATGAGTGTCCGAAACAAGATCAATCCCAAAATCAATTACCCTATTGGGAGAAACACCAAGAAGTTTATCGGGAAACATTTCAGGAAACTCATTTACCATGGGGACGAATTCTAGATAAGGTTCTTTCTAGTTAAAATCTTTAACTCAGACCAAATGATACTAATACCTCTTCAAAATCAATTTTTGGGCTTTGAGATAAGAAAAAAACCTTTCCTTAGGCACTAAGAAACCCCCTTACCATCCTCTCATTAGGGAATTTGAACATGACCCTATGGGTCCGACAATATAAAGAAGCATAACACGAATACTAATCCATTCCCAAGATAACATCAAAATCAACCATGGACAACTCTATCAAGTCAACAAGAGTATCTTTACCGTCAATAGATATCACATACCCCCTATAGAATCTCTCAAGAGTCTCCCACCGAGGTAGAAACAAAAAAAGGAACTGATAGACTCTCGAGACCATACTCAAGATATATAGCCGCATACGGGGTCACATAAGAAAGAGTAGTCCCTGGATCAAGAAAGAAATACACATCATGGGAGAAAAGTCTCAACATACCCATGAAAACATCGGGAGACACCCAGAATCTTAGCGAGTAGCAAGTGCATACAAGCAGTTCTGGCTAGTTCCAGTGCCAAAAGCAGCAACAGATATAGCAACCTTTGGTGCGGGAGTTGAGGGAGTAGAAACAGAGGCCCTGTTGCCCCAAGAAACTACTAGAATAGGGCACTCACATTCCATATCCCCAACCTGACCATAATAAAAAAATCTATTTTGTTCTTGCTTATACTGACCACGATGACTCTGACCTCAAAATTTGCAAGGAGGGTTAGGTGAAGCGACTGGGCACCACTAGTCTAAAATTAGGAACACTATTCCTGGGACCCACCACTAAATTGGGAGCGATGAATAACCAAAACCTTTAGGTAAGGAGAGCAAACACTAGCCAAGGAGAACGAACCCGAACTCCCCCACTTCTTTCATGGCCATTTGACACCCTCTCTACTACTACTCTTGAAAAGCCTAAACTTCCTTCCTTGCTTCTCAATAAACTCAACTAAGTTTTTCTTCTCATGATCTAGTTATTGAATATACACAATTAACCTAGAGATGTCCATGTTCTCAATTAACAAGGCTGCCTAGTTTTTATGAACTAGCTCACGGGACAATCTCAAAACAAGCTTATGCATTCCAGCTCTCATGCTTTCAACCATCTTGGGAGCATACTTTTCCAGTTGATGGAATTTCAAGGGATACTCTTAAAAAGATATCCTACCTTGCTTCAAGTTTACAAATACTTCTACCTTAACTTCCCTCAAATCTTGAGGAAAGAAACGATTAAGGAAAGCATTAGAGAAATCCTCCCACATAGTGAGGCTAGCATTAACACCCCTAGACAATTCCCACCCTTTGTACCATTGGTACGCTATGTCTTTAAATTGGTAGGAAGAAAATTCAACGGCCTCAATCTCCATAACATGCATGATTTGAAAGCTTCTCTATTTCATCAATGAAGCCTTGAGAGTCTTCCTCAACCTTTGTATCAGAGAACATAGGAGGGCTTAACCTCATAAATTGGCCAATTTTTGTGGCCTCAGAAGAAACAATAGCCGTAGCACCATACTCAAATTGAGAGGCTACAAATTGAGTCAAGAGGTTGATGAAGCGATGAAACTCTGCATTAGTAGCATCCCTTTGAGGTGACTAAGGAGAAATGCCACTCTCATGAGAAAAGTTGGTGGGTGAAACCCCACCAGGATGGACAAATGCCGCAACTCTAGCCCGAGTCTAAACTCTATAAGTTGGAAGAGTTTCATCCATAGGACCCTCAATAGTGTTTGCCTAAGTCTCAGATCTCTTTTGAGGCATGATCTGAAAGATAACAAATGGAATCAGAAGAATTCAAGACCTTATACTTTATAGCTTGAGATTTAAATACAAGAAAGGGAAACATTTCCTAAGATATCTCGTAACCCCCATTTATAAGTGTGGCACACTTTACACCTATAAAAGAGACTCTACATGACATGACCTTATGAACAACCAACTGACCATAAACCTAGGCTCTGATACAAACTTAGCATGCCTCAAACTTTGGTCCATGTCGTATGAGCACCTCAAACACACATGTATTGGAGGTCTCCCTATAACCCAACCTAAATACCTCATCATATCATAAGAGTTGAAGGAACTCTAATTCGCAAGTTAAGATTGCAGAAGAATATCATAATTTAATATTAGATTCATAATTATAATAATTATTCCTAAGTTCACAGTTGTTAACAATACCTTTATACAAAACCAAAGTCAATAGTTATATATGTCGGGACAAGCCCCCGACTATATCCAAACCAAGTCATATAGAGACTAAGCCTAAATATAAAAACTAAGAGATGAACGTCTTTTGGATGTAAGGAATCTCACCCCTTCAAGTCAATGCATAAACCACCTGATCATCTAATCACTGCACAGGTAAAGAAGAAGATGCTCTAGCGCCTATGTCACGTGGGGACGTAGCATCTAGAGATGAGTAGCAGTTCAAACACTAGTATGTAACTCAAGGATAAGTGATAAAGTACATAATTAGAAAACAACAAATCAATAGAGCATATTGTGTCACGTTCATACATCTAACCATACATATAGATATATTACATGCCAATCAAGATATTAGGGTTCATCGACATTCTCCAACATTCATTCATTAGGCATGAAATTGGGGGACTCCAATCCTCCACACTTATAGGTTTAATATTTCACACTATGCATAAGACTCTAACCACAATCACATACACTTAGACAAAGGACTTCAACTATGCTCACTGATTAATTAACCAAGGACTTTAACCAAATACACAATTATTCAAACAAAAGGGCTCTAGCCATACACACATCTAATTAGACACAAGACCTCAACCACATGTAAACATATTTAAATAGGCATGGTACTTTGACATCATGCTACCACATTAGGCAAGGGACTCCAACCACATGCCATACTTGTACTTTAACCACAACCTATTCCATTCAGTAAGGTTCTCTAACCTCAAGATATCTCTTTAAGTATGGGACTTTAACCTCTAGCATTTTTATTGGGCAAGGGACTTTGACCTCTAAGCCTTCTCATAAGGCAAGGGACTTTGATCTCAATCTATTTATAAGGCAAAGGACTTTGACTTCAAGCCATCATAACCATCATTAGTTGGAATTTGGGACTTTACCCTATGCCTATGCATCATCATCCATTCAATACAACATTTAAAAGACTTTATCCATTTTAACCAATTCAATATTATTCATGACCACATGGTCCTTATGGGAGACTTTATTGCTTAGCCATTTTAATAGGCCAATGCCTTCATTCAAATTATCACACAATTCATTTTATGGTCATCAAGACCCTCACAAGACATTCATATTTCACTAGCATTCGTATACCATACCTTAGTTCAATACACTATTCAAGTCCATATTTCATATCGAGGGACTTCAATCTCTTATTGGTGATTAGCTTAACAAGGTTATCATCACACCTTACATGGCATACAATACCTTTAAAAACATCAGTATCAATCATTTATACTACGTAGGCCATTTCTCTAACTTAATACACCAACAATATATTACTAGACAACTCACTTAGACATTTTCATGAACACCTTATGTGTGTACCTTAAACAGGGCTATTTTCATGGTAGGTATCATCAAGATTAGGGTTACTAAATACCCTCATGTTAAAAAACATATAATAAGCACCCACGCATAAAATCTACCATCAATAACATGTATCAACACAATATAAGTATGAATCATTATTATTTATTATTGGGAAACAAAACCCTTTTCATTTAATTCAAAACCACTATGTACACTTACTAATACAAGTGTGAAATACATGGGTTTAGACTTATTAAAAAGGAGAAGAGATACATTCCTTAAATAAGAAGACACACCAACTATCTTAACTCTTCCTTGAGGTTAGATGAATACCTCCAAACCTTAGCCTCTAATCTTGCTCCAAGAAGACTTTAGAGTGTTTAAGAGTGTTTGAGTCTTGTAAATGAAGACTTATAAGTATACAATGCCTTATATACTGAGATCATTTATGGTTTTAGGCAAGGTAAATGACAAAAATATCCTTAGTTAAAAGCTGGAAAGTCCACTAGTACAGGGGTATGACTCCCCCTTACGGTTCCTATGGCAATTGTGACCTAAGGTACGAGTGGTACCCTAACTCGTACCCTAAAATTATCCTAGGTTAACCATACTGTTGTGGGTACTAGAGGGAACCATTGAGTCGTAAATAAAGTGTATGACTCACCCTCTAATTGTGAGCTTTACCCATAACAAAAATAGTATACTCTAGGTTAGGGTTTCACCCATACGACCTTGTAGTATACAACTCGTATGGATGGTTACGACCAAGGGATGGACTTATCGTATATGAGACAGTATGCTACCTTAATATACTTCTCAAGGTATGAAAAAAGAGGGGGAGAAGGGTAAAAATTGTGACCAAGGGTAGGACTCAAGCTCAAAGTCATACCCAACAAAAAGATACCAAAAGTTGTTAATTCTCAATGGCTCAAAGTCTAGGCGTTCCAAGAAAAGTGAGATTTAAGAATTTAGTAGGTGATTTGTACTTGATCCCATCACTATCTTTTGAATCAATATTAAAGATTTCAACCAAGAAATCATCAAATCACTCTACTATTATACCCCTTGCAGCCTTCCAAAGAGCATCCTTGTGTAAGATACTATTGAATCCAACCCTCCTAAAGTTATTATCGAGGTGTCTCACCCATAATCGATGACTAAAATATGATAATACCTCATTGAATTCTTCAATCAAACCTTTTTGTGTGTCTGACATGAAGGTCCAAGTAATAGTATCATTAATGTCTAAGTTAATTTTCTAATAATTCAAAAATAATCCCCATGATTCCTTTGTTTCCTTCTCTAGAATTGCATATGCTATTGGAAACATATTGTTATTTAGATCAGTACTAACAATAGTTAGTAGTTGACTACTGTAAATTAGATCCTTAAGCCAACAACCAGCAACACCAATAATTCTTTCATAACTACTCCTGAACCCCTCTTTAAAACCACCAAAATTAATATAAATTATCTAAAATCTCTTAGGGTCATTGGGCACCTCATTTTTTAAAAATTTCATATAAATAAATGTATTTGGATTTGTTCTACCAATTTCACTGCAATAGTCTCATAATATCTTGTACTAAGCATTAAGATCTCCATCAATTAGTGCAAGTGTTTTTCCTCCATTGTGATAATGTCACGTGAACTCTGAATTTCAAACTAACATGATCTCTAAATTTGAACACTACCCAAGAACTATTTATGCTTATGGACTTAAAATATCTTCGTGTAATATAAGAAGATGTAATTACTTTGTCACGGTGATTCCAATTCTTACAATGATGAGTGGGATTGTATGTTCTGATTTGAAATGTGCTATCTCAATGCATTCTTGAATTTAGAATATTTTAGTTGAAATTTGGATGACCACAAGTTGCTCTCACTCTGAACCTATCATTTTTGCACCACTTTATATACTTCACTTGATTAATTTCATGAGTAATTATAGTATGTTTGAATTCACTTTTGTTTTCAAATAGTAGTTCTAATGTCAACCCTGATTTTACCTTTCTATTTTGGTATTGAACTTTGAAAAGTCAAAATGGTCACTATAAGAGTCATATTTGAAACTCTTTGTATTAGTCAAGTCGACATAATCTGAATCACCCTCGTCAGCAACTATCTTTTTTTAACTTCTTCACTGAGTTCGTACCTATAGTTCACATTTTTATTTCTTCCCAAGATAACAATATGGTCTGAAAAATCATTTTTTGAGGGTTCAAATTCATCATCAAACCAAGAATGTTCATTATGTATTCTTTCTCTTGTTCTACTCCACCAACTTTATTTGTATGTATATTTCATCTAATATATGAATCAAGATCTGCAAAATATACACCGACCACCTTTCTATATGGAATACTTTTTGATACAATAGTGGCTTCTACATCAGTAAATATAAGTCGCATTCGATTACCATACCTCCATACAAATGACAGAAAGTAACCAAATTTTCCTCATAGCCACATAGTTTGTCCATGTACTTGAATTATGATAAACTCAACTTTGTGTTGTTAATATATTCAATAAAACCTACACGTCCATCAATATAATATTTGTTAGGTTGATGCTTCATTGTACAACTATGTGTTACTTTTATACTGAAAAAGAAGCCTCATATGTAGAGTCTGAAAAAAAGGATTAAACTTATGTTAGACTTTTTATAGTGGAAAAATATATTTATCCTCCAAAAATATCAATGCAATAGAACTAAGATAATTTTTAGCAATGCATAAAAATAGTGAAGAGAACTCAGATTAATAATTTAGCAACTGTATTATAATATAATGAAGCAATCAATTATTTCATTAAAAAAATCAGCACATATACCAAAAAATGAGGGGGTAAAATCATTATATAGTGAAGAAATATTTTTTTCAGTTTGATGAAAATCAGTTAATGTTTCTTGAGAAAATTTAAAAAGGTGTCTTTTAAGTCTTGAATGTGTTATTGGTGACATTGACCAACTTAAAGGGTCAAACATAATTAGGAAACATAATTAAGTTAATTGTGGACTTGATTAATATTTTTAAAACTTTTAATCTTTTTAAAAATACAAATCAAACCACACCTAGGTCCTCTCCAAATCAACTATATCTCTCCTCTCTCCCCCTCTCTCTTGGCAGTTTCTCTCAAATTTCTTCCAACCAATAGTTCTTCAAATTTCTCCCTTTAATCTCTAGCGACTTCAACTTTCGGCAAAAAATAGTTGGGCTTCGAGTTCCTTTTCTACTTTCAATCATCAATCGACGTGACAACATTGCTATTCGATGAAAACAACTTTGAGTTCTTCATCATCCCTTTTCTTCCTTTACAAGTAAAAAATTAGGGCTTTTTAGTTATGAAGAAAAAAAGGAACTTGAGCCAACTTCTCTTCTAGTATTGGTTAACAATTTCAATATTTGTTGCTTAAATTTGAAATGAGGACCGAAGAAAACCTAATTTTTGGTATTTCTTCTCTTCTCTTTTCGAAGTAAAATATGATTTTTTGTTGTTATTATAGTTCTTATTATCAAAACATTGATTCTATTTGTTGGTGTTTGTTGAGTTTTTTGAAGTTTGATTTTTTTTGTTTGTGTTCGTACAGAGAAAACAACAATGTTAGTGTTTTTGGTTACTGTTGATGTTCTTGGTGTGTGTGTTGTATTGGTGTTGCTAGGTTAATTTGTTGTTGTTCTTGGTAAAAATGGTGTAGTTGATATCAAATGGTGATATTGTTGTTGTTCTATTATATAAAATCTTGCTACTAGTTTTTTTTGCAATAGATTAACCATCTGATGCAAAAAATGAACCTTCTATTGGATGAAATCCTATCAACTATTCCAACAGGATGTGTCTAAGATTTTGATTTCTTCTAACAGGTCATTCATCTATCATCTGTTACGACAGATGTCCCTTCTATTGGAAGAAATCTAAATAATATTAATAGTTGATAACAGTTCCAACAGGTCACTCATATGTTGCAAAGATGAATGATTTATTGCATAGACCAGTAATTTATTTCAACAGATGAGTGATCTTTTAGAAGAAATCACAATAGTACTGAAATTATTTTATTATTTCCACTAGATTACTCATCCGTTGCAACAGGTTAGTTATATATTGCTCCAGATTAACCATATGATGCAACAAATTTACCGTTTGATGTAATAGATAAACCATTTGATACAACAATATACCATCTGATACAACAAATGAACCATCTATGAGATGAAATCCTATCAACTATTCCAACAAGTTGTGTGCAAGACTTTGATTTTTTCCAATATATCAATCATCTGTTACGATAAATAACCCTTCTATTGGAAGAAATCTAAATAATATTAACAGTTGATAACAATTCCAATAGATCACTCATATGTTGCAATAGATGAATGATCTGTCAAAAAGATCAATCATCTGTTTCAATATATGAGTGACCTGTTGGAAGAAATCATAATAGGATTGAAATTATTTTTAATATTTCCAATAGATTACTTATTCGTTGCAATAAGTTGGTTATATATTGCAACAAATAACCCACCTATTGTAATAGATGTGTGATCTATTAGAACTGTTATTTGACTATGTTATACATGTTAGATTTACTATTATCCCTTTTTAATGATCATTAATCAATTATAATTATTTTTATTTTCCAGTTATTTTTAGATAATATGGATCTCAAAAGAAAAGAAATTGAATCAAGTCAAAGTAAAGGAACAAGTGAAGCAGCTAGGCTACATCCACCACTCTATGAGCTTAATTTAAAAGTAATATCCCAATCAGAAGCAGAAGATAATGAACCTGGGGATGAAGAATATTTCAAAAGAGATAATCCAAATGCTAATATCCCTTCTACTGATGAGTTGGTTAAAACTTTTAGAATTAATTATCTTGTGAGAATGCAATGTGATCATGACAAAGATTTAACTGGTGATTTCTTGGTTAAGTCAGCCATGGAAATTTTTTTTGATACCTTCAAAAAAATACGTCGAGACAAAAAATTAGATGCTTATATCATGGACAGGTGCTTTGGGAAATATCTTGATTTGCCGGAGGACACCAATGCTCGTTTCCAAATAACCATGGTATATAATCTTCTCAAGAGTAGGTTTATGTATAAAAATAAAGATAAGATGGGTGAGGTGTGGATAAATTACTGTGGCATGCTTGTTTATTTTGGTTGGAAGGAGTTTGCCATAGTTACTGAACTAAAATGTATCCTACTTCTCTTTCTCAGCTTAGACCTATTTAAACCCAAAAAAGCACCCCCGTGCAACAAAAAAAGGCAAAGGCAAGCCAATTGACGGTGATGACTTGGTGTCCCTTGCTGGTCCAAGCTTCAAAAATAAAAATTTGATAGAAGCGTTGAAAGGTAAAAACTTTCAAAGAAGCACAATCTATCATTATGCTTGGTTTGGTTTGTACATAATATTCTTTGGAAAATAAATGTTAACAACAACATATCACTTGGTTTAATAAAGCTCTCCAAGGATCTTAAGGAATTTAACAACTATCCTTGGAGTTATGAAAGCTTTCAAATGACTGTCAGATATTTGTTGACTCTATTAACGCCAAAGACAATCAACTTATATGTCTTTCCATGGTCTTTCATGGTAAATATTTCCTTTATTATGATTCATTTATTTTTTATTGAATAATGCTTTTTATTTATTAGCATTAGTTTATAAGCTTGGGCATTTGAAGTCATTCCTTATTTGAGACAACAAGTGAACTACCATGAAGAATTTTCATGTCCAAGAATCCTGAGATGGGTGTCGGCCAAAACTGATAATTTTTTTTTTATTAATCTCTTCAACCTCCCGTGGGAAGTAGTAAGTCTAATTCTAATTAAGTTTTTATTTAATTAATGATTTTTTTAAATGATTTAATCATCATTCTAATATATGTAATAATTTATTTTACATTGTGCATCTGTGGCTTGTTCCTACATTTTGAGAGTTGAAGATGTCATTATTTCTTACTTTACGATCTGTACAAACTTTATCAAACCCTTAGATCATTGATAGAATAAAAAAACAATTGTTTGGGGTAACAACCATCACAAGAAAAATAATTTTGAAGGGTGGGCTTGTTGTTGTTGATGGTCTTTGTGGTGATGGAGTTGCTGGTGTTGGTAGTGGTAGTGGTAATTGTGCTTCTGTTAGGGTTAATGATACTCCTCTTATAGTTTTTGAAACAATAAACCATTATGATTATTATCATACTGGTTTTGCAGATTTTCCAATTCTAGTGAATGTTTTGCATGCAAATATCATAACTGCAAGGCAAAACATGATGGAATGATTAATGGTATTAATGCATTAACTGCTAATGTAAAAGAATTAACATCTAAGAGGGGTTTCATTCTATCAAATAGGATTTCATATCCATACACTCCATTAGAGATTAAGGCGGCTAAGAGAAGAAGGAAAGAAATCTCCAAGGCATTACCAAGCATAAAAAAAAGCAAAATTGCAACTCTGCTGTCTTTGTCTTGCACTTTTGATCAACGTATAAAGGATACAGGAGAGCAGCATAAGCTGAAGAAGGTGAATATTTATCATTTATTTCAACAAACAAACAAACTACATATCTGTTTCAATAGATGACTCATCTGCTGAAAATTATCAAACAGACGTAGACCTCTATTGTAACAAATGACTAACCTGTTATATCTGATGCATTATATGTTTCAATATATGTCACATCTATTAGAGAAAATAAAAATATTACTAACTTTTTTAATGTCCCAACAGATAACCTATCTGTTGGGAAAAATTACATCAATGCTTCCTTACTGTTTTAGGTTGTTCCAATAGATGAGGCATCTGTTCCACTAATCTGATCCAAAAGATGAGTCATCTATTGTAACAGATAAGTCATCTGTTGGAATAGATGGGTCATCTATTGGAAATTGTCATATAGGTTTTCCTACTATTTTAATTTGTACCAATAGATGGCCTATCTACTATAATAGATTAGTCATCTAGTGGGACAAACTAAATTAAGACTTTTTACTATTTTAATGTGTCCAAACAGATGAGTCAAAGGTTTCAATAGATAGCCCATCTATTGAAAATTATAGACAGGTCTTCCTCCTATTTTAATTTGTCCAAATAGATGACCTATCTATTGCAACAGATAAGTAATCTGTTGGGAAAAATTAAAATAGGAGGAAGACCTATTTGATTTTCTCCAACAGATGAGTTATCTTTTTCTATTTTTTTGTCTCTCTGTAATTAGCATTGACAATTTTGGCTTTCCAGGTGGATTTCATAGTAGAAGCTACTGCTGAACAACATAATATCATAGTTGATAATCCATTAACTGATTCCAAAGATGAATAAAAAGTGAAGCCTGTCAGTCCGAAAGAACGAAAGAATTACCTATTTAAAGAGTTCAACACTCAGTCGAGGCTCCAAAAAATAACAACGTTGATCATTGACTATTCAAAATAAAATACTGATGGGCTTTTTCATGCCAGTGAGGTACATAAATCATTTTTAAAGATATTGATTTATACAATTCTTCTTGTAAAAAACATAACATTAACACATAAATTATGCAGAAAATAAAATAATGACCACTATAAAGTGAACCAATCGGATCTTGGTTTTGATATGTTCAAATTTTTTGTTGTACTTCTCGAAATGAAAAATTAGTTCTATTTGATTTCACAGCCCCAAAATTGCTGGAATGATGAGGTTTAAACTCCATACATCTTACTATTAATACTCTATTTAATTGTATCTGTGTATTAATTTTATTGCTACATAATCTAAAATATTTGATAATATGTGAAGTATATCGATGACATTTTTACTACCCCTGAAAAAAGGCCAAGTTGCAAACACAACAACAATACAGATACATGACAGGAAATTATTTGTACTAAGTTTACATGAATAACGCCTATAATAGGTATTATCAACTGATGAGTGGTGAATCTACCACTCAATTATACTCTATATTCGTGCACATTACCATGCTTTTAATGAATAAGTGAGACATAATTTGTCATTAAATTCACTAATATTCACATTTTGCAAGCACTAAGATGATAAGATGGAAAGATATGGATTGGAGCTAAAAAGGAAATAAAAGAGAGTAAAGAAGTGTAGTTGAATACTTGGAGTAGAACATGGCATCAGTTATCGTGATCGCGATGCTCAAACCACGGTTGTGGTCAGTAAAAATAGTAAAGATACCGCGATCATGTGGCATTTCTCGCGGTCTTTGCGCGATCACGACAAAACTGGTGCGATCGCAGCCTAAAAGAAAATTATCCCAAAACAAAGATGTAAATGCACACAACTGTTCCTAAATTTTCCCTAAAGAAGACTCAAACCTTTTCATTCCATCATTCATAATACAATACCTAATTATTGAACATTATTCTAGTTCTTAGCCTCCATACTTGGAGAAGAAAATATTGTATTAATTTTGGGTGAAGAATACATTGGAGTAGCTTCTAAGTGGAGAGCTAGAAAAATCCCATTGAAGATTTGTTTGAGTCCAAAGTTTGAAGTAACATTCACTTAGTCTACTATGAATCAAATCAATAGAGATTTTGGGTATATCTTTACTTATTTATCTTATGAGTAGCTAGTTTTTTCTAATGGGGTTATGTATGAATAGGGTTAAAGTATGTGTGGGTTATTATTATTAACTTCAATTAGTAGTTCATGTTGATGGGTTTTACAAATACTTGATAATTACATGGAATTTATTGGTGAAAGCCTCAAATTTCCTAATCCCTACACCATCTTTACAAAAGGATATGGGTAACCTAGATCGTTCAACCATCCTTGAAAGAGGGGTTGAAGGTGACGTGAGCATTTGTGAACAATTACTTAGATTGTAGTTGTTCCATTTTTGTTATCTTAAAAATAAGGATAAATTGTGGAATGGCTATGTCTTAGGCATCATCCTAGAAATAGGGATGCCAAAATTGAGGTTTGATTACCAATTGTTGAACACACCCATTTGGTATTCAAAAGAATCAGTAGGTGATAATTTGGTGCTTTGTTTAAAGGCTAGTACCACAACCCCTAACCGAACCTACCCACATTCGATCTACTAAATGTGTAGTTGAATTGTTAAAACCCTCATTTTAGCTTCCCTTAGTAAGATATAACTCCAAGATCTATGCCTAATTGATTAGAATCTAATTATTCATAGCCCCAAATTAATACGTGAAAACCCCAAAAAGGAATATTAGCTGTGATATATTCCAAACACCTTATTTTTATCTTCTTGTACTCTAGGTTTGAATTTAGAAATTATCCATTGTTCTGTGATGATTTGATAGCCACTCATATTGTTCCTCGTGGATATGACCCTGACTCAAAAATTGGGAAATATATTGATGACGACTGCCTTGCACTTAAATTGATGTGTAAGTTGAACATTATCAAAAAATAGCACCGTTGTCGGAGAACAATTTGGCGTATTGAGTTAGTTTGGAATTTTAGCTTACTTGCTTAAATTTAATCTTGTAAATAAGTGTTTCTGATTTTCTTTTATTTCTTGTGTTAGGTAGATTTTTGTTTTTATTTACTTTTCTCTATGGCATCTCGGGACTACTATGATTTTGGTAGTTGGAAGTCATATCTTGACGATCCATGTCCATATTATAATGGACCCCACTTTTTGAGAGATTATAGATATGCTCCCCAGATAGAGATGAAATCACCATCTTAATCCTATTGGGATATGGTTGTTCTTTATGTGGAGGTCGAGATGTACATTGGAGTGATTCTCCAAATGTCCCCGTTCCCCCATTATGCTAACCCAATTGCTAGTTCTTCATATGAGTTTGATAGGTATCATGATCCAATAAGGGAAGAACAAAAAACCAAGTCCAATAGTTTTGAAGCAATGCTTCAAACTTTTTTTAATCGGATAAATACAATAGAGGAGAATGTTCAATACATATATCAATCCATTAGGGGCATGTAAAGACGAGATTGACAAGATAGATTTAATGGGCAAGAATACAAATCTTGTAAATACCAACACCTTGTCCACTTCCCAAAAGGATGTGAATCAAGAAGAGAAACCAAGTTATATGGTCAATAATGAACTTGGTAGTGAATAATCCTCAGAGATTTCCCAACCAACCAAATAACATATTATTGAAGATGCCTAAAGTGATGAAATGGTGCTAGAGTCAAAAGAAGAATCTAAGCAGATCTCTTATGAAGACTCTAGCCAATCTCGGGTGAGAGTGCTAAAAGGGATGTAATTCCAAAATTAAGGGATGGACCTCATTCGAACCATATTTCAACATTATGCTTGGTAGATTTAATGAAAATCTATCCACCCTAGAAAATGATAGATTTTGGGGAGAAGGATCACCACCCCTATATTTTGGAGTTTGACGTTTCTAATGAGCACATGGGCGCCCCTCACTCCAAGGCTAAGGAACTTAACTTCCGATGTTCAACTAATGGCCTATTGATGTTCCAACCCTTACCCAAGGATCCAAATAAAAAATTTGATGTAAAGTTGGGTAAAAGGATAAAGTCTTCAAAGTGGTAAGATAGAAGCTTCATCGTCATGATCCCACCTCTATCTTATTTTACCTTGAAAGATTTGAATCTTATGTCCCTTTGCCGCTCAACTCATAGTGAGTGAAAGTTGGGGTGGAGATTCAAATTTTCTAAGTGGAAACACAAATGATAGTTGGAGGGGTAGTTTGCCACAAAAGATGGAAAGAAACCCATCATGCCACGAAAGTGTCCCATATCCTTTTATTTATGCATGATAAAGTAGATTTTATTTTTGTTTTTTCATAATCCATGAAATTACGGTACTATGAGAAATGTTGATGGAAATTGAAAAAGGGAAAGCGCAAGGGACCTAAAGTTGGTCTCAGTTACCACGATCGCGGCCTGTGTTACTGCGATCACGAAACTAGGACCACCATCGTGATCAAATCAGTTTAAAAAGACCATTGGACTGTCTCTCCTCCCCCATGCCTCTTTTTTAAATTCTCTCAAAATTCTCTAAGGTTTAAGCATTTGTTAAGAGTCCTAGAGTGCATTTCAGTCCATTTTCATTCTAAAACTCGATAAGTGATCTGAACTCCCTCACTTTGATATTGATTTGCGATTGGAACTTGTAGTTTAGGAACTGAAATAGTGTTTTCAATGCTAAATCCATGTTTGTATTTGATTATTGAGGTGGTTAGCTATCATAGCTGGTGTACACACCAAGGGAAGTCTTGAGTACCCATATTTGGGACTAAAAATAATAGAATGATGTGTACACCATGTGCTTGATTTGATGCCCCAATGAATTTCATGTTGCTTTGTTTATTATTTGAGGGTATAATCTAGCATGTATGGTATTAGTTTCATAAACATGAAAATCAATGGGTCGATTGGGACTAAATTTGGGATTAATATTTGGAGTTTTAAAAGTTGTTGCTGAAACTAGAGCATGGTCTCAGTTACCGCAATTGCAATCATCAAGACCGCGATCTTGGGAATATATTCACGGTCTATGGTCCGTGATCGTGGATCCACGATCTTCATAATAGAATCCAGTGTTCAGCTGAGTCCAAAAATTTTGCATGACCATTTCTCACCCCAAAACCCGCTAAAATATTACCACATGAGCTTATCTTATTAATCTAGCATGGTTTTGGTATGAAAGTGCTAATAGTGGTTCGGATTATGATTTCTACAAGTACTAAACATGGGAGACTATGACCACATACATTTCATGGCTCCTGAATGTCACAACCAATATTACGGTGACCTTCGAAGGACCAAGCTGTAACGCCCCAAAATCTAGTTCCCGGGATGCCACACGGTGCTCCAAACTACAAGTAGTCCTGAGCTAACCCTGGCTGCCTTTTCAAGATCTGAATCTAAAGATAGTGAAATATAGATGAAAAATCATAATATATGCGAAAAATTATCTCAATCTTCTAAGTATATTTGAATCATACCTAATCTACAAAGACTGATAAAACAAATGCTGAAAATCTGAATGCTAACTCAAAGGACTGAATCTTAATCTAATAGTCCAACAAGCCTCTACTATCTGAATCTAGAGAGTCACTGGGATAGGCCCCAGCTGACTTGACTGTCTGAAATGAGTATATACATATCTACTAGTAACTTGGAAACCTTAATAACTAAGCCCTCGAACTATGAGGACTCACCAATTGCAGGGATATAGATAAGATACTCGAAGATCAATCATGCTGCTGAAACTGAGCACCGGAACCTACATTATGAGATAATGTAGCATATAGACATATATGTGGATCAGTACTTTGAAGATGTGCTGAGTA
This sequence comes from Capsicum pubescens, assembly GCA_030864215.1. Lineage (NCBI taxonomy): Eukaryota > Viridiplantae > Streptophyta > Magnoliopsida > Solanales > Solanaceae > Capsicum > Capsicum pubescens. The sequence continues at coordinate 205,525,070 of CM061540.1, forward strand.
TATGAGAGTGTATGCAATAAGTAAATAATATCATCACAGTTTATAAAATCATGCATGCTAAATATAAATGACTCACATAGCTTGAGTAAATCTGAAATCAAAAAATCATAAATCATGACTAGTAAAGTGTGTAGTATGAATCTTGTGAGTCATTACACTTAGTTCTAAAATATGTATTCTGTTCTTGTTCTCAAATCATATAGGCTAAAAGAAGTCTGAAACTTATGATGCATAGTAAATACTTTATCTCAAGACTTTAAATAATTACAATTGTTTTAAAAGTGGGGGACATCTATTTGGGAGGTTCTTCTAACAGACATGTACACCATGTGAGAATCCATGGTGTCCCACGACTATCCCCCTTAAGGTTAGGGATATTCTACCCTTTCCATAGGAATAGAACAATCTAATCTCAGTGATCACAATCTCAGTCATCCATGTAGAAGTGGGAATAATCTAAATCCTACATTGGCACGTAGTTTTGGGGTATGAAACCGTATTAACGTACCCATCTTGGTGCTAAATACTACTCCGAATCTCATTCTCAAGATCTCCAAAAAAGTCCACTTTAAAAGTAATCTAATGGTTTATAATGAAAACCAACTGCAAATCTGTAATCTGAATCTGTAAAGTGGATTTCAAATCTATTCTGAGACCAAAAGGTCAAATCTTTCTCAATAATCTGAAAATATTCTAACCATGGGGTTCTTATAGAACAACAATTCTTTAAATAATAATCTTTAAATAGGGTTTAATGACCCATGTATTAATCTCATGATAAAACATCTCAAAATTCATGCTTGATAACATAAACATTCATAAATAATCTTAAAATCTGAAAATTTCAGCTATGTGCATAAAAACATAAACATACTTATGTAATTCAATTTCTAAATCATTGAAAATCTCATAATCTTGCAAAGGATAATACTGGTTATAAACCCTAACTTGAATTTCATGGGAAATCATATAAATTGCAGTAAATTTATAATTAAAATAATGTTTTGGGCACAAGGATGAAAGAATTATCCTTGTTCAGACCCCACATACCTTAATTTGATGATCTAAATGCTAGAACTTGAATCTTGGATCTCTATTAATGTTTTGGAGATGGCTTCTTGGAGTTCTTGAATTGGGGATTCTAAATCTTGAATTGTCTTAGAGGATTAATAGAGGAATTCCAAGTTTCTTGGGGAGGAAGTATGATGAACTAGGGTTTTGCTTTAAGGAGAAAGATGAATAAAACATCAAGTGCTTTGAAATTTGATAAATCTTCTATTTTTTGACGTATTGGGGGTTGAGTAATTTACTAAAATTCCCCCTTTAACTTTTAAACGGAACTGGAAAACATATATTTTTCCCGATCTAGGTGGCCACCGCAACGCGCCACAATCACGCTGGCTCACTGGGAAAAGGATGAGTGGGAATTGGGTTCCATCCGCGATGCGCCACCATCTCGGAGCCCCTAAGTTTGCCATTTCAACCATTGGCGCGACGCGCCAGTATCGCGGAGTGACACTAAAAATTGGACCTCTCCGAGACATGCCAAAATTGTGGAGTCTCACTGGAAATTGACAATTATCATTTTGCATTTCCCCGCGACGCGCTAAGAACACAAATCACGGTGTTTTACGACTGGAACTTAAAATAACCATAACTTCTTACCTGGTTATCGGATTTAGGTGAATATTTTATCATTGAAAAGGAAATTCAATTTCCTATGTCATGGAAAGTTAAAATCTAAATAATTCCAAACAAAATAAACATCATTCATTCTAAGAGCTAATCCTTGACATTTTTGGGACGAGTTTAAGCTAGGAAAATCGTGGGGTATTACAATATCTCCCCCTTGGGAATATTCGTCCTCGAATGTGGCTAACTAAGTTGAAGTTTCTGAGTAATCTAAGAGCATAAAATAGCATGCACAACTGAAATGAACTGAATATCTAAATCTAAATCATTCTGAGCTTCTGAGTAATTCTGTGAGGGCATGAACTTACATGAAGACAATTATATAGCTGAATCTGTGATTAGAAAAGGACTGAATTAAGGAAGAGTATTATATTTGGCTAAATATGAGGTTGCGATGAAGAGGTAAGGGTACTTGGTTCACATATCTACCTCTGCTTCCCAAGTGGCGCCCTCAACCGACTGATTTCGCCAAAGAACTTTGACCAAGGGAACTTCTTTGTTCCTTAGTCTATGGATCTGATGATCTAAAATCTCAACTAAAATCTCTTCGTATAAAAGGTTGTTCTGAATATCTGAGATTTCTAAAGGAATTATAACGGTGGAGTCACTGATGAACTTCTTAAGCATAGAGATGTGGAATACAGGATGAACGACTGACATGTCTACGGGCAACTCAAACTCATAAGCTACTTTCCCAACACGACTCAAAATTCTATAAGGGCCAACATACCGGGGACTAAGCTTCCTCTTCTTGAAAAATCTCTTCTCCCCTTTTATGGGTGAAATCTTCAAATAAAAAAAATCACCAACTTCAAATTCGAGGTCCCTTCTTCTCACATTTGCATATAATTTCTGATGACTCTGGGCTGTTTTCAATCTTTCTCTAATCAACTTGACTTTCTCCATAGCTTCAAACACTACATCAGGTCTAAGTAAAGTGTCCTCACCCACTTCAAACCAGCCTATCGGTGACCTACATCTCCTCTAATAGAGAGCCTCAATCGAGGCCATTTGAATGCTAGAATGGTAACTGTTATTATAGGAGAACTTAATAAATGGAAAATGCTCATCCCAACTGCCTTTGAAATCAAGAGCACACACCCTCAATATATCCTCTAGAGTTTGGATGGTCCTCTCTGCTTGACCATCTATCTGAGGGTGGAAATCTGAACTAATGTGGACTTGGGTACCAAAACCCTTCTGAAAAACTCTCCAAAGCTGGGAAGTGAACTGAGTACTCCTATCTGAGATGATAGACAAGGGAACTCCATGCAATCTGACGAACTCTCGGATATACAACTTAACATAATCCTCAGTTGTATAGGACATGTGAACTGGCAAAAAATACACGGACTTAGTCAATCTATCTATAATAATTGAATCATGATGACGACGCAAATAGGGTAAACCAGTCACAAATTCCATATTCACCTCTTCCCATTTCCAAGTGGGAATACCAAACTCTTACAACGTACCACCAGGTCTTTGGTGTTCTACCTTAACCTATTCAAAAGTTGTACACTTGTCTACAAACTCTGCTATATCTCTTTTCATATCACTCCACCAATAGATTTCCTGCAAGTTGTGGTACATCTTGGTAGCACCTGGATGAATAGAATACCGTGCACCATACGCTACTACCATAATCCATTGCCTCAAATCATCAAAACATGGCACATATAATCTACTTTGGTACCTCAACACACCATCTCCCCCTTGAGAGAAAACCTCTACCTTTTGGTCTTTAACTGACGCTTTTAGTTTGACCAAACTAGAATCCATATCTTTTTTCTCCTTTACTTCCGAAACTAGGGAAGATTGAAAACTACTTTGAACCCAAACATTACCCTCAGCTGAATCAACCAACCTAACAACCAATCTAGCCAAACGATGAACTTCTTGAGATAACTCTTTCACATCATTCTCTACATGAGGAACACTTCCCATAGACAACCTACTAAGAGCGTCTTCCACTATATTGGCCTTGCCCAGATGATACAACACACTCATATCGTAGTCCTTCAACAACTTCAACCACCTTATTTGATGGATATTCAACCCCCTCTACATAAATACATACTACAAGCTTTTGTGGTCTGTGAACACATTAACATGCACACCATACAGATAATGTCTCTAGATTTTTAAGGAAAAAACCACAGTAGCTAATTTGAGATCATGGGTGGGTAATTCTTTTCATAAGGCTTCAACTGTCTAGAGGAATAGGCTATGACCTTACCTCTATGCATCAACACATAACCTATACCAACTCTAGAGGCATCGCAATAAATAACAAATCCGTCTATACCATCAGGTAATGCTAGGACTGGGGCGGAAGTGAGTCGAGTCTTCAACTCCTGAAAACTCTTCTCGCAGGAATTTGACCATTGAAACTTAACTTTTTTTGGGTCAATCTATACATAGGAGATGCAATAGATGAGAAAACTTCAACAAAATGGCGGTAATAACCAGCTAGACCAAAGAAACTCCTAATGTCTGCCGGAGAGATAGGTTTAGGCCAATTTCTTACAGCTTCTATATTTTGGGGATCCACTCTAATGCCATCGACAAAAATAATATGACCGAGAAAGGCTACTGACCTTAGCCAGAATTCACACTTGCTGAATTTGGTGAACAATTCATGATATCTAAGAGTTTACAAGATCATTCTAAGATAGTTTGCATGGTCATCCTCACATGGAAGTATACGAGGATATCATCTATGAACACTATGAAAAACATATCAAGATACTTCTTGAACACTCGATTCATGAAGTCCATGAAAGCTGTTGGAGCATTGGTTTGCCCAAAAAACATGACTAGAAACTTAAAATGACCATAGCGGGTTCTAAAGGCAATCTTCGAAATATCACATTCCCTAACTTTAAGATGATGATAGCCAGATCTAAGGTCTATCTTTGAGAAATAACTTAAACCTTGCAATTGATCAAACAGGTCATCAATTCTAGGAAGAGGATATTTGTTCTTGACTGTAACTTTATACAACTGACGGTAGTCGATGCACATGCGCAAAGAACCATCTTTCTTTTGCATGAATAGGATGGGAGTGCCCCATGGAGAAATACTAGGCTTGATGAAACCCTTATCTAAAAAATATTTGAGTTGCTCCTTCAACTCTTTAAGCTCTACGGGAGCCATACAATAAGGAGGGATAAAAATTGGTTGAGTATCTCGAAGAAGGTCAATACCAAATTCTATTTCCCTATCAGGAGGTAACCTTGGGAGATCTTCTGGAAAAACATTAGGAAACTCATTGACCACTCGGACCTATTGAATTGTTGGATTCTCAAACTTAGTATCTTTAACTCGAACTAAATAGTAAATGCAAACTTTAGATATCAACTTTTTAGCCTTAAGGTAAGATATGAAATGACTCTTGGGAGACACTGAATTACCTGATCACTCAAACACTGGCTCATCTGGAAATCAAAACTTCACCACTCGGGTGAGGCAATCTATAGAAGCATAACAGGAATGAAGCCAATCCATACCCAGAATAAGATCAAAATCAACCATGTCTAACTTTATCAGGTCCACTAACATGACTTTATGAAGGACGGTGATAGGATGCTTTTTATAAATCTATTTGGAAACAACTGGCTCACTTACTAGAGTAGAAACTAAGAAAGGCTCAGAGATCTTTTCCAAACTTATCTCAAAATTCACATCAACTAATAGGGTCACATAAGAGAAGCTCGACCCAGGGTCTAACAACACATAAATATCAAAATGATAGACACGAAGTATACCATTCATAACATCGGGTGAATACTCTTGCTACTGGTGGGATGGTAAAGCATAAAACTAATTCTGGCGCTGACAGCCACCAGTACTAGATGATGTGCCCTGAGAAGGAGTTGGGTGACCTAAAGGAGTTGGTGCACTATTACCCTGAGTCTGGGGACGAACATCTTTATTTCCCTATCTAGCATGCGGTCAATCTCTAATACCATGACCCTCCTGGACATAACCATAACAACCTTTCTGACCCCACAAATATTTACCTCTATGATCCTTACCAGAATTAGCACATGGGGAACAATTAGGCTTCCCACTCACACTATTCTGAGATCTAGACATAGAAGATTTACCCCAATGCTCTTACCTATTTTTGGGTGCAGGTGCACTGGCTGAAAAAGGTTCAGGCATAGATGAATGATTATGAAACTGCAAACGATTTCCTCCTCCAGACCTATTCTGACCATGATCAAACTACTCTGTTCTAGACCTCTTATTCACTCTTTCTCTCTCATTCATCTTTTATACCTTAATCTATAGAGCATGCATAAAAAATCTAAGAAGGTCCATGTCTCTATTGAGCATAGAAGTTCTACACTCCTTAACTACCATCCCAGACACACCGATCACAAACTTACTCATGCTTGACCTAGGGTCAGCCATCTGGTCTGGGGCATACTTAGACAACTGGTTGAACTTGAGGCAATACTCCTTCACTATTATAGAACCCTGCCTTAAGTTCATGAACTCTTCTATCCTAGCTTCCCTTATCTCAAGTGGGAAAAACTTGTCTAAGAATGCATCCTGAAATATCTTCCAAGTCATAAGAGTTGCATTCTCCCTTCTACTTTTCTTCCACATCACTACTCAATCATAGGAAACATCCTTTAGCCTATAGGATGTCAATTCTACACTCTTTTTCTTAGAAATATTCATAATATAGGTGATTTTCTTTATGTCATCAAGATAAAGGTATGGGTCCTCACCTGCCTTCGACCCAAAGAATTCTGGTTGGTTCATTCTCATGAAATCTCGAATTCTAGCTGAGGCTAAATCACCATCCTACTGAGGTAGGACTGCAGCCTGACATTTTCCCTAAATATTAATTGTCACAGCTTGGGCTAGCGCCTGAAAGGCAGCCTAAAACTCTCATGCGACACATTCTCATTCAAAAGATCTGCGGGCTGAGGTGGTTGGTTATCATTTCTACAAGTATTATCTCTACGAGGAGGCATATACTATCATAAAAGGGAATGAGTTAATAGAAGATAGAGACAACTATAAGCACGATGGATTATGAAAGAAAGTGATGATTTTCCTAAAATGCTCCATAGCCTCTTGCTCATAGATGTGGTGCGCTTTACATCGATGATCAAGACTCTATGTAATGCAACTTGTCTGACTCCCTAGGACTCTCTAAATCTTAGGCTCTGATACCAAGTTTGTAACGCCCCAAAATCTGGTTCCAGGGATGCCACACGGTGCTCTAAACTACAAGTAGTCTTGAGCTAACCCTAGCTGCCTTTTCTAGATCTGAATCTCAAAATAAGAAAATATAGATGAAAAATCATAATATATGCGAAAAACTTTCTGAATCTTCAAGTATATATGAATCATACTAAATCTCAAAAGTCTGATAAAACAAATGCTAAAAATTTGAATACTAACTTAAAGGTCTAAATCTGAATCTAATAGTCCGACAAGCCTCTACTATCTGAATCTGGAGAGTCACTGGGATAGGCCTCAGCTGACTTGACTTTCTGAAATGAGTAGAGACATATCTACTAGTAACTTGGAAATCTGAATAACTATGCCCTCAAACTATGAGGACACACCAACTGCAGGGATGTAGATAAGATACTTGAAGATCAATCACGCTACTGATACTAAGCACCTGAATTTACATTATGAGACAATGTAGCACATAGACATATATGTAGATCAGTACTTTGATGATGTACTGAGTATATTGGGGTGTATTCGGTAAGTAAATAATATCATCACAGTTTATAAAATCATGCATGCTAAATGTAAATGACTCACATAGCTTGAATAAATCCTAAATCTAAAAATCATAAATCATGAATAGAAAAACATATAGTATGAATCTTGTGAGTCATTACACTTAGTTCTAAAATCTGTATTCTATTCTTGTTCTCAATTCTTATAGGCTAAAAGAAGTTTGAAACTTATTATGCATAGTAAACACTTTATCTCAAGACTTTAAATAATTACAATTGTTTTAAGAGTGGGGGACATCTATTTAGGAGGTTCTTCTAACCGACATGTACACCATGTGAGCATCCATGGTGTCCCACGACTAGCCCCCGTAAGGTTAGGGCTGTTATACCCTTGCCATCAGAATAGAACAATCTCATCTTAGTGATCACAATCTCAGTCATCCACATAGAAGTGGGAATAATCTAAATCCTATGTTGGCACGTAGTTTTGGGGTATCAAACCATAGTAATGCACCCATATCGTTGCTAAATACTACTCCCAATCTCATGTTCAAGATCTCCAGAAAAATCCACTTTAAAAGTAATCTAATGGTTTATAATGAAAACAAACTATAAATCTGTAATCTGAATCTTTAAAGCGAATTTCAAATCTATTCTGAGACCAAAAGGTCAAATCTTTCTCAATAATCTGAAAATATTCTAATCATAGGGTGCTTATATCACAACAATTCATTGAATAACAATCTTTAAATAGGGTTTAATGACCCATGTATTAATCTCATGATAAAATATCTCAAAATTCATGCTTGATAACATAAACATTCATAAATCATCATAAAATCTATAAATTTCAGCAATGTGCATAAAAACATAAACATACTCATGTAATTCAATTTCTAAATCATTGAAAATCTCATAATCTTGCAAAGATAATAATGGTTATAAACCCTAACTTGAATTTTATGGGAAATCATATAAATTGCAGTAAATTTCTAATTAAAGTAATATTTTGGGCACAAGGATTAAATAATTATCCTTGTTCAAACTCCACATACCTTAATTTGATGATCTAGATGCTAGAACTTGAATCTTAGATGTCTATTGATGTTTTGGAGATGGCTTCTTGGAGTTCTTTAATTGGTGATTCTAAATCTTGAATTATCTTGGAGGATTAATGGAGGAATTTTGAGTTTCTTGAGGAGGAAGTATGATGAACTATGATTTTTCTTTGAGGAGAAAGATGAATTAAGAATATAGTCCTTTGAAATTTTATAAATCTACTATTTTTGGATGGATTGGGGGTTGGGTAATTTATGAAAATGTCATCTTTAACTTTTAAACGAAACTAGAAAACGTACATTTTTCCCGATCTGGGTGGCCACCACGATGCTCCACAATCGCGGTGGCTCACTGGAAAAAGGATGAGTGGGAAATAGGTTCCGTCCGCGATGCACCACCATTGTGGATCCCCTAATTTTTCCATTTCAACCACTGGCGCGCCGCGCCAGTATCGCAGAGTGACACTGGAAATTGCCAAACGAGAATTGGGCCTCTCCACAATGCGCCAAAATCATGGAGTCTCACTAAAAATTGACAATTATGATTTAACATTTCTCCGTAATGCACTAAGAACCCAAATCACGGTGTTTTACGATTGGAACTTAAAATATCTATAACTTCTTACTCGGTTATCGGATTTAGGCGAATCTTATATCGTGTGAAAGCTAATTTAATTTCCTACGTCATGGAAAGTTTAAATATAAAGAATTCCACACAAAATAAATATCATTAATTTTGAGAGCTAATAAATTGTAGGGTATTACACAAGCTACTTCTAGAGAGAGGCATCTAGATGGACAAGATGCTAGAAAAATTCCTAGATTTCTTTGACAGGCTTGCTGCTAGCGGGTGGATATACTTTATGTCAGAACCTTCTGAGGCTAATGAGCACTGGGTGCGAGAGTTTTATAAAAATCTTAGTGTAGTCTTCCTCTCAAACCTTATGATGATAATTAGGGGAAAGAAAGTGAATTTTGGTGCAGAATAAGTAAACGGAGTATATGTGCTCCCGAATTCAGATATGACTGACTTCTAGGACAAGGGATGTAAGATGGGAACTTGGATGGCTAGCATACTGTTCCCTAACTGAGAGGTCTCCTGGGCTGCCACCAAAAGAGGGATCTCCATGCATGACTTCACAACAGAGGCCAGAATCTGGTTGAACATTATTTGCAATAGAGTTTTGGATTTCACACATATGACCTCTGTCACTAATTTGAAATCTCATATAGAAGCCTGTCTAATGTCTGGTATTACTTTGAATGTGAGCCAAATTGTGCTTGAAAAATGAAGGCATTTCATGATTCAGATTGGTAAACTTCTTCCTTTTTCTATACTTATTACTGAGTAGTGTAAGATGGATGAGGTAGAGAAATATCCCATAGATATCTAGGTGAAATCAAACCCCTATATCACTCCACTTAAAATTTGGGGAGAAGGCTAACCTATCCAAAGCAAGAAGAGAAAGGTCAATTTGGGCAAGTCAAAAGCTGAAGAGCTTAAATCTTGTAGATCATCTGCTTTTGGGCCCCTGGATGACATTGGTATTGATATTCAGGTAATCAAGGATCTTGTATCAAGTTTTCCTCACGGGCCAGGAGAGTCATCCACAAGGCGTCACTCTTATGTCTCTCGCTCAGACTATGAAAAATATCGAGAGGAGCAGAAGAAGAAGGAAGCTATAGTTGCTAGGCTTGAGAGGGAATATTCAGAATTGTCATAGTCTTACAGAAAGCTTCAGACCTTACATGAGAATATGAAGAAAAGAGAGAAGAAGAGAGACAAGTTCTTCAGCAAAATATAGAAAGGGGTCAAGGGCCCGTGAAAGGTCCTGAATCCTCATGAAAATATACTTTTTACCTGGGATGAGAGTGATGATCAAACCTATATTGATAGGTCAAATACTGATGCAAAGGCTTCAGGAAAGAGAATCTTCTGAGACATATTTAGGGAGCATCCTTTTTCCCTTACTTTTTTGCTTATGCAGTGAGTACACCACTATCTCTTTAGTTGGGGTGCTTGTTTTTGGATTTGTACTATTTTGATATATTTTTGGATGTTTCTAGTATTGGTTTGATGACATTTTGGATGATTTTTATTTTGTTTTTGGATTGATACATTTGGACACTTTGATGGCCCCTACATTTGATGGATTAGTCATTTTTGTTCTTGTTTTTATATTCTCTATTTCACTTTAGTTTATTTTGATTATAGTGATGCTTGATGAGTTTTTACCTATGATAGATTGAGTGATGACATTCTTATGGTAAAATTATCGTGAGTGTGTTTTGAGTCATAAATGTAGGGTAATTTTGAGTACCCATGGCATCAAGGTCACAAATACAAGGGAAGTATGAATATCGGTGGCATTGTGAATTTGGGATTGTACACATGCCATTGGCGAAGTCTGAGTAGCTATATGGTTGTTTTGGCCATTGTAAGACAAAATATGAGACTAAGTCTTAGATTGTTACCATAAGTTATCAAATTATGTGTAGTGCAAATGTAAAACAAACAACCCTCCCCCGTCTAAAAAAAAATTTCAATAACAAAATCAAGGGTATGGATGTGTTCAACCTTGTAACAAAACTTTGTCTCTTTTTGTGACTCCAAAATTTTGGACTTGTACATATTGATAGATTCTAGATTTTTGACTCTAATGTGAGGGGAAAGTGAGCCTCCTTGGCGAGTCCACATGCTATGTGAGGTGAGTTTATTTGTCTAAATCCCATGTATACTTTTTCCATCTAGAATATGCCCTATTGGTCTTTCAAGGCTAAATTTTGATTTTATATGGTTGGAGAAATGATCTTATGATATCTTTGTGACTTTTGGAAGACCACTTTAGCCTAAAAATCTTACCCATGCATAAATGTTATCCCTAGTCACCCACTTTGATCCTTTAGCCCTTTCTTTGGCAAACACTTTTCAAACCATGAGCCATTCAATTTTTATCCCTCTTTTGAACCATACACTCCTTGAACTTATAAATGCAACTTGAGGCTAAAAGCCTAAGTTGGGGGTGGTGAATATTAAAGGAAGAAACTTTGGCCCATAAAGTGTTAGTGAATGCCTACATGCTTAATCATTGAAACAAATGAATAAGAAAAAGAAAAGACCCAACAAAGTAAGGAATGGCATAAAATTTGGAAGAAAAAAAAATGAAAGAAAATGGGTGAAACAAGGAATAAATTGTAGGCACTTGTGTAATCCAAAGAATTAAAGCAAAGGGAAGTGGCCCACAGTCAAATGATTGATCAAATAATGTGATGTAGATGTTTAAGGAGGGTGTAACCATGTTGTTCGTAAATGATATCCTACCCTAACCCAAGCCTACGTTACAATCTCAATATAACCTTTGAGATCTCCAACCATTTACTTTCATTGTAGTGGCGATTGAAATAGGGGAAATCCTATGGTATAATAGTTGTTAGCATAGAGAGTTCTTGTGACGGAGAGAGTTTTGCACTTAAATTCCTTGTTGCGTACTTGATAGCTTGGTGTGTGAAATTTTCCTTCTTGTAAGGAGGCATGTAAACAAGTTGAGGTAGGTAATTTTGTCATCTTCTATGAAATGAGGCAAAAGGTGTATAGTTTAGTAATGGTCAAAAGTGAGTCACTTCTCAAGTATTGGTTGTTGTTACATTGTTTCCCTTTAAAGTCTTTTGCATTCTTAAATATTGATTTTTATGTTACGGGGTAAAGTGAGAATAGCTTGGCCCATGTGCAAAAAGCTACTTGTGGTAGTGACTAAGCTTAAAGTTAATGTGATCATTATACCATCTATGTTGGGCATAAATGTGTATTGTCTCATAGTAAGAGGTAGTTTGCTTGAGGACAAACAAATCTTTAAGTTACGGGTGTTGATGAGTAGTGAATCTCCCACTCAATTATACCTCACATTCATTCACATTACAATTATTTGAATGAATAAGTAAGACATAATTTGTGATTAAATGCACTAATATTCACATTTTGCAGGCACCAAGATGATAATATCAAAAGAAGTGGAATGGAGCTAAAAAGAGAACAAAATAGAGCAAAGAAGTGCAGCTGAAAACTGTAGTAAAACATAGCCTCAGTTATTTCAATCATGTCAGTCAAGATACCACGATCATGTGGCATTTCCTGCATCACAGTAGGCGCGATCATGACAAAACGGGTGCGATCGCGGCCTAGTAAAAAATTAGCCCAAGGTCAAAGATGTAAATGCATACAGCTGTTCCCAAATTTTCCCTAAAGAAGACTCAAACCCTATCATTACATCATTTATTCTACAATACCCAATTATTGAACATTGTTCTTGTTCTTAGCCTCCATACTTGGAGAATAAAATAGTGTATTAATTTGGGGTGAAGAATACATTGGAGTGGCTTCTAAGTGGAGAGCTAGTAAACTCCTTTTGAAGATTTGTTTGAGTCCAAAGTTTGAAGTAACAATCACTTAGTCTCATATGAATCAAATCAATAGAGATTTTGGGTATATCTTTACTTATTTATCTTATGAGTAGCTGGTTTTTCCTCTTGGGGTTATGTGTGAATAAGGTTAAAGTGTGTGTGGGTTGTTATTGCTAGCTTCAACTAGTAGTTAATGTTGATGGGTTTTGCAAATTCTTAATGATAACATGGAATTTGTTGGTGAAAGCCTCAAATTTCCTAATCCTTACATCATCATTGACAAAGGTATGTAGGTAACCTAGATGCTTCAACTATCCTTGAAAGAGGGGTTGAAGGTGACTTGAGCATTTGTGAACAATTACTTAGACTGTAGTTGTTCCCTTTTTGTTATCTTAGAAATAAGGATAAACTGAGGGAATGGCTATGTCTTAGTCATCATCTTAGAAATAGGGATGCCTAAATTGAGGTTTGGCTACCAATTTTTGAATACACCCATTTGGTATTCAAAAGAATAAATGGGTGATAATTTGGTGCTTTGTTGAAAGGCTAGTACCAAAAACCCTAACCGAACCTACCCATATTTTATTTGCTAAAAGTGTAGTTGAATTGTTAACACCCTTATTTTATCTTCCCTTAGTAAGACATAACCCTAAGATCCATGCCTAATTGATAAGACTATAATTATTCCTAGCCCTGAATTAATACTTGTAAACCCCAAAAAGAAATATTAGTTGTGATATTTTCCAAACACCCCATTTTTATCTTCTTGTACTCTAGGTTTTAATTTAGCAAGTATCTATTTTTTGGGCTAATTTGATAGCCACTCATATTTTTCCTAGTGGATTCGACCCCAACTCAAAAGTTGGGTAAATATATTGATGACGACTACTTTGCACTTAAATTGACATGTAAGTTGAGGGTTATAAAAAAAATGGCGTTGTTGTCAGGGAATTGACGCATTGAGTTTTGTTTTTGGAATTTTAGCTTACTTGCTTAAATGTAATCTTGTAAATAAGTGTTTGTTATTTTCATTTTTTTTTGTGTTAGGTAGATTTTTGTTTTTATTTACTTTTCCCTACGGCATCTCGAGACTACAATGATTTTGGTAGTTGAAAGTCCAATCTTGAAGATCCATGTCAATATAGTGACAGACCCCACTTCCTGAGAGATTATAGATATGCTCCCTAGAGAGAGATGAAATTACCATCTCAATCCTATTGGGAGTATGGTTGTTCTTTATGTGGTAGTCAAGATGGACAGTTGAGTGATTGTCCAAATTCCCCCTCCTCCGTTATGCTAACCAAATTGCTAGTTCTTCAAATGAGTTTGATAGGTATCATTATCTAATAAGGGAAGAACAATAAGCCAAGTCCAATAGTTTTGAAGCACGGATAAATACAACAGGGGAGAATGTACAAGACATACATCAATCCATGGGGGCATGTAAAGACGAGATTGCCAAGATAGAAGAAATGGGATTGAAAATAAATCTTATAAATACCAACACCTTGCCCACTTCCTAAGAGGAGGTAAATCAAGAAGAGAAACCAAGTTATATGGTCAATGATGAGATTGGTAGCAACTAATCCTCGAAGATTTCCAAACCAACCGAACAACATATTATTGTAGATGCCTAAAGTTATGAAATGGTGCTAAAGTTAAAATAAGAAGCTAAGAAAATCTCTTATGAAGACTCTAGCCCATCTCGGGGTGAGAATGCCAAAAGCGATGTAATTCCGAAATTAAGGGATGGACCTTATTCGAACCATTTTTTAACTTTATGCTTGGTGGATTTGATGAATGTATATTTACCCAAGCAAATGATATATTTTGGGGAGAAGGATCACCACCCCTATATTTTGGAGTTTGACGTTCCTAATGAGCACATAGGCACCCTGTACTACAAGGCCAAGTAGATCAACTTCCGATGTTCAACTAATATCCTATTGATGTTCGAACCCTTACCCAAGGAGACAAATAAAATTTTTTGATATGAAATTGGGTAAAAGGTTAAAGTCCTCAAAGTGGTGAGATAAAAGCCTCATCATCATGTCCCCACCTCTATCTAGCTTCACCTTAGAAATTCGAATCTTCTGTCCCTCTGCCCCTCAACTCATAGTGAGCGAAAGTTGGAACGGAGATTCAAATCTTCTAAGTAGAAACATGAATAATATTTGGAGGGGTATTTTGCCACAAAAGATGGTAAGAAACCCATAATGCCAAGAAAGTGTCCCATATCCTTTTATTTATGCATGATAGAGTAGATTTTATTTTAGTGTTTTGCATAATCCATGAAATTACAGTACTATGAGGAGTGTTGATTGAAATTAAAAAAAGGCAAAGTGTGAAATTATCATGTTTTAAACTGAACATGGGAGTGCAAGGGACCTAAAATTGATCTCAGTTACCACGATCATGGCCCGTGTCACCGTGATTGCGGTAGCCAAGTGTCTGCGATCATGAAACTAGGACCGTCATCACGGTTGAATCAATTTTAAAAGACCATCGGATTGCCTCTCCTCCCCTACGCCTCTTTTTAAAATTCTCTCAAAATTCTCTAAGGTTTAAGCATTTGTTGAGAGTCCTAGAGTGCATTTTAGTCCAATTTTATCCTATAACTTGGTAAGTGATCCAAACTCCCTCACTTTGATGTTGATTTAGAGAAGCAAAAGCTCATAAACCATAAACAAGCGACATTAATGATTCACAATAACCAAAGATGAATTCCATAGCACCAGATGAAGAACAACTTGTCCTGTCAAAGTAATAACCTCTCATTAGGAATTGTCGACTTCAAAACTTAAATTGTTGATTTATTTTTTGAGTAGATCATCTGTACCCATAACAATTTTTTAAATTTTATTTATTTATTTATTATTTAATGTAATTTCTGAAGGCTTCAATTTTTTTTATTTTGTCTATGAATTTTATTTTATCTTTAGATTGAAACTTATTAATTGAAATGGAATACTAGATTCAAATATTGCAACAGATAATGGATCTATTAAAAAAGATGACATATCTATTGGAAATTATCAAACAAATTTAGACATATATTGCAACATGTAGGTCATTTGTTTGAAATTATCAAACAGGTCTTCCTACTATTTTGATTTGTTCCAATATATGGCCTATCTATTACAACAGATGGACTATCTGTTGCAATAGATGGACTATCTATTGCAATAGACATACTATTTATTGCAAAAAATAGATTAGATATAGACATCTTCATAATGCAACAGATGATCAACCTATTGCAACAGATAAACTATTTACCAGAATAGATAGACTATCTATTATAACAAATAGAATATCTGTTGCAATTGGTTGGTTATCTATTGCATTATGTAGATTTCTATATATCTATATAATACACTTGTTGCAATAGTTGAACTTAGTAATTATTTTTATACTAATTCATAAGTTCCCAAATTTATTAAACCAATTCAATTTTCATCAAACATAAAAAATTGTCACTACATGTAAAGTTACTTGAAATAAAAATTGTCATGGTGTGTATGTTTCTACATCTTGTTCTTTTACATACAGAGGATCCAACCTTATAGTTATTACCCCATAACCCAGACCTCTTGCATCCTTGACACAGTGTTGTCTCACAGAAAGGTCATTGGGTTGGAAATTTCTGTGTCAATTAGTATACATTCAATGTGTGCAAGCGCGAACGACCCGCACGCGACCCCAGTTGAATTTTTTTGAAATTTCCTTGTCCTAGTTTCGACCTTCAAAATCCCCATTTTCATTCAATACTTTCACTAGAAAATGATTCATCAATTTACTTTGCTTCAACGGGCTAGGGAACAAGTCCAATAGTGGCTGTATCTTGGTAAGAAAATCATCCTCGTCGAAGACAGGTAAGTTGCAGTCATAGACCTTTATTATTCTGTCCTCGAGTAGTATCTCAAGATATAAAATATTGTACGTCCATATTCATGAATGCTAGAATTCTCTTTTCCTTGATCCAGTCCTTGTCGTGTGGATATGGCCTCTTCCCTCAAACATATTCAATCATATCTTTATCCTATTGGAACCTAGAAACTAACAAATGAAATACTGAGCCACCGAGAGTTGACGCTATCTTAATGAGATCATCATACCTATTCTTGAAATTATTGTAGAAGTTGAGTTTCATTATCCTATCGTCAACATCATAAGCATCCGAGTATTCTAATTGCTTCCCCCTTATGAGGTAGAAAATTTTATCAACATACTGTGATATAAGAAGATAATTTTTAAATAGGTTTGTAATTTTAAAAAAGGAAAACAAATTGGAAAGATACAATGGATTGTCCATCTATTGTATATAGTTCTCTAAATCTGTTAATAGATTACCCATCTAATGTAACTTATACAATATATAGATGATTTGTTGCAACAGATGAACCACCAGTTAAACCAGAATACCCAGTTGTTGCAACAGATAATACATCTATTGAGTAGCTTCTTCTTCTTCATAGAGTAGATTAGAAGGTTAGGTTAGGAAAATTAAACTTACTGAGTCCACATACCACACTTCCATATCTGTCATCGTTTTGAAGTCTTGGGGGAAAGGAAATCATGGTGAAGGTTTTTGTGAATTGCTTGGAATTTGTGTGCTTTCTCAGAACAACCTTTTATTCGGCGTCAAGTTTTGTGTATATGTTCACCTTCTTTAATTGTCCCTGAACTTCATCAACTTTTAGAGGAGGAAGAGTTGCAATTTTATTTGATTTCATATTTGAGAGTATATGTCTAATTGTTTTTTTCTTCTTCCTAACCTCCACTATAGGAGTGTATGGATTTCTCACCTTCTTGGATGGTATGACTCCCCTCTTAGATTTCAACTTCTCGATAACATCAGTGAGAGAATCTATTTTTTGAAAGAGTTTATCTTGTGTTTCCATGCACTCCTTTTATTTGCAATGAGAATATGAGTATGAAGAGGGGTGAGAGGGACCACTGTAAGAGGTGATTTCAAACATGTTTATTTTTTCTTGAGCATCAACATTCTCATCATCATGACTGGCATCGTCATCAATATTAGCATCAACATGGCTACAACCAACATCAACAACTCTACCAGAAACACCCCCAAAAGCAGCACCCAGATCTGTTGCAGCAGATTGGTCATGAAAAGCCTCAACATGAGACTGGCCTTACCTAACTGCTATTCTTATGGATGTTTCTCAAGACAAATCCTTCTTTATTAACTCCACAGTTGGGCTATTATTGTATCAATAAGACCTAGAGTAATAAAATAATTCATCCACAATTTTTTCTCAGTGGGTACGATCCATGGATGCACAACCTATAAAAAAGGGCGGATATGTTTAAATAATATAATAATTTACAGTCATTTAGGTAATATGTTAACACATACAACTTATCAATAGATGATCTTTATGTTTCAATAGATGATCTTTCTGTTGCAACAGATGATTCATATGTGGCAACATATTAACCATCTGTTGCATAAGTTATAGTAGATGGGTAATTTGTGAAGTCAAGTTCAGATAACCAAAATAGATGGGTAACCTATTACGAAATATGACTCATCTATCGTAATTGATTGCCCATATATTGCACTAGTTGTAGTAAATGGATAATATGTTAAGATAAATTACAACAGATGACCTATCTGTTGCAACAGATGACCCATCCGTTGCAACAGATGGACCATTTGTTTCAATAACTTTCTTTGAGTCAAATTGTTTTACTTGAAAGAAGACTTACTGCATCATCCATAGGGTTAAACATATCAACCTCCTTAATTCTTTTCTTGCTCTTTGCAGCCTACCACCTAAGGATACTTGGATGAAAAACCTCATCCGGGTAATCCTTTTTCTACTTTTGGAGGAGAGGAATGGCTTCAAATGCCCAAGACTTAAAAATGTAAATAGGATGCAAACAAAAAAGTCATAATTATTATTCAATATAAATTAATGCAAAAGTAAAAAAATAGTGATTAAATTTAGCATGAAAGCCCAAGGAAAGTCGAATAAGGCATCTTTGGGGATAGTTTTGTCAATAAATATTTGACAGTCAACTTGTAGCTGTCATATCCCCAGGGATAATTTTTGAATTTCTCAAAATCCTCAGCAAGTTCCAACAAATCATCTTCTATGACTTTGTAGATGTCTTGCCAATATAATGGAATGGGCAAACTAGAATAAGCATAATTGCTCCTTATACTTCTTTGGTTTGATTTTATCCTTGAGATTTCAAACAACATCGTCTCTTTATATCCATGTCCAGTAATGTCCAACAATCCATTTATTTTTTCCTTGGATTTGTTGGTTTTGGTGGGTGGTTGTTTGGACAATGTTTTGCCTTTGTTTGATGGTGGTGTTTTGAATGTCCTGCTTGACTTGAAATTTTTGAGGGGTGTTTCCTTGATGAGAGGTTCTTTTGTACGATCGCATCTCATACCTGTCACTATGGCAACCACTTTCATGCCAAAATAAACCGGCATGCCACTGTAGTTAATCCAGATTTCATCCATCTTTTTCCCCCTTCTTCAAATATTTATCATCCCCCACATACTTGATACTGCGCTTAAGAAGACCATATACCATGCTCGTTTAGAAATGGGCATTGTTGTCCATAGGAAACTCAAGAATGTGTCCAAAACAGCTCTTCTTACAAAATTCCTCTAGTTTTTCCTTCTTCATAGTATTCCTAAGATCATGAAAGGTTTCACCAACTGAGATTTAACTTCAAATTCACCAGTTAAATCTGTATGCTTATCTATCGGCATCTCAACTTGAAACCTGTCAATACTAATAGTTTTGATAGGATCCTTCTTGGATTTCGATCTTAATTCATGTCCCATTGATGATACATTATCATCATCATCTTTCTCACTTTCTACTTCCTCTTATTTTTTTTTTCTTCTTCTTCTTCTTTTTCCTCCTGATTTTTATGTTCCTTACCACCCTCTACAGACCCTTTTCCACCTCCCTCAATGTTGTTTTCATATCTTTCATCAGCTTTACTTTTCCCTGACTGAGATTGTTCCGAAAGCTCCTCTAAATCCATCTGTACTCTAGCCTTTTTTGTTAGGTGGTCAGAAATTGATCCACTTTTACTTTATTTTCTTTTGGGAGACATCTTTTACCTACAAACAGAGGAAAACAAAAATACATTACAATTGATGTGTACATAATTTAAAAAAAAAGTAACACAAAATTCAATAAATTTTTATATAACACATTACAAAAAATATTCAAACAGATAACCCATTTGTTGGAACAGATGAATCATCTGTTACAACAGATGCATGCAATAGATGAACAACATATTGGAAGAGATTAAAACAGTCTTTCTATTCATTTGTTTTCTGCCAATAGCTAATACATCTGTTGCAACAGATGATTAATTTGTTGGAATACCTGTTTTGTTTTATGCCAACAGCTGATACATTTGTTGCAATAGATGGGAAATCTGTTTGAAGACCTATTTTAATATCTCCCAACAGATGTTCCACCTATTGCAACTGTTGGGTCATCCCTTGAAGTTATCAAATCAAGTAGCAGTTCTGTTTTGAAAAATTCCAACCGATTTCCCTTTTTTTTGCAATAAATGGATCATCTATTGGATGAAATTGAATCAGGTCTTCCACATTTCCATCAGATGTGTAATCTGTTGGGCAATACAACACCCCAACACCACCAATACCAACAACACAACCACCACTAATACCAACACCACTAACACCAATACTAAAACTACCACTAATACCAACACCACCAATACCAACACCAATACCAACACCACCAACACCAATACCACCAATACCAACACCGCCAAAAACCACTACCAATACTAACACCAATACCACTAGCACTACCAATAGCAACACCACCAACACCAATACTGAAATGCCTCAGAAATACACCCTAGTTGTCACACGGTGCTCAGGACTACAAGTAATCCCAATTTAACCCTTTAAGCCTTCTAACAACTTTGAAGATCATAATAAAGATAACTTGACATAAAAAATGTTGAAAAAACTGAATTAATGTCTTAACTAAAAATATTAAACTTAGAAATCTTAAAACCAACACTTTGAATCTAAAATAGAAAACAATTGGAAAAGTTTCTATTCTAACTAGAGAGCCACTGGGACAAGTCCCAACTAAATCGAACTAAACAAAAAACAAATGACTAAAATACTTCATCAATAATAATGTCTGATAAAATGGGTCCTCAAACTATGAGGACTCGCTAAGCATCGGGATGTAGGTAGAGATGCCCGTAATCAATAACGTTGTTGGAACTGAGCACCAGAACCTACATTATGAAACAATATAGCACATAAAGTATATGTGGATTAGTACTTCTGTAATGTACTAAGAATGTGGGGGTGAATGGACAAGTAAACTAGTAACTCAATGTGTACTTAGAGTTTCAAACAATGCATGCTAAGTATAAATGACTCACCTTGGGATTGAATAAAATAAAAGCTGTAAAATCATAAACATGAATTATAATGCATAATGACAAACTTTGTGAGCCATAACACTTAGTTCTGAAAGATTTACTTTTAATATTTCTTAGGGAGGTTCTTCTAACCGACTTAAACTATGTGAGCTACCATGGAGTCCAACATCTTACCCACGTTGGGGAGAGCTATCCTACCCTTGCCATCAAAATGGGCCTTAAATAAAGTGATCACTATCTATAACTTCATCCATATTGGAAATAAGCTTAACCTATGTTGGCTCATAGTTCTGGGGCATATGACCTTGGACGCATACCCAACTCAGTGCTAAATACTACTCCCTTAATACTTAATGCTCATACTTTAGGAAATCCACCTTAAAATAGCATAATGTTTTATAATGAAAACTAGTTATGCTTCTTTTGTCTCTAAACTATAATCAAGATGAACAAATATGGATTCCATATCTTAGCTAAGGATCAAAAGATCAATTCTTTCTTTAAATCTTGAAATAAGATTGTCATAGAGTGCTCAAAAGCATAATCTTCTGAAATCTCAACTATAAACTTAGGGCTTAAAATTCATGCTTTAAACGTATGGTAATTCTTACCAAAACTTCATGTTCAATATAATTCTTGAAATACTTCCACATTAACAAGTCAAGATAGTGCAATCTCATTCATAATATAAATCTTGTAAGTTAAAAACATAAACATAAGCACTTTTTGATAGACTTAAAGATTTAAATCTCATGATAATCACATATTTCAAGAATATATAAACTTGGGTATAAACCCTATATCAAAACAAGTAAATAAAATCTTAAAATCATACAATTTGGGCACGAGGGTGAAAAGATACCCTTGTTTATAACCCCACATACCTTGATAGGCTTGATTTGAAGGATAAACCTTTACTTTGAAAGCCCTAGAGATGGTCTTGAAAGCTTTTCTTAAAATTCTTGAATTTGGAAACTTAGATTTTTTCTTATCTTAAAGAGAAAGTAATGGAGTTTTAGTGTTCTTGAAAGAAGGTTAGGGTTTCTTTGAGAGAAAATTGAAAGAAAATGGGAAAATAATGCCTTAACCGATCTTTAATCTTATGTTTTTACGAATTGAGTCGGTGGACAATGTCCTAACTACCCCTCAGAAGATTAAACTCATAACTGGAATGTCGTTTGGAGGTCTAGTGTAAAGCGATAACATGCTCATCACTATATAGGGTACGACGTGATGCAATCGTGATGAGGTTCTAGAATCAAAATCTAAACATGAACTAATCCTCATCCAAAAAATCCAAAACTTTTCCGAGACATACTCCTTACACCCCTGAACATGAATTAACTCAAAAAATATTATCTCAGAGTCCGGAAGGTCAACTTAAAATTCCTAGAAGTTAAGAGGTCAAAAATAAGACTAAGTCTTCAACACATTGTTAAATTTCCAAGCTTCAAGCCTCTTATTCAAGAACTAGGAGCTGAGCTAAGCTATGTTTAATATGGGGTATTACAATATCTCCCCCTTGGGAACATTTGTCCGCGAATGAGACTGATTAAGCTGAGAATATTGAGGGACTAAAATTATGTACTGAACTTGCATAACTGAAAACATGCTTACATGACTGATCTTGACTCGTGAATGCATGAAATAACCTGAATATGATTATATAAAGATGGAACCAAAATGGAACAAGGATAATTTGAGAAAAACTATTACCTTAGGCTGAATCTGAACTTGTGAAGAAAAGATAAGGGTACTTCGTGTAATGCCCCAAGATCCCATCCCGAGATGTCACACGGTGCTTATGACCTCGAAGGACCACAAACTAACCCTTTACAGATATCTGTACCTGTACACTGCATAATATCTGAAATAAATGCAAAAACTAGCCATAAGGTTCAACACACCTATGAATACTCATAATCCAGAAAACAGAATACTAATACATTCATCTGAAAAGCCTCTAAACTGTCTGAACTGTGGAGTTGATGGGAAAGGTCCCCAACTAACTCCGTCAACTAAAAATAAATAAAGTCTGAAATAATAATAGTAAATTGAGATTCGTCCTCGAAAGAAGAGGACTCACTGCTACTGCTGCTGACGAGTACTGAACTGCTAAGAATACTCTGGATCTTGTACCTCTGAACCTATGGTGTCAAATAAAATACCATAGTGCAAATGCATCAGTACAGGAATATACTGAGTATGTAGATGTGGTAGGCTAATGTAAGGGCTCATGCATGCACAATATCAAAACTGAATAATCATGAAGATGCTGCATGAGAAAACATACATGAATGTACAAACCATGAACATAATCATCGCAACTCTAGCTACTGAAACTCAGATACTACCTTATTGCAGACTGAACTCACTACTGAAACTGAGATACGGAATTACTAACTCATCTAATACTAATAACTGAGGATCTGGATGTACTTACATCAAGGACTGAACTCTGAGCTTATTGTTTTTGACTGATAGAATTAGAGATCAACTTTTCTAACAGATTATTCCAGAGAGATTTTAAATGATAAGAAGTATGATCATGTACAAATCTGACAACATGAATACTTGATAGAATCTGAGATAGAGATCACGCCTCTCTTATGGGAGATCTCTAGACATGATAATAAGAATACTCAACATGGTCTGAGACTGAGATCAACTTTTCTAACCGATTACTTTGGAAGCTTTATCAATGATAAGAAATATGATTATGTCAAAATCTAACAACAAGAATACGTAACAGAATCTGAGATAGAGATCAAGCCTATTTGACGGGAGATCTCTAGATATGATAAGATAATAACCATCTGTATATTAGACCAAGCCTATCTGACGGGATGGTCCATGAATCAATGGAACTCTCTGAGTTCCTCACTGAGATAGACGACTGTACCATACAGTCCTGATTTCTGAAGATCGCTACTGAAACTGCAACAGTGGTAAGTAGTTACTTAACCGACATTTCCCAACCTACCATAGGTGGGGTCCAACCTGTGAGCCCAGCTGGAAGGGTGTCAATACCATGCCATGGATAAAGACCTCTCTGGTCAAGCCTCTCTAATGGGATGACCCTAGAAGGAAGTCAGCCTGAGGAAATATAATAGTCAAACCTCTCTAACGGTGACATCCTCTACTGATGGGAGACTCTTGCATCCTGTTCTGGATACACAGTTCTGGAGTTCAAGGATTGCTCCTAATGACTCGGCCTCTTTGATGGGAGAGCCTCCATCCCTTCCCTCACTCGGTGCTAGCTTCTACTACCAACTGAAAGACTCTGAACTGAAATCTTAACTGAACATAACTGAACTAAATTTGATATTGATCATGTTTCTCAAAAGATCTGACTGAGTTACACTGAGATTACTTAGTTGCGTATCTGACAAAAAAGGTATCGAATCATGGTATCTGACTGACGATACAGAGCTTGAATAGATTACTCAAATTGCTTTTGAGATTAAACTTGAATACTATTAGATCTGAGCTGATAACAGGACTGAGGCTAGATTACTATCGGTACAGAGATTATAGAGATAATTGAGATTACTGAGCTTTCTTACGTTCTGACTTGTCTGAGGATACAGAGTTCTATAGTTCACTGAGTTGTGAGAATCATGCCTCGACTGGAGTTATCGAGAAACTGACACAGGCTCTAGACAACAGCTCTATTGTTGGGTATAAATACCCCCAGAACTTGATGACATAAAAGTAAAGCATAATCATTCATTCATTATCATGATCGTTCATTCATAATCATAATCATTCATGTATCATCACAATCATTCATGCACCATCATAATCATTAAAGCATCTTCCCAATCATTAACACATCTCTCAAGTAATTAGGAATCACAAACGTCTATTCAACATCACAGTCGCCAAGGGGTCACTTTAAGCATCTCGAAAACATAATTATATAATAATGTAGGGGAAACATGCTACTAGATCGTACTCCATTAAACAAGGTTTTACCTCAACTATTTCATACCTATATCAATATTGACACGTGTTTGGATATCACATAGCTTGGGAAAACTTCATAATATCACGTTATAACCTACTTGCTAACCACTTGGCATGTATTAAAAGCTCAACATATATCAAGAGCACATTGGGGAATTTACTACTATCACCTCTCCGCTTGTTCACTAAGGTCCTTCAACAAAACAATAGACATGCACGAGTTCACACTTATTTGGGAATTTCTTACTACCATGGAATAATTCATTCACTTGGACATTTTATGAAACACATAGAACAAACTAACTCACAATTTGGGTTTCCTATTCAACCTACTATAATGGCCCTTATGCTTCACCTAATATCTTTATCAATCCTATGAGGGACATGCTTCACTTATTCAATCATTTCTACACCCAAAAGTCATGAACACATCACATAGAAAATAACTTCAAGAAGGTCTATCACAAACATCACATGGATTCCACATACTAGGGTCAAAGCTCATAAATTTTGTAGGGAAACATAAATCAAAACTCAACAGTACATTAAACATCAATTTAAACTCATACAAATCATTAACAACTCATAAACATAAGAATCTTCTAGTTTTAAAAAGGGTTCTTGAGCCTCTTGGATGAAAGGGACCCAAGAATCAACATCTACATACCTTAACCTTTGAAGTCGGATAAATTCTAATGCTTGAGACTCTATCTACACTTGTAATAAATGATTCTCGAAGCCCACTCTATGAGGAACTTAGTTCTTGAAGAAATATTGAAGATTTATGGATGAATTTTGGAAGATTAGGGTTCTTGAATTGAAACCCTAGATATTCTCTCTTTAGAGAATTGGAAGAGAAATGGAGAAATTAGGGTTTGAATGAGGGTTACTCATATTTATAGAGGCTTAAAAGTGGGAAATAACCAAAATACCCTTGCAAAAATATCCTTAAATTGCTGGAAAAATATTCTTGACGACATCCTTGACAGGCCGTCAAGTTGGTGATAGGTCGTCATGAATGTCGTAAAAAAAAGTGAAATATTGAGTTTCTGGTTAAGGCTGACGACATTGGTGATAGTCCATCACGGGCATAATGGCTTATCATAAAATGTCATTGCTGGGGTCAGAAATCTGCCCAGGGATGACGACATTGGTGATAGGCCATCACGGTCATGATCGCTTATCACGAATGTCGTCACCAGTTTCCCAGCCATACATGCTGGATTAAAATAGGCATAACTCTTTGCTCCAATGTCTGTTTTTGACGAAATTGGTACCGTTGGAAATATAATTCATAGAGATTTCATTTGATATATAGTAGGTCCTATAATTCGATATATGCATGGAGATATGGTCGATTGAATTTGACCCAAATCTTGATGGTCAATAAAACTTGAACTATAGGAAAGCATTCAATTCGTCCATAAGTTAGGGGACCTCTATGATCTAAATTCATGATCAAATAGATTCCCACACGATTCAAAGTATTTCATACTTGAGAGGATATTTCTGCAACATTTTGACTATCAACATCTATTGAGCATGGCAGCTCTATACTCTTTCAATACATCACTTGATACCCCAGTCAAAAACTTACTCATACTCGCTCTAGGGTCAGCTATCAAGTCAGGAGCATACTTAGCTAAATGGTTAAACTTAAGACAATACTGTTTCACTGTCATGGAACCTTGCCTTAGGTTCATGTACTCTTCTACCTTAGATTCTCTCATCTCTAGAGGGGAAAACCTATCTAGAAAGATACTCTAAAACTTTAGCCAAGTCACAGAAGCTGCATTTTCCCTTCTACTCTTCTCCCACATCACTACCTAATTATGAGCAATATCTTTTAATCTATAAGATGCTAACTCAACACTCTCTTCCTCAGAAACATGCATAATCTGGGTGATCTTCTTCACCTCCTCTAGAAATAACTGCGGGTCCTCATCTACTACTAACCCAAAGAATTCGGGCGGGTTCATTTTTATGAAATTTCTAACCCTGGCTATGGTAGAATTCCCATCTTGCAGAGGTGGGGCTGCAGCCTGACGGTTCCCCTGAACATTAGTCACAGCTTACGCTAGCGCCTGAAAATCTTCCCAAAACTTTGTATATGACACACTGCTTTTCTCAGGATCTACTGGCTATGGGGGCTGATCACAAAACCCACGAAAAAAATCTCTATGAGAAGGTATACTTTGTAATTGGAAGAAAAAAGTGGATTAGACTGAGGATCAACTTGAGCTCATGCTCACTCGCACGAAATGATCATTAAAAGAAGCAGAACTTCTCCTAAGAACATCCTGTAGCCTCTTGTACATAAATGTGGGGTGCTAAACACCCATGCACAAGACTCTACTAGATGCGGCTTTTCAGACTCCCTAGGATACTCTTGAACCTTAGGCTCTGATACCAAGTTTGTAATGACCTGAGATCCCATCCCGAGACGTCACACGGTGCTTATGACCCCGAAGGACCACAAGCTAACCCTTTACTGATATCTGTACCTGTATACTTCATAATATCTGAAATAAATACGGAAACTAGCCTTAAGGTTCAGCACATCTATGAATACTCATAATACAGAAAACTGAATACTAATACATCCGTCTGAAAATCCTCTAAACTGCCTAAACTATGGAGTTGATGGGACAGGTCCCCAACTAACTTTGTCAACTAAAAATAAACAAAGTCTGAAACAATAATAGTAAACTGAGATTTGTCCTCAAAAGAAGAGGACTCACTGCTACTGCTGCAGACTGGTACTGAACTGCTGAGAATACTCTGGATCCGGTGCCTCTAAACCTATGGTGTCAAATAAAACACCATAGCGTAAATACGTAAGTACAGGAATGTACTGAGTATGTAGACGAGGTGGGCTAATGTAAGGGCTGATGCACGCACAATATCTAAACTGAATAATCATGAAGTTGCCGCATGAAAACACATACATGAATGTACAAACCATGAACACAATCATCGCAACTCTAGATACTGAAACTCAGATACCACCTTACTGCAGACTGAACTCACTATTAAAACTGAGATACATAATCATTGACTCATCTGATACTGATAACTGAGGATCTGGATGTACTTACATTAAGGACTAAACTCTAAGCTTACTGTTTTCAAATGACAGAATTAGAGATAAACTTTTCTAACAGAATATTCCAGAGTGATTTTAAATGATAAGAAGTAAGATCATGTCTGAATCTGACAGCATGAATACTTAATAGAATCTGAGATGGATATCATGCCTCTATGATGGGAGATCTCTAGATATGATAATAAGAATACTTAACAAGGTCTGAGACTGAGATCAACTTTTCTAACTGATTACTTTGGAAGCTTTATCAATGATAATAAATAAGATCATGTCCAAATCCGACAACAAGAATACACAATAGAATCAAAGATGGAGATCAATCCAATCTAATGGGAGATCTCTAGATATGATAAGATAATAAGCATCTATATATGAGACCAAACCTATCTGATAGGATGGTCCATGAATCAATGGAACTATCTAAGTTCCTTACTGAGATAGACGATTGTACCACACAGTCCTGATTTCTGAAGATCGCTACTGAAACTGCAACTGTAGAAAGTAGTTACTTAACCGACATGCCCCAACCTACAACTGGCCGGGTCCAACCTGTGAGCCCAGCTGGAAGGGTTTCAATACCGTGCCATGGGTAAAGACCTCTCTGGTCAAGCCTCTCAAACGGGATGACCCTCGCAAAAAGTTTTCCTGAGGTAATATAATAGTCAAACCTCTCTGACGGTGACATCCTCTACTGACGGGATACTCCTGCATCCTACGCTGGCTATGCAGTTCTGGAGTTTAGGGATTGCTCCTGACGACTCGGCTCTCTGACGGGAGAGCAATCATCCCTTCCCTTGCTCGGTGCTAGCTTCTACTCCCAACTGAAAGACTCTGAACTAAAATCTTAACTAAACACAACTGAAATGAATCTGATACTGATCATGTTTCTCAAAAGATCTGAATGAGTTATGCTGAGATTACTTAGTTCCGTATCTGACGAAAAGTGTATCAAATCATGGTATCTGACTGATGATATAGATCTTGAATAGATTACTCGAACCACTTCTGAGATTAGACTTGAATACTATTAGATCTGAGCTGATTATAGGACTGAGGCAAGATTACCAACGGTACAGAGATTACAGAGATAACTGAGATTACTTATCTTTCTTAAGTTCTAACTTGTCTGAGGATACAGAGTTCTATAGTTCACTGAGTTGTGAGAATCATGGTTCGACTGGAGTTATCGAGAAACTGACACGGGCTTTAGACAACAACTCTATTATTGGGTATAAATACCCTTAGAACTCGATGACATAAAAGTAAAGCACAATCATTCATTTATCATCACGATCGTTCATTCATCATCACAATCATTCGTGTATCATCATAATCATTCATGCATCATCATAATTATTAAAGAATCTTCCCAATCATTAACACATCTCTTAAGTAATTAGGAATCACAAATGTCAAATCATCATCACAGCCGCCAAGGGGTCACTTTAAGTATCTTGAAAACATAATCATATAATAATATCGGGGAAATATGCTACTAGATCGTACTCCATTCAACAAGGTTTTACCTCAACTATTTCATACCTATATCAATCTTGACACGTGTTTGGATATCACATAGCTTAGGGAAACTTCATACTATCACGTCATAACCTACTTGCTAACCACTTGGCATGTATTAAAAGCTTAACATATATCAAGAGCACATAATTGGGGAATTTACTACTATCACCTCTCCACTTGTTCACTAAGGTCCTTCAACAAAACAATAGACATGCATGGGTTCACACATATTTAGTAATTTCCTACTACCATGGAATAATTCATTCACTTGGGCGTTTTATCAAACACTAAGCACAAACTAACTCACAATTTGGGTTTCCTATTCAACATACTATAATGGACCTTATGATTTACCTAAGTTCTTTATCAAACCTATGAGGGACATGCTTCACTTATTCAACTATTTCTACACCCAAAAGTCATGAACACATCACATAGAAAACAACTTCAAGAAGTTCTATCACAAACATCATATAAAATCTACATACTAGGGTCAAAGCTCATAAATTTTTTATGCAAACATAAATCAAAACTCAACATCACATTAAACATCAATTTAAACTCATACGAATCATTAACAACTCATAAACATAAAAATCTTATAGTTTTAAAAAGAGTTCTTGAGCTTCTTGAATGAAAGGGACCCAAGAATCAATATCTACATACCTTAACCTTTTAAGTTGGATGAATTCTAATGCTTGACACTCTATACGCACTTTTAATAAAGTATTCTCGAAGCCCACACTATGAGGAACTTAGTTCTTGAAAAAATCTTGAAGATTTATGGATGAATTTTGGAAGATTAGGGTTCTTGAATTGAAATCCTAGATATTCTCTCTTTAGAGAATTGGATGAGAAATGGAGAAATTAGGGTTTGAATGAGGGTTCCCCATATTTATAGAGGCTCAAAAAAGTGGGAAATGACCAAAATACCCTTGCAAAAATGCCCTTAAATTGCTGGAAAAATATTCTTGACGACAGCCGTGACAGGATGTCAAGTTGGTGATAGGCCGTCATGAATGCCTTAAAAAAGGTAAAATATTGAGTTTCTGGTTAAGGCTGACGACATTGGTGATAGGCCATCAGGGGCATGACGACTTATCAGAAAATGTCATCACTGGGGTCAGAAATCTGCCCACGTCAGACGACATTTGTGATAGGCCGTCAGAGGCATGATAGCTTTTCACGAATGTCATCACCAGTTTCCCAGCCAGACATTCTGGAGTAAAATGGGCATAACTCTTTGCTCTGATATAGGTTTTTGACGAAATTGGTATCATTGGAAAGATAATTAAAAGAGATTTCATTTGATATATAGTAGATCCTCTAATTAAATATATATAAGGATATATGATTGATTAAAGTTGACCTAAATCTTGACGGTCACTAAAACTTAAATGATAGAAAAGCTTTCAACTCGTCCTTAAGTTAGGGGACCTCTATGATCTCAATTCATGCTCAAAAAGATTCCCAAAATATTCAAAGTATTTCATACTTGGGAGGATATTTCTGAAATATTTTGACTCGGATTTTCGCTTTTCCAAATACGCTCTAAGGCTCAGACTGGAAAAGTATTTTGCGGGGAATTACACTTGGTTCGTATATCTACTTCTGCTTCCTAAGTGACTCCCTCAATAGACTGATTCCGCCATAGAACTTTAACCAAGGGAACTTCTTTGTTCCTTAGTCTTCGAATCTGGCGATCAAGAATCTTAACTGGGATTTCTTCGTAAGAAAGGCTATCTTGAACACTGATGATTTCTAGAGGAACTACAATAGATGAATCACCAATACACTTATTCAATAAGGAGACATAAAATACTGGATGTACTGCTGCCAAATCCTCTGGAAACTCAAGTTCATACGCTACCCTTCTAAAATGTCTCAAGATTCTATAAGGACCAACATATCGGGGGCTAAGCTTCCCCTTCTTGCCAAATCCCTTCACTTTTTTCATTGGAGTGATTTTTGAATAAACCAAGTCACCAACCTCAAACTCTAGATCTCTTCTCCCTATATGTGCATAAGACTTCTGATGACTCTGGGCTATTTTTAACCTTTCTCAAATTAACTGAACTTTCTCCATAGCTTCAAACACTACATCTTTCCCTATCAACAAAGTCTCACCTACGTCAAACCAACCACTATCAACAAAGTCCTACCTTAAACCAACCAATGAGTGATTGACATATCCTCCCATAGAGTGCCTCAAATAGAGCCATCTAGATACTGGAGTGATAATTGTTATTGTAAGAAAACTTAATCAATAGAGAGTAATAATCCCAACACCCTTGAAGTAAATAACACATGCTCTTAACATGTCCTCTAGGATATGAATGGTCCTCTCTGCCTGACTATCTATCTGAGGATGAAAAGTGGTACTAAGATAAACTTGGGTACCAAGACCCTTCTGAAAAGCTTTCCAAAAGTGAGAGGTAAACGGAGTACCTCTGTCGAAAATGATAGACAATGAGACTTCATGAAATATGACCAATTCCCTAATATAGAGCTTGGTATAATCCTCAGCTAAATAGAAAGTATGGACTGGCAAGAAATGAGTTGATTTGGTCATTCTGTCTATAATCACCCAAATTAAATCATGATGACAACGCGAATGGGGTAAGTCTATCACAAAATCCATTTTCTCCTCTTCCCAATTCTAAGTAGAAATGTTGTTCTCCTGCATACTGACACTAGGCCTTGGGTTTTCAACCTTAACCGGTTGATAATTGGCACACTTGGCTACAAACTCTACAATATCCCATTTTATGCCACTCCACCAATAGATTTCCCATAAATCACAGTACATCTTGTTGCTGATCTTGGGCGTATTTATATGTACAAACACCGCTATTTACCTATACTTAGACTTGTTTTGAGAATGAAAATTATGCTAATTATATTGAATTGTGAACTAAATTGTGTTTCGTGTCTAACCAAAGTGATTAGAGATACAGGGTGAATTTTCCATGGATTCGAAAGAAAAATTAGATGCATATCATGAAGATGCAAGAGACCATGTTGATCAAAGTAAAAAACATTATAGATACATTAGATTAAGGATAAAAGAATAAAGTTGAGGATTGACGAAAAGAAATAGTGGAAATGGAGAAAAATTCCAGTGACACGAAGCTATCTTGATGCATCGCATCGACGTGTGCCTTAGCCAAAAATTTAAAGAGCAACTTCCAGTGCATTGATGCAATGTCAA
The DNA here is from genome assembly GCA_030864215.1 of Capsicum pubescens. Classification (NCBI taxonomy): domain Eukaryota; kingdom Viridiplantae; phylum Streptophyta; class Magnoliopsida; order Solanales; family Solanaceae; genus Capsicum; species Capsicum pubescens. The sequence goes on from CM061540.1 coordinate 205,558,187, forward strand.
CATATCGCATCAATGCATACGTTTTGTGCCTTAGCAAAGATTTCATCTGCAACTTACAGTATAATGACGCGATGTCAACGCATCGCGTCGAGGCAAAAAGTTCTGATACTTAGTCATATTTTGAGGAGCGAATTAAAGTGACATGATGTGATGTCAATGTGTCACGTTGTGTGTTGAAGAACTTGACTTAGTAAGATTTTTAAAGGTAAATTCTAGTGCATCAATGCGATGTTGATGCGATGCGTTGGCTATTTTGATGCGATTATCAATGCGTCGTGTCAAGGTTTTAGATCTGGTGAAATTTTCCCAAGTATAAAAGAAACACGTGAGCATAATTCCAAACACTTTTTGCAATCATAACAGCGACAAAACTGTTCTTATAATTTTTTTTGAACTTCTTTACCTCAATACTAATTTTGGGTATGATTAATTATTTATTTTTGATGAGTGGCTAAACACCCTTGTTCTGGGGTTGAGGTCATGAACATGATCACTCTTTGATATTCTTTATAGTAGTTTCTTTTTGGATTATCACTTAGGTTGTTCATAATTTCTTGAGCTTACTATTTTAATGCTTGGCCACTATTAGAATAAATTTATATTTCTATGTGAATCCGGAAGGAGAATCATAGATTAGACGGAGGAAATTGAGGAGCAAGGTTCTTACTCTTTTATAAAATAAGGGGTTTGAATTAGCATCAAGGATAGGGATATACCTAAAAGCCTTGTTTGGTTCAACTACTAGAAGAGTACTTAATAAATCTAGAAGAATTGTTGTGTCTCTACGGGAGTTGTAGCTGCAATATTTAATAGATAGAAGATTTGAGGTCGGGAGACAAAAATCGTTGCTTAAACCTTGCGAACCAACAACCCGATAACAAATTAGACTACTATAAGAATGGAGATTTGTATGATTGTTCGGAAAGCCTCAACCCTGGAATTCTTATCATTATTGTTTACGACCGTTTCTTGCTTTGCTTTAGTCGTAAACTTTTATTTCTAATTCATTATTTATATTTTTATTATCAAGTTAAAAATCATTTTGATACTTTACAACACTTAATATTCATTGTCTAGAACTAAAAGTTGGTTAAATTTCTAGTTGCTTAGTCCTCGTGGGAACGATATCTGATTTTCTAAATCACTATATTACTTGTATGATCACATGCACTTGCGTGTGTCTGAGTCGTAACATGTTTTTGTCGCCGTTGCCGGGGACTAATATAATTAGTAAATTGTTAAATTATTGTTTTTGACATTAAGTTTAAGTGTTAACGACTTTATCTTAGCGGCTGAATTTTTATAGATTTAGTTGAATCCAGGACTGGCAAGAGATAAAGAGTTGGTAGAGACTTTTGATGAACCAAAATAGATCTTTCAACAAAGGCGAAGAATAGCTGAATAAAGAAATGAACTGGTTGATCCCAATGCCGGAAATATTCCGCCTCCTATCATTCCAGTTATTTCTGCTCAACCAGCTGCTAGACCTATTTGAGAGGTGGCAATCCCACTCATGAACCATGTGATGAGCAGTATTCTCAAGACCAAACCAGGAGGTCGATTTGAATTAAAGCATAATATGGTGCAATTGCTGAATTCAGCGGGGCAATTTCATGGCCTTTCACACGAAGATCAGCAACCGCATATACAGACCTTCTTGGAAATAAGAGATACTTACATTCATGAAGGGTTGAGTTTTGATTATGTCAGGTAGACACTATTTCCCTTCTCTCTAATGGTGGAAGCAAAAAAATGGCTACATGCTGAACCACCACTCTTCATCACTACATGGGAAGATCTAGATCGGAAATTCATTATTCAGTTCTTTCCATCTGGGAAGACTGTACACTTGAGGAGCAAGATCTTAAGTTTCAGACAGAAAGAATAAGAAAATCTCTACCAAGCTTGGAAAAGATTTAAGGGTATGCTAAAAAATTGCCGTCACCATCATCAGTCAAATGATGTTCTTGTGCATAATTTCATTAAGGGATTAGAGTCAAATACAATGATTCTCTTGGATTCAGTAGTAGGTGGACAGGCTCTTGAGAATACATATAAAGAATTTTACACACTACTGAATCGGATTTCACATGGGAACCTGACTGGCATGCAAATTCTTGGAGTACTCCTAGAAAGGTTGCAGGGGTATTGGAGGTAGATCAGTTCACTACATTACAGGAATATATCACAGCGATGTAAAATCATATGATTACTTAACTTAATAACATAAAGTTGGTTCTTACATAACCAACAGCCATAGCAAATGCCATTCAACAAATGAATTCTTGGTGTGAGGTTTGCGGAAGTGGTAAGCACACAACAGATGCATGTTCTATTAATTCAGATTCTATAAACTATGTGGGAAATGCAAATCCACAGGGACAACAAAATTTTGTCAACACGTATAATTCAAACTGGAGGAACCATCCCAATTTATTATGGGGTGCAAATCAGGAACAGAATGCAAATCAGTACAAGAGACAAGTGCAATCAAATCAATAGATAGCTTAGAAAAATCAAGATACTACTTCTAAAACTAGAAATATGGAGGAATTAATGAAGCAGTTTATGGCTCAGCAAACGCAATTTCCAATTGAAATTAAGACTCAACAAGCACAATTTGCAGCTAAGTTGAAGAATCAACAATTGATTATAAGAAATCTAGAATTGAAACTGGGTCAAATTGTAGGGGCACAAAATACAAGACCTCAAGGAGCATTACCTAGTGATACAAAGACAAATCCCAAGAAGGTAAATGCGGTTACAACAAGGAGTGGGCTACAAACCAAAGAGACAGTTCAGGAGCGGGTTAGTCCCACAATTAATGATAAGGGTGCTAAAGACAATGCAGAGAAAAAAATCAAGGAAAAAGTGGCAAGTGAAGAAATTCATGTGGAGAAGAAGACTCTTCCCTTACCTTTTCCTCAAAGGGAAATGAAGCATCAAGAGGAAGCAAGTTACAAAAATTTCTTAGATCCTCTAAAGTAGGTTCAAGTGAATCTTCTTCTTGTTGACATTATGCAGAGTGTGCAAAAATATGAAAAGTACTTGAAGTACATAGTTATAAATAAGAATCGGTTGACCGAGTATGCTATAGTTGTACCTACTCAAGAGTGCACATCCAAGATTTAAAATAAATTGCCCGCAAAGCATAAGAATCCAGGTGGTTTCACCTTGCAGATTACCATTAGATAGACCATTTATGCACGTGGATTATGTGACTTGGGAGCTAGCATAAATCTTATGCCCACATCGTGGTACTTTAAGATGGGTCTTGGGAGTCCCAAGCCCACTACTATTATTTTGCAGTTGGCAGATCGATCACTTGGTAGGAGGGATGGTATTATTGAAGATATGTTGGTGCAGGTAGGATCTTTAATTTTTCTAGTGGATTTTGTAATTCTTGACTTTAAGGCTGATCCTATGGTTTTATTTATTTTGGGACGACCCTTCTTAGAAATGGGATAGTCACTAATTGATATAGCAGTAAAAAAATGACAATGTGAGCGTATGATAAAGTAGAAGTCTTTGATGTGTACAAGGCACTGAAACTGCCAGCTATATATAAGGAGTTGTCATCTATATCAGTTATTGACCTTGCTTCCGATTGGCAGTTGTTGTTGTCTGATGATCCATTAGAGCGAGGTTTGATGGGTTATGATCTTTATGGAGATGTGGAAGCATTGGAATTGGTTTAGGTTATGAATTTCATAGTGATTGAGATGAACAAAGTGCCTTTCGAGCCATTGAATAGGCCAATCGGTCCATCACCCAAGGCCTCAGTTGAAGAAGCTCCTAACTTAGAGCTTAAGGTTCTCCCTTCTCATTTACAATATGTTTTTCTTGGTGATCAAGATACTTTGCCTGTTATTATGTCTGCAGGATTAACAAATGTGCAGGTAAAGAAAGCAATAGCAGTCCTAAAGAGGAGAATAAAGGTGATTGGTTGGAAAATATCCAATATTATAGGAATTAATCAAGCATTTTACATGTATAACATCTACATAGAAGAGGGTTATAGACTGAGAGTGCAGCAACAAAGAAGGTTGAATCTTGTGATGAAGGAGGTTGTCAGAAAAAAGTGATCAAGTGGTCAGATAGTGGTATTGTCTACCAATTTTGATAGAAAATGGGTGAGTCTAGTGCACTGTGTATCGAAAAAAGAGGGATAACTGTAGTAACTAATGATGATAATGAGTTGATCCCCACACGTATGGTGACCGATTGGAGGATCTGTGTTGACTATTGGATGTTAAATGAAGCTACTCGTAAAGATCACTATTTAATTTCTATAATTGTCCAAATCCTAGATAGATTAGCAGGAAAAGAGTATTATTGTTTTCTGGTTGGGTACTTCAGCTACAATCAGATAGTCATAGAACCAGAAGACCAACAGAAAACCACTTTCACTTGTCTATATGGCACATACGCGTTCAGACGCATGCCCTTCAACCTATGCAATACACCTGCTACAATTCAGAGATGTATGATGGAAATATTCTCCAACATGGTTGAAGACTTTATGGAGGTATTCATGGATGATTTCTCTGTCTATGGTAATTGTTTTGAAAAGTGCTTGCAGAATCTTAACAGATTTCTAGCTCGATGCGAAGAGAAACTTAGTGCTAAATTGAGAAAAGTGCATTTATGGTTAAGGAAAAAATTGTCCTAGGCCATAAAGTTTCATGTAAAGGAGTGGAAGTATATAAGACAAAGGTTGAAGTGATTGAAAAGTTGCCATATCCAGTCACAGTCAAGGGAGTGCAGAGCTTTCTGGGACATGTCGATTTCTACAGACGATTTATTCAAAATTTCTCAAAGATTGCAAGCCCCATGTGCAAATTATAGGAGAAAAGGCCAAGTTTGAGTTTGGGATGATTTCCAAGCAGCTTTTGAAAAACTAAAGAAGAAGTTGATTGAAGCACCTATTTTGATTGCACCAGACTGGGAGTTACCATTAGAGCTGATGTGTGATGCTAGTGATATTGTTATGGGAGTAGTTTTAGGTTTGATAAAGGACAAGGTATTTTGCTTGATCTACTATGCTAGCAAAGTGTTGAATGATGCTCAAGTTAATTAAACGGTTACAAAGAAAGAGATGTTGGCAGTGGTGTATGCATTCGACAAGTTTAGATCTTACTTAGTTAGCACTAAGGTCATTGTTTATACTAACCATGCTGCTATTAAGTATTTTGTGAACAAGAAGGATGCAAAACCTAGATTGATTAGGTGGATTCTGCTACTACAAGAATTTGATCTTGAGGTTCAAGATCGAAAAAGAGCTAAAAATCAAGTTGCTGACCATTTGTCATGGTTGGAAAGTCGAAACCACATTGGTGATGACACTCTTAGTATTAAGGAAGAGTTTCCTGGAGAAAAGTTATTGTCTTTAGATGCAGTTGAGTTCCCATGGTATGCTGATATTGTGTATTTGATAGCTTGTGAGGTATACCCTCCTGATGCCACCCCTCACCAAAGGAAGAAATTACTTCATGATTCTCATGACAATATTTGGGATGAACAGTATTTCTTTAAGCAGGGTCAAGACAGAGTTATTCGTAGGTTTATTCCAGAGGCTAAATTTTCAAAGGTGCTTGAAGATTGTCACTCATCTCCTTATGATGGACATCATGGAGGTGAGAGAACTGCTAGAAAAGTGTTGCAATTAGTTTTTTTTGGCCTACTTTGTTTAGAGACGCAATTTCTTTTGTGAAGAATTGTAATCAATTTCAAATGTTGGGCACTATATCTAGGCATCATGAGATGCCCCTCAATAATATTTTAGAAGTCAAAGTCTTTGATGTTTGGGAGATTGATTTCATGGGATCATTCCCACCTTTAAAAGGTAATCTGTACATTCTTGTAGTGGTTGACTACATCTCTAAATGGGTGGAAGTTGTGGCTATTCCAACTAATAATGCAAAGGTGGTGCTGAAATTTTTGAAGAAGAACATATTTTTCCGATTTGGTACACCCAGACCGATAATTAGTGACTGAGGTACGCACTTTATCAACAATTGGTTTAAAAATCTTCTTGCTAAATATGGTGTCAATCACAAGGTTGCCACTGCGTCCCATCCCAAAACTGGTGGACAAGTTGAGGTGTCCAACTGGGAGATTAAGCAGATACTGCAAAAGACAGTGAATGCGCAGCGAAAAGATTGGGCTGAGAAGTTAGATGATGCACTTTGGGCTTACAAAATAACTTACAATATTCCCATTGGTATGTCTTCATATCGCTTGGTTTATGGTAAATCATGCCATCTACTTGTAGAGCTAGAACATCAAGTGTATTGGGCTGTGAAAAAGTTGAATTTTGAGATGAAAGTCACCGGTGAGAAACAATTATTGTAGGTGAATGAGATTGATGAGTTTAGGCTTCATGCTTTTGAAAATGCCAACATATATAAGGAGAAGACCAAAAGGTAGCATGATAAACAAATTGAAGAGAGAGTGTTTGAACCCGAACAACTTATTTTATTGTTCAATTCAAGGCTTAAGTTATTCCCGGGTAAATTGCAATCTAAATGGTCTGGATATTTTGAGGTGGTACGAATGACACCTCATGGAGATGTGGAGTTGTGGAATAAGGAGAAGACAGAAAAGTTCCTGGTGAATGGACAGTGCGTAAAGCATTACTGGATGGATCATCCAGATAAGCACAAGGAGTCCATCATCTTTACTGATGAGTAAGACTGAGTTAAGTCGTGCCACGATGTAAAATAAGGAGCTATGTGAGAGGCAACCCATAAATGTAATTTAATAGGTAGTTTAATTTTTAGTAGTTGAAGAACAAAAATAAAAATACAAAACGATGAGTCGTGCCACGACCAAAATAAGGTGCTTGATTAGAGGCAACCCACTTTACTTATATGATTTTATTATGATTGATTGATGTGCAGAAACTTAAAACTTGGCGGAGAAAGAGAAGATGATGAATATGGGACTTTGAGTAAGTAAATGGCTTATACATGGTGAGAAAAAGTTAAAGGGTAAGAAAAGATGCATTAAAGTATGGGAAATTTAGCCTTAGAAAATTTTTTGGATGCAATTTCCAGTGGACCGATGCTATCTTGGCACATCGCATCGAGGTGCATCAATTCCACACTTAGAAAATTTTTCTAAGGATATTTCCAGTGAACTGACGCAATTTTCATGCATTGTATCAAACCTTCAATATGTTACACGATGCGTCACATCGATTTTCATGCAGGCCACACTTAGAATATTTAATTGATATAACTTCCTGAGAAGCGACGCGAACATGAGGCATCACATCGAGTTTGCAACGCGATACATGATGTGTCGTGTTTCTTGCACCCAACTATGAAAATTTAAACCTAATTTACTCCTCTATAAATACCACACTTTGCTCATTCTCATCTTTTTCACCTAACCCTAGCTGTGCCACCCCTTTTTTCCCTAAAACCCTAAACTTGCACCCTTTTTAGTTTAGTCAATTTTAGTCAATTTTAAACAAGATTCAACTTTATGTTCCTTCTTTTCAACTAAGAACAGGTAAATTTTAACTTTATTTTGTTAGTTTTATGAACCCATGTGCTTTAATATTGTTATAAGCTTTGTGATCTGAAAATTTGATTGAATTAAAGTGACATATCCAAGGGTTGTGTTTAACTTATTTGAACTTTTATTGAATGTTAATTGTCAATATTCTGTGAGAACATTATGAGGTGATGATGACATGTTATTGTTATTGGTTTGATATTTCTGACATGGGAAGCAAGTGTATTATGAAATGGGATTCATGATTTAATTGATTTAGTTACTCTAAGGGTTTGAGATCTAAATTGATTGACAATTGAGTGTTTGTTGTACTATGTGTTGAATTTCAATAATTTTGGATGTGTTTGATTCACTGCATGATAGCAACTAAAGTGTGGGTGAATTCCAATTTCACAATACCTTAGTGGTAGCTATAAGCTATTGAAGTGAGATTAGGTATATCATAATAAGAGTGTATAAGTGAAACTATTAAAGAAAAGTCATTGAATCATAATTGGAGATGTTTCTGTGCAAATTATGAAGTCATCAGTCATTGAACGGAGATTGTAAACTGTGAAAACTCTAAAATGTCTTTTCATGCTTAATGTTGAATAGCTGATATGGGAATCTTGAACTAAAAAGGGCAAGTCTGAGTACCCTAGTGCATATGTTTTTGAATGAACCTATGCTAACAATTAAGTGTGAGGTAAATTTCACACTTAATGGTGTCTAGTTTTGAAGGTACGTGCTTTATATATTTATGGGCTTTTATTTTTTATAGGTATAATGTCGAGCATCCATCAATAACGAAGCAAGGGAAAGAGTGCAGGTGGAACATCTGAGCCCAGTCATAAGAGGAGCCGGGAAGCTGACCGGGTGCCTGCAGCCCCACATGTTCTGAGGGGTCAAAGAAGGTTTGGAACTAAGGTTGTGGTAGCAGCAGGAAGAAAGTGGTACTCTCAACATAAAGAGTCAAAATATTCTGCCAATCAATTTATCAATAGGTCAAGCTTGATGAAAGAATATCCATCTAAGGTGAGAAAGATAGAGGCCCACCAGATGAATTTTCTCTTTAAGTAGCCGGGTGCATGCAATTTAAGCTTAGTTTGGGAATTCTATGCGAATTGGAACCCGAAAGATTCTAAGGTTGAGGTACGTGGTCATGTGATAACTTTTACTACGACTATTGTTAATGAGTTGTTAGGTGTACCCTTCGCGGATCTGAAGCCACTGAAGACAATGATCATTGAGCCACTATATCAATATATTTATCATCTCTTGTGCGGCACTCAATCTACGGCGAGGTGGATTTGCCACAAAGAGGGAGGTATGCATGTATTACTTCCATTTGCTCATCTGAACAGGGAGGCACATTTATGGGCCAGAATCATCTATTCCTGTCTTGTTAATGGAAAACATATGAAAGAGGTTACCCGTGATAGGGTGTTCCTTATTTATGATTTGATGCGTGATGATGTGGATGTGAATGTAGGTGCCATTATTTTTTCAGCAATGAGGAAGGCTCGATTCTTAGGGGGTCGTAGATATGGGTTCGGAAGGCTACTGACTAGATTTTTTAGGAAACAAGGTATGCCCAAGAATGAGGTAGATTATTTACCACCTGTTGTTGATAGGCCATTTGATATTTCTTGCACGAAGGGACCATCTCCTCATAGTGTGAATTTAACTATGCCTGAGCGCCAAGCTCGTACTGATGAGATTAAAACCCGTATGTATGGGCTGACTATGTTATAGTTGAGGACTGGGGGGCGTCTAGCCACCCAACAGGAGATTCGTGCTGTGGAGCTGGACTATTCATTAGGACCTTATGCTTGGACTTTGCTGTGAATTGGACCATATTTTGATAAGCTAGTAGATGATGACGTCCCCATGGACGAGGAGAGGTGCATAACTTATTCTGATGATGAGTTTGAGGATGAAGAGCAGTCTTATGAGGGAGATTCTGGTGATGACTTGGGTGATGATGATGGTGCTGATGCTGATGCTAATGACGTGATGGACTTAGTGACATTTAACTGAGCAGGGGGTACGATGCCACCTTACCTTATTGCTAGCACTGGGACAGTGCTATGTTTAACTGTGGGGTGGTTAGTTTTTGATCTTCTTCATCTCTATCTCTTCCATTTTTAATATCTGAACAATGTTGGTTTTTGGTTGTGTTGGTTGAATAATTTTTATTCGTGTTTTTATATTTTGTGGGTTGTAAGTTGACAATATTTCCCTTTTTGGTAAAATGATTGCCCTCTTTGGGAAATCAGTTAAAAAGTGTTTGTTTTATTTACAGTATTCTATCTTCACCTTTTGCGGTAATTTTTAGATTACAAGTATTATGTGTGCCCTTTTTAGTAATTTTCATTAGGCAAAGTCATAGTTAGTGTCTTCCCCTATGATAGATGGATGACGACCGTCTTAAGGGGAGTGCGTCTTTAGAAGCTGAGAAAATGATAAGATCTTGATTGCGATCTTTAAAAAATGCGGTGTGTTGGGAAAGATGTTTTAATTGAAACAAAATGAGATATTTTTAGATGTTAAAACCCAAGTGTAGTTTGATTTGATTGTCTTAATAATGAATTTGATAAAGTGCAATATCAGAAACCGTACAGATCCGACTTGATTCTTAGCATGCACCGAGTGAGTATTTTTTTTATATTCTACATGTATAGGATGAATAGAACTTGCCCGATGTGTTTAGAAAGTAAAATAAAGGGTGATAGGTACAGGAAGTGATTTAGGCATTTCTTTGTTAACTGAATTGTAAAGACTTTATTTGCCTACCCTTATTCATGACCTTAGTTAGCCCCGTTGAGCCTATAGCCTAATTTTTTTTTGGTAGCCTCATCCGTAGACAAATCCTTTCTTTGATAGACTTTAATTCGATCCTTAGTTCATAAGCGCTTTAATACAGATTATGGAATAAAAGGGAATGGAAATATAAATAAGGAAAAAAGTGAAATTGAAGCCCTTGAGAAGCGTTCGTTGTGCATTTAATTATGATGGTTAGGAGTTAGAAAAAAAATATGTGATGAAAATTTCAGTTATTGTTACCCGGTTTTTGTGTTACAATGAACCTATTTTGGCCCTGGTCTATTAAGAACGATGTGCACCTCAACTAAGGCAAATTGCTTAAGCTGAGGGTGGCTACTGTAGGGGTGCGTAGCATGAACTGGGGTATGAAGAAAAGCTGAAAATTGAATTATGATGTAAAAAGAAAAATACTCCTACCGTAGTTGTGCTAATGAGCTAAGATAAGATTGGTTATGTATTAAAGTGCTTAGGGAGATTAGCCACTATTTCCCAAATAGTTCTTACCCATCCCTTTTCCTACATTACAGCCATAAAAAGACCTATTTGATCCTACTTTTAAAAATCCGACTATTAGTGGAGTAATACACTAAGGGAAAGCCTATGGTTCATCACCAATAATGTATGAATCTTTGTTGAGAACGAGTGATTGAATTTTGATATTCCCCTCCTGATTAACATAGTTAAATTGTGAGTGATATGGGGAAAACTTTGTTGTTGTGAGGGTGCATGCGGATGAAAATCCGGATTACTTATTCTGTTGTTTGATTGTGTGCTTTTATTAAGTTTGCCAACGAATTGAATGTCACTATTGGGACAATGAAGTGTGAAATAAAGTTTTCATATACCCAACACTAGCATGACTCTTAGGTTGTGATTAGAATGATTAATAATGGTGTTGCTTGAAGTTGTTCGGGGACGAACAAGGTTTTAAGTGTGGGGTGGTGATCTTGGGTGTAATTATATGTCCAAACATCCCTATTTACCCATACTTGAACTTGTTTTGAGAATGAAAATTATGCTAATTATATTTAATTATGAGCTAAATTGTCTTTCGTGGCTAACCAAATTAATTAGAGATACAGGGTGAATTTCCCATAGATTCGGAAGAAAAATTGGATACATATCATGAAGATGCAAAAGGACATGTTGATCAAAGTCAAAAACATTGTAGATAAATGACAGTAAGGATAAAAGTATGGAGTTGAGGATTGACGGAAAGAAAGAGAGGAAATAGAGAAAAATTCCAGTGATGTGACGTTATCTTGACGCATCACATCGACTGGTAAAAAGTGTGCCTTAGCCAAAAATTTGAAGAGCAACTTCCATTGTATCGACGCTATTTCAACGCATCGCGTCGATGCGTAAGTTCTGTGACTTAGCAAAGATTTCATCTGTAACTTCCGGTGCATCAACACGATGTCAACACGTCGCATTGAGGCAAAAAGTTTTGATACTTAGTCATATTTTAGGGAGAAAATTCCAGTGACACGATGCGATGTCAATACGTCACATCATGTGTTGAAGAACTTGACTTAGTCTGATTTTTAAAGATAAATTCCAATACATCAACGCGATGTTGATGCGATGCGTTTGTTGTGTTGACGTGATTACGACGCGTCGCTTCAAGGTTTTAGATCTGGTGAAATTTTTTTAAGTATAAAAGGAACACGTGAACACAATTCCAAACACTTTTGTAAAGCATAGCAGCGGAGAAAAAGCATAGAATTCTTTCTTTTAGGGTTCTTATTATATCTTTTGAACTTATTTACCTCAATACTAATTTTAGGCATGATTAATTATTTGTTTTTTGATATTTTATTCAAACATGAGTGGCTAAACACCCTTTTTTTGGGGTTGAGGTCAAGAACATGATCACTCTTTGATATTCTTTATAGTAGTTTCTTTTTGGATTATCACCTGGGTTGTTCTTAATTTCTTGAGCTTACTATTTTAATGCTTTGGAACCATTAGAATAAATCTATATTTCGATGTGAATTCGGGAGAAGAATCGTAGATTAGAACGAGGAAATTAAGGAGCAAGGTTCTTACCCTTTTATAAAATAAGAGGTTTGAATTATCATATAGGATATGGATATACCTAGAAGCCTTGTTTGGTTCAATTGCAAGAACAGTACTTAATGAATCTAGAAGAATTGTTGTATCTCTGCGGGAGTTGTAGCTGCAATATTTAATAGATAGAAAATTTGAGGTCGGGAGACAAAAACCGTTGCTTAAACCTTGCGAACCAACAACCCGGTAACTAATTATACTACTATAAGAATGGAGATTTGTATGATTGTACGGAAAGCCTCAACCCTGAAATTCTTATCATTATTGTTTACAACTGTTTCTTGCTTTGCTTTAGTCATAAACTTTTATTTCTAATTCATTATTTATATTTTTATTCTCAAGTTAAAAAGTCATCATGATACGTTACAACACTTAGTACTCATTGTCTAGAACTAAAAGTTGGTTAAATTTCTAGTTGCTTAGTCCTCGTGGGAACGATATCTGATTGTCTAAATAACTATATTACTTGTACGATCACGTGCACTTGTGTGTGTGTCTTAGTCACAACAGTGGCTCTTGGATGGATAGAGTAACGTGGACCATGCGCTTCTGTGAAAATCCGCTACCTCAAACCATCAACACATGGCACACACAGTCTATCCTGGTATCACAACACAACATCTCCACCTTGAGAGAAAACCTCTACTTTTTGATCTCTTATTGATTTCTTAAACTTAGCCAAACTGGAATCCCTATCCTACTTCTGTTTCACTTCAGAAACCAAGGAAGTTCCCAAACTACTCTGAACCTAAACAGTGCCTTCAGCTGAATCAACTAACCGAACACCTAATCGAGCCAACTAATGAACCTCTTGAACTAAATTATTCTTATCATTATCAACATGAGCAACACTACCCATAGATAGTCTACTAAGAGCGTCTTCCACTACATTGGCCTTGCTCGAATGATACAAAACACTCATGTCATAATCTTTCACCAACTTCAACTATTTTATCTGATGAAGATTTAAATATTTTTGTGAGAACATATACTGCAAACTTTTGTGATCTATGAACACATCAACATGCACCCCATATAGATAATGCCTCCAAATTTTCAAGGAAAAAACAACATCAGCTAACTCAAGATCATGGGTAGGATAATTCTTCTCATGATGTTTAAGTTGTCTAGAGGCATAGTCTATGACCTTACCTATTTGCATCAAAAAACAACCCAAACCAACTTTAGAAGAATCACAGTAAACAACAAATCCATCCAAACCATTTTCTTACGCACAAACAGGATTGGAGAACCCCACGGAGAGACACTGGGCCTTATGAAACCTTTATCTAAGAGGTCTTTAAGCTACTGTTTTAACTCTTTAAGCTTGTCTAGAGACATATGATATGGAGGGATCGAGATGGGCTGAGTATCAGGAATAAAATCAATACCAAATTTTATTTCTCTATCGGGAGGTGCCCCTGGCAGATCTTCGGGAAATATTTTAGGAAACTTATTGACCACACAGACTGACTGAACTGTGGGAACTTCAGACTTAGTATCTTTGACTCGGATTACATGATAAATGCACCCTTTTGATATCAACTTTCTGTCCTTAAGATAAGATATGAAATGACTCTTGGGATATTCAGAACAACCTTTCCACTCGAAGACTGCCTCACTCGGATACTGAAACTTCACCACACGGGTACAAAAATATATTAATGCATAGCATGAATGGAGTCAATCCATGCATAGAATTACATCAACATCTACCATTTATAACTCTATTCAGTCTGCTAGTATGATGTTATGGAGGACAGTGATAGGACACTTCTTACAGACTCGCCTGGCAACAACTAACTCACCCACTAGAGTGGACACTAAGAAGGGCTTAGAAAGCTTTTCAGGACCTATCTCAAAATTTACCGCAACCAATAGAGTCACATAAGATAGATTTGACACTGGGTCTATCAATACATATACATTAAGATAAAAGATACGAATCATACCAGTAACAACATCTGGTGAGCTCTCCTTCTTCTATAGAGATGGTAAAGCATAGAAATAATTCTGGCACTGACCACCACCGGTACTGGATGATGCACCCTGAGGAGGAACTGGGCAACCTAGTGGAGCTGGTGTGCTAGTGTCCTGAGTCTAGGGACGAACAACCCTATTTCTCTGCTTAGCATACAAACACTCTTTGATTTCGTGACCCAACTTGCCACATCTATAACAACCCATTCTTCCCATCAAACACTCACCAGGATGGTTCTTTCCATACTTTACACATGAAAGATAATTGGGCCTTCCACCCACACTATTCTGAGACCTAGAAATGGAAGTCCTGACCCATTGCTTCTTCTTGGTTCTGGGTGTAGGGGCACTGGCTGAAGATGGTGCTGGTGCTGCTGAATAGCCCTGAAACTGCGAATGACTTCCCCCTCCAAACCTTGGTTGATTATACTCAAATTGTCCAGTTCTAGACCTCTTATTTATCTTTTTTGCCTCAATCTATTGAGCATGAGTCATTAACCTAGTAATATCCATATCCCCAATAAACATGGTAGTTCTACACTTCTTGACTACCAAATCTGACACTCTAGTAACAAACATACTCATACTAGATCTAGGGTCAGCTACCAACTCAGGAGCATACTTTGACAACTGGGTGAACTTAAGGCAGTACTCTCTTACTGTCATTGAGCCCTACCTCAGGCTCATAAACTCCTTAACTATAGCTTCTCTCATATCACGCGGAAAGAACTTGTCCAAAAATACATCCTGAAGCACCTGCCAACTCATAGGAGCTATATTCTCACTTCTACCTTCTTTCCATATAACAACCCAATCATAAGAAACATCCTTTATCCTATTGGATGCCAATTCTACATTCTCCACCTCAGTAACATGCATAATCTGAGTGATCTTTCTTACCTCATCAATAAAAAGTTATGGATCTTCACCAACCTATTACCTAAAGAACTCAGGTGGATTCATTCTCATGAAATCACAAATCCTAGTTGCAACTAGATTACCATTTTTCTGAAGTAGGATTGGCGCTTGTTGGTTTCCCTGAACATTAGAATTCACATCTTGTGCCAATACCTGAAAGGCAGCCCAAAATTCAACATGAGACACGTTCTCATTCAAAGGGTCGGTGGCTAAGGGTGGTTGGTCACTATTTTTGCGTACATTGGCTCGGTGAGGAGGCATATTCTATCATGTTAAAGTATGAGTTAAAGAAGATAGAGACAACTATAAGCACGATAGATCATGAAAGAAATAATGATCCCTAACTCGTTTCGTAGCTTCTTGCTTATAAATGTGGCACACTTCACACCCATTATCAAGACTCTATGTAACGTGGCTTGTCTAACTCCCTAGGACTCTTTAAAACCTTAGGATTTGATACCAAGTTTGTAAATCCCCATAAATACACCCTAGACGTCACACGGTTCTCAAGACTACAAGTAGTCCTAAGCTAACCCTTTAGGCCTTCTAACAACTTTGGAGGTCATAATAAAGATAACTTGATATATGAAATCTCAAAATAATTGAATTGATGTCTTAACTGAATATCTTAAACTTAGAAATATTAAAACCAACACTTTGAATCTAAAATAGAAAAAAGTTGGACAAGCCACTACTTCTAACTAGAGAGCCACTAGGATAAGCCCCATCTTACTCGAACTAAACAGAAACCAAATGACTACAATACTTCATCAATAATAATGTCTGATAAAATAGGTCCTCAAACTATAAGGACATACCAAGTGTCAGTATGTAGGTAGATATGACCGTAATCAATCACGCTGCTGCAACTGAGCACCAGAACCTATATCGTGAAATAATGTAGCACATAGACGTATATGTCGATCAGTACTTCTAAAATGTACTGAGCATGTGGGGGTGAACGCACAAGTAAAACAATAACTCAATGTGTACTTCAATTTTCAAACGATGCATGCTAGGTGTAAATGACTCACCTTGGTCTTGAATAAACAAAATTTGTAAAATCATAAAGATGAATTATAATTCATAATGAGAAACTTTGTGAGCCATAACACTTAGTTCTGAAAGCTTTACTTTTAATCTTTCTTAGAGAGGTTCTTCTAACCGACATAAACCATGTGAGCTACCATGGATTCCAACATCTTACCCACGTTGGGGAGAGTTGTACTACCATTGCCATCGGAATAGGACCTTAACTAAAGTGATCACTATTTATAACTTCATCCATATTGAGAATAAGCTTAACCTATGTTGGCTCATAGTTTTGGGGCATGTGACCTTGGACGCATACCCAACTCGGTGCTAAATACTAATCCCTTAATACTTAATGCTCATACTTTAGGAAATCCACCTTAAAATAGCATAAGGGTCTATAATGAAAACCAGTTATGCTTCTCTTTGCTTTAAACTATAATCAAAATAAACAAATGTGGAATTCATATCTTAGCTGAGGATCAAAAGATCAATTCTCGCTTTAAATCTTAAAATAAGCTTGTCATGGAATGCTTAAAAGCATAATCTTCTTGAAATCTCAACACTTAAACTTAGGTCTTAAAATTCATGCTTTAAACACATGGTAATTCATACCAAAACTTCATGCTCAATATAATTCTTGAAATAGTTCAACAATAATAAGTTAAGATAGTGCAATATCATTCATAATATAAATCTTGTAAGTTAAAAACATAAACATAAGCACTTCTTGATATACTTAATGCTTTAAATATCATGATAATCACATGCTTCCAAAATATATAAACTTAGGTATAAACATTATTTCAAAACAAGTAAATATAATCTTAAAATCATGTAATTCGGGCACAAGGGTGAAAGGATAACCTTTTTCATAACCCCGCATGCCTTTATAGGCTTCTTTTGATGGATAAACCTTGACTTTGAAAGCCTTGGAGATGATCTTGAATGCTTTTCTTGAAATTTTTGAATTTGGAAACTTAGATTCTTTCTTATCTTGAAGAGAAAGTAATAGAGTTTTGGTGTTCTTGAGAAGAGGTTAGGGTTTCTTGGAGAGAAAATTGAAAGAGATTGGGCAAATAATACCTTAACTGACATTTAAACTTACGTTTTCATGAATTGAGTCAGTGGGAAATGACCTAACTTCCCCTCTAAATATTAAACTCGTAACTAGAATGCCATTTGAAGTCCTAGCGCGATGCGATGACATGTTCATCGCTATATAGGGCACAACATGATGCAATCGCGATGAGCTGCTAGAAATGAAATCCAAACACAACCCAATCCTCATTAAAAAAATCTAAAACTTCCCCGAGATATGCTCCTTACACCCCTAAACATGAATTAACTCAAAACCATCGTCCCAGAGTCCGAAAGTTCAACTTAAAAATCCTCAAAAGTAAGAGGTCAAAAATAAGACTAAGTCTTCAACACTCTGTTAAATTTCCAAGCTTCAAGCCTCTTATGCAAGCACTAGGAGCTGAACTAAACTAAGTTTAATACGGGGTATAACAAACACCAACAACACCAACACCAACACCAACACCACCAATACTACCAATACCAAAACTACTACCAACACCACCACAAACACCACCAATACTACCAATACCAAAACTACCACCAACACCACCACAAACACCACCAATACTACCAATACCAAAACTACCATCAACACCACCACAAACACCACCACCACCACCAACACCAACAACAGCACCACCAACACCACCAACACCACCAACACCAACACCAATACCGACACCATCAATACCTTCAACACCCCCAACACCATCAATACCAATACCACCAATACTAACATAAACACCAACAACACCACGACTAACACCACCAACACCACTAATACTAACACCACCACCAATACCACCAATACCAACACCATCACCATCACCAACACCAACACCAACACCACCACCAACACCACCACCACCACCAATACCAATACCAATACCAATACCAATACCACCACTAATACCACCAATACCAACACCACAAACGCCAATACTAATACCAATACCAACACCACAAATATCACCACCAACACCACCACTAATACTACCACCACAACCTCCAATACCAATACCAACACTACCAACACCAACACCACCAATGCCAATACAACCATAAATACTAATACCACCAATAATACTAACACCAACACCAACACCATCAATAATACGAACACTACCAACAACCACCAACAACAACACAAACACCATCCAATAATACCACAATAGTTAATAGAATGCTCAGATAAAAACTGAGATTCTCTCGGGTTCTTTCTTTGTTTTATAGCATCAAAACTCAAAATTGTTAACCCATTCTCAAAGATAATACAACTAAAAGTCTTTTTTTACTATTAACTAAAAAGACCTAATTTAAGAAAAAACAACAAATATAGAACTCTTCTCAAACTCTATTACATGTGAAGAGAGAAAAATTTATGGATACAAGCAAAAAGAAAGTAAAAAAAAAACTATGTGGTCAGAAATAGGAAGAAAAGTAATTTGTTATGAAGGGTTGAGCAATATGTTGAGTAGTTGTTGTTTGTATTATTGAGAGAGAACTCGAGATTTGAAATGATGAAATATTTTTTCAGCAAATGAATGATTTCTATGGGTTGATTTGTATTTTGGAAAAGAATGACAAATTTTAAAAATATTAATTTGGTCTGAATTAATCTTAATTAACTTTTTAAAAGAGATAAATTTTAACTGTTTCATAATAAATTAAATTAATTTCACTAAAATTAGTTTTTAGATATTAAGTTCAATTGGAAATTTAATAAATTTCATATTAACTTAATTATAATTTAATATGAATCGTTTCAATTTAAATTGATCATTTTGATGACTCTAATCAAGACGAACGCAATGGCAACAACATGTAATTGCAATGATATCACTTAAAATTATAGTTGAACCTATGAACTCATAATTAATTCTATCTAAATAAATTTAGATATTTCAAACAATGGATTGATTTAAATCATCTCAACTCAAATTGATCAATTGCAATGACATCAATTGAAATTGTAGCTGAATCTATGAACTCATCCTTAATTCTATATAAATAAGTTTAGATGTTTTAAACAATGGCTTTATTTGAATAATCTCAACTCACATTGATCAATTGATGACTCCTGTCAGGATGAACACAATACCAACATCATGCAGTTACAATGACATCAATTGAAATTATAGTTAAACCTATAAACTCATCCTTAATTTTATCTAAATTAATTTAGATATTTTAAATAATGTCTTGATTTGAATCATCTCAACTCAAATTGATCAATTGATGACTCTAGTCAGGACGAATATATTACCAACATCATGTAATTGCAACGACATCAATTAAAATTATAGTTCAACCTATGAACTCATCCTTAATAGTAGCTAAATCAATTTAGATATTTCAAATAATGGCTTGATTTGAATCATTTCAACCCAAATTAATCAATTAATGACTCCAGTTAGGACGAACATAATACCAACATCATGCAATTGTAACAACATCAATTGAAATTATACTTGAACCTATTAAATCATACTTAATTCTAGATAAATTAATTTAGATATTTCAAACAATGGCTTGATTTGAATCATTTCAACTCAAATTGATCAATTGATGACTCCGACCAAGACGAACACAATACCAACATCATGCAATTACAACGGCATCAATTAAAATTGTAGTTGAACCTATAAACTCATCCTTAATTCTAGATAAATCAATTTAGATATTTCAAATAATGCCTTTACATGAATAAATAGAGGACTAACCTTATGCAATAGATGATACATCTGTTAAAAATTATCAAACAATTATAGACATCTATTAAAATAGATGTTCTACCTATTACAACGGATTACTTATCTATTGGAAACTATCAAGCAACTAATGAAATTATTGTAACAGATGACTTATCTATTGCAAATTATCAAATAGATAATAACATCTATTGCAACAGATGACTTATCTATTGGAAATTATCAAATATATGTTGTCATCTGTTATGACAGATGTAGATATCTATTGTAATATATTCATTATCTTTTTAAGATCTTTTTTTATTTTAAATTAATTTTTGTCAAGTATAAATAAAAAAATAATAATGCGGTAAAAATTTTGTTGTATAACTCAAAAATCTCCTTCTTGAGTTGTCTTATTTTGTCTTTACAATGTCACTGTCTCGTCTCCTCATTCTCCTCAAAGTATTTCACCACTATAAATTATTAATAAATATTTAAACCTATTTCTAGAATTCTCTCTCCTTCAACCATAAAATAATTCATCTTACTTCTTTCTATTTCTCTCTTTTTTAGGATAATCCAAACAGTCTCCTCTTTTTTCTCTCTTTTCTCTTTTTTTCTCTCTTCTTTCGCCTGAAAATCCTTTCGAATATTAACCAATCTATATCTTTTATTTCTTGAAATTGGTGTTTTGATCCCTTTTCTTTTGACATGTCATCTGTTCACAATTAGATCTGCACTCTGTGCTATTATTCTTTCTTTCTCATTTTTTTTTCCTGTTTTATCAAAATTTTCATGTTTTCTATGATTAAAATGAAATTGTGAATATTATATTTTTACATTAGCTATTTAAATTAGTTATTTATGTCTATTGTTTTTATTTATTTACCTATTACCCATTACTCATATCCTATTTATTGAGAGAATTGAAGAAAATGTCTCTTTTAAGTCTTGAACGAATAAACCTTTGTTTTTAATAAAATATGTGAAAACGTCATCTATTGGGAGAACTTAAAAACTCTTATTGGTAGTATCAATTTTATTTTTCTGTTTCTTTATTATTGATACTGTTGTTGATGTTAGTAGTGGTGTTGGTAGTGTTGTTGGTATGGTGGTCTTGGTGTTGCAATAGGTGGACATATGGTAGAAGATATTAAAATAGGTCTTATAAAAGATTCCCCATCTGTTGTAACTGATTAATCAACTGTTGGAATAAATCCAAACTGTTCTTCCAATAGATGACCCATCTGTTGCAACAGATAAAGCACCTGTTGGAAGAAAAAAAACCAGTGGCAAGGCTGGTTTGATTTCTTCCAACAGATGACCCATCTTTTGCAACATATTAGTCACTTGTTTCAACAGATGGATCATCTGTTGAAGAGATTGAAAATCTATTGCAATAGATAGATCATCTATTTGAATGCTTATTGTAATGTGTTGTATTTATTAAACTTTGTGTTACCCTTTTTAAAATTATCTAGACATCAATTGAGTGTTCTTTTTGTTTTTCTCTTATTTGTAGATAAAAGATGTATCCCAAAAGAAAAGTAAGTGAAAGTGGATCAAATTTTGCTTGACTAACATAAAAGGCTAGAGTAAAGATGGGTTCGAAGAAATAAACTTCTTGCATATGGAACTACTTCATATGTGGAAGGTATGTATTACTGATCTTGTTATCGTGAAAATACACATAGAGTACACTGTTTTTATGAATATTGTTTTTTACGGATTAGGCATTAATTATTCAAACAAAATATTACATTTTACAGTTAAGATTGATAGGTTTAGACTAATAAGGTTGAGGGACCAAGTAGGTGGTGATGATACCTTATTACTTAATGATGGTTTAGCTAATGTTTATGTGTTAAGTTTGGAGAATGGATCAAGGTTTTGGGGGCAATATGAAGATTCAAAAGTGATTGGACTGATTTTAAGGGTTTAATGGACTTTTGAAAGGCCTATGAAGCCTTGGACTGTTGCAAACAAAAATGGAAAACCAATAGAAATTCCGCTGCTCCAAATTTATATGGATGGGTTGCTTGAGGAGATGATTATATAAAAAAATCTGTTGTAGGAGAATATCTACAAGGGAAAGGGGAGGGGTTGAAGACTATATATCAACTCAGACCTTATTTAAGAAGAAACACATGGTGGCAAGGAACATGTAGCAAATCTAGCCGATGAAATTGACATGAAAATGAAAAAATTGAATAAGTTGAAAAAGTAAAAGTGTATCCAAAAATGAAAATCCATCACTCGTTCTTGAAAAGAAAAATGGTGAAGTAGATTGGAGTTGTACACTTTGCTAGAAAACTGAGATTAGTTAGCGTGGTATGGATGATCACCTCCAAAGAATGGAACAAAACTCAAAGGAAGTAGTTTTGCAAGCACCAAGGGTTGTAAAGATGGAAAGTTAGGAACAGAACTTAAACCAACAATTCCAGATGTAAAAATAAAGGATCAAGCCAAGGTGGCAATTTCTGAAGTTAAACTTGCATCCTAGGCCTTCTGATTGTGGTTCTGGTCTGGTCAAAGGCAGTGAAAAAAAAAGGCATGGGATTTCTGCCCAACTTCAGACCTTTTTGTTCCCACTGCTATTGACCTGGTAAGAAACACAAATAGAAGGCATAGGATACAATTTAGACTTCAAAAATTAATGCCTTGGCTTCCCTTATTTTAAATTCAGGAGTTTTTGGTTTAAGTTTCATTCCCGACTGTACATCTTTCCAATCCTTGATGCTCACAAAGATGCTTCCTTAGCGTTCTGATCCTGTGCTTTGGGGGTCATCACTCAAGCCATGATAACTGTTGCAATTACCTAGAAAAGTGTCCAGCTCCAATCCACTTTATCATTTTTCTTTTCAACAACCACCAATGGATTTTCATTTGTGGATACACTTTCATATTTGCAGCTCATTCAGTTTTTTCAAAGTTAATTTTATTGGCTAGATTGGCTAGAAGTGTAACGCCCGATATCCCATCCCGAGACGTCAAACGGTTCTTATGACCCCAAAGGACCACAAGCTAACCCTTTACTGATATCTGTACCTATATACTGCATAATATCTGAAATAAATGCAAAATTTAGCCATAAAGTTCAACACATCTATGAATACTCATACTACAGAAAACAGAATACTAATACAGTAGTTTGAAAAGCCTCTAAACTGTATGAACTGTAGAGTTGATGGGACAGGTCCCCAACTAACTCCGTCAACTGAAAATAAACAAAATCTAAAGCAATAATAGTAAACTGAGATTCATCCTCGAAAGAAGAAAACTCACTACTACTACTGCTGACTGGGACTGAACTGCTGAGGATACTCTGGATCCTATGCCTCTGAACCTATGGTGTCAAATAAAACACCATAGCGCAAATGCATCAGTACAGGAATATACCGAGTATGTAGATGAGGTAGGCTAATGAAAGGCTCATGCATGCACAATATCTAAACTTAATAATCATGAAGATGCCGCATGAGAACACATACATGAATGCAAATAACATGAACACAATCATCGCAAATCTAGATACTAAAACTCAAATAGCACCTTACTGCAGACTGAACTCACTACTAAAACTGAGATACTGAATCAGTGACTTATCTGATACTGATAACTGAGGATCTGGATGAACTTACATCAAGGACTGAACTTTGATCTTACTGCTTTTGACTGATAGAATTAGAGATCAACTTTTCTAACCAATTATTTTGGAAGCTTTATAAATGATAAGAAATATGATTATATCTGAATCTGACGACAAGAATATTCAATAGAAATCTGATATTGTGATCAAGCTTATCTGGCGGCATATCTTTGAATATGATATCAAACAAATGTATATAATACCAAACCTATCTGATGGGATGGTCCATAAATCAATGGAACTATTTGAGTTCCTCACAGAGATAAATGACTGTACCACACAGTCCTAATTTTAAAAGATTAATTCTGAAACTGAGACTGAATCTAAAACTAAAACTGTGGGAAGTATTCATCTAACCGACATGACCCAACCTACCACAGTTGGGGTCCAACCTCAACCACCGGTTGGAAGGGTGCCAATACCGTTCCACGGGTAAAGACATTATCTTTTCTCTAAGGTTAGGCTCTCTGGCGGTGACCATCAACAGGACGTCAAGCTTTCTTGATAGGTGACTCCTTTTTCTATGCTGGCTACACAGTTCTAGTATACAAGGATTTCTTCTAAGAATCAGAACTTCTACTAGAAGGTGAGTTCCCATCCTTGGCTTCGCTCGGTGCTGAATCCTACTCCCAACTGAAAGATACTGATCTGATTCTTAGAATAAACTTAGACTGAGCTAAATCTGATACTGATCATGTTTCTCAAAATATCTGACTAAATTACACTGAGATTACTTAGTTCTGTATCTGACGGGAAAGATATCAAATCATGGTATCTGACTGACGGTACAAAGCTTGAATAGATTACTCGAATCACTTCTAAGATTAGAATTGCATCACTTGAATACTATTAGATCTGAGCTGATTACAAGACTGAGGCTAGATTACTAGCGATACAAAGATTACAGAGATAATTGAGATTACTGAGATTTCTTAAGTTTTTCACTTGTCTAAGGATACATATTTCTATAATTCACTGAGTTCTGAGAATCATGGCTCGACTAGAATTATTGAGAAACTGACACAGGTTCTAGACAACAACTCTATTGTTGGGTATAAATACCTCCAGGACTCGATGAAATAAAAGTAAAGCATAATCATTCATTCATCATCACAAGCATTCGTTCATCATCACAATTATTCATGCCTCATCACAATCATTAAAACATCTCATAATCATTAAAGCATCACCATAATCATTAAAGCATTTTCACAGTCGCTGAGGGGTCACTTTAGGCATCTCAGAATCATAATCATATAGTAACGTAGGGGAAACATGCTACTAAATCATAATCTATTCAACAAGGTTTTACCTTAGCTATTTCATACCTATATCAATCTTGACACGTGTTTGGATATCACATAGCTTGGGGAAACCTCATACTATCACATCATAACCTACTTGCTAACCACTTTGCATGTATTAAAACTTAGCATATATCAGGAGCACATAATTGGGGAAATTTACTACTATCACATCTCCGCTTGTTCACTAAATTCCTTCAACAAAAATACTAGACATGCACGGGTTCACACTTATTTGAGAATTTCCTACTTCCATGGAATAATTCATTCACTTGGGCATTTTATCAAACACTACACACAAACTAACTCACAATTTGGGGTTTCCTATTCAACATACTATAATGTCCCTTATGTTTCTCTTAAGCTCTTTATCAAACCTATGGGGGACATGCTTGGCTTATTCAACCATTTCTACACCCAAAAGTCATGAACACATCGCATGGTAAAACAACTTCAAGAGGTTTTATCACATGAGTTCCACATACTAGGGTCAAGGCTTATAAATTTTGTAGACAAACATAAATCAAAACTCAACAACACATTGAATATCCATTTCAACTCATACAAATCATTAACAACTCATAAACATAAAAATCATTGAGTTTTTAAAAGGGTGCTTGAGCTTCTTGGATTAAAGGGACCTAAGAATCAACATTTACATACCTTAATCTTTGAAATTGGATGAAGTCTAATGCTTGAGACTCTATCCGCACTAGTAATAAATAATTCTTGAAGCCCACACTATGAAGAACTTGATTCTTGAAGAAATCTTGAAGAATTTATGGATGATTTTTGGAAGATTAGGGTTCTTGATGAAACCCTAGATAGATATTCTTAAGAGAATTGGAAGAGAAAATAATGAAATTAGGGTTTTGGAAGAGGTTTCCCATGTTTATAGAGGCTTCCAAAAGGTAGGAAAAGACCAAAATACCCTTGCAAAAATGTTGTAAAATTGCTGGAAAAATATTGTTGACGACATCCGTGACAAGCCGTCAGGCCGGTGATGGGCCTTCACGAATTGTCATCACAAAAAGGGTGGATTTTGTGAGTTTCTTCCTAAGGCTAACGACATTTTGTGACGGGCCGTCAGGCTTGTGACAAGTCGTCACAAAAGGTCATCACAGATCTTCCAGACTGACATGCTGGAGTAAAATAAGCATAACTTTTTACTTCGATATCTGTTTTGGACGAAATTGGTATCTTTGGAAAGATAATTCAAAGATATTTCATTTGATATATAGTAGGTCCTACAATTCGATATATACAAGGAGTTATGGTTGATTGAAGTTGACCCAAATTTTGACGGTTACTAAAACTTGAACGATAGGAAAGCTTTCAACTCGTCCATGAGTTAGGGGACCTCTATGATCTTAATTCATGCTCAAATTGATTCCCACAAGATTCAAAGTATTTCATACTTGGGAGGATATTTATGAAACATTTTGACTAGGATTTTTGCTTTACCAAAATACGCTCTAAGGCTCGGACTGGAATAGGATTTTACGGGGCATTACATTATCTTCCTCTTGAGAACATTCGTCCTTGAATATCTCTTGATAGACTGAGAATACATATCAACAGAACTTACTCAAGAAATAGAAATATCTCAGATCAGGACTACACAACTGGAACGACTAACATATAGAGTTCTCATACTGGGCATGCATATCTGATACATGGAATACTCTACTGATGATACTTCTAGCTGAATTTTCATAATACACATGCATATCTGGTGCATGGACTCATGAATGGGATGATCTCATAAATACACGATTGAACACACACTAACAAGCTGAACTCTTTCTACTAAATGTGCATATCTAATGCATGAATGTCCAGCTAAGCTGACTTTTGAAAGCACGACTTGACAATGCAAGGATAACTGATGGTAACTCCATAAAGAAAGTATGAACATGCATCGGGATGAATCTAATGGCATGAAACATTATAATACTATGGGGTATATCCCCCTTGGGACTCTATGTCCCTCTAAACACACTTCGCTGAAATATTAGGGCGGTGCGCGTGGCACCTACAGACTGGGTCATGATTGACCGATCAAGATCAAAACCTCATGCATGAATCATTCTAACATATAAGATCAAAATGGGAGCAAAGTATATATCAATGCATATCATAAAGATAAAAAAAGCTCATAACATAACCGGGTCTATTTTAGGGGATTTTTCCCGATCAAGAAGAGCCTGAAGTGCATATAATCTGTTATGAGCTGAAGGACGACTACGCTGACTTCGGGGACCTAGCTTAGGACTGTCTTAGACTTTATGAAAGGTCTCTCCATAGTCAAAGAACACATCACTACTGGCTCTACATACACCCTTATGATTTTTACCACATTCTTCATACAGCGGGTAGGTAATACCCCTACTCTCACTACTCTGAATATTAAAGCGTGGTGCACTAGCTGAGGATGGAGTTGGGAATGAAAACTTCTAACTATGGTGAGAACGGTTACCACTCTGTGACCCTGCTTAGGAGAAACTATGACTGCTTGTTTTGGCTCTCTTACTCACTCTCTCTCTTTCTTTCATTCTATATACCTTAATTTGTTGCGCATGAATCATTAGACTAGAAATATCTATATACCTATTGAGCATGGAAGCTCTACACTCTTTCAACACATCACTTGATACCCCAGTCAACAACTTACTCATACTCGCTTTAGGGTCAACTATCAAGTCACGAGCATACTTAGTTAATTGGTTAAACTTAAGACAATACTCTTTCATGGTCATGGAATCTTTACTTAGGTTTATGAACTTTTCTACCTTAGTCTCTCTCATCTCTAGCAGGAAAAACCTATCTAGAAAGGAACTATGGAACTCTAGCCAAGTCACAGGAGTTGCATTCTCCCCTCTACTCTTCTCCCATATCACTACCCAATCATGAGCAACATCTCTCAACCTATAAGATACTAACTCAATACTCTCCTTCTCAGAAACATACATAATCTGGGTGATCTTCTTTACCTCCTCTAGATAAAGTTGTGGGTCCTCACCTGCTACTGACCCCAATAATTTAGACGGGTTCATTTTCATGAAACTTCTAATTTTGACTGCGGATGAGTCCTCATCTTACTAAGGTGGGGCTGCATCTGATGGTTCCCCTGAACATTAGTCACAACTTAGGCTAGTACCTAAAATGCTTCCCAAAACTCTACATGTGACACACTCTCATTCTCAAGATCTACTGGCTAAGGAGGCTGGTCATCAACCCCATGGACAAAATCTCTGCGAGGAGGCATACTTTGTAGTTGGAAGAAAAAAAAAGGGATTAGACTGAGGATCAACTAGAGCTCATGCTCACTCGCACGAAATGATCACTTAAAGAAAAGGAACTACTCCTAAGAACATCCCGTAGCGTCTTGTACATAAATATGGCACGCTACACACCCATGCACAAGACTCTACTAGATGCGTCTTTTTAGACTCCCTAGGACACTCTTGAAACTTAGGCTCTGATACCAAGTTTGTAACGCCATGAGATCCCATACCGTGACGTCACATGGTGCTTATGACCCCGAAGGACCAAAAGCTAACCCTTTACTGATATCTGTACCTGTACACTGCATAATATCTGAAATAAATATAGAAACTAGCCATAAGGCTCAACACATCTATGCATACTCATACTACAGAAAACTGAATACTAATACATCTATCTGAAAAGCCTCTAAACTGTATGAACTATAGAGTTCATGGGACAGGTCCCTAACTAATTTCGTCAACTGAAAATATACAAAGTATGAAGTAATAATAGTAAACTGAGATTCATCCTCGAAAGAATAGAACTCACTGCTACTACTGCTGACTGGGAATGAACCGCTGAGGATACTCTGGATCCTATGCCTCTGAACCTATGGTGTCAAATAAAACACCATAGCACAAATGCATCAGTACAGGAATATACCGAGTATATAGACGAGGTAGGCCAATTCAAAGGCTCATGCATGCATAATATCTATACTGAATAATCATGAAGATGCCGCATGAGAACACATACATAAATGCACAGAACATGAACACAATCATCGCAACTCTAGATACTGAAACTCGGATACCACCTTACTACAGACTGAACTCACTACTAAAACTGAGATACTGAATCACTGACTCATCTGATACTGATAACTGAGGATCTGGATATACTTACATTAAGGACTAAACTCTGAGCTTACTATTTTTGAATGATAGAATTAGAGATCAACTTTTCTAACAGATTATTTCGGAGCGATTCTCAATGATAAGAAGTATTATCATGTCTGAATCTGACAACACGAATACTTGATAGAATCTGAGATGGAGATCACGCCTCTTTGATGGGAGATCTCTAGATATGATAATAAGAATACTAAACATCGTCTGAGACTGAGATCAACTTTTCTAACCGATTACTTTGGAATCTTTATCAATGATAAGAAATATGATTATATCTAAATCTGACGACAAAAATATTTAATAAAAATCTGATACTGTGATCAAGCCTATCTGGCGGCATATCTCTGATTATGATATAAAAAAACTTTATCAATGATAAGAAGTATTATCATGTCTGAATATGCTAATAAGAATACTTGATAGAATCTGAGATGGAGATCACGCCTCTCTGATGGGAGATCTCTAGATATGATAATAAGAATACTCAACATCGTCTGAGACTGAGATCAACTTTTCTAACCGATTACTTTGGAAGCTTTATCAATGATAAGAAATATGATTATATCTGAATCTGACGACAAAAATATTTAATAAAAATCTGATACTGTGATCAAGCCTTTCTGGCGGCATATCTTTGATTATGATATAAAAAAACTGTATATGAGACCAATCCTATCTGACGGGATGGTCCATAAATCAATGGAACTATCTGAGTTCCTCATAAAGATAGATGACTGTATCTGACAGTCTTGACTTCTGAAAATTAATTCTAAAACTGAGACTGAATCTGAAATTGAAACTGTGGGAAGTAGTCATCTAACCTATATACCCCAACCTACCACAGGTGGGGTCCAACCTCAACCCTCGATTGGGAGAGTGCCAATACCATGCCACGGGAAAAGACATTATCTTTTCTCAAAGGTTAGGCTCTCTGGAGGTGACCATCAATAAGACGTCAAGCTTTCTTGATAGGTGACTCCTTTTCCTGTGTTGGTTACATAGTTCTGGAATGGAAGGATTGCTTCTATGAATCACAACCTCTACTAGCAGGTGAGTTCCCATCCTTGGCTTTAATCGGTGCTGAATCCTACTCCTAACTAAAATATACTGATGTGATTCTTAGACTGAACTTAGACTGAGCTAAATTTGATACTGATCATGTTTCTCAGAAGATCCGACTGAGTTACACTGAGATTACTTAGTTCCATATCTAATGGAAAAGATACCGAATCATGGTATCTGACTGACGGTACAGAGATTGAATAGATTACTCGAATCGCTTCTGAGATTAGAATTGCATCACTTGAATACTATTAGATCTGAGCTGATTATAGGACTGGGGCTAGATTACTAGCGATAAAGAGATTACAGAGATAATTGAGATTACTGAGTTTTCTCAAGTTTTGCACTTGTCTGAGGATACAGAGTTCTATACTTCACTGAGTTCTGAGAATCATGGCTCGACTAGAATTATTTAGAAACTAACACGGGCTCTAGACAACAGCTCTATTGTCGGGAATAAATGCCCCCAGGACTCAATGACATAAAAGTAAAGAATAATCATTCATTCATCATCACAAGCATTCGTTCATCATCACAATCATTCATGTCTCATCACAATCATTAAAACATCTCATAATCATTAAAGCATCATCATAATCATTAAAGCATTTTATAGTCGCTGAGGGGTCACTTTAGGCATCTTGGAATCATAATCATATAGTAACGTAGGTAAAATATGCTACTAAATCGTACTCCATTAAACAAGGTTTTACCTCAGCTATTTCATACCTATATCAATCTTGACACATGTTTGGATATCACATAGCTTGGGGAAACTTCATACTATCACGTCATAACCTACTTGCTAACCACTTGGCATATATTAAAAGCTTAACAGATATCAAGAGCACATAATTAGAGAATTTACTACTATCACCTCTCCACTTATTAACTAAGGTCCTTCAACAAAACACTAGACATGCACGAGTTCACACTTATTTGGTAATTTCCTACTACCATGGAATAATTCATTCACTTGGGCGCTTTATCAAACACGAAGCACAAACTAACTCACAATTTGGGTTTCCTATTCAACATACTATAATGGCCCTTATGCTTCACCTAAGATCCTTATAAAACATATGGGGGACATGCTTCACTTATTAAACCATTTCTACACCCAAAAGGCATGAACACATCACATAGAAAACAACTTCAAGAAGGTCTATCACAAACATCACATGAATTCCACATACTAGGGTCAAAGCTCATAACTTTTGTAGAAAAACATAAATCAAAACTAAACAACACATTAAACATCAACTTAAAATCATAGAAATTATTAACAACTCATAAACATAAAAATCTTTTAGTTTTAAAAAGGGTTCTTGAGCTTCTTGGATGAAAGGAACCCAAGAATCAACATCTACATACCTTAATCTTTGAAATTGGATGAATTCTAATTCTTGAGACTCTATCCACACTTGTAATAAATAATTCTCGAATCTCACACTATGAGGAACTTGATTCTTGAAGAAATCTTGAAGAATTTATGAATGATTTTTGGAAGATTAGGGTTCTTGATGAAACCCTAGTTATTTTCCCTTGAGAGAATTTGGAAGAGAAAAATGATGAAATTAGGGTTGTGGAAGAGGTTTCCCATATTTATAGAGGCTTCCAAAAGGTGGAAAAATACCAAAATATCCTTGCAAAAATGTTCTAAAATTGCTGAAAAAATATTGCGGACGACATCCGTGACAAGCCGTTAGGCCCGTGACGGGTCGTCATGAATTGTCATCACAAAAAGGGTGGATTTTGTGATTTTATGCCTAAGGCTAACAACGTCATCAGAAATGTTGTTAGAAATTTGATAGGCCATCGAAAATATCATCAGAAATGTGACGGGCCGTCAGAAAGGTCGTCACACATTTCCCAAATTGACAAGCTGGAGTAAAATAAGTATAACCATTTTCTCCGATATTGGTTTTTGACGAAATTGGTATCGTTGGAAAGATAATTTAAAGATCTTTCATTTGATATATACTAGATTCTCTAATTTGGTATATACAAGGAGTTATGGTTGATTGAATTTGACCCAAATTTTGACGGTCACTAAAACTTGAACGATAGGAAAGCTTTCAACTCGTCGATGAGTTAGGGGACCTCTATGATATTAATTCATGCTCAAATTGATTCCCACAAAATTCAAATTATTTCATACTTGGGAGGATATTTCTAAAACATTTAGACTCAGATTTTTGCTTTACCAAAATATGCTCTAAGGCTCAGACTGGAAGAGGATTTTGCGGGGCATTACAAGAAGTTCCTTGCTTTCTACCCTATTGTTCCTCTTTAACAAGGTATGAGATGATATTGTCTTCAACAAATGCCTTTTGTCGTGCAGGTATTCTCTTACAGCATGTTCTATTGTATAATCAACTCCTGGAGCAACCCATCCATATAAATTTGGACCAGGGGAATTTATATTATTTTTTCATTCTTGTTTGGTGCACTGAGAGGCTTTAAAGTCCTTCTCAAAGTCCATTTCACCATTAAAATAAGTTAAATCACTATTGAATCTCTACACTACCATCAAATATTAATCCCTTCTCAAAACCTGATGTATAAACATGAGCAAAACCATTATTAAATTATAATAGGGAATCGACACCACCTTCTTGGAAACCTTTGGCCTTATTAGTTTGTACCTATCAAACTTAACTATAAAATTTAGGATCTTGTTTAAAGGATCAATGCCTAATCGATAAAAAAATGTATTCACAAAATCATAGTACTTTATATATGTTGTCATAATAACCTGATCAGTAATACATAACTCCCATAAAAGTGGATCCATCCATCTACACGCACCTTATTCTTCCTACCCCATCAATATCAAACAGTGTTTATTCTTCAGTTTCTATCATAAAGCAGTGTACAATGTCAAAGGACTACATGCCCGTTAAGAAAAAAACAAGTGCTACCTATGTAATGCACCATGATCGTTGTAATAGTAAGGTTGTGTTGTTGCTTGTTATGGACTTTGATACTTTTAACTCATTGTTGGGGGTAAATATTAATATTTATTATATAAAATATATTTTATTAACTTATGCATCTATAAAAAAGGTAAAATAGGAACTAAATACGACAAACTATAAAAATATTTTTAGCAGATTAACCATCTGTTGCAACAGATGGACATTTGTTGGAAGATCACAATACTGTTCATTAATCTAGATTGTGTTCAACCAATAGATGACCAATATGTTGCAACAGATGGGTAATCTATTGGAAAAACTCAAAACCCTCTTTTTCCAATAGATGGCACATCTTTTGCAACAGATCTACTGAATAACTCAATACAGTTCTTGCCACTGACTTGTGTTCTTCCAATAGATGACAAATCTATTTAAATAGATGGTCCGTCTATCGAAAAAACTAACTGAAAATGGTTATTAATAAAAAGGGTTATTGAGAGGGTTATTGAGATGGAAAAAAGTCATGACTTAAATAAATAATAATGAAATAAAAGATAAACACAATTTAAAACCGTAAAAAATGGTTATTTAATTTTATAACTGATGTTAATATTAAATAGACAAAAAAATGTGACTTTTCACCTTTTTTGTTTTTAAATTTATTTTTTAATTTAAATAATCAAAAAGTCACCTGTTTGAATTAATTAAGGGGTATAATTATTTTAAAAAAGGTGAACAGTATTGACTTTTTGTCTAACACATTCAAAACAGCTGATGAATCAAATTCCCCATCTGTTGCAACTGATGAATTAGCTATTGGAAGAAATCAAAACAATTCTTTCAACAGATAGTCCATCTGTCACATCAGATAATCTATCTGTTGCAATAGATGGCTCATTTATTGCACACATGGACCATTTGTCGCAACAGATGATAAATATGTTGCGACAAATGGGTTATCTATTGCAATAAATTGTCCATCGGTTGCAACAACTCAATAAAATATTTATTATTAAAAGAAACGATTATTGAAAAGATGAAAAGTCTTTGATTATTTTTAATTAAGAAAAATGGTTATTTAATTTTAAGAACTAATTAATATTAAAAAGCTGAAAAGTCTATGACTTTTCGCAATAATCAAAAAGTCATTAATTTAATTTAATTTAATTAAGTCATGACTTTTCACATTAATCAAAAAGTCTCTAGTTTGATATAATTAAGGCATGTAATTTAATAAAATAGAGGTGAACAGTCAAGTTTTTTTGCCTAACACATTCAAATTCAGTCCTCTATAAATAGGTCCTTTTCTTACTCGTTCATTTTACTCCACTTTATTTACTTCTTGCATATTGTATTTCATATTACATCTTCAACCACTTCTCTTCAAAGAGCAGATTCCTTTTTAGTTGAGGTGATTTTTTTTTAAAAAAATCTACTAGTTGGTAGTATGCGTTGTATTACATTCATACACTTTTCCTTCTTTAGTATTTTATGGTTTTTTATTAATGCATGCGTTTTCTAGATATGTCTAATCCTGTTGGGGATGTGACGATTCTGCACGACACCATGTGAGAACTTTAAAGGCAGGTTAATGAACTCCAGTGGGAGTTAGGCACCATGAGAGCAAGGATGGTGCGTGAGATTCAAAGGCTGAGGAGGTCCCTACTGCTGCCCATTGACGATTGGTCGATTAACAATAATAATAATTAGGTTATATTTTTTTTCTTTTAGCATATGTATTTTGTTTTATTTATATTGTATTCTATCTAATCGTAATAAATTTTATTTTGTTTAATAAAAAAATCCATGTTTGGTCGACTTTGACTTTTTTTCTAATTTAATTTTTATTCTGTCTATTTCTTCTTCTTAACATGTCGAGGGTTGGAGGTAAGGATTGAGCGTTTGGAATAATTTTTAATTCAGTAGCAATAGAAAGAGTTTTGAGTTCTTCCAACAGATTGTAACCCCCCAAAAATGGATCCCGATACGTCACACGATGCTTAGGGTCACAAGTGATCCCAAGCTAACCCTGCTACTGGCATAATTACAAGCAACTGAATAAAATACATAAATCTGAAAAAAATCAGTAGAAATAATAAAACTTCTTTGAACTTGATCAATACAAAATCTGAGTTTACAAGATTACAACTCTGCCTTTACAAACAAAACTGAAATAAAATACGTCGACACTACTGACTGTCTATGAAGCCTCTACTAGTACTGACTATGGGGAGACGGGTCATGACTCCCAAATATCCCAACTCAATATGACTGAATAAAGAAAATACAATACTTCTTAAACGTATAACTGACTCGAGCCCTTGAATCAAAAGGACTCATCTCTTGCTGACTGGAACCTGGGAACTGACTGAATATGGTGTATGCGCTACAACTTGTACTTACATTATGAGACAATGTAGCACACATACGTATATGTGGATCAGTACTTTGAGGATGTACTGAGTATATGGGGTTGTATGCATTTACATAAAACAAAATCAATACTCTTTAATAAAATCATGAATACAAATAGGAATGACTCACATGGCTTGAATAAGTTTAGAATATAAAACTCATGAATCATGAACAGTGAAACATGTAACACAAATCTCGTGGGTCATTATATTTAACTTTAAAATCTATACTCTCCTCTTATTCTCAGTACTTGAAGGCTAAAGAAAGCTTTAAACAATACTTTCAAACTCATGCTTTTATCTTGTAGAGAGTAAAGCTTCTTGAAAACTTAAAAACTTAGAACTTTTAGGAACTTTTAACACTTGAGAACTCTGGAACTCTTTTAGACTTAGGACACTTGGAACTCGGGAGTTTCTTATAACCGATATAAGCCATGTGAGCTACATGGAGTCTAACGTCTTGCCCATATTGGGGAGAGTCTAACCTCATCTTTAGTGATTACTATCTTTGCCTTGGGCCCATAAATCTCGAACCTATGGTGGTACATAGTTCTGGGGTATGATACCTTGGAATCATACCCAAATCGGTGCTAAATACTACTCCCATACTCAACTCAGAACTCTTAGGAAATCCACCTCAAAATAACTCAAGGGTCTATAATAAAGACCAAAACATATTTCTCTTGATTTAAATCATAAGTAGTGTGGATTCCTATCTTAGATTTTGAAAGTACTTATCAAAACTTGTCAACAAGACTTTGAGATCATAATCTCCTTATAAACTCATCACTTGTACTTAGGACTCAAAATATAAAGCTTTAATGCATCAAAATAATATTTAAACTTCATGCTCAACCGTCATCTTAAAAAGCTTACAACCATCTCAATCAAGATATTGGAAAAATAACTCATAATATGAATCTCATGATTTCAACATCTCAAAATTCATGCATGATAAAAATTTTTTGGAAACTTCACAAATAGGAATGGAAATATAAACAAAATCATGTGATTCAACCTTTAATCCATGGAAAATCTCAAGATCTTGCAAACAATAATAATGGGTATAAACCCTAACTTCAATTTCATAGAAAATCTCATAATTTGTAGAAATTTGTATTTAAAATAAACCTTTGGGAATAAGGGTGAAAGAGTTACCCTTGCTCAAACCCCACATACCTTAGATTTTGAATGTAGATGAACAAGCTTGCTTGAGACTCTTTTTCACACTCTTGAATGAGGGTTCTTGAAGATTTTGACTTGGGAGTCTTGAATCCTAACTCAATTTGTAAAATCTATGGTGAGTTCTTGAATTTCTTGGAGGAAGATTTGAGCCGTGTTCTTGGGAGTAATTTTTGCAAGAAACCCTAGATTTTTTTATGCTTGAGGAGAATATGGCATTTTTTCCTTGACCAGATGTATTTAGATATTGGAAAGGATGGAAAATGACCAAAAAGTCCTTTTTAAAAATGACTCAAAAATACTGAACGGGATCAGTGATGGTTTGTGCGAAGGTCCATCGCTGGCTTGACGGTCCGTCGGCCTGACCGTCGCACCTGGGCCAAAATGGGACTTATTGTCTTGGCGGTGATGGCTTGGGCGACGATCTGTCGCTAGCTTGATGGTTCGTTGGCCATTCCATCGTTCCTAGATAGAAGGTGGCCTCATTGCCTCCACTGTGACGGTTTGGGCGATGGCCCGTTGCTAGCTCGACGGTCCATTGGACCTTTTCGTCGCACCTGGGCGGTTCAGACTGCTTTCTGTAATTCGGCCATAACTTTCTCTTCCGATGTCGGATTTTGATGAAATGGGTATCATTGGAAAGATAATTCAATTTCCCACATGATAAAAAGTAAAAATTAGGAAAATTCTATATGATTTAAATTCTACTCACTTTTGAAGTCATTCCTTAGTCTTTTAAAAGTGAAATTTATCTTCACTTGACAGGCTCTAATGGCTTAGACTACGAGGGAACTTTGTGGGGTCTTACAATATCTCCTTCTTGGAAATATTCATCCTTGAATGTCGCTAGTTAGACTAAAATATCTAGGAACTAAGGATGAACAGATAAAACAAATGGCTAAACCAGCTGTATATATTTCTAAACTTTTGAATACTTCGAAAAGTACAAGAACTTATCGTAAGAGTAGTTATATAGCTGAATCTCTAATTAGAGAGGAGCTGAATGAAGGAAGGTTGTTATCTTCATCCGAATCTAAGCTAACTTGCCTTTTTCTTATTATGAGAAGATGACTCATGCTGAGAGTTTAGAATTCGGTTGATGTGCTCATGGTGCGATCATACTTATAAACTGCAAAGCGATAGTTTATGCAGGCATAAATCCTAAGAAGGCGAGGCTAAGGTCACACTATGGGTATCACATTGTCTGAGCTGGAATACTTGGAAAACAAAGATCGTTCAGTGAATACTTATGGACTGAATCATGACTAGATACTCATACTCAAGTGGAGGATTTCTTCAACCGCCATTCTAGGGAGATCTAACGATATGAGAAAGCAAGGAACTTTGGGCAAGTTATGAACAAGACATCTGAGTAAGAGATTACAAATATTGCTATGACTCTATAGCTTGGAATGTAGACCTATGAATCATAAGTCAGGATATAAGGACTAGGCCTCAAGCAATGCAACTTCTTACTCTCAAACTTAGCAACACTTCTCAAACACTCCTTCAACTATACTATTCCCCTCAAATACTATACTCGCTCGGTCCAACTTATTATTTTCACATGGCACTGATACTTCCATCCACTAATGTCTAGACTGAACTAAATTATCTCACCATGTTCAAGCCTAACTCAAAGTCACAAGATACACCACATAACGCTGTAATTCTAGTCTAAACCATGAATTCAACACACCCTGTATTTCACAACTTCTCATCTCATGCAAAGTTCTCATTACCACTCCCACAACCATATTCAAACTCGTACTAGATATTTACTAACGCGCAATGCATTCATCCAGATATACAAACATAACATTCAAGCCTATATTTATAACCACATATTCACTCCTAAGAAACCATTCATAAGGCATCATTTCATATTCTCTAAACCTCTATCAACAACAGATTTCCTTCGCTATGCTTAAGAACACATACACAAAATTTTAACTAACCATGACATGGACCAAATACTTGGCCTCAATCTTACTTCACACTTACAGTCTCAGCTAAAATAAGCATACAACAATCTTCCAATAACAAAAAAAAAGGTTTACTCTCTCCCATCCAGAGAACTGAAAATACTGAAATAAGATTGGATCAAGCATCAATCTTTCTCACAGCTATTCTACAACTTACTGGTACATCTACTAGAATCTGAAAGCTTGACTTGGTTACTAGTTCTATCATCTCCCCCTTAGATTTAAGCCATCACTCTGAGGATGTGAACAACTATATAAACTCTAGTCTAACTGCAATCACTTAAATCTAGAGTCTGGGATATAACAATGCACATGAACAAAAGAACTTCACCCAAATGACTACACCTGAAATCGCAAAATCAACTCCTAACACTACCTTCTGAGTTACACCCCATCTTCCTATAGCCTCAATAGTCATCATATAATACTTTAATACTTACTAACTTTGGATCTACATGAGCACCCCAGAGTCGGAGTGTACGACATCTAGTATTTCAACTCTTATTTCTATTAGCTCAATCTTCAAAGTTTAAAACTTAGATTCTAACGCTTAACATGAATATCTTCAACCCTCTGATGGACCATACTACTTCTGTCATAGCCTGCTAATTTCACGCTTGTAAACTTATATTTCTAAACCATGAGAATCCAAATCATACTTAACAGGCTCCACATCTTCAATCATAACTCCTTAACTTAGCTGTCAAGAACATCATACATTATCTAACTACTCTTTCTCCACCTAGCAACTCAACAGTACTACTTACCACACAACATGCAATAATATTGAAAAAAATAATGCATCCCCATAGTACCTTGGGCATACATCCACATCATACATACAACATCGTACTTTATTACGAGCCAAGTAAACTTAAGCTCTTGCATATACTATTAAAGATTACTAGATCACTTCCATACGACTAACATTCATAACACATTAATCATTATATCCACCTTGCTCATCATCTACTATTCAAACTTATTATCTCGTTCTAGCTATGATTAACCACAATCTTGACAGCTATTCTTACCTGCCCAACATCCGAAAATACTAGCCCGCTAAAACCTCATAACAATAATGATCAATCACAATCCTATGGTCTATCTTATTTACAATCCGTTACCACATCTTTCTTCTACACCTCATTACTATTCACCTATGTATACACCTAAACTTCTTTCACAGCTCTATAAATTTTAACTAAACTTTCTCTTGCAATCTTAGGAAAGCCTAAATTAACAACACTCCTCCACCAAGTACTTTTATCAATAACCTATACTTTTCTAGCACAACAAACACCGTCAACAACTCTTTTCATACTTCAAGCAAACAATAATTCACCTTAACTAATAACTCCTTCTCTCCTTTCTACTAAACTAACATACAAGGACAACAAGATGAACAACAAGTTGCTAGTGAATCAAAATAGGCCTCACACGGATTCACTAGACTTTGATTTTCAACAACACAATGATAACAAGAGTACAAGAGATAGAAACTTGACACACAATATTTAATAATCTAAGAATACACATCTTACTCTGTCATAACTGAACGACTTATAAGAATAAGGCATAATTTTAAACTTGGGGGGCTTATAACACACTAGAACGCTCCTCTTAAGCCGCTTCGTAAGACTTTTAAAACCATTTGCTAGCAAGTTTGAGAGCATTATCGGGGGAGGAAATTGAAACTTGCCAATCAAGTTACCTCAAGAACAATACATAGATAAAGAAGTATAGATTATCATTATGGATTTTGAGAAGGAAATCTGAAAGGACATCTGACTTGGGCTTAGTGCATGATCTTTACAAACATGATAAAGCACTTTAATCTTCATAACTCAAAAGCAGTAATGGATATTTTCTAGCCCTCTTATAATCTCTTAAATATCTATGGAGAATTAATCTTGACTATTTTTGGTACCTTGAAAATAAGATAGAGATGGCCTCAATAGAGTAAGATGAGAAGTTGTTTATGTTTCTTGGAGGACCTTTCTATAGCACGATCTGAGACTTGAAACAATGGAGACATTTTCTAAATGCCTTGTAGCCTCTCGAAGAAAAGTACAGACGTCTTCGTACCATGTCGCAAGACTCTACTACACACGGTTTCACAGACACCCTAGGACTCTTAAACCTTGAGCTTTGATACCAAGTTTATAACGCCCTAAAATCGGGTCCCAAGACATCACACGGTGCTTATGGTCACAAGTGATCCCAAGCTAACCCTACTACTGGCATACATACAAGCAACTGAATAAAATACATAAATCTAAACAAAATCAGCAGAAATAATAACCCTGAGCCAGAATGGGACTTACTATCTTGGTGGCGATGGCTTGGGCGATGGTCTGTCACTAGCTCAACGGTCCATCAGCTATTTCATTATGCCTGTCCAGAAGGTGGACTCACTGTCTCCACTGTGATAGTTTGGGAGACGGCCTGTTGCTATCTCGATGGTCCATCGGACCTTTTCATCGCACTTGGGCGGTTCAGACTGCTTTCTGTAATTCAGTCATAACTTTCTCTTTCGGTGTCGGATTTTGATGAAAGGGTTATTATTGGATAGATAATTCAATTTCCCACATGATAAAAGTAAGAATTAGGAAAATTCTATTTAATTTAAATACTGCTCACTTTGGAAGCCATTTCTTAGTTTTTTAAGAGAGAAATTAGGCTTTACTTGATAGGCTTTAATGGCTTAGACTATGAGGGAGATTTGCGGGGTCTTACACAGATGGACCATCTGTTGAAAAATATTGGTCATCTGTTGGAAGAACACAAACTAGTGGAAAGAATTATACTATGTTGTTCTAACAGATAGCCCATCTGTCACAACAGATTAGTGATTTGTTAGATGAATATAATGTAGTTTGGTGATCTGTATTGTGTTCTTCAAAAATATCTACTGCAATAGATGATCCATCTGTTAGAAGAACACACTCTAGTTAAAAATATCAAAGTCCATAACAAACAACAACACAAGTTTTACTATTACAACTATCATGATGGATTATGATTCAGGCATATAGTTCTTTTGTGGCCAGTGTTCTTACATATGGAGCACTTGTTCTTTTCTTGATGGAAATGATTCTTCGACTCTAAGCCTCCTCTTATATCACCTTCTTTCCAGTTTGATAGTGTTTGGATTAATATATGGAGGAGTAATTAATCTTCACAAAAGCTCTACAGGAATAACCCAAGATTCTTCAGGAGGCACCAAATTAATATTCTCATTATATGCCAATATATATCTTTCCACCGAATAATACAAAGACGAGAACTCATAAATTTTAGTTCCATATTGTGCACCATATTGGGCTTGAAGCACTACCATTGCATGTCGATAGGGTATTTTGTCCAAGTTAAAAACTCTACATGTACAAGATCTTGTTTGAAGATTGACATGGCAACATCACCATGACCGTTGATACTGAACTTGTAATCTGCAATTTGATGAGTAAATAATCTATTCCAAAAAATAATGTTTGTTTATATTTGTTTTTCTATTTCTAGAAAAAATCAGTTTCTTATGTTCACAAACTGCATATGCCTTTCGTGAAATAATTTGACATACTTCTTATTTATTTCATCAAATAGTGCCACGATGGGAAATTCTATTTCAATACCAAACAATGAATTCACTGATTCAACTATGTTTGACGTCATAATATTACACTTATACAGAGAATCACTTAGTACGATCATAAAGTATTACAAACTTGTAACTCAAATAAGACATTAAATTTATAAAATGTACCTATTTACTGGACAAAATGCCCAGCTCCATCTCTTAAAACCAACATATTTGTGCTTCCTTGGGTGAGATATCCCTTCTTTGATTGAAATGGACAAAAAACCTAGTTACAACATTTAATGCCCCAGAAGTACCCCCTAGATTTCACATGGTGCTTAAAACTATGAATAGATCTAAGCTAACCCATGATATCTATTCAGCTTAAAACTCGCATGAAAAGTGAACTAACATATATAGAAACTGAAGGTAAACAATTCCATGGTGTAATATAAATCTTTAAATTCGGAAACCATAAACAAACTCCTTGAACTTAAAATATACACAGTCTGACAAGCCTCTACTGCTAACTAGAGAGCCACTGGGACAGACCCCAGATGACCTAAACTTAAAATAAAATAAAATAGGAAAATACTTGCATCAATGAACAGAAGTTTGATAAGTTAGGTCCTCAGACTATGAGGACTCACCAAAAGTTAGGATGCAGGTGATGATGCCCGTAGTCAATCGTGATGCTGGAAACGAGCACTAGAACCTACATTATAAGACAATAAGTACATATACATATATGTGGGTCGGTATTTCTAGAATGTACTGAGTATGTGGGGGTGAATGCATATGTAAAACAATAGTTTTTATATATATGTAAACTTTCAAATAATACATGCTAAGTGTAAGTGACTCACCTTTGACTTGAATAAAATTAAAGACTGCAAGATCATAAAACATGGATAATGAAGCATATGAATAAGCTTAGTGAGCCACACCACTTAGTTTCTAAAATTATTACTTTATTCTTTCTTATGGGAGATTATTCTAACCGACATAAATCATGTGAGCTACCATGGAGTCCAATGTCTTACCCACGTTAGGGAGAGATGTTCTACCCTTAACATCAATAGAACCTTAACTTAAGTAATCACTGAACTTCATCCATATTGAGAAAAAGCTTAACCTACAGTGGCTCATAATTTTTAGGAACTTTAGATACGCTAATCTGCATTCCCTTTTGGTGATAAATACTACTCTCAGAATATATATATGCTCATACTTAAGAAATCCACCTTATAATAGAATAAGGGTTTATGGAATGAAAACCAGTTATGCTTCTCTTTACTTTAAATCAGAATCAAGAAGAATAGTTATGGATTTCATGTCTTATGTTTATATCAAAAGATCAATCTTTCTTTAAATCATGTTATACAATAAATCAATAGAGCTTAAAAGCATAAACTTCTTGTAAACTCAGTGCTTGTACTTAGGACTTGGAATTTATGCTTTATTTTATAGAAATTCATAAC
Source organism: Capsicum pubescens (assembly GCA_030864215.1). Lineage (NCBI taxonomy): Eukaryota > Viridiplantae > Streptophyta > Magnoliopsida > Solanales > Solanaceae > Capsicum > Capsicum pubescens. The sequence continues at coordinate 205,602,051 of CM061540.1, forward strand.
AAAACATTATGCTCAATAATCACCTTGAAACCTTTCAACAACATCCCAACCAAGATAATAAAATTCAAATCACAATATAAATCTTACAAGTCAAAATATAAATATATGTAAACCTAGATACACTTAAAACTTTCTATTATATGATAATGTCATACTTCAAGAATATGGTTATTTGGGTATGAATCCTAATTCAAAATAAATAAATTAAATCTTAAAATCATGATTTTTGGGCACAAGAATGAATGAATAACCTTGTTCATAAACCGCACATACCTGAAATCGCTTGACTTATGAAGAGAGCTTGAACTTTGAGACTTGAAAGATGACTTGGTGAGACAAACCCTAATCTTGATGATCTTGAAGATAGGAGGAGGAAAGTGTTGTTAATTTACTGAAAGTGGAGGAAAATAATATTCTTTTTTTAGGTTATAAGTCGTGGGTTAGGAGTTAATAGACGGGAAAAGGCCAAAAGTCCCTTTAACTGAACATTAAGAAATTGATTGCCAGTCTTTACGAGTCATCCATACGACTTGTATAGTAAAGGTACGAGTTAGCCTCATGACTCATAAGGTTGCCAGGATTGAGATGGTATACACTGGTCAACCTATAAGTCTAAATGTTTGACTGGTAATATCACAATATGACTTGTAGCCCCCCCACTCGAAACTTGGACAAAAACTTAAAGAATCTTGGCTACTGACCTTACGACTCATCTTCATACGAATCATATAGTAATCTTATGAATCTAAGGGTCGAGTTGTACCTAAAATAGAACGTCAACCATTTCACATTGCATTGCATACGACTACAACATATGAATCATAAGTTGTATGTCGACTAAAATAAAAGAGTCATACGTTGTACAGTGCCATCTAGACATGGGGTATTATAATATCTCTCCCAAAGAATCATTTGTCCTCGAATGTGATTCATCTAAAATTAGGATTTAGAAAAGAACCCATACCTCTACACCGAACTTACAACCAAGCTTATATCTATCATAAAGATCTGATCACTCATAACATAAGATATGACTTAAGAATACTTAAACAGGCTCAAAGAGAAAGAGTTTTTGCTGAAAATAATTGTTTACCTTCGGCAGGAATTGAGTTGGAAGAAAAGAGATGAGGATACTTGGTTATCATGTTTGCTTCAGCTTCCCAAGTGCCCCCTTCAACCAATTGGTTTCTCCAAAGAACCTTTACTGATGGTACTTCCTTATTCCTTAACCTTCAGACCTGCCTATTAAGTATCGCCACAGGAATCTCCTCATACGTCAAGTTGACCCCAATGCTCTCTAGGGTAACTACTAAGGACAGATCTCCAATGCACTTCTTAAGCATTGAAACATAGAACACTGGGTGAACTGTAGCTAATTCTAATGGAAGGTTCAATTCGTAAGCCACCTCTTTTATACTTCTTACTATCTCATATGGACCACTAAATCATGGACTCAGCTTCCCTTTCTTCGCAAATCTAATTACTCACTTCATAGGTAACACCTTCAAGAATACCCAATGACCCACTTTAAACTGAAGCTCTCTTCTTCTTACATTAGCATATGATTTCTGACCGTTGTGAGCAGTTTTCAATATCTCACAAATCAACTAAACCTTTACCATAGATTCAAACACAAAATCTGGCCCAATCAACACCACTTCACCAACCTCAAACCATCCTATGGGTAATCTGCACCTATGCCCATACAACACTTCAAATGGATCCATCTGAATGCTAGCATGATAACTATTATTATAATCATACTCAATCAAAGATAGATGGCCATCCCAACTTCCGTTAGATTCTAAAACACATGCTATCGACATGTCTTCTAATGTCTGATTCATACGTTCATCCTGTCCATCAATCTCCAAATGAAAAGCAGTACTAAGCTTAACTTTTGTCCTAAGGCCTTTCTGAAAAGACTGCCAAAATTATGAAGTGAATTGTATTTATCTATTTGAGATGATGGATAAAGGTATCCCATGAAGTCTTAATAACTCGTGAATGTATATTCTGGCACAATATTTCATTGTATCTGAAGTCTTGACAGGTAGAAAATGGGTTGATTTACTCATTCAATATACTATAACCCAAATTGAATCATGTTGGGGTCTTGTACTAGACAACCTTGTGATGAAATACATGTAATGCCCCGATTCCCGAGAACCGGAATGCCACATGGTGTTTATGATCCCGAAGGACCACAAGCTAACCCTTTTTCTGATATTTGTACCTGTTTACTGCATAATGTAATAAAATATATGCGAAAACTGGCTAACACTTGCCATAAGGTTCAAACATCTAGAAATATGCAATACCTTAAACCACACACTAATACATTTGTCTGAAAAGCCTCTACACTGCCTGAACTGTGGAGTTGAAGGGAAAATTCCCCAACTAACTCTGTCTACTAAAATCAAATACTGTAATAACGACATCCTCAGATGATGAAGACTCACTGCTGCACCCACTGCTGCTATACAAGTGAATTCTAAGATTCTCCAAGTTTCACTCCTCTGAACCTATGGTGCCCCAAAATAAAAGAACACCATAGCGCGAATGCGTCAATACTAAGATGTACTGAGTATGCAAGAAGGAAAGGCTAAATGCAAGGGCTTATGCATGAATATTTAATCAACAGAATAATCATGAGAATAACGAACGAGTACACATAAATGAATGCACAGTTCACAACCACTATAACAATTATAACGACTCCAGACACCATATCTCGGATACCACTTTACCGTCCTCAGAACTCACTACTGTACTGGGGTGCTGCATTATTGAATCACAGGATACCAACACTGATCAATCGAATACTCTCACACCCCTGACTCCTGAAGATTTATACTGACACAGAAATCGTGGGAAGTAGTTCATAACTCACCATGAATCCTCATAAGCAACTGAATATGTGGGGGTGCACGCAATAATTTGAATAATATCATTGATTTCGTAAAATATGCATACGGAAAATGTAGACTCGCATGGCTTAAACTTTATTATCCATACTTCTCATAATATTATAGATAGGAAAACATAAGTAAAATCCCATAAATCATCATAAAATCATCAATATTCATCATAAATTCTCATGACTCATCATAGACAACCAAACTCATCAACTCGAGACTCGGAACGACTCGATAGTTCAAGAAACATACTCTTATGAACAGGGGAGTTTCCTATAACCGACAACCCCACGTGAGCCGCGTGGAATACCAACGTTTGCCCTCCTAGAGAGAGCACTCCCATTCGCGGGAGTGTTGTACTCTTGCCAGGGAGTACAACCTTAAAGCTTTCATAATCACAATTCGGCTCTCTGGCCAATAATATCATGATCAACAACCCTACGGTGGTACATAGGTTTAGGGAAATACCAAATTTCCCTCTCGGTGCTAAGTAATACTCCCCTACTAGCTCAGAACGCGTTAGGAAATCCACCACAACATCACAAGGGTCTATCATAAAGACCAAATCAAATCTCTTTCTCATTTATCAAATCATATCAATTTGTGGATTCCTAACTCAACACATTTTAGCTCAAAATATTTTAATTTTCCTCAACATCAACATGGTATCAATAACAAAAGCATTTCGTCTCTGCGAGCTTAAAATCAATATAAATCATCCCGACTCTGCGGATACAAATCAATATTCGCAAATGATCATTCTTTCATTTCAATATTCAAATCATGACAATAGCTTTTGAAAAGCATTTAAGATCTTCAAATCATAGTAAGATTTTGTATGTCGTAATGTAACTCAAATCATGGCTCTTATATCAAGAATCCTCAAAAAAATAATTTCATAGTAGTGGTATGCAATTTATGGCATAAAATCTCAATTCAAGAAAACAAGATAATAAGGTTATTATGTATACCAATATTGGACGATTCAAAGTTCCATAAATCATATCTTGAAAACACATGAAATATCAACTCATGGTAGAAATATGAAATTCACCATATCAAATCTTAACTTGGTAATAATAAAGTAGTCATGTACATCAAAGCTTAAACAATTTATATTTTCATAACCTCATAATTCATCATTAAAACATCTTGGTTATTTACCCACTTTACAAAATCATGAAATTCCAATGATAAAATCAATTCTTTGGGCACAAGAATGAAAAGATATTCTTGTTCAAAACCCCACATACTAAGTTCTCACGAAATTTATTTTAAGTTCTCAATTCATCAAAAATTCATCGATCGTAGCACGACTAAGATTATCGCGGAACTGACTCAGCTCTAGACCAGCAAACTATTTTGGGCATACGTACCCCCAACAATCAATAACATAAGTAATACATAGTATACAACAACGCATACTCACATGAACACAGGCCATCATGCAACATGCATTCATTAACACCTCACACCAATCATTTGAAGATCATATTCATATACAAGTATTGGGATCTCATGCCATTACATCGTAGATCATTCAACAAGGATGCATATGGTTAAGGAACAATACAACATAACATAGTTCATCCAATTGGGATACACACAAATAACATACATTCAACACGTCATAGTTCACTTCTCAAGCTTCTTTTCTTTAAGATCTTAATAGATGCAATTCGACCCATAATTAGACATTTCACACTTAGCGTGGCCTAATGGCCTTATCATTTCCCTTAAGCACCATTGTAAACACGTAGCATGCAAGTATGGTATGAACTCATCACTTCGATCTCAAGGGGTCTTACAATCCATTCTTCTTCAACTAGGCATTTCTACAATTACCTTGCATGCACCATTTAGGGCATAGTTCAGTATGAACAATTACATGTGCTACAACACCATCATTCATCTTAATTCCACCAACTAAATCCCTCATCCGCACTTACAACCATATCATAAGCCTTCCACACAACATCCCCAATTTTAGATAATAACATGGAGTTCATATTGAACGTGTACATAAAAAGTAGTCTAGTCATTTAGAACTTATTATATCCTAAGAACGTAAATTTATAACCTCTTAGAAAATTCCACAAACACCTTACATGCACTTTTAGGCATTGGTGAATTCGTCAAGTTCTCATGTTTTTTGCCACCCCATATATCTCATCCAACACACATAATCATCACACGCATGTATCAACCAACATACACCATCACCACACATATATATACATCAACCAACATACATAATCATCATATATATATATATATATGTCAAGTAACATACATAATCCTCATATATATCTCAACCATCAAATATCAATCAACATATATATATATATGCATCATCAAAGTCTAGAAAAAATATATATATATATACATAAATTGAACTTTCAAAAAGGGATTTGTGGACTCTATGGACGAAAGGAGTCCATAGATAAACACTTGCATAACTTAGACTCCATAGCCGGAAGAGATTGACGGAAGGAATTCTTGAATCAAAGCCTCCAATTAATTTGCCCCAATTCAAAACCCTAACCCTAACTTGATATATATATATATATACATATAAGAGAAATAAGAGGAAAATAATACAAGTTCTCAGCTGAATGGGGTATTTATAGAGGTTTAAAAGAGTGGTGAAAGACCAAAATGCCCCTAAGAAACAAACAAAACCCGAATCTGTCCATGGGGGACTGTTTTGATAGGCTGAAGTAGATCGACCATAACGTTTTACTCCAATATCCAAATTGAATGAAACCAATTTCATTGGAAAGAGGACTCGCAGAGATTTCCGTTGATATATGGTAGCTCACCCATATAATTATTTACAAGGAGTTATGATCGTTTAAAGTTGGAGCAAAAATACGACTGGCCTCAGTACTTTTTCCTGCATGTTTTACTGTTCACAGTTCGATCAGAATGGTCATAGTTTGATCGGAATGGTCGTAACTCATCGCTCGAGTGTCTGTTTTGGGTGATCCACATATCGTTGGAAAGATTATTCGATTCTCTACATAACGGTGGGTGTAAATCTAGGAAATTTCACACGAAAAAATATAAATCATTCTAAAAGATAGGACCCAATATGTTTACGCACAAAATTTAGATGAAAATTTTTCTAGGGTATTACAATACATATTCACTATTTCCCACTTCCAAGTAGAGATAATAATATCTTTCAATGTACCACCCAGTCTTTGGTGTTCAACCTTAACTTGCTGGCAAGTGGAACACTTGGCTACAAACTCTGCTATATCTTTTTAATACCATTCCACCAATAAATTTCTCGTAAGTCGCGGTATATATTGGTAGAACTTGGATGAATGGAATACCTAAAACCATGAGCCTCATCTAGTATCCTTTCCCTCAAGCCGTCTACATTTGGAATACAAAGCCAACCTTGATAGCGAAGTACACCATCTCCCCCTTATAAGAAAACCTCAACTTTTTGTTGTTGGACTGCTTCTAATATTTGGCCAAGTATGGGATCATTTCACTATTCTCCTTCACCTCCACTACAAAAGATGATTCCGAACCATTCTAAAATACTACTCCCTCATCATCAGTGTCGAGCAAACATACCCTTAGTTGGGCCAATCTATGCACTTATTTAGCCAACTCCCGTTCTTCTTTCTTCACATGGGCCATACTACCCATGGACAACCTACTCAGTGTGTCTGCCACTACGTTGGCCTTACCCAGATAATAGAGAACATTCATTTTGTAGTCTTTCAACAACTCCAATAATCTTCTCTAATGAATATTTAACTCCTGCTGAGAAAATACATACTGAAGACTCTTACGGTCAGTGAAAACAACAATATGCACACATAGAGGGAGTGCCTCTAAATTTTCAAGGGAAATACCACGGCATCTAACTCTAAGTCATGAGTTGGGTAATTCTTTTCATGATCCTTAAGTTGTATAGAGGCATAAGCTATCACTCTCCCATTTTTCATCAACGCACAACCTAAACCAACTCTAGAAGCATCACAATACATTACGAATCTGTCAGATCTTTCTGGCAGAGCTAACACTAGTGTTGAAGTCAATCTATCTTTCAACTCTTGGAAACTCTCCTCACACTTATCTGACCATATAAACTTCATTTTCTTTTAGGTCAGCTTAGTCAATGGTGAGGTTATATAGTAGAACCCTTCAATAAAAATTTTCTATAATATCCAGCTAAACCCAAAAAACTTCTGATCTCAGATAGAGTGATGGGTCTGGGCCAGTGCTTCACTGCATTAGTCTTCTGAGAATCTACATGAATACTAGCCCCTGAAATTATATGCCCTAAGAAGGTAACAGATTGACACAACCTGAACAAGGGCCTAGTCTTATTGGGTACCTCAAGTCCAACCGAAATTGGAGACCACCCCCAATACCCAACTATAACAGCCCTGCAACCCATGTTGGATGAATTCTGAACATACAATAAGATAAAACAATTATAATTGGAAGACAATATTAAAATCCATAACCCTAACCAACCAAACATCCAACCTATGTCATCCCCAATACCAATACCAATACCAAGGCTGACACCAATACTGACACCGCTCATGCCTATAGTAGTCATACAAAGCCTCTAACCAAAAACAAAGAATATATGGTCGGGACATGCCTCCGAACATAGCCAAAACCAAAGTCTAAGAAATAAACAAAAGTATGAAAAAATATCTATAGCATGAAATAGAGTCTTCTGGAGTATAGAAGCTCACTGCTTTAGTCTAACACAAATGTTGTCCTCGAATCCAAGTCACTGAGCAGGTAGAGTAGTATGTCCAGTTCCTGCATCGTGTAGGGATACAACACTTGGAGATAGGTTAGCAAGTGAACACTAGTATGTACTCAGGAATAAGGAGAAACTAATGCCATTATTCAAAATCAAAGTAAATAACCATATCCAATCACATACATACATATATATACCATGACGGGTAAGGGAACCAAGTTAGCATGCATGTAAAAATCTTAACCTGGGTTGTGTAGCTTGACCATCCTAAAACCATCCACGATCTACATGGGTCCAGTGTTACCCCCTAAACGGACCCTAGTGGGTGTTGTCACACGAACCAAAGATATAATAGGGGGTGGATATTCCCATGTACACTTCGCCCTCCATGATACATATATACAAGTATAACCTAGGGGATTCCCGTGTACCCAACAAGTATATGGTCTCCATGAACAACCCTCATATCAGTAAACATTAGTTTCTAATATTTGTCTATTGGATTCACACCTTTACGATTAGCTATCACAACCCGTTATTATTGACCAATTAAAACCTTTAGCACATAACTAAACCACCAATTCCAGAAGTTAACTACCAATGCATTATGAAGTGGTATCATTATACCACTATAGCTTGCAAGCAATGTCACTAGCTAACACTTAAGGGATTCTCATGTACCCCATAGGATTTCCAATCAATCAAAACCATGGCCACTAAGGCCTTTACAAATAATTTAATTCAATCAAACCAATTTAGGTTCCTTTACCTTATTATGCAATGCAAGGTTTTTAATAAAATTCAAAGTATGTGAAAAGTACATTCTCATTGGAATTTTAACAAATATATTGAGGGCATATAGTTTCCAAAAAAATAAAATCAAGAACTAATTAACCATTCCCATGCAACCACATATTCAAACCAATATTATAACATGAAAAACCATAAATATAACATAGGAAAACATTATCCAACCTTTAGTAACAAAAATCCCCAACATATATTTTAAAACCAACACAAACCCACAATAATGTCATCAAACCAATTCATTAAAACATACTTTTAGTTGAACTGACAATGAGGAAGGAGTAACATGCCTTAGATACTATAGACAGCGGAGAGAAACCACTCTTGAGAGCCTTAATTGACTACCTTGAGGAAACACTAGCCTCTTTTGAACAAGGAGCTTGAGAGAGATTTAAGAATGTTTACAGAATATTTGATTTGGGAATAGTAGATTAATAAAGTCACAAGAGTGTTTTAAGTCATGGGGGCAAAAAAAGCTAAAAGGAAAAATGTCCAGAATACCCCCTACTTAAACTGTAAAAATCCCCACAGGTGGGTATGGTTTGGACACCTCACCCGTATCCAATCATATGAGTAGTACCTCTAACTTGTACCCTAGGCATAAATTTGGACTACAATTCTGTCCTACATACGACTTATGGTCCAACTCGTATCAACATCATATTATTGGTACCCTATAGTCGTACCCTAGGCAGTACAATGGAGCTTAACATCATATGATTCATATCAACTCGTATCAACATCATGTTATAGAACATATCAATGAAGCTTAAGAGCATAAACTTCTCGTAAACTCAGTACTTGTACTTAGGATTTAGAATTTATGCTTTTTTTCAGAGAAATTCATAACAAAACATTATGTCAATAATCACCTTGAAACCTTTCAACAACAACCCAGTCAAGATAATAAAATTCAAATCACAATATAAATCTTACAAGTCAAAACATGAATATATGTAAACCTTGATACACTTAAATCTTTCTATCACATGGTAATGTCATACTTCAAGAATATGGTTATTTGGGTATAAACCCTAATTTAAAACAAGTAAAGTCAATCTTAAAATCATGCTTTTTAGGCACAAGATGAAAGAATAATCTTTTTCATAAACCTCACATACCTAGAATTGCTTGACTTGTGAAGAGAGTTTGAACTTTGAGACTTGAAAGATGGCTTGGTGAGAGAAACCCTAATCTTGCTAATCTTGCTAATCTTGAAGATAGAAGGAGGAAAGTATTGTTAATTGACTGAAAGTGAAGGAAAATTTCACTCCTTTATAGGTTATAATTCATGGGTTGGGAGGTAATAGAAGGGAAAAGACCAAAAGACCCTTTAACTAAACATTACAGAAATTGATCGCCAGTCTTCACGAGTTATCCATACGACTTGTATGGTGAAAGTACGAGTTAGACTCATGACTCATAAGCTTGGCAGGATCGATATGGAATACACTGGTCAACATACGAGTCTAAACCTATGACTAGTAACATCACAATATGATTTGTATCCCCTCACTCGTAACTTGGTTAGAAACTTAGAGAACCTAGGCTACTGACCTTATGACTCATCTTCATATGACTCGCATAGTATTCTTACAACTCTAAGGTTTGAGTCGTACCTAAAATAGAAAATCAACCATTTCACACTCCCTTGGATATGACTACAACATACTCGTAGGTTGTATGTATGACTCAAGTGAATGAGTCATATGTTGTATAATGGCGTCTAGACATATGGTATTACAAAACATATGATTTAGTTGTTCTATAAAAAAGAGTCACGACCCTTTCGTTGTGAAAGTTGTTTCGAATATTATCTCCAAGATGCTTCATGTAATAACCAATGTGAGCTAAAGTATAGAAAATTAAACCCATCTTTGGGATACTTGGATGCCTATCCAAAATAATACACAACTCTTCGGTATCTTTGATACAGCTTCACATTTATTCAAAAAAATATCTGTATGATTCATCGCATTCCTTTTTCACTACATAAAAAGCGATAGAAAAGATATAATTCTCCGCATCCTGTGCCACCGCTGCTAGAAAAACTTTTCCATACTTTCTCCTCAAGAAAGTCCCATTTATGGCTATGACTTTTCTCAACTATTGAAAACCAAGAATCCAAGCACCATAGGATATAAAAAAGTACCTGAACCTTCTTTTTTCATTAACATGAAACACCTTCTTACTTTTGGGATTTGTAGACTCAAGCATGTAACGGTAGACATAGAAGACTGCATACCTGTGCTCGTGTACCCCCTAACCAAGTCCTTGGAAATCCCCATGGCCATATATATCTTCTAATAACTGACCATAACACCTAATTTTGTAAGGAATTAATTAGCTATATCACTTGTTAAAGAGCCTTTTCCATTGGGGAATCTATTTTGGAAATATTGATCGAGGACCTTTGTTGTGGCGTAAGGATTTTGGATCGTAATGTTCTTCAAATCACATGTGTGATACTTTTCAGAAACATTAATAATGAATTTTTCAGAACTTAAGTATTTCACAACCCTCAACCACCACTTGCAGTTCGGATTTTCACATCTAAAAGAAAAGACTTTGCTCGAATTAATTACCTTCTTTAGTCTAAAATATTTTTTCAAACAAGCAAAAACAAAAAAGTAGATAGTTCTAGATTATTCTTTAATGACATTCCCTTATAAAAGCCAGTCTTGTCATCTTGATAATTGCCTAACTGTGTTGATTGAAAAGAACTTCCCACCGTATTGCTCACAATAACGAGCATAGGTGTTTGATCAACATCTGGAATATTCATGTCCAGATCATCCAATTAATCATCAAACATGTCTTTTTTTTCTTATTCTTCTATATTTAGGTTCTCATTCTCTCTCGGTTTTTCAACGATGTACACCCTTAACACCGGTCTAGTTGAACCACTTAGATAAACACACAACCGAATCTGATTATTTATCTTAAAAGGTAGTACTCTCTGATTTTCAAAGGAGTTGTGCATGTAGCTGATGACGAGTTCTTCCGATTGACAATTCAATCCATAATAGATGATGATTAAGTTCACAAAATCATCATACAAAATGTCACTTTGGACTATCATAACTATCATCTCTAGCATTTCGCCCTTCTTCCACCACCATTCATATTAATTGCTCTTTTCGATCCATTCACCATGACAATCTACCTCTATTATTATGATCCCTCTATTAGTGGTACCTAAATAAAGACATTTGTTAAAAAGTTAATAATGACATGATAATAAAATTAAAAGTGATTTTATAATACCGTAACATGAACCCAATAGATTAGTAATCTATTTTAATAGGTGAATAATATGTTATAATAGGTCAGTTATTTGTTACAATAGATGACTCTCCTATTGGGATTCATGTTACAATACTATAGAACCTAAAGCTGATTCCAATAGATGAGTCATCTGTTGGAATAGGTGAATCATTTGTTGTAACAGATGGCTCACCTATTGGAGAAGATGTTACAGTACTAAAGAACCTTTGAAGCTGATTCCAACAGATGAGTGACATGTTGCAATAGATAACTAACCTATTGCAACAGATGATGTGTCTATTAGAATTAAATTCAGGTTCTGTTGCAATAGGTGAGTAATCTAGTTCAACAGATGATGCTTCTCTTACAACAGATAACTCATCTGTTGTAACAGATGACCCATCTGTTTGATTCATATTATATCACTATAGAACCATAAACATAAATCCAACATAAGAGTCTTTCATTACAATAGATGACTCTTATGTTGGATTCATGTTCGGGTTCTATCCATAGTTAAAAAAATAGCAGTAGCAATGTACCCAAATGGAAAATTCAACTAAAAATCATAATTTTACTTACCAAAGTCACCTATGAAGTAATACTAAAGTGATGTACGAAATAAAATTTGACCTAAAAAATTGGTCAAGTAGAGAAGTAATGGTAACAATAACAATAATGGTGAACAACAAAAAGATGATGATGATAATAAAGAAGAATAAGATGATAATGAAGCAAAAGATAATGAATAAAGTAGCAACAATAATAACAAAAATTACAAAGAGAGAGTACACAACAATAGATCAGAAGAGAGAGAAACACCTATTTTTTCCTCTATTTCCTGTTATATTAAGTTTTACATTTGGATCAAAGGGTAAATTAAGAAACTTATGGTAGTGGTGGTAGTGATTGATGTTAGTGATTGGTAATGTTGGTGGTGATAGTTGTGATGGTAGAGATGTTTAGTATTGTTGTGACTGTTATGATGGTGGTGATTGATAGTGGTTGTGGTAGTGATATAAAGTTGGTTGATTTTAGTAGTGGGAGGTGTAAAGCCCAGAAATTTGGGTCCCGGGATGTCACACGGTGCTTAGGGGCGCAAGTGACCCCAAGCTAACCCTCCTGCTGTCATAACTCATAAACAACTGGATAAAATGCTTAAATCTATATAAAGTTAGCGAAAATATAGAACTTCTCTGAACTTAATCAATATAAACATGAACTTTAAAAGATTAAAACTCTACTTTTACAAATGAAACTGAAACTGAATACATCAACTTCTACTGACTGTCTATGAAGCCTCAACTGGAAATGACTTCATATAGATGGGTCATGACTCCCAACTACCCAATCTCAATACGAATAAAGTAAGAAAAATACAACACTTCTCGAACTGTATAACTAACTCAAGCCCACAAATCAAAAGGACTCATCACCTGCTGACTGGACGCTGCGAACTGACTGAATGCGGTATCTGTGCGATAACTTGTACCTACATTATAAGGCACTGTAGCATATAGAAATATATAGGGGTCAGTACTTGAAGGAATGTACTAGTATGTCGGGGTGCAATGCAACATTATAAATAATTCATAAATGATTATGAAAATCTTGCATGCTGACGATAACAACTTTCTTCGCTTGAATTAACTGAAATATATTCCTTGTAAATCATTAATAGTAATACAAGCATTATAAATCTCATAAATCATTATACTTAACTTAAACTCTTTAAATCATGACTTAGAGTGACTCGGTAACTCATGAAACTTGAACTCTTATGGACTTGGGAGTTTCTTATAACCGACATAACTACACCATGTGAGCCGCATGGAGTCCAACGTTTTGCCCTCCTAAGGAGATAACCCCACATAGGTGGGGGTGTCATACTTTTTCCAAGAAGTACAACCTCAATTTCTCAATCACAATCCCATACTTGGCCTCTGGCCTACAATCATCAATATCAATCCTACGGTGGCACATAGTTTTGGGAAAATACCATATTTCCCGCTCGGTGCTAAATACTCCTCCCAGACTCAGCTCAGAACGCATTAGGAAATCCACCTTAATCAAAATCATATACAACTGTGGATTCCTAACTTGACTCAAAATCAAACAATCTTTCTCAACATCTAGATGTACCAATTCATTTAGTCATGGCAACATCAATAACGTTGAGGAAATATCAAGACTCATTATAACAACTCAATTTTATGAATCAATATACTCAATAATCCAATTTGTCATAAGGAAGCTTAAAGCTTGACACATGTCTTGAAAACACTTGAAATATCAACTCATGGTAGAACATGAAATTCATAATATTCAATATCAAGTCATAATTTAGAAGTTGTAAAATAATCATGTATCAAAAGCTTCAAGAAAATATCATAGAACTCATTCTTGACTCTCAAGCTCAAATATCAATATATATATATTCATTAGTAAAAATTATCATAGAAAATCTTAAAGCATGACTCTTATCTCAAATCATTCGGAAATCATCAACTCATAATAATAATATTCAACTCATGGCATAAGTTCTCAATTTAAGAAATAAAATGATGAAATAGTCATGTGTATCGATCTTGAATAGCTCAAATATCATAAATTATTAATAAAGTAATTTGGGTGTAAACCCACTTTGTAAAATCATGGATTTCAATAGTAGAAATTAAATCTTTGGGCACAAGAATGAAAGAAGTGTTCTTATTCAAACCCCACATACCTTGATTATGGATTTGAATGAAGAAACTTGTTATAGACTCCTTTTCCACTTCTTGAGTTAGGGTTCTTGATGCTTTTGACTTGGGTACCTTGAATCTTGAACCAATTTATAAAATATATGGTTGGATTCTTGAATTTCTTGGAAGAAGGTTTGATTTTTGGGTTGAGAGAAAATCCTAGTTTCTTGAATATTCTTGGAAGAGAAATGAGAGAAAATTAACTTCTATTCTCTACTTGGATATATATAGAGAGAGAGGGTCAAAATGGGTGGAAAAAACCACAATACCCTTTTAAAAATGTCCCTTAATTACTGGAAAAAAATGGCTGACGACATTTGTGACAGGCCATCAAACCCGTGACAGGCCGTCACAAAATGTCGTCAAAAAAAAGTTGGATTTTATGAGTTTCTGCCTAAAGCTGACGACGTCATAAAAAATGTGACAGGCCATCAAAAACATCGTCAAAAGCGTGACAGCCCATCAGAAACGTCGTCACACCTTTCCAGATTGATATGCTGGAGTAAAATGGGTATAACTCTTTGCTCCGATATCGGATTTTGGTGAAATTGGTATTTTTGGAAAGCTAATTCAATTATATATCTGTTGATAGGTTATGAGCTCAAAAATTCCAAGTATAATGAGAGATAGGCTCATTTGAAGTTGACTATACCAATTTTCTTCCCAAGAATTCAATCGGTAAGGAATGTTTTGATTCGCCCAATCGTTAGGAAATCTTTGAGGCCTTAATACACACCATCCTTAATTAGAAAAAAACCAAAGCACCATAGTTTATTTCTCAAGAGCTTGATTAAAGGTTTCACTCTTGGTTAGAGTCTCGGGGAATTATAAAATGGCTCTAACTTACTCACCGGGTGTCCGATTCGGGTGAATCTTATGTCGATGGAAAGTTTACCCAATTCTCCACATGATCAAGAGTAGAATTTAGGGAAATACAACATGAGATAAATAAAAATCAATTTGGAATTCATCCATATTCACTCAAAAGATGGATTTAGGCTTAAGAAACGATCGGGGTATTACAATATCTCCCCCTTGGAAACATTCGTCCTCGAATGTTGCTTTTTGGCCAAGAATATAGAGAAAACTAAAGACACACAGCTGAAACAACTTGCAAATCTAAATCTATATCTTTCTAAACTTTGAAGTACTTTGTTGAATGTATAAACTCACGATGAGAATAGCTATACAGCTGGATCCGAGATTGGAAAAGAATAGATAGAGGACAACTGTAATTCTCGACTTAATCTGAGTTGATTTGCCTTCTTCCTATATTAAAGAGCTGGCTCATACTAAAAGTTTAGAATTCACTTGATGTGATAAGGGTGCAATTGTACTCATAGACGGCGAAGAGATAATTTATGCAGGCATAGGTCATGAGAAACAAGGATAAGACTACACAATAGGTATTACATTGTCTGAACTAGAATACTTGGAAAACAAAGATTGTTCAATGAATGCTTACAGACTGAATCACAATTATATATCCGAATCTGAAACTAATGCCTGATACACATACTGAACTGAATCTGTAGATTTGGGCACGAGCAACTACTTATCGAATTGCTCATACCTATGAAATTTCTAGTGGTAAGACAAGACTAGTTCGAAAAAAAATGGATGACCATAGAAATCTATCTGCCAAATTTTAAAAAACTGGGTTGCTAGCTATGCAAACTAAATCGTACTAGATACTCATACTTAAGTAGAGGATTTCTTCAACACCCTACCAAGGAATTCTAATAGTCTGAAGGAGCAAAGAACTTTAGGAAAGATCTAAACAAGACATCTGAATCAGAGATCATAAAATTACCATAATCCCATAACTTGAAATCTAAACCTATGAATCATAAGTCAGGATAAAAGTACTAAGCTTCAAGCAAGGAAACTCCTTGCTCTCAACTCAACCACACTTCTCAAACACTCTCTATACTATACTATACCCTTCTGATACTATATTTGATCGATTCGACTTACAATCCTCACATGACACCGATACTTCCATATACTCATATCCCCTTAAACCAAACCCCCTCATAGTTTTCATGCATAACCTAGAACCACAAGATTCGCCACATAACCCCATTTTGAATCATGAGCTCCCACACATATACATTCTTACAACCTCTCACTTCAAGAGTAATTCTCATTACCACTTTGACAACTCTAATCCACCCAGCACTAGCCATTTACTAATGTGCAAGGCACCCATCCACATGCACACAAACACGACATTCAAGCCTATCTTCATAACCACATGCGCATTCCTAATCAAACACTTATAAAGCCTCTTCTTCATACCCTTCACACCTCTTATCAAGAAAATTTCCATGCACTCACCTCAAGCACACCTGACATACTCCTAGCTAATCAAATCCTACACAAACGCTTCACTCCAATATTCCTTCCAACTCATGGAATTACACAAAATGAACACACCACAATCTTTCCAATCATAACACATTAAGCTTCAACTAACAATAACATGTATCAAAGACTTAGCCTCAATCTTACTTCACCTTATCATCTAGCCAAAGTAAGTATGCCACCCTCTATCGTTGATAAGGGAACATCTTTTCTCTCCCATCTAAACAACTATTCACCACCACTATCTTGAGTAAGGAAAGATAACTAAAAGATTAGAGCATGAGGATCTGACACATGAATAAATGCTATGAATAACTTGACACTCAACTGAGGCTTGAGAAATAGAGGATTTAACATCATAAATCTAACAAAGAAATACAGCCCGAGGACATGCACGATATAAATCTGAATCACTGATCATTAAAAATAGCGCTTGAACATTGGAACTGAACATATAACAAAGCTTGAGTACATAATTCATGCGTTGCATGACCTAAATTGGGAATTCATAACTATGAATTATGATTCCAACCGGTGAAAGGTCTGAGACTCCGCATTTCGGTAACTAAGTGAGGACAGGATTTTTTATGGCATGCCTGTATATTAATCATGATCATGGAATCAAAACGCAAGGCATGAATAAATACAGGAATGACTGAAAATACTAAAATAAAAATGGGTAGAGCAGTATCCCTTCTCACAGCTGTTCCACAACTTATTGGTATACCCACTAAAACCTGACAAACTAACCTGGTCACTTGTTATACTATCTCCCCCTTAGACTAAAGCCATCACACTTCTTGACTCAATTATTAGGAACATAGTTAATTGCCTAACTAGTCTTCCTCCACCTAGAAACTCCACGACACTAACTAATTACGCCACATACAATGACCCCAGAAAAAAAATAAAGCAGCTCCATAGAACCTTGGGCAAGCTTTCTCACCAAGAACACAATATCGAACTTAATTACAAGTCAACCAGACTCAAGATCTTTCCTACACTGTCCAATCCTATTAGATCACTTCCCTGTAACTAGCACCATTAACTAAGAAATTATCACATCCACCTTCATAGCCACCAATCATCCAAGCTTAATGCCTAGCGCTGAGCATAACTTACAACTCTACCTCACACACACCATTCTCGCTTGGAAACTATAAAACAAAACATCAATAAACACTAGTCCACTTAAACCCCCTAATAACAATAATTGGTCATAATCATATGACCTCTCTCATTTATAATCCATCAACATGCCCTTCTTCTACCCATCATTACTATTATCCTTCATACACAACTTAACTTAGTTCATAACTCTCTAAGCCTCAACTTAACTTTCCCTTGCAATCTCAGGAGCATCTAAGTTAACAACACTCATCCACTAAGTATCATCATCCATAACTTATACTTATCTTGTGCAACACATCGTCAACAACTCTTTTCATACCTTAAGCAAACCATTATTTACCTCCACCAATAAATCCTTCTATTTCTTCCATGAGTTGACACACAAGAACAATATCACTTCATCACTAACTCGATCACATTCAAAAGGATCAGCTATACATACTTTCAATAAATCATACTTTCCACCCTTTCTTGCCACAACACCTCTAAACCAGTTCTAACCAGCACGAGGAAACAAGATACACAAGAAGTTGCTAGTGAATCAAAATAGGCCTCACCCGACTTCACTAGTCTTTGATTTTCATTTTGAAAAAGAATTTGAGATGGATAACAAAGCAATTATGCTAGTGAATCAAAAGAGCCCCACACGACTTCACTAGATTTTCAATTCCAACATCATGAAGATAACAAGGTTACAAGTGATAGAAACTCGCCATATAATATTTGATAATCTAAGAATACACATCTTACTCTATCTTAACTGAAAGAATCATAAGGAAGAGGGCATAACATTGAACTTAGGAAACTTATAACACGTTGGTAAGCTCTTCTCAGGCTACTTTGTGAGACTTCTGAAATTTCTCTCTTGTAAGCCTGAAAGCATTATCAGAGGGAGAAAATTGGAACTCATTGATCATGTTACCTTAGGAACAGTACATAAATAAGGAAGTATAGATTACAAATATGGATTCTGAGAAGGAAATCTGTAAGTACAACTGACTTGGGCTTATTGCACAATTTATAAGCAAAGCATGATAAGGCACTAATAGGGTACCTTCTAGCTCATTTACAACTTCATAACTATCTGTGGGGACTGTTTAAGAAAGTACTATCTACAAAGAATTAAGTTTGACTGTCTCTAATACCTTAAAAATAAGGAGGGGATGCCCCGAATAAGGTAAGATGAGAATCTGTATAAGTTTCTCAACGAACCTTTCCATAGCACGATCTATGACTTGAAAGAATGGACATCTTTCCTAAATGTCTTGTAGCCTCTCAAAGAAAAGTACAAACATCTTCGTACCATTCTACAAGACTCTACTAGTGTCACGCCTCAAATCCTATTGGGGTGGAACGGCACCCGTAACCGAGGAGGCCCGGGAGAACTAGTTTATAACCTTATACTTCCCATGCATACCTCTATGACAACCCGAAATTTGGACAGCATCATGTCGCATATAAAAGGAAATAATCACCTGTATAAGCTCGAGCACACATATATATGTTTATACAATACTTGGCCGTTGGAGCCATCACGTCTATTGACAAAACACCACCTTGACTGTACATTAGGTCTACAAAGCCTCTAGACAATACACAGAGTTTAACTAAGGTCGGGACATACCCCGCCATATAACTAACTTCTATACAATACCAAAAGTGACTGGATATGACAGGGAAAGCCCCAAAGCAAACCGAAGCTCACCAAAAGCAGCTGGATATCCTAGATCCTACTTGTGCGGTGTATGAGCTGAGGTACCTGTGCCTGCAGCATGAAATGCAGGTCCCCTGTGGGGGACGTCAGTACGAAATATGTACTGAGTATGTAAAGCTATAGATAATCACATATGATATAGAAGCTTAATAGAAATTAGAAACAAGTGAATAAATCGTAATAGGAATGGACCACACTTACTAGAACTTGTGACAACCTGTACATTGTATTTATTCAATCACTTTACCTTCGTTTTTATCATCTTTGTAATCATTATTGTACTGTACTATGACCATTAGGCTGCCTCCAGTACATATCAACTGGGATTGACCCATGATAGGATTATGCCCCTGGGATACCACCCATAAACACATAAATAGGGATCGATCCATGATAGTCTTATGCCCCTGGGATACCACCCGATAAGAGAGAACTTTCATCACTTAGTTCAATTAATCTTTGAGATTGTTATTTCGGTCACCACCGCATTTTTGATACTTTGAAATAATGATACATCAATAAGAGACATATAAATAGACCATCAATGCAATAAAAATGAAGTAAGAACTCATTGGTATATCAATGAAGTGTTTTGGAGTCATCAATGCCATAACAATGAAGTAGGAACTTATTGGTATATCAATGAAATATTTTGGAGTCATTAATAGCACATGGATCTTGTTTGAGTAACCGGATACCTTATTACATTCATTAGTGCAATAAACATGTAAGATTTGGAAAACAAGTAAGTATTGGAATGTCTTGACATCTTGTAAGGTGGAAAAAACTTCATTGGTAACGTAGGACATCATACAAAACCTTTATGGATCACATGTTATTGAACAACTTTGGAAACTTTCTTAATAGAACAATTGTTCACTTTCATGCCAAAGATATGGTATAAAGTATGCTTTGCATACCTGACTGTCAACCTTCAATACTAGTCCAAAATGGACTTCCCGTCTTTTCAGATTACTTATGTACAATGAACATATATAGCAATCTAGTATTAGCAACCAAACGTCACAATTCAATTATTTGAATTCACCAAACTAGTGGTTAAGTAGTAAGACTTAATTACACCATAAAGGGTGTCATTTTAACCCTCTTATACTCCAATTACATTCACATGCCATGCATATTCATACAACATCCTCCAATACCAAGTTTGGATTCATTTATCCTTCCAACCAATCCATTAAACCAAATTGAGCCATACACATAAATAATCATCAATTCAATAGTATATCACCATATACACCTTCCATAACTCAATTACCATATCCACCTTCCACAATTCGATACAACCAAACCATGCAAAATAGTTCATAACCCTATTTCCATCATCTTTCAATAACAACCAATACATATAATCCTCTATCACACATATACATATGGAAAAGAACAAAGGAAAACAATATTCATACCTTAGAATTCACCTCTTGATTATGCAATCCATTTTACACAAATAATAGGTGTCATTTGAACCTCTCGAGATGACAAACACAGTTATCGGATTACTTTGGGATTTCTACGGTTGAATCAAAAATAATTTAAAGGTCAAATTTGGTTAGGGTTTGTTCTTTCTCAATGATTGATGATGAAAATGAGTTTTTGAACTCATATACATGTATATATACACATATTCCCGTCCATAATATAATAGGAAATGACCAAAATGCCTTTAAAATTTAAATAATGTCAAATCTGTCCTTTGGTGGACTGTTTTGATAAGCCAAAGTAGATTGACCATAACTCTTTGCTTCGATATCGGATTTGGGTGAAATTGGTATCGTTGGAAGGATAATTCAAAGGTCTTTCATTTAATATAAAGTAGGACACCCAGTTAGTCTTTTACAAGGAGTTATGGTCATTTGAAGTTGACCCTAAAAATCTATTTTGATAGGCTAAAGTAAAACGAGTATAACTCCTTACTCAGATGTTGGATTTGGATGAAACCAATTGCATTGGAAACAAGACTCAAAGATATTTCTTTTCATAGGTTGAATATCTCCCAGTTCATTATATTAAGGGAGTTATTATCATTCGAAGTTGACCCAAAAATTCGGCTGGCCTCAGTAGTTTGTGTGCTGGAAATTTTTCCTGCACATTTACTATTCCCAAATATCCCGACCACCGTTTTATAGTTTTGAACGTGCTCGATTATATCTGAAACCTATCCTTTTTTAGAAATCTTTATTACGTTGGAAATCTTATTCAATAACCTTCGCATGAAACCATCGACGGGCAAATTTCGATATAAATAAAATAAAAAATTAATTCCATATAAATAAGACCAATACACATACTTGAATACGCCAATACACGTACTTGAATACAGGGTGTTACAACTAGACACAAATTCATAGACACCCTAGGACACTTGAAATCTGTGCTCTGATACCAAGTTTGTAACACCCCAAAATTTGGGTCCCGGGACGTCACACGGTGCTTAGGGGAGTAAGTGACCCCAAGCTAACCCTCCTACTGACATAACTCATAAACAACTAGATAAAATTCTTAAATCTATATAAAGTTAGAGAAAATATAGAACTTCTCTAAACTTGATCAATATAAACATGAACTGTACAAGATTACAACTCTACTTTTACAAATGAAACTGAAACTGAATACATCAACTTCTATTGATTGTCTATGAAGCCTCTACTGATACTGACTTCAGATAGATGGGTCATGACTCCCAACTACCCAATCTAAATACGAATAAAGTAATAAAAATACAACACTTCTCGAACTGTATAACTGACTCATGCCCTCGAATCAAAAGGACTCATCACCTGCTGACTGGAAGCTGTAAACTGACTGAATGCGGTATCTGCGCTATAACTTGTACCTATATTATAAGGCACTGTAGCATATAGAAATATATGGGGGTCAGTACTTTAAGGAATGTACTGAGTATGTGGGGGTGCAATGCAACATTAGAAATAATATCATAAATGAATATGAAAATCATGCATGTTGATGATAACAACTTTCTTCGCTTGAATTAACTAAAATATATTCCTTGTAAATCATCAATAGTAATACAAGCATTATAAATCTCATAAATCATTACAATTAACTTAAGCTCTTTAAATCATGACTTTGAGTGACTCGGTAACTCATGAAACTTGAACTCTTATGGACTTGGGAGTTTCTTATAACCGACATAACTACACCATGTAAGCCGCATGGAGTCCAACGTTTTGCCCTCCTAAGGAGAGAACCCCACATTGGCGGGGATGTCATACTCTTTCCAAGGAGTACAACCTTAATTTCTCAATCACAATCCCATACTCGGCCTCTGGCCCACAATCGTTAATATCAATCCTAAGGTGGCACGTAATTTTGGGGAAATACCACATTTCCCGCTCGGTGCTAAATACTCCTCCCAGACTCAGCTTAAAACGTATTAGGAAATCCACCTTAATCAATATGAATTTGTGGGTCCATTATAAAGACCAAAACATAAATATATATCTTATCGATAAATCATAAACAACTGTGGATGCCTAACTCGACTCAAAATCAAATAATCTTTCTCAACATCAAGATGTATCAATTCATTTAGTCATGGCAACATCAATAACTTTAAGAAAATATCAAGACTCATTATAACAACTCAATCTTATGAATCAATATACTCAATAATCCAATTTGTCATAGGGAAGCTTAAAGCTTGACACGTGTCTAGAAAGCACTTGAAATATCAACTCTTGGTAGAACATGAAATTCACAATATTCAATATCAAGTCATAATTTGGAAGTTGTAAAATAATCATGTATCAAAAGCTTCAAGAAAATATCATAGAACTCATTCTTAACTCTCAAACTCAAATATCAATATATATATATATATATTCAATAATAAAAATTCTCATAGAAAAGCTTAAATCATGACTCTTATCTCAAATCATTCGTAAATCATCAACTCATAATAATAATATTCAACTCATGGCATAAGTTCTCAATTTAAGAAATAAAATGATGAAATAGTCATAAGTATCGATCTTGAATAGCTCAAATATCATAAATTATTAATAAAGTAATTTGGGTGTAAACCCACTTTGTAAAATCATGGATTTTAATAGTAGAAATTAAATCTTTGGGCACAAGAATGAAAGAAGTGTTCTTGTTCAAACCCCACATACCTTGATTATGGATTTGAATGAAGAAACTTATTATAGACTCCTTTTCCACTTCTTGAGTTAGGGTTCTTGATGCTTTTGACTTGGGTACCTTGAATCTTGAACCAATTTATAAAATCTATGGTTGGATTCTTGAATTTCTTAGAAGAAAGTTTGATTTTTGGGTTGAGAGAAAACCCTAGCTTCTTGAATATTCTTTGATGAGAAATGAGAGAAAATTAACTTCTATTCTCTACTTGGATATATATAGAGAGAGAGGGTCAAAATGGGTGAAAAAAACCACAATACCCTTTTAAAAACGTCCCTTAATTACTAGAAAAAAATGGCTGACGACATTTGTGACAGGCCGTCAAACCCGTGACAGGCCGTCACAAAATGTCGTAAAAAAAAGTTGGATTTTATGAGTTTCTGCCTAAGGCTAACGACGTCATCAGAAATGTCATCAGAAATGTGACAGTCCATCAAAAACATCGTCAAAAACGTGACAGCCCATCAGAAACGCCGTCACACCTTTCCAGATTTATATGCTGGAGTAAAATGGGTATAACTATTTGCTCCGATATCGGATTTTAGAAAAATTGGTATTGTTTAAAAGCTAATTCAATTATGTATCTGTTTATAGGTCATGATTTCAAAAATTCCAAGTATAATGAGAGATATTCTTGTTTGAATTTGACTATACCAATATCCTTCCCAAGAATTCAATCGGTAAGGAATGTTTTGATTCGCCCAATCGTTAGGACACATTTGAGTCCTTAATACACACCATCCTTAATAAGAAAACAAACAAATAACCATAATTTATTTCTCAAGATCTTGACTCATGGTTGCACTATTTGTTAGAGTCTCGGGGAATTATAAAATATCTCTAACTTCCTCACCGGGTTTCCGATTCGGGTGAATCTTATGTCAATGGAAAGCTTATCCAATTCTTCACCTAATCGAGAGTGGAATTTAGGGAAATAAAACATGATATAAATAACAATTAATTTGAAAGTCATCCATATTCACTCAAAAGATGGATTTAGGCTTAAAAAATGATCGGGGTATTACAGGAGGTATTGATTGTGATAACTTAAAAATGGAATGCATGATGGTTGGAGATGTGTTAGTGGGAGTTGGAGATGTTGTTATCTGTGATAGTGGAGATGATTATAGGTAGAGATATACTGTAGTGATGATGGTGGTTGAAATTGTGGTAGAAGTGGCAACACCAGTGACAATGGTGGTGATGGTGGTGGCCGAATAATGTGTGGATATTAATTATGTGTTAGTGGTAGTTACGGTGGTGCTAGTTGTGATAGATGAGTTGGTTAGTAGCTAGGATTGGCCAATAGTGGTTGATGATGATGGTGGTGTTGGTGTAGTTGGCATTGGTATTGGTGTTGATGGTGGTGATAGCGGTAGATATAATTAAAATAACGGAGGTGGTAGATATGGTAGCAAATGAAAATAGTGATTAGTTACAATTATGATTATGAATGATGGTTATGATGGTAGATGTGGTTGGTGGGGTTGGTGGCTAGGTGGTGGTTGATAATGTTGGTGGTGGCAGAGGTGGTTAGTGGTGGTGACTGATGATTATGGATAGAGTAGTGGTGAATATTATCCAACACAAGAATACCTATTAATGATTAAGACTTAGTTCTAGATCTAAATGATTAAGACCTATTTAGACCTATTAAGAGCTAAAATCTTAACGAAAAATAAATGCACTTAATGGTCTAAAATATGAATCATTCAGATTCAGGTCTCCATTAAGTGCAAAAAAATGAGGCCTTAGCCCAAGAACCTCCCCCAAAAATAAGTAACGCCTAATGGGAAAGTGTTGAAACTACCACATTATGTCATGATTTATGAAATGTTCTATAATTCTTGCCTAAGAGGCAAGACTTAAGGATTCTCAAACAAAAAAGTTATACCCCACGAGCAAGACTTGACACTACAATATTGTGTCTTGATTTATGAGTTATTTAATAACATTTGTCTTAGTGACAAGACTTTCCCCAAAAGACTTCTAAAAAATAAGCCATGCACTTAAATTTACTTTGATGTCAAAGAAAAAAGATCTATTTGCAGATTATCTAACTTTCTATTTATACGAACTATAAGCAAAGTTAAATAAAAAGAAAAGAGGAAAAAAACAGAGAAAACAAAAAAAAATTGAGAAGAAAAGAAAAAAATAGATTTTAAGAAAAAATAGAAGTATAAAAAAATAATAAAGATTGAGAAAAACAAAAATGAGAAGAAAAAGTAAAAATAAAGTTTGAGAAAAATTTAAAAAAAAAAAGAAAAAAAGAGATAAAAAACATAAAAGAAAAGAAAAGTAAAGGTTGAGACAAATGAATTAAAAATTTAAAAAAAGAAATGAAAAAATAGATAATGTTTGAGAAAAAAATAAAAAATAAAAAATAAAAGTAAAACAAAAATAAAGTTTGAGACAATGAATTAAAACAAGAAAAAAAAAATATAAGAGTCGAGGAAAAATAAAAAGGTGAAATAAAGGAAATAAAAATAGAAGTTGAGAGACAAATAAGCATGGTAAGTTAAAAACATTTGAGGTATAGACGTGTAGAGGGGAAAAAATATATGTAAAACCCCACAAAATCCTAAGCTTGATTCAGTCGTGTAAAAGCTAGTAAGGTGTCCCAGACTTAGAAAAAAATTCAGCTAAGTGTTCATACTTAGAGTTATTTTTACCTTCGTAAGTTGGCGATCCTTTTTCACGACCCTTATGACCTTTAAATATCAAATTTTAGGTTAATTCATGATCAGGAATGTCAGTAGGTATTTTCGGACAAATTTTGGATTTTTCAAACTTCGTTTGAGGCACGTTTGGAAGTCCAAACTAGTGGATCGATGCAATCTCGATGCGCCGCATTTTCCATCACGTCGATGAGTATTTTTCCCAGCTTCCAGTGAATATTCCAGTGAGCCAACGCAGACTCGACACGACACGTCGACCATAGCATCGATTCCATCGGCGCGATGCGTCGGTCTGCGCATCGCTGGGCACATTTTTCAGTAATTAAAATAGCATCCAGATGGGTATTTGAGGCATTTTCCCATTTTGAATTAGCCCCTAAAAATGAAATCCAGCCCTCACAAAGCAAATTACACTCTTTTCTCTCAAAATCATTCAAGAACAAACCCTAGGGCTATCAACCCAAGATTCAAACCCCAAGAATTGCACCACCAATCTTTAAGAATTTAGGCATTGAGGTATGTCAAGTGTTCATTCAAGGGTTTACTTCCACCCTTGGGGTTCAAGAAACCCTTTTTACTACAAATTCATGAGTTTGATGAATTTAATGGTTGGATTTGAATCCGATCATGATTTCCATGTTAATAGAGTTCCTAATCCATGATTAGTTGCAAGATTTGTATGAAATTGTTTATATATGTGTTTGCATCATGAGAATTCATGTTAAAACCTTTCAATTATGAATTTGGTATTTGAAATTGTAATGCCCCATGTTGTTTAGTATTGTATGCATATACTATGTCCTCCAAGTGTTTGGTGGATTGTTCATGTGAGTTGAATAGTTAAGTCCTATCATATTAGCATGTATACAAGTTCATGTTATGCAAGTGTTTGTCAAAATGATTCAATGAATGAATGGTGATCAAGTAATTAGTTATCATGTGTTAAGATTGTGCTATGTCTTATAGTTTATGCTATCGCGTCCTAGGGGTATTTAATACCCAAAAATCTAGTTGTTTACCTAGAGCTATAGTAGCTACAGAATAGACTCGGTAGTATCATGATCAGTAGTTTAGTAATCAGTTCAGAACCCAGTAAAGTTCAGTCAGTTAACAGAATTCAGTAGTATTCCATCAGTTAGCGGAGTCCAGAGAACTCAGTTCAGTTCAGTCATACAGTATGAATCAGTAACAGATCAGTCTAGCCTAGCACAGTGTAGAATTCAGTCTAGTGTCTATTCACTTGGGAGTAAGATTCAACACCGAGTGAACCCAAGGATGGGGATTCACCTTCCAACAGAAGGTGTGATCCTTAGAAGTAGTCCTTGTGTTCCAGAACTACGTAGACAGCGTAGGTTGAGACATCAACCTACCAGTTGAAGGTTGATGAGGTGTCCTACTGCAACACCCTGAATCTGGTACCTGAAATGCTACACGGTGCTTATGACCCTGAAGGACCACAAGATAACCCATGATTGATATTTGTACCTATACACTACGTAATATAACATAATAATGCGGAAACATACACTGAAAGGACATAAGGTTCAATACTGAACATAACTGAATAACGTAACATCTGTGTGGGGTAATAGAATACCCTAAACAAAACTGAAAATATTAAAGTCTGAAACATGATAGTCTGTATCTATTCTGAAAGACTCTACTGTCTGAATAATCTGAATAAGGAGTTGATGGGACATGTCCCCAACTAACCCCAACTAATAAACTAATCAATAAGATAGTAAAAAAATAAAATCATGTCCTCAAAGGATAAGGACTCACTTCTAACTCTAACTGCTGAGACTGGAATCTACTGTTGATCTGGAACTCGTGTCTCTGAACCTATGGAGTAACGTAAAAAGAAAGCATCATAGCGCAAATATGTCAGAACAATAGAATGTACTGAGTATACATATGAGGTAGGCTATATGCAAGGGTTCACATGCATGATTAATTCTAACTAGCTGTCTAACATGAATGTGAGAGTACGTGCATAAATACGTAACTGTAACTGACACTGTGATAACATGATGGCTGAATCTGAATACTGATAACATGGCAAGCTAATAACTGATATGACTGATAACATAAAAGAATGTATCTGAATACAACTGATAACATGGGTGACTGTATCTGATAGTCCTAAATCTGATGGAACTATCTGAGTTCTGTACTGTATCTGAGTTGACTGTATCTGACAGTCCTAAAATCTGAAGAACTATCTGAGTTCTATTACTGGGACTGATTGACTGTATCTGAAAGTTCTGATTATGTAATGTAAAAATGTGGGAAGTAGTTATCTAACCGATATGCTCCTGATAAACCATTATAGTTGAGTTGGGGTCCAATCTGTAATCCCAATTGAAAAAGTTTCAATACCGCGCCACTGGTAAAGACAAGTTGTGGGTGACGCTCATCTGATAGTGTCCCTTTTATGAGAATAGTGGGGCCTTTATCTAACAGTTCTTACCCATCTCATCAACCCTCATCGATAGTGTTGATGTCTCAACCTATGTTGGCTACATAGTTCTGGAATACAAGGATGACTACTCAGGATCACACCTTTATCTGATAGTGTATGTCCCAATCCTTGGGTTCCCTTGGTGATAATTTCTACTCCCATCTGAATGGACACTGATCATGATTTACTGAATTTCGTTGACTGATGGAATACTACTGATATCTGACAACTGACTGAGTTCATGAGATCATGGAGATTTCCTGAGTCATAAGACTGTCTTAAGTCTAAGGATTCATAGATTGACTGAGAATATCGTGAAAAGATGACATGGCTCTAGGCACACAGCTAATGTTTCAAGTACAAGTACCCCTAGGAATCGATTGAAGGAAACTGACAAAGCATAACTTACTTGAATACATAATAATCACCATGATACATTTATTAAAGCATTTCATCAAACATGTAATAGGCATGAACTTGTACATACATGGGGATTTCATGATATTATGCTAGTTAGACAATTTTCCTTCATCTAGGTTTAGTCATAGGTTTACATGAATCTATATCTATAATAATTAAAACCACATAGCAATTATCACCCAACATGGATTAGAATTCAATTTCTCATTTACCAACATGAACAAAGCAGCCCAATTATGAAATTCATAAAGAAGATTCATAAACTTGAATTTAGAAAAAGGTATTCTTGGGCTTCATAGATGAAAAAGGGTCCATGAATGAATACCATGCATACCTAGGTTAAGATTCTTGATGTTCTTGAACTTGAAGAATTGAAATTCCCTTAGTTCTTGAAGAAGATTGGATTTTGTTCTTGGAGATTAATGTTAGAGAGAAACCCTAATCATGTTCATGGAATAATGATGAACCAAATGGCAGAAATCGGGCATAAATAGGGTATATATAGGCTAGTGGTAAATTACCAAAATACCTCTGTTAAAATGACCTATAAATTATGAACGAATTATTCGATGGTGGGGTATAACGGTCCATCGCAGGGTCGACAGTCCGTTGGACCTCTCCGTCGGACTGAGACAGAACTGGGACTCACTACCATAGAGCGATGGTGGGGTGCGATGGTCCATCGCTGGGTCGACGGTCCATCGGACCTCGCCGTCGTATATTTCTAGAAAACTAATTCACTGCTTCAATGCGACGCTCATGACCGGCGGTCCTTCACTTGTCCGACGGTCCATCGCCTGCTCTGTCACACTTGGGCTATTTTTCTGCCTTTTGTATTTCAGCCATAACTTCCTCATCTGACACTGAATTTTGATGAAATTGGTATCTATGGAAAGCTTATTCAATTTCCCACGTGATAGAAAGTGACAATCTTAAAAATACAATGTGTACAAGATTGGATTCGTATTTCAAAGATAGTTCTAACATTCTTGAGATGATTTCAAGATAAGAAAAGACACGAGTATTATAATATCTCCCCCTTGAGAACATTCATCCTCGAATGAGAATGACTGAGAGGGGAAATAATAAACTAAACATGAACTGAACTTGAATGACTGGAACATGATCTCATGACTGACATAACTAACAAGTTGAACTTAACATACTGAACAAGCATATCTGATGCATGTGTAACTGACTCATGAATGCATAACAGAGTGTTCTAAAGAACTAAATTTCTCACAATGAGAATACATGCCTGATGCATAATTATATAACTGACTGATACATGAGTGTATGACTGAATATGCAATGGTACTTAATACCAAGTTTATAATGGGAACATGAGCATGAAACTGAATACCAAGTTCGTGATGAACACTGATCATGAAACTAAGTAAGCTTAAGAAGAACTAATACCTTGAGCTTGATCTGAGTTAGCGGAGAAGAGGTGAGGATTCTTGGTATGTATGTCTGCTTCTACTTCCCATGTAGCTCCCTTGACAGACTAATTTTTCCAAAGAACTTTAACTAAAGGGACTTCTTTGTTCCTCAATCTATGAGTCTAATAGTCTAAGATTTCGACTAGAATCACTTCATAAGAGAGGTTGTTCTGAAAATCAATGCTCTGAATAGGGACTACTACATCTGGGTCACCTATGCACTTCTTAAGCAAAGAGACATGGAAGACTGGATGAACTGAGGCTAAATCTGAAGGCAACTTAAACTCATAAGCTACTTTGCCAAAACGACTGAGAATATTGAAGGGACCGACATATCGAGGATTGAGCTTTCCCTTCTTGCCGAATCTCTTCACTCCCTTCATGGAAGAGATATTTAGATAGAAATGATCACTGACCTAAAACTCGAGATATTTTCTATAAACATCTGCATAAGACTTCTGTCGGCTCTGAGCAGCCCGGAGTCTTTCTATGATCAACTGGACTTTCTCTAAGGCATCGAGTACTAATTCAAGACCAATGACTGAGGCCTCACTAGCTTCAAACCAACCAATTGGAGATCTACATTTCCTACCATAGAGAGATTTGAATGAAGCCATCTGAATACTGTAATGATAGTTGTTATTGTATGCAAACTTAATCAAAGAAAAATGGTCATCCCAACTTCCCCTAAAATAAATCGCACATACCCTTAGCATATCTTCTAAAGTCTGAATGGTCCTTTCTGCTTGACTATCTGTCTGAGGATAAAAGGTTGTACTGAGATAAACTTGGGTACCAAGACCCTTTTGGAATACTTTCCAAAAATAAGAGGTGAATTGGGTACCTCTGTCTGAAATAATAGACAATGGAACACTGTGCAATCTGACCAACTCTCTAATGTAGAATTTGTCATAATCCTCAGCTGAATAATAGCTATGAACTGGAAGAAAATGAGCTGATTTGGTCATTCTATCTACAATGACCCAAACTAAATCATACTGATGATGAGTTTGGGGAAAACCTATCACGAAGTCCATATTCACAAATTCCCACTTCTAAGTAGGAATACTGAACACCTGCATGGACCCACTAGGCTTCTGATGCTATATCTTAACTTACTGACATGTAGAGCACTTAGCCACAAATTATGCAATATCTCTTTTTATTCCACTCCACCAATAGATCTCCCGCAAGTCGTAATACATCTTAGTGGCCCCTGGATGAATAGAATAGCACGCACCATGCTCTTCTGCAAGAATTCCTTGCCTTATGTCATCTATGTCTGGAACACAGATATGACCCTGAGAACGAAGAACACCATCTCCTCCTTGGGAGAAAATCTCTACTTTATAATCCTGAACTGATTCTTTTAAGTTGACAAGGTTGGGATCTCTATCTTGCTTTTCTTTCACCTCAGAAACTAGAGATGATTCTGAACTACTCTAAACACATACACCACCCTCTGAAGAATCAACTAAGCGAACGCCTAGTCTGGAAAGATGATGGACTTCCTGAAATAACTTTTTCTTATTGTCCTCAACATGAGCAACACTACCCATAGATAGTCTACTGAGAGCGTCGGCCACTATATTGGCCTTGCCCGGATGATAAAAGATACTCATGTCATAATCTTTCAAGAGCTCTAACCACCTTCTCTAATGAAGATTGAGATCTTTCTGAGAAAAGACATATTAAAGGCTCTTGTGATCTGTGAAAACATCTACATGAACACCGTTTAGATAATGCCTCCAAATTTTCAAGGCAAAGACTACGGCTGCTAACTCAAGATCATGAGTAAAATAATTCTTCTCATGGGGTTTAAGCTTTCTGGAGGCGTAGGCTATGACCTTACCATGTTGCATAAGGACACAACCTAAACCCATTATATATGCATCACAATACACTAAGAACCCATCTGAACCATCTGAAGAGATAAAACTGGAGCTAAGGTGAGTCGAGTCTTCAACTCTTGAAAACTCTTCTCGCAAGGATTTGACAACTGAGACTTGACTTTATTCTGAGTTAATCTGGACATAGGGGATGTAATATAAGAAAATCCCTCAACAAACCATCTGTAATATCTAGACAAACCCATGGAAATTCTAATATCTGATTAAGAGACAGAGCGAGGCCTGTTTCTTACTGCCTTGATGTTTTGAGATTCTACTCTAATGCCATCACCGGAAATGATATGACCAAGGAATGCTACTGACCTTAGCCAAAATTTGCACTTACTATATTTGGTGAATAACTGATGATCTCTGAGAGTCTAAAGTACTATTCTTAGATAGTCTGCATGATCTCGCTCACTACGGGAATAGACCAGAATATCATCTATGAAGACTATGACAGTCTAAGTACTGCTTGAACTCATGGTTCATCAAGTCCATAAAAGCGGCTGGATCATTGGTAAGACCAAATGACATAACTAAGAATTTGAAGTGACCATACCGAGTACGGAAAGCTATTTTTGAAATGTCACATTCTCTGACTCTGAGCTGATGATAGACGGATTTTATGACTATCTTAGAGAAATAGCTACCACCCTGAAGTTGGTCAAACAATTCATCAATTCTGGGAAGAGGATACTTATTCTTGACCGTGACCTTATTAAGTTAATGGTAGTCTGTACATATTTTGAGACCGTCTTTCTTGCGCACAAATACTATTGGAGCACCCCACGGGGAAATGTTGGGTCTGATAAATCCCTTATCTAAGATATCCTTCAACTTCTCTTTCAGTTCTTTGAGTTCTGCTGGTGTCAGTCTGTATGGCGGAATAGAGATAGACTGAGTATCCAGAAGAAGATCAGTACCGAAGTCTATTTCCCTTTCAGGAGAAATTCCTGGAAGATCTTCGAGAAAAATATCTGAATATTCATTTACAACTGGAGCTAATTCAAGACTGGGAGTTTCGTAACTAGTAACCTTAACTCGAATAAGATGATAGACATATCCCTTAGATATCATTTTCCATGCCCGAAGGTAGGAAATAAGCTGACCTCTGAAAGCGAATACACTATCCTTCCACTCTAGGATGGGTTCATTCAGACTCTGAAACTAAACTATATTGTTTCTGTTGTCGACTGCGGCATAGCAGGAATAAAGTCAATCCATGCCGAGGATAACATCAAAATCAGTTATCTCTAATTCAACTAAGTCTGTTGAAGTGACTTTCTGAGATATCATAACTAGGCAGTTCTTGTATACCCATCGGGCTATGATGGTTTTACCTACTGGGGTAGAAACTGAAAAGGGCTCTGCTAGAATTTTGGGACTGACTCCGAAATCGACTGCTATATAAGAAGTGATAAAAGGCAATGAAGCTCCTGGATCTAGAAAAGCGTAAACATGCACATGAAAGATCTGTAACGTACTAGTGACCATATCAGGAGAATTTTCCTGATCTTGTCGGGATTAAAAAGAATAGAGACGATTTGGGCGTTGCCCACTAGTAGCACTAGAGGTGGCACCCTACTGATTTGGGCGAACGAACTGAGCTGAGGAGAGATTCAGTTGACCTTGAAAACCTAGATAAGGGCAGTCTCTAACTCTGTGGCCTATCTTGCAACATCCGAAATAAATACCATGGTCATCTCTGCAAATACCCTGATGGTGCTTGCCATAAGTCTGGAAAAGAGGATAGGTGCGGGCACTGCTAACACTGCCCTGGGACTTAGAGCTTGGCGCTTTATCTTTGCTACCCTCTCTAAACTTGGGAACTAGAGCACTGGCTGAAGAAGGAGCTGGAACTGATGACTTAGGACAAAATTGAGAATGGTTTCCTCCTTCTGACTTAGGCTGAGAAAAGTTGAAACTACCTGTCTTCGCTCTCTTATTATGCTTCTCCCTCATCTTAATCTTCTACTCCTCTATCTACTGATCATGAGTCATGAGCCTGGCTAAATTCATGTCATTATTCAACATGGCAGATCTACACTCATTAACCACGCTATTATTCACCCCTGAAACAAACTTACTCATCATTGCCCTGCTATCTGCAACCACATGAGGGGCATATCTAGCTAATTGAGTAAACTTAAGAGAATACTCTTTCACTGTCATATTGCCCTGCCTGAGGTTGATGAATTCTAGAACCTTAGCTTCTCTATGCTCTAGAGGAAAGAATCTATCAATGAACGCTAAAGCAAACTCCTCGCACTCAACTAACCCTGCATCCTCTGCCCTCTGACTTCCACTGCTTGAACTAAGTATGAGCCATATCCTGTAACTGATATGTAGCTAGCTCAGCACTCTCACTAGACGTAACCCCCATTATGTTTGTAACCTTCTACACCTGATCTAAGAATTCCTGAGGGTCCTCGTCTGTCTTAAACCCAAGAAAGGATGGAGGATTTATTCGGGTAAAGTATGGAATCCTGGATACAGCTGCATTGGCCACTATTGGCTGGAACGACAGCTGGTCGTTCATTCTGAGCAGTAACTAATTGATCAAGACGAGTGAATGCGGCACTGAACTCCACATAAGAAATATGTTCGTCCAAGGGGTCTTCTTAGATAGGGTGGGTTCTTCTCTTGGGAGGCATATTCTGGAATGAGGAGAAAAAATAGATTAGACTGAGATATTAGATTAAGATTATGCTCACTGGCATGACATGAATACTAAAAGAAGGGAAACTGTTCCTAAAACATCTTATAGCCTCCTGCACATAAATGTGGCGCGCAACACACCCATGTACAAGACTCTACTAGATGTGGCTTTCAGACTTCTGAGGACTCTACTGAACCTTAGGCTCTGATACCAAGTTTGTAATGCCCCGAATATGGTATCCGGAACACTACATGATGCTCATGACCCCGAAGGACCACAAGCTAACCCATGACTGATATTTGTACCTGTACACTGCATAATATAACATAATAATGTGAAAACATACACTGAAAGGCCATAAGGTTCAATACTAAACATAACTGAATAACGTAATATTTATGTGGGGTAATAGAATACCCCAAACAAAACTGAAAATACTGAAGTCTGAAATATGATAGTCTGCATCTAGTCTGAAAGCCTTTACTGTTTGAATAATCTGAATAAGGAGTTGATGGGACATGTCCCCAACTAACCCCAACTAATAAACTAATCAATGAGATAATAAAAACATAAAATCATGTACTCGAAGGATGAGGACTCACTTCTAATTCTGACTGCTGATCTAGAATTCGTGTCTCTAAACCTATGGTGTAACATAAAAAAAAGCACCATAGTGCAAAGATGTTAGTACAATGGAATGTATTAATTATACATATGAGGTAGGCTATATGCAAGGGTTCACATGCATGATTAATGCTAACTGACTGTCTAATATGAACGTGAGAGTACGTGCATAAATACGTAACTGTAACTGACACTGTGATAACATGATGGCTGAATCTGAATACTGATAACATGGCAAGCTAATAACTGATATGACTGATAACATAAAAGAATGTATCTGAATACAACTGATAACATGGGTGATTGTATCTGATAGTCCTAAATCTGATGGAACTATCTGAGTTCTGTACTGTATCTGAGTTGACTGTATCTGACAGTCCTAAAATCTGAAGAACTATCTGAGCTCTATTACTGGGACTGATTGACTGTATCTGACAGTCCTAATTCTGTAACATGAAACTGTGAGAAGTAGTTATCTAACTGACATGCCCCTGATACGCCATTATAGCTGAGCTGGGGTCCAATCTGTAACCCTAATTGGAAGGGTGTCAATACCGCGCCACTGGTAAGGACAAGTTGTGGGTGACCCTCATCTGATAGTGTCCCCTTTACAAGAATGGCAGGGCCCTTATCTGATAGTGCTTACCCACCTCATCAACCCGCATAGACAGTGTTGATGTCTCAACCTATGCTAGATACATAGTTCTGGAATGTAAGGATGACTACTCAGGATCACACCCTCATCTGATCGTATGTGTCCCCATCCTTGGGTTCACTCGGTGCTAATTTCTACTCCCATATGAATGGACACTAAACATGATTTACTGAACTGAACATGAGCTGAATTACTAAATTTCGCTGACTGATGAAATACTACTGATATCTGACAACTAACTGAGTTCATGAGATCATGGAGATTTCCTGAGTCATAAGACTGTATGAAGTCTAAGGATTCATAGCTTGACTGAGAGTATCATGAAAACATGACATGGATCTAGGCACGCAGCTAATGTTTCGGGTATAAGTACCCCCAGGACTCGATGGAAGGAAACTGACAAAGCATGACTTACTTGAATACATAATAATCTCCATGATACATTTATTGAAGAATTTCATCAAACATGTAATAGGGGTGAACTTGTACATACATGGGGATTTCATGATATCATGCTAGTTAGACAATTTTCCTTCATCTAGGCATTTAATCAAACATATTGCAGGCATAGTACATGTAAACATCATTGTATAATAATTAAACATCATGGTTCACTTCCAATTTCATCATTCAAGGGTTTAGTCATAGGTTTGCATAAACCTATATCTCTAATAATTAAACCCACATAGCAATTATCACCCAACATGGATTAGAATTAAATTTCTCATTTACCAACATGAACAAAGCAGCACAATCATGAAATTCATAGAGAAGATTCATAAACTTGATTTTAGAAAAAGGGATTCTTGGGCTTCATGGACGAAAAGGGGTCCATAAATGAACACTATGCGTACCTGGGTTAAGATTCTTGATGTTCTTGAACTTGAAGAATTGAAATTCCCTTAGTTCTTGAAGAAGATTGAATTTTGTTCTTGGAGATTATGTTAGAGAGAAACCCTAATCTTGTTTGTGGAATAATGATGAACTAAATGGCTGAAAGTGGATATAAATGAGGTATATATAAACGAGTGGTAAATGACCAAAATACCCCTATTAAAAAGACTTGGAAATTCTGAACAAATTATCAGACAGTGGGGTGCGACGGTCTATTGCTGGGTCGATGGCCCGTCGGACTGAGACAGAACTGGGACTCACTGCCATAGAGCGACAGTGGGGTGGAACGATCCATCGCTGGGTCGATGGTCCGTCGGACCTCGCCGTCGTATATTTCCAGAAAACTGATTCATTTCTTCGATGCAACGGTCCGTTGCCTGCTCCGTCACACCTGGGTTGTTTTTCTGCCTTCTGTATTTCGGTCATAACTTCCTCATCTGACATCGAATTATGATGAAATTGCTATCGATGGAAAGTTTATTCAATTTCCCATATGATAGAAAGTTAAAATCTTAAAAATACCACATGTACAAGAATAAATTCGTATTTCAAAGAAAGTTCTAACATCCTTGAGATGATTTCAAGATAAGAAAATACACGGGTATTACACTTACCTGCCAGTTGAGGGTACCACCGTTCTTATTCTGAGCACCTGCCAGATAAGGGAAACTCAGACTGTTTTTACCCATAGAACGGTAATGATACCCTTCCAACTAGGGTTACAGGTTGGACCCCAACTTATTCACAAAGGGGCATGTCGGTTAGATGATTACCTCCCACAGACTCAGTTTTTGTCTTCAGAATATAATTCAATTCAGTTCTATAAAAATTAGGACTGTCAGACACAATCACTCAGTTTAGTATGGAACTCAGAATAGTTCCACAAAATCAGGACTGTCAGATACAGTCACTTAGTTAACGGCAATACAGTATCAGTAAACTCAGATATCAGTAAACCAGTGATTCTTAACGCAATATCCAGTGTTACTATGACCTCAATTACAGTTTACGTATTTCATGCATGTACTCTCATTCAGTTATACTCATGTTATTCAGTCAGTATTGTTCATGCATATGAACTCATGCATGTCAACCTACCTCACTTAGTATACCAGTACATTCAAAGTACTGATATATACCTTTTTTTTGTGCTATGATTCTTATATCATAGGTTCAGATGCACGGGCTCCTGATCATACTTAGCAGCCCGATCCATCAGCACCAGACTAGTGGTGAGTCCTCATTATTCGAGGACATATTTATTATTCCAGTATTTCAGTACTAAGTTTATTTCAATAGTCAGAGTATGTTGGGGACTTGTCCCATCAACTCCTTGTTCAGACAGTAGAGGCTTTTCAGACATAGAGTATTTATAGACAGATGTTCAATTTTGGTATTGATGTACTGTACTCAGTATTTATTTACAGCTTTGAACCTTATGGCAAACTTCTGCCTAATTTTCGCATAATTATAGTATTGTTATTCAGTTAATGCAGCAGGTTCTAGTCATGAGTTAGCTTGTGGTCCTTCGAGATTATGAGCACCGTGTAGCGCCCAGGGTACAGACTCGGAGCGTTACAATATACTTCTATTATAAATAAAAAGAAAGGAAGACTGGTATGTAAATGCTTTTCTTATGGGGGACAAAAATTCAAAGACACCCATTATATGAGCCATCCCATGTAATTTTCTTAAATTTGATGGACATATCGAATTGACCCATAAAAATGATGGGCCAGAAAATAACAAGTCTAATCCATCACTTTGTGGACTGTGGTCCTTAATGGACCAACCCTCTTTTCTTAAAAAAAATATTATTATTTTTTAAAATAATTTAAATTTAAATTTTAAAATATTAATAACATAAAGATTTACAAGAAAATATTACATGGTGTTAATACTTGCTAATCAAGTCTCAAATTCACAAAAGAAATCTAATAATCTACAAAATTGAATAACCTTTGACATGATACCGTTCAAATGAAATAGAGATATTAATAAGCAAATTAAACAGTCAATGGATAACAATATAACGAGTTAAATAGAAATATTAACCTAATTTTGTTCCATTAGTATAGATTAAATTTTGAATATTGAAGTATGAGATTGCAATGACTAAGATCTGCGCTACAAAGGTGAAGACGGTTGTCGCTGCCGAGAATGAAACCGAATAAATCCTAAATAGTAAATAATGATTACTTAAAAGATTCAAAAACTTTTCTTTTGATTATTTATATATTTATAATGGTTTAAGTAGACTTTAAGTTTGAACTCATCTTGTTATTTTTAATACTTTATTCTATAATTTTTAACTATTTTTACTTGGCCCACGAACAGACCCCAACTCACATTGTTCAAGCCTCACAGGCCAATGGGGTAATTTGAACATGCAAAAAAAAAATCTTGTTCTTAAATGGGCAGCAAAAATCTTAGCCTAACTATATTAAATTACAGATCTGCCCATGTCACGGCTCTAATCCTCTCACGTGGACATTTTATGTATTCTATGCTTAGATAATATAGTGCGCTTGGCGAATTACCTCATTATTAAGTTTATGAATGGTTCTTGGCTAATATTCAAAAATTAAAAATAACTTAACTTGTTAGAACATTGATACGATCATTTGTGTTTGGCACAATTAGAAGAAATAATCTTTTTACAAATATAAAATTATAGATTTAATAAAAGAAAGATACAAAATACAAAACAATATTGATGCAGATAAGTAAAATAGAGGTATAGGCACAAATTATGAATAAACAATTTTATTTCAAAAAATTGAAGAATCTACACTTAAATTCATAGTCATAATTAATGAAGTATTTTGACCCTGAATTTCCTCATATAAATCAAGACTAAGAAAATTTTGTAGCGAAATATGAACATACAATAGCTCACGATATTATTTCTACCAAAAAATAATTTCTTAATACGATAAAAATGTACAAAATATAGAATTAACATGCTATAATGCAGAAAATTGTTGATACAGTAAAAAATAAAAGATAAATATGAAGAAAAATAAAAAGAAAAGGGGAATAAAAACTTAGTACAAATTTGTTAGCCTTACATCTCTATCTAAGAACTAGATATCGATGGCCCATACTAGCACGGGACAAAAGTATGTTATTTTTTTGTCTCAATTTATAAGACATAAATTTAAATTTTTTATTATTGTGGTTTATAATATTTTTTCTTCTATTTCAGTTTAAGTGACACTGATATAATTTCGAGAGTCAGCCAAATATTTTATATCTTTTAAATTTTTTAAGTTGTTAATTATGAGAATTATAATGTTTTTACATAATTTTTCAATAAGATATGAATACTCTTTTCATCCCAGTTTATGTTGCACAAATACAATTTCGACTGTTAATCAATTTTTTGTTTTATTTTTTTATATATATTGTTTATAGTAAGTTCTTAATTATTGTTATTTAAAATATTTTTTTATCTCATTTTAAAATAATATATGTTATTTTATGTCTTTCTTTGTCCATCCCAATTTATGTGGCACTAATATAATTTTGATAGTCAACCAAATTTTTTATGTTGACATATTGTTTTGTGTCTATGTTATTTTTTTTATGAAATATTATTAATTTTTAATGCTTAAATGATTATAATAATTAATTAAGAGTGATATAATAAAATCACGATTGAAGCAATGAAATAGACATGCCTTAAACGACTTATAGTAGCTAATCCAAAATAATATAGCAAAATTACTATAAGAAATACTTGTGGAAAAAAAATTAAGTGAGACCTCATAAAGTCAAGTTAATTTAAAAACTTTAAGAGTTAATTTTTATTTTATGTCTATTTTACTTTTTTTATTAAATATTATTAATTGTTTAATACTTAGATGACTTATAATAATTAATTAGGGGTGATAAAGTAAAATTACGGTTGAAGCAGTTAAAGCAGATATGTCAAAAATGTTAATTTTACTTATTTTTATTAAATATTATTAATTTTTGAATACGTAAATGACTTATAATAAGTAATTAGAAATGATACAATAAAATCATTGAAGTAGCTGAAGGAGGCCGCACAGAAAGGGATTAATCTGGCGCCATGGACCAACTCGGCCATCTCAACAATTAGCAAACAATATCAAATGAAAACTTACAATGGCACACAGCCAGAAAACAAAAAGCAGGAAAAATGAAAAACTATAATTGTAAATCACGATTATAATATCATATAAATAGATATAAAATTTGAATTTTATATTACAATTATAATATCATAAAAATAGATTTAAAATTTGAATTTTATGTGTTTGTGAGGACAAATATAGCTTTCCAACTATGGGTTCATCTCAACCCATAATTTTCTAACACATAAAGATAAATATGCAAGAATCTATCAAAATCTTAGGTAATTAATTATTAAAATAGTTTAAATTTTTAATTATTATAATGGTAAAATAGCTTTGTGGACTCTTGTACTATGTCCGTTTTTAATGTTGATACTCCTACTTACATGTTTGTCATCTGTACCCTTGAACCCATTAAAAAGTAATATTTTAAACACTTTTTCGGTGAGTGTAACACACCTGCCCCACGTCAGCTACCACATCATCTTCTATGTCATTTTTTAGTATAAAAATATTAAATATTAAAATAAATAAATAAAATAAATAAATAAAAAAAAAAAAGAAACCCCCACCCCTACCTCCTCTTGTTCCTCTCTCTTCCCCTTTTTTCTTTCTTTTTCCTGATCTTCTTTCTCTATTTTTTCTTTTTCTTTTTCTTATTTTTCTCCCTCCTCTTCTATTTCTTCTTTTCCTTCATCATCTTCATGAGAAGTGAGGGCCGAAGAATATGAGAAGCGTTTTTTCTGTTCGAAATTCAAAAAAATTGAAGAGAGTCGAAGTGGTGGGGGGCAAAGAAGAATAAGAAGTGAATTTTATGTGTTGGCTTTGCTGAAATTTGAGAAACGAATTGATTTTTTCTTTTTCGATTGTGGAGAAAATAAGTTTCCTTTTTCAATTGTGGTGCAGAGAGCTGAGGAGGTGGTGCATGGTAGTGGTGGCAGGTGAACGGAGAAATTGGAGTTTAGGATTTAAGCACTAATATTACCATTTCTATTTTGAAAAAAGAAAAAAAATTATTTCTGTATTAAATTGATAGAAAATGACCAATTTTTCAATCGTTGATTTACTGTTCAAAAAAACTAATAAAATGAAAATTGAGGATTTGAGTATTCAATTCGGAAGGAAGTTTTGTGCTGGAATTAGGTCGTTGTTGTTGGTTTTGTCGGGATAATGGAGCTTGTCTGTTGGGTTGTTCAGTGAGATTGAAATCAGGGGTTGAAAATGAGGGTAGTGGTGATGGGTTACAATGATGACATTATTGCATTCATGGTGTTGATGATAGTGTTGTTCTCTTATTTTTTTCCTTTCTATTTTCTCTTACTACCTATCTCACAATCTGTGTGTATGTGGAGGAGTGTGTTTTGTGCTTTGTGGAGAAGATAAAAATGGTGGAGTTGG
Organism: Capsicum pubescens; assembly: GCA_030864215.1. Classification (NCBI taxonomy): domain Eukaryota; kingdom Viridiplantae; phylum Streptophyta; class Magnoliopsida; order Solanales; family Solanaceae; genus Capsicum; species Capsicum pubescens. The sequence continues at coordinate 205,645,151 of CM061540.1, forward strand.
GGAAGTTGTGCAATGATGGTGGATTTGCTTTTTGTGCATATATGTGTGTTAATGGTAGTGGTGTTGCGTTAATGGTGGTGGTGTTAGGGGGCTCTAATGGCCATAGCATCCTTGGGGGCGGGGGGCAGAGGACTTTTTTAAAAAATTTTAAATTATTTTAATAATAAATTGATAAAAAAATGACCCTCACTCGCACCTTAGGCGCGTGCCTACACACGTTTCGTCCTACTCAACAATTTTAATGCCACATAGGTCCGGTCAACGGTCAAAGGATTTAAAATATTATTTTTAATGGGTTCTCCAGATGATAAACATGTAAGTAGGAGTATCAACATTACAAAAAGGACATAGTACAAGGGTCCACCGAGCCATTTTGCCTATTATAATTTATAATACTTTTTTTTCTATTCCAGTTTAAGTGAGACTGATATAATTTCGAGAGTCATCCAAATATTTTATATCGTTTAAATTTTTTAAGTTGTTAATTAGGTGATTATAATATTTTTTACATAATTTTTTAATAAGGTATGGATACTCTCTTCGTTCCAATTTATGTAGCACTGATAAAATTTTGACAGTTAATCAAATTATATATATATAAAATACTAAGTTCTTAGTTATTGTTATTTACAATACTTTTTATTTCATCTTCAAATAATATATGTTACTTTATGTCTTCCTATATCTCATCTCAATTTATGTGGAACTAATATAATTTTGATAGTCAATCAAAATTTTTATGTTGACATGTCATTTTGTGTCTATTAATTTATCTTTTTGTGTGAAATATTATTTATTTTTTAATGCTTAGATGACCATAATAATTAATTAGGGGTGATATAGTAAAATTACGATGGAAGCAGCTCATGAAACATGTCTTAAATGACTTGTAATAGTTAATTAAAAGCGATATAGGAAAATTATTATAAAAAAAATGGTCTCATATAAGACGTCAAGTTAATTTAAAACTTCAAGAGTTAATTTATCATTTTATGTCTATTTTACTTTTTTTTATTAAATATTATTAATTTTTAATACTTAGATGACTTATAGTAATTAATTAGGAGTGATATAGTAAAATTACGGTTTATGCAGTTGAAGCAGACATGTCAGAAATGTCTATTTTAATTTTTTGTATTAAATATTATTAATTTTCTAATACGTAAATGACTTATAATAAGGTGATATAGTAAAATCATAATTGAAGCAGCTGAAGCAGGCAGCACAAGCAGACTTGTCGAACTCGTACCTGCTTCAGTAGGTTAACTCCCTCTTATTATATATAGTATATATATTGGCTTGATAGAACATAAAATATCTAAATCCTATAGGAATTAAAATGCCAAAATAAAAGTAACCGATACTCTTCTCCTAAAGCATATAAAAAAATTCTTTTCTCTCGTCTCTCTTGAGGACAACTTCTTTCGTAAATTACTTATCAACAATGAATATATGGCCTAAGATCACTTGAGACAAAGGTGAGTTTTAATGAGCATTTACCAAATGGGTATGTCTTGGAGTTTCATCTGAACCGACGTAAAAATAAAGATAATAATAGATATTTTTTAGAGCATTATTCGTAATATTAAATGGGCTTAAGATCCTCCCTAGTAAATATCATAGGGTAATTTACCTAAATATACCACATTAGATTGTTAGTTGCAAGTTATGGAAAAACTTTTTAGTTTGTAAGTTATAATAATTTTTATTAAAAAGATAAAAAAATATATTTTTCTTTTATTTTAAAAACAAATCAAAATCACCACAAAAATGGAGAATACAAATTTAATATATATTAAAAGCAATATTTCTTTCTTAAATATAGTTAACAGTTACTAATAGATATCAATCACACCCCATTTTCTCTTTAACCCTTTTTCTCCTCTTTTGAACAAATCAAAATTTCTTTTCCATCTTCATACACATTCATTTTTTCTTTCTACAAGAATATATTGATTCAGTAAAAAAAATTCATAAGTTGTTGTTTAATGCAATGTTTGAGTATTTTTTTTGAAAAAATATGTTCACTAATCTACAAAAAGTTGAAAAACTAAACATACAAATATGAATTGTGATAATTTGCATTCAATCATGATACATTATGGAGAGAGATAAGATGTCTCTGGTATGTTAAATTGTTTAGCAATTTGATACATCGTATTTAAAGATTTTTTTTTTTTAAACCTATCGGCAAAATTCACTTTCTATGACTGATAAATCTGTTTTCCTCTTCTCCGCCGTCTCAATATCTCGCCACCATTTCACCGTTCACCACCATCTTCTTCGACGAGATTGATCAACCCATCTCTGAATAATAAGCTTTCTTGGACACTGGGAACCTATCTTCAGTGAAAATCAAGAACCCATTAGTTTTGTCCAGGGGCACACACAACCAAGAGGCAACTACTCTTTCTGACGATTTTCCGGTGACCCCATCAGTTTTTAGCAAAGCGGCATCAATTTCCTGCGAAATTGATTATTTCTTTCTCTCATCGCCGAACACAACTCTTTTCTCTTTTCTTTCTAACCCTTTGAAGGTACTACTAGTCCAGACCGATTACCTCTCCTCAGGAAGCGACATCAAGATTCCGACGATCAATAATTTTTTAATACTTAAATTACTTTATAATAATTTTTTAATATTAACTTTGTAATATTTAGATGACTTATAATAATTAACTATGGGTGATATAGTCAAATTATGGGTGAAGCAGCTGAAGCAGACATGTCATAAATATCTATTTTATTTTTTTATTAAATATAATTAATTTTCTAATACATAAGTAACTTATAATAATTAATTAAAGATGATATAATAAAATCACGGAGGAAGCAGCTGATGAAGCAGGCAGGAGAAGAAAACACATTGACAGAGAGCTGCCTACTTCTCCTCTCCATTCCCTCTTATTAGTAAGTAAAAACCTGACACCTTTAGTGGAAACTAAAAGTCACAACAAAATAACCTTCAACAACAACTTTTCACCAAAAAGGACATAACTCTCTCATACGAACTCCAAATGCGACAATTCTTTGTGCTTTGGTTCTGAAATTTCGATATGAATCTAATGGCATCATTCAAACACCCAAAATATATCATTTAATTTAGGATATTATTAAAACACAATGACAAAAAATTTCAAAATTTGAACAAGTACCTTAAACTCATCCGAGACCTCCCAAACACAACCAATAGTGAAAATCACTCATAAAATATTTTTTAATAGAATCATCAAAACACCCAAACAAGATCATCTTGAATGGGTCTTGACCAAAGTCATCTCTTAAACTAAAAATCTCCAAATTTCTAAACAACGACTAAAAACTCATTTGAATGTTTCGAGACCTGAACCAATAGTCCAACTTACTCAAAAATTATTATTTAAAGATGATGTCACTAACAAAATTTTGATAAAATCTCAACGTCCATGGTTGTTGAATGAAGTTAACCATATCAACCTTCCAAAATAAAAAAGTCGCATATTTCTCAACTAACAACTTGGGGAACCATGACACCCATATCCGCAGATCACAAATACCATAAAGCAACTCTAAGAAAGAATAAAATGATAAAAATAAGCAAAAATTTTAAAACTACCTTGAGGATTCGTACATATTTACCTTTTTAAATTAATTATTTATCCTCCCTTAAAACTTAATTGCACTAACAAAAATACTTTACCATATAAACAATCTTAAAATCACTTTTCATACGACCATGTGCATTTTACATAGAAGATTGTTGTACTCTTTGTATAAGATAAAAATGGCTTTAGTGATGATTGTAACAATTGGTCTAACCTAGGTCGGATATGATAAGAACCAACTTAGGACGCTGCCATCTTGAGAGTAATAATGACATAATGGGAGGTCCACTTAGGTAATAGGAGCATCAAATGAGACCAGCTGAGGATGCTGACTGTATACTAGCAGACAAATATAAGGAAAATGTGTTAGGTTATTTTGAGAGCATCGATATCCCTCGGTAGAATTGCTTCTAACAACTGCTAGTGGGTTGATTACTCTCCAATAGAACAAGGGCAAGCAAAATTTTCCTATTTTCCATGAGCAATATCACACCCTATAAAGGATCCAATTTTTGCTTACCTCAATTCCTAAGTAATAAAAAATCTTAAGCTTGGTTCTTAATCTTTCCATGTTTTCTTTAGTTTCTTAATCATTTTCTTGCTATTGTGCTTGCCTACACCACGTTATCGATCAGAACCTGCCTATAGCTGAAGTACTGTGCACTCTACTGTTATTATAAATTTGTTTCTAGTAGCTATCTTGTTCAATTATTTTATTTTTAATTTAAGTTATTTACGTTCTATGAACATTTACTGCCCAAAACTACAACTGTACATGTGCTCGTGACCCATAAATAAGTCTAACTATCCTAAATTAATGGTAAATAATTCGGCACCTATTGTGGGGCCAAATCATCTACTAGGGATTTTTAGCTTTTATCTCTCCTTATGTTTTCTTTTTGTGATTTTTGATTTGTAGAAAGATTAGTCATGGCTTGCCAAAGAGATAGATTAAAGATATGAATAACTCCTATTGGAAAAAAGAGAGATCGATAGTTGGGCCCTGTTAACCAAAAGGATAAAGATGCCTTGAAAGGTGATGAATCTCCCCTGGATGAGAGCATATTGAATATGTATGCACAAAAGAGATTGGGAAGGAGTGGATAGGTAAGGATGGAAGATGTAGAGGGCTTACAAAAATATTTGAGAGCTTTCACCACTCTTCTAGAAAGGTTTGCGTCCAACATAGAGACTCAAAACAGAGAGGTATCTGAGTTTAAAGTGAGTCCAACTCAGTTTGCCTTCCTTTTTTTGAAGAAAGAAAAAATAGGGTGGTTGAGAAGATAAAAAACCGCAGTGTGTTTTCATTTTTAGATGTCAAAAGGAAAGGGCACAACTTCTAAGGGTACCTGAGGATTGGGCGGCTGTAGCATTCATGAAGGGACTAAATTTGAAGAGCTCCATCACCTCATATGAACTTAGGAGAAGCCTGCAAGAGTTTAACGTCACATCTTGGGATAAAACACATGCTAAATACAAATATTAGATCGATGAGAGGACCAACCACTATTGCAGTAAGGGTAAAGCCCTGACACCCCATGCGGGCGAGGTCAATCTATTCATAAAAATGGATCGTCAAGTTTATCTCATCCCCAATACCCTAAAGTATGGATGAATTTTTGAAAAAAAAACTAAGTCCTATACATAGGCTCACATGCATTGACCTCCTCAAAGGTTATGCCGATTGTTTTGTTTGGCTCTGCCACGATGTTTGGAGTTCTTTGACAAGAATGAATGAATGCTCAGGATCAAAGGACATGGAATCCCAACCTATCACATAATAGGGTAAAAAATAAAAGAAGGTGAGTAAAGAAAGATGATTGACTAGACGGATCCGGATGAGGAAGGAAGGCCCTTGTAGCCTTAAGGGAGCTGTCATAACTGTGCATCAGTAACACCTGTACCAATTATTATCTTGTTTAAAATTTGTCTATCACATATTTCTTGGACTTATAGTTGTTATATAGTTCCGGAATATGAGAAGGGATCAATGTAGCTGGTATTGTGAGTATAAGCGATGTCACAAAAGCCCAGAAGAATGAGCTACACTATTTTTCATTTTTATGGGTTTTTGGTCCTTTATTGAGGTTTTTCCTTACACAGTTTTTCAATGAGGTAACAAAAACTCTTTCGAGAATGGATTAGAGTGAACACTTTGTAAGGGCTAACAACTAGCAAAATAATGAAATATTTTGAGTAAATCATTGCTATGTACACTTACTATTTTAAATCTTATTGCATTCAAGTACCAAAGCAAATCGTCTAAACAAAGAAGGGCCCATGGTCCAAGGATTATTGATGCTTTGAGTTTTCTTACCACTAAAAAAAGGGAAATTAGGATTGGGACTTCGAAGTCTAGTGCTGATGACTAATAAGTCAAAGTAGCACAACAAAAAAACAAACCTAGGAATAACTTTTACAGTTGTAAGCATTCCCTTCGCAACCTCCATAGGAAGAGCATCCACAAAAACCAAGTGGACTAATCGTCTGTACGAGAAAAATTGAGATCATGTCATCACATGCTTGACCTAAGATGCCCGAGCAAGAGGCATTGTCCAAATTAACATATGTGAATAATATTAATTGTACCTAACAAATGATCCCTTATGTTGATGTCAGCTTTTTAGAGTTTTGCACTCTAAAGATATGTGTTAAACTGTCTAAGAGACGTCTTGACTTAGATATAAAATAATTTTAAATTAAAAGGATTCCTTCTCAAATTAGTAAGAAAACTGACCCCCTTAGATGATCATAGAGACAAGAAAAGATAAAAATCAAATAATTCCCATCTTCATCATTAAAAGCCAGATAAATCCTCAAGTCAACTGCAATGGCTATTGAGTGCTTAAACACTAGTGATCCATTAGGTTTGGGATCAGAGATAAAGTGGTGAGAAATTTGTAACAAGTACGAGAGATATATTGCTAGAGAAAGACAAAATTAAAAGGAAGAGCTTTGAAAAAACTGAAAAGCCAAAATCTCCTTCAATTTTTTACAACGTTACATAAAAGATACCTAACAACTAATGTACCATGAAATTTACGACACTTAATATGTTAAAATAAGGAATATTTGTAAGTACAAGGGAACATTTTTATAGATTTAATGTGTTTTCTAGTGTTTGTAGGCCTTAAGGACTTAAAGAAGAAAATTTGCTGAAGAATAGACAAAAGGGCATTAGCCGAGCCTTACCAGATCTTGAGATCTAACCATAGTCATGCCTAATATTTTGTACCATTAAATCAGAGATGTTATAATCATAGGTCTCTCAAAAATAGAAGGAACCACGATTATGAGTTGATAGCACAATCGTACTATATGATTGTGAGAAGTAAGAGAACAAAACAAGGTTGTAGAACCAAGTGTGAGATGATCAAATGAGAAGAATTCAATGTTATACTTTGATATAACAATTTACCATGGGATCATAGGATGAAGGACAAGATTTGAAGGCTGCAGAAGTTTAAGTTAAACATGATCAGACGATAATATTCCACAATCGTATGCTGATCCCACAGATCCATATTGAGCACTGTACTATTGAAGACTTAAAATTTGACAAGTACAAGTACAAACCATGAGAGACAAATTACAATCACGAGTTCTAACCACCATCATACCATTTTTTTGTCTGAGGCGGCCAACACTGTTTTCCTCTTTTGCTTAGGATAAAATTTGTTTTATCTCTAAATACTCTTGTAGGGCTAATTTCTAGGTTTTATGCACTATTTTGAGTTGAGAATATTTTTTTTGTGAAGTTCTAAGGAATATTCTTAGAATTTTACAAACATCATTCCTAGGGTTTTAATTAAAATCGTGGTTTTGGAGTTTAATTCTCAAAGTAAGTTCATGACAATTCTTTCATGTATGAATTATTCTTACGTTGTTGCAATTATGAGTAGATAAACACCATAACGAGGGTTGTGGGTACCATGATGAATTAACAAAACAGGTTAAGTGCGAGGTAAATCTAGACCTGTGTGCTTGCATGTATTGGTATTCCTTTTATTATAATTGTCCTTCTAACAGATGCATACATTAGGAGTTTGCCTATATTCTAAACTTGTTTAAGAGAGAGGTATATACTAGGAAAAGAGAATAACAATAAAGATTTAAAGTTATCAACCTTCCTCTAATAACTATAATTGTAACAAGGATAGTTAATCTGAGATCAAGAATAGGAGTTAGTAATGCAACACTTTAAGTCCGAGAGTAGATGAGTAAAATTTATATAATAAAGGTTGGAAGACGTTTAGATGAACCTATCTTGTTAGATTTTGTATGCAATGCATTAGGATAGTTTGCTAGCACAAGCAACCTATGAAGCTATGAAATCACGGGTATCATAATACTAGTACTCATCTTATATTGATTACAAATCCAAAAATAACAATAGTTCTGCTAGTCTTTTGTTTCACAAAAATCTCTCTTCTTTTATGTAACGACCCAAAATCACCTCCCGGGACGTCACACGGTGCTTAGGGCTACAAAAGCCCCAATCTAATCCTTTGAGCCTATCACTCCTCATAATAACTCATTCAAGAAGGAATATACAAAACACTGGCACTGTCATATCAAATAAAAAGAGATATGAAGATAATACTCGGTCCACACGACCACAATAATGGAAATATCAACGCAACCACAGTCTGATAACTAGTATGACAAGTCTCTATTACTCCATGAACTCGAGAGACGCTGGGATAGGTACCCAGCTGACTCAAACTGAACTGAAAGTAATAACATAAATACTCGAATATTGAAATGTCTGAAGATAGGTCCTCGAACCATGATGACTCACCACTGTAGAAATATAGACGAAGGTACTCAGGAATCACTGACGAGGCTGGGACTGAGCACATGAACCTACATTATAAGACAATGTAGCACATAGACGTATATGTAGATCAACACTTGGAAATGTACTGAGTATATGGGGGTGTATGCATTTACATAAAACAATATCAATACTCTTTAATCAAATCATGTATGCAAATAGGAATGACTCGCATGGCTTGAATAAGGCTAAAATGTAAAGTTCATAATTCACGTAGAATGAAGCATGCACACAAATCTCGTGAGTCATTATACTTGGGCTTTAAAATCTGTGCTCTCCTCTTATACCCATTACTCATAGGATGAAGGAATCTTTAAACAATACTTTCAACTCATGCATATGTCTCATGGAGAGTAAAACTTCTTTATTTCTCAAGAACTTATAACTCTTTTGAACTCAAACACTTGGAACTCAGAATCATTTAACTTTGGTTTAAAAACTGATGATCAACTCTTATTAGTAGAGAAAATTACTTCTTTTTTTGGAAAATACTCAAAATCAATTCGTTCACTTTAGAAAATATCCCATCTCAAAGCTTTAGGGAAAATATTCTATCTCAATGGAAAATATTTTAGTTTAGGGAGGTTCTCTTAACCGACATAAACCATGCGAGCTACCTGGAGTCCAACGTCTTGTCCTCCTAAGGAAGGAACTCACGTTGGGGAGAGGTGTCATACTCTTTCCAAGGAGTATAACCTCAACTCAGTGATCACCTATCTCGGCCTCGGGCCCGATCATCTTGGCCTCAAGTCCAAAATCTCAAACCTACGGTGGCACGTAGTTCTGGGGTAAGAAACCGCGGTAACTTACCCAATTCGATGCTAAATACTATTCCCTTTAGTTTATGTCGCTCATCTCATGGAAAACAACTTTCAAAATAATCTCATGGTTCAAAAGAACCCAACAATCAAATCTGTAATCTCACGTGGTAGAAAAGATTTCAAAATTCTATGACCATTAGGTCAAAAAATTACTCATTAATCTCAAAATACTCAAATCATGGGTGCTTATAGCACAATATGTCATAAAATTGCAAGTCTCAAGTAGGTCTTAATGACCCATAATTCAATCTCAAGTTAAAACTCATCATAATGCATATATAGGTTCATAATTCATGTAGAAATCTAGAAGTTACAACAATTTGTCTCAGAATATCAACATACTCATAGACTTCAATTTTTAGAACATTGAAACTCTTAAATTCTCAAGGAGTAACAACATAGGGTATAAACCCATCTTCAATTTCTTAAGAAAATGTGCAAAATCATGCTATTTGACTTTCAATTCACAGGAAACATCAAGGTATTGTAATCAATAACCATGGGTGAAAACCCCTAATTCAATATCATTTAAAATCTCATAGATTGCAGAAAATTATAGTTTAAATAAGCTTTTGGGCATAAGAGTAAAAGGATTACCCTTGCTCAAAATCCCACATACCTTCGATTAAGAAATTGGATGAACAAGCTTGCTTCAAACTCTTTTTCTTACTCTTGAGAGAGGGTTTTTGCAACCCTTGAACTTGGGGAACTTAAATCTCAACTCAATTTGTAAAATCTATGGTGAGTTCTTGGATTTCTTGGAGAAGGGTTTTAGATTTGATCTTGAGGGAGAAACCTTAGCTCTCTTGTGTTTTGGATGATGAATGAAGTCATTTGCTTCATTTGGAATATATCTAGTTGATAAAAGAGTGGAAAGATCGAAGAGTCCCTTTTAAAAATGACTTAAAAAACTGAATGGGGGCTATGACGGTCGGAGCGAAGGTCCATCGCTAGCCTGATGGTCCGTCAGATCATCCGTCACATGTCGGTCAGAAAAAGAACACACTACCTCGATGTGACGGTCTCAGAATTGGTCCTTCATAAACTCGACGGTCTGTCGGGTTATCCGTCGTACGTTGTCTAGGATGAGGCCACACTGCCTCAGCAGCGATGGTCTATCGCAGTCTTTACGGTCCGTCATCCTGGACATCGCACTTGGGCTAGAAAAGGGAGTTACTACCTTGGTTGCGACGGTCCGTTGCACCTAGGCGGTTCTGACAACTCTCGATAAAACGGCCATAACTTCCCACCCCGATGCTAGATTTAGATGAAATTAATATCATTGGAAAGCTATTTCAATTCTCTACACTATAAGAAGTCATTTTAAGGAAAAATTCAACAAGATTAAAACACTAATCACTTGGGAAGTCTCTTCTCAATCTTTTAGGGCCGAAATTACACTTCACTTAACACGCTCAAGGCTCAAACTACAAGGGAACTTTGTGGGGTCTTACAATATCTCCCCCTTGGAAACATTCATCCTCGAATGTTGCTAGTTAGACTAGGAAAAAAAATAGAGTACACATAGCTGAAGCAATTTGCTAAATGGGCTCAAAATCTTTGTAAACTCTTGAATACCTCGGAAATTACAAGAACTCGTGCAAGAATAGATATATAGATGAACTTTAGATTAGAAGGGCTGAATTAAGGAAGAATAATACCTTCGGATCGATCTGAACTCACGGAAAAGAGGTGCGGGTACTTGACTCGCATGTCTGCTTCTGCCTCCCAAGTAGCGCCCTCAACTGACTGGTTCCTCCATAACACTTTGACCAAGGGAACCTCTTTTTTCCTCAGTCTACGGATCATAAAATCTAGGATCTCAACGGGAATCTCATTGAATGGAAGATTTTTCTGAATATCAGCACTCGCTGAAGGATCTACCATAACGGAATCACCAATACGCATCTTAAGCATGGAGACATGAAAAATAGGATGAACGGCTGACAACTTCACAGGAAACTCAACCTCATAGGCTACTTTCCCAACACAACTCAAAACTCTATACGGGCCAACATAACGGGGACTAAGCCTTCCCTTTTTACCAAACCTTTTCACCTCTTTCATGGATGAAATCTTCAAGTACACCAAATCACCTACTTCAAATTCAAGATCTCTTATCCTTACATCGGTATTTGACTTTTGATGACTCTGAGATGTCTTTAACCTCTCTCTAATCAACTTAGATTTCTCTATAGCTTCAAACGCTACATCAGGCCCAATCACGGTAGCTTCACCCACTTCAAACTAACCTATGAGGGATCTACATCTTCTACCATACAAGGCCTTAAATGGTGCTATCCCGATGCTAGCATGGTAACTATTGTTATAGGCAAACTCTATCAATGGCAAAGGCCCATCCCAAATTCCTTTGAAATCAAGAGTACACGCTCTCAACATGTCTTCTAGGGTCTGAATGTCCTCTCAGCCTGATCATCTGTCTGCGGATGAAAAGAAGAACTCAAAAGAACTTGGGTACCAAGACCCTATTGAAAAACCCTCAAAAACTGAGAAGTAAATTGAGTACCCCTATCCGAAATGATAGATGAGGGAACTCTATGCAGCCTGACTAACTCCTAAATATAAAATCTAGCATAATCCTTAGCTGTATAAGATGTATACACGGGAAAGAAGTGCACGGACTTAGTCATCCTGTCTACAACAACCCAAATAGAATCATGATGATGACGCGAAAGAGGTAACCTGGTCACGAAGTCCATATTCACCACCTCCCACTTCCAAGTGGGTATACAAAACTCTTGCATCACACCACTAGGTCTTTAGTGCTCTACCATAACCTGTTGGCACGTTGCACACTTTTTTACAAACTCATCTATATCCTTCTCTATACCATTCCACCAATAGATTTCCCACAAGTCGCGGTACATCTTGGTAGTGCCGGGATGAATAGAATATCGCGCGCCATGCGCTTCAGCCATAATCCTCTACCTCAGTTCATCAACACACGAAATGGACAATCTACCCTGTAATCTCAATACATTATCTCCTCCTTGGGAGAAAATCTCTACCTTTTGGTCCTTAACTACCTTTTTCAGTCTGACCAAACTAGGATCTCTATCTTTCTTCTCCTTCACTTCCAAAACTAAAGAGGATTCGGAACTATTTTGCACCAAAGTACTTCCTCAGCTGAATCAAGAAACCTAACACCCAATCTAGCCAGACAATGCACATCATGAGCTAACTCTTTCTTATCTTCCTCTACATGAGCAACACTACCCATAAACAATCTGCTAAGGGCATCCACACTACATTGGCCTTGCCTGGGTGATACAACACACTCATATCATAGTCTTTTAATAACTCTAACCACCTCTTATGCCTAAGATTCAATTCCCTCTGAGTAAACACATACTGAAGGCTCTTATGATCAGTAAACACATCTACATGAACACCACAAAGATAGTGTCTCCATATTTTGAAAGCAAATACCACAACAGCTAACTCAAGATCATGGGTTGGGTAATTCTTCTCATGCAGCTTTAATTGTCTAGAGGCATAGGCTATAACCTTACCTCTTTGCATCAACACACAACCCAAACCAACTCTAGAGGCATCACAATACACCACAAAACTATCTGTACCATTAGGCAAAGTCAACACAGGGGCTAAAGTAAGTTGAGTCTTCAACTCCTGAAAACTCTTCTTATAGGAATCTGACCACTGGAACTTAACTTTCTTTTGGGTCAACCGGGTAATGGGAGACACAATAGAGGAGAAACCTTCAACAAAATGGCGGTAGTAGCCCGCTAGACCCAAGAAACTTCTAATGTCAGATGGAGAGATAGGTCTAGGCTAATTTCTTACAACTTCTATCTTTCAGGAATCAACTCTAATACCTTCGGCTGAAACAATATAACCCAGAAAGGCTACAAACCTTAGAAAAAATTCACACTTACTGAATTTGGCGAACAACTGGTGACCTCTAAGAGTTTGCAAGACAATTCTAAGGTGATTTGCATGATCATGCTCACTACGGGAGTAGACAAGGATGTCATCTATGAACACTATGAAAAACATATCAAGATATTTCTTAAACACTTGATTCATGAGGTCCATAAAAGCTGCTGGGGCATTGGTTAGCCCAAAAGACATGACTAGAATCTCAAAGTGACCAAGCGGGTTCGGAAGACTGTCTTTGGAATATCACATTTCCTCACTTTAAGTTGATGATAGTCGGATCTAAGGTCTATCTTGAAGAAATAACTTGCACCTTGCAACTAATCAAATAGGTCATCAATTTTTAGAAGAGAGTACTTATTTTTGACTGTGTCCTGGTTAACATGACGATAGTCAATGCACATATGTAAAGAACCATCTTTCTTCCGCATGAATAGAGCTGGTGCGCCCCAAGGAGAAATACTGGGCCTTATGAAACCATTGTCTAAAATATCTTTGAGTTTCTCTTTTAACTCCTTAAGCTCAGCAGGTGCCATAGGTATAGAGAAATAGAAATAGGAAGAGTGTCGGGAAGAAGGTCAATCCCGAATTCTATCTCTCTATCGGGAGGTACCCCTGGGAGATCTTCCAGAAAAACATCTGGAAAATCATTAACAATATTGACTGACTGAATAGTTGGAGACTTGGACTTAGTGTCTTTGACTCTAACTAGGTGATAGATGCAACCCTTGGATATTAGTTTTTTGGCTTTGAGATAGGAGATAACATGACTCTTGGGAGATACCAAACTCCCGGACCACTCAAAAACTGGCTCATCAGGGAACTGAAACTTAACCACATGGGTATGACAGTCTATAGATGCATACAAGAATGAAGCTAATCCATACCCAGAATAAGGTCAAAATCCACCATGTCTAACTCTATCAAACCAGCAAGTATGATTCTATAAAGAATAGTAACGGGATAATCTTTATACACTTGTTTAGCAACAACTGACTCCCCTACTAGTGTGGAGACTAGGAAAGGCTTAGGAATCTTTTTGGGACTTATTTTGAAATTCAAAGCCACAAGTGAGGTCACATAGGAGAGACTTGACCTGGGGTCCAACAACACATAAACATCAAAACAAAAGACACAGATCATACCAGTAACAACATCGAGAGAGTCCTCCTACTCCTAACGGGATGGTAAGGCATATAATCTGTTCTAGCACTGACCGCCAGCAGTACTAGATGAAGCGCCCTGAACAGGGGCAGGATAAGGGATAAAAGTTGGTGTACTAGTAGTCTGTGCCTGAGGTCGTGTATCTATGGTCCCCTGCCTAGCATGAGGACATTCTCTAAGTTTGTGGCTTTGCTTACCACAACCAAAACAACCCCTTAAATCTGCGAAACACTCACCGGGATGATCTATACCATACTTAGCACAAAGAGGATAAGGAGGCTTGTTACCAACACTGTTCTGTGACCTAGACATAAAAGACCTGCTCCCTTGCTCCTGCCTGCCTCTAGGAATGAGAGCACTAGCTGATGAAGGCGCTGGAATAGATGGAGATTTCTGAAACTGAGGGTGGTTTCCTCTATCGAACCTAGGCTGACTATACTCATGCTGCTCAGATCTAGCCCTCTTGTTACCCCTCACTCTATCTCTGTCTCTAATCTTATCCACCTCTATCTTCTTTGCATGCATCATTAACCTAGACAGATCCATATGTTTATGCATTATCACAGTCCTAGACTCTTTCAGCACCAATCCAGAAACACCTATCATGAACTTGCTCATACTAGCTCAGGTGTCACAAATCAAATCAGGAGCATACTTGGCCAACTGGTTAAACTTTAAGCAGTACTCTTTAACAGTCGCGAAGCCCTACCTCAAGTTTATAAACTCCTCAATGTTTTCTTCCCTCATCTCAAGCGGAAAAAACTTGTCCAAGAATGCATCTTGGAATACCTTCCAAGTTATAGGAGCAACATCCTCACCTTTACCTTTTCTCTACGATACAACCCAGTCATAAGCTATGTCCTTCAACTTGTAAGATGCCAACTCAACACTTTCTTCCTCAGAAACATGCATCATCTGTGTGATCTTTCTTACCTCCTCAAGGTACAACTGTGGTTCCTCACCTGCCTTGGACCCATAAAACTCTGGCGGATTCATCCGCATAAAATCACAGATCCTAGAAGCAGCTACATCACCTCCCAGCTGATTTGCAACTGTAGCCTGGTTATTGGCCCAAACATTAACGGTGACTGCTTGGGCTAATGTCTGAAAGGACGCCTAAAACTCAGCATGAGACACAGTCTCAATCAAAGGATCAATAGGTGGGGGTCGCTCATCATCATTTTCATGGGTATTTGCTCTTCGGAGAGGCATTTTCTAAAATAAGAGAGCATGAATTATTAGATGAGAGGGACAACTATAGGCATGATAGAATCTGAAAGAAAGAAATAACTTTTTCCTAAAACAACTTGTAGCCTCTTGCTCATAGATGTGGTGCACTACATACCGATGATCAACACCCTACTCAACGTGGCTTGTCAGACTTCCTAGGACTCCTTTAAAATCTTAGGCACTGATACCAAGTTTGTAACGACCAAAAATCACCTCCCGGGATGTCACACGGTTCTTATAGCTATAAGTAGCCCCAAGCTAACCATCTAAGCCTATCACTTCTCATAATAACTCATTCATGAAGGAATATACAAAACACTAGCACTGTCATATCAAATGAAAGAAAATACAAAGATAATACTCGGTCCAAACAACCACAATACTAGAAATCTCAACACTACCATAGTCTGATAACTAGTCTGACAAAGCCTCTATTACTCCATGAACTCAAGAGACATTGGGACAGGTCCCCAACTGACTCAAAATGAATTAAAAGTAATAACATAAACACTCGAATACTGAAATGTTTGAAGATAGGTCCTCGAACCTTGAGGACTCACCACTGTAGAAATATAGACGAAGGTACTCGAGAATCACTGATGAGGCTGGGACTGAGCACCTGAACCTACATTATAAGACAATATAGCACATAGTCGTATATGTGGATCAGCACTTGAGAATGTACTGAGTATATGGGGGTGTATGCATTTACATAAAACAATATTAATACTCTTTAATCAAATCATGCATACAAATAGGAATGACTCACATGGCTTGAATAAGGCTAAAATGTAAAGCTCATAATTCATATAGAATGAAGCATGTACATAAATCTCGTGAGTCATTATACTTGGGCTTTAAAATATGTGCTCTCCTCTTATTCTAATTACTCATAGGATGAAGAAAGCTTTAAACAATACTTTTAACTCATGCATATGTCTCATGGAGAGTAAAACTTCTTTATTTCTCAAGAACTTATAACTCGTTTGAACTCAAACACTTGGAACTCGGATTCATATGACTTTGGTTTAAAAACTGATGATCAACTCTTATTAGTAGAGAAAACTACTTCCTTCTTTGGAAAATACTCAAAAGCAATTTGTTCACTTTAGAAAATATCCCATCTCAAAGCTTTAGGGAAAATATTCTATCTAAATGGAAAGTACTTTAGTTTAGGGAGATTCTCTTAACCGACATAAACCATGCGAGCTACATGGAGTCCAATGTTTTATCCTCCTAAGAAAGAAATCTCACATTGGGGAGAGGCGTCATACTCTTGCCAAGGAATATAACCTCAACTCAATGATCACTTATCTTGGCCTTGGGCCCAATCATCTCGGCCTCAGCCCCAAAATCTTAAACCTATGGTGGCACGTAGTTCTGGGTAAGAAACCATGGTAACTTACCCAACTCAGTGCTAAATACTACTCACATTAGTTTATCTCGCTCATCTCATGGAAATCCACTTTCAAAATAATCTCATGGTTCATAGAAACCCAATAATTAAATTTGTAATCTCACGTGGTAGAGTGGATTTTAAAACTTTATGACCATTAGGTCAAAACATTTCAGATTAATCTCAAAATACTCAAATCATAGGTTCTTATAGAACAATAGTTCATAAAATTGCAAGTCTCTAGTAGGGCTTAATGACCCATAATTCAATCTTAAGTTAAAACTCATCATAATGCATATAAGTTTATAATTCATGTAGAAATCTGGAAGTTACAACAATTTGTCTCAGAATATCAACATACTCATATACTTCAATTTTTAGAACATTGAAACTCTTAAATTCTCAAGAAGTAACAACATAGAGTATAAACCCATCTTCAATTTCTTAATAAAACATGCAAAATCATGCTATTTGACTTTCAATTCATGGGAAACATCAAGATATTGAAATCAATGACCATGGGTGAAAAACCCTAATTCAATATCATATAAAATCTCATAGATTGCAGAAAATTATAGTTTAAATAAGCTTTTGGGCACAAGAGTAAAAGGATTACCCTTGCTCAAAATCCCACATACCTTCGATTAAGAAATTGGATGAACAAGCTTGCTTCAAACTCTTTTTCTTACTCTTGAGAGAGGGTTTTTGCAACCCTTGAACTTGGGGAACTTAAATCTCAACTCAATTTGTAGAATCTATGGTAAGTTCTTGGATTTCTTAGAGAAGGGTTTTAGATTTGATCTTAAGGGAGAAACCCTAGCTCTCTTGTGTTTTGGATAATGAATGAAGTCATTTTCTTCTTTTGGAATATATCTGGTTGATAAAAGAGTGGAAATACTAAAGAATCCCTTTTAAAAATGACTTAAAATACTGAATGGGGGCTGCGACGGTCGGAGCGACGGTCCGTCGCTAGCCTGACGGTCTATTGGATCGTCCGTCGCACGTCAGTAAGAAAAAGAACACACTACCTCGATGTGATGGTCTCATAAATTGTCCATTGCAAACTCGAAGGTCCGTCTATTCGTCCGTCATACGTTGGACAGGATGAGGCCACACTGCCTCCGCGACAACGGTCTCAACGATGGTCCATCGCAGTCTTTATGGTCCGTCATCTTGGCTGTCGCACTTGGGCTAAAAAATGGAGTTACTACCTTGGTTACGATGGTACGGGAGACAGTCCATCGAACACTCGACGGTCTATCAACCTGTCCGTCGCACATTGGCGGTTCCGACAACTTTCGCTAAAACGGCCATAACATCCCACCCCGATGCCGGATTTGGACCAAATTGATATTGTTGGAAATCTATTTCAATTCTCTACACTATAAGAAGTAATTTTTAGGAAAAATTCAACAAGATTAAAACACTAATTACTTGGGAAGTCTCTTCTCAATCTTTTAGGGCCGGAATTACACGTCACTTGACACGCTCAAGGCTCAAACTACAAGGGAAATTTGTGGGGTCTTACATTTTAATTAATCACTAATTTACCTAGGCAAATACATGATTGAATTTTTTCCTATTCCCTGTGGGCTCCACCTCAACCTAGTTGGTTCTATATTTGATTCAACGACCACTATATTCTTTCTGGGTGGTGTACTTTTGGCGACATTAAATTCTTGTGATGTTGTCAACGAATACAATTACAAAATTTATTGATTGGTTTCGTTAGCTGGTTGGTTTCTATTATTGATTCTTACTTTCTATTATTTTAAGGAACACACCTGTGTATGCCCCTTACTCGGAGTCAAGGCAATCCCTGATTCCATTTTATCCTAAATCTGAGAGAACTTTGAGACAAAATTGAAGGATGGAGAGAAAAAGAGTTCCTTATCAAAGAGTCCTGGGCGCTATCATTAACCTAATTCTGCTATTCATCTGGAAGTAGTTGGGGTGGGAGTCGCCTAAACCAACCTCTATGAGACTTTTAATGTCGGACAACACGATGAAGAAGCTAGTTGGTATCTTGTATGATATGTTGGTAAAGGTAGCATCTTTCATATTTTGGGATGACTTTGTGATTCTTGTTTTGGAGGTTGACTTTGAGTTGGAAAGACCTTTTCTCACTATCGGCAGTGCATTGGTTGACAGGGAAATGAGGGCAGATGAAGTTTTGATTGAATGATGAACAAGTTACTTTTAATGTATACCAATCCATGAAACAACCAAAGGGCATGGATGTGATTTTGGTAATTTACATCCTCGATTCTAATGAGCTGGTGGTTTTTATTGAGGAGAGACTCGGTATTGAGGCACTTGCAGCACTGATAATGAATTTGATGGTGATAGTATTGATGAGTTTGATGAGATGGTAAGCACACTTGTTGGTAGGGGTTCATACATTTATTCACCAAAGAAGTTAGATCTTGACATAAAGAACATAGTAACCCTGCCAGCTAGACCATTTATTATGAAGCCTCTTATTTTAGAGCTCAAGTCGCTTCCTTCTTATTTGCATCATATGTTTCCAGGAGCCAACAACACTTTTCCATTTATCATTGTAGCTGATTTATTAGAATGGTTGGTGGAGGACTTAGTATCTATGTTGCAAAGGTTCAAACTGTCCATTAGTTGGTTCATTGATGACATTATTGGAATTCCACCTAGAATTACACTCACTAAATCCAGCTTAAGCCAAACTATACACCTAGAATTGAGCACCAAAGAATATTGAACTCATCAATTCAAGGCATTATGAATAAATAAATCATAAGTGGTTGGATACATGAGTGGTTTATCCTATTATTAGTAGTAAATGGGTGAGCCCAGTTTAATATGATCCAAAGAAAGGCAGAATCACTATGGTTCCTTATGAAAAGAATGAACTAATTCCTATAAGGCCAGTCACCAGATGGAATATTACACGGATTATAGGAAATTAAATGCATGGATCGAGAAGGATCACTTTTCTATGCCTTTTATGAATTAGATGTTAGACCTCCTCACTAGTAAGGGATGGTATTATATTCTAGATGGTTATTCAGGGTATAATCAAATCTCAATTTCCCTTAAAGACCAAAATAAAACCACTTTTACCTACCCATATAGGGTGTTTGACTTTAAAAGGTTGCTATTTAGTCTATGCAATACTCTGGCCACTTTCCAACACTGTATCATGTCCATATTTTTTTACATAGTGGAAGACACTATTGAGGTTTTTATGGATGACTTTTTAGTTGTGGTTGACTCATTTGATGATTGCTTGGCACACACTGCCAACGTTTTGAGGAGGTGTAAGGAATTTAACTTGGTGATAAACTAGGAGAAGTGCCATTTCATGGTTAAATAATGAATAATGCTCGATCACAAAATTTCTAAGAAGGGGATAAAGGTTGATAAGGGAAAGATTGAGATCATTGACAAGTTGCCTCCACCACTTTAAGTGAAGGGCATTCATAATTTTTTTGGGATATGTAGGTTTCTATAGATGATTCATCAAGGACTTCTCTAAAATTGCTAATCTATTGTGCAAATTATTGGAGAAAGATGTGAAGTTTGTATTTGATGAGGCATGCATAAAAGCATTCGAGTGTCTGAAGAAGAAGTTACTTTAACCCCCTTTAGTAAGTCTTCAAATTAAGCCTTTCCATTTGAGGTGATGTATGATGCTAGTGGCATGGCTCTAGGAGCAGTCCTGGGCCAAAGATGAGAGGAGATACTACACCCTATTTATTATGCAAAAACAACACTTAATCTAGCTTAAAAAAATTACATTGTAACCGAGAAAAAGTTGCTTATTGGTGTGTTTACATTCGAGAAATTCCATTCTTACTTGATTAGCACCTAAGTCATTGAGTATTTTGACCACAAAACCCTTAAATATATTATGGCAAATAAAGATACAAATCCAAGGTTGATTTGATAAGTACTTCTGCTGCAGGAATTTGACTTTGACGTCAAGAATTAAAAAGGAACTAAAAATTAGGTGACCGATAATTTATCACGCCTGGAGGAGGAGGAAATGCTAAAGCTAGGGGATAATCTTGAAATCGATTATACTTTCCCAAATTAATAGGTCTTCGCAGTATCACAAGACTTAATCCCTTGGTTTGTAGATTTTACAAATTATTTGGCAAGTGATTTAGTTCCAGAAGATATGTCATTTTAGTAGAGAAAGTGGTTCATACATGAGGTATGGAAGTTCTTTTGGGATGAGCCATTCTATTTTGGGTTTGTGCCAATGGAGTAATTTGGAGATATATTCCTATGGTGGAGATGATGAGTATCTTGGACCCATGCCACTTCTCGCTAGTTGGGGGTCACCATGGAGGTGATAGGACCACTAATAAGATCTTACAATATGGTTACTATTGGCCTATGATTTACATAGATGCTCATGATTATGCTAGGACTTGTGACCAATGTCAAAGGCAAGGGAACATCTCATGCAAACATGAACTTCCAGTGACGACTATCCTTGATCTTGAGTTATTTGATATATGGGGTAGAGACTTCATAGGTTCGTTTGTCATATCACATGGAATAAAGTACATCTTGGTTGTTGTGGACTATGTTTCAAAAAGGGTGGAAATAATTGTGCTTCCAAATAATGAAGGTAAGAGCGTCACAATTTTAAAGAAGAATATTTTTTTGAGATTCTGTATGCCTCGAGCTATTATTAGTGCTTCCAGTTCACACTTCTATAATTATCTCCTTAAAACCTTGCTTAATATATATGGTGTCAATCATAAAGTAGAAACACCTTACCACCCTTAGACAAGTGGGTAGGTTGAGGTCTCTAACAAGGAGATAAAGTCTATTTTGGCAAAGACTGTGAATACCGATCTAATAGACTGGGATAAAAGGTTAGATGATTTATTGAGGCCCTACAGTTCAAAATACAAAAATCCTATAGACATATATCCATATCATTCTATGTATGGCAAGATATGCCTTTTGCCCATCAAACTTGAACACAAGGCATTGGGGACATTAATGGGGTTAAATCTTGAATAGAGTGATGCAACAAAATTAAGATAGGATAAGATGAATGAAATGAAAGTGTTCCATCTTCTGTCCTATGAAAGTTTTTCCTTATACAAAGAAAAGATAAAACTATACCATAATCGAAAGATTGAGAAAAATGAATTCAACCTGGTGATTTGTTCTTTCTTTATAACTCGAGACTATGCCTATTTCCTGGAAAGCTAAAATCCAAATGGGTTAGACCATTCACTATAGTGCGATTATTTTTGCGTGGCACAATTGAACTTCAAGGATATGGTGTTGAATCATTCAAGGTAAATATCCAGCATGTAAATCACTATGTTGGTACCATGAAGCAAATAAGGTCATGTAAAAGATTGAGCCTTGACAAAGTCTGAGTAGTCAAGGGAGCTGGGTCGTGTCGCTATGTTAAATTAGGCACATCATGGGAGGCAATCTCATGTGTTTGTTGGTTAAGTCTAAGAAATTGCTTAGCCGCATCATACTGTAAAGTTAAATCAAGTGCTTCATGGGAGGAAACCCATGTTTTGTACTTTATATTTTATAGGGTAATGTTTGATAATAGTGTAAGGATCACACAGGAAGAAGCATACGTTGAATTGGTTTATAGACTAAACCCATAGGAGGATTGTACGACTGTGAAGAATCCACAATCATGGGTTCAGTCATCTGAACATCTTTGAGCAGAGTTTTGAGGGATATATATTTGGGATTCATCCCACGATTAGTTATCATGATCGTACCTAGATGTAATAACCATGATACCAATCGTCTGATCACTCTTCTGAAATCTATCAGTAGGCAGGAACCTACAACTTTAAGTAACAATTGTGGTTAGATATCACGATCATCCTTAAGCTTCGTAGGTTCCCAGTTAAGTTTTTCATCTATACATTTGTTACGAAAGGAATACACAATCGTGTTTAGATACCATGATCATACTATTGAATCATCTAAGTGAGCCTATCTGTCTAATAAACCCACGACCCGACCCAACACATTTAGTGTTTAAACATATAAATCCTTACAACACATCACCCATTGTTTTCTTTGAGTTTTCAAAGATTTTTGAGAAATAATATGTACCCTAAGAACTCCCAAAGCTACAATCACACGTTACTTGTAATCCACAAACAAGTTCTTTTTGGTTTCACTCCTTTTAACTAACAAATTATAAGTTTCTTAAAAATTCTTAGATGATCAACTTTTGTTTAGAAAGAGGTTGTTTTTATGTCTTGTTTCATAATAGGGAAGTCTTGAGTACCCAAATTTGCAGAAAGGGTGGTCAACTTGGGTCGACAATAGGTTAATTTAGGTTCAAAGAAAGTTTACACGTAAGGCTGAGTATTGTGGAATTCTATGATACAACCTACAATTGAGGTTTCAAACTATGATTGTGGGTTAAATCATTATGGAAGGTATTACATTAAGTACCAAGAGTTCATCAGATGAACGCATCCTACAATCATGAAATTAACATACGATCATGGTATGTACTCATCTGATATGACAAGTTTTCCAGGTCTCAGAAGTCTATCCTATGATTGAAAGGTATGATCATACCTTCATTTCATGATCATAGGAAGGTTCATATGGTAGGAAACATTAATAGAGTCTCTGGAACCCATTCTGCGATAGAAAGGTAGGATCGTACCTTTATTGCATAATTTTAGGAAGGGTCATCTGAGTTACTTTTTACACTTGTTTAGATTTTTCAACAATTGATTCTAAATCCTTCCGTTATAGGTCCAATTGAACCAAAATCTTAGAAGAAGTTGGTCAAGAGATTCTCCAAGAAATGGGCACCCAAGGACAAACCTCCAGACTTGGAGTGTGAGTTCGACTCCTTATGTAGGATCAAGGTGAGATTTTCTATAAGTTCATTTGATGAGCAACACTCACCTCACTATGAGTAAGAATTCAAAAGATAAGGAGCAGTCAAAGGCCACAATATCCACGACCTTGGTCGATCAGCTACAACCATCAACCTTTCCAGTCTAAAGAGAGAAGGAAGACACCCAAGTTAGGGGTGAAGCTATAGAGAGTTTGAGTTATTCAGAGAGGGAGAATGAGTCTAACTCTAAACCCTTTGATGCTACTATTGCGGTACCATCTCTAAGAGGAGTTTATTTAAGATGTCAGATAGTCCCAAACTTATGGGACTACTATATTATTGTTGTTTCACTGACTGACCAAGGCAACAAGAAAAGACGTATTTAGGAGGAGTCCCATGTACTAACTGAGTCCCTATAGAAGGTTCAAGAGTTAGTACAAGTTTTCAAGAGATATGAGTTGGGGTGGATAATTAGACCCCCATGGAATTTTGTGCCAGAGTTGGTGTGGGAGTTTTATTCCATCTTCGTGGCAATGATGAAAAACATGACTCCTTCCAAGAAGGAAAAGAATATAAAGAAGAAGTAATGACTGGAGAGTATTCAGGTCTAGGACGTTGAGGTTGACATCTCTATTCATCATATCTCCATGGCCTTATTCAGAGAGGTATTTGTAATAGTCGAGGAGACCCTAAAATATGATTTTTGAATACATGATTTGAGAAGGGTGAAGAAATTAATAAATAATGATAAAATAATAAAGTACTGGTGGATGACGGGCCACATTACTGAAGCTAGTAAAAATGCCCCATGGGTCACCAATGACACTATTTACAAAAACTGTTTGAAGTTTACCAAAGGTGTGATGGTCGATTTCTAGGAATAAAATCACCCCACAACTAATAACAATATATTCGGTGCAATCAATACTTGCCTAGTAGTAACCTTGGTTTTATGAGTGAAGTTGCATATCCCCGCAGGGGAGATCTGAGATAGGGTGCTTAAATTCAACACCATATTAACTTCCCCTATCTCGTGACTTAGTTGATGCGGAGTGCACATGTCCTAATTATTACTATAGTGGATAACTTGATTCAACTAACAAAGGTTTTTAGCATAGCATCGATAAAATATATATGCAACTCGACTACCCCAGCAATAGTCTTGGAGATTCTTGATGTAGTTGGGGGTGACCCAGCTAGTGACATACCTACATCTAATATCGGTGCAATGAGGACTGTCCAAACACGGGCAGATAGACTTGACAGCCGAATGACAGCTAGTATGGTTGCAGTCCAGGTACCTTATTTATCTAATATTAGAGCAGACCTGACCGAATTAATGAAAGTAGTTAGGGTATTGACTGAGAGAGTGGATGTTGCACCTCTACCACCACTGCCTATGCCTTCACTGGTATCTTTAATGGTGGATATTGACTCCTTGGTTCCTAATTATTATACTCTCACCCAAATTTTGATGAGATAGATGTTAAGAAGGTGGGATGTAACTTTAAGCCTCAAAAAAGGAGGAGGGGTGATGAAACTGAGAAAAAAGGAAAGAGAAGAATTAGTAATAAGAAGAAAAGAAGAAAGAAGATAGATAGACCTCTGAGGAAACTATTTTAGATGGTGATGAGATATCACCTACCATGAAGGTGGGTTTGACATTTGAAGGGGGTACAGAGGTTGCCCATAAAACTTTGAGTGCACCATCCACCACCAATACTAAATTGTCTACAAGTGCCACGCCCACATTTGAGGTCACCAAAGCTGAGAAGTAGGTTAGAGACCCCTATATGTCCCTACGATATCAGAGTTCCACTGGAGCCTAGAGTGCCACATATATGTCCCTTACATAAGTTATCCATTTATGCAATTTCGTGCAATAGGGACATTTCATGATTTACAAGTTAGAGGTGGGAGTGTACCATAGATGAGGGTTTTTATTGCCACAATTCGTTTTCCTCGGCTATGTTGTCATAGTTTGAATTGATAAGTTTAGGTACTTTACTATTTTATTGTGCTTTGTTTTGTGGTTTTTTGTAACTTAGATTAATTTTAGAAATCATGGTGTAGTCAAATTTAAGAACGAATGCGATCCTATTTTTAAATATATTTAAATAATACCACTCCAAACTTTGTATTTATGATGTAGCGGTTTTATGTATTGTACTGTAACCAATGCTAGGATCTAGATATGGCATTAAGATTGTTAATAGGATATCCTAGCTGACCTTGAATGGACTGAATAGGTAGTAACTTAGAAATAAGACTTGATCCATGAGTGAATGCGATAAATACCCATTCTCTGTGTGTATGCACAATCTACAACTTGCCCGATTAGTATCGCTAAAAGCTATAGGATTAGAGGTTTGGAGAGGAGCACAGGCCATGTTTGAATTAGTCCACTTTAGCCTAAATGACCTACCCTAGAATCATGTATCCCTTGAACCCAAAGTGCTTTAACAGATATTTTCTTTGAACTACCTAATTCACCATCCTAACTTTTACTATGAGCCTTCTCTAGACTTGGTCCTTTCTTGGACACTGTATACATCAACTCAGATAAATCGCCTAAATTAAGAGTGGCTATTGTGTAAGGGTGCATAGAAAAATGTGTATAAAGAATTAGTAGTGGAAAAAAAAGTGGGAATCATGTGCGGTATGAGAAAAAGAAAAAAGGAAAAAACAAAGTTGATGTGAAAATAAAAGCCGTTCCCGAGTTCCAAAAGGAAAAAAAATAATGAAAAGGGAGAAAATGGAAGAAAATAAGAAAATAGAGCCAAAGGTATTTTAGTACCAAGTAGGAATAAGTCAATTTACCAAAATTTACCATACCCTATCCCCAAGCCTATATTACAAGCCTAGAAAAGACCTATTATGATACTACCTTAACTATCTGAAAGTAGAAAAATAGAAAATAAGGGCAATCCTATGGTATCAAACACATACAACCTAACTTCTTTGTGTGAGACAGAGATTTGATTTAGTCTTAGTCTTAGATTCCATTACATATACTGAGTGATAGGGACTTCTTTGATATGAGGGCATAGAGGCTGCAGTTTATTTATTGCTTGCTTAGGTAGTGTACTAGTCAATATGATGGGCTCACTATTCACAATATAATTCCATATCCTAATCTCATTGTGTTTGAATTACTTGTATTGCATATACGCTACAATAGTGATTTGTGAAAAGAATGGAGGGTGTTGAAGCTACTTATGTGGTTTGCATGTGTAGAAAACAAATTGTAAAATCGACTGTTGTGGTGATCTTAATTTTGCTCTAAGTTAAGCGTCTTAGCAAGTTTAGTATTTTAGTTTCTTGGGGAGATACACACGTTCTACGTTGAGGGTTTTGATGTACCGTGAACTTATAAAACTTAAGATGGTTAAAACAAGGAATATTTGTAAGTATGTGAGCATATTTTTGTGGATTTAATGTGCTTTCTAGTGTTTGCAGGCCTTAAGGACTTAGAGAAGCAAATTGGCTGAAGAATGGAAAATAAAGGGAATCAAAAAATCTTTACTACGATTGTGGGATCTAACCATGGTCATGACTAGGCTTTCATACCATTGAATCTAAGAGGCTACAAAAAGAGGTCTCTCAGATGGATGGAACTATGATCATGAGTTAATAGAACGATTGTACTATGTGATCATGAGAAGTAAGAGAACAAAAAAAGGCTATAAAACCCAAGTGTAAGATCATCAGATGTAAACAAGTCACGACCATACTTTTATATGACGATCATACCATGAGATCCTAGGATAAAGGACAAGATATTAATACTGCAGAAGCTTAAGTTAAAGATGATTAGATGATAATATTCCATAGTCCTATATTAATACCATGGATTTGTATTGAGAATCATACTATTAAAGAATTAAAAGTTGAAAAGTCCAAGTACAAACCACGAGAGATAAAGGACGATCGTGGGTTTGAACCATAATCGTACCTTCTTCATATCCAAGACAGTTGATACTGATTTCCTATTTTATTTTGGATAGGATTTGCTTTATCTGTAAATTCTCTTGTAGGGTTATTTTTACGGGTTACGCACTATTTTGAGTTAATATTATTATTTTTGTGAGGTTTTCAGGCATATTCTTGAAATTTCAAGAACATTCCTAGGTTTTTAATTAAAGTTAAGTTTTGGAGTTTAATTCTCATAGTAAGTTCATGGAAATGATTTGATCTATGAATTATTCTTGTGTTCTTACTATTATGAGTAGTTAAGCACCACAATTATGGTTGTGAAAACCATGATGAATTAACAAAACAAGTTAAGTGTGAGGCAAATCTAGACCTGTGTGTTTGCATATATTGGTATTCCCTTCATTATAATTGTCCTTCTGATGGATGCATACATTAGGAACTTACCTATCTTCTAAACATTCTTGGGAGAGAGGTATAAATTAGAAGAAGGGAATAACAGAGATTTAAAGCTATCAATCTTCATCTAGTAACTAGATCCATGACAAAGATAGTTAATGTGAGATGAAGAATAAGGTTGAAAGGACACGAGTGAAATTTATCTAATCAAGGTCGAAGGATGTTTAGATGAAACTATATTGTTAGATAATGCATTGAAGGCATCAGGATAGTTTGCTATCAAAAGAAACCTGTGGATTTATGAAATAATGGGGATCACAATCTTAGTGCTTATCTTATGTTGATTACACATCCAAAAACAACAACCGTTTTGCTAGTACTTTGTTTTCCAAAAATCCCCCTTATTTTACTTAATCACCAATTTACCTAGACAAACATGAGATTGGATTTTGTCTTATTCCTTGTGGGTTTGACCCCAACATAGTTGGGTTCTATATTTGATTCAAAGACCACTTTATGCTTTTAGGGAGGTGTAATTTGGGCGACATCAACAACATGGAACAAAAGTAAAATATAATAAATAACGGAGATATATGTTATCGCAACTCTATAATGCTTGAAAACATATGTTGAATTCGATAACTCAATGAAGGAAAGGCATAGCTAATAAAAATGCTCCATGGCTTAAATCCTTTTAGCAAAGTGGCAAAGAGCCTACATCGAGAAAGCCTCATGTGTAAAGGTTATCCTAAAGGTAGAAGCTTTGAGAAGAAGAGCCAAGGAGGACCTCATAAATTTGACTAAGAATACTCGACAACCTTAGAAGCCTCTAGAGAATGCACCTTAGAGTAGTCTTCCCTCGAAGAAGATACCTTCATGAAGTTCAATCAGTAACTTAATAAGGGTATTTGGGACCAAAAGGCCTCCTCAGCTAACTAGAATAGGAAATAGGTGCAACTTTTAGGACTCATAAGAAGGAAAATGATTGGATGATCCCACACACATGGTCCTCGAACTTGACCCCTTAAAATAGTCCTTACCCCATTCTTATATTGCAAGAAAGGAAATATGAGGTAAACAAGATCCTAGGTCAAAGTAAATATAAGATCTAAAATTGAGTGAAGGGTAGTGAGAAGCCCTCGACGATTCAAAGAAAAGACCTTTAAGAATTTTTCTTTTAGATAGATAAAGGGAAATAAAATTAGGCATGAATGAAACCCTAACAAAGATGGTCCTTCTATAGGCAAGTGGTCATTAAATAAATAAATTCAAAGAGGTGTAACCAGGCAGATGCTGCTAATGGAAAACCACAAGAATTGAGGAAATTTAATAGCCTCTTCATCTTGCATGTGCGACTTTATAAACCTATTCACATATACCTTAAAAGGAAATAAATGCAGAAAGTAAATGCATTATAGATAAGATAGCACAATACATGAGAAGTTTTTATTTCCAAAATAAAAAACATTGATACATTTAAATACACGACCCAAAAATACGACCATGGAGGCATAACTCCAAAAATAAATCTAAGTTGTGCTCTTGAGATCAAATATATCCGCCTCTAAAAATGCAAGCTTTGCACTGCCTAGTCTTATGCTACCACAGTGAGCGAATATGTATCAGGACTTGGCAACCTCCTTCTCCAAATCCAACTTTCCCTTTTGGACCTTGAAAATAACACAAGAGCGAGGGAATTTAGAATCTTGTATTTTCTCTACTCAATTTTATCTTTCTCAATTTTTCTCTTATCTACTAAGGCATTCACTCATTTTTTTAGGCAGTGAGTCTCGACCTAGGTTACCCTAGGAGATAAGGTGAAAATCCTCTCTTGGGACAAGTGAGGTGCTGGCGTGAAGTATGAATATGCTTTTGAAGCTCATTTTTTTTCTTAAGGAGGAATCTAATTCATTTAGTATGGGCAGCGTTCTTACGACAATAAGCATCTGCTTGGTTTGCCTAGAGGATAGCTTCTTTTTGTAAATTATCCATTTTAGTTTGAATTACACATAACTCTAATGTGAGTGCCTTAAATTCTGATGACCAAGTATCCAAGGTCTTGAAGGTCGTGGTAATTCTCATATTGATGCCAAAGAACTATCTAACTAAGAAAGTTTAGCTAGCATCTTTTTTTTTCATTGCTAACCATTGGAGGGCATCAACCATTATGATACTCGCCTGAAGTATTAAAAGAAAATGGTTGGTCATAAGAAAGAAAAATGAAAGGTAGGAGACGGGCTAAAGAAATCTCACCAACAAAGTGTAGTGAGCTAAGCCATCTATCAAACACTCAATGAAGGATTTTTTATTTTATTATTGTCTTAGATGATGGAACTTAAGTAGTTTTCCTCCCCAAACAACTTTAATATAAGGACCAATTCTTTTAGGATGGTTAAATATACCACATGATTGGCCTCGACCCCCCTAAAGCTTGAGCTCACATTGATAGAGATGGGATTAAAGCTCAAGTGACTGAAGGTGCCACTTACGATAAGGATTGGGGAAGATATAGCTTTGTGGAAGTATGATGCTTATGGGAAGGATATTTAGTTGTCCTACTAATTTACATCAAGCAAAATGACCTGACCATTTTAAATTTAGGAGGACTAGGGTTCTCTCTTGAAGTGTCAAGGCTCCTTTGAATGGCTCTCTAGGTCCCAGAAGATGTCACGGTCTTGAGTAACCCACTTATAACAACAACTGCAGAGGTATTGAGTTCGTTTAACAATAGATCAAGGTTCATATAAGCCGGGGGTGACCATTGGGGACCTAACCAAAGATGCTGAGAGCCACCACCAGGTATGAAAGCACTACAAAAATCAACTTTAACCCTGGATCATAAAGGCCTTATATGGTACCTAAAATGTATAATACAACAAAAAATTATGATCGCATGGAACTAACCAAGGCAATGGATCTTAACCTTTCAATATATTTATTGGATAAAGCAAACTATGTGTGATTATTTGTAGCTGCAGATTCAAGGATAAGAGCCATCCAAAGGGTATCAACCTATCCCCCGAGACCATAATTTAGGGATGGGTGATATCGAGGAGCTATGAGAAATAAGTAAAGGAATAAGTCATAGCAAGAAGTTGAAAACAGGAAAATAATGGTGAAATTTTGTGAATACTTACCATGATATACTAAGGAAAAGGTGAGGCCCCCCAGAAAAATCCTACAAGGACACAACAATAAAGCGACAGTGAATCTGTGATCCTAGAGATCGTCCATGCTACTAATGTGATGACCCTCTAGGTCAATTCTACAATTCCTAACATTTTTTCCATTTAGAGCTTTCATATAGATTTCCCAAGTCATTTGTGACTTTTTGGAGATGAAAGTTCAATTACCAAATAGTTTATTTAGTTTTAGTGCCAATTCTCTGTTTTGAGGTCTTCATTAGTAAGAATTACCTATCAGGCAAAAAATTTACGTTAACTACCTCGTATGCTAATTCTGACAGTTCTATCAAATTTGAAATGTCAATTTTAGTCTAGAGGGACCTTTGTTTTGGGTCCCAAGGATTTTGGACTCATTTAGGGCTATTGGTAAAAACTGTGGACCTTAAGTGTGGGACCTACATTTTATCGAAACAATGTTGAATGGAAATTTGATGGTGCCATTGAGTCTGAAATGTCAAATTTAATAGGGTAGCATAGTCTGTTTGAATTCATGGGATTCCAAGTGAATCTCGAGGGGTCATTGGAAACTTGGAATTTTTCCAAGTTCAACTAATGCATCATTCAGTTAATGTATCTGGAAAAGTGGATGCTTTGTCTCTTTAGTAGAGGCTGCTTAAGAAACTAAGAGGTACCTTTAGTAGACAAGGATGGACCCATCTGGTCACTTTATAAAAGTCCAATCCACTAAAGTGGATGTCACTTAAGCGACTCCTTGATAACTTTATCTGAGGCCATCCCTGATGCGGGGATCACTTAGGCAATCCATCAACTGTTTTAGTGGTGACCACTTAAGCGACACTTAAGGTGGATTTATTTCAGCTCTTACCCAATTTTCCCCCATGTATCACAAGTCTCAAGATCCAAAAGTCCTAGAGTGTGTGGGAAATTGGGAGACTAATCTTTAGGAAATTGTGGGATATTGGAGAGCTCGAAATAACCATTTTCTCATCCAAATCCTTGTAAGTTTTGGTCTGATTCTTGGTTTAATTCTTCAATTTAGTTATAAATCTCTAGATTCTTATGGGGTTGATTTTAGTATCATTTGAGTCAGAAGTTACCCCTTCTTGAGGGAAAATGATCCTTAAGCATAGGGGACCATGTTGACAGTTTTAGAAGTGTTATTCTGTAAGTGGCCCCACATAGAATTTTTACTTGATTTTGGAAGCAAAGCATAATAATGCAATAGGGGTACAATTATTCTCATATTAATATGTACATTACTATTTTTATAATGTATCATAGTATGAACGCTTCTCGAAATGGGAAATTGCCTATTTAGCGGACTTAATCAGGCTTTCTTTGGCATATAGGTAGGCTAGACTTACCTCTATCTTATATTGAGATTAATTTTAGTATCGATATGATATTTTTCTTGTTTTGGGTTGGGAATTAGGACTTGGAAATGTATTTAGTGTGAATTGGATTATTTATCCAATTAAGGGACTATAATTAGGTGTATTTTCCTTAGCTACTCATACTTTATATAGAATTTCTATCTTAGGAACCAATGAGGCTGGATTAGTACCTTGAAGTGGGATTTTATACCCTAGTATAATTAGGGGTAAAAATTTTCTTAGAATGTTTGGTGATAGACGTGGGCCCCTTCGACCCACCTTAGGTCATGATTTCTATTAGTTCCTTGTAGACTCGATAGACCTTTACATATTTTTTAATTATGTTCTAGAACTTGAGGAGTCCTTAGGCATATGATGGTTTATTCTATATTTGTTCTTGGGATATGATAATACCGGTTCAAGTCCTGCAATTTTTGATATTAGTTCTAATTCAAGTCCAACATCTATGATGATTCTACATTCATTTCAAGTTCGGTATTCATAATACTAGTTCTAGTTCAAGTTTTGTATATGAGACACTAATTCTAGTTCGAGTCTGGCATTGAGAGCTTATTTGTGAGGATTATGAGACTGGTTTGACTCTAGTGTTCACGGTATGGAAGGATCCATGATTATGGTTTGAGGCATGGATAATTGGTGTATTTACCATTATTACTTATTCTATAATTGCATCCACTAGGCTTATGAGGGCCCATGTTAGGTTATTTACTTTATTTGTATCATCTGGGCTTATGGCAACCTAGTTATGTTAATAATAGCTCCATTCTCTTTTCTATTATTATTTTAGTTGTTTACTTTCAGTATTTGGAATATTATTCTAGGTTTGTCATTTTTCCTTAACTTTTCTTATTTATATTTCATTTTTATTGTATTTATGTTATGATTTAGCTCAGATGACCAATGATGCCTACTGAGTACCCATGTCTTTGGTACTCATACTATACTTCAATACCTTTTTAATGCAAATATAAGTACTAGCTATTGCCGTTGACACTATGACTGTGCTTGTAAGAGTTCGGAGACAGGGTGAGCTCTTAGAGCTAGGGTTGACCTTCTCTCGATCTTCTATTTTTAGATAGTCTTTCTATTTTGAGAAAATTATACATTTGACTTTAATAGTACTCATATTCTTTTGATTAGAGGTTCTTGTACCAACTTTACTAGGTTGAGGGATGATATTACTCCTCTCTTTATTTCTCATCAGTTATGATATTTAATGTATTAGTTATGCCTTGTAATTTATTTACTTACATAATTTCGGAATTTACACCATTTTTTACCATTTAGCCCTATGGTTTCGGACTATGATTCGGCTTACCTACTAGTGGGGTAAAGTAGATTCTATCATGACTCGTGAAATCGAGTCATGACAAATTGGTATCAGAGACTAGGTTCACCAATATTATTGGTACAAGAGCAAGTGTATAGAAGAGTTCCACAAAATGAAATGATGAATCCTCTTTCTTATCTTTAGGATACTATAGGACATTCTTAGGAGATCTACAGATCTTTCACTCAATTCTTGCTAAAGAGTTGGTGTTGGTTTCTAAGATTTATTTGGTTTCACTCTTTCACAGATGGCTAGGATACGAACTATTGCTACTAGAGATAAGTATCCCGAGTCTGGGATAGGGATCCTACTAGAAGATGTGGATGGCCTAGAGGTCAGGAAAATATGGGAGCTATAACACAAACTAGAGACCAGGATAGGGCACCTTAACCATACCCTGTTCCTACTCTCGTACTAAATATTTCTCTACCCCAGCCAGTAATGGTCCAAGGGCAACCCATTCTCTATTCGAGGTTTATTTCTTTGTCATTACTTCGAGATGCTCTAGCTCAACTTTTGGGTTTAGTTTGTGGTGCACCATTTAATGGTGCTCAATTTGTGGATTAGAGTGGAACTAAGGCAGGGGATAAACCTATAACTATGACTCTTAAATTCAAGGTCTTTTGAGTGTTGGTAGTAGCACAATCAGTAGTTGCCTAGCCTTCTATATCTGTTGAGGAGCAAAAGATGGTGGTTAGATTCTTGAGATTGACTTTACCTAATTTTTGGGGCATCAATCGTGGATGCATATGATTTCTTGGTTACTTGTAAGGATACGCTATATAATTTGGGCCAAGTAGAGACTTATATGGTCAACTACACTACTTTTCAATTGGATATGATAGCTTAACATTAGTGAAGAGGTTATCTTAATTCCAGGCCAGCTGGATCTCCCCCGTTGACATACAATCCATTCTTCAAGTTTTTTTGGAGAAGTATATGCCTCGTAGCCATAGATATTATCTGAGAGATCAGTTCTCGATATTGGAGAGTGTTCTATGGTTGTTCTAGAGTATGAGGCTCAGTTTTATAAGTTGTCCAAGCATGGTACATCTATTATGTTGAGCGAGTATAAGCGAATTCGATGTTTTATTTGTGGATTGAGACTTTCTCTTTGTATGGCCACATATACTTTGGTTGTTATTGGTAGGTACTTTATTTAGGTTTGTGATCATTCCTAGATTATAGAGGAGATACATTATGAGGCCCAAAGGGGCAATGATAAGAGGACGCATTGCTAGGGTAGTTTCAGTGGGAGCGAGAGCTGAAGTGGATCATAGTTCAGAGGTAGCGGTTCTCAGGGTAAGTACCCTCTACACTATGTTTATTAGCATTAGGTTTAGTCTTGTAGGCTTTTTTATGCCACACTTTAGATTACGGATGGGGGTCAGCAAAGCTACAGTGATCATCCTAGCCAAAGTAGTGGTCAGCCTTTAAGAGGTTCATATTTTGGGTTTCCTAGCCGAGATATCTATTCCATGTCAGTTGGTTCTCCTTGATATAGTGCAAACCCTTGGGCATTTTATAATTGTGGGTCCTTTGGCTATTTATCTAGAGAGTGTCCACGACGTGGGGTAGTTGTATCTATGACGTAGAGCATTTCATCGATTGGGGCAGCGACGCCCCCAACTAAAGGTGGTATGTAGGG
The DNA here is from genome assembly GCA_030864215.1 of Capsicum pubescens. NCBI lineage: Eukaryota > Viridiplantae > Streptophyta > Magnoliopsida > Solanales > Solanaceae > Capsicum > Capsicum pubescens. The sequence goes on from CM061540.1 coordinate 205,680,792, forward strand.
TCATCGGGGTGGTACCTATGGTTCTCAACCAAGTAGGATAGGTGATTGATCAGGTGCCCATCCAGGTGGTAGGTGAGGCCATTTATATGTTGTACCTATTAGATCAAAGGTAGAGTCTTGGATGCTTTTATTATAGTTAATATCTCAACGCACCATTAATCGTCCATGTATTCATATTTGTCTACTTATTATGCACAGTGATTAGAGTTGTCTTGGGATTCCTTATCTATGCTGCTATGTGTATCTACTCCAATGGGTGATTCTGAGTTTCAGATTTTAAAACTCAGGTTGATCTTATTGTATTAGATATGGTGGATTTTGATGTGATTCTAAGCATGGGCTAGTTATCCCCCTATCATGCGGTCTTGGATTTTCTTTGCCAAGACCGTAACCTTAGCCATGCCTGAAATACTGATAACGCCCAAAATACACCTCCTATTAAAGGATGAAGCGATAGTTGTCAAATATAGTAACCCAACTAGTTTTGGGTCGATCCCATAGGGAATAGGCCAAAAATCCTTCTCGAACTTACTATAATCACCAGATAGTGTGGGAAAGTAAAAGGGGAAATCTGCTGAAATAAATAAAGTAAAAGAATTGGTTGCTCTTGGTTGTAAACAATATAAGATGAATACTAGGCTTCTATTCCCCCTATCTTCTCAACTCAGTATACTTATCGTGCACTATCAAACTATTCCAATACCTTGTATACAACATCTGATAATTTATGTACCATCAACAGTCTTTTTGATGAGCAGATAGATTTCACCCTTTACCTTTTGAGTCTCAGGATGCTGCCTTACAAACCCTTCCCATGGATCCTAGTTAACTATTACATTTTCGGTCTCTAGTAATTGGATGGTAGTTAACGATCTTACTTAGCTAATACCTATTAGTGTGGATTGACAGTTAATTTTTAAATTACTATTGTGATCTTGTTTTCCGAGTCACTACTCCTCTTTTGTAGTAAGTAGTAATAATCAAGGCGGGATCTTAACGTTGTCCACCACGAAAAAATCAATAATAATGATGAGAACCCAATATATGCAGGAATCTTTATCTAGAACAACTTTGCACTTCCTATACATTTTTAACCTGCCAGGGTTCCCACAACCCTAGCTAAGGGAATTAGCCGTTCATAGTTATGAGACAAATCGTGGAATCTACATACAAAATTACAAAATCAATTTCATAATAATAAGATAAGAAATCCCACAGTATTAAATTGAATAACAAACCAAGAATAAGCTGTGTGTGAGCTTGACCCCAAAGGGCCTCTCTCTGAGTTGCCTTAAAATATGAATTTATGAATGAATACAAAGCCTAAAGGATATTTATAGATTACAAGAAACCGTAGAAATCAAATCCTAACTAAAATAGGAAAACTTAATTACCCATACATAATAGGACTTAAAAACATCATAGGAGTGTAATTGGGATACATGGAAACCCTAGGAAACAATTTCGGAATGATCCGGGAAAATCACTGTCAGCATCCATATGTGGTCTACACCCGCGGTATGTCCCTAGGTATAGGTACTACCTGAGGTCCTGACCCTGGGCGCAGGTATAGACCACAGGTACAAGTCCTACAACCTAACTCTCAAGATTTCGACCTCCGACACTTGCTTCGCCTACTTGTATACCTTATGTGCTACTTGCTGTCCTCAAGTTGACTTATCATGTGCAAAAGTCCCCTCTATAAGACAGATAATTGAATTAGCTTTCCAGTGATACCAATTTTGCCTCAATCCGATATTGGGATTAAAAGTTGTGGCCAAATTACTGAAGTACTGTCAAATCTTGGGATCTTCAACTCTAGCACTTGCAACAAAGCTTCAAATCCTCAACTTCAACCACATTCTTTGGTAAAAAACATCACTTTTCATCCTTTTCTTGAATTTAACATCCAAAACCTACTTTCCTGCAAAAGACTCCAAAAACACCTCAAATCTAACAAAATAGCCTTAAGTACATGCATATTCTCATAGTTTTAAGCAACTTAAGTTCTACATTTCTATAACAACAAGACCCTCAACTTAGAATGTTTCATGTCCCCAGGAAACAAAACATAGCAAAACAATACGACGATGCTTAACCAAGAGAAACCTAAGATATCTATGGTAGTCAATCATCAAATTTATGCTCAAGATCATTACGCTCTCTAAGTTTAGTACTTTAATACCTAACTGTGTGTATTAATGAAGTACAACAATGTAATACAAATAAATGAAGCTATGTCATTACATTAGCTACAAACAACCATGCATATATACAAGTTACACTACCTAAACAAGTAAGTAGCGAGCAATACAACCCATGTACCCTCACAGTAAAGAAGTTCCACTCACTCATATATGAAATCAAGCATGTCAATGTAGGGATGGTCAAGAGAAACTCACACTCACAAAAGAAGTTCCAATCAATGCATTCAAATACAATAGGCTTGCCCTTATTATCTTTACCTTAACTTTCAGACAGTCAAGTTAGGATCACTATAGGACTTTTCTCGGCTTGTAATGTAGGCTTGGGGAATTTATGATACATATGGACTTTTAAAGTGACTAAGCCTCCTTGGCACTACAATAACCTTGGGGTCTCACTTATTAACCAATTTCCTTATATTCCACCCTTATTTCTCCTTTTTATTCTTTTATGCACATTCAGGCTAGGTGTGGTTTCTTAATTCTTTCTTTTTCACAATTTTCACAATTTTTCTATTCTTTTTCTCTTTCTTTTCTTTTTCTACCACACCCAGACCTAATTTCTTTTTCTCTTATTTTACCCTTCTTCGTACCCACTATACATTACGCACACCTATAATAGCCACCCTTAATTTAGGTAATTTGCCTGAGTTGAGGTGCACAATATCCAAGGTGGACCAGGGTCAAAACAGGTTCATTGTAACACAAATGGGAAGGTGAAAGGTGTAACAAAAAAATAGGCATTCAGTCTCAAAATTGGGATCAAGGGATATAATTCACACATGGAAGGTCGTGTAGGCCAAAAGTGGACTAATATAAAAAATGAACTATGATCCTTTCCTTACCAACTATCCTTCAACATAGGCAAGACTAACCAATCAAGTTTGGAATTTAACACACAAAAGGAACTAGGTAGTATCTCACACACACATGGCAAAGAGTCAATATTACAAACTACTACCTATCCAGTTCATACAATTGTTAGCATTGATTATCGTGTCCCTAATTCTAATTCCATACAAATATTCACAATATTCATACATACACACACATTTATATATATATTTATATCATAGTTTAAAAACAGATAATTGGAGAGGTATTATCAACAAAAGCATGTCAAATGCCCTAGATACTCATTTTTCTCCTAGTTAACAACAAAACATCATGAAACAAAATACAATATGCCTAAACATGCTAGCTCTACTAGGAAAAAAACTCCAGGGAAAAGTGGCATGAAAACAAAAATCCTAAGAGGAAATCAAGACCCACAAATAGTCCCACACCTAACTTAAAATCATACATTGTCCTCAATGCATCAAACCTTTACAAAACAAGAGAGTTAGTAACATACCTGTGGAACCATAGGTATGGATATTTGACATCAATCACGTTATATGAATAAAAATAACAAAATACCTTGGGTTTCCTCCCAAGCAGCGCCTGATTTCACGTCGCGGCATGACGGGGCTTGGTTGGGTACTCAAACTTTTCCAACAAGCCTATGGGTACCTTGTTTACTCAGACCTCATCAAGGTATCCCAAGATTTGGCCTCCAATTTTCTCTTTAAATTTTGAACATATAAACTGTACCCCTAATTATTTTTCTGATTTTCTATAATGTTCATGAGGCGGAGGTATAAAAATAAAGAACCCAAGAAATAAATGTGGCATGATGTACTTCTTGTCCCTTTCATTAGGAATGTAGTTCTTTGATTTTGGCTCAGCAAATTCAAGAATATATACATATGTTTGCTCCCCTTTACACTCTTCTTTACACTCGAATGGCTCGATCAATATCTGACTATCCAAACACAATGTACAAAAATGCTTCGAATAAAGTCCAATACTCCCTAACTCCAAATTTGCAATAATTTTTACATCCCCACATAACTCTAGTATGCTCTTCTTAAGTGTGACACTATCCATAGGAGTAAGAATAATTTTTTGACTCCTTTAATTTTAGCTCCTCAAGTTGGTTTTTCAGACTTCTTTCAGTCTCACACCACCCATAACTAAGTTGCTGGATATTCCACGCAGTAGCTTTCACATTCACCTATACTTGTAAGTGGTAAATATCTAATCCAAACTTGTCAACCTCTTAAATAAGCTTGTGATTATTATTGACAATGTGTGTTACTATTTCCAATAGGCTATCCTTATGCTCACACACTATATTTGCCATACTCCTATAGTAATGCACCATATTAAAAGAAAAAGAATCAGTAAATAAGGAGTCATCCTCACTCCATACTTCCTCTAGCTAGGTTTTCATCTCAAGAAGAGTAGGAAACAAACCAAACAAAACAAAAGAAAATAAAACCTAATAATTCTAAGCACTTCAATCAAGAATTCTAAAACCGTATTCCCTGGAAACGATGCCAACATTTGACAATGCCTAAAATATACCTCCTATTAAAGGATTAAGTGGTCACTGTCAAATATAGTAACCTAACTAGGTTGGGATCTATCCCACAGGGAATAGGCCAAAAATCCTTCTTGAACTTATTACAATCACCAAACAGTGCGGGAAAGTAAAAGAAGGGATTTGCTGAAGTAGAAAAAGGAAAATAATTGGTTGCTCTAGGTTGTAAACAATCTAAGATGAACAATAGGCTTGTGTTCTCCCTGAATTCTCAACTCAGTATACTTATCATTTGCTGTCGAACTATTTTAATACCTTGCATGCAGAATCTGATAAGTTATGTACAATCAACAGTCTTTTGGATGAGCAGATGGATTTCACCCTTTACGTTGTGAGTCTCAGGATGTCGCCTTACTAACCCTTACCCTGGATCCCAATTAACCATTATATTTTGGGTATCTAATTATTAGATGATAGTTAATGATCTTACTTAGATAATACCTATTAATGTAGATAGACCGTTAATCTTCAAATTACTATTGTGCTCTTCTTTCCTAGTCACTACCCCTCTTTTGGAGTAAATAGTAATAATTTAGGTAGGATATAAATGTTGACCACTGCTAAGAAATCAATAAGAATGAAGAAAACCTAATACATTCAAGAATCTTTATCTAGAACGCCTTGGTACTTCCTCTACTTTGTTAATCTATAGGGTTTCCATAACCCTAGCTAAGGGAATTAGCCACCCATAGTTATGAGATCAATCGTGGAATCCACAGAAAAATTACAAAATCAATATCAAAATAATAAGATAATAAATCCCACAGTCTTAAATTAAATAACAATCAAATAACAATAAGATATTTATGAGCTTGGCACCAAAGGGCCTCCTTCTGAGTTGCCTCAATATATGAATGTGTAAATAAATACAAAGCCTAAAGGGTATTTATAGATTATAAAACCCATAGAATCAAATTCTAACTAAAATGGGAAAACTTAATTACCCACATAATAGGACTTAGAAACATCATATGAGTGTAATTGGGATACATGGAAACCCTAGGAAACGATTTTAGAATAATCCGAGAAAATCACTACCGGCAGCCACATTTGGTCTGCACCCATGGTATAGCCCTGGGCATAGTTACTATCCATTGTCTTGACCCTGGGTTCAGGTATAGACCGCATATATAAGTCTTGTAGCCTAGCTCTCAAGATTTTGACCTTCAATACTTATTTTGCCTACATGCGGGTTGTCTATGCTACTTGTGGTCTGCAAGTTTACTTAGAAAGTTAAAAAGTCCCCACCAATAGATAGATTATTGAATTAGATTTCCAATAATACCAATTTGGCCTCAATTCGATATCGGGGTGAAAAGTTATGACCAAATTACTGAAGCGCTGTCAACTCTCAGGATATTCAACTCTAGCACTTGCAACCAAGCTTCAAATCTTCAACTTCAGTCAAATGCTTTGGTCACTTATAAGAATGAAAGTGTCAATAATACCCAACAATGATCAAGTAAGTGTCCAAAAATATCACTTTTCATCCTTTTCTCGAATTTAACATCCAAAACCTACTTTTCAGCTAAACACTCCAAAAACACCTCAAATCTAATAAAACGGCCTAAAGTACATGCATATTCTCATATTTTTAAGAGTTTTAAGTTCTATATTTCTATAGCACATCTCATACCCCAGTAGTGTGGCAATGATCTTTTAGCCATGCATCGATGGGGATTATTTTTTATGTTTGGGCTAGGAGACTTATATCAAGGGGTTTCAAGTCTTATCTCACTTATACTCATGATGTTAGTATGGAGAGTCCATTACTTGACTTTATTCCTATGGACTATCATTTTCTTGATGTTTTTCCTAACAAACTTCCTGATCTTTCTCCTAGACGTGATATTGAGTTAATTATTAATCATGAGCCAGGCACCTGACCTATTTTTATGAAACCTTACTGTATGGCTCCTGCTGAGTTTAAGGAACTAAATTATTAGCTTCAAGATCTTCTAGGTAAGGGTTTTATTAGATCGAGTGTGTTTACTTGAGGTGCTCTTATTTTGTTCGTGAAGGAAAATGATAGGTCCTTGTGTATGTGTATTGACTATAGGTAGCTTAATAAGGTGACAGTGAAGAATTGGTATCCTATGCCTCTTAATGATAATTTGCTTGACCAGATCTAGGGAGAAGCAGTATTCTCTAAGATTGACCCGAGGTTTAATTACCATCAATTAATAATTCGAGTTGAGAACACCCCAAAGACAGCCTTTAAGACTTGCTATGTCCATTATGAGTTCCTTGTGATGTCTTTTGGATTGACCAATATCCCAACCATATTTGTGGATTTAATGAAATGTATGTCAAAACCTTATTTTAATTCCTTCATGTTGCATTCATCTACGACATTCTTGTGTACTCAAGAAACAGGGAGTAATATATTAAATATTTGAGGACTGTGCTCCAGGCTTTAATAGATCATAATCTTGTTGCCAAATTCCCAAAGTGCAAGTTCTATCTTGAGTCGGTGATATTCCTAGAACATATGATGTCTAAGGATGGGATTATGGTGGATCCAGTGAAGATTGAGCTATTCGTGATTTAGCTAGGCCTACATCTCTATCTGAGGTTTGAAACTTTATTAGTTTAACTGGTTACTACAGGTGTTTCATTGAAGGTTTTTCTACTATTACAACATTAATGAATAGATTGACCTAAAAAGAGATTCCTTTCCAATAGTTTGAGGAGTACGAGTCGAGATTTCATAAGCTCAAAGGTTTCTCACTTCAATTTCTATATTGGTTCTTCTTATTGAGGGTGAGGGATTCACTATATATTGTAATGCTTTCAATTTTAGCATGTGTTTTGATGTAGCAGGGTTGAGTTATTACTTATGCATCAAAGCAGTTGAAGGTGCACGAGTGCAACTACCTCACTCATGATTTGGAGTTGTCGGCGATAGTTTTCACTCTTAAGATTTGTAGACATTATGTATATGGTGTGCATTGTGATATCTACAAAACTTATCATAGTCTTGAATATTTTATGACTAAGAGGGCACTTAATTATAGACGATGTATATGGATGGAGTTGCTGAAGAACTATGGCATCTTTAATCTATACCATCTAGGAAAGACAAATATAGTAGCAAATGCCTTGATACGAAAGGCGGTGAGTATGGGTAGCTTGGCTTCCATTTAAATTTCTGAGAGGCCGTTGGCATGGGACATTAATTTCTTAGCCAACTTGATGGCACACTTGATATTTTTGATTCCAGGAGGATCCTTATTAGTGTTGAGGTGAGGTCTACCTTATTTGAGAAGATTCAAAGTCACCAAATTGAGGAAGGAGACTGTGTCATTCCTAATTAAGTGATGAGTCTGGGAGGGCTGCCATAGATTATAAGGGTATTTTGAGATATAATGACCATATTTGCATTCCAAGGGTTGGTGACTTGATTTAGTAGATATTGCGTGAGTTTCACAGCTTTAGGTACTTTATTCATCCTGAGACAGCTAACATGTATAGGGATTTAAAGTAGCACTCCAAGTTGAGTGGCATGAAGATAGATATGACATACTTTGTAGTTTATTGCCTATGTTATCAGCAGTTGAAGGCCAAACATCAGAGGCTTAGTGGCTTTATTCAGATATTACTATTCTCAAGAGAAAATAGGAACGGATTACCATGAACTTCCTTAGTGGGTTGCTTCACTCTTACCATGGTTCTAATGGCATGTAGGTCATTATAGATCGGCTGACCAAATTAACACATTTCCCTCCTATTCATATGTCCTTCAGTGCTAAGAGGCTAGCCCGTATCTATGTTCATGGGATAGTTCGCCTACATGAAGTAATCGTAACTATTATTTTGGATATAGGCTCAATATTCACCTATAGCTTCTCGAGAGCTTCTTAGGAAGAGTTGGGTACTCAGGTGGATCTTACCACAATATTTCATGCTTAGACTAACGAGAAATCAGAGCAAACTATTCAAGTTTTTGAGGATATGCTCTGAGCTTGTGCAAAGGATTTTGGAGGTCAATGGGAGAAATACTTAGCATTAGCGGAGTTTGCGTATAATAATAGCTACCATTTGAGTATTGAGATAGAACTATTTAAGGAACTATATGGTAGACACTGCCGATCTTTGATCGGATGGTTCAAGACCTTTGAAGTTAGGCCCCGTGGAACGGACTTGATTCAGGAGTCATTGGATAGCATCAGAGTGATTTAAGATAGCCCAAGGTCAACTTAGAGTAGGTAAAAGTCATATGAAGATTTTATATATAAGACCCTTACAATTTCTTACATTTTAGTTTTGACCTTTCTGTGTTTGAAACATTTATTTTTGAACTGAGATGTTCTTAGAGATGTTAAAATGGTAATTTGGGTGAGTTTTGGAATTTTCAAAAGAGATCCAAGGTCATTTTGGAGTTTCGAGGCAGTGATCCCCCACATTTTTAGCATACCACAAAGGGTAATCTTCACGATAAGCAGCGTGTTACGAAGGATAATCTCTGTGATATATAGCGTGGAACAGAGGTTGTCCTCTACGATAGGTAGTGTGCCACGTGACTATGTAAAAGTCGTGTTGTTTTGTTTTATTTCCCTTAGGCTGAGGGGTAATGAGGTCTTTTCACCTATGAACAACCCTTAAAAATTATATGAACCTATTTCCATTAATTTTCACAAAACCAAAAGCTATTATTTTACTCTCAAACTCAAAACCCCAAGAAAGCATAAGGGTTTCATCGTACGTTCATCTTCCTAGTTCGAAGTTCCCAATTGCTTACAAATCCTTATGTGTCTAAGGCATGCATCTCTCTCCGTACACTTGGTATTTTCTTAATGGCATGAAATTGGTTTATTATTCATATGGTTTTAATGTTGGATTTTAAATTATGGGTTGAGAGGTTTGGATATAAATTGTTAAAATATTTTACCCATGATTATTATTGATTTATTATGCATTGAATTATTGAATTACACAGTGATTGGGGTGCATGGCAATGGTGAAAGAATTTAGGGGTACAAGGATTCCCCAAATAAATGGATTTTGGTATTGAAATTGATAAAAACTCCAACATACTTGCATAACTAGTTTTGGAATATGGTTTATCAATTGATTTGCTTATTTCCTTAAAACTAATGCATTACATTAATGGAAAAATTGTTAAGGAAGGTTATGAAAACCTTTTGGGGTATGAAGGAATCCCCCAAGTGTTTTTAATAATAAAGTCTAAGGTACGAAAGATTCCCAATAGTGATAGCTTATGACATGTGCTTGCAAGCTATGGTCGGTATAATGATAAAACTTAATGTTGCCTTAATGATTGATTCCTTAATGTAATGGTTGGGGTATTATTTTTAATTAGGATTAAAGAGGGTTGTGTTGCTCACCGTGAAAGGTGGAGGTCCCGAGGGGACTGATATTGGAAACTCATATTTGCTGAGGGTTGGTATTAATGGCCGTATGCTTAGGTCACACTATATATATTTTTGTATCATAGATGGAAAAGGTTATGATAGATTCCCTATACTTTATGATACCTCCAGTTCATATGGCTAACACGAACTGGGGACCTTTCAATAGGGGGAGCTGAATGCATATTGCCCGTGGGTGCCCTTAGGACAATTAGAGCTACACAGTCTAGGTTAATGTTTTAACTCCTATGATAAGCCTTCTTCCCTACCTCGACACATTATATATTTATATGTATATGCATATGCTTGTGTGTATTTGGATTTTTGACTAATTTTGGATTATTAATTATGGCATTATTTTATCCCTTATCCCTGAGTTACATGCTAACTCTCAACTCGCTAACCGTCATAGGATGTTGTATCCCTACATGATACAAGAACCAAAAATACTTCTACTTTTCCTGCATAATTACTAGGTGATGTGGGATAGCTCGTGAGTTAGATTGAAGTGGAGAGCTTCCATACTTAGGAAGACCTCATTTCATGTTTTGGGCTTCTTTATGTTATTGACACTTTCTTTTGGACTTATTTTTTGCAATTGTCGGGGGCGTGTCCCTACTCTGATTGTTATTTGGTTGGTTAGAAACTCTGTGGATATTACTGTGGACTTGGGATTGGTTGTTAAATTCTTAGACTTCTTTGATTCATACTTATCTATCTCATTTTATAATTTGGAATTCCACTGCTATGCGTGTATTGTGTTCTATTTGACTAGGCAATAAAGGGGAAGTCTTCGGTCCTTATTGGACTTGAGATACCCATCACGGCCAGGCCCTGATTTGGATCATAACAAAATTGGTATCAGAGCCTAGGTTATGTGTCATTGGGTGTCCATAAATACATATGGAGTAAAATCTCCTTTATGGGTGTGTAGCGTGCCACACTTATAAAAGAGAGGCTACAAGGAATTTAGAAATGTTTCCACTTTCTTATGATCTACTTTTAGGCTGTAGAGTCTAGGGTGTTGAAAACTCCTTTAATTCCTTGTTTGCCTTCCAGATCATGCCTCCCAGAAGATCTCATGCTTGTGGAAACTCCTCCATCCCACTTGAGGACTATATGGATGGAACTCATCCTACTCATAAAGTTTAGACCCAGACTAGGGTTGCTGGTTCTCATTGCCCTAGTGGATTCCCATCGATCCTCATAAATCCTTCTCCCACCCAGTCACCTCTACGAGATATTATTAATGCTGAGTTCCACTATTCTATTCATCTATTGACCAAGTTGGTGACATCTTAGTCATATCTGTCAGGTCTTATTGGTACTACTATGAGTTCTTGTGAGGTTACTCGAGTTGGGAAGTTTATGAGGTTAAATCCTCTAGTTTTCACTGGCACTATGGTTGAGAAGGATCCTCAACATTTCATAAATGAGATAGAGAAGATCTTTTGAGTGATGTATGCTACTGATGTAGAAAGTCTGGAGTTTGTTGCTTATTAGTTGAAGGATGTAGTGTATCAATGGTATGAAGAGTGGGATCGGTCTAGGGGTGATAATGCAGAGGTGGCATTATGGGATGATATTTCTAGTGCCTTTCAGGATCACTTTATTCCTTAGGAGTTGAGAGAGGCAAAAGCTAAGGAGTTAGTGAATTTAAAGCAAGGAAAATGACTATGAATGAGTATGCCTTGAATTTTCATCAGTTGTCCCATTATGCTATAGAGTTCATGTCTAGCATGAGGGTTAGAGTGAGAATTTACTTCTAGGTTGTCCTTTGATCTAATTTTGGAGAGAAAGGCTACCTTATTAAATAAAGATTTGGACATCTCTAGACTTATGTGTATATACAACAAGTTAAAGAGAAAAAAAAGAAGCAAGTAGAGATGGAAGAGAGGCAGAGTAAGAAGTTTTAGTATTTGGATTAGGGTAGAGGTCTAAGCAGGGTGGTAGAGAGAGTGGAAAATTGTCTAATAAGAGGTACGATAATTCGAGTTCTTATTTGATGGCTAGGTCTCCCTATCCAAAGTCATCTGGTGATCAACATTTTTAGAGTAGTGATGGTCCAAATGCACAAGGTTCCCAATCTCTGGACAGTGGGGCCCTATTAACTCCATCCTATCTTTATTGTTAAATTTGTGGTCAGTTGCATCATGGTTTCTGCAATGAGGGAAATAACCAATGCTTCAATTATGGTTAACTGGGACATATGTATAGAAATTTTCTCGTGGATAAGGATTCTTCTGGGCTAATAAGGTCCCTATTGCCATTAAATTAACTCTGGCATCAAAAGGTGCCACTTATAGTATCAACATTGGATGGAATTATTTGTACGCTCTTGCCACCTGCCAAGAATTGAAGGCATCCCCTGATGTCGTCACTAGTATGTTACAACTCTTTTCCTACGATGTGTAATATTTGCTTGATCTAGGGTCTACTCTTTCTTATGTGACCCTATAGAAGGCTTTTTATTTTTGCTTTGGTCCCGAGTGTATTTTAGATCCCTTCTCTATGTCCACCCCGATGGGTGACTGTTTTGGCTAGGAGAGTCTATAGGGGTTGTGTGGTATCTATCTATAGTAGGGAGACCCTGGTAGACTTGATAGAGTTGGATATAATTGATTTCGATGTTATCTTGGGGATGGATTGTCTTTATTTGTGCTATACCTTTTTAGATTGTCGGACCCATAAATTTATTTTAAAATTCCTAAATGAGTCGGTTATTGAGTGGGAAGGAAGTTCCCTAATGCCTAAGAGAAGGTTTATATCCTATCTTAGAGCCCGAAAGCTTAATTTCCAAGGGGTGTCTTTATTATTTGTTCTAGGTTAGAGATTCTAAATTAGAGGGTCCGTCATTACAAACTATTCCTGTGGTTAATGAATTTCCCAAGGTCTTCCCTGATGACCTTCCTGGTGTCCCTCCCAATAGGGAAATTGATTTTGGGATCGATCTCCTTCTGGACACTTTTCCTATCTCTATACCTCTCTATAAAATGGCTTCAGATAAGATGAAGAAGCTTAAGAAGTAATTGAAAGATCTCTTTGATAAAGTTTTTATCCACCATAGTGTTTCTCCATAGGGTGCTCCTGTTCGTGCATGAAAAGTATGGTTTCCTTTATATGTGTGTAGATTACTACCATCTATATAAGGTGACTATGAAAAATAATAACCTCCTTCAGAGGATTGACGATCTACTTGACTAGCTTTAAGGAACTAAGTACTTTTCTAAGATTAATATTCGGTCTGGCTACCATTAGTTGAATTTTGGGAGGTGGATATCCATAAGACTGCTTTTCGGACTCGGTATGGCTATTATGAGTTTTTGGTCATGTCTTTTTGATTGACTAATTCCCTGATGGTATTTATAGATCTTGTGAACTGGGTCTTTCATCAGTTCTTGGATTTGTTCGTAATTATGTTTATTGATGATATTATAGTATATTCCAAGAGTGAGGGAGATTATGCCTATTACCTCTATTTAGTTTTCAAGACCCTTAAGGATCAGCGATTGTATGCGATGTTTTCTAAGTGTGAGTTCTTGCTGAATGCGGTGACTTTTTTGGGTCATTTTATTTCTAGTGAAGAGATCATGGTAGATCCCCAGAAAGTTGAGGTAATGAAAAAGTGGCCTAGACCCACGACTCCAATCAATAGTCAGAGTTTCTTGAGTTTATCTGGGTATTATAGGAGGTTTTTGGAGAGCTTCTCCTCCATTATGGCCCCATTGACTTAGTTGACTTAGAAAAAGGTAAGTTCTTATGGTCGGATGCTTGTGAGGGTATTTTTGAGAAGCTGAAAGATAAGTTGACTTTTGCTTCAATTTTGACTCTACCCGAGGGTACCGATAGTTTTATCATTTATTATTATGTGTCCCGAGTGGGACTGGATTATGTTTTGATGCATCATAGAAAGGTGGTTACATATGCTTCTATGCAGTTGAAGGTGCATGAGAAGAATTATTTGGGTCATAACTTGGAGTTGTTGGTTGTGGTCTTTACTTTACAGATTTGGCATCATTATTTATATAGCATCTAAGTGGATATCTTCTCAGACCATAAGATCCTGTAGTATGTGTTCACTCAGAAGAAGCTGAATCTCAGGAAAAGGAGATGACTTGAGTTACTCAAGTATTACAACATGAGTCTCTATTAATATCCAGGTATAGCTAACGTGATTACTGATGCTCTTAGCAGGTTATCTATGGGGAGTCTATCTTATGTGGATGAAAAGAAATGTGGATTGGTGAGGTATATTCACTATTTGGCTAACCTTGGAGTTTATCTTTTGGACTTTGAAGATGGAGGTATGTCTTTCAAGAGGTGGTGAAGTCAACTCTTAGTGCTGAGGTAAAAGAGAAATAGGTTTTGGATCTATCTTGATGTAGATCAAGGATGATGTGGGACAACAAAAAGTTATGAATTTTGAGATTCGTGATGATGGTATATTGAGGTACTAAGGGAGGTTGTATATTCCTGATATGGATAGGCTGCAAGGAAGAATCTTGGCTGAAGCTCATGAGTCGCAATATACGATTCATCCTGGTTCAATAAAGATGTTTCATGTCTTGAAAGAGATTTATTGGCGGGGTAATATGAAATGAGATATGGATAATTTTGTGGCTAAGTGCATGGTATGTCAACAAGTAAAAGTGTAGCACCTAAGGCCCGATGGGTTGTCTCAAAAGATTGAGTTTCCCGTGTGAAAGTGGGGGGTGATTAATATAGATTTCGTTATCAATCTTCCATGGTCTTAGAATCAGTGGGATTCAATTTGTGTCACCGTGGATAGGATGACTATGTCCACTCACTTATTTCCTGCAAGGACTAATTATTCGGATGGTGATTATGCTAAGCCTTTCATTTGGGAGATTGCAAAATTGCATGGTTCTCCAATTTCTATCATTTTTATTGTGGTACTCAGTTCTCATAACATTTTTGGCATTAGGATTGGGCACTAAGGTAAATCTTAGTACAACTTTCCACCCACAGACGAACTGACCAGTGGAAAGGACCATTCAGGCATTGAAAGATATGTTTCAGGCTTGTGTTATGGACTTTGGTGGTAGTTGGGTTAGTCATTTTCCTATTATCGAATTCTCTTATAACAACATCTACCACTCTAGTATTGGTGTGTCTCCGTTTGAGGATTTGTATGCTAGAAGGTATAGATCTCCTATTAGGTGGTTTGAGGTTGGTGAGGCTGGATTGTTTGGTCCTAACATACTTTATCAAGCTATGGAGAAGGTAAAGGTAATTTTAGATAGGCTTAAAACCACCCAAAATTTCAAAAAATCCTATGTGGACATAAGGCGAAGAGAGTTAGAATTCAGTGTTGGTGATTGGGTGCTCTTGAAGGTGTCTCCTATGAAGAGAGTAATGCAATTTGGAAAGAAGGGAAAGATCAGGTCCCGTTATGTGGGCGTGATTTGGTTTTGAAGAGAGTAGGAAGTGTGGCCTACAAATTAGATTTGCCTTTTAGTTTGGGTTCCATTTATTCAGTCTTCCATGTGTCTATGTTGAAGAAGTGTGTAGGTGATCCTTCTTTGATTGTTCCTTTGGAAAGTGTGGGTGTTTTGGACTCCTTGTCTTATGAATAAGTTCCAATGAAGATCTTAGATAGGAAAGTATGTCGTTTGAGGACTAAGGATGTGGCTTCGATGAAGGTTCTATGGAGGAGCCAAAAGTTTGAGGAAGCCATTTGGGAAGCCGAAGAGGACATGAAGTCTAAGTGTCCATTTTTGTTCCCTGTTCCGGATAATAGCGCTTAAGATATGAGTTTTGTTTTCCACTTGTTACTTTTTGAGTTTGTCGTTTAATTCTAGTGTATTCTTTCTATTTTTCATGCCATAAGTGTCCATCTAATCTTTCGAGGATAAATGATCCTAAGAGGGGGGAGGGTTAATGTAGCACCCTTAAAATTTCATCCATTTTATTTTTGACCTTTCTGTGTTTAAAACATCAGTTTTTGACCTGAGATGTGCTTAGGGATGTTAAAATGGTTATCCAGGTGAGTTTCAAATTTTCAAAAGAGGTTCAAGGTCATTTTGGAGTTTTGAGGTAGTGAGCCTTGTTGACACCTAATTTTCCCTCCACGGCTAAGTTTATTGTTGAGTTTCTTCAATTTTTAAATAAAATTACAATATTTATTTTATCCGAATAAAAAGATTTTTTTAAAAAAGTAGTCAGTTGGGTGAATTTTTCATTTTAAGTAGTAATTATATGTTATCGTATTCAATTATGCAAAATTTTATAATTTTATCACTTAAATGCTTATTATTCAAAATATCAAATTTTAATCAAGGTTTAAATCGAAAATAAATTCAAATGATTAAAATTTTAATTTGATATAATTTTATTCTCAAAAATTAATTTATTTGGATAAATATTTGTTTAATTTTATTTAATCAAGAAGCTCGAGATTAAACAAGGTATTAATTCGTATTGAATTTTGATTTAGTCAATTTACTAAGTTTGATCATAATTGAAATCGAATGGCCACAATCAATCCAATTGACCAAATCTCACATTACCTAATCCACTCTATACCAAATTAAACTAATTTTGGCCTATTTTTTAAAATTAGACTACAAGCAGCAGCCTATTCCTTTATTTCTCATCACCAGCCGGCCCAACACCCAAAAACCATCTGACCGGACCAATCTCCCTTATCTCTTCCCTTTCTCATCCAAAGCAGCGAAGTTGTGTACAAACAACAACAATATCGCGACACCCAACATTAGCCATCAACCCGAAAACCATAAAATCAGCCCAAAATCAACCCGTGTGTAGCCCTCTTCACGCATCCCACGCGGGTTCCCACGAAGAAAACCCTCGAACCTTCTAGAAACGGGCTAGGTGTTTTCTCCAACGGTTCAATTCCGTAAATTTTGGGATAACTCGTATGATCTTGTACAATATTTGGCTGATTTCCATTGGTTTTGGGGAAAAATTCATTTTCCCTAAATCTAATTGGTCCACCATTTTACAATTCCAAAAAATTGGTATGAATGGAGTACGAAGCGGGCTGTGGGGAAGGTTTTGTAATTTAAAATCCAAATATCCCGCTTTGAAAGGAAGAAGAGAGGACCCCATCTCAGTCGGCTATAAAAATACCTCTGGGTCACTGTTTTAAGGGATTTGGTTTTTGGGTCTCTTCTTATTTCTCCTGGGGGAATTCAAAATTTTAGAAGCAAAAAGGGGGTTTGAAAATTCTCTAAGAAAGAAAGGTTAAAAGAGAAAAAAGAAGGATTTTCTTTTGGGTTGGAAATTCGGGGGTCGAGAAGAAGGGGACTTTCCCTTTTGGGCTATTAGGTTCGACTTTCGGGGTCAGAGGTTGAAATTTGTGGGGGTTTTGAGAAAAGGAAGTCATTCGTTAGCGAGGATTTTGAGATAAAAAATAGTCAACTAGTCGATACGATCGAGAAGACGTTGAACTTTCCGGTGGTTGGAGTCCTATAGTTAGCTCGTAGTCCCATTTGCTGCTCCGAAATAGGTGGATGCATCCAAGTCCTACATGGACTCTTTGCCTTTCTGCACTTCGGCTATGGGCCATGGAGGCCCATTCCTTCGAGTCGATTCATTTCAAGGGATCTAAGGAGACAATCGCATAGCTCACGTATACGAAGAGTAAAAAAAAATGGGTCAAAATCCCATATTCAAAGCGGCAAAAGACTTGAGAGCCTCATTTCCCTTTATTTAGTATCGTCTTATTCATACATTCATTGTCGTCTTTTATTTATTTATCCGTTTACTCTTTTGTTCATTCATTCGGGCCTTGAAACCAAAGTTGTATTTATACAGGTGAAGCAAAAACTCGAGCCAACGACTCGAGAAATAGATTAGGACAGGTGACATGGATTGAAAACCCAACTAGATTAGGACAGGATTGACGGTTTAGGCTTCAAAGCCTAAATCACTACTTCTCCCCTTTCCCCTTTCCTTTTGATTATTTGTTTTGCATTCTTCTTACGAACCTAGTTAAATCCCCTAATTAAATAGCTAAAAACTGATTTTGCATAAACACTAAAATATTCCTAAAATTGCTTTCTTTTCAAAACTCAACTTTTTTAAAAAATTAATCAAAAGACGTCTTCAAACAGTCTGGGTAACCGCAAGTTAGCGGACATTTTAGGTGCCTAACACCTTCCTAAAACGTTAATAGGAACCGTTTATCTAGAATCTCTAACTTAAAATGATTTTCCTATTTTGAATCATTTGAAGTAACTCTTTAAAGGTTTCTTAATTCCTTTTCAAAATTAAGTGGCGACTCTCTCAAAAAAGATAAAATTTTTGCAAAACAGAAATGGCGACTCCACTGGGGATTTGTAACTAGGTTCTAACCAATTGTTTGATTTCATCTTTTGATTAACTGTTTATGTGTTTATATGTTTTGATTCTTTAAAGTTTAACTATTGCATCTCATGTCATATTCCTGCATTATTTAAACTATTTTGGGGTTTCGTGGATGTCCCAACCCCTGTTGTTCAATTCCAAAAATATGTTGGAAATACGAATGGCTTATTAGCATGTGAGTCGTATGATATATGTTCTTATTTTCAAACTCAAGTTGTCCTCTTGATAACCAGTGTTCAAACCCACTCTAGACACCTAGGATAAAACGAAATCAAAAACCTATTTTAGGCATGAGTCTAGGACGACCCAATACCCGAGCGGGGTATTGGTCCCATTAGAAAACCTGCCCTGCGTCTATTGACCTCGAGTCAATTATAGACGAACCATATTTATGTGTTGAAGAAAATGTATGCCTGTCTAATTCAATCCATTATCCTTTGGGGGGCGGTAAAAAGCTTGATTTGCTTACTTTCGTAAGAAGAATTAAAGCAAGTTAAGCAAGAAATTGATCGATTTGGAAGGTTGCATCTAAGGCACAATTTAAACGTCAACGGATGTAACCAATATAAGAAATGGACGAAGCTAAGAAGGCGAAGGTTGATAGAAGAAGCACTCAGGAATTAGTATTTTCTATCCCCTGTGTGGGAACACATCTTCTTTCTTGTTATTTCCCTTTCCCTAAAGATTGTATCCCTCTTTTGTTATCTTTTGTAGGCATTTATGCCCTTTTAGTGTCTATAAAATTTGTGGGATAATGGATTGCCTTTAAGCAAACATATATTTTTCTTCAAAAATCGTTAGGCCCAAACCCTTATCTCAAAAGGGTCACCCCAGTTAGGCTACGCATTATTATAATGTTTTTATAACTGTCTTATGTGTTTATGTGCATTTGTTTGGATCAAAGGAAAGTTTATCCGCTATGCTCCTATGGATGAATTTGGCTATGACACAAACAACTCTACGTGGCTATTTTTTGTCAAGTATTTTGCATCGCCTATCACATGTGGAAACTAACACATTTACCTTTGAGTTGTTTTACTTTATAGATAATAAAAAACTACTCCGTGTTGAAATAATCTGGCAGAACATCCTTACTTCACCCGGTCAAAAGCGCATAAAATCCCATCCTTTGACCATCATTCAATAATGACTGGAAATAACAAAGAAAATACATTGACCATCAGGGACAATGTAATAGCGGAACAAAGTGAGATAATTGCGAAACTCAGAAGAAAGCTAGAAATGCTTTAGGAGGAAATAAATCGTACTCGAGATTTGGCTAAACTGGCCATCACTATCAATTCTCCCGCTCCAGCAGGAAATGGGACTCCGTTCCAAATCCCTCCCTTCAGTACGCCTATTCTCGGGGATCATCCAAATAATATATCGTCTATCTCTGCTCCTCCACTTGTCCAAAATACTAATCATGAAAATAACCCAGATGCTTACCATCCATAAAATCCATCCCTCGCCCCATAAAACCCTTCTCCGAATCCACAAAATTCAATCCCAAATCCCCAGAACCCATTGTTAAATCCACAAAATCTATCCCCAAATCTATCAAATCAACCTCTTAATCCACTAAATTAGTTTCCAAATCCACAAAATCCTTCTCAAATTCCACCAAAATACTCTCAAATTCCACAAAGCTTTTCCAATTTTCAAAACACCCTCCCCACCTACCAACCAACTTCCTTTCATCCACGAAATTAAGATGCTCTTCCATATCCTCCTCAAGTCATCATATCTCCTGACATCTATAATGACCTTCCTAATCTCAAGATAGACCATTACGAGGAGAAAGAGAAGGAGTGAATGACCGAGCATGAAAAGAAGTTGCTATCCATGAATGAAGAGATCATGAGAATCAAGGAATCTCACGGGGAAGGTGATAATGATGCATTGGGGTACGATGATTTTTATGTGCACCCCGGAGTAGATCTACCAGAAGGTTACAAGATACTTAAATTTGAAATGTTTGACGATACCAAAAATCCAATGGCCCATCTAAGAAGGTATTCTGATCATATGGTTGGGATAGGAAGAAATGAGGCATTATTAGTGCGCTTATTTAGCCAAAGCTTAAGCGGCGAAGCCTTATATTGGTTCAAGTCTCAAGAACTGAAAAGATGGTCTAATTGGAAGGCGTTGGCTAAAAGTTTTCTCGATAGATTTGCATTTAACATTTAGATAGTCCCTGATCGATACGCATTAGATCGTATTAAGAAGAAGAATGATGAGACCTTTCGAGACTATGCCTTCCGTTAGAGGAAAGAGACTGCTAAAGTGTAACCTCCTATGTCCGAGGAGAAGATGGTATTTGTATTCTTTCATGCTCAGGAGGGAGAATTTTATACTAGAATGGTATCCGCGGTCAGGGAAACATTCGCAGATTTGGTGAAAATTGGGGAATCTTTAGAAGAAGACATTCGAACAGGAAAGATTGTCAAAACCCCAACATCATCTGGGACTTCCATGTTCCCAAAGAAGAAAAAGGAAGATGTAGGTCAGGTATCTACTAATTCTTTCAATAAATTGAAGAGGAAATTCAAGCCTAGGAATATTCTTTCCTCACCACCTTCACCAATTCTTCAGCCTGTATTCTATGCCCAACCCCAATAGCAAGCTCCATTTCCCCAGTGTTAAGTTCTGCAGCCAAATTATCAGTCTCATGTTCAAGCTATTCTACCAAACAATCAAATAAAATTCCAAGTGCCTCCAAACTATCATCAAGTACCTCCTCCTGCTAATCAAAATCAGTATAACCCCCCACGTATAAACCTTGAAAAGAATCCCCCTAAAAAATTCACTTCATTGGCTGAAAGTCGTACCCAACTTTTTGGAAGATTGATAAAGGCTGGTTATTTACAGTCTATTCCACCAGAGCCTACCAATCTTAATTCTTGATTCTTTCATGACGATCAAAATTGTGCCTATCATTCAGAGCAGCGGGGCACAATACCGAGGATTGTATTAACTTGAAACATAAGATCTAAGATTTGATCGATCAGAAGGTCATCACGCTTCAGTCACCGACACCAAATGTTAAAAGTAATCCATTGCCTAATCATGGGGGACCTACAGTTAACATGATTGAAATAGAGGGTGAATGGGCGTCTAGAAAGGCCATCACTAAGGTAAATTCAGAAAGATTCAAAAGAACAGAAGAAGTGGAGAAGATAGAGAAAGTTGTGGCCACCTTAAGTAAGGATTTGGAAGGAATTATTGAGCCTATTATGGTCCCAAAAAAAGCATTTAATCATAGAATAGAGTACCAACCAAGAAATGAAGATGAGATAGAAGATAATTCAAAGGAGAATCTGTTTAGGCCCTTGTCGCTCTTGTACCAGTCATTTCCCGTACATGAGATATCAAACGATGATAGTCTTGGGGATGGGATAGGAGATATATTCAAAAGATGCAATGCTCTACTAAATGATTTCCCAAAGTCCGGTGGGGTGAAGGAGATTGCATCAGGGGAGGCCTTGCAAAACTAGACCTCCACTCCACTCATAACCCATCACCCATCGTGGTAGATGAAAGGGCAATTACTAATAGTTTTTAAAATCGGTGATGATCCGGAGAAGCCCTGTGATCCACCCTTTTATGTCTCAAATTTTTGTTTCATGTTTTACAACTTTCAAAAAGACATGGGTCCACATTTGTGTGGTTCATGAGTCATAATTTTTATTTATTTTCCAAAAAACCTCCCTTTATTTAAGAAGTTATTTTTTAAAATATGATTATCTAGCATGGTTTATTTTGGTAGCAATAATTTAAAAACCTGCCAATGTCATGTCATGTCAAGGTTTAGACAAACAAAGCGAAGGAAATAATGATGAACAGAAAGGGTGATGAGGAGCAGTTAGTAGTAGATACAGAGGAATGTGAAAATCAAAAGAATCCCAACCTGGAGGAGCCTTAATCCTACCTGAGATGGATGGTCAAGAGTGGACCAAACCAACCAATTTTGATGCGGTAAAGAGATATTATGCTTGAAAGATGTTATATTTTTTGTTTCTTGGCTTATTTGTAATCGCCTTTATAATAGTATAAATTTTATGATGTGTAATTGCCTAGAACCCCTTCCATTTATGTACGAATTACGTTTGACCTGAATTCCCAAAAGGGATATGTAGGCGGCCTATGTCAGATTCGGTCAACCCTTTAGGAAATTTATCATTTCCTTTTATGTACGAACTACGTTTGACCTGAATTCCCAAAAGGGATACGTAGGCGGCCTATGTCGTCTTCGGTCAAACCCTTAGGAAAATTTATCATTTCCTTTTATGTACGAACTACGTTTGACCTGAATTCTCAAGAAAGGAATACGTAAGTGGCCTATGTCGACTTTGGTCAACCCCTTAGGAAAATTTATCCTTTCCTTTTATGTATGAACTACGTGATGACCTGAATTCCAACAAAAGGGATACGTAGATGGCCTATGTCGGCTTCAGTCAACCCATTAGATTTTTCTATATATCCTTAGTGTAGTCTTGAACTATGTTTGACCAGATTCTTGCTTCAACGGGATACGTAGGCACCCCAACAGCTTGGTCATATAACCCCAGAAAATGGAAACTGGGGTGGAATTTTCAGAAAGGAATCTAAAAAATTCACAAGGGAAGATCGACATCCAACAAGGAGAACAAAGACCAACAAAGACTTTGGATCTTCTCGAATTGATATCATATCAAACAACTTTAAACTGGGGCAGAAATTTTGAGGGAGGCCTCAAAATTTCCACCAAATACTGGAATATATTTCAAAATCCCCGGCACCAGAGGTTAAAGCCAAGCTTTTAAAGCCACCAATTGCGACAAAGTCTAGGTAAACTAAATCTTTGGCTATGATGAAACCATTTGTAGAACCCTCCAACAATGATGATAAGTTCTGGAACTCCTCCATCGGATATAGTCAAAACTAAAAGGAATACGTTCGTTGATCTAGTACATGACATGACCGACAGAGATTTTCAAAAGCTTTTACAGAAACTTTCGAAACTATTTGCTAAAAATAAGACTACTGTTGAAAAATCTTTACAAAATCTTTTACTTAATGATTGCCTAGGCGGCTATGGGAGAAAGGAGCCAGGGTGGAGGTACCAACATGGTGGAGTACCCAAAAGATGGCGTGGAGAAAACGAAGAATCAAAGAAGGTCAAAACAGAGTAGTTTCACTCAAACTAATCATTTTTCTGTGGATAAGGGACCAATACACAAAAATGATAGTCTCTTTCAAAGATCCCCGAGCAAATTAGGAGACACACCAGAGCATTAATTCTCGAGAACGGTATGTTTGGATAGCCCTAAAAATGGGTTTAGTACCCATTTATTGAGGACCTATTGAATTGTCCACCTCACTTCTTGAGATCATGGAAGACAAACAAAAGTGTTTTGTCTTCTTGACAAATATCGTATTTAGGGTTTTTCTAAAAAATAGTCTCTAGCAAAAGTGACTTTGTGTCTACTAATTGTCTACCTTGAGTACAGGTACATGTAGAAATCAAGACGCAGACAAACAAACTCAGGTAAAACTATTTTCAAATTGTCAAGAGGGCCATTCATATCATTGCCAAGAGGGCCATTTCATAGCATTGCCGAGAGGGCCATTTCATATCATCGCCGAGAGGGACATTCCATATCATTTCCAAGAGGGCCATTCATATCGTTGCCAAGAGGTCCATTTCACAGCATGGCCGAGAGGGCCATTTCATATCATTGCCAAGAAGGTCATTTCTTATCTGTTGATACGCAAGACACAAATTCTAGCATCGAGGATATCATCAGCATTTAATATCTGCTGACACGCAAGACATAAATGTTGACGTCGAGGATATCATCAGCAATTCATATCTTTTGACACGTGAGACATAAACATCGGCATCGAGGATATCATCAGCATTTAATATCTGTTGACACGCAATACATAAATGTTGGCATCGAGGATATCTCATTATTTTATGTATCAATATCTGAATGCATCAAGAGCACACGATTTGAAGGGACTCCTTTAAGTCGGTATCTAAAGATGGATGATATATGAGATTTCCTAGAAATTGAAAATTTGAGGGTAATCTATAAGTCATATTATTTGATATGGGATAGTGTACAAGTTCACCTATGAGTTGATATACTCTAGGTCATCCGTAAGCCACAACGATATCCTAACTAGATAGTGTGCAAGATCGCTCAAATATCGATAGTCTGAAGGTTATCCATAAGTTGCAACTAAATCCTTACTGGAAAAATATGCAAGATTATCAAATTGATACATCCAAGGGTTCTCTATAAGCCGCATCATATCCAAGATCGATTATGTGCAGGATTACCCAAAGACTAATAATTTGAGAGATATCTATAAGTCATATTGTATCCAAGGTCGGATAATGTGTAGGAACACCTGAAAGCTAGCGATTGGAGGGATATCTATAAGCCATCTCTTATTCAAAGTCGTATAATATGCAGGATTACCTAAAAGTTAGAAATTCAAAGGATATCTGTAAGTCGCCTAGTATCCAATATCAAATAATACGCAAGATTATTCAAAGATTGACAATTTAAGGAAAATTTATAAATCGATCATCAGCTATAACCGAAGAGGTTATCATTACATATACAACAAGAATTATAGGTGACCAAAAGGGTTTCCTCAACACAAGATTACACCGTTGCAGGGACCGTTCCACATAAAGTGTCGTCAGTGTCCAAAAAGGCCGCCCCACTTTGATGACATATTCTCTCGAAAAATGAGTTAATTATGCAACAACCAAGAAGGTTGTTGTGTCTGTTATTGTGAGTTATTTCCTACCAAACAGGTACAAGAAAGGATGACTTCACTTTTAGACAACAACTCACACGGAGATATGGTAAAAAACTATACACCTCTTTCATGAATTGGGCTTATTACTAATGATTTCTATTTGAGATATTGTCGAGAGCATCCGAGCAAATGAAAATCTCAAATCAAAACCACAGGTGCAAACGACTCCAAAAAGGACACAGCACAACGTGGAACTCTTTCTTAGCAGCAAAATGGGACATAGTCTAAAGAGGGACGTCAAACTATTTGGACGCGAGCTAAAGGATGATCGCCACCACCATCCAACCATACCCCTGTTAGAAGGTATGTGGGAATTCTAGGATATTCTAGTTTCAGCTTCACCTTTGAGATATTGCTAAACTCCTATCGAGGTTAAATTTCTCTTTCTTTCAAATTCGAGTGACAACACACCTAGGGTTTTGGAAATTATGTCCACGTAAATTCTTACTTTGGATGTGAAGAGATCCACGTTCATGGTTAAGAGGTTACAATCCTTTTTTTCCGTAACTCAATCAACTTGTCACTCAGACCTAGCCAAAGATCGTTTGAAATAAAAGACTATCTTTTCTACCAATTGAGTTGAACTACAAGCAGTCTGATTCCCTGAGTCTAGGCTATATGTAGGTTGGGATCTACATGGAAAACTCGACAACATTCTAACCTCCCCCTAAATCCTTTTATTCTCCAGCTTTTCGGTTTCATCAAAACCTTTAAAACTGAGATAGCTTGTGAACTTTTTTGAAAATCGTGCTGTAAATCAAGCTTTATGAACTAAAAGTGGCCTAAATTCTCATATTACCTGAGATATGTAGGAAAACTGATACTAAGGTCCGGCCATAACTCCATGAAACTCATGCGAGAACAAACCTTTTTCAGAAATAAATTTGTGGTCGGACAAAATTTAGGAACGTCAACCTCCCTTTACCCAGGGTTACTTGCATCCGCCCTACCCAAAGGGAGGGGCAGTTGTTGACACCTAATTTTTTCCCTCCACGACTGAGTTTATTGTTGAGTTTCTTCGATTTTAGAATAAAATTACAATATTTATTTTATCCGAATAAAAAGATTTTTGTTTACAAAGTAGCCAGTAGCAATTATATATTATTGTATTCAATTATGAAAAATTTTATAATTTTATTAATTAAATGCTTATTTTACAAAATATCAAATTTTAATCAAGGTTTATATCAAAAATAAATTAATATGATTAAAATTTTGATTTTAATATAATTTTACTCTCAAAAATTAATTTATTTGGATAAATATTTGTTTAATTTTATTAAATCAAGAAGCTTGAGATTAAACAAGGTTTTAATTCGTATCAGATTTTGATTTAGTTAATTTATTAAGTTTGATCATAATTGAAATCGAATGGCCACAATCAATCCAATTGACCAAATCTCCAATTACCTAATCCACCCTATACCCAATTAAACTAATTTTGGCCCATTTTTTAAAATTAGACTATAAACAGCAACCCATTCTTTTATTTCTCATCACCAGCTGGCCCAATACCTAAAAACCATCTGACTCGGCCGAATTTCCCTTATCTCTTCCCTTTTTCCTCTAAAGCAGTGAAGTTGCATACAAACAACAATAATATCTCAACACCCAACATCAGCCATCAACCCGATAACCATAAAATCAACCCAAAATAAGCCCATGTGTAGCCCCCTTCACGCGTCCCACGCGGGTTCCCATGAAGAAAACCCTTGAACCTTCTAGAAACGGGCTAGGTATCATCTCCAATGGTTCAATAACGCAAATTTTGGGATAACTCGTATGATCTTGTATAATATTTGGCTAATTTCCATTGGTTTTGGGGAAAAAATCATTTTCCCTAAATCTAATTGGTCCACCATTTTACAATTCTAAAAAATTGGTACGAATGGAGTACGAAGCGGGATGTGGGGAAGGTTTTGGAATTTAAAATCCAAATATACCTCTTTGAAAGGAAGAAGAGAGGACCCCAGCTCAGTCGGCTATAAAAAGACCTCTGCGTCACTGTTTCGAGGGATTTGGTTTTTAGCGCTCTTCTTCTTTCTCCTGGGGGAATTAAAAATTTTAGAAGCAAAAAGAGGGTTTGAAAATTCTCTAATAAAGTGAGGTTAAATGATAAAAAAGAAGGATTTTCTTTTGGGTTGGAAATTCGAGGGTCGAGAAGAAGGGGACTTTTCCTTTTGGGCTATTAGGTTCGACTTTCGGGGTCAGAGGTTGAAATTTGGAGGGTTTTCAAAAAAAATAAAGTCATTCATTAGAGAGGATTTTTAGATAAAAAATAGTCAACTAGTCGATACGATCGAGAAGACGTCAAACTTTCCGGTGGTTGGAGTCCTATAGTTAGCTCGTAGTCCCATTTGCTGCTCCGAAACAGGTGGATGCATCCAAGTCCAACATGGACTCTTTCCCTTTATGCTCTTCGTCTATGGTCCATGGAGGCCCATTCTTTCGAGTCGATTCATTTCAAGGGCCCTAAGGAGACAATCGCATAGCTCACGTATACGAAGAGTAAAAAAAAGGGTCAAAATCCCATATTCAAAGCGGCAAAAGACTTGAGAGCCTCATTTCCCTTTATTTAGTATTGTCTTATTCATACATTCATTGTCGTCTTTTATTTATTTATCCGTTTACTCTTTTGTTCATTCATTCGGGCCTTGAAGCCAAAGTTGTATTTATACAGGTGAAGCAAAAACTTGAGCCAACGACTCGAGAACTAGATTAAGACAAGTTACATGGATTGAAAATCCAACTAGATTAGGACAGGATTGATGGTTTAGGCTTCAAAGCCTAAATCACTACTTCTCTCCTTTCCTCTTTCCTTTTGATTATTTGTTTTGCATGTTTCTTGCGAACCTAGTTAAATCCCCTAATTAAATCGCTAAAAACTGATTTTGCATAAACACTAAAATATTTCTAAAATTGCTTTCTTTTCAAAACTCAACTTTTTTCAAAGATTAATCAAAAGATGTCTTCAAATAGTCCGGGTAACCGCAAGTTAGCGGACGTTTTAGGTGCCTAACATCTTCCTAAAATGTTAATAGAAACCGCTTATCTAGAATCTCTAACTTAAAATGATTTTCCTATTTTGAATTGTTTGAAGTAACTCTGTAAAGGTTTCTTAATTCCTTTTCAAAATTAAGTGGCGACTCTCTCAAAAGAGTCAAAAAAAATTCAAAACAAGCCTCTGCATTTTTGGTGTACCACAGAGGATAATCTCTAAACTAAGCAATGTGTCATGGAGGATAATCTATGTGATATGCAGGGTGGCACAGAGCTTAGCCTCCTCGATAGGCAGTGCGCCATATAGCTATGTAAAAGTCATTATGTTTCTCTTTATTTCCCTTAGTTTGAGGGGTAATGAGGTCTTTTTACCTATGAACGACCCTTAAACATTATATGAACCTATTTACATTAGCTTTCACTAAACAAAAAGTTACTATTTCACTCTCAAACTCAAAACCCCAAGAAAGCATAAGAGTTTCATCGTACGTTCATCTTTCGGGTTCTAAGTTATCAATTGCTCACAAATCCATGTGTGTCTAAGGCATGTATCTCTCTCATTACACTTGGAATTTTCTTAATAGCATGAAATTTATTGATTATCATATGGTTTTGATGTTGGATTTTAAATCATGGGTTGAGGGTTTTTGATATAAATTATTTAATTGTTTTACCCATGATTATTATTGATTTATTATGCATTGAATTGTGGGTTTGTACACTCATTGGGTTGCACTATAATGGTGAATGAATTTAGGGGTACAAGAATTCCCCAAACAAATGGATTTTGGTATTGAAATTGATAAGAACCCCAACCCACTTTCTTAATTGGTTTTGGAATGTGGTTTATCAATTGACTTGACTTATTTCTTTAAAATTAATGCATTGCATAAATGGAAAAATGGTTTAAGGATAGTTATGAAAAAAATTTGGGGTATGAAGGAATTATCCAAGTGATTTTAATAATAGAGTCTAAGGTATGATGGATTCCCTAATGTGTTGGCTTATGACATGTACTTGCAAACTACGGTCGGTATGACGATACCACTAAATGATTGACTCCTTAATTTAATTGTTGGGTTATATGTTAAATATTTTAATTGGGCTTAAAAGGGGTTGTTTAGCTGACCGTGGAAAGTGGAGGTCCTTAGGGGACTGATACTGGAAACTCACATTTGCCGATATGAGGGTTGGTCTTAATGATCATTTTCTTATGTCAGACTATATATATATTTGTATCATGGATGAAAAAATGTATGATAGATTCCTCAACCTTCATGATACCTAAGGTTTGTGCGGCTAATACGACTGGGGCCCTTTCAATAGGGAGAGCTGAACATATAGCCCGTGGGTGCCCTTAGGAAGATTAGAGCTACACATTCCAGGTTAATGTTGTAACCCTTATGCTAAACCTTGTTACCTACCCCAACACATTATATATTTATATGTTTATGCATATGCTAGTGTATATTTGGATTTTGGATTATTGATCATGGCATTATCTTATCCCTTATCCCTGAGTTTCATGCTAGCGCTCAATCCACTAACCGCTTCTGGATGTTGTATCCCCATATGATGCAGGAACCAAAAATACTTTAACTTTTCCTGCCAATGACTAGGTGATATGGGATAGCTCATGGGTCAGATTGAAGTGGAGAGCTTCAATACTTAGGAAGACCTCATTTCATGTTTTGGGTTTCTTTATGTTATTGACTCTTTTCCTTAGACTTATTTTTGGCTATTGTCAGGGGCATGTCCCGACTCTTATTGTTATTCAGCTGGTTAGAGGCTTTGTGGGTATTACCGTTAAATTGGGATTGATTGTTAAATTCATATACTTCTTTGAGTCATACTTAGCTATCTTATTTTACAATTGGAATTCCACTGATATATGTGTATTGTGTTTTGTTTCACTAGGAAATAATGGGGTGGTCTTTGGTCTTTGTTGGACATGAAATACCCATCACAGCTAGGCCCTGGTTTGAGTCGTAACAATAGACTTCCTACCTTGTGGTTTGGAGTTAGAGACTGAGTATTCCTTACAGTATCACCCAGGAAGGCCGTGATGAGATTTAAGTGGAAAGAAAAGTTCATCCCCAAATATATTGGACCTTTTGAGATCCTTCACACGATTGGAGATATGGTTTATGAGTTATACTTGCCTCGATTTTTCCATTATTTATCAATTTTTTATGTTTCTATCCTATGACATTACATTCCTGATGAGTTACATGTGCTTCAGTGGGACTCGATTCATTTGGATGAGAGGTTGTCCTTTGTGGAGTAGCCGATTCTCATATTAGACAGGGATGTTAGGCGGTTGCACTATAGGAAGATTCTAGTAGTTAAGGTCCAGCGGGGACACCCCCAGTAGAAGAGGCTACTTGGGAGATCGAGAGAGAGATGAAGGCCCAATATCTTCACATGTTTGAGCCTTCAGGTTCATTTTATTTTTTTACTTTTGCGGATGAGAGTTCTTTTAGTAGTGGATATTGTAATAACTCTCCAAGTCATTTTCTGCAATTTCACATATTTTTGTTGTTTAGAGATTTCTTATAGCTTCCCTAAGTCATTTGTGACTTGCTGGAGATGAAAATTCAACTATCGAGAAGTTCATTTGATTTTAGAGCCAATTCCCTATTTTGAAGTCTTCGTTGGTAAGAATTGGCCATAGGATGAAAACTTAAAGTTAACGATCTCGTATGCCAATTTTCGCAGTTCATCAGCTTTAGAATATTGATTTTAAGCTAGGGAGACCTTTGATTTGGGTCCCAAGGCTTCTAAACTCTTTTGGGCTATCGGTCATAATTTGATAAAAATGGCCCTTAGGTGTGGGGCCCATATTTCATCATAAAGATGTTGAAAAAAAAATTTGATGGCGCCATTAAGTCTGAAATGTTGAATGTGATATGGTAGCATAGTCCTTTTGTATTCACGAAACTATGAGCGAATCCCGAGGGGTCAGTGGAAACTTGGAATTTTTCAAAGTTCGGCTAATGCATCCGCCAAAGTAGACCCTTGGTCGCTTTAGAGAAGGACACTTAAAGGAACAAGAGGTCACTTTGGCGACCAAGGCTAGATCCACCTGGTTGCTTTAGCAAAGGATAGTCCACTAAAGCATACGTCACTTAAGCGACTTCTTAATCACTTTAAGGGAGGCCACCCTTAAGGCGGGGATAACTTATGTGATCCGTAGACCGCTTAGGTGGAAATTGGGGAATATTTATTTCAGATCCTGCCCAATTTTTGTGTAATTTCTCATAAGTCTCTAGATCCAAATCCCTAAAGAGTGTGTGAAATTAGAAGACTAAAACTTTTTGAGGAATTACATATGTGAAATCACACTAACTGAAAACATAAAGATGACCATATTAAAAATCGTTAAACAAAGTTGATACTTTTAGGTGGTGAAAATATGAAGAAAATCATAATAGCTAAAATCTTAGTAAAAGTTCATTAAAATATATAATAATGAAGTGATAAATCTATAATAATAGAAACTAAATCATATTTAAAGAATACATATCTAAAAGGATGAATATCTAAAATCATTTTATCTTAAATGATATTATATTCATATGAAGTCATGTATAAAAATCTTATAGGTGGGAGTTTCTTATAATCGACATTCAACACTTGAGTTAATGATATCCAACGTTAAATTCAGTTGGGAGGACTACCCCATACTTTGCCAAGGTGTAGGAACTATCTATCTATATGTGGATCCACTTATCTGAGCCTCTTAGGACCAAATGATCAACCAACATTGTGGTGAAATAAAACCCTACGGTGGTATGTATTTCTGAAACTTAGGATATCTAGAACCCTCGTTTGCTCGGTGCTAAATACTACACCTAATACTATCTGATAATCATATGCTCAATAGTGATTATAAATCACTATCTATTTACTGTAAAGGCAAAACTTTACTAAAAATCATATCTTGAAAACATTTAAAACTTCACCCTTCTATGGGTTTTTCTTTGTTTTCTATAAATATTTGAATTGTAACTATAAAGCAAATTTCATGATTTAAAACCTAAAAACTCAAAAATTCATATACAAGTTCATATAATAATCAAAATGATAATTGCTAAAGATTTTCTATTCATTAAAATCATATCAATGTTTATAAAGGCAGCAACCCTAAAAAATACTTTGAAAAGTCAAGAATATGATTCAAGAAACATAGGGATTTAATGGGTTTCGTAACCCTAACTATGATTTTGAAATTCATTAAAACAACTATGATTTGGACATGAATTTGTAACTTTTGGAGCCTTAGACTTGGAAACCTGGAATGAAGGAGAAGCTTCTCTTTTGTATTTTACTAGGTCTTTTGGGTTGTGGGTGGCGAATTTGAGCTTTTCAAAGAGGGAGGAGAACTTTTTTACCTTTCATAGTTCAGTGGCCAAGACCTAGATAGACTTTTTGCTCCTTATGAAGGGTGATAGAATGTTATGTAAAGAATATAAAGTCATACCTAGAGAGAATCTCTTGGTCTAACATAAGCTGTTGGTGATAGACGTTGTAATAAAAACGGGTAGAAAGAAGAGGAGTGTGGTGGATCATCCTAAGATTAAGTGGGGTATCATGACTTTAGCTAGTGCTTTGGAAATAGGGGAGAATTTGATACCTATAGGGGGATAAGGAGAGTAGAGGGAATGTGGATAGTATACAGGAGACAACTTCTAATTGTATTAGGGAGACTGATACAGAGGTATTGGATATATCAAAAGGCTGATCTGGCAAGCACCGAGAGGGACTGGTGGTAGAACAAAGAATTTAAAAGAAAGGTATAGACTAAGAAGGTGACCTATGCTAAGTTGGTTGAAAGTAAGAATGACAAGGAGAAAAAGACGAATAGGGAGGAGTATAAGTTTTCTAGAAGAGATGTTAAGTTAGTGGTTATGATTGCTAAGATAGTAGCTTTCAAGAGCTTGTATACGTCTTTATAGGATGAATGCGGGGATAAGAAGTTGTATACGATTTCTAAGTCCAGGGAGAACAGGGCTCGTGACTTTGAACAAGTGAAGTACATTAAGGGGAAGGCTAGTAAAGTGTTGGTTGAAGATAACCACTTTAGAAAGATGTGGTAGTCCTATTTCTATAGAATTTTGAATGACAAGGGACATAATGGTTTTATGTTGAGGGGACTTGGAGAACTCAGAGAGGTCTGGATATTATTGTTATTGTAGGCGTATCAAGGTTGAGGAGGTCAATAGGTTTATTCATAGGATGCGTAGGAGTAGGGCGACTAGGATAGATGA
This sequence comes from Capsicum pubescens, assembly GCA_030864215.1. Lineage (NCBI taxonomy): Eukaryota > Viridiplantae > Streptophyta > Magnoliopsida > Solanales > Solanaceae > Capsicum > Capsicum pubescens. The sequence goes on from CM061540.1 coordinate 205,714,237, forward strand.
GATTTTAATGGATTTTCGGAAGAGCACTGACGGGGTAAGTATGGAGTGGCTTACAAGGTTGTTTAGCATTTTTTTTAGGGTGGGGAAGATGCCTGAAACTTGGATATGGAGTACGATGATTCCATTATATAAGAACAAGGGAGATACTCAAAGTTGCAACAACTATAGAGGTATCAAGTTGTTGATTTATACTATGAAGGTTTGGTAAAGGGTGGTAGAGTTGAGGTTGAGAAGGATTGTGAATATTTCTGAGAATAAGTTTAGTTTTATGCCAAGTCAATCGACTACTAAGGCCATTCACCTCGTGAGGAGATTAATGGAGAAGTTTAGGAAGTGGAAAGGACTTACACATAGTGTTCATTGATCTTGAGAAGGCGTATGACAAAGTCCACAGGGAAATTTTACAGAGGTTCTTGAAGGCTAGAGGGGAGCCCATGACATATACTAGGTCGGTTTAGGACATGTACAAAAGTGCGAAAACTTATGTAAGGATGGTAGGAAGAGATTCAAAGAACTTTCCTATTTTGTCATGTTTGCACTAGGGATCAACTCTTGGCTCATTTTTATTTGCCTTGATGATGGATGTTTTAATGTGGTACATTCAAGGGGAGGTGCCTTGGTGTATGTTATTTGTTAATGATGTTGTACTGATTGATGAGACCTCGAGAAAAGTTAATGATAAATTATAGATTTGGTGAAAGATCTTTTAGTCTAAAGGATTTAGGTTGAGTAGGACCAAGAAAGAGTACTTGGAATGTAAGTTTAGTGGTTTGTCGCATGAGGCTGATGTGGTAGTGAACTTAGATTCTCAGTCCATTCAGAAGATGAAGAGTTTCAAGTATCTTGGGTCTATGATTTAGGAGAATGGTGAGATTAACGAGAATATAATGCACGATATTGGTGTAGGATGGTTGAAATGGAGGCTTGCTTTGAGAATCTTGTTTGATAAGAAGGTGCTTCCTAAGCTTAAAGGTAAGTTCTATCAAGTGGCAGTCTTTCAACTATGTTGTATGAAGTAGAGTGTTGTCCATTTAAGAAATCCCATATCCAAAAGTTAAAAGTGATGGAGATAAGGATGTTGTGATGGATACATGGATTACTAGGAGAGATGTATTTAGAAATGAGATTAATCAGAAGAAGGTGGGAGTGGCTTCAATTAAAGGAAAGATGCGAAAAGTGAGGTTAATAGTCTAGGCATATGATGAGGAGGTGCATGGATTCTCCAGTACAGAGGAGTGAAAGACCGTCTATGAATAGTTTTTGATATGGTATAAGTAGACTGAAGAAATATTAGAGGGAGGTGATTAGGCTTAATATGGAGTAGTTACAGCTTATGGAGGACATGACCCTTAATAGAAAGGTGTGGAGGATACAAATTAGGGTAATGGATTAGTGGGTAGGAGTTAGTACATAATAATAGGAAAGAGTGATTTTTTTGTGTCTACGCCTAGAGTTTCTTGTTTGTGGTGTTCCAGTGATGTCTATGATTTTGAATGGGTAGTTCATAGTATTATCTTGTGGTTGTTTTGTTTCATTTATTAGATAGAAGTGTGTTTATAGTATTACCTTTTAATGTTTTTGTTTGTTATACTGTTATCTATCCTGGGTCGGGGGTCTATTAGAGACAACCTCTCTACTTCATCTGAGGTAGTGGTATGGACTGCATACATATTACCCTCCCTAGACCCTACATTGTGGGATTACACTAGGTATGTTGTGGTATTTATTTTAAGGAGAAGGGAGTTTGGAAAAGATTAGCGATGTTTATTCCAAGAATGTAACCCTTGTTGGATGTTTTAAGACATGAAAAGAGGTTTTGAGGTAAGAAAAGGACCAAACTATCCCTCAAGACACTCTTTAAAACTATAGAAAAATCTTGTTTAACAGTCCAGATGACGAACCATCTACCCCTTAATAGACTGTCATCCAAGATATTAATTTTTGGCCAATTTTTTAGCTCACTAGTTGGGTTTGATGGCTTACTTGATGATTCATCACCCAATTAATGAATCATCAAACTTTTAGTCAACTTCATTTGTCGATCATTGGTAGAAGGACATCTTCTTGTAAAATGATCAGAACTTTTTACTTCGATATTGTATTGACAAATGGTCAGGAGTGTTGGAAAGAAGACTCAAAGGTTTTCAAATTGGTGGGTCTTGAACTTCAAAACTCTTCATATTTAAGAAGTTATGCTCATTTGAAGTTGACTCAGGTAAAAATATTATATGAATTAATCAGTAAAGAAGTTTTTAACTTAACTTGAGCTACAAGTTCCTTATGACCTTACTTCATATACAAAGCTCTTCCCAAACTAAGGAATCGGTCTTATGTCCTATGTACCACTAGAAATAATTAGGTTTGGATCTATAAACATTTGAAGAATAGTTCAGATCTTAATTCAGAAGTTTGGGGTGTTACAATAACATCTACAAGAAAGGGCTAAATTGTCAAACTATAGAAAAAAACTAAAAATCACAAGTGTTGTTACAAAAATAAAAAAAAGGTACTTTTATTAATTTAGTACTTCCTCCGACCCATATTAGTTGATCACTTTGACTTTTGCACGCTCTTAAGAAATCATAAATAAGAAGGATAGTTTTACTAATTTAACCCTTAAGATACTTTCTTGAAACTTTACAAAATTATTTTTACACTTTCAAAAAGTACTACTTGTAGGGGTAAAATAATAAAAATAATTATATTTAATTTCTTGCCATTTCTAGTTTTTTTTTATTAAATTTATCATTGTATGGTGGCGTGACCTTTATATAAATGAATAAAATTACAAAGTTGAGAGGATTAACCAATTATTCCGTCAACAGATGCTTCGCTAAAAATAAAGCTCAGGCAAAAACTATACAAGTTTTACAAAAATATACAAGTTCAGCCGATAGGCAAAAATAACTATAACATCTCGGCTAGATCAATTCTATGCAAAATAATTCTTGTTTTGATTATGACTTAGGGACTCCATTTGTATGATTTCAAGTCTGTAGGGTAAAATGATTACGGATAGGAGGTGAGCATGTGCAAATATAACCCACTCCTCATTTGTAATACTCCATTTTTATAGGCATTTGTGACTTGTTGGCTTCCATATAACAATACCGAACCTCACAAGTAATAGTACTTGAAATATTTTGAATATGAGTAATAATTTTCTTCATTTTCCAAGGAATATTGTAATTACCTTTGATCATCTCAACAACTATCTTTGGATCATATTCAGAAATTTCATTGCTATGTCATTTTGAGAACACCATTCCAGACCATTTAGAGAAACCTTGGCTTCCATATTTGTCAAATTCTGAGTTATATATAGTACATAAACTAGCTATAACAAGTAAGCTAATATTTTGTAATTCAGAGAGAGAATTTTACATTTTTGTTTAGTTGTGAAAATAAAACTTACACCTCATCTAACTACATTTCCTCTCTATTTATAAAGCATCATAGCTGACTCTGTCTCTCTCTCCTATAACTACCTCACATGATTCTTACATGCTAACACTATTACAGATAACTAATTTTGTAACTAATCAGCTCATTTCTTTTAGCTCGACACTCCCCTTAAAATTGGTGGTTGAAATATATTCAACACACCTAGCTTGGAGATAAAAAGTTCATTTTGTCCAACCCCTAGTCCTTTAGTTAGTATATTTGCTAACTACGTTGAGGTACACAAGTGTTGAGGGTCTATGAAACCAGATTTCACTTTGTCTCTAATGAAGTGATAATCTATTTGTATGTGCTCAGTTATTTCATGGAACTGGGATTCCCTGCTATCAAAATTGTTGCCCTACTATCTAAATAAACCTTGATGAGGATTATAACTTCAACATTAAGTTCCTTTAACGACCCTACAAGCCACACTATCTCTAAAACTACTACTGACATGCTTCTGTATTTGGCTTCTACTGAGCTTCTAATTACAGTTTGCTATTTTTTGACTTCCAAGAGACTCATAACCAATTACTGACCCTCTAGTATTAAGACAAGGTGTGCAGTCTGAGTTATAATTGCTTGTCGACTGAGGAGCAATTTCTTTCTTAAGAAAAAATCCAAGACCTGGTGTCTTATTGAGATACCTAACAATTCTAAGAGTTTCATCCCAATGAGATAGTTTAGGATGCTACATAAATTAACTAAGGACTTGGACCCTAAAATAAATATTTGGTTTTATGATGGTAAGATACAACAATTTTCCTACCAAGATTTGATAACTAGTGATATCTTTTAGTTTAGGATCAGAACTAAGTCCCATATGTTGATCCAGTTCCAAACTTGTATGTTGTGTGATTGAAGTTTAGCTCCACTAATTCCTATTTCTGCAATAAGTTGAAGATCATACTTTCTCTGATTAAGTAAAATGGCATCTTTGGATTGCATAACCTCAAGCCCCAAAAAATACCTTAACCGTCCTAAGTCTTTCATCTTGAAGTGTTGATGTAAGAAAGACTTTGTTTCCTGAATTAACTGATGACTGGAACCAATGATGTGAAGATCATCAACACATACAAGAAGCATAACCAAATTTTCTTTTTCCTTCTTGGTAAAAAGAGATTGATCATGAGATCTTTGACTGAAGCCTTCAAGCAATAAGACATCTGTGGACTTGATGTTCCACAATCATGTAAGCATCTTCATGTAGATCTCCCTGTAAAAATGCATTATTGACATCCATATGAAACAACTGTAAACTAGAAAAAGAAGTTAAACTGAGCATTGCCCTTACTGTGACTATTTTAGCCAGAGGAGAAATGTCTCATGATAATCCAATCCTTCTCTTTGAGTATAACCCTTTGTGACAAGTTTGGAATTGAACATGTGTACCTCTCTATTGGATTTATATTTGATCATGTACACCCACTTATAACCAATAGGTATTGATCCCACATGCAATTCCATAATAGTCCATGTGTGATTATCTTCTAAAGCCTATACTTCTTCTTAGATAGCTAAAATCCACCTCTCATATTGTGTTGCTTCTCTGAAGGACTAAGGATCTAACAAAGCAGAAAAAGTAGCAATATACCCTTAATATTTAGAAGATAAATGATCATACCTAACATAGTTTGTAACAATGAGGACTAGTCTTATCAGGAACAACATAATCTTTGATCCATAGTGGAGGTTTAGTAGCTCTAGTAGTTTTCCTTGGTGTAGGAACAACTGCACATGGTACATCAGAATTAGGGACTGTAAATGATTCATGTTGAGCCCAAGTGCACTCTCAAGTGCACATGGCCTTACAAGAAGTAAAGTGTCCCTTTTACAAGCCAAGTATCAATCCCACAGGGACTAGTGTTAAGCAACTATCCAATTCAAGTTCAACTATAGAGATTAACATAGTGCAAAAGTAACCAAGAGAGTTTTGAAAGTTATAAACTAATTGTAAAGTAAATAGTCCTAAATAGTAGAGACTTTGGACAATCAATGGATGAAATACTGGGGTTAAGGAACTATGAACAGTCATACTATGCTATTGAACTTCATTCGTTAGATTACTTATCTTGGTTGTTGATTCACGGGGTTGATTTTATGATCATAGTCTCTCGATCCTCTAATCACCTACCTAACTTAGCCCCACAACTATATGGCTGAGAGAAGATGTGAGAACTAAGTTAAATGCATTTATATTTCATCCTGAAGTGAACTAAGTAAGGCTTCTAGGTATATCTCTATCCTAGATGCTAATTCAAATTCCTTAATTTATAAAAGAATAAGTACCCTACTCTATTTATCCCCATATTCTATCTTCCTATTCCCCTCTCGAGATCATAAGGTCGACAATATATATATTCTAAGGGTTGAGAATCCTCAAAATAGTCCAAACAAGGATAAATAAACAACAAAATCTAATAAGTAATCCAAACAATCTCAATTCAAAGTGAAAGTAAACATGTTCTTGGCCCTAACCCCAGAAAGGGGGCGTTTAGCCACTAATTGACATAATCGTAATCCAAATAATTGAATACATGATTAAATATATTAAAAATATAAAGTAAAGAATAATAAAACCTAATTTTTGGGTTAAGAATCCTCCACAATCTCCAAAGACGTCCCAAAGTGCGCACAAACAAGTGCACAAATCCTATTTATAGTAGAAGATTTTTGCTAGTGGGGGAATAAGGGTGTGTCACGTTGGTCATCCCTTCTGGATAGAGAAGTGCATCATGTTCCTTAGTAAACTAGATATAGAAGTGATCCACAGTGCTAAGTTCTCCAGGAAGAGGTCCACACAGCCCCTATTTCACGTTGGTTTACTAGAAATTGCCTTTGACGCCAAACTTAGCCTTTTGCTTTTATTTTCCATCCCACACCTTGTGGTGTTTTTTCCACTTCGTTTCAAGCTTGTATATCATCAATGTATCGTGAAAATCAAATCACCAAGAACCCTACATCATCATACACCTCATATTAGAGCTCAAAACAACACAATACCAAGAACGGTGAACTAGAAACTCGAGCTAAGACTAGGCTTGGCCATATTGATCTTTACTTCTTGTTTTGACTCTTTGCATGTTTTACTTTCACTTTGAACACCATAAAAAAGTTGTTCCAAACATAATTACACATTTAAAACCCTCAGGAACTGAATACACACATGAACATTGTTCAATCAAAGACATTATATAATTCACCCAACGTTCACCAAACATATGCCCTCACGACAAGAGAGTTACCCATAAACACTCACATAAATGCAATTTATAACAGAATCGGTACAAGAATCAAATTTCTCCCACTCTCACAAAGAATTTACACGTTACACATAGTACTCAACTAATGTCAGAATGTTAAAGCTTAGGATCAAATAGGTCTTTAATGGTTGTAATGTAGGCTAAGGGACGGGTAGGAACTATTTTGGCAAAGAATAGTGACTATCTTCCCTAAGCGCTTCAATACATCATTTTTAAATTAAGACCAATCTCTAACAACAAACTTACAATACTTTTGTCTACCGACATCTTTTGTTTTGCCCCATCTCACTAAGCTCATTCACATATACTATGGTGGGCATATGCTATGCACATTTCATTCTATTTTACCCTTATTCATACCCATTTTATGTTACAAACCCCTATGATAGCCACCCTCAACTTAAGAAATTGCCATAGATGAGTTGCACAGTATCCAAGGAGGACCAGGGCCAAAACAAGTTCATTGTAACACAACAAGGCTAAAAATGGGAATTTCTTTAGCACAAATTTCTCTAACTCCCAACCACCACACAACAATTTTTACACACCAATAACTATCACTTTGGGGCTTTAATTTCACCTTTCTCATACTTGAATTCAAAGTCCCTAACTCAATTAATTTTACCCTAAAGCTCTTAGGATCTTGGATCAAATTAAGGTCAATCAAAGAAGGAGATAGGCTACATATGAGGTTGTTAAAGAATAAGCTAAAGGCTCAATGAGGATAACCAGGATTATGCACAAGGGTCGGTCAAAAGAAGGTATAAAACATGACTATCAAAGGAATGCCTATATCATCTCCTAAACCTGTACTCTTTATTTCGCATTGTATACACACTAGGCAAGTTCTAGAAATCACATGCAATAAGGAACATACTAAAATCCCATATCACATATGGCACATGCTTAACTTAAGTAGGATCATCATAGACTCTTAACCAAATAATAACATGAATTCCAATTAAGCCAACAAGTACAAGAGTCATAAACATGAGTCTAGGAGTCTTAAAAATAGCAATTCACACAATTAACATGTATTTTACCATAAAAACACTTGCACCTTGAAGTAAAATATAGCACCAACTAGAGTATCTCACTTATTCCTAAGATTTTTTTTTAAAATGTACCCTAAAAATGGGAATTTCCCCATCCCACCCTTAAAAATCTACTTTTTCCCCAAAGTATACTTTAAAAGGTAGAGATAAAAATACTCCCTGAGGCCTCTAGGCCTTAGTAGAAGCATATATACACATCAAGGGGGTTCGGGGACCCCACACTTAGTCTTTGTCATGCTCCTTAGCTCAGGTTTTTCGGTACTCAAACTTCCCATCAATATGTGACTCAACAAAATAAAAACTAGTGAAGTAAAAACTAAAAATAAAATATACCTTAACTTGGGTTGACTACCAAGAAGTGCCTGATTTAGTGTTGTGGAACGAGCCAATCTCTAACTCATCCATATTTCTTCATTCTCTTCCTCCTACTTGGAGGTCATCTTCTTATTCATTTTTGACCTCTTGTATGTGAACTCTTAAGGTCAACAACTTTCTTAACTATAGCCTTATTAGGCTCATCAATCTTTATCATGTCGGGATGAGATATTGGAGGCTTTGGATACGCAATTATGAAGCTAAAGAGGTCTTTTGTGGAATAGACTCCCCCACCCCACACTTATCCCCTTCAATCACTATAATTATACATAAATATTTATAGTGGGATAGTCTTTTGAGCGCTTTGTATACTTTGAAACCACCTCTTCATCATGCATTCTCATTGTGAGTGTGCCCTCTTTCATATCTATCAAAGCTCCTTTTGTTTCTAAGAATGGACGTCTTAAGATAACTGGCATATCTATCATAGTGTTTACATGGAGTTATATTTGTGGACTTGATGTTCCACAACATAACCAAGAGGTAACTCCATGTAAACATCTTCATGTAGATCTCCTTGTAAAAATGTATTATTGACATCCATCTGAAATAACTCCCAACTAGAAAAAGAAGTTAAACTGAGCATTGTCCTTACAATGACTATTTTAGCCAGAGGAGAAATGTATCATGATAATCCAATCCTTATTTTTTATTATAACCCTTTGTCACAAGTCTAGAATTGAACATGTACACCTCTCGATTGGATTTATATTTGATCATGTACGCCCACTTATAACCAATAGGTATTGATCCCACATGCAAATCCATAATAGTCCATGTGTGATTATCTTTTAAATCCTGTATTTCTTCTTGGATAGATAAAATCCACCTCTCATCTCATATTACTTCTATGAAGGACTGAGGATCTAACAAAGCAGGAAAAACAACAACATACCCTTGATATTTAGAAGTGAGGGCTTTTCTATTGCTCCTGTTCAGCGTTTGGTGATTTGGTACTCCTATGGATCTATTGTGAATTGGTGAGCCTCCATCATATGTAAGGATCGATCATTACACTTGTTTCTTTTATTTCTTAGTATTTTTTTTGGATTTTTTTTGGTCATATTCAGGGGCATGCCCCGATTTAGTTTGGTATTCTGGTTTTAGAGGGTTTTGTGGACAGTTTGGGGATGATTAGTTGTCTTGTTTAGACTCTTATATTTTATTTGATTCATTTTTCCTTTTTATTACTATTTGGTTGTCTTCTGTTGTATTCATTTATTATGATCTGGAGGTTAGGCTAAGGGGGTGATCTTTATTCCTCGACTGGCTTGAGATACCCATCACGATTAGGCCCTGGTTCAGGTCATGACAAATGAGACCACTAAAACTAACTCTAATACTAATTTATTATGACCCAAAATCCAAGGGTCATGATGGCACTTTCCGTGGCAAGCCTTGACAAGTAAGACTATTACCCAAACTGATATAAAATGAGAAAATGATTCCAAATCCTAAGGCAAGGCTTCTAGATCAAATCCGAATCACAAAAATATGATAATAGCAGAAATACATAACCAAAGCTACCATGAAATACTCCTAAATCTAATGTCATAGTTTAAGAACTACTAAATACATCTCAAATGTCAAAAGTTATAATTATAGTCCTAAAGGAAGATAATCTATCTTAGAATATAAAATAAGACATGAAATAGATTAGAAGAGGTAGTAGATCAACTCCAAAATTATAGATCAGTTGCTACCTCAAATATACTTAAGATACCGCCTAAATCAGCTATCATGCGGTGCACTCATACGTAGATCTGCATCAAAAAGGTACAATAAGGGTGAGTATGGTCCACTTGTACTCTGTAGGTATAATAGGCCTACTGAGCAAAGTAGAAAATAAAACATATAAAATACACACTATGAGAACGTCACCTATAATAAAAAATGTTTGAAATGGTAGCCCACAACGTCTCCACTAACAGCTCTACAATATTCACTTATACCACAATTATAAGTACGAGAAAAAACAAAAATATACACATATACCTACTACAAGTATGGGAAAGAAATACAAACAGATATCATATTTGAAAGAAGAATGGTAATATACACATATGCCATACCATATACGATATATACACATATACTAGTTCTATAATATACACATATACCATATACAAAATATACACATATACTATTTCTATAATATATACATCTACCATATACGAAATATGTGAAAGAAGAAAAAATGTACATGTATACCAAATATAAGTATAAGAGAAAAGTACCAATAGATAAATATCACACCAAAGATGGTAATAAAACACAAAATGAGCACAATATAAGAAATGCAATAAATCTAATGATGATGTGATGAGATGCATAAGGTTGTTACCCTGTTGAGTTGTTCTACCTAGTTAGGACCCATGAGGGGTTCATCAACCCATATACAATCCAATATCTATAACTCCTCTCCGACACATACATCAGCAGAGGTTTTTTAAAGGTGTTAAATTTCTATCAAAAAAAGTCAGTGTTTCCTATATTTCTGTGATGGTACCAATGTTTTATGAATGTATATGATATGAGGATGTAATGCTCACAACTAACTAGACTGAGAATTTATAAATCCAAACAATATACCAACCATGTGATCCAAAATCCACTCAATATTCCAACCATCCATGAATTCAATTTAGTCCACATACCAAAAAAGTTAAATATACAATAATATGTCGTTGATACTACATAAATTCAAATTTAGGGGTTTTCACCAAAAAAGGTACCATCAAATATATACATAAGGCCAACAACATCATTTAAGAACCCATACGGTCACACATAACAAATAATGTCTCAAAACCACCAACTAATAACATAGGCCCCCACACGGGCACAACACAATAGTAAAGACATTTCAATGATTAGTTTCCACACTCATAACATGATTTTATACCAATATTAAATACCCAACCCGATCTGAAGAAATTTAAAGCCATAACCTACCTTAAATATAATAAATGGGTCCAAAAAGCCTACAACATAGAGCTTTAACATCACGAACAGACCCAACATCAACAAAAATATACAAATATATAATCTACATATCAGAAAAGCCAACAATACTCATGGTGACAAAATGGACCTCCAAATTGGATTTTTGAAAAAGAAGAGTAAAACCAAAATTTTAGCTCAGAAATATATTTTCCATGATTAAAGAAACTCATCGAAAAAATCCCAAGTGAAAACAAGTTGAAATTGGGGTTTAAATCCATGAATTACTAAATTAGTCCTTTCAGGCCAAAATCTCCTTATTTCACCTTTATATTCAAGTTTTAAATGATAAGAATTTTAAAAATAACCAAAATAGGTATTTGGAGCTTATTCAAGCTTTAAAATTGAAGTAATCACTTAAAAACTCAAAACCCCAAGCTCCAAATCTATAAAATGGTGATAAATTATGAAAAAGAGGGATATAACCAAACCAGGCATTACTTAAGCGATCGTCGAGTAACTTAAGCAAATATTGCTTAAGTGACCAGGTGTCACTCACACCATACACGCCTTGTTGTGTAAGAGACTTGGTTGTCGCTTAAATGACAGGCGCCTACGCGATAAGAGAGTCACTTAAGTAAGACCCCCTCCTTGCTTCCAGATTGCTTAAGAGACCAAAAAGTTGACTAATGATGAGTGATGAGTTTACCACTCAATCGCACTCATTTTTCATGCATATTACCTTGTTATGGATGAATAAATGAGATATAATTAAGATTAGATGCACTAATATCCACTTTTTGTAGGCATAGAGTTAAAGGGTTGGAAAGATATGGATTGGAGTTCAAAATGATCAAAAGGAGAGAAACAAAGTATAGCTGAAGACCTGAAACTGAAGGGCCTCAGGTACCACTCACAATCTGTTGAGCACGGGAGTTAAAGGGTTGGAAGGATGTGGATTGGAGCTCAAAATGATCAAAAAGAGAGCAAGAAAGTGTAGCTAAAGACCTGAAATAGAAGGGCCTTAGGTACCGCTTGCGATATGTTGACCGCGGTTATGGTAGTCAAGGATGGTCAATCAATCGTGGTCATGGAGGTAAACCATAGTCGCGTATCTACGGTCGCAGATAGACCTGTACGATCGTGGCCTAGCAGAGGATTTCAACCTAAAGGAAAAACTATAATTCCGCATATTGATCCCATTTTGAAAAAATTGACTCAAACCCTATCCTGATGGAATAATTCCATCTTCCCTAATTTTTTAGGTTTTAGTTTAGTGTAGTTCATAGCCTCAATTCTTGTAGAAGAAAATATTATATAAATTTTGGGTGAAGACTACACTGGATACTTTCTAAGTGGAAGCTTTGCTCACTTCCATTGTTGATATTATAGGAGAGCCAAGTTTGAAGTAACATTTGCTTAAATCTTCAACAAATCATTTTAATAAAGATTATGGGTATACCAATGCTTATTTATCTTATGTGTATCTAAATCTCCCTATTGGCATTATGTGTGAATAGGGATTTAAGTGTGTGTGGGTTGTATTGTTAGCATCAATTTAGTAGTTCAATTTTATGGATTTTGTCATTATATTTCTATGTTATTTTGGTTGGGATTTGATGGGTGAAATCCCCAAATACCCATAAGGGTTTGATGGGTAACTCTAGAAAGTTCAAGGCCATCTTCGAAAGAAGGGTTTTGGGTGAACTTTAGGAATCCATGTCATCCTTGCAAGAGGGATATTGAGATCAAAGCAATGATAAACAATTATATGTCTAATTTGCTAAATTTTCACTATCTTAGACATAAGGTGAATATGAGGTTAACTATGCCATGGGTATCATCTTAGAAATAAGGATGCCTAGATTGAAGTTGTGGTTACCAATTGTTGAACACACCTATTAGGTATTCGAAAGAATAAATGGGTGAAAGTTTGGTGTTTTGTTGAAAGACTAGCATCAAAATCTATAACAAATCCTACCCATATTTGATTTACTAAATCGATGTTGATGACTAACTCCCATATGTCACTCCCTTAGTAGTGCATAATCCCAAGATCTGGGTAGAATAGTTAAAACTCTAATTATTTATAGCCCCGAATTTATACTACAAAAACCTAAAAAAAAACATTAGCGTATGAACCTATCCCCTATTTTATCTTTTTGAACCATTTGTTTGAATTTAACTTGTATCTATTATTTTGAATTAATTTGATCGCTACTCACATTGTTCTTCATGGATTCGACCCCATCTCCAAAGTTGGGTAAATATATTAACGAAAACCTCCTTGCACTTAAATTGACGTGTAAGTTGAGCATTATCAAAAATACCACCATTGTCGGGGAACAATTTGGCGCATTAAGTTAGTTTTAAATTTTAGCTACTTGCTTGGATTCAAGCTTGTATGTATTTGTTTGTGGTTTTATTTTGTAAGTAGAGTTTATTTTATTCTTATTTTGATTTATGGCATCTTCCAACAAATATGATGTTGGTAGTTGGAAGTCCGATCTTGACGATCCATATCCATATCACGATGTACCACATTTCATGAGCAATTGTGACTATGCTCCTCGGAGAGAGATGGGTTCACCATCTTATTCCTATAGGGAGTATAGGTGCTCTTTATGTAGTGGTTGAGATGGACATTAGAGTGATTGTCCACGTGCCCCCTCCCCCTTTATACTAACCATATTGCTAGTTCTTCTTATGAGAGTGATAGGTATGATGAAGATAAGAAGGAAGAGAAAGATACCGAGTCCAATAGTTATGACCCAAGGTTAGAAGCCATTTTGGATCAGTTGGAAGCAACGGAGGAGGGCCCAAAGTACATACATCAAGAATGGAAAAATGTCAAGAGGGAGGTAATGTGAGAAGAAGAAAAGCTTGAAACCATTATTTCCATGCACATTACCCAAGAGGAAGAATGTCAAGAAGAGAAACAAAGCTATGATGATGACCTTAGTCACAAAGAATCCTCGGTGGCTTCCCAATAATTTGAATCATATGAGGAGGGAGAGGCCAAAATAAAAGAAATGATACTAGAGTCAAAAGAAGAATCAATGCAAAAATCTTATAACAACTCTAGTTCATTTTGGTGTGGCAATGCTTTAGAAGAAGGTAACCCAAAGTTAGGTGTTGAACCTCGTTTAACCCACTTTTCAATATTAGGCATAGAGGATGTGATGAGGATCCATCCCATTGACTAAATAGAGAATTTTGGGGAGGTGGAGTCTAACACTTATATTTTTGAATTGGGAATTCTGAAGGAGCACATAGAACCCCATCTGTCAAAGGCCAAGAAACTCAATTTCTGATGTATAAGGAATGACCTATTGATATGCACCCTTTTACCTATGAAACTAATCCAGAAGATCGATGTGAAGTTGGATAAAAGTTTTAAGTCTTCAAAATGGCAAGTTCAAAATTGGCTTTCCATTTTACCACCTCTTCCAAGTTTCATCTTGGAAGATTTGAATTTTTTGTCCCTCTGCCGCTCATTCCATATTAAGTGAAAGTTGGGAAGGAGATTTAAATTTTCTAAGTGGAGACATAAAGGAAAGGAGTGGAGCCATCGTGCTGTGATGTTTAACTAAGCAGTCGATGGGAGGCAACCTATCACGCCATAAAAAGTGGCCCATATCCTATTTTTTACGCATGCTATGGTAGATTTTGATTTTTGTTATTGTTTGTGTGTATGCATAGTCCATAAAGTATTGTTTCTTAGAGGTATTTTTGTTTGATTTGTAAAGAAGGGATTGTGAATTTGGAAAATAGACTAAGTAGGATATGCAGGAGACCCTGTTGTTGGTCTCAGTTACAGCGACCGCGGTTCGTGTCCTAGCGATTGCGGAAGCCAAATGACTGCGATCGCGGAACTATAACCATGATTGCAGTCTAATCAGTTTAAAAAGACAATTTACTTGCCCATTTCCCCCACTATCCTCTCTCTTTTTCTCTAAAAATTCTCTCTAATTTTTGGGCATTCTACATCATATCCAAGGACAAATTAACTAGTTCACATCTTTTCAATCGGTAAGTTGTCAAACTTTCTTTGGTTTTAATGTGAAATTGCATATTTAGAATGTATGGTATAGAAAAAGGCCTGAAGTGGTGTTTTCAATGCTAGATATATGCTTAATTATCATAATTGTTGTGGTTAGCTATTGTAGGTGGTGCACACGATAATGGGGAAGTCTTGAGTACCCAAAATTGCGTTTTAAATGATTAATGGAATCGTGTGTACAATGTGTTCCATTTAAGGCCCTAAAGAATCAAATTCTAATTTTTTCAAATTTAGGGGCCATGATCGCACATTCTGGGCTTTAAGAAAATATTTAGAATGTTGTTATGCCTAGTTAAAACAGGGGATTGGAGGTTAATATTGCATTTCAAAGCACTGTGCAAAAACTATTAACTTGGTCTCAGGTACCACGATCGGGGTCCCGATGACCTTGGTCGCGTCACCGCTATCGCGGACATAGCTCCACGATCACCATACCCGAGGGCTGGTTATAGCAGACAACAAAATTTTCGCCAACCCTTAGCTTCCCCCAAAATATACTATAATACTACTGCATGAACCTATATGTTTGTTCTAGCATATTTTTATGCGACAACACTAATATTGGCATCAGCTG
The DNA here is from genome assembly GCA_030864215.1 of Capsicum pubescens. Classification (NCBI taxonomy): domain Eukaryota; kingdom Viridiplantae; phylum Streptophyta; class Magnoliopsida; order Solanales; family Solanaceae; genus Capsicum; species Capsicum pubescens. The sequence goes on from CM061540.1 coordinate 205,729,954, forward strand.
AATTACTTACAAGTTTAGTGACTCGACAATGGGATATTTTGAAACTACCCAATTCATGGCCTCCAAATGCTAGTGCTCCTACTACGATGATTACAACAGGACAAAGCTACTCCCAGAAAGGGGTATAAACTTAGACAAAGTAGAGAAGAAGTTACAAGAATTCTATGCCAGACTCACTGCTACTCGGTGGATGTGTTTTTCCCCAGAACCGTGCTATGCAAATGAATAGTGGGTGCGTGAGTTATACGAAAACCTCAATGAAGTTTCACTCGCAAATCCAATTATGAAAATTCGGGGTAAGCAGGTGAACTTTGGAGCTGAGCAGGTCAATGCAGTGTATAGGCTCCCAAATACTAACATGGGGCAATTTCATACTAAGGGATACGAGCAGGGTCTTGGATGGATAACATCCTATGTCTGAGAAAGGCAGACCCCTGGGATATTACTAAAAAGGATATTCCACTGAATGACTTCAAGGTTGAAGCAAGGTTATGGTTGAACATTATTTGTAGTAGGGTTTCTCCTTGTACTCATATGACCATTGTCACAGATGCTTAGGCTCGGATGGTGGCATGTATTTTGTCAGACATTTCTTTGAATGTAGGAGAGATTATGAGTTCAGAATAGCAGTACTTCTAAACCCATAGAGGTACTTATCTTTCCTTTCCTTCTCCTATAACTGAGTTGTGTAAAAAGGGCAAGAATGGTAGAGTATGCTGCAAATACTTGGGTGCAGCTAGGCTTTCTCATATACCCTCTCAAGTTCAGAGGCGAGGGTGCCCCAAGTCAGTGTAGAAAGAGGAAAGTGGACACGGGCAAATTAGTCCAAAAGGACCAGATTCTTGCATACCTTTGCCAGCTGACCCACTCGATGACCTCTCAAGTAAAATGAGAGAAGTCAGGAAGCTAATGTCCAGATTACCTCAGGGACCAGGAGATCCATCCACCACTTTTCACTCATATGTGACTCAATCAGATTATGACAAATATTATGAGTATCAGAAGAAGCAAAGGAGCAACAGTTGCTAGTTTAGAGAGAGCTTACTCAGCCTTGAAAGGATCATACAAGGACCTCAAGGAATTACATGAGAAGATAGTGAAGAGAGAGAAGAAGAAAGACAAATTCTTCAAGAAGCTATGGAAGGGGGTAAAGGGAATATTTAAGGTGCTCAATACCAATGAGTGACCACCTTCACCGAGGTTAGATAGTGAAGACGAGGCCCCTTTCGATTGGTCAATTGATGATGCCGATGGTGATGGTATAGAGTCGGAAGGAGAGAGAGACTCATGATGAATATTCGGGGAGACCTATTTACTTTCACTTGATTGCACTTGTAAAGTGAGGACATTGTATCCTTATAGTTGGGGGTGCCTCCGAATATTTACTGTGATTTATGGTTGATATTTTAGCTATTGTTTTTATTCTATTTTGGGGGATGCTACATTGTAGAGGCTCTCTGATGGTGCCCATGTTTTCTAGATTATCATGCTTTTCTTTTATGTTTAGAATTCTTTTGAGTTAATTTTATTTTGATCTTGGTGTGCAAGACTAGATTTGTCGTATGACGAATTGAGTGACAACATTCTTAAGGGTAAAGTGTAGTGTTTGGGTTTGAGGCATAGATGCAGGGGAATTCTGAGTACCCATATCACAAATGTAAAGAATGAAAGAGAAGTCTGAGTACCTGTGGAATTTTATTTTGTTAAAACTGAGGTCACTTTATACACCATTGGCGAAGTCTAAATAGCCAAGTGGTTAGCTTACCCATGTTGAGCCTAAATATGAGACTAAGGATTTGTTTATAGCCATAGTTTGGCAAATTGAGCGTGGTGCTAATATAAAACAAAAAAAAACCTTTATCCAAAAAATTTTAAAAATTAAGAGCATGGACGTGAGACACTTTGTAACAACTCTTTTTCTCTTTTTGTGGCTCTGCATATTATTGACTTATAAATAATGATAAATACTCTAATTTTGTCTCACGAAAAGGACAACTGAACCTCTTTGGCAAGTTTTTGCATGCCATGAGTGGCGAGCTTTTTGCATTCAACTCTTGCATACTTGTGTTATCTAGAACTTGCCCGTTTGGTCTCTCAAGTCTAGTTTGGATTGTATGTGGTTAGAGAAATAATTGTAGTCTATCTTTGTGATTTCGGAATCCAATTTATCCTAAATGCATACCCAAACATGAATGCAACCCCCAATTACCCACTTTGAGCCTTTGGACCTTTCTTTGGCAAACGCATTACAAGTCGTGAAACATTCTTTTTATCCCTCTATTAAGTCATACCCTCCTTGAACTTAAAAATGCAACTTGAGGCTAAAAGCCTATGTTGGGGGTGGTAAAGTTGATGGAAGGATGTTTGAAGCCACAAAGTGTTAGTAGAATACCAAGGTGCCTAAGTGATGTAAACAAATATTTAGAAAAAAAAAAGATCCAATAAAGGATAGAATTGAATAAAAGGTTTAAGAAAAAGAGATAAAATAAAGATGGTGAATAAAGGAAGTGAATTGTAGGCATGAGAAAAGAGACAAAACAAAGAAGAGTGCCCAATAATCAAAAAAGAAGATTAAAAAATGTGATGTTGACGTTCAAGGAAGGGAGTAGCATGTAGTTCCCAAACAACATCCTACCCTAAACCAAAACTGCATTACAAGCTTAGAAAGTCCTTCGATATCTCCAACCATTTACTTTCTTTGTAGTGGCGATTCAAAATAGGCGCAAGCCTATGGTATAACACTTTTTGTATTGAGATTTCTTTTGTGAGAGAGACAGTTTGTGCACTTAAAATTCCTTGTTGCATATTTTATATCTTACTATGAGAAATTCTCTTTCTTCTGAGGACGACATGTGAAACAAGCATAGGTGGGTGGTCTAGTCACTTTCCGGCAACAAGGCAAATAGAGTAAAGCTTAAGTGTTGTCAAAAGGGATTCACTTCTAGAGTATTGGTTTTTGTTGCTTGGTTGCTCTTTAAAGTCCTATGTAGCCTTGGTTTTAGTATTTTATAAGGAGTGCAGCAAAGTTAGCTTAGCCTATGTGCAATGAGTTATTTATGGTTGTGATTAAAGTCGAGGTCATTGTGATCTTTAAGACATAAAGGTTTGCCTTAAAAGATTGTGTCTCATGATAAGAGGTAGTGTTGCTTGAGGATAAGAATATGATTTAAGTTGGGGGTGTTGATGAGTGGTGAGTTTTCACTCAATCGCACTTATTTTTTGTGCACATTACCTTCCTATGGATGAATAAATGAGACATAATTATGATTAGATGCACTAATATCCACTTCTTCCAGGAATAGAGTTAAAGGGTCGGAAGGATGTGGATTAGAGCTCAAAATAATCAAAAAGGGAGCAAGAAAGTACAACTGAAGACCTGAAATAGAAGGACCTCAGGAACCGTAGTCGCGATCTGCTAACCGCGGTCGCGGTAATCAAGGATGGTCAATCAATCGTGGTCGCAGAGGCAAACTGTGGTTGCATATCTGCGGTCGCAGCCATACTTACGTGATCGAAGACTAGCAGAGGATTTCAGATCAAGGGCAAAACTATAATTGTACATGTTGATCCCATTTCAACAAAATTGACTCAAACCTTATCATGATGGAACAATTCCATCTTCCCTAATTTTTTAGGTTTTAGTTTAGTGTAGTTCACAGCCTCCATTCTTGGAGAAGAAAATATTGTATAAATTTTGTGTGGAGAATACATTGGAGACTTTCTAAGTTGAAGATTTACTCAGTTCCATTGTTGATATTGTGGGAGAACCAAGTTTGAAGTAACATTCACTTAAATCTTCAACAAATTATTTCAATGGAGATTATGGGTATATCAATGCTTATTTATCTTATGTGTAGCAAAATCTCCCTATTGGGGTTATGTGTGAATAAGGGTTTAAGTGTGTGTGGGTTGTTATTCTTAGCATCTATATGGTAGTTCACGTTTATGGGTTTTGTCATTGCTATGTTATTTTGGTTGGGATTTGATGGATGAAATCCCCAAATACCTACAAGGGTTTGATGGGTGAAATCTCTGAGCTCTAGAAAGTTCAAGGCCATCTTTGAAAGAAGAGTTTTGGGTGATCTTTAGGAATCCATGTCATCCTCGAAAGAGGGATGTGGAGACCAAAGCAATGATAGACAATTATGTGTGTAGTTTGCTAAATTTTCACTATCTTACACATAAGGGTGAATATGAGGTTAACTATGCCATGGGTATCATCCTAGAAATAAGGATGACTAGATTGAGATTGTGGTTACCAATTATTAAACATACCTATTAGGTATTCAAAAGAATCAATGGGTGAGAGTTTGGTGTTTTGTTGAAAGACTAGAATCAAATTCAATATCCAAGCCTACCAATATTTGATTTACTAAATCAATGTTGATGACTAACTCCCACATATCACTCCCTTAGTAGTGCATAATCCCAAGATTCGGGTTTAATTGTTAAAACACTAACTATTCATAGCACTGAATTTATACTACAAAAATCCAAAAAGAAACATTAATGTAGGAACCTATCCCCCATTTTATCTTTTTGTACCATTTGTTTGAATTTAACTTGTATCTATCATTTCGAATTAATTTGATCGCCACTCACATTGTTCCTCGTGGATTCGACCCTGACTCGAAAGTTTGGTAAATGTATTGACAACGACCGTCTAGCACTTAAATTGACATGTAAGTTGAGCGTTATCACCTAAGCGAGTGCACCAACTGGAGACTTGGAGAATTCCAAGTCTCCACGGATCCCTTGAGATTCATACAAATATTTGAGAATGTAAACAAACTATGCTACTAAACTAAATTCGATGCTCTAAACTCAATGGCGATATTAGATTTTAAAAAAAATATTATTTTTACAAAGTTGACCCCAAAACTCAATATCACAACTTTTCAAACCGAGGGTTGAAATGAGATATAAAGGCCGTAAAACCACACCAACAATGTTACCAACTTAAAATTGATATGTTGGATCTACTGGGGTAGTCCGCTTTGCCATCTGACGCACAAATCAATAAATATTGACCGAGGTCAACTATGAAACTTTTTTAACCACCAAAAGTCACAAATTTGCACAAATCACAATGAAATGTATTGGAACCATTCCAATCATCCCCAACTCAAAAAATATCACAAAACAACCACGGAGAGTGGTAAAATGGTCAAATCACAGAGAAATAAATAATTTACAAAAATCATCAAAAATTAGGTTATTACATTTTTGTTTAATTATTATTGTTTAGTTTGTGTTAGGATGGTTATGGACTTTTACCCGTGATCGTAGGTACACTTTGGAGTTTTTTCCCCTTTGTTATTATGAGACTTATTATTAGAGTACCTAGTGATTATTTTTATATTATGTTGATATTATGATTGTGCTAAAGCTAGCTCCCTTCTTGAGTGGTGAAAGGTCGATGGTCGATTGTCGAGAGGATTCATATAATTTATTTAGCAAAAAAGGGTTGGGAGCAAAGGGAATATTTAGACTTTCTTGATAATGTTCATAATGATAACATTAATGTTCCTTCACTTTAGTCAGTTCCAGAGATTAGTAAGATACTGATATTTGTTCTACTGATTTTCCAAGTATTTATTCCCCAATCGTGATCTTGGTATTAGTATTGATGTTATTTCTTATACTCAGTTCATTTCTGTTATATCATAATAAATAGCTTCAGTTAAGTTGGGGAAGGTTAAAAGGGTAGCTTCAGATCTTCTGAATATGGGGTTATTCAGTCTAGTGTGTCTCCATAGGGTGTTTTTTTAATTTATATAGGAAATAAGATAGTTTCATGTATGTGTGTTTCACCTATCGACTGTCGGGAGTGACTATCTATGTTATGTATTAGATATAAATTTGACCAGCATTAAGCTACATCCTTATTTTTTGAGTTATTTAAGGTCAGACCACCATTAGCAAGGATAAATGCAACGAACTTACCTAAGACTATTGATAGGACTTTTTGCAACCATCATGAGTTTATGATTATGTTTTTGTTTTTGGTAGCGTCCCGCACCAAGTATGGGTTTGTTGTACTGTGGTATTAGGATTTGACTAGACTCATTTCTGTCAATGATCATCATCGACGCCTTAGATTTGGACTTTATGGGATCATTAAGTATGTGCTAAGTTTTTTAGTATAAAATTGGTATAGGGTCATGACATTCTCGGGGCACGTGGTGTTCGAGGGTAGGTTCGTGGTACTCTTAGTGAGGATCAAGAAAGTTCGTAGTTGAGGATAGGACTATTTCTCCTATTAAGAATGGCAGTACGTCAGATTAGAAGGTTATAACGAATGGCTTAGTTGAGGCATTCCTTCCTTGATAATGTGGTTGTCTAAATTAATTCAGAGACATCCATCTCCAGTGATCAGATGAGTGTGAGGTGAAATATTTTTGGGCTCAAGGACTTATTGGCTCTAGTTCCAGTTTTGACTCATCCGGGTGAGAGCTTGAGGTGTGTATTCCATCTTTTATTCAGATGTTAGTATCTCAGTAGGTATATTTTGGACACTCGAGTCCTGGCGGTTTAGCTCATATGCTTAGTGGATAACTACGGATTTTGTGTCTCGCTTACGACATGCATTTTGGGGTTTGAATCCATTTGATGCATTGTTGATTAATGGATTGGTCTTGCTTACTTACTACCTGCTGGTTCAGTTTTCCTTCAAACCATAGAGGTTGTCTCAAATTTATATTTGAGGGATGGTTCAGGTGTAGAAAGTTTTGGTTTCTACTAAATTTGACTTGTTAGGTTTCTAGAAGTCTATTTAATAGGAGATGAGTAATTGAGTTGAGCTTAGTGCCTCTTTTCACCCATAGATTGATGGGGCATTTAGATAGGATCGCATAAATTCTAGAGGTTTTGTGTCAGACTTTTGTGGTTTGTTTCAAGTACCTGAGTGGATCTTTTCATGTTTTTGTACGTATGCTAAGCTGGGTAGATATCCGGTAGGTTGCTTTAATCCCTTTGAGGTTTGGTCATGATCCATGTAGCAGTATATGTTTATGCAGACCCAATTTGGGTGATGTTAGAGAGATTCTGGGTAGTTAGACCAGGCAACAGATTTATGATGATCGAAGTATGTTGGACTTAGAGCTGAAGGCTGGAGATTTGGCTTACCAGTTAGCTTGAATATAGCCGTGTCGGATGTTCACTTTGTGTTGCTCATATCCAATAGAGATGGTATATATCAGATGACTCTTACATCCAATTAGGGTGGGTATTTGGGGAGCCTAATAGGGTATGCAGACCTAATACCCTCATCACTTCGAGAGTTTGGGTTTTTTCTATGCCTTGACTTTTGAGGATAAAAGTACTATTAGTAGTGGATATTGTAATGACCCTTCAAGTTATTTTTTAACTTTTTATGCATTTATTTCATTTTGAGCTTCCTGATAGTTGTTGCCCATCATTTAGGACCTGCCTGGATAGGTGGATCGATGCCCGAGCAGTTCGTTTGAGAATTTTATTAATGCAAATCATTCTCAGAAATATTTGTCTAAAATTAAAATTTGGTACAATATATATTTTATCGCCTCTATAATTTTTTTTAGATATTAAATGAAAATTCATTAGTTATGATATAATTGTGTATGTACCTATTTTAAACAATTTTTTAATTTATTAATATTTTAACAGAGATATTAAGTCTAATAAGATTGATAAATTTATTATTATGAGAGGTAGACTTCATTTGAAATAATTCTCTATCAGTTGTGATATATTTTAAAAAATTGTATTTATTTTATCATGAACTCACATAATACCCGTACACATGTGGAATGACTTCATCCAAGAATTTTATAGAAAAAGAGGGTTAAGGTAATGCCACCACTCACCCCACATGGAGGATAAATAAAGGGACAACATGTTACATTTTTTACATTAGTTAGTAGACATTCTCTTTCATCCACTATAAAATGTTTGATGACATTTATGTATATACTAGATGTCGAGGGCCCGTGCCAATATATGTATTTTTTTAATCTTAATTTAGGTGAAATTAATAAAATTAAGATAAACAATAGCCAATTATATTTTAAAAAATAATTTAATTTTTTAATTATTGAGCTTGATAATACTTTTTTGCTATTCCAATTTAAGTGGTAATGATATAATTTCTGGAGTCAACAAAATATTTTATATCTTTACAATTTTTTAAGTTGTTAATTATTGTGATTTTAGTACTCTTTCAAGTATTTTTTAAAATATATAACAAATTATTTTTCTAGATGCTTTAAAATGTCAACTACTGTAATTTATAATCTTTTTATGTGATTTCAAATAATACATGTTACTCAACTTTCCTAACTTTTGTGGCGTTGATATTCAATTATAATTTTAACTGTTCTAATTTAAGTGACACTGGTATAATTTTTAGAGTCAATCAAATATTTTACATCTTTTAAATTTTTTAAGTTGTTAATTATTATGATCTATATTATTTTTTATGTATTTTTTTAAATATATAATTGATTAATTTTTTAAAAATATTTTAAGTTGTTAAATATTGTAATTTATAAAATATTTTATTTAAATTTCAAATAATATATGTTATTTACCTTGTTCAAAATTTTATGGCATTGATATTCAATTATATTTTAAAAATAATTTAATTTTTTAATTACTGTGATTTATAATACTTTTTCTTCTATTCCAATTTAATTGACACAATGCTTAGATGCCCATGATAATTAATTAGGAGTGATTTCGTAAAATCACGATTGAAGAATCGAAGTAGACATGTCTTGAATGAATTATACTAACTAATTAGAAGTGATATAATAAAATTATTAGAAAAAATAGTTGTGAAAAAAATTAAGTTGATCTCATATAAGACATCAAGTTAATTTAACATTAAATATTATTAATTTTTTAATACTTACATGACTTTATAATAATTTTTTAATATTAATTTTAATACTTAGATGACTTATAATTAGGAGTGATATAGTAAAATAACGACCGAACCAGCGGAAGCGAACATGTAAAAAATGTCTGCTTTATTTTTTAATAAATATTATTAATTTTCTAACATCTAAATGACTTATAATAATTAATTAGAGCTGATACATTAAAATAACATTTGAAGCAATCCAAAAAAATCCTTAAATAATAATAAGTGAAATTTTGAGGAGCTTAGTAGTCATTTTGAAAACTATCTTCTTATTAAATGTTATTAATATTATAATACTTAAATGATTTATAATAATTAATTAGGGGTGATATAAAAATTATGCTTGAAGCACCTGAAGCAGGGAACTGACGCAGCCAGGACGACCCCAAGCTCCAGAACATTCACGCTTCTTATATAAAGTAATCTATGTATATGTTCTACAAAACAGTAGGGTGTACTAGCAAATCACTTCCGTCTATTATCTTTCAACTTACTTTCAATAAAAATGAATAGATAATTATCTATTTTAAGGGTGGCAAAACGCTGACTTCCTTCTATAAACTTTTGTGATCTATGAGCAACTTTTTTCATTTGAAATCTTTAAGATATAAACTCTACATGGAAGCTACAACACGCTCGTATGCATTTGTATGAAGCAAAGGAGTGTTATAGGAAAATATAAATCGATGATTTATTTTATCCCAAAAATAAAATCAATGTCAAGTTATTCAAGCTCAAATTCTAGTGTGAAGTTCGCACAAAAGGATTTATCTTGATTCTTCGAGGTTCTTGATATGGCTATTTTCTGAGGTCTAGTAGAGGCAAAGAGCAACTCGTGGAAGGTTCAAGGATATTATTAGGCATCCATGACATTCAGGGATGCCTAGATTGAGGTTGTGGTTACCAATTGTTGAACACACCTATTATGTATTCGAAAGAATAAATGGGTGAAAGTTTGGTGTTTTGTTGAAAGACTAGCATCAAAATCTATAACCAAACCTACCCATATTTGATTTACAAAATCGATGTTGATGACTAACTCCCACATGTCACTCCCTTAGTAGTGCATAATCCCAAGATCTGGGTTGAATTTTTAAAACTCTAATTATTCATAGCCCCGAATTTATACTACAAAAACCCAAAAAGAAATATTATTGCAGGAACCTATTTTCCATTTTATATTTTTGAACCATTTGTTTGAATTTAACTTGTATCTATCATTTTGAATTAATTTGATCATCACTCACATTGTTCCTCATGGATTTTACCCCATCTCCAAAGTTGGGTAACTATAGTAACGACAAACGCCTTGCACATGAATTGACGTGTAAGTTGAGCGTTATCAAAAATAGCGTTGTTGTCGGAGAAAAAATTGGCGTATTAAGTTAGTTTTGAATTTTAGTTACTTGCTTGGATTCAAGCTTGTATATATTTGTTTGTCATTTTATTTTGTAGGTAGAGTTTATTTTATTCTTATTTTTCTTTATGGCATCTTTCGACAAATATGATGTTAGTAGTTGGAAGTCCGATCTTGACGATTCATATCCATATCACGACGTACCATATTTCATAAGCAATTGTTACTATGCTCCCCGTAGAGAGATGAGTTCACCATCTCATTCCTATAGGGAGTATAAGTGCTCTTTATGTAGTGGTCAAGATGGACATTGGAGTAATTGTCCATATGCCCCCTCCCCTCATTATACTAACTAAGTTGCTAGTTCTTCTTATGAGAGTGATAGGTATGATGAAGAGAAGAAGGAAGAGAAACATACCAAGTCCAATAGTTGTGACCCAAAGTTACAAGCCATTTTGGATCGGTTGGAAGCAACGGAGGAGGGCCTAGAGCACATACATCAAGAATGGAAAAATGTCAAGAAGGAGGTAATGGGCGAAGAAGAAAAGCTTTAAACCATCATTCCATGCCCATTACCTAAGAGGGAGAATGTCAAGAAGAGATATCAAGCTATGATGATGAACTTAGTCGCAAAGAATCCTTGGCAGCTTCCCAACAATCCGAATCATATGAGGAGGGAGAGGCCAAAATAAAAGAAATAATACTAGAGTAAAAATAAAAATCAACACAAAACTCTTATAACAACTCTAGTTCATTTTGGGGTAACAATGCTTTAGAGGAAGCTAACCCAAAGTTAGGTGTTGGACCTCGTTCAACCCACTTTTCAACATTAGGCATAGAGGATGTGATAAGGATCTATCCCATTGACCAAATAGAGGATTGTGGGCAGGTGGAGTCCAACTCTTATATTTTGGAATTGGGCATTCCGAAAGAGCACATGGAACCCCATCCATCAAAGTCCAAGAAGCTCAATTTCTGATGTATAAGGAATGGCCTACTGATGTGCATACTTTTACCTATGAAACTAATCTGGAAGATCGATGTGAAGTTGGGTAAAAGGTTTAAGTCTTCAAAATGGCGAGATCGAAGTTGGTTTGCCATTTTACCACCTCTTTCAATTTTTATCTTGGAAGATTTGAATTTTCTGTCCCTCTGCCGCTCATTGCATTTTGAGAAAAAGTTGGGACAGAGATTGAAATTTTCTAAGTAGAGATATAAAGGGAAGGAGTGGAGCCGTCGTGCTATGCTATTAAACTAAGCAGTCAATGGGAGGAAACCTATCACGCCAAAAAAATAGCTCGTATCCTTTTTTTTTACGCATGCTAGGGTAGCTTTTGATTTTTGTTTTTGTTTGTATATATGCATAGTCTATAATGTGTTGGTGCTTAGAGGCGATTTGGTTGAATTTGGAAAGAATGGATGTGTGAATTTAGAAAAGGGACTAAGAAGGACATGCAGGAGACCCTGTTGTAGGTCTCAGTTACAGCGACCGCGGTCCATTTCCCCGCGATCGCGATCGCGACCACGATCGCGGAGGCCAAATGACCGCAATCGCGGAACTATGATCACGATTGAGGTCTAATCAGTTTAAAAATACAATCCGCTAGCCCATTTTCCCCCACGATCCTCTCTCATTTTCTCTAAAACTTATCTCCAATTTTTAGGCATTCTATAGAATATCCAAGAACAAATTCACTAGTTCACATCTTTTCAATCGGTAAGTTATCGAACTTTCTTTGGTTTTAATGTAAAATTGCATGTTTAGAACGTATGGTATAGAAAAAGGCACGAAGTGGTGTTTTCAATACTAGATATATGCTTAATTGTCATAATTGTTGTGGTTAGCTATTGTAGGTAGTGTACACGATAATGGGGAAGTCTTGAGTACCCAAAATTGTGTTTTAAATGATTAATGGAATCGTGTGCACAATGTGTTCCATTTAAGTCCCTAAAGAATCAAATTCTAATTCTTTCAAATTTAGGGGCCATGATCTCACATTCTGGGATTTAATAAAATGTTTAGAATGTTGTTATGCCTAGTTAAAACAGGGGATTAGAGGTTAAAATTGCATTTCAAAGAACTGTGGAAAAACTGTCAACTCGGTCTCAGGTACCACGATTGTGGCCCCAATGACCTTGGTCGCATCACCGCTATCGCGCACATAGCCCCATGATCTCCATACCTGAGGGCTGGTTCTGGCAGAGAACAAAATTTTTGCCAACCCTTAACTTCCCCCGAAACCTACTATGACACTACCGCATGAACCTAGACGTTTGTTCTAGCATATTTTTGTGCGATAACACTAATGTTAGCATCAGCTGAATTGATTACAGGTTCTATGACTCGACAATGGGAGATTTTGACACTACACGATTCATGGTCGCCCAATGCCAACACTCCTACTACGATGATAACCATAGGACAAAGCTACTCCCTGAAAGGGGTATAAACTTAAACAAAGTACAGGAAAAGTTAAAGGAATTCTATGCCAGACTCACTGCTACTCGGTGGATATATTTTTACCCAGAACCGTGCTATGCAGATGAATAGTGGGTGCATGAGTTCTACAAAAACCTTAACGTAGTTTCACTCTTAAATCCAATTATGACATTTCGGGGTAAGCAAGTAAACTTTGGAGCTGAGCAGGTCAATGTAGTGTATAGGCTCCCAAATACTAACATGGGGAAATTTCATACTAAGGGATACGAGAAGGGTCTTGGATGGCTAATACCCTATGTATGAGAGAAGCAGTCCCCTGGGACATCACTAAAAAAGATATTCCACTGAATGACTTCAAGGTTGAAGCAAGGCTATGGATGAACATCATTTGTAGTAGGGTTTCTTCTTGTACTCATATGACCGTTGTCACATATTCTTAGGCTCGGATGGTGGCATGTATTTTGTCAGACATTGCTTTGAATGTAGGAGAGATTATGAGTTCAGAATGGCAGTACTTCTAAACCCATAGAGATACTTATCTTTCCTTTCCTTTTTCTATAACTGAGTTGTGTAAAAGGGTAGGAATGGTAGAGTATACTGCAGATACTTGGGTGCGGCTAGGCTTTCTTATATACCCTCTCAAATTCAGAGGCGAGGGTGCCCCAAGTCAGTGTAGAAAGAGGAAAGCGGACACGGGAAAATTAGTCCAAGAGGACCAAATTCTTGCATACCTTTACCAGCTGACCCACTCAATGACCTCTCAGGTAAAATGAGAGAGGTCAGGGAGCTAATGTCCAGATTACCTCAGGGAGCAGGAGATCCATCCACCACTTGTCACTTATATGTGACTCAGTCAGATTATGACAAATATTATGAGTATCAGAAGAAGTAAGGGAGAAATATTTGCTAGTTTAGAGAGAGCCTACTCAGCCTTGGAAGGATCACACAGGGACCTCAAGGAATTTTATGAGAAGATAGTGAAGAGAGAGAAGAAGAAAGACATATTCTTCAAGAAGATATGGAAGGGGGTAAAGGACATATTTAAGGTGCTCAATCCCAATGGGTGACCACCTTCACCAAGGTTGGATAGTGAATACGAGGCCACTTTCGATTGGTCAATTGATGATGCTGATGGTGATGGTGTAGAGTCGGCATGAGAGAGCAACTCATGATGCATATTCAGGGATACCCATTTACTTTCACTTGACTACACTTGTAAAGTGAGGACATTGTATCCTTATAGTTGGAGGTGCCTCCGGATATTTACTGTGATTTATGGTTGATATTTTAGATATTATTTTTATTCTGTTTTGGGGGATGCTACATTTTTGAGTCACTCTGATGGTGCCCATGTTTTCTGGATTATCATGCTTTTTTTTTATGTTTAGAATTCTTTTGAGTTAAATTTATTTTGATCTTGGTGATGCACGACTAGATTTGTCGTATGACGGATTGAGTGACAACATTCTTAAGGGTAAAGTGTCATGTTTGGGTTTGAGGCATAGATGTAGGAGAATTCTGAGTACCCGTAGCACAAATGTAAAGAATGAAAGGGAAGTTTGAGTACCTGTGGCATTATATTTTTATTAAAACTGGGGTCACTTTATACACCATTGGCGAAGTCTGAATAGCTATGTAGTTACCTTACCCATGTTGAGCCTAAATGTGAGACTAAGGATTTGGTTGTAGCCATAGTTTGGCAAATTGAGTGTTGTGCTAATTTAAAACAAAAAAACCCCTCCATCCAAAAATTTTAAAAAATTAAGAGGATGGACGTGAGAGACTTTGTAACAACTTTTTTTCTCTTTTTGTGGCTCCGCATATTATTGACTTGTAAATAATGATAAATACTCTAATTTTGCCTCATGAAAAGGACAATTGAACCTCTTTGGTGAGTTTTTGCATGCCATGAGTGGCGAGCTTTTTACATTCATCTCTTGCATACTTGTGTTAGCTAGAACTTTCCCGTTTGGTCTCTCAAGTCTAGTTTGGATTGTATGTGGTTAGAGAAATAATCTTAGTCCATCCTTATGATTTTGGAATCCACTTTATCCTAAAATATATACCCAAACATGAATGTAACCCCTAATTACCCACTTTGAGCCTTTGGACCTTTCTTCTACAAACACATTACAAAACATGAAACATTCTTTTTACCCCTCTCTTAAGCCATACCCTCCTTAAACTTAAAAATACAATTTGAGGCTAAAAGCCTAAGTTGGGGGTGGTAAAGTTGATGGAAAAAAGTTTGAGGCCACAAAGTGTTAGTAGAATGCCAATGTGCCTAAGTGATGTAAACAAATGTTTAGAAAAAAAAGGATCCAATAAAGGATAGAATTGAATAAACGTTTTAAGAACAAAAGATAAAAGAAAGGTGGTGAACAAAGGGCGAATTGTAGGCATGAGAAAAGAAAGAAAACAAAGAAGAGTGGCCAATAATAAAAAAGAATATTGAAAAGTGTGATGTTAATGTTCAAGGAAGGGAGTAGCATGTTGTTCCCAAACAATATCCTACCCTAGCCCAAACCTACATTACAAACTTAGAAAGTCCTTTGAGATCTCCAACCATTTACTTTCTTTGTAGTGGCGATTGAAAATAGGGGCAAGTCTATGGTATAACACTTGTTTCATTGAGATTTCTTTTGTGAGAGAGAAAGTTTGTGCACTTAAAATTCCTTGTTGCATATTTTATAGCTTAATGTGAGGAATTCTCTTTCTTGTGAGGACGGCATGTGAAACAAGCTAAGGTGGGTGGTCTTGTCACCTTTCGGCAATGAGGCAAATAGAGTAAAGCTTAAGTATTGTCAAAAGGGATTCACTTCTAGTGTATTGGTTTTTGTTGCTTGGTCGCTCTTTGATGTCCTATGAAGCCTTTGTTTTTTTATTTTATAAGGAGGAGTGCATCAAAGTTAGCTTAGCCTATGTGCAATAAGTTATTTATGGTTGCGATTAAAGTCGAGGTCATTGTGATCTTTAAGGAATAAAGGTTTATCTTAAGTAATTAAGTCTCATGATAAGAGGTAGTGTTGCTTGAGGATAAGCAAATGCTTTAAGTTGGGGGTGTTCATAAGTGGTGAGTTTACCACTTAATCACACTCATTTTTCATGCACATTAATTTGTTATGGATGAATAAATGAGACATAATTGCGATTAGATGCACTAATATCCACTTCTTGCAAGCATAGAGTTAAAGGGTTGGAAGGATGTGGATTGGATCTCAAAATGATCAAAGAGGGGCAAGAAAGTGCAGCTGAAGACCTGAAACAAAAGGACCTGAGGTTTTGCAGTGGTGATCTGCTAACCAGAGTCGCGGCAATCAAGGATTGTCAATCAATCATGGTCACGGAGGTAAACCGCGATCGTGTATCTGCGGCTAAAGCCATAGCGGCGCGATCGCGACCTAGCAGAGGATTTCAGCCCAAGGGAAAAACTATAATTGTACATGCTGATCCCATTTTAACAAAATTGACTCAAACCTTATCATGATGGAATAATTTCATCTTTCTTAATTTTTTAGGTTTTAGTTTAGTGCAGTTTATAGCCTCCATTTTTGGAGAAGAAAATATTGTATAAATTTTGGGTGGAACATATATTAGAGACTTCTTAAGTTTGTTGATATTGTGGGAGTGCCAAGTTTGAAGTAACATTCACTTAAATCTTCAACAAATAATTTCAATAGGGATTATGGGTATATCAATGCTTATTTATCTTATGTGTAGCTAAAACTCCCTATTGGGGTTATGTGTGAATAAGGGTTTAAGTGTGTGTGGGTTGTTATTGTTAGCATCTATTTGGTAGGTCACGTTTATGGTTTTTGTCATTGCTATGCTATTTTCGTTGGGATTTGATGGGCGAAATCCCGAAATACCCACAAGGGTTTGATGGGTGAAAGCTCTAAGCCCAAGAAAGTTCAAGGCTATCTTCGAAAGATGAGTTTTAGGTGAACTTTAGGAATCCATGTCATTCTCGAAAGAGGGATGTGGAGACCAAAGCAATGATAGATAATTATGTGTGTAGTTTGCTAAATTTTCACTATCTTACACATAAGGGTGAATATGAGGTTAACTATGCCATGGGTATCATCCTAGAAATAAGGATGACTAGATTGAGATTGTGGTTACCAATTATTAAACATACCTATTAGATATTCAAAAGAATCAATGGGTGAGAGTTTGGTGTTTTGTTGAAAGACTAGAATCAAATTCAATATCCAAGCCTACCAATATTTGATTTACTAAATCAATGTTGATGACTAACTCCCACATATCACTCCCTTAGTAGTGCATAATCCCAAGATTCGGGTTGAATTGTTAAAACACTAACTATTCATAGCACTGAATTTATACTACAAAAATCCAAATGGAAACATTAGTGTAGGAACCTATCCCCCATTTTATGTTTTTGTATCATTTGTTTGAATTTAACTTGTATCTATCATTTCGAATTAATTTGATCGCCACTCACATTTTTCCTCGTGGATTTGACCCCGACTCCAAAGTCTAGTAAATATATTGATGACGACCGCCTTGCAATTAAATTGACGTGTAAGTTGAGCGTTATCACCTAAGCGAGTTCACCAGCTGGAGACTTGGAGAATTCCAAGTCTCCACGGACCACACGAGATTCATCCCAAATTTCAAGAATGTAAACAAACTATTCTACTAGACTAAATTGGATGCTCTAAACTCAATGGCGATATTAGATTTAAAAAAAAATTATTTTCACAAAGTTGACCCCAAAATTCAATATCACAACTTTTCAAACCGATGGTTAAAATGAGATATAAAGATTGTAAAACTACACCAACCATGTTACCAACTTAAAATTGATATTTTGGATCTACTGGGGTAGTCCGCTTTGCCATCTGATGCACAAATCAATATATTGATTGAGGTCAACTATGAAGCTTTTTTAACCACCAAAAGTCACAAATTTGCACAAATTACAATGAAATGTATTGGAACTATGCCAATCATCCCCAACTCCAAAAATACCACAAAACAACCACAGAGAGTGGTAAAATGGTCTGATCACATAGAAATAAATAATTCACAAAAATCACCAAAAATTAGATTATTACATTTTTGTTTAATTATTATTATTTAGTTTGTGGTAGGATGGTTATGGACTTTTACCCGTGATTATAGGTACACTTTGGAGTTTTTCCCCCTTTGTTATTATGAGACTTATTATTAGTGTACCTAGTGATTATTTTTATATCATGTTGATATTATTATTGTGCTAAAGCTAGCTCCCTTCTTGAGTGGTGAAAGGTCGATGGTCGATTGTCGAGAGGATACATATCATTTATTTAGCAAAAGAGGGTTGGTAGCAAAGGGAATATTTAGACTTTCTTGATCATGTTCGTAATGATAACATTAATGTTCCTTCACTTTAGCCAGTTCCAAAGATTGGTAAGATATAGATATTTGTTCTATTGATTTTCCAGGTATTTTTTCCCCAATTGTGATCTTGGTTTTAGTATTGATGTTATTTCTGATACTCAGTTCATTTCTATTTTATCATAATATATGGCTTCAGTTAAGTCGGGGAAAGTTAAACGGATAGTTTCAGGATCTTCTGAATATTGGGTTATTCAATCTAGTGTGTCTCCATAGGGTGATTTTTAATTTATATAGGAAATAAGATGCTTTCGTGCATGTGTGTTTCACCTATCGACTATCGGGAGTGACTATCTATGTCATGTATTAGATATCGATTTGACCAGCTTTAGGGTACATCCCTATTTTCTGAGTTGTTTAAGGTCGTACTACCATTAGCAAGGATAAATGCAACAAACTTACCCAAGACTATTGATAGGACTTTTTGCAACCATCATGAGTTTATGATTATGTTTTTGGTTTTGGTAGCGTCCCACACCAAGTATGGGTTTGTTGTACTGCGGTATTAGGATTTGACCTAACTCGTTTCTTTCAATGATCATCAACGACGCCTTAGATTTGGACTTTATGGGATGATTGAATATGTGCTAAGTTTTTTAGTATGAGATTGGTATAGGGTTATGACATTCTCGGGGCATGTGGTGTTTGAGGGTGGGTTCTTAGTACTCTTAGTGCGGATCAAGAAAGTTCCTAGTTGAGGATAGGACTATGTCTCATATTAAGAATGGCAGTGCGTCAGATTAGTAGGTTGTACCAAATAGCTTAGTTGAGGCATTTCTTCCTTGATGGTGTGCTTGACCAAATTAATTCAGAGACATCCATCTCCAGTGGTCTGATGAGTGAGAGTTGAAATATTTTGGGGCTCAAGGACTTATTGGCTCTTGTTCTAGTTTTGACTCATCTAGGTGAGAGCTTGAGGTGTGTATTACATCTTTTATTAAGATGTTAGTTTCTCAGTGGGTATATTTTGGACACTCGAGTCCTGGTGGTTTAGCTCATATGCTTAGTGGATAACTATGGATTTTGTGTCTCGCTTACGACATGTATTATAGGGTTTAAATCCATTTTATGCATTGTTGATTAGTGAATTGGTCTTGCTTACATACTACCTGTTGGTTCAGTTTTCCCTGAAACCAGAGAGGTTGTCTCAAATTTATATTTGAGGGATGGTTCGGGTGTAGAAGGTGTTGGTTTCTTCTAAATTTGACTTGTTGGGTTTCTAGAAGTCTATATAAAAGGAGATGAGTAATTGAGTTGAGCTTAGCGCCGCTTTTCACCCATAGATTGGTGGGGTATTTAGATAGGATTGCATAGATTCTAGATGTTTTATGTCAAACTTCTGTGATTGGTTGCAAGTACCCAAGTGGATTTTTTCGTGTTTTTGTATGTATGTTAAGCTGGGCAGATATACGGTAGGTTGGTTTTATCCCTTCGAGGTTGGGTCATGATCCATGTAGCAGTATATGGTTATGCTGACCCAATTTGGGTGATGTTAAAAAAAATTTGGGTAGTTAGAGCAGGCAATAGATTTATGATGATCGGAGTATGTTGGACTTAGAGCTGAAGGTTGGTGATTTGGCTTACCAATTAGCTTGAATATAGCTTTGTCAGACGTTAAATCTGTGTTGCTCATATCCAGTAGAGATGGTACATATCGGATAACTCTTACATCCAATTAGGGTGGGTATTTGGGGAGCCTAATAGTGTATGAAGACCTAGTACCCTCATCACTTCGAGAGTTTAGGTCTTTTCTATTCCTTGACTTTTGAGGATAAAAGTCCTATTAGTAGGGGATGTTGTAATGACCCTTTAAGTTATTTTTAACTTTTTATACATTTATTGCATTTAAAGCTTCTTGATAGTTGTTGCCCATCATTTAAGACCTGACAGGACAGGTGGATCTGTGCCCGAGAAGTTCGTTTGAGAATTTTATTAATGCAAAACATTCTCTGAAATATTTGTCTAAAATTAAAATTTGGTACAATATATATTTTATCGCCTCTATAATTTATTTTAGCTATTTAATGAAAATTCATTAGTTATGATAAAATTGTGTATGTATGTATTTTAAATAATTTTATAATTTATTAATATTTTAACAGAGATATTAAGTCTAATTAAATTGATAAATTTATTATTATGAGAGGTAGACTTCATTTGAAATAATTTGCTCTCAATTGTGATATATTTTTAAAAATTGTATTTATTTTATCATGAACTCACATAATACCCGTACACACGTGGAATGACTTCATCCAAGAATTTTATAGAAAAAGAGGGTTGGGGTGATTCCACCACTCACCCCACGTGGAGGATAAATAAAGGGACAGCATGTTACATTGTTTACATTAGTTAGTAGACATTCTCTTTCATCCACTATAAAATGTTTGATGACATTTATGTATATACTAGATGTCGAGGGCCCGTGTTAATATATGTTATTTTTTAATCTTAATTTATGTGAAATAAATAAAATTAAAATAGACTATAGCTAATTATATTTTAAAAACAATTTAATTTTTTAATTATTGACCTTTATAATACTTTTTTCTATTCCAATTTAAGTGGTAATGATATAATTTCTGAAGTCAACAAAATATTTTATATCTTTACAATTTTTTAAGTTGTTAATTATTGTGATTTTAGTACTCTTTCAAGTATTTTTAAAAATATATAACAAATTATTTTTTTAGAGGCTTTAAGATGTCAACTATTGTAATTTATAATCCTTTTACGTGATTTTCAAATATTACATGTTACTCACCTTTCCTAACTTTTGTGGCGTTGATATTCAATTATACTTTTAACTGTTCTAATTTAAGTGACACTGGTATAATTTTTAGAGTCAATCAAATATTTTACATCTTTTAAATTTTTCAAGTTGTTAATTATTATGATCTATATTATTTTTTACGGATTTATTGAAATATATAATAGATTAATTTTTTAAAGATATTTTAAGCTATTAAATATTATAATTTATAAAATATTTTATGTAAATTTCAAATAATATATGTTATTTTCCTTGTTCAAAATTGTATGGTATTGATAGTCAATTATATTCTAGAAATAATTTAATTTTTTAATTACTGTGATTTATAATACTTTTCCTTCAATACCAATTTAAGTGACACAATGCTTAGATACCCATAATAATTAATTAAGAGTGATATCGTAAAATCACAATTGAAGCATCGAAGTAGACATGTCTTGAATGAATTATAATAACTAATTAGAAGTGATACAATAAAATTATTATAAAAAATACTTGTAAAAAAAATTAAGTTGATCTCATATAAGATATCAAGTTAATTTAAAATTAAATATATTAATTTTTTAATACTTACATGACTTTATAATAATTTTTTAATATTATTTTTAATACTTAGATGACTTGTAATAATTAATTAGGAGTGATATATTAAAATAACGATCGAACCAGCGGAAGCGAACATGTAAAAAATGTCTGCTTCATATTTTACTGATTATTATTAATTTTCTAACATCGAAATGATTTATATTAATTAATTAGAGATGATACATTAAAATAATAATTGAAGCAGCCAAAA
This sequence comes from Capsicum pubescens, assembly GCA_030864215.1. Classification (NCBI taxonomy): domain Eukaryota; kingdom Viridiplantae; phylum Streptophyta; class Magnoliopsida; order Solanales; family Solanaceae; genus Capsicum; species Capsicum pubescens. The sequence continues at coordinate 205,751,628 of CM061540.1, forward strand.
AAAATCCTCAAATAATAATAAGTGAAATGTTGAGGAGCTTAGTAGTCATTTTGAAAAATATCTTCTTATTAAATGTTATTAATATTATAATACTTAAATAATTTATAATAATTAGCTAGGGGTGATATAAAAATTATTCTTGAAGCACCTGAAGCAGGCAACTGAAGCAGCCAAGACGACCGCAAGCTGCTCAACATTCATGCTTCTTATATATAGTAATCTATGTATATATTCTACAAAATAGTAGGGTGTACTAGCAAATCACTTCGGTCTATTATCTTTCAACTTACTTTCATTAAAATGAATTGATAATTATCTATTTTAAGGGTGGCAAAACGCTGACTTCCTTATATAAACTTTTGTGATCTATGAGCAACTTTTTTCATTTGAAATCTTTAAGATAGCAACTCTACATGGAAGCTACAACACGCTCGTATGCATTTGTATGAAGCAAAGGAGTGTTATAGGAAAATATAAATCGATGATTTATTTTATCCCAAAAATAAAATCAATGTCAAGTTATTTAAGCTCAAATTCTAGTGTGAAGTTCGAACAGGAGGATTTATCTTGATTCTTGGAGGTTTTTGATATGGTTGTTTTCTGATGTCGAGTAGAGGGAATGTTCAACTCGTGGAAGATTCAAGGCTATTATTTGGCATTCATAACATTCAGGTAGGCTATGGTCTACTTTTCTGTATGGGATGGTGCATTGTATAGATTGTATTTAGGATAGGGGTCTATATGATAGGTTTAAGGTTATTTTTTCATTCCCAAATTCTTAACATTCATTAGGATCCTTCTACTAGAATCATGTTTCGAAATCCTTAGTTTAGGTAGCTATTTGAACTAGAATTAGAAATTTTAGCTTAATTTGGGTGGTCGCTTACTTTTCTTTAGCTAGCCTAGCAGTCCCACAAAATAACTAATATAGAATAGTACCCCTTTATAGCACATGAACCTTAGGCTTCTTTACTATTGTATGGTCCACTTGGTATTGACCCTTAGCTTATATATTTACCTTTTTATGCCTACAACTCAAACTATGATAAGGATTCTTGTTTACCTATTATAGCCTTAGGTTGTTATTAGTAATCCCTAGTATAGATTTGGGTAGTACCTTTAGATAAAAATGTCATCTGTTGGTTAATTCTTCAGTAACATACTTTCTCTCGCTTACTTTTATTTCCTGAATTGTTATGTACATACATATTTATTCATACTGCTCAGTACATTGTTGGACCCGAGGCCTTAGTTATGACTCAATTAAGGTTCCAGGTTAGTATACTTATATTTGAGGGCTAGAATTACCTATTTATACATAATTATAACTTACATTCTTGTTTGAACGTTGGCAATGATATGCATTCCTTCACATGGGCAAGATCATGCATTATTGTATGATTTCATTGAGAAACATTGATTTTCACTACTATTTTCAAAAAGTATTTATTCTCACCCTTTTATCATAAACTAATTTTTAAACGAAATTCGTACCACCCTTACTATTGACTGACGAATGTTAAGACATAGATGTACTGATTCTACTACTTTACTCTTTGTTCTATTTTGGGCACTGAATTTTGCTGATTACTTATTGAATTTTGATGATTACTTATTTAGTCTTAATTTTATTTTTTGCACTTATTTAGTCCTGGTTCAATCTTGGGCATTGAATTTTACTAATTACTATTTACTTAGTCTCGATTTGATTTCAAGCAATTATTATTCGGTCTTATCTTCGGTACTAGATGGAGAATATATAGATATTCTGATCCCCTATAATCTCCCTATCTGGGAGCCACTATTTTGGAGGAGGAGGATCACTGTAAGTCTTGTCTTTGCGAGCTGCTAAGTTGGAGGAGGTGTATACACTAGCATCACCTGATTTTCCTTCATATTCATTCATTCATATGCATCGTCTATCACCAGTATGATTGTTTGTAATTTATACCTACATGTTTTATGGGAGGTCACTGAGGTATTTTTATTTGTTGTTGTGTATTTTTTGGGTTTATGGGGGTTCGATTAGGTTCTTGTTTGATTATTATTGTTTAATTTATGGCAGGATGGTTATGTACTTTTACCCATGATCATAGGTATTCTTTGGAGTTTCTTTTCACTCTGATATTATGAGCCTTATTATTAGATTATTTGATAATCATTCTTATTTGGGTAAGATGTTCTAATTGTGCTAAAGTTTTCTCTCTTCTTGTTTATGATGGTTTATCTCTACTTCTCTATGATTCTTATTGCATTTCATTTTTTAGTTAGTTGCTTATAATGTATATCCTTGTCTTACGTGCTATGTGTACTTGTATTTATCTTGTGAGTTCAATCGGCCTACGCCTACTAAGTACCACATGTTTGGTACTAATGCTACACTTCTGCACCTTACAGATCATAGTATGAGTTATCGCCATTGACGTGTGCCTTGTGCAGACCTGTCATAGATCGGAGACTTGGGTTAGCTCCTGGTGTCAGGAGTTGTTCCTTCTCCCTCTATCTTTAGCTGGATTGATTTTTATATTGTATTTCAAAGAACGTTTTGTACGTATTGAATATATTATGTTTACATTGTACTCTTATTATGCCAGTGACTCTTATATCGACTAACATCAGGACTTGAGGGATATTTCCTTTCTCCTGGATCTCTTTCTCCTTTTTAGTTTTATTTATATTTTATCTTATGATCTCGATACTTGTAGTTCTGGGCTATGGATTGGCTTATCTATTGGTGAGTTATAATAGGTTTCATCATGACCTTAGAAATCGGGTCTTAATAATATAATCATATATAGATTTTGTGATTCACTTATCATCATTGTACCTCTATAGTACAACAAATATTAATTCACTATAATACTTAATCATTAGTTCCATCTTCACAAAATAATGAACCAAGAGAAGAAATAATAACATAATATATTTCAGGATCATTTATGTTAATAAGATAATTGTAAAATCTTCACCAAAATGTTTCTCTAACCTTGTAACTTACTCAAATCCTCATTTTTAAATTGTATTCTCAGAATTCTTTTCTTTTGCTATAACATTGTTCATAAAATCAACCAAATCACTATTAATAAACACAATATATATGCAATGCATTAATCAGCATACGCATACAACCAAAAGTATTATGCCTTCTTTTGCTTTTTTCAAAATCAAGTAGTACAACCTTAGCAAAGTACCCCCATACTTTTTTTACATATTGAGATAAGCATTCATTACCCTCCTTGTCACGACCCAATTTCTTAGGTCATGATGATGTCTATTATAACCTGCTAAAACTGCCCTGAGGTTTAGGTCCTGGCGCCCTATCCTTGTTGTTGTCTCTAAATTTCGACACTGGAGCACTGGCTGAAGAAGGGGCTGGGACAATAGCCTGTTGATTGCTCTGAGCTACTACTGAGTAATATAAAGTGAGGGAGTCGGTTCTGATTTCGCCATAAAATTCATGCTCGTCCAGGGAATCTGCCTGAATGGGTGAAAGTACTGACTGATTTACGGTTCTCCTTTTGTTAGCCCTTTTGGGAGACATTCAGTAAATGAAATGGAAAAAATGGATTAGACTGGGAGTCTATATTTGAGCTTATGCTCATCGGCACAACATGAATACTGAAAAAAGGGAAACTATTCCTAATACATCTCATAGACTCTTGTCCTTAAATGTGGTGCACAACACACCCATGCATAAGACTCTACTAGATACAGCTTTTCAGACTTCCTAGGACACTGTTGAACCTTAGGCTCCGATACCAAGTTAATAATACCCTGAATCTAGTACCCAGAATGCTACACGGTGCTCATGACCTCAAAGGACCACAAGCTAACTCATGACTGATATCTGTACCTGAACACTGCGTAATGTACTGTATAAATACGGAATAAAAAGTTGAAAGGCAATAAGGTTCAAATATCTGATAAAACACAATATCTGAAATTATGGTATATCAATACCAAAACAACCAAAATAACTATCTGAACATACTACAGTCTGAAAGCCTCTAACACTGTACTGTCTGAATAAGAAATTGATGGGATATGTCCCCAACTAACTCCAACTACTGAAATAAACTAAGTACTATAAAATTGAAGTAATCAAATCATAACTTCCTCGAATGATAAGGACTCACTGCTGACTCTGACTGTTGAAATTGGAATGATACTGATGTTCTGGAGCTTGTATTTCTGAACCTATGGTATAAAACATCATAGCGCAAATACGTCAGTACGATTGAATGTACTGGTGTGCTAGTGAGGTAGGCTGAATGCAAAAGGTTCATATGCATGAACAATACTAACTGAGTGTATAACATGAACATGAGAATACATGCATGAATAAATAACTGTAACTCAATTTGTGATAATACTGACTACTGAGTCTGAATACTGATATCATGAGTTACCGATAACTGATGTAACTGATACTGAGTAACTGTATTCGATAGTCTAGATTCTGATGGAACTAGATGAGTTCCATACTGTACTAGGTGACTATATCTGACAGCCCTGAATCATATAGAACTATTTAATTTCTATTACTGAGACCTAAGATTGAGACTGTGGGAAGTAGTCCTTCAATTGGCATACCCCTGATAAGCTATTATAGTTGAGTTGGGGTCCAATCTGTAACCCTAATTAGAAGGGTGTTAATATTGCACCACTGGTAAGGATAATCTGTGAGTAACACTCATATAAAAGGTAACTCTAGTGAGAACGGTAGGAACCCTCATATAATAGGTTAAGCCACCTCATCTACCCTCATATAATTGGATATGATATCTCAACCTACGCTGGCTACATAGTTCTGGAACGCAGGGATTTCTTCTAAGAATCAAACCATCATATAACAGGTGGGTTACCATCCTTAGGTTCGCTCGGTGCTAATTTCTACTCTCATCTGAATAGACACTAAACATGATTAACTGAACGAACTGGACAGAGTTAAATGAATTTCCGTGGACTGATAGAATGTTACTGAGATCTGATAACTGACTGAGATTACTAAGATTACTAAACTGATACAGAATTTACTGAGTTTTCTTGAGTCATGTAACTGACTGAATTCTACTGATCATGGCTTGACTGAGATTATCATGAAACTGACACTGGCTCTAGGCACATAGCTAAATTATCGGGTACAAGTACCCCCAGGACTCGATAGCATGAAACTGACAAGACATGACACTTCTTAAACACATACCATAATTAATAATTCACAATACAATCACTTGGGAGTTTCATGAAGCACTTGGTTCTCATACTCTTGTACATGAATAGGAATGCATTCAAATATATCATGGTTACACAATTCTAGTCTCATAGGAATTCCATCACACAATTTCAACGCATCACAATAGCATGAGAGTCATTTTGAAACATAAGGATAAAGCATGGATTCATTATTTTGGTCAAAATTAAGTCATAAGGCATATTTCCTATTTTCTTAGGCATTTTATCAAACACCTTGCATGCATAACTTTAACCTTAGGCATTGACATTAAATTAATTCATCATGGTTGCATAAATCAACACAATTTAGTAGATTTCAATCCACATGCTAGCATAAATTAATGAAAACACATTTAACAATTCCAACTTGGGTATCATACACAACATCAACATAATCATAATCAATCCACAACATAAACATCACAATTTATAATTTAAAATTGGATTCTTAGGCTTCATGGACGAAAGGAATCTATGAATGAACACTTGACATACCTGGGTGGATCATTTCTTGAAGATTGGTGGAGGAAATCTTGAATTCTTTCCTTTGGATTAGACATTTGGGGTTTCTTATTCTTGGGCATTGATCTTTGAGAGAAACCCTAATTTGGTGTTATGGATGAATAAAGAAGTTATGAGATCTGGTATGGTACAATTAGGGGTTAAAATGGGTGGAAAATACCCAAATACACTTATAAAAATGGCTTAAAATAGCTGATCAGAAGTGACAACAGTTAGGGTGACGGTCCTTCGCTAGCTCGACGGTCCATTGGTCCTGACCATCGCACTTGGCCAGAACCTGAACTTTCTGCCTCATCTGCGATCGTTTGGGAGATGTTCCATTGCTATCTCGATGGTTCATAAATCTTAGCCGTCGTACTTAACCAGAAGTCGGGTTCACTGCCTTAGTCGTGATGGCTTGGCCGACGGTCCATCGGCCTGACCGTCGCTTCTGGGCGGTTCCGACAGTTCTCTGTAAAACATCCATAACCTTTTACTCCGATACCGGATTTAGACTAAATTGGTATCGTTGGAAATCTAATTCAATTTCCTACATGATAAAAAGTCGAAATTAGGGAATTTCTATCTGATTTAAACATTAATCATTTAGGAAGTCATCACTAACTCTTCCAGAGACTAGATTTGACTTCAAAAAAGTTTGGGGTATTACACCAACCTCCAGTTGTCTGCCCTAAGTTGGCTGAATTTCGAGCATATAACAATATGGTGTAATATATCACATGAAGAGTCTAGGATGGGATCACAATCATGATAGGCCCAACTGAGTCCAACCATCCTGCACCAATCGCCCAAGCGTACCAAACCATTCCAAAGGCCATAACCAAGTAAGTTCCAAAATATAATTTAATTAATCTCAAAATAAAATATGATGGAACAGTGAGAAATTATGTCCAATGATATCAGTCTACCATCTTATTGCAATGCCAAAACTGACATCAATACCGATCCCACCCATTCCAACCTATAACAGTACAACAAAGCCTCTAACCAAAAGAGTAATAAAATCTGGTTGGGAAATGCCCCCAACCATGGCCAAAACCATTATCCAAAATAAAATAAAAGTGTCTAGAAATATCCATAACATGAAATAGAGCCTTCTAAATGGATGAAAGCTCACCACTTCAATCCAAATGTTAATCCCCGAGTCAATCACTGTGTAGGAAGAGTAGACCAACCGGTTTCTGTATAGGGTGGGTATACATCCGCTAGTAGATGGTTTAGCGGGTGAATGCTAGCGTGATCTTAGGATAAGGATAAAATAATGTCATTTATAAAGCAAAGTAAAAAGCATCCATATTTACACAGCCATACATATATATGTATATATATATATATAACCATGATGGGATAGGGGACCAGGTTTAGCATGCATTTAAAACATTTACTTGGGTTGTATAGCTTAGTCGTTCTAATCTACCCACGGGCTATATAGATTCAGCCCCCCTTGCTGAAAGGGTCCCAGTGCATGTAGCCGCATGACTAGGGAAGAAAACATGGGATGACTAGTACATTCCCCATAATGTAGTGTGATATCATGCATGCGGTCACCAAGACCAACATCCCATCGGCAAATATGAGTTTCCAATTTTGGTCCCCCCGGGACCTCCACCTTTCACCGCTTTGCTACACATCTTGAAATTATTGCCTAATTAAAACCATTACTAAGAAACCAACCATTCCATTTACCATTTATTAACCAAGGCCATTTAGTGGTAGTATCTTCATACCAACCATACTTGCTAGTACTATTTATAGCCAACCATATATAGGTTTATGGGGACTTCCAAGTGTCCTTCCATTTACCATATTAAACTACTTGGGGATTGTATGTACTCTACAAGAATAACCATTTATCCATTTATCTTTCCAAGCCATTTAAACCATGCATAATTCCTTTATCAAGTTTTAAAACAAGCAAGAGTTCCATTAAAGGTACTTAATGGAATGAAAACATTATCTTAGGTATTTTGTCAAACACATTGGGGGCATAATTAACCAAAACCAATTCCAATTTCCATTAAACCATTCCCATGCAATCCAATTATCCAAAACTACCATTAATGCACATAAATCATAATTAAAACCATGGAAAATCATAACCAACCATTTAATATCAAAAACCCCAATTCATATTTGTAAACCAAAATTATACAATAAATAAAGTCATGAAAACATTCATAAAAACCATGCTTCTAGTTAGAATTAACAATGAGGGAAGAGAATATGACTTAAACCAAGAGGATGATGGAAAGAGATCACGAAGACAAGCCCCAAATTAATCCTCTAGTTGAAACCCTAGCTTCTCTTTCCCAAAAGCTTTTGAGAGAATTATAGAATGTTTTAGAACAGTTTCTAAGTGTTAATGAATGGAATAATTGGGTAAATAACCTCCTAAGTAGGTTATAAGTCGTGGGACCTTATTTGGATAAGTGGGGAACTGTCCTGAATACCCCTACTTAAGTTGCACAAAATCTCGTCCCAGGGGTACGACTAATCCTCATGAGTCATACCCTCCGATATAATTGGTACCCTTCACTCATATCCTAGCCTTAACCTTTGGATCCAATACTTTCTAGCATACAACTCATCCAACCAAGTCGTATCCAAAGCATACGATCCGTACCCTTCATCCGTACCTCTATCAAATTAAATCCAAGGAAGATTTAGACACTGTTTACCATACGAATCCATGGTACGACTCATACCTTGGCTTACGGCTCATGGTGATCCACTCGTACTTAGATCCAACCTAAGCAACCAAGTATAAGATTAAGTTAAGAAACCAAATGATTCATACCCACCAATACGACTGATACTCCTAAGTCGTATCCATTCTAGTAACAAAAATCCATCCCACCAACCAACACTGATCAACATACGACACGACCATACTATTTGTACCCTATCAGACGGCTCATACCCATGAGTCATATTGGGTCAAGAGACCAGAATTTTAGGAAATTTTCTAAGGCTCAAAAGCCAGGGTGTTATAGTCTTCCCTATTAGGAACATTTGTCCCTGAATTACAGACTGGGTAGGGGTAACCACACACATGAGTCATTTGCATTATCTTATCAAATATATTCCCAATCTTTAAGAAAGTTTGAAAAAAAGGAAAAGATATTAATCTTTCCTTTAAAAAATCTAAAAATAAAGATGTGTTGAAGACACATACCTTCTACACGAATCACAGGAGCAGAAAAAAAAGATGATATTTGGACTTTATATCCTCCTCCACTTCCTAAGTAGCCTCTTACACCTTGTGGTTCTTCCATACAACCTTAACCGAAGCCACATCTTTGGTCCGCAACCGACAAACCTGCCTATCCAAGATCTCAACCTTGATTTCCTCATAAGATAGAGCATTCATGATACCCAATCCTTCCAAAGGAACAACCAAAGAAGGATCACCAATGCACTTCCTCAACATGGAAACATGAAAGACCGGATGAATCAAGTTCAAGCTAGAAGGAAACTCCAACTCGTAAGCCACATTACCAACTCTTCATAACACCCTATAAGGACTAACATACTGGGGATTGATCTTTCCCTTCTTTCCAAACCGCATTACTCCCTTCATGGGAGATACCTTGAGGTAAACTTTATCCCCAACATCAAGCTCCAAGTCTCTATGCCTAACATCCGCATAGGAATTTTGGCTACTTTGGAAAATCTTAAGCCTATCCCGAATCACCTTCACCTTCTCCATAGCCAAGTAAACCAAGTCGAGACCAAACAGGTTCACCTCACTAAGCTCGAACCACCCAATAGGAGATCTACACCTCCTATCATACAATACCTCAAAAAGGGCCATACCAATACTAGAATGATAGCTATTATTGTAAGAAAACTCCACCAAAGGTAGATGCTCAACTAAATTGCCACTATAATCAATCACAAAATACCGAAGAATATTATCCAATGTCTGAATAGTTCTCTCCGCTTGTCCATCCATCTGTGGGTGGAAAACAGTACTCAGACTAACCTTAGTCCCTAACCCTTTCTGAAAATATCACCAGAAGTAAGATGTAAAATATGTTCCACGATCAGAAATAATCAAAACAGGCACCCCATGCAGCTTCATAATCTCCTGAAGATACAACTTCACATAATCCTCCATCGAGAAGGTAGTCTGCGCTGGCAAAAATAGGCATACTTAGTCATCCTATCCACGAAGACCCAAATTGAATCATATTGATTCTGAGAACGAGGAAGATCGGTAATAAAATCCATATTGATCACTTTCCCTTCCCATTTGGGCTAATCAATTTCTTGATACAACTTTTCTGGCCTCATGTGCTCAACCTTAACCTGTTGACACACTATGCACTTGGCCATAAAATTAACCACATCCTCTTCCTGCCATTCTACCAATAGATCTCCTTGAGATTATGATACATATTAGTCGAGCTGGGAGGAACAACATAGCACAATTCATACGCCTCAGCCAAAATCCTTTATCGTAACCCGTCGATATTAGGAACATACAACCTTCCTTAGTACCGTAAACTACTGTCATCACTGATATCAAACACCACTACCTTTTACCCACCAATGTCACTCTTAATTTTCATCAAGATAGGATCTAGCACTTGCTTATCCTTAATCTCCGCACCAAGAGATGATTGAACTACTTCTTATACCATCACACCACCATCCTTGGAGTCCAAGATCCAAACTCCAAGATTAGCTAAGTGGTTAATAGCCTTCACCAATTCTCAATTTCCTTTCTCCACATGAGCCAAACTCCTCATGGATAACCTGCTAAGAGCATCAACAACCACGTTAGCCTTACCTGGGTGGTAGTGAAGACTCATATCTTAGTCCTTGAGAATCTCAAGCCATCTCCTCTGCCTGAGATTAAGCTCATTCTAAGTGAACATATATTGTTTACTCTTATGGTCAGAAAAGATATCCACGTGAACACCATACAAATAATGTTGACATATTTTCAATGCAAACACAACTGCTAATAGCACTAAATCATAAGTAGGATAGTTTCTCTCATGCACTTTCAACTGCCTAAAAGCATAGGCAATCACCTTCCTATGTTATATCAACACACAACTAAGCCATACCCGAGATGCATCATAATAAACCATAAACCCATCATTGTTTTTCGCCAAAGTCAGAGTTGGAGCTGAAGTTAACTTATCCTTCAACTTCTTAAAAATCCCTTCACAAGAATTCGACCAAGAAAACTTGACCTTCTTCTGAGTTAACTTAGTCAAAAGAGCAAATATCGACGAAAAAATTTCCACAAACTACCTATAATACCCGACTAAACCCAAGAAGCTCTGAATATCGGATGGAGTCATGGTTTTAGGCCACCTCTTCACCAGAACAACCTTTTGCAGATCTACCATGATCTCCTTATTAGAAATAATATGACCCAAGAAATTTACAACGCTCAACCAAATCTCACACTTTGAGAACTTGGCATACAACTGTTGTTCCTTTAAGGTCTGCAACATCACACGGAGGTGATTGGCATGATTCACCTCACTCTTTGAATAAACCAAAATGATATCAATAAACACAATAATGAAAAGATCCAAATACTGATAAACAACCCTATTCATCAGATCCATAAATGTCGTCGGAGCATTTGTCAACCCAAATAACATTATGTAAAACTCAAAGTGCCCATATGGAATATGAAACGTCATCTTAGGGATATCCACCTCCAAAATCTTTAGCTGACGGTACCCAGACCGAAGATCTATCTTAGAAAAGAACTTAGCACTTTGCAACTAGTTAAATAGATCATCTATCCTTGGAAGAGGATACTTATTTTTGCCCGACACCTTGTTCAATTACCTATAGTCAATGCATATCCGAAGGGAACCATCCTTCTTGCACACAAACAACACCGATACACCCTACGGTGATACACTAGGATGAATAAACCCTTTATCCAGAAGATTCTTAAGTTGCTCCTTGAGTTCCCTCAACACAGCCAGAGCCATTCTATATGGAGGAATAGAAATTGGACGAGTGTCCAGAACTAGACCAATGCCGAACTTGATTTCCCTATCCGGAGGAACACCAAGAAGAGCATTCGGAAAGACCTTTGGAAACTTATTAACCACTGGAACTGACTGGAATGACGGACCTTCCAAGTTGAATCTTCAACCTAGACCAATTCGATGAAGAAAACAGACTTTAGAAAAGTGGTTCAGGTAGCTCAACTGTTTAGAGCAAAGGACTGAAAATCCTTATGTCAGTGGTTCGAATCCACTTCTAAGCGGGTGAAAGGTCCAAACCGTAGCCGGGAGCAAGATAGATTTCGAAATGTCCTGTGATTATTTCTAGTATGGAATGAGTCAATCATCCACTTTGGTATCTTATTAAACAATGCACAGTATCCGTTCAGCGTTATTACGCAGGGAATTACTTAAAAAACAACCTTTGGAGATTAATCTCTAAGCTTTAAGATAAAGACTAAACCCATTAAAAGCTAAGAACCACCCTTCCATTCTATAACCGGCTCACCAGGGAACCTAAAGATAACCCTATGGGTCCAACAATCCAAGGATACGTAACAAGAGTGCAACCAATCCATACCCAAAATGACATTGAAGTCCACCAAAACCCAACTCAAATAGATCCTCCAAGTTATGCTTGCCACTAATAGATACCACCCCCTAGAGACTCTCTTAGAAATAACCGAGTCACTTACTAGGGTATAAACAAAAAAATAATCCAAAATAACTTCCGAATCAAAACCAAAAGATATAGCCACACAAGGAGTCACATAGGAGAGTGGATCCCGGATCAAGCAAATAATATATGTCATGAGAGAAAAGTTTTAATGTACCAGTATCAATAACAGGTGATACCGCAGATTCCTATCGGAATGTTAAAGCATACAACCTATTTCGACCAATACTAGAACCAGGAGAACTAATAGAAGTAGATGTGACACCACTAGGTGTAGGAGCAGAAGATAAAGCGATATAAATATTATTCATCCCTGTAGAAACCTTATTAATCAGATAATCCATGAGTTGATGGCCAACCAAGCCATACTTGAAGTATTTGTCCCTTCATTAATCGCAATAACCTCAATAAGGACGACCATAAAACCAAAAAGGAGGGCATAAAGAAACTAACTGACCTCAGTTTGCCTAAGATTGGGCACCCTGTGCTCAGAAATGGTCACCACCTTGATGACACCTGTCGCCCGCTTGGTAAGGAGAACTAGTAGAAAAGAAGGAACCAAAACTCCCCCGCTTCATTTTCTGCCATTTGCCACCATCCTGACCATTCTGAGATTGAGCACCTCCCTGGTTAGAAAACTTGCTCCCCTTAACCCTTCTATCTTAAACTTTGCCTATTTTCTCTTCTCATTCTCTACCTACTACATATAAACAGTCAACTTAGAGATGTCTATATCCTTAATTAGCAAGGCAATCTTGCTCTCCAAAATGAAATCCCGATTCAACCCAGAAGCTAACTTTCTCATTCTTGCCTGCATGTCAGCCACTAAATCAGGAGTATACCTTGACAATTGGTGAAACTTCAATGCATATTCCTTGACAGACATCCTCCCTTGCTTAAGGTTTACAAACTCCTTTATTTTTTTTCCCTCGACTCTTGGAAAAAAATAATCTAAGAAGGCCTTAGAAAAAATATCCAATAAGACTAATTCTTTCACATCACCCCTATCCATGTCCCACTCTTCGTACCACTGATATTCAACCTCTTTGAGCTGATAAGATACAAAGTTTTTCCCTTCGTAATTGGTATCCTACATCACCCCAAATATCTTTTCCATTTTATCCAAGAAGCCCTGTGGATACTCTTCCATTTTCACTCCAAAAAAAATGGGAAGACCTATCTTCATAAATTTGCCAACCCTTGTAGCCTCTACTGACAAAGTACCAGTCGTACCCCACTCAACTTGAGCAATGATCATCTGAGCAATAACATGAATAGACTGATGGAATTCTGCATTAGTCACCTCGCCTTGAGGAGGACTAGTAACAACTGGTGAAACTACAAAACTATTAGGGATAGGACTGTGAGATCGAAAATGAACCCCAAAAGTAAGATGCATCCCTTCAATATTACCCTCAAATGGGATAGAAGAATTTCTTTGTGTTTCAGATCAATGAGGCATGACCAAGGATTAGAGAAGATTCAAAGACTGAGACTCCAAGCTTAAAAATTGAATACCAAGAAAGTGAAATATTCTTAAATGTCTTATAGCCTCTCTCTCACAAGTGTGGCACGCTACACACTCTCTAAAAGAGACTCTACTAGACACAGCTTTGTGGACTCCTAATTGACCATTAACCTAGGCTCTAATACCAACTTAACCCAACCCGATCGGCTGACTTATTAAAATGGGCATCCCAAGTCCGACCGGGACCAGAGACCACCCCGTTATCCAACCCAACCTCCAGCCACCTGCCCTGAGTTGGCTGAATTTTGAGTATATAACAATATAGTGTAAAAACTCACATGAAGACTCTGGGATAGGATCATAATCATAATTGGACCAATCGAGTCCAACTATCCTGGACCAACTGCCAAACTATAACAAACCATTCCAAAGGCCATAAACCAGTCCATAACCAAATAAGTTCCAAAACATAATTTAATTAATCCTAAAATAAAATATGATGGAACAGTGAGAAATTATGTCAAATGATGTCATCCCACCATCTTATTCCAATGCCAAGGCCAACATCAATATCGATCCCGCTCATTCCAACCCATAGCAGTACCACAAAGCCTTTAACCAAAAGAGTAATAAAACTCGATTGGTACAAGCCCCCAACTATGGCCAAAACTAATATCTAAAACAAAATCAAAGTGTTTAGAAATACCCATAACATGAAATAAAGCCTTTTAAAAGGATGAAAGCTCACCACTTCAGTCCAAATACTGATCATTGAGTCAATCACTATGTAGAAGGAGTAAAATGGTCGATTTCTGGATAACGTGGGTATACAACCGCTAATAGAAGGGTTAGCGGGTGAGTGCAAGCTTGATCTCAGGATAAGGATAAAATAATTCCATTTATAAAGACAAGCAAAAAGCATCCATATGCACACAACTATACATATATATATATAACCATGCAGGGAAAGGGGACCAGGTTTATCAGGAACTTAAAACCTTTAGCTGGGTTGTGTAGCTTTGTTGTCCTAATCCACCCATAGGCTATATGGGATCAGATCCCCCGGATGAAAAGGACCCTGTGCGTGTAGCCACATGACCAGGGAAGAAAATCTGGGATACTAGTACATCCCCCAAAATGTAGTGTGACATCATGCACACGATCATAAAGACCAACCTCACATTGGAAAATATGATTTTCCAGTTTTGGTCCCCTCAGGACCTCCACCTTCCATGGCTTTACAACATGTCCCACCATTATTGCCCAATTAAAACCATTAATAAGCAACCAACCAATCCATTTACCATTTACTAACCAATGCCAATTAGTGGTGGTATCTTCATACCGACCATACTTGCAAGTACTAGCCATAGCCAACCTTATATAGGTTTAAGAGGACTTCCAAGTGCCCTTTCATATACCATATTAAACCACTTAAGGGATTCCATGTACCCCACAAGCATAAATATTTAGCCATTTAACTTTCCAAGCCATTTAAACCATACATAATTCCTTTACCAAGTTTTAAAACAAGCAAGAGTTCCATTAAAAGTACTCAATAAAATGAAAACATTACTAGAGGTATTTTGTCAAACACATTGGGGGCATAATATATCCAAAACCAAATATAATTATCATTAAACCATTCCTATGCAATCCAATTATCAAAAACCACCATTAATGCACATAAAGAATAATTAATACAATGGAAAAAACCCACCATTTAATATCAAAAACCCCAATTCATATTTGAAAACCAAAATCATACAATTAATGAAGTCATAAAAACATTCATAAAAACCATGCTTCTTGTTTGAATTAATAATGAGGGAAGAGAACATGCCTTAAACTAAGATGATAATGGAAACATATCTCCAAGACAAGCCCCAAATTAATCCTCTAGTCGAAACCCTAGATTTCCTTTCCCAAAAGCTTTTAAGAGAGTTATATAGTGTTTTAAAAGAGTTTCTAAGTTTTAATGAATGGAATCATATGGTAGATAACCTCTTAAGTTGGTTAGAAGTCATGGGACCTTATTAGGATAAATGGCAAAATATCCAGAATACCGCCACTTAAGTTGCACAAAATCCCATCCCAGGGGTACACTGACCCTCATGAGTCATACCCCTAATATGATTTGTACCCTCCACTCGTATCCTAGCTTCAACCTTTGGAACCAATGTTATCCAACATATGAATCATCCAACAAAGTAATATCCAAAGAATACAATCCGTACCCTTCATCCGTACCCCTGGCAAATTAAAGCCAATGAAGATTTACACACTATCCAACATACGAGTCCATGGTACAACTTGTACCTTGGATTACAGCTCATGGTGAGCCACTAATACTCAGATCTAACCTAAGTAACCAAGTCTAAGATTAAGTTAAAGAACCAAATAATTTGTACCCATCAATATGACTCATACCCTTAAGGCATATCCATTTCTATAACCAAATACATCCCACCAACCAATACTAGTCAACATATAAAAAGACCATACCATTCGTACCCCATCATACCACTTGTACCCATGAGTCGTATTGGGTCCAGAGACCAAAATTCTATAAAATTTTCTAAGGGTCAAAACTCAGGGTGTTATAGAGAGTGATGTAGTTTAGTAAGAAGGGGAAGCACAATCCCTAATATGTTGGTCTATACTCAATTTTGAGAAGGGTTGATAATGTTGCATATGAGTTAGAGTTACCTTCTAGTTTGAGCTTTATTCATCTGATGTTTTATGTTTTTCTGTTGGGGAAGTGTATGGGTGATCCATCTCAAATCATGCCTATCAAGGATATTGGTATTTTGGATTCTTTGTCTTATGAGGAGATCCTAGTTAAGATTTTGGATCGATAGGTTCATCGGTTGTGTATCAAGGATGTGGCCTCCGAGAAAGGTTCTAAGGAGAAATCATAAGGTTGATGAGGTTACTTGAGAAGCAAAATAGGACATGAAGTCCAAGTATCCATTCGTATTTTTTGCATTGGAAATTTGTGCGGAAGGTATGTGTTCTTCATCATACTTTTGTTTTCAAACTTTGTTAAAGAAAAGATTAACTTCCTTGCATCTTTGTTTTCTAACTTACTTAAAGGTTAAAGTTAAGGTGGTGGGGTGTAAATCATTCTAGTCATGCCTTGTTCCATAATTCGAGGATGAATTATCCAAGTGGGGGGAAATTGAAACACCATAAGTTTGATCCTTAGAAATTTCTGAGTTTAGAACTCTCTGGACATCATACGACTTCGGCTTACTAGTTGTATGATATGGGTATGACCTAGGAGGTCCAAGTCATATGTTAAGCAGTGTGTTCCTGATCATGTACTGTCCTTGGTATGACTATACTCTATATGAGTCGAATAGAGATGGTATAAGTGATATAGTCCATTTCATATATTGTCCAGTGTCCAACCCCTTGGGTTCTATCTTGGATATGGTTTGAGGGTACTAGTCGTATGGTATAGGTATGATCTGGGAAAGGGGAGTCATATGGTGGACAGTATGAGATGTCCAACATTCTATCTAGGGTACGAGTAGTGGGTACCATTCGTATGTTGTGTGTATGATTTAGGAGGGAGTCGTACCCTCCTGCGGTGATTTTTATAGCTTTAGTTGGGGGTATTATGGACATTCCCCTCTTAACCGCTTTTGACCCCACGACTTAAAAAAAATTTGGAGCATCATTTACCCTATTATTCTCAATCAAAAAAACTTTAAACACTCTTAAATCTCTCTCAAGACTCTTAGCTCAAGAAATACTAGGGTTTTCTTCAAAACAATCAATTAAGGCTCTAAGGAGTGGTTTCTCTCCTTACTCTTTGGTACCTAAGGCATTTTACTCCTCTCTCATTGTTAGTTAAACTAAATTAATGTTTTAATAAATGGTTTTCATGATTTAATTATGGGTATTATTTGGTTTTGAATTATATATTGGGAGTTGTGGTTGTAAATAGTTGGATATTGTTTTCCCATGCTTTACTTATGGTTTTTCCTATTATAATTATGGTTTGAACATATGGTTTCATGGAAATGGTCAATTGGTACTTAGTTTGGTTTTGGAAAACAATATGCCCTCAACATGTTCTTTAAAATGCCTATGAGAATGGTTTTGTCACATAGTTTGACTTTTATTGAAACTATTGCATTGCATAATATGGTAATGAAACCTAAATTGGTATAAATAGTTTTAAATGGTTTTGTAAGGCCTTGGTGGCCATGTTATTGGTTTAATTAGAAACCATGTGAGGTACATGGGAATCCCCTAAGTGTTGGCTAATGACATTGCTTGCAAGCTATAGTCGGTATGACGATATCACTTTATAAATCCTTGGTTAATAACTTTTGGAATTGGTGGTTGGTTATATGGTAACGGTTTTAATTGGGAAATAATGGTGGGTTGTGATAACTTACCGTTAAGGTGTGAGTTCGATGGACGAACACTTAAAACTCATGTTTTCGTACATGAGGGTTGGTCATGGCGACCTTATACTTGTGGGGTACATGGAAATCTCCTATGTTTATACTTATATATATATATATATATATATTATGAAGGGCGGAGGGTACACGAGAATCCCTGGACCCTATTGGGTCTCGTTCAGGGGGTAACACTGGACCCATATAGCCCATGGGTGGATTGTGATGGTAAATATACACAAAACCAAGTTAAAGGTTTTAAATGAATGCTAAACCCGGTTCCCTTTCCTAGCATGGATTTTATATATTTATATATATATATATGGATGTGATTCCATATTTGCATATGGTTATTCGCTTGGTTTGAAATATTGGCATTATTTTATCCTCACTCCTGAGTACATTCTAGTGTTCACCTGCTAACCCGTATTCTGTCTCTATATCACCACGCGATACAGGAACCGGCCATACCACTCCTCCTGCTCAGTAACTTGGATTCGAAGGAAGCTTTCTGTTGAATTGAAGTGGTGATCTTCTATATTTTGGAAGGCTCCATTTCATATTATGTACTTCTCTACATACTTTTGTTATTTGTTATACTTTGATTTTTGGATATGGTCGGGGGTATGTCCTGACCAAATGTTATTTTGATTTCAGATAGTCTTTATGAGACTACTTTGGGTTGTCATGGGCGGTGTCGGTATTGGTGTCAGCTTGGCATTAGTATTGGTATTGGAGTTGACATCGTTTGACTATATTTGATTTATGATTGTTCCATTTTTTTATGCTATATATATATTTGAAATTCATCCGACATAAGGTGTAGGGCAGTTATGGTTGGGTATTAGGGGGTAGTCTACGATCCTGGTTGGGCTTGATGCACCCGACACAACTAGTCCCTGGTTCGGGTCGTATCATGGAAATGCTTCACAACCCAGGTTAAATGTCTTAAAGTTCATGCTAAGCCTTGTTCCCTTTCCCGTCATGTGATCTATATAGATATATATATATATATGCACACACACACACTTATGTATTTGCATTTGATGGTATGCATGGGATTTGACTAGTTTTGAGTTATCATCCATGGCAGTATTTGTTCCCTTATCCCTAAGTTACATGCTAGCGCTCCAACTGCTAACCATATTCTGGTGAAGTATCCCAATGCGATGCAGGATTTGACCATACTTCTACTCTTTCTACACAGTGAATAGGATATAGGATCAGTTCGTGAGTTGACATTGAAGTGGTGAGCTTCCATACATCGGAAGTCTACATTTCATGTATTGGTTTCTTATGTCTTGGACTTTATCTCAGATTTGTGTTTGACTATAGTCGGGGGCATATCCCGACATTTTATTAGTACTCTATTTTTGTTAAAGTCTTTGTGGATAATGTGGAATTGGGTATTGTGGATAGTTTAGTTATTGATATTACATACACTTTTGAGTTCATCTTTCATATTTTGCTTTATATTGATATTAATCCGCTGGTATGTGTTCTTGGGGGTATTGAAATAGGCTCAAGGGGCAGTCTCCGGTCCTCAGTGGACTTGGGATGCCGGTCACGGCCAGTCCAAGGTTCAGGTCATGACTAGCCTAAAATCGATATTTTGGAGCTGCTGACACAATCGGAATTTGCACCCCAGATTATTTTACTAAAGTGTTTTCCTGGTGGCCATTTGAAACTAGAGAAGACTTCTAAACAGAGAATTACCTCTAAAAGCCAAATTATTTGACAGATAACCAACCTGTCAGTCCCAGCAAGTCATAAATGACTTGGGAAAGATCTAACGGTGAAAATATGAAAAATGACCTAGAGGGCCATTACAATATCCACTACTAAAAAGACTTTCATCCTCGAAAGTCAATGGATAGAAAGTTCTCAAAAGCTCGAAAGGACGAGGTACTGGGCCCGCATGCTCCATGCATGACTCCCCTGGTAACCTCCACGAAGAGAGAAAACTTCCAAGGGATTTTTCTACAGGTATCTCCTTTTCAACCAGCTCTCTCACTTCACTTCCAAATAGACAAAACTCAACTTCAATCACCAACTTGCCTCCAATAGAACCGAAAGAGGTTAAGGCATGCAAATCTGAACCACAACATATTGATACCAACTCGATACCTACATAAATCAACAAGAGCTCACTCGTTCCAAAACCAACACAAGGAATGATTCATGCCACCGACTCCAAATCCAAATATAACTTTCTATTACCATTCCATACCTATTATCCACTCCACGCCAGGAGAAAAATTACCCGACTCCTATTCGCGAAATCTCATCATAGACAACTCGAATAACTGAGGCTGATATACTAAAATTCCAGACGACAAATATGAGAATAAACCTATAAGGCACTATCTGGGCACACAAACGGAAATAATCAAGGATTGTAATATATGCCAATGCCACAACTAGTCTGGATGGAAATCAAATTGAAATCCAGAAGATCAAGGCATAACTACTCATCACCGAACTATTTGCTCTAGGATGTCCCATCAACTGAAAATGAAACCATACTGAATCCACTCAGGTATATTAATCCCAGTGAGTATATCATCCAAAATTCTCAAAGAAAACTAAAGAACCATGGTCAAAGTTGAAGGAACCAATATCGGGCCAATAGGCTATCATCTGAACACTTATTAACTATAATCCAACTGAAATAAAGAACACCGAATAGGTAACCATGGAGTAGTATCAACTAACCTATAAATGAAATCTGAATTGAGACAAATTCTAACACGAAGGCTACACTCAAGCTCTGAAACTCCAAGCTAAACTCCCAGCACCAAGGTTGAATTGCTTGATTCAAATATCTAAACCAAACCTAAAGATGGGTAGGCATTCATACTCCAAATCTATCATAACTTCCAAATTGCCTTTCCAAGGTGTCAAGTAAAGAATCGAGCCAATAAGTTTTTCTTAATGTCAACTACTCAAATCGACCTTAGTATCCAAATCTGGAATATCCAAGCTAGATCATACCGAGCCAAAATCAAAATATAACTGAAGAACAAAATCACCATAGGGATAAACCATTGACTTACAATGCAAATAGACACTCCATAGCAGCTAGAGGGCACGAAATATAGTCATAGGACAGAAATCATACCGAAGGATAAATCACCAGCTGAAAATGCAAATAGCATGAACTATCAAAACATACTCATAACTCCCTAAGGCTACAAACCATACTAGTAATGGCAAAAACTCTAGAAGATAAATACTACTTAAGCCAGGAACTAACCACTCCAACACTCCATCTCGGCATGGATACACATAGCCATATATCAGCAAGGAAAAACACTCCACCAAGCCTCATTAGGCCTAACAAACTCTGAAATGAGGATTTCCTGAATCCACCTAAGTAGGAAAATCATAACTCGATCAATCTATTAGTCATATCATTGAGGAAGAAAGTACCACTCTCAAAACTAATGCTGAGGTCAAGAACACTACCATAAATAAACCAAACAACTCAAGATAAAGAACTTCCAATATACCAACTCAAGAAGCAATCACAAGAAAGACCACCTGCCTCTAACTCTCCAACTCCATTTTACATAAAACTATACTACGACAAAAAATGAGCATCCAATCTCCACATTAGAACTAAGAGTAAACCATCGCTAGGAGATAAATCCAACAAATCTAAGAGATGAATCTAGGATATATAGCTATCAAAACCACTATCGGGCGATGTAATAGCCAAAAATGAAGAATGGGTCCAAAACTAGTCAAGCTCAAAAATAGGCTATATAGAAAGAGATAGCCAAAGAGAAAACCTTCATAACATATGAGGCAAGTCTATGAATTCAAACACAAGAACGAGCAACATAACTAAATTGCTAACTCTAGAACTATACAGAACCACTGAAGGTCATCTTACCTACGATGCTGCAATTAATCTAACACATCCAACAAAAGAGGAAAACAATAAATCTCGCCACACTATAGGAAAGAAATCATCAAATCGGGCTATAACTAATCAAGCCACCGAATAAAAATCAAAAGAAATGGAATTCCAACTAGATAACACTAGTCTAAATAGCTACCTAGTAAGGATCAATATCATCAAGTAATGGCAGCAATAGTAACAATAATTTAATATAGTAAAAAGGTAGTACCAAAATAAAAATCAATAGTAAGTACCACTCAAAGGGCTACAAAAAGGCTAATGTGCCAAGATAAATTGGACTCAAACCCAAATGCTACACCCATAGGGAGAAAATATCAATTTAGATCTACTCCATCCACTACTAAAAGAAATAAACCACGGGGGTAGTCACATAATCATGAATTCAATAACAAGGCACACAATAACCAATATGAACTGATCAAGGTATATAATCCTTAATGGGTACGAAGACCAAATACTCATAAATCAAAAGGTAAATGTGGAGAAATAAAAGCACACCTATCATGGTGAAATTCACAATCACATGCTTGATGAGTATCTGAATAGATCCAAATTCAAACCTACCGACTGAACCATCAACTGAGGCGCTAAGTGCACTATCTCTAACTGAATATGCCATAATCATCACAAGGATAATCTGAATGAGTTGAACGGCCAACAATCCCATGCCGAGAATGCTCTCTAGACTAGTAATTGACCTACATATCATCGTAGCAAACTCCTGATGCACCATCATGGCGAGAAATATAAATTGAGCCCAAATAGTTGGCTAACTGATGCTGAGAGAACTTTCTACTATATTGTCCATCCTTTCTGCAATCATAGCCCATCTTAAGAACTCTAGGATGGCGGGAAATACTTGTTGACTCTAAATAAATAACCAACTTGTGTCTGGGGATCTCTCTGAACTAATGTCCCATATCACCACAACAAAAACAAGATCCTAGAATACTTTGAAATACTGCCCTCATAATCTAGAGTTCTGGCCATGGCCTGAAAACCCATACGAAAAACTCCGCAAGGTCTGATGGGAACTCTGCCCGCTATAATCATCATGACTAATGTAAGAACCACTCATAGTCTGAAATACTACCTGTGTAGAGCTGATAAATTACAAGTGAAGCTGACCTCTACCATAAGGATCTTTACTCTCGGATAAAATACCAATAGTACTATACTGATGGCATGGCCTCTTGTCGCCACATCTTAATTCATGCTCTCTCTGTGGCTCTTAAATAATCAATAATATGAGAGAAGAAAAACCCAACTGCTATCAAGTGCTCCAACACCAAATGGAGTAGCAATGTTGATCCTCTCAAGAATCCATGCACCATGTCCTGCTCTGAAGGATATGGCATAGGAATAAGTCTGGCCCACTCTAGAAACCCTATCTCGTACTTCAGAACTAGTAAAGAACCCTGATAAACACCAACAATTCTGACTTTAGCCTAAGAACTGCTTGATGACTCGAATGTCATCTAAGACTTCGGGGGGTCTATAATAGACTCGGGATCCCCAATGCTAAACTTCGAAGGGTTGAAGTAGTCACGCGCTCTGTTGGAGCCTAAGCTGGCCCCAAATCCTTTGGCTGACATTGAAGATCTTTGATATACATCTCTGACTCTCTAGTCCGTTACTGCACTAAATCTATAGAAATATGTGTCAAATTCTCGTTTGTATCTTTCAACTATCTCACATAATTCATTTGGAACAGAATAAAGTTAAAGAATGTGCTTAAGGCTTATAGCAATGCAGACACATCAGAAGGAGTCAAGATATGAATTTCCTGAGAATGTCCTTGTAGCCTCCCAAAGATAGGTTATTGATGTCTCCGCACTGATCCGCTGGACTCTACTAAACACTTAGCTCTTGTACTTATACACTAGTGAAACTATGCTCTAATATAAATTTTTCATGACCCAATTTCTCAAGTTATGATAGCGCCTACTATAACCCACTAGCAGGTAAACAAAAACCATAGTCCGAAACAACTAGTAATGGACTACCCCAAGCAGATAAAGGAAAGACTATAGAATATATGTGATAAAATATCAAATACATAATATAGTCCCAAAACCTAGTGGTATCAGTACAAGAGTTTCTAGTAAAATAAGTGTTCAAAAATAAAATTCTAAAGGAATTACACAGATACAACTTATCTCTGAATACAACATAGAGACTAGTTTAGTACATACAATAAAGGTAAGTAATACTCCAAACGTCAGGAGCTCACTCTAAGTCTCCAAACTATAGCTACTCCACATGGCACACATATCAATGGTGATAACCCATACAAGATCTGCAGGTTGCAGAAGTATAGTATTAGTACCAAACACATGTGATACTTGATAGGGAACTACCAACTGAGCTCCAAAGTTAAGGCAGATATATATAAAATATAAACAGAATGAAAAATACACCCAAATATCTAGAAACCACATAAGCAATCTATTGAGATAATAAGAGTAAACTATCCTATTCATGTCCAAGAGACTAACATGATAAGGCTAAGAAAGTATCAAGGATGAGCTATCATATTCCAGCCATACTCAAGAATCTCAATACCAATGATATAATAGGCCAAGGAGAGAATATACAATCTAAATGAATGAAGGAAGGGATACAAGGTAATACCATAGCTACTTAGCTAGGTATACATATATATAGAAACAAGGTTAACTCAAGGTATAGCCTACTTCGTCAAACTAACACTTTAGGATATCATAATCATAGCAGGAACTTGTTCTTGAATACTCAAGGTTTCTAATCCATATGTTTAATTATGAATTAATCAATTGTAATAATGAAATCAAAAGATAGAAGAGCCAGAATCATACCACGAGTCTTTATACTGAATCAATAACCAATTTGTCATAAACTAGCCATAACACAGATCATAAAAATGATAATAACATTATAATAACAATGTGAGTAACCGGTTAGTCCATAAAATCAAATAACTAGCCAATCCTATCATATGCCCCCACCATTCTAGGCTCAGAAGGTTCAATCAGCATATAACACACCGCAAGGTATAGTCATCACCCATACCTATACAACCCCCTATATGGGTTGATAGATATAGGTGCATACTGGTGATAGGCAATGCACATGTAAGAATGAATGCATAGTATGTGATCAATATCACATGTCATCATCAAAGCCATCTCTATCACAACCATCATCATCATAACCATCATAATCATAATTATCCACCGGCCTTACCGGGTATATAGTGGCCATACATAGGGTTAACCAAACTCAAACCAATAGATGTACACATAGGTACATCAATATAATCATCCTTCGACCTTGATGTGTATCAATATCATCATCTAGATATCTTACAGCTTCACTGGGTATAATTATATCTTTATAACATCCTTCGGCCTTGCTAAGTATAGAAGCATATCATCATAATCATCTTTCAGCCTTGCCGGGTATATAATCAGTATTATCATAATCATCCACATATATATATATAATATTAATAATAAAATCTTCCTCAATCCTATACTGGAGAGATGTATATATAGATATAATAGGTGCACCAACTCAAGCCATGGCTAAAAAGAGTGTAAATCTATAAATTCATTGCCTAAAGTGAACCTCGAGACTAAATCATTATAAAAGTGTGGAAAGGGTCAAAATCTCTCTCGACCAAAGTAATTAGTAGTATCAAATCATAAATAAAATCTGTCTCGATCAATTCTTTATAACATCATTGTTAACCTCTTTTACGTATAAATTATTCATTAAGACAAATAGTTATTATTATGAAGAAAATCTATTTTTAAGGTGGAAAGTGGGCTTTTACCTTTATTTAGAAAAAATAGTAATAAGATTACAATATAATTAGAAGTGTATCAATCACCGATGCAATGATCATGAATGTATTGAATCTATTTATGCCATCACCAGTATTCAAATAATGAAACCATGAGCATTAATATATCAATAAACCACAATCATACCCTTTATAAGGATAACACTTTCTGGATGGCCAACTCATATCATAACATGGGCTCAATAGTGTGTCTAAAATAATTACAACATCATAATCACAACCTTTATCCCATATAAATATTCAGAACCTATATTAATAACCATATCTATAAATAATCTCATATCTATAAGTCATAGCATATTTACCAGGCATAGCATATTCATAATTCATAAAGCATATCTATCATGATCTCACATCTAGGAGGCATCTCACGTCTATGAGGCATTATATCAATAAGCATCTCACATCTAGGAGGCATAATATCAATAAACATCTCACATATAGGAGGCATAATATCAATAAGCATCTCACAGCTAGGAGGCATAATATCAATAAGCATCTCACACCTAGGAGGCATAATATATCACTAGGCCATAAATTATAACTATGAAGCATAGCACCTCTATAAGTCATCTAATATCCATAGGTCGTATATCATAACTATGAGGAGTATCATATCTATAGGCCAATTACCATATCTATGAGGAACATCATCTTTATAGGCCAAACATAATATCTATGAGAAATATCATCTCTATAGGCCAAACATCACATCTATAAATATATCATGGCCATGAGCCATTAATCATTCTCTGAGGAAAATACCATCATCATTCGCTAAGTCGCGAAGTAACCTTACACTAAAGGATTACTAGTCTCAACTATGTCTAACATCCATAATTAAGTCCACATGGGCTAACACAACTCTTAACCTAAGCTGGGTCGAAAGAACCCACTTCTAATCTTTGGATTCCATATTTAGGCCATTTATACTCCGAACTAGGATAAGGTATCTAAATTTACTTCCTGATGGTACATAAGTCATAATCAATCCTAAGATAAGAAGTTCACCTAGAACATGAAAAATTAAGTCTATTTTACCTAAATTACGATTCCAAGATCACTAGAATGGTCCAAATAAGGTTAATCATACTAAGCATGCTTCCAATGCTTAAACCACATTCCCAAACCTAACATGATATCATATCCATTCAATAAATTAGTTCAATCTAGGAAGAAGGCATTAGGATTCTAAAAGTATAATAAGCATATCACCTTATGGGTCACAACCCTTATCTAATCCCCAAACTTCAATAATCAAGACTAAGTCATTTTACCCATAATCAATCTTAACATTCACATTCACATGGAATATATAACATGATCATCTTACGAAGAAGAGTAGAAAAAAGCCGACCTCAAAGTTGAACCACAAAACCTTAAATCATTCACCAAATATTCATCTTCATTTTACAATCCCAAACTATCATCACGCTATCAAAATCGTAATCTACTCATCAGTACGAGAATAAGGATACTCATATTGCACTATTGTGCTTTTAGTCTAAAAACAACATTAAAAACTCTAAGTGGGTCCTACTTATGGAAATCATGTTGTAGAGGTCAACCCGATGTTTATACATGATCAAGAAATCATAACCCTTAAGAATGGGTAAAAGCCAAGCTAATTTGGGGCTAAAATCAGGTCCTCAAGCTATTGGGGTTTTGGTGAAGAAATCACTAAAATCCACCAAGAAAAGGTTGTAACCTTACCTCAAATCAGAAGATAATTGCAAAAATAGATGTTAAACAAGCTCCCAAGTCATCCATATGTCTCAATTTTAAAATGTCTCACATTTTATGGTTTTTGCTCTCAAGAGATAGGTAAAAAATGAGCCACAATCATGCAAAAAGGGATAATTTATACCCATACCAGGTAATCAGGTGCTGCAATCAGACATCTAGGTGTGCAATCACACTATCTAACATCAAGAGAAGATGTGGAAATCGCCACACCCTTGTTGAAACTCACTATCTCCACTGTACACCAGATATCAGCTGAAACTTGGAAATTTTTCAAGTTTCTGCTAAGGCCTAGGGATTCATTCAAAATTTGATATACACAAACGAACTATGTAACCACACAAAATTTGATGTTTTGGATGAAACGGCAAAGTCAGATTTTTCATTCGAGGTCTTTTCAACTAAATTTGGGTCCCACACCAATATTTCCAATTTGTCGACTTTTTGACCAATAGGTCGAAATGAGCTGAGTGTATTCGGATCCCAACCAATGATCTACATAGCCTAAAATTGATATTTCAAAGCTACTAACTTAGTCAAAATTTGCATCCGAGATTGTTATACTGAAGTTTTTGCTCGGTGGCCATTTGAAATCAGTGAAGACTTCTAAATAGGAAATTGGCTCTAAAAACAAAATGAACTGCCTGGTTACCAGAACTGTCACTCCCAGCCATTCATAAATGACTTGGGGCAGTTATAAGAAAGATCTAACAGCAAAAATAAGCAAAAAATTGAAAAGTGACCTAAAGGGTCCTTACACTCCTAAACTGCAGTGCTAAGGTTCACCTATGTACCCAAATATTTCTAAAAATAATGCCAAAACTGAGATGAAAACTGAGTACCTCAGTTTGAAATAAAAGAAACTGGTGTACCATGCTACTTCACAATCTCCTAAACGAACAACTTCGCATAATCCTCTCCTAAGTAGTTAGTCCTCACAGACAAGAACTGAGCAGACTTAGCCATCCTATCCATAGTTACCCAATTCAAATCATACTGATTGAGAGACCGCGAAAGACCCATAATGAAATCCATATTGATTATCTCCCACTTTCACATAGGCAACTCTATCTCTTGAGACATACCACCAAGCATCAAGTGCTCAACCTTGACTTTCTAACAAACCATACACTTATCCATAAAATCTGCTACATCCATCTTCATATTGTTCCACTAATAGATTTCCTTTAATTCATGGTACATTTTAGTCAAACCAGATAAACTGTATATTGGGACTCATGAGCCTTAGGCAAAATTCTTTCCTGCAACCCATTAATATTAGGAACACACAACCTACCTTGGTACCTCAGAATATCATATCCCCCAATCTTAAAAGCCATAAACTTTTCTTGATTCACATCATCTCTAATCTGCATAATTATAGGATCCAAAGCCTGCTTCTTCTTCACCTCTGCACTAGGAGATGATTTGACCACTTCTTGAACAATGACTCTTTCATCCTCAGAGTTCAAAAGATGAACTCCCAAGTTATCCAATCTATGAATGTCCTTCACCAACACTCACTTTTTTCATCAATATAGGATAAGCTCCACATAGACAACCTGCTAAGATCATCAGCAACAACATTAGCTTTACCTGTATGGTAGTGAAGAATCTTGACATAATCCTTAAGTAATTCAAGCCACCTCCTCTACTTGAGGTTCAATTCTTTCTGCGTGAACAAATATTGCAAACTCTTATGATCCGAATAGATATCCACATACACCTCATGTAGATAATGGTGCCAAATCTTCAAAGCAAAAACCACAACCACTAACTCTAGATCATGAGTTAGATAGTTTCTTTCATAAACCTTAATATGCCTAGAAGCTTTGCGTACAACCTTACCATGTTGCATCAACACACAGCCCAATCCCACATGGGATGTATCACAAAACACAAAAAACTATCAGTAGCCTCAAATAGGATAGAAACTGGTGCAAAAGTCAACTTATCTTTCAACTTCTCAAAGCTACCCTCAAAAGTATTGAACCACAATAACATAACCTTCTTTTGAGTCACCTTAGTCAATAGAGCAGCAATAGAAGAGAAACTCTCCATAAATCTCCTATAATATCTGTCCAAAACTAAGAGGCTCCTTATATCGATCAGAGTCATGGATCTAGGCTATTATTCACCACCTTAAATTTTTATGGATATACCTTGATCCCCTCACTTGAAACATATGACCAAGAAAGTCACAACATCCAACTAAAACTCATACTTAGAAAACTTAGCATATAACTCTGGGTCCTTAAAGGTCTGTAACACAATTCGATGGTGATTGGAATGATCTACCTCACTCATAGAATACTCTAAGATATCATTAATGAAGAAAATAACAAACAAGTCCAAAAACTTCCTGAAAACTCAATTCATAAAATCCATGAACATAGTTGTAGCATTAATCAACCCAAATGACATAACCATAAACTCATAGTGACTATACCGAGTTTGGAAAGCAGTCTTGGGAATATCAACTCCCCAATTTTCAGATAATGATAGCCCA
Source organism: Capsicum pubescens (assembly GCA_030864215.1). NCBI lineage: Eukaryota > Viridiplantae > Streptophyta > Magnoliopsida > Solanales > Solanaceae > Capsicum > Capsicum pubescens. The sequence goes on from CM061540.1 coordinate 205,781,961, forward strand.
AATGAAGATCAATCTTAGAGAAACATCTAGCACCTTAAAGATTGTCAAAAATATCAAAATAACATCAAAATCCACCATATCCAATTCTATTAAATCCACCAATATCTCCCTATGGAAGATAGACATCACACAACCCCTATAGATTTTTCTAGCCACAATAGAATCATCCACTAGGGTAGACACAAGAAAGGGGTCGAAAATACTTTTGGGACCAAAACCAAAATGCACAGACATATAAAGGGTCATCTAAGAAAGGGTAGACCCATATCAAGCAAACAATACATATCATGAGAGAAAAGTTGTAACATACCAGTAACAACGTCTAGATATGCCTTATATTCCTAGTGGGTAGCAAGTACATAGAGGCTATTCCACCCAATATCAGTAACAGAAGTAGCACCCTTTGGTGCATGAGTTAAAGATATGGAAATCAAAACTTTATGATCTCTAGTAGAAACCTTGGTTGAAGAACAATCTCGTTGCATGTGATTATGTTGACCATAATTATAACACTAGTTCCTCTCCTCCTCACAATAACCACGATAAAGCTTTCCATAAAAATGACAAGGAGGATAAGGTGGGGTTGACTAGGCTCAACTAGTCTAAGACTAGGAGCCCTATGCCTTAGAACCACCGCTAGATTAAGAACGGCGGTCGCCTAAAGGCTTAGGATAAGGAGCACTAGTAGACGAATAAGAATTGCCCCAGTTCTTCTTCTTGATCCACTATCTGACCCCCACTCTACTCTCAATACTTAAATTTCTTAATATACCTCTCCCTAATCTCTATCTTTTTTTTCATCCTTAACCTACTACATATAAACCATAAGTCGAGAGATATTAATATCATTGTTCAACATTACAACCTTAGACTCTAATACCAAGTCTCAGGACAACCTAGAATCAAACTTCCTCAACTTAGATCTATGGTTAGTCACCAATTCTAGAGCATAACGAGACAACTACTAAAATTTTAAAGAATGTTCCTTCACACTCATCTTACCTTGCTTTAGATTAACAAACCCATCTACCTTAGTTTCCCTTATCTCTTAAGGAAAGAAGTTATTGAGAAAAGCACTCAAAAACTCATCCCATAATGCCAGATCTATATTATCACTCCTCAACTTCTCCCACTCCTCATACCACTAATAAGCTATATTTTTTAGTTGATATGCAGTAAGCTTTACATCTTCAAGATCAGTAGCATGCATCACTCTAAAAATCTTCTCTATCTCATCTACAAACCCCTGAGGATCCTCTTCAACCTTAGAGATTGCAAAAGGTTGGGGGATTTAACCTCATGAACTAGCCAACCTAAGTGACCTAAGATAAAGGAACAGCAACACCAACATAATTCAACTGATAAAACCGAGATGTTACTAACTAAGTAAGAAAATAAATAGACTAGTGGAACTCCATATTAGAAATTTCTCCATATGGAAGCTGATCATAAGTATTGCCAACCCAAGAAGCTCGAGGAGGACTAATAGAGACAGGTGAAACTCTATGTGGAGAAGCACAATCAGGAGCTGGGACCCTAGACCGAGTCTGTACTCCATACATAGGGTGAGTCCCCTCCATATTTTTCTCTGGTAGGAATGAGTTCTCAATAGAGTTTCTAGGAATATCAAATCTTTGGGGAGGCATGATATAAAATGTGAGGAAGCCAGGATTTAGAGAAGTTTCATAACACTAGACTCTATAGCCCAAAAATAAAACACAAGAAAGAGAAATATTCCTAAATGTTTTGTAGCCTCCTTCATATAAGTGTTGGGTGCTACACACCCATAAAAATAAATCTACTCAACACGGATTTGTAGACACCCAATGACTCTAAATCATGCTCAGATGCAAAGCTTGTTGCACCTCGAACCAGGGTTTGGCCATGATGAGTATCTCAAGTCCACCATGGACCGGAGACCACCCTCTTAATCCAAACTCAAAATCACAACAATTATAATAATAAAACAATGCAAAAGACAACTAAAAAATGAATAACTCAATGACACTAAGAGTTAAAACAATAACCAACCAACCCAAAATTTTTCACAATAGCCTCTAAAACCAGAATAGCAAATAGGTCAGGACATGCCTCGACTATGACCAAAAGAATCCAAGAATTTTAGGCCAAAATAAGAGAATATGGAAATAATAAGGCCTTTAGAAGGATGGAGGCTCACCACTTTACATCTACTCGACAAATATATTTTTCTACCTAATGCTACATAGGGGTAAAAGAAGTGTCTTCAGACCCTACATTATGAAATAGTATAGTGTTCGAGGACGGTTAACAGGGTTAGCACTAGTATGTAACTCAGGGAAGGGATAAAATAATGCCATAATCAAATAAGTCCAAAATCATTCAAAACCCATATGCACACATTCATATATATATATATATATATAAGATTTTGGGATAGGGAACAAGGTTTATCATGAGATTTAAACTCCACTAACATGGACTGTGTAGCTGTAACCATTCTAAGGGCACCCACGGGCTATATGGGTTCCGCTCCCCTTGCTAAAAGAGTCCCAAAGCGTTTTAGCCACATAAATTAAGAAAATCTGAGAAAATTCTAAATACATCTAGGCTCTAACAAGTCCAAAATGTAAATATATAGTGTGGCTCATGCTTACGATCATATAGACCTCCACGCCGGCAAACTTGGTAGTCCTCCAGGGCATTCACCTTTTATGGTGAGCTACATGACCCTCTTTAAACCCAAATTAAAACCATTTACACACGTTCCCATCCATTAACCAAGAATTCTTTTAATTAGACAGTGTCACCATTGGTATCATTATACTAAAAAAAGTTAAGCTTACAAGCCAATTCCATTATGCCATACCAAAACCAATTAACCAAATAGACTCCAAGTTTCCTACATAAAATAATCCAAGGCCACCAAGGCCTTTCAAAACCAATTTATGTTCCATTAAATTTTTATGCAATGTAAGATTTCAAAAGTGAAGTAATTTATGTATATAACCATGTTTCAAACCAATTTCACACGTTGGATAAAGGTTAAAGACAATTCAAAACCACTAAACTATCAAATTTAGGGAAACCCATCTTCCCCATACCAATTTCTACACCCATGCATTTAATTAGTTTAAAATCATGGAAATAAAGCATGAACAATCAATTCAAAATCATAAAAAGTCAGTTCATGTAATAACCATTCTAAAACCCTCAACCCATATTCAAAATCTAATAATTAAATCACATGGATAACAATTAAATACATGTTCTTACATAAAATCAATTTAGGTAAGAGATACATGCCTGAAACACACAAAAAATTGTAATCAATTTTAAGTTTGGAGCCTAAATGATAAATGCACAGTGAAACCCTTGAATGTTCATGGGTTTTGTGTTTTAGAATGAAATGGGGGATTTTATCTTTGAAAATTAATGGGAATAGGACTACTTTATGTTTAAAAGTCATGAAAAAATGAAAAGACCAAAATCCCCTCATTCCAAGTGAATAAAAATAAAATTGAATGCAAATTACACCCTAGTATGGCACACCAATATCATGGAGACTATCCTCTATGTAACATCAATATTGTGGAGGGCAGCCTTCGTGACATGGTGATATTGTGGACCCTCACTACCCCAGGGTCCCAAAATAGCGTTGATCCCCTTTTAAAAATTCTAAAACTTCCCCAAACACCTTTTTAACATCTATAAATACAATTCAATTCAAAAATCAATATTTCAAACATGATAAGGTTAAAAATAAGTTGATAAAAAAATTAAGGGTCTTATAATAAGACACTTGGATACTCTTTTACGTGTTTAAAATGAACAATGGTTGGTTGAGGTGTCGAAATAAAAGTTCATGCCAAGTTTAGGGTTGGCAATGTGTTTGGCCTTATTTTAGGGTGTAGATCCTATATTTGAAGGTTGTAGTTGGTTTTGAGGTATTCGTAAGGAGAAGGCTTTATTTTGAATCACTTTAGATAAGAATTGCATTGTTTAGATATAGATTATAACTTAACTTTTTCTTAATTGAGCTAGGTAGTTAATAAATATTAAAGTATGTTATGGGTTGGAGAAAATAACTATAGGGTTAACATTTTGAGCTTATTTTTATTGTTGTGTGCATGTGTGAGGAGCTTATATTTTTGTCATGGTTTATGTGTGATATCTGATAATATCTATTGCTCATGTGGGGACTTCATAACATTATTGGCCTTATTTGTGCATCTAAATGCCTTTATTCTAGATATGGGCTTATTTTGCTAATTTAGGCTATAATTAAGCATTGGTTTCTTTTATATTGATAAAATACCTAAGTTAGGGATGTATATGATATCAATAATGTCTTACATGCATATTTATTCTAATGGTGCCTAATTAAAGTTGATCATCATGAATAGAGACATATTAAGTTGATTTTTGGACTTACTTGTATATATATTTCTTTGTTGGTTGGATTGTATATCATCATTTGAGTTGATTGTGAGCATTACATCCTTATTCTATACGTATACATTCATGAAATACTAGTACCATAGGGAAACACTAGTTTTGAAAGAGAATGAGACACCTTTATGAAAACCCACTCCGTGAATATGAGTTAGAGAAGAGAGTTGAGATTGAGACTGATATTCAGATATGAGATATAGTATATGGGTTATGAACCCTTCATGGGACATACTTGGTAACTGTCAGGTCGGTTGGTGCATACCAAAAGTCATGTAATGGCTTTCATCATTTATCCCATCCATACTGAATTGCATTACATTTGCATACTCATCTTTCTTGACTTTCTTTATTTTTCTTGACTTATGATTACTTTTAGTGAGTTTCCATGCATATCTGTGTTGCTTCAGTTTCTCTCTCTCTCTCTATATATATATATATATATACGTATATTAGAACTATCAATGGAGACGTTGTGAGCTACTGTTTAGAACTTTTTTGCTTGCAGGTGATATGCCCATAATATATTTTATTTATCTTATTTTCTACTTTTCTTATTCAACCTATGATACCTATTGAGTTTAAGTGAACCATACTCACCCCTACTATGCCTTTCTAGTGCAGATCCTAGCACGAGTACGACACGTGGAAGTTGAGATCATATAGTTGTTTGATGATTTTTAGAGTGTTTAGGGCAGATTTTTAGATCTCACTTTATCTTACTTATGTCATTATTAGATCAAGATAGATTTTGTACTTTTCAATTTCAAGTTTTTACTTAAAGTTCTCTTTCATTATAACACCAGGTTTTAGGTGGTTAATGTTATTTCTTCAGACTTTTGTTTATTATTTTATATAGAGAGAGAGAGAAGTCTAAAAGTCTTATTTAGGCTTATGTTATTATTGATTTTTTTCCCTTTGTCAGTTTGGGGGACTGCCTTACTTATCAAGACTTGACCATAATAAGTACCATCATGTTTTATTTTTGGGTTATGACAAATTGGTATCAGAGCCAAGTTCACCGGTCTCATAACTATAAGAGTAAGATGTCTAGTAGAGTCTCACAGATTGGTATGTAGATGTTTGTATCTATCTTTGAGAGGCTATAATATGTCGTTAGGAAAAACTTGTATATTTTGATCCCTTATCGTGTTTTTTATTATACCTTATGTTCTAAGTTGTGTTCCACTCTTTTATGCATAAATGGTGAAGACTAGATCACAAAAGGTTAGGGATATTGAGATAGCACCCATAGATAGATCCCAGACTAGAGGATAAGGCAGAAGTGGTAGATGGACCAAAGGTAGAGGATGGGCACGAGGAGCTTCCCCTGTCAGAGGTAGTGCTAGAGGGACCTCCCCTATGCTTAAGATTGAGTGTGCAGAAGATATAAGGAAAGCTCAGGACATATAGGGTTCAGTTGCTACCCTAGTTCTATAGGTTTGTTAATTTAGTTATTGACTCATTTGGATGGTGTTCACTTGAGTGCACCTGGTGTTCCTTCGGTTCAGAGTATAGTACCACCATCAATGTTGATGTCTGCTTATGGTATTTTTTTTACTTGAGTGTGGTTCTGCTATTTGTACCGACATCTGCTTATGATATTCCTTAGACTTCAAGTGGTGTTTCACCTTCTATTCTAGTATCTAATCATGGTATTCCTAGTTCAGGGGTACAATCTTCATTATGGTACCCCCATGTGTGGATTCTCATCCTGCCAGACTTATAATTTCTCTGGTTGCTTTGGTATAGTTATGGCTTCTAATTATTTAAAGTTGTTTAAAACATTTATTCTCTTGGGTTTGTGTAAGTTTTGTGATGATATTAATGACGATGCCTATGAGTTCTTGGTTGATTGGTAGAAGAAGTTACAGAACCTTGGAAATCTTGATTCTTATAGAGTTTCTTGTACTACCTATCAGTTGATAGATGTGTCTAGGGATCGGTGGAGATTATATGCAAGTTATAGACCTTTGGATTCACCTACTACTACTTGGACTCAATTTTCTGAGGCTTTCTTAGAGAGGTTTTTACCATATAGTCTGAGGATTCAAATGTATGATAAGTTTGATCATTTGTAGAACAGCTTCATGACTATTGTTGAGTATGCTCATTTTCACACTTTATCAAGGTATTCAGTTTCTAACATCTTCGTTAAGTCTGAGTAGATTTAGAAGTTTGTAAAGGGATTAGATGTTACTTATTAGTTGTCTACAACTCAGATGGTAATATCAGGGGTTTCTATTTAGAGTATTACTGAGTATGCCAAAATGATCGAGTTGATTATCTAAGATACTCAAGAAGGAACCAAGAAGATGCATTGTCATGGTAAGTTTAGTAGACATGCCTCTTGAGGTAGATACTTTTCTAGTAGAGATTCTTGTGGTTATCAATGTAGACTATACCAGGATACTTAACATGTATCAGGTGGTAGGTCTTAAGGTTCAACAACTTTTGGTAGTTAGATATTTGGTCAGGATGATTGCTCTGGTTTAGCCGCACTATCTCAGATTGAGTCAGTCCATATAGTTTTGTATGTGATAATCTTAGACATATATCCAAGAATCGTCTTTGGTATTTTGTTATACCTACTCCTATATCAATACTAAGGGGCTATTCATAGAGTGGTAGGGATAAAGATAGAGGTGCTCTAGGTAAAGCTAGAGATATTTGTGGTAGTGGTCGCGAACATAGTCAGTGCTATGCTATATTGTCTACGCTTGAGGCAAAGGCCTATAATGCTGTTATTACAAGTATTGTCCTAGTTTTCTACAAATCTTCTTTTGTATTATTTGAACCTAGGTCAACTTTCTCTTATGTGTCTATATATTTTACTTCTAGTTTTGATATTGTGTGTTAACCTCTTGGTATGCCTATTCATATTTCTACCATTGTGGGATACTTTTTAGTGGTGAATTGGGTGTACCAATCTTGTATGGTTACCTTTCAAGTCGTGAAACTAGGGTAGACTTGATTGTGTTAGATATGGTTAATTTTGATATTATCCTAAGAATGGATATATTATCTCCTTATCATACTATTTTGACTATTGTGTGAATTAGTGACCTTATCTACACTGGGTGTGCCGAGGTTAGCTGGAAAGGGTATGCTTAATTCAATTTTAAAGGGTGTTATATCTTTTTTGTGTGTTTGTTGCATGATAAAGAGAGAATGTTTATCTTATTTAGCTTATATCCATGATATTAGTTCTACCTCACCACTACCTATGGATTCTATTTGAGTTGTTCATGAGTTCATGGATGTGTTTTCTACGGATTTTCCTTGTATGCCTTTATATTATGATATCAATTTTTCCATTGATATGTCATTAGGAACCAAGCCCATTTCTATTCCTCCCTAATTGATGGCCCTGGATGAGTTTAGAGAGTTAAAGAAACAATTGTAAGATTTATTGAGTAGGGGGTTTATTAGACCTAGTGTATCTCCTTGATGTGCGCCTGTCTTGTTTGAGAAAAATAAAAATAGTTATATGTGCATGTGTATTGATTATAGGTATTTGACCAAAGTGATGGTTAAATATTCCTCTCATTAATGATCTATTTGACCAGCTTTAGGGTGATTTAGTGTTTTCTAAGATTGATTTGATGTCTGGGTATCATCAGTTAAATATTAGAGCTTGTGTTTTGAAGATAACTTTTCTAACTCGATATGGCCATTATTAGTTTTGTTCATGTCTTTCGGATTGACCAATGCCCCTATAACGTTTATGGAGTTGATGAATTGGGTATATCAATTGTATCTTAACTCCTTTGTGATTGTATATTTAACTAACATCTTAGTTTATTCCATGATTAAGGTCGACCATGTGAAGCCTTTGAGGATTGTGCTTTAGAGGTTGTGTGATGAGAAGTTGTATGCTGAGTTTTCTATTTGTAAGTTTTGGTTGTATTCTATCTCTTTCATGGGTCATGTGGTGACTAAGGATGTTATTAGGATTGATCGGCTAAGATTATGGTAATTTATGATTGGGCTAGACCTACTTCTCCTATCAAGATTTGGAGTTGCATTTGTTTGGCAGGTTATTAACAATATTTTGAAGAGGGTTTCAATTTATTGTGGCTCCATTGACAAAGTTGACTCAAAAAAATGGGGTTTTAGTGGTCGGAGTGTGTGAGAAGAGTTTTCAAAAGCTCAAAGAGTTATTGACTTTGACTCTTATCTTGAATCTTCCTGGGGAGGGTGTGGGATTTATCATGTTTTGAGATACTTTAGGTATTAGTTTGGGTGTACTGTTGATATAGAAAGGTAAGGTGATTGCTTATGCATCTCGTCAGTTGAAGTCTTATGAGAGAAATTACCCTACCCATGTTTTGTAGTTTGTAGCTATTATGTTTTTGTTGAAGCTGTCATGTCATTTCTTTATGGAGTACCTTGTGTGATTTTTTTGGACCATCGTACCTTTGCTACATCTTCAGACGACAAGATCTTAATATGAGGTAGCGATATTAGCTTGAGTTTCTTAACAATTATGACATCACTTTTTTGTTCCATCCGGGAAAGGCTAATGTGGTTACAAATGCCTTGAGTCAGAAGTTAAATAGTATGGGGATTTTTATCTTATATCTTGACAAGGAGTAGCCTTTAGCCTTCGAGGTTGATTCTTTAGATAACCAGATAAATAGGCTTGATATTTCAACACCGGGCATGTCTTAGCCTTTGTTCATGCTAGATCTTCTTTGATTGAGTAGATTAGAGCTCACCAGTTTGATGATGATAGTTTGAGGGTGATTCAAGATAAGGTGTTTAAGACTAAGAAATCCTCTCTGTATTATAGTTTTGATTGATGATTGGTGGCCAAGTTTATGTGCTGAGAGTCAAAAATTGGGTGAGATTGATTTTGAAGGAGGCTCATTGCTCTAGATATTCTATCTATCCTGGTGTGACCAATATGTATCATGATTTGAAGCAGCTTTACTGATAGGAGTGGGTATGAAGAAGGATATGGCAGATCTTGTAGCTCATTGAGCATCAGAGATCGGGTGGGTTGTTTCAGAGATTACCCACTTATGGGTGAAAGTGGAAGTGGATCACTATGGACTTTCTAACTAGGTTGCTTTGTACTTCTTATGGTTCTAAAAGTATTTGGATCATCCTAGATCGTTAACCAAATCAAGCCAAAGAGTGAAAGAAAGGCGGGAAAAACTCCATATTTAAGACTGCTCAAGCTCCTAGATATGTATGTGTGCTTAAATAGAGAGTGTCTGGAGTGAACTCTGAATTGTAAACAAATTACTCATGTTATAAGAGTAATGAACTTTTCTCTTTATTTAGTAAGAGCTTAGGTAAAGTTACCTAAGGTGGATATTGGTTAGAGTTAATCGGTATCAAGGTGTGTCCTAGGAAGAGTTGTCAAGATGAGATTATAGTAGAGTTATTACAAGCGAAAGGAACCTAGAGTTAGGTTCATTGAAGTTTGTAATCAAGAGTTTGATTATAGTGGATTTTGAGGTTCTTTGTGGGGGCTAGCTGTGGTTTTTTCTTTCTTGAGAAAGGGGGTTTCTACGTTAAAATATTGTGTTCTTACTCTTCCTATGCTCTCTCTTACTTCCTGGTTGGTTTACTGTGTTTTGCCTATGATTGACTTCGAGGGAATTGGTCCCTCACTGTGTGGTGCAACCCCCAAGGGTTTTAACATAAAGGATAAGTTAGATGATTGGGTTGAGATCAGAGTCCATGTGCTTACATGATAGTATATTATCACGACTCGAACCAATGTCTGGCCGTGATGGGTATCCCAAGTCCCACATGGATCGGTGATACAAGAGAGACCAAGAAGACACGAAACATACTCCAAAATAGTCCACAAGTTTGAAGAACCGAGGACCCCTTTGGTGACCACTCTCGGATTCACTACCAACAACAAGAATACAAGATATAATGGTGTATTTGACACCAAAACAGCCAACCCAAACTAATGTAACAACAAGAAGAAGATAAACAACAAAATATGATTTCAACAATAGAACGATTACAAGGTTACACAACAAGAACACTACCAACGGTTACAATAAAATAAAGATAGAAAGATAGACAAATGGAGGTATAATCTTAAGAACATATGACACTCTTGGACCCTTAACACTACACACTAAATCACCTATCTCTTACAATTGACACAAGAAAGGCGTCCACCACCCAAGTACCAATGTATCAAGTAGTGCAACACACAAGTGATTCCACACTTGTCTATGGCCCAAGTTACGGTTTTGGGACTCTCTCTCTAAGAGGAGTGTTCTCTCAATATCATTAAGCAACTAAAGAAATAAACCCTACAATGTTCTATTTATACTACATTACAATAATAGACAAAATGACTAAAGGTCCCTTTAGTGACTAGTCTAAAAAATACTCAAAAAGTGTCATGATCATGATCATACTTGTATCATCCTCTCCATCTTGAGAGGAATTTGAACACAAATTCATGGGCTCACCTCTTTTACAAAGTCACTTCACAATCTCCTTCTTCCGGCCACTTATCTTCTCCATACTCTTCATTTTGCACTTTGGCTTCTTCTTGCTCTCCATTTTGCGGTTTTCCATCATTCTTAACTGATTCAATGCCCACCTCTTCTCCAAGATAGTACAATATACCCTCCTTTAGGATTATATTTCTCCAGTTTGGGCACTCACTAGCATTGTGCCCCCACCCTTGACACTTGAAGCATTGAAACCCCTTGGGATTGGAAGTAGAATTCAATTTACCTTCATACCTTAGAGGATGTTTTTGGACAACCTTGGTGGCCTCGGGTTAGGAAGCCATGAATGAATTCTCTTTGAGCTCCCTCTCAACCTCTAAAGCCACGTGGAAAATGCCATCTATGGTGTCGAATTTATGAAGCATCATGCGAGTGGAGATGTCCTTGTTTAACCTAACCTTGAAGCGCACAATGTCATGACTTACTTGCTCACCTCAGTGGTCAAGTTTCAACATCAATTGTTGAAATTCATCGTAGTAAGCCATGACACTCTTGCTCCCTTGCCTCAAATTATACAATTTGGTAAGGAGCTCATGCCTATAAGTCTAGGTTAAGTACCTTTTCCACATAAGGTTCTTCAACCAAAACCAAGGAGGAGGTTGTCCCCCAATTATCTCATTCCCAAACCGTTTAACATACTCCCACCATGTATTAGCATACCTTTCGAAGTGAACTATAGCATAGAAACTTTTATTTTCTTCGGTGAGATCATTAAGTTGGAAGATTTTGTCAAAAGATGACTCTCATGCAAGGTAGGCTTCGGGATCACTCTCACCTTTTGAAAATGGGAAGGCTCACTTTGATGGAATTGAGACTTACATCTCTATTTGGGTGTACATCTCTTACCTCTCGGTATAACTCCCCATGTCTACCCCCCATTCTTTCCTCCCTCAAGTAAATATTATCATACGGACCATAACCATTTTGTTTTCCTCCCCTACCATAGCCCTCAACATAGATGGGTCTATTTGGGTTAAGTGGAGTTTGTAGTGGCGGGATTGGATTTGGATAGTGAGGTCCTTGGTCAAGTGGAGTTTGGATGAAAAGGTTCGGGTTTGGTGGTGCTATTTGGGTTCCAAGCCCATCTTGATGTACTTGGTGGAGTGGAGGATGGATTGGTCTATCTTGTTCTCGGCTTCGGGAATAAAAATTGGTTGGATTTGTGGCAATTGGTCGATATAGTATTTGGTGCAAGGTCTCGGGAGTATTAGTTGGGGAATTGTTTTGAGGGGTGGAAGGTCGACTCCTTTGGATTTCCACACATTCTAATCTCCCAGTCATTGATGCTACATCTGTCTCTAATTTCTCAAGACCCATATTCAACCTAGCCACATCTCGGGACATAGTTTCAAGGCAAGCCAAAATGAGATTGATGGCATTATTGTCCATTGTTTGAGAATTTGAAGCCTCGGGTTCCATTGTGGTTGTACCAAAAATAACCCTTCAAGTTACAGTTTAACAAGACACCCAATCAGTCCACAATGTCACACACAACTATACAACACAAATCCTACAAAACAAAATATATGTTAGTTTAGAACAACCTCCCACAATGAGATCCCACCTTCAAGTTTCTTCAAACTCAAGCTCAACAATGGTGGATGGCTCAAATCACCTCCAATTTAGCTCAAATTAGAACCCTATACTCCTATAGTGTCAGAGAACTCAAATTTAACACTAAAAAAACAAGAAAAACACAAAATCAAAAACTCAAAATTTTACCTAGGGTCAAAAACGGGTTTAGTATTTTTTAGGGAATTTTCGATTTTGACACTTCTTTTTTGTTGGGATTTTCAATTTCTAGACTCTAATAGTGTTAAGGAACAAGGATCTAACACTAGAAACACAAATAAATCAAGTCTCAAAAATTGAAAAACCCTAAAAATATAAATAGTAACTTTTTTCTTTTTTCTTCTTTTTCACTTTTTTTTTCAAGATAACAATCCCAAGATTGATTTTGTTGGAACAAAATCAAACCTTGCTTTGATACCAAATGATACAAGAGATACCAAGAAGACTTGAAACATACACCAAAACATTCCACAAGTTTGAAGAACCGAGGACCCCTTTGGTGACCACTCTCGGATTCACTACCAACAACAAGAATACAAGATAAAATGGTGTATTTGACACCACAACAGCCAACCCAAACAAATGTAACAAAAAGAAGAAGATGAACAACACAATAAGATTTCAACAATAGAACGATTACAAGGTTACATAACAAGAATACTACCAACGGTTACAATAAAATAAAGATAGAAAGATAGACAAATGGAGTTATAGTGTTAAGAACCCAAGAACATATGACACTCTTGGACCCTTAACACTACACACTACAATCATCTATCTCTTACAATTGACACAAGAGAGGCCTCCACCACCCAAGCACCAATGTATCAAGCAATGCAACACACAAGTGATTCCACACTTGTATATGGCCCTAGTTTTGGTTTTGGGACTCTTTTCTCTAAGAGGAGTGTTCTCTAAATATCATTAAGCAACTAAAGAAATAAACCCTACAATGTTCTATTTATACTACATTACAATAATAGACAAAATGACAAAAGGGCCCTTTAGTGACTAGTCTATAAAACAATTCAAAAAGTGTCATGATCATGATCATACTTGTATCAATCGGAGATCACCTTCTTCATCTAGACTAACCATCACAACAACCACAAGATAGCGTAGAATAAAAATAATAATATTTCATGATAATTCTATACCAACCACCGGCAATCGGACAATAGTCCATCACCAAATAACCAATCAAACAACCCAAGTAATCAATAAAGTGTCGGGACAAGCCCCTGACAGTAGCTAAAACAAGGTCTAAGACATAGAAAATAAGGACCATCAAAATGAAGCCTTCTGAAGTATGGAAGCTTATCACTTCAATGTCAACTCACGAACTAACTCGAGCACCTGATCACTGTGCAGGAAAAGCAGAAGAAGTTTTGGTGACTACATTGCATGGGAATACAGCATTCGGAGATGGCTAGTAGTTGGAGCGCTAGAATGTAACTCAGAGATAAAGGAATAAAATAATGTCATTATTCAAAACCAAATCTAATAACCATACGCAATCACATATATACATATATATAGATATTGTGTTGAGGTAGGGAACAAGGTTTAGCATGAACTTCGAAAACCTTAACCTAGGTTGTGCAGCATAACTATCATATAACAAGGCATCTATTGGCTATATGGGACCAGCTCTTCCCTAGCTGTAAGGGCCCAAGTGTGTGTAGCCACACGAACTAGAGAATAACCATAGCTATATATGTCTTTATGAGGGACTTGAAACTCTCGGCATAATCAAGGTGACTTAAGCACCAATATATATAATATGGGGACTCGAACCTCCCATTCATATATTCATTCAGGGGACTCAAACCTCCCATTCATATATTCATTCAGGGGATTCAAACCGCTCAGTCATCTAGGCACCCGCATTGGCTAGCACGATTTCCAATGTTCTAATTTTACGGCTCGTCTATACATCCCGCTTTAAAGCCCAATTAAAATATTCATTTTACATACACAACTATTAATCCAATTACTTAGCAAAGGCATCCCATTGGTATCGTCATACCGACCCCACTTGCAAGTGTAAAACATGCCATAACCATTATTAATCAACTTGAGACTCGAACCCATTGTCTAAACAAAGACATCAATTCAATTCAACATTTAAGGACTCGAACCCATTTAGTACTTCAAATCACTTATGACCAACAAGGCCTTCATAAACCATTTACCAATCATTAATATTTTTAGGCCAATGTCTTAATTCAAAACACAATTCAACATGTGACAAGATCATTATCATTGACAGTTTCACAAACAAGTTGAGGGCATATCATTATCAAAGACAAAAACCATAAGTTTAGGGTTAAACATTATCCATTTGTTAAACCATAATTCTCATGCACACACATGTGCAAAACCATTATCAAAACATGTATAATAAAATTTAAACCATGAGAAAACAATACTCATCATTATGCATTCAAACCCTCAAACATGGTTTTTAAAACCATCATTAATGACTCATGATCAATGCTTAAAACATATGTTTTTAGTAAACTAACAATGAGGAAAGAGTCACATGCCTGAGTTACGAAGATTCACGGAGAGAATTTAATCTTTAAGCCCTTAGATGACCACTTTGAAGAAACCTTATCACAATCTTTCTTGAGAAGTTTTAGAGAGAATTTAGAGAGTATTTGATCTTGTAAAAGTATGTAATAGATAACCAAAAGGTGTTATAAGACGTAGGGTCTTAAGGTCTTGGGATGGGAAATGTCCATAATACCCTCAGCTTAAAAGCTGTAAAAAGTCCTAGGTGGATACGAGTCAAGCCATTAAGTCATCAACACAACATACAACACTTACCATTGAGTCGCCTACAAGACAGAAAATAGGACACCACACACTGTCCAACATACAACTCCCTAGCCTCACTCGTCACTAGACCATACGACTCGTATAGTCTAGTCATGACCAACACAGATCACAAAGGGCTTAGACACTGGACAACATATGGTTGGACCCTTACCACTCGTCATATGATCATACAACTCATAAGGAGTCTCTTATAACCAGGATAGAACTTGGACAATAACACACTGTTTCAGTTATGATTTGGGTCCCTTGACCCATAACCACACCATATAACTCGTGGGGTAAGTGGTAAGAAGGTCAGAGAGACTAGAGCTTAGGGAATTTGCAAAGGCCAAAGTCCATGGTGTTTCAGTCTCCCCCCTTAGGATCATTCGTCCTTGAATAATGGGATAAGGCATTGACTAGCACGATTAAACCACAAAAAACTCTACTCTTACCTTTAGCTCAATTAGGAAAAAAAAGATGCCGAGGAAACCAATCTTTCTTTTAACCAAGTCAGAAAACAAAGATATTAAGAATACACATATACCTCAAGCATGAATTTATGTAATAGGAAATAGGAACTGATACTTGAACTTCATATCCTTCTCAGCTTCCTAAGTAGCTTCCTTGATCTTTTGGTTCCGCCATAGAACCTTTATCGAAGCCACGTCTTTCATCTGTAACTGATGAACTTGCCGATCTAATATCCTTACCAGGACCTCCTCATAGGATAAAGAATCCAAACTACCAATGTTCTCCAAGGGAACAACCAATGAAGGATCACCCATGCATTTCCATAGCATGGACACATGGAATACCGAATGAATGGAACTCATACTAGAGGACAAATCCAATTCATATGCAACATTACCAACCCTTCTAAAAACCACATACGGGCCAACATACCGAGGACTGAGCTTCCCCTTCTTTCCA
Source organism: Capsicum pubescens (assembly GCA_030864215.1). NCBI lineage: Eukaryota > Viridiplantae > Streptophyta > Magnoliopsida > Solanales > Solanaceae > Capsicum > Capsicum pubescens. The sequence goes on from CM061540.1 coordinate 205,798,217, forward strand.
AACCGTATTACTCCCTCCATGAGAGACACCTTCAAGAACACCCAATCTCCAACCTCAAACCCTAAGTCCCTTTATTTTACGTTCGTATAGAACTTTTGGCGGCTTTAGGTGGTCTTTAGCCTATCTTGAATCACCTTCACCTTCTTGATAGCTTGGTGAACCAAATCTGGCCCAAACATCTCTACTTCACCAACCTCGAACCACCCAATAGGAGATCAACACCTCTTACCATACAATGCCTCAAATAGGATCATACCAATTCTAGAATTGTGACTATTGTTATAGGCAAATTCAATGAGAGGCAAGTGGTTGTACCAACTACTACCAAAATCAATTACGCAAGCTCACAATATATCTTCCAAAGTTTGAATGGTTCTTTTTGCTTGCCTATCCACCTCTAAGGCTTGCTTTAGTCCCCAAGCCACGCTGAAAAGAGCGCCAGAATTACGATGAGAATTGAACACCATGCAAATTTACAACCTCCTAAAGGAATAACTTTTCATAGTCCTCGACAGAATAATTAGTCCTCACTAGCAAGAAGTGAGCAAACGTAGTCATCCTATCCATGATGACCCAAATGGAGTCACACTAATTCTGCGACCGCGGAAGGCCAGTAATGAAATATTTATTAATTATCTCCCACTTCCACACCATCAATTTAATTTATTGGAGTAGACCACCGGCCTTATGTGCTCTACCTTCACTTGCTGATATACTATACACGTAGCCATAAAGTTGTCGGCATCCCGCTTCATATTATTCAACCAATACATATCCTTGAGATCATGATACATCTTTGTTGAACTGGGATTAACCGTATACTATAATTCATGGGCCTTGTCCAAGATTCTGCCCTACAATCCATCCATGTCAGGAACACACAACCTCTCATGGTACCTCAAGATACTATCACAGTCGATCTCGAATGCCATCACTTTCTGCTTACCCACATCATCCTTGATTTTCATTAAGAGAGGGTCTAATACATGTTTCTATTTTATTTTAAAACCAAGAGATGATTGCGCCACATGTTGCACAAACATACCACCATCCTCAGAGTCCAAGAAACGAACTCCAAGGTTAGCCAAACGGTGAATATCCTTTACCAATTCCCACTTATCCTTATCCATATAAGATAAACTACCCATTGACAACCTGTTAAGAGCATCAGCAACCACATTAGCTTTACCTTGATGGTAGTGAAGACTCATATCATAGTCATTCAGTGACTCAAGCCACTTCTTTTTCCTGAGATTAAGCTCTTTCTGAGTAAACATGTACTACAGACTCTTATGGTCAGAAAAGATATCAACATGCACCCCATACATATAGTGACTCTAGATTTTCAATGTGAACATCACAGTTAAAAGCTCTAAATTATGAGTTACATAATTCTTCTCATGAACGTCTAGAGGCATAAGTAACCACCTTGCTATGCTGCATCAACACACAACCCAAACTAACTCGGGATGCATCACAATAAATGATAAAACCTTCAGTACCCTCAGGTAGAGCCAAGACGGAAGATGAACTCAATTTATCTTTTAGTTTCTCAAAACTACCCTCGCAAGCATCAGACCACAAGAACTTCACCTTCTTTTGAGTCCCTTTGTTAATGGAGTAGCAATAGAAGAAAAACTTTCCACGAACCTCCTATAATAACCAGCTAAACCTAAGAAGCACCGAATATCGGTTGGAGTCGTGGGTCTAGGCTACTTCTTAACCACAGCAACCTTCTGAGGATCCACCATGATCCCCTTACTAGACACAACATGAACCAGATAAGTTACTGCATTCAACCAGAACTCATGTTTAGAGGACTTAGCATACAACTATTGATCTTTCAAGGTCTACAACATAAGGAAGAGGTGATCGGCATGATCCACCTTACTCATAGAGTATACAAAAATATCATCGATGAAGACAATTATGAACAAATCTAAAAATTGGCGGAAGACCCTATTCATCAAGTCCATAAATATTGCGGGAGCATTGGTTAAGCCAAATGACATCACCAAGAAAACAAAATGCCCATACCGGGTACGAAAAGCTATCTTAGGGATATCCACCTCCCTAATCTTTAGTTGATACCCGGACCTAAGATCGATCTTAGAGAAGAATTTGGTACCCTGGAGCTGAACAAAGAGATCGTCAATTCTCAGAAGTGGATACTTATTCTTTATCATTACCTTGTTCAATTGTCTGTAATCAATGCACATACAAAGGGAACCATCCTTCTTACATACGAATAAGATAGGTGCACCCCATGGGGACACACTATGACAGATGAAACCCTTATCTAGGAGGTCTTTCAATTGCTTCTTGAGTTTTTCAACTTAGGTGAAGCCATTCTATACGATGGAATAGAAATAGTACAAGTGTTCGGAACAAGATCAATACCAAAATCAATCTCCATGTTGGGAGGGGCAGTAGGCAGATCATTAGGGAAGACTTTAGGAAACTCATTTACCACTGGAACAGAATGTAAAGAAGGACCCTCCAAGCTAGATTCTTTAACCCAAACCAAATGATAGAGATAATCTTTGGAAATTAATTGTTAGGCTATAAGATATGATATGAACCTTCCCTTAGGCACTAGGGACTTCCCTCACATTCAAAAATTAGCTCATTAGGGAATTTATACATGACCTTATGGGTCCGACAATCTAAAAAAGCATAGCATGAGTGCAACCAGTCCATTCCAAAAATGACATCAAAGTCAACCATGTCTAACTCTATTAACTCTATGGGGGTAGATACCACACAGACCCTATAGACTCTTCTGACAACCACAAAGTATCCCATCAGGGTAGAAACTAAAAACGGGTCCGACAAATACTCAGGATCAAAACCAAAATGCACAGCCATAAATAGGATCACATGAGAGAGAGTAGACCTCGAATTAAGTAAATAGTACATATCATGGAAAAAGAGTTTCAACATACCAGTAACGACATCCGAAGATGCCTCAGACTCCTAAAAAGTAAGTGAGAGCATAAAGATGATTTTGACCAGTGTCGGAGCCAGAAATGGCACCATTTAGTGCAGGAGCTAATAAAGAAACAACAGGAACCTTGTTTACCCAAAAACAAATCTAGAGGGATAATTCTGTTGTATATGTTCAATTTGACCATACATAAGACATCAGTTCCTCCCCTTCTCGCACTAACCATAGTGGTACTGACCATAAAATATGCAGAGAGGGTAGAATAGTATTGACTGGGCCCCACTGGCCTGAGATTGGGCACCCTGTTCCCTAGAAGCATTACCACCCTAAAAATATCGATCATAAGATAGCTTTGGGTAAGGATCACTAGTCGTTCAGTAGGAGTTAGGACTCCCCTAGCTCTTCTTCTTAGGCCATTTTTCACTCTGTTGTTGGCCTCTACCCTATTTTAAAAATTGAAATTTCTTACTCTTTCTCTCACTAATCTCAGCTTGCTTCCTTTTCTTATATTCGACCTATTGCATATACACGACCAATCTGAAGATGCCCATATACTTGTTTAACAAGGCAGCCTTACTCCCAAGAATTAACTCATGGGATAATCCAAAAGCAAACTTTCCCATCCAGGCCCTCATGCTAGATACCAGCTCAGGAGCGTACTGAGATAACTAATGAAATTTCAAGGCATACTCCTTATATGTCATTCTTCCTTGCTTTAAGTTAACAAATTCCTCTACTTTTGCCTTCCTTAACTTCTGAGGAAAGAAGCGATCCAGAAATATGCTACAGAAATCATCCCACAAGGCAGAACCAACTTCTTCACCTCTCGACTATTCCCACTCTTTATACCACTGGTACACCACATCTTTTAGTTGGCAGGCAGCAAACTCTACACCTTCAACCTATGGAGCATGCATAACCCAAAAGATCTTCTTCATGTTATCAATGGAACTTAAGGGATCCTCCTCAACCGTTGTACCAGTAAATGATAGAGGATACAACCTCATAAATTGGCCAACTCTAGTGGCCTCAAAAAAACCCATAGTAGCACCAACAGAATCCTATTATTATGACTGAGACATTACCAATTAAGTCAATAGATTAATAGAGCTATAGAACTCAGCATTACTAACTTCCTCTTGAGGCAACTGAGTATGAGTGTCGCCCTCAGGAGTAGGATCAGTAGGGACAGGTGGGACTCCAAGAGGATAGTTAGATGCAGCGACCCTCAATCAGTTCTAGACTCTAGAAGTTGGATGAGCTCCGTCCACATTGTCCTCAGATGGGATAGAAGGAGTTCTACGGATATCAGATCTTCTTGGAGGCATAATCTGAAAGACAAACAAAAGAAAATCAGAAGGATCCAATACCTTAGACTCTATAGCCCAAAATTAAGACAAGAAGAAAGGGAAATATTCCTAAATATCTTATAGCTTCTCTCTTATAAGTGTGGCGCACTACATACCCATAAAAGAGACTCTACTTGAGATGGCTTTGTGGACACCAAATTGACTATAAACCTAGTCTCTTATACAAACTCTATCATGAACCAAACTAGGGCCTGGCCATGACGGATATCCCAAGTCCCACGTGGACCGAAGATCACCCCCTTCATCTAGCCTAACCAGAACAACAACCACAAGTGTCGAATAAATTTTAAACATATAACAAGATAGTGTAGAATAAAACTAATAACAATTTATGATAAGTCTATACCAACTACCAACAATCGGATAACCGCCCGTTACCAAACAACTAACCAAACCACCCAAGTCTATAGTAATCCAACAAAGCCTCTACAAAACCAAAATCAATAAAGTTTTGGGACATGCCCCTGACAGTAGGCTAATGCCTTCATAAACTATTTACCAGTCATTAACATTTGTAGGCCAATGCATTAATTCAAAACTCAATTCAACATGTGATAAGATCATTCTCATTGATATTTTCATAAACAAGTTGAGGGCATACCATTATCAATGACAAAAACCATAAATTTAGGATTAAACATGACCCGTTTGTTAAACCATAATTTCCATGCACCCACATGTGCAAAACCATTATCAAATCATGTATAACCATAATTTAAACCATGAGAAAATAATACTCAACATTATGCATTCAAACCCTCAACCATGGTTTTCAAAACCACCATTAATGACTCATGAACAATGTTTAAAACATATGGTTTTAGTAAACTAACAATAAGAAAAGAGTCACATGTCTGAGTTAGGAAGATTAACCAAGAGAATTTGATCTTTAAGCCCTTAGATGACAACTTTGAAGAAACCCTAGCCCAATCTTTCTTGAGAAGTTTTAGAGAGAGTTTAGAGAGTGTTTGATTTTGTAAAAGTGTATAATGGATGACCAAAAGGTGTTATAAAATGTGGGGTCTTAAGGTCTTGGGGTGGGAAATTTCCAAAATATCCTCAGCTTAAAAGCTGTAAAAAGTCTGCAGGTGGCTACAAGTCAAGCCATTGAGTCGTCAACACAACATACGACTCTTACCATTGAGTCATCACCAAGAAAAAAAATTGTACACCTCACACTATCCAACTTACGACTCCCTATCCCCACTTGTACTAGACCATACGACACCTATGGTCTAGTCTTAACTAATACAAATCACTAAAGGCTTGGACACTGGACAACATACAACTGGACCCTTACCCCTTATTACATGATCATACGACTCATGAGGAGTCTCTCATAATCAGGACAAAACTTGTCCAATAACATACTAGTTTAGTTACGACTAGGGTCCCTAGACCCATAACCACACCATACGACTCGTGATGTGAGTTGTAAGAAGGGAAGAGAGCCTAAAGCTCAGGGAATTTGCAAAGGCCAAAGTCTGGGGTGTTTCATTTATGTCAGTTCACTACTTGCTTTCACAAATAACAAAAAAGATTAATTCACTTTATGTTTATTACTTTTGTTTTTGCTATTTTCCCTTTAGCTAATCATTTTCTTAGATTTTACCTATTACATCTGTACTTTTGTGCTTTACTATTTTTCTTATGTGGTTTGGCATGCCAATGCATTCCATGTATTGAACGCCTTGGATGTTGCATTATTTCATGATGCAGGTTTACATTCATGATTCTGTGTAGTACTAGGTCCATTCATACCAATTGTTGGTGAGCCCTCCAATGCTCTAGAAGATATTACTTATATCTATTGTACTATTTCTATGTTTTGAGCTATGTCGGTATCTTGTCCCTAATGATATTGATTCATGTGTTTAGAGGTTTCATAGACAGTAGTAAATGTCAAATTCAACTATGCTCAATTTTACCTTATGTTTTGAAATTCCCATAATTATGGCTTAAGACTTTATCAGTTTATAAAACAAATGAATTTTTCTTCAGTCTATTACTTACTATTAAAAATATTTCCTTCATGCTTATGGATGGATGCTCGTGATGTAAGCTAAATGGTTCTCTCAAGCTAGTAATGATGTTGGATGTCTGTTACGTTTAGGGCCTAGGCTCAAATCATGACAGAAGGGGAGCTTGTACGATGATTTTACCAAGTGATATTCGAGTAGAAGAGGCCTTAAGTCGTATGATGGGTGTATATAAAAAGGTAGGATAGAAACATCCTTAATGAAATGAAGTGGGAAAAATTTCCCAGCAGGACATCCTCCAATGTGTTGCACTGTTCATAGTATTGGCACGGTGGTGCACCACAGACCCCATAACGTTGGGAGGTTCCATTTTTAACTTTTTAAAGTTTGGTGCATATATGTCATGTTGGCCTGTAAACGTGTTTTTAGAGCGGCATCTTGGCCTAAAACTTGCCCAGAATATTCATCTAAGTCAAGCAACTCATTCTGATTGCTTTCTAATCGATCTAAAATTCATTAATTTCTAAGATCTACCATGCATAAGGACAACATAAATATGCCCCGAGGTGTTATAATTTAGAATCATAAATAATAATTGTTAAGCTAATCAAGTGGTCATATAATAGTTATTCAACTTATCTACTATGTTTCTTGCACTGATGTCATAAATCAATCAAAATAGAAAATATCAGACTTCTACCTATATTATTGCACCAGTAGCTACGTGAATACTCTTCATCTCACTTATGCGACCCTCCAAACACCTATAACCCATCACGTAAGTAATTACCAACAAAGCATTTTATTAAGTTTCAGAGTTTAGAAAGTCTCAACTTACCTTATGTCCAAAGAACGATATGCCAAATTATGTATTTTTCCTTCTGTAACACCTCTAAATGATTTCAATATGGTTAAATACAAAATTTACATGAGTATACGAGCAGGGGCATATCTAGGTAGGGGTCATCAAGTTCACGTAAATCTATGCTCCCCTCCTTAGATCATCTACAATAGTGTTATATTTTTCTAGAAACATTTCAATATAGATATATCAACTCATGCTCAAAGTATTTTCATAATAGTGCACCCATCCTCATTAAATTGTAGATATGCCTCTTTTTTTCGTCAAATAGAGATTGGGCTATGAGCCCATTTATTGTTGAAATAAAATTGAGTCCAACAAAAATCGGTCTAAATAACTCAAAAATCAAAAGAAGAAAAACAAAAAGTAATCAAAGCTCAAAAAAGAAGAGTAGAGAAAGATAAAGAAGTTCAATTGCCACTTCTCCATATCCTTCATTGTGGTCAAATTGTTGCTAGGAATCAGCTGATGAAGAAATGTAAGTCAAAATGAGTTATTTGAATCGATTCCTTCCACCATAGATCTTGCACGAAGAATTTGGACGGGTTGCTCGTTGGGCATTCAGAAACTCTCACAAATGCCAAGTCAATCCAAGATCCTTAAATACTTCTTCAACACCTCAGCTGCAGATTCAGAAAATGTAGAAATCAATAGCTAAAGCAACTCCACAGTCATCTTCAAACCAGGTATAATTGAAGAGAAAACCCTATTACTGTAGCAAAGTCAAACAATTCTCTAATTGAGTTTCCAAGTTGCAATCGGGTGAATTTCATAAATGCTCAACTAACCCAATCCATCTTTCCTTAGCATAATGAGTCATAGGCTAATACTACTTCCAAGGATCGAATAGTAAAGGTACATCGAACATCTATAAGATTCTCTTAATGCATCATCTTTAGGGACATATTTGTGTTTCAAACATCTATAGATACGCTTCTATATACTAGTCCATAGACATCCATATTGTCATTTAAAAGTTCGAATTTAAAAATTGATTAAAAGAGTCAACCCCGAGCCTCCAAGGTTAAATCTAAAATTTTATTTCAGGATTGATTTATTAATTAGGTAACAATCTTATGCATCAAAAATCAGCTAAAAGGGGTCGTTAATTGATCCCCGACCTACGAATTTTATATTTTCAAGCCTAGGACAAAAACTCCTAAACCCTCAATCTCAAAAACAAATTAAATCACTAATTAAATGATGAAATGGTGCAAAATTCATAACTAGAGGGTTAGAATCTCAAGTTGAGAGGATAGCAAAATCCTTTTGAAATTGTCCAAAACAGAGCACTCAATCTCGCAAAATCAAACTATGAAGTCTAAGTTATAAAATAATATTTTAAATTTTCTCAAGTGTAATACTTCTTCAGAAACACGAGGAACTGACTGAATTTGAAATGTTTGCTTTACAGAGAAAAAAAAATTCTAAACAATTTTTGGAGTTATTTTGTCATTTCATTTGGAAAAATATCTTAATGTATATTATGTACATATTATATATAATGTTTAAATGCTAATTCTATCTTTAAAAGAAAAAAAAAAGAAAAAAAAATCAGTCAATGCACCAGGTCCAGAGAAAGACCCGACCATAAGGATCTATTGTATGAAATCTTACTTTGTATTTGTGCCAGAGGCTGTTTCCAAGGCTTGAACCCGTTAATTACATATTACTTTTAAGTATATTTACTAATTTGAAAATCATTTACGTCAAAAACGAGCATTTATTAAGTATGAATTTCGTTAAATTCAAGAGTTGCCAAATTATATTTCGTTAAATTTTGCATTGTCAAAAAATAGGTTAAATCTAGTTAAGTTTTTTTTTTTAAAAAGAAAGGCCTCCTTTGATAAAGTTTGTTTCAGTTTCAATGATTTCACAAGTTGAACCTTATGTTTTACAACTTCAATTATTATTATCGAAAGTCAAATCTCTCTTTAAAAATTTAAATCACGTTGCAAAAGGAAAGGAGGCCTAACAATTTTAATCTTGTATATCATATGGATAAATAATTCAGAATTTTCACTCGTCTTTTTTCAAGTTTTAAAAGGATCATTCATCCGAAGTTGAACCAGTAATAATTTTCGAGTTATATAAGCAAGTTTTGTAATAATTTTCTTTATCCACGAAATGAATTAATAATCAAGGAGATAAATATGTGTTTTAAGCCACTCTTAGGTGCCCATTACCAAAATGATTTATTCTTTTATGAAAATTTATTTTAAATTCGTCAATAATCATATTTGTCGATTTTCCTAAGTGCTTGAACCATCTTCGAGCAAATCAGCAGAACCCTTACCTTTTCTTTAATTTTTAAGTGAAAAAAATTCTTTTAGAGACTAATTTCTAAATAGAACTAGGCGGCAACTCTATTTTTTAAAAAAATTATCAAGGTATGGAACATCTCAAATGCATTTAAAACGGATTTAAATAATTGTCTTGATCAAAGTTAATCATAGTCAAACTTGACTTTTCCAAAATAATGGGATTCAACCATTGACCCAAATTACTCCTAGATGCCTCAGGATTCGTGTAAACCATCATAAATCACCTTTTACACCTAAGAGATGTCAAAAATCGAATATGATCTCGTTAACCTAAATGTTGACTTAGGTCAAACCTCAAACTTCATACTTAAAATTTATTCGAAACTCATATGATCAACGGTAAACTGCATAAATGATCCCCATAGTGGGTGACTTTGTTTTTTTATCTTCATAAAAAAAGTCCTACAAAATTAATCTTTCTTCTTTTTTTATGGATAGGACTTTTACCTATTTGTCCATTTATATCTAACTTTAAACAACTCCCCATGCTTATTATCTTTCAACTTCTATTTTTTTTTATATATTTTTTTCTCTTTTTTTAAAAAAAAAATCTCGACCTTTACATTTTTTTCTTTTCTCCTCTCAACTTCTATTTTTTTCTCTCTTTTTAAATTTTTTCTCGGCCTTTATTTATTATTTCTTTTGATCTTTTTTTCTCAACCTTTTTTTTTCCTGGTCTTTCTTTCCTTTTCTTCTCTTAACTTCTATTTTTTTCTTTTTTTCCTCTTTTTTTCTTTGATTTTTCTTTTTTCAAAAAAAAAATCATCATTTTTTATTTTTCCTCAACCCTTACTATTTTTCTGTTTTTTATTTTCTTCTTCAATTCCATCCAAAAACAAGTTACGCTCCATGAGAAAGAGTTGACACTATCACATTGTGTCTTGATTTATGAGATATTCTGTAAATCTTGCTTTAGAGGCAGGACTTGGACTTAACCCAAGACTTTCAAATAACAAGTTATGTCTCATGGACAAGAGTTAACACTACCACATTGTGATTTAACTTATGAAATGTTCTATAACTAATATTGCGAGACTTAGCCCAAGGACTTTCATAAAACAACTTACACCCCATGGACAAGAGTTGATACTACCATATTGTGTTTTGATTTAAGAGATTCTGTAAGATTTAGCACAAGGACCATCAAAAAGCAAGTTATGCCCCATGGGTAAGAGTTGGCACTGTCTATTGTGTACTGATTTATGAGATGTTCTATAATTCTTGCTTTAGAAGCAGAACTTAGACCAAGGGCTTTCAAACAATAAGTTATGCCCATAGACAAGAACTGACATCACCACATTGTGTTCTGATTTTTGACATGCTCTATAACTATTGTCTTAGAGGCAAGACCTAGACCAATGACTTTTAAACAACAAGTTACTCCTCATGGACAAGAGTTGACACTACCACATTGTGTCTTGGTTCATGAGATGTTCTAGAAATCAAGGACTTTCAAACAAAAAATTAGGTCATATGAACAAGAGTTGAAACCACCACATTGTGCCTTGATTTATGAGATGCTCTACTACTCTTGCCTTAAAGGCAAGAAATACAAGACTTACCCCAAGAACTTTTAAACAGTAAATTACGCCCTATGAACAAGATTTAACACTACCACATTGTGTCTTGATTTATGAGATGGTCTATAACTCTTACATTAGAGGCAAGAATTAGCCTAGAGACTTTCAAACAACAAGTTACACCTCATGGACAAGAGTTGACATAATCACATTGTGTTATAATTTATGGGATATTCTATAAATCGTGTCTTAGAGGCAATACTTAGCTCAAGGACTTTCAAATAACAAGTTACACCCCATAGGTAAGACTTGACACCACCACATTGTGTCTTCATTTATGAAATGTTATATAACTCTTGCCTCAGAGACAAAACTTATCCCAAAGAACTTTCAAACAACAAGTCACACCTTTAAATTTATTTTGATGTTAAAGAAAGAAGATCCTCTTTGCAGATTATCCAACTTTCTGTTCATTAGCAAAATATAATAGAATTTGAGAAAAACAGAAAAAGTAGAAGAAAAAAAGAGAAGAGTAAAAAAATAAAAATAAAATGAGAAAAAATAAAAATAAAGTGTGAGAAAAATGAAAAAAATGAGAAATGATAAAACAAAATATAAAAGAAAAATAAAGGCCGAGTTAAATGAATTAAAAAAAGAAATAAAACATAATTAATGTTTGACAAAAAAAAAAAAAACTAAAGGTTGAGATAAATGAATTAAATAAAAAGAAAGAAAAAAGAGAAGTTGAAAGACAAATAAGCATAGAAAAATGTAAAAAAAAAATTGAGGTGTAAAGAGAAAAAAATGTACTTGTCTCATACATAAAATGGAAGGAAGGTTAGTAATTAAAAAAATTCTTATATGGGACAAAAATATATAGTCACCTACTATAGGGGTCATCCGATGACATTTCCAGTATAATCGCCTAGGAAATCGTGTCACCCATCTCCACAAGTCAAATGACATGCAAAAGCTACAAGAAAGGGTCAAAACATCGAAAACGAGTAGAAACTCAAAACAACTACGAGAATTGTTATACTTAATACAGTTGGTGACCTTATATATCTGGCTATTAATATCCTAAGATAATTTGCAGAGAAAATTTGGCTAATAGGCCTCTTCTAGTTTGCAATTAACAAAATGACTTACTTTTATTTTCTCATTTTAAAACAAACTAAAAAAATAACTTTAAGAAAGAATTGAACTATAATAACATATTAAAAATTATGAGAGCTATTTACAAATATACTTAAAACATAAAACCCTAACTCATTTTTTAAATTTCAAATTACTTTTTTCCCTTCTCAAACTTTTTCCTCCTCCATTCTTACTAAAAACTCATTGTTTCTTCAATGTTCTCCTTTTTGAAGCTAGTGTTTTATTCCTAAATGTCCTGTTTCCTCCCAAATTTGTAAGTTTTCAACTCTCCTTTAATTTTAGTTCATTTTTTTAAGAGAAAAAGATTTGTGTATATATATCTAATCGATCTTCTCATTTATCCGCCGGATCAATAATCGAGTTGGCCGATTGATAATCGATTTGTCCACATCTCGATCGGATCGATAATCATCTGTCCATATAGCAATCGGATTAATAATAGATCCGTCCAGCGCAAATCACATTTTGGTTTGGACAAATTTATAAAATGTGTAAAAAAAAAATTGGTGAGAGGAAATTTGTTTAAATTCTGTAAGTTGGTGATTTGTGGACTAATTTGTAACTTTTAAAACTTGTAAATAAATTTAAATCACAAATAAATTTAAGTTTTCAAAAGTGGGTCATTTCCCTAAAAAAAACTTGTAATTTATTTAAGAGAAAATGTTTTGTTTCCATCCTAAACTATACACGAAATTGTTGAGGCACACCCGAACTTTAGGAGGGTCCTATTACCCCCTGAACTAACTAAAACTGTATTTTTGGCAACCTTAGTGCCTACGTTGACCTTCAGTTTGTTGATTCACTGATGTGCCACATAGGCACTAAGGTTGCCAAAGATATGATTTTAATTAGTTCAGGGGGTAATAAGACCCTCCTAAAGTTCGAGTATGTCTCAGCAATTCCGTGTATAGTTCAGAATGAAAACAGAGCATTTACTCTTTATTTAATTAAAAAGTATACTTAAGAGGTCATTTAAGAAAGAACCCTAAGTTTTACTTGTGGAGACATCAGCCTGAATCACATATTGATGCTAACCAATATTATCAAGGTTTTATTGAACATGAAAATGCAGATAAATTACTTGATTTATATGAAGTTTAATCTCAAGAAAGTTATTTATATGTTTGTGGAAATATTGTCATATTATATTATTCTACTAGACAATCAATTTTTGTTATCATTCGAATGAAAGTGTTTCGCCGCTTAGTTGTTACAAATAAGTCGGACGAGCAATTTGTTCTCGATGACAAGACCAGTAGTCAAGAATGTATTTTGCTGAGCTTAAGAACTCAGAAGTCCCAAGAGACAAGCTATAATCACAAAGATAGTACTGCCAAAATCAACATTTGAAAAGCTGATATATAAGATTAAAATAAATCATCTACAAGAATTATGTGATATTTTAATCACAGTACAATAATGAATCCATGATATTTTAATCACAACACAATAACGCATGGGTAACAAAATTTAGATTTAAAAAAAAAAATTGCTCCATTGATGTTTTGCTAATAAAAGCAAAAGAATATCCATAATTGAGGTTAATGTCTACCCTTATAAACGTACGGGAGAATGCACAACTTTAAACGGAGTTCATCACTTCACATTATTCGCCTCCCATCATCTGCAACATTAAAAGTGCTATTTCAGAAAGTCAGATTTATCTCTCAATACACTAAAAGAACTGCAATTCAATGGAAAAGGTTAAAAGTTCCTATATACACGAATAGTATTTCCCCATCGGACTAGTCACACTTGTTTTTGTTGCAAAACAAATGCCTCTAAATATATGGACTAAAACACGAAATGTTTGCTTTCCACCAAACTAATAGAAAATGTGCTTCACTTTGGCAAGACTATAGCCTCCAATTCCATTTATATGATGACCTTACGCTTCAAAATAAGCAACCCTCAATTCTTAATTCATTTAGAGAACTCATATTAAAATGACGAAGCCAATCACGTTGAAAAGGGGAAGAACACTTTGTCATAGTGTTTATGGTATGGAGGTGAAATGGATTTTGATCACATTTACTAGTTTTGAGCAAGTTAATTGCACTTCTCGTTGATTTATATCGAGAAACTAACCGATTCACAGTACTAGATAGTTTCTGGAAAGTCGTGAGTGTAGCTGGGGGATTATGTTCCGCAAATAAAAGTAAAAGGGGTAAAGATAGCTAACCCTTCTCCGTTACTTTTTTTTTCAGATGTACTCTTACTATTTCTCCTAACTGTCTAATCTATATATTAATAAAAAGGAGGAACACAACCTTGTTGATGTGGCATGCTTAGCTGATCAGGAATACAATTTATCTTTTTTCTCCAATTTTTATTTTATTTTATTTTTCCTTCTATTTATCTCATCTCATTAATTAATAATTGGTTAATAATGATAATTAATGACACAGCTAAATAAGAGAAAACTAAAAACCTACGGTTTCATCTTCATAGTTGAAATCCATCAGTTTTTCTGGAATGGCTAATTCTTTCATTCATCAGGGCAAGTAATTCAAATCATTCTCTCTTATCTCATTTCTCTTTTACATGAAATAACTGATTTCTTCTCTTTTCATTCATGTATTCCTTATCTTATGCTCAAACTACCCAAAATTCAGCACGGTAAGCATCGAAATTTCAACACATATGATCTATCAAATACAATATTTTTTTAAACGGGATGGGCAAATTTAGTCATGTTAAAAATGGATAGTGTAGGATCTGAGCTTCTCTTTATAGTTCTAAAGTCTCCTCTAAACCCTAAATCTCTCCGGTGGTCCTTCTGATCACCGGAATCCTCTTTTACGTCATTATTCTCTCAATCTTCCCCGACCATAGCCACCACCACAAACTTCCGACCGAACCCCAGAAAACCCACCATCAGAAAGTCTCCCACGCGCTTACACGCGCCGCCTCATTTGCGCAGTTGCCGGCGTCACGCGCCCACGCGCCGGCGCGTGCCTGTTAATCTCGATCTATCTCAGCTTCAACAACCCTTCCTTTTCACCTATTTTCCGGCAACTTCCTCCATAAACAGACCTTTTCGCCAGTTTTTCAAAATATCTACCTTCAACAACAATATTTGCAGGCTACTACCATCAGATTCAGGCCTTGTCAATCGCCGGAAATAGATCCGTCTTTCCTTGCCAATCCATATTCACCCACACTGATTATTGTGTCAAACCTTTCATATCCCTATTCAATCAGTAACATGACAAACAACAGAATTTATTTCAATGCGGGATTCAAATCATTCGACATTACCAGGTGGTACGCAGGAGACAGAACATGGTTTGACTGGGTAGAGAGAAGCAGAAATAGGATGAGAAGGATAACTTTGGGCAGCAACGTCATGCAATGGATCTCCCAGATTCTCAAAGAAGCTTCCCAGGATAACAAGAATTTGGTGAGAAGATGGAAGACTAGAGACAAAGGGTTGGAGCTTTATGGCACTAGAAAGTACAATGTACACGGGAGATATATGAGCTTTGTATCTCTCACAGGAGAATCCAGAGAAGTAATTATAGTTCCCCAGATAGCTTCAAATGCGGGATGGATTGATATTGCCCTCAAGATTGACAACTTCATTAATAACTCTGCGCAACAGAGGTTTATACAACCTCCAAAATAATCTATTCCGTACGCCAAGGTGGTTGAAAGCAGTAAATGGCAACAACAGAACCCTAAAGTCAGCCATCTTGATGAGAAAGGCCCTCAGGGAGAAGCATTATTGGGATCTTTGAAAGATCTGAGACCCCTACTCTAGTAGATGTTAGAAGGTGGGCTACATCGACCTGGAAAAAAGCCTTTAGGGTTAATGTTTATGAAATGGCAGGACAATTGTTCCTCTTTGAATTTCCAAATAGGAATATGGCTGAGCAGATTTTGCAAGGAGAATGGGTCTGGAGAAACAATAAGGTCCAACTAGAGTGGTGGAATCCTCTAGTTGGGTGTGCGCCTTCTCAACAAAGTCGAAGTTCAACATGGATCAGAGCAATAGGTCTTCCACTGCATTTGTGGAGCAAAGACATCTTCCAACAGATAGGCGATAAGTGCGGAGGATGGAAAAGAACAGAGGAGGAAACAGAGCTAAGAAACCACCTCAAATGGGCTCGAATTGAAATCAAAGGTGACGGCAGCAAAATACCCAAGGAGGTCTCAATATCAAAAGAGGGATACAACTTCAGAATCACGATATGAGTAGAGAAACCGACGACCTTCGAAATTGATCGGGACATTGACCCAAAGAGCTCATATACAGTCATGGCAGAAACGGAAGGGGTGACTGGAACACTAGAAACGGGCTTTGCACAGATGTCTCTCCAGGGTTCTAGGAAGACGCTAAATAATAACCATAGGAAGGAAGCTTCGTTTGAAGTCATTACAAATATTGCAAAGCTAACAGTTGTTGATTGGACAAATCACGTGGATATCAGTGATTTTTCAATAAATACTTCACGTGATGGGCATGAGATCTCGAATGAGGTGCAGCTGGGACGCCACAACCCTGGGCCTAGCCAGAAGAATTCAGAAAATATAGAAGGTCTGAAAGAAATGGAGATGAGCCTGGTAGAGACAGAGGGAGAAGCAACAATGGCAGACAAAAAGGGGGAGGATACTTGCAAGAAAAAACAAATTGCAATCAGTAATTCAACGATGGGTGAAGATATTTGGGAGGTGGAGGATGCTATTCCAATTACAACAGATTCAACGTCGCAAATCATCGAGAACGGGAAGGTCATATCAACTTGGGTGCGTCAGAATATAATCAGGCTTGGCAAGATGTTTGGCGCTGATTTTAAAGGTAATGAAGAGGAAGCACTGGAATTACTAATGCAAATAGACGCATGCAGACAGTTTAGGAAGTTGGAATCATCATCAGAGATCAAAAAGACAAGATTCAAAGGATTCAAAGGATCTAATGAACTAAAAAATTTAATCTCTTTTGATGTAAAGTTCAAAAACAATGAGGGTAGGAGCAAGGGGAAAGGGGACAAACAGACTGAGATATGAAGCTCAATCTAGTGTCGTGGAATGTCAGGGGATTAAATGATGGGGGAAGAGGAGGGTAGTGAAGAATTGCATATAAAAGTGGAGGCCTGATATTATTTGTCTACAGGAAACGAGGAAACGAAGTTACAAGGCAACATCTAAGAGTTTATAAAACAAATTTGGGAGGTAAATGGATCAAATACTTATGTCTAGAAGCAAGTGGTACAAGAGGAGGGATTATAATGTTATGGGATAGTAGAGTTTGGAAGGGGGAGATATTTGAAATGGGGGTTCACACCTTAACATGCAGATTTGAAGCATTACTACAGAATTTCAATTGTCATGTCACAGGGGTTTACGCACCAAATTGCAAGGTAGAAAAAAGAGAAGTTTGGAATGAATTAGGGGATGTTAGAGGTTTGATAGAGGGTTATGGGCAGTATGTGGGGACTTCAACGTATGCAGGTTCCCTTAAGAGATAAGGAACTGCCAAAAAGGATCCAATGCCATGTTAGAATTTTCAAACATACTGGAGGATCTAGATCTGATTGATTTGCCACTTGAGGGGGGACACTTTACTTGGTTCAAAGGAGACACTCATACTACAGCTTCCAGGATAGACAAAATCTTGATTAATTTAGAATGGAGTCAACAATTCAGCAAAGTCAAGCAGACTGTTTATCAGAGACTTATATCTGATCATGTTCCATTGCTTTACATTGTGATCCTTGGGATCAAAACAAGTCATATTTCAAGTTCGAAAATTGGTGGCTAAATACAGAAGGCTTCACAGATAGAATCAGTTCATGGTGGAATTCCTTCACATTCCATGGGAAACCAGATTATATACTAGTTTGCAAGCTCAAAGCTCTAAAAGAAAAGCTTAAGGAATGGAGCAAAGAAGAGAGAGGTAATCTGCAGATCCAAAAAACCAACCTGCTTAATAAAATGGCAAGTCTGGATTCATTAATGGAAAATAGAGCTCTAACAAAAGAGGAGGTATCTTTGAAGGCAACAACTTTTATGGAGTATGAAGAATTAATCAAAAATGAAGAAATAGCATGGAGACAACGGTCCAGAATTTTATGGTTGAAAGAAGGTGACAACAATACCAAGTTTTTCCATATTTCAGCCAATGCTCACAAAAGAAGCAATTGCATTGACCAATTACAAGTCCAAGGGGAATCAGTGAAGGAACCAAGCAGAGTTAAGGAGGAAATAGTTCTGTTTTAAGAATTTGTACACAGAGACACAAAGGTGGAGACCAACAGGGAACATGACAAATTGTCCAAAGATTTCAGAAGCAAAAAAGATACAACTTTAAGCTACGTTTGACGAACATGAGGTACATAGTTGCTTTAAAAAATGTGCTGCAGATAAGGCCCCTGGACCGGATGGTTACACCATGGGATTCTATATCAAATGCTGGGATGTAATAAAAAATGACATGGCGGCTTTCAACAATTTCTATGAACAAGAAATGTTTGAAAAGAGCTTCAATGCCACATACATTGCTCTGATTTCGAAGAAGAAAGGGGCCAAGGAGCTGAAAGATTTCAGGCCAATAAGCCTGATAGGAAGCTTCTACAAGTTATTGTCCAAGGTCCTCACGGAAAGGATCAAGGAGGTAATGGACAAGTTGGTGGATTCTCAACAGATGGCATTTATTCGAGGGAGGCAAATCATGGATGCTGTGTTGATAGCAAATGAAGCAGTCGATTCCAGAATGACACAAAAAAAGCCAGGAATCTTATGCAAATTGGACATCGAAAAAGCATATGACCATGTGAATTGGGGATTCATGCTAAACACACTTAGAACAATGGGATTTGGTGAGAAATGGATTAGGTGGATAAGTTACAGCATCTCCATAATCAAGTTCTCTGTTCTTATCAACGGCGCACCTGAAGGATTCTTCTATTCACAAAAGGGAATAAGACAAGGGGATCCCTTATCCCCTTTTTTATTCATACTTGCTATGGAAGGTCTTAACAATATGATTAAGACAGCAAAAATCAATGGATGGATTTCCGGTTTTGAGGTAGCTACCCACAATGCAGACACCTTGGAAGTGACACACTTACAATATGCCGATGACACGCTGATTTTTTGTGATGCAGAGAAGGAACAACTAAAACACTTGAGAGTAATACCTGTACTCTTTGAAGGAATATCGGGATTGTATATAAATTGGGGTAAGAGTCATATATACCCCATCAACATAGTCACAAATATAGAGTATCTGGCCTCAATACTGGGAGGTGAGATAGGTGATCTTCCTTCTATATACTTAGGGATGCCATTGGGGGCCAAATCAAGATCAAAAGAAATCTGGGAGAATGTGTTGGAGAAATGTGAAAGAAAGTTGTCCAGATGGAAAGCTCAATACCTGTCCCTGGGAGGCAGACTTACTTTGATCAATGCAGTTCTTGATGCACTCCCGACCTACATGATGACCTTATTCCCCATCCCAGCAAGTGTGGTACAAAGGTTGGATAAAATTAGAAGGTCGTTCTTTTAGGAAGGTAACAAAACTAGGAAAGGGTTTCACCTAGCGAAGTGGAAAGTTCTCATAACCAGTAAAAAACAAGGAGGACTGGGTATCAAGAACTTGAAGAATCAATGTAAAGCATTGAAAATGAAGTGGTTGTAAAGATATGCTCAAGAGTCACAAACTCTATGAAAAAGGGTGATCGGGCTGAAGTACGGGGATATGAATGGTTGGGTTACCAAAGAAGCTACCAATCCTTATAGTGTAACTGTTTGGAGGTCAATCAGGAATTGGTGGACTATAATGCAAAACCATGTCGCCATCAAAGTCTTTGATGGTAACAAAACAGTCTTTTGGAAAGACCGGTGGTTAGGTAATAGGAGCTTTACAGAGATGTTCCCAGACTTGTTTGCTCTAACTCAACAACAAGACAAATTTGTAGCTGATATGTGGTCTCCACAAGGTTGGGATTTAAGTCTCAGACGAAATTTGAATGATTGGGAAATCCCACGAATGATGGAACTCCTTAAAGTTCTTCAATCATTTGAAGGTTTTAAAGAGGGAAAGGATATACTTTGGTGGAATGAACATCACAAAGGGACATATAAGGTCAACTCTGGATACAAGCTACTAAATAGAACAACGCCATAACATAGCAGCTGGCCATGGAAACAAATACCCCCTGAAAGTTGTGTGCTTTTCATGGTTGTTAGCGAAAGAGGCTGTGTTAACACATGAAAATTTGAGAAAGAGGAATATAATTCTAGTCACACATTGTTGTCTATGTGGAGAGGCAGCTGAGACAGTGGGACATTTATTTTTGCATTGCAAAGTCACTGGCCAACTATGGAAGATCTTCATCAATCTCAGAGGCATACAATGGGTAATGCCTAGAAAGATTGTTGACACTCTATCTAGTTGGGAGGAAGCTGGGAAGGGAGCAAAGAACTTGAAATATTGGAGAACTATTCCATCTTGTATTTGGTGGACTGTTTGGAAGGAGAGAAATGCAAGAAGTTTTTAAAGCAAAAGTAGATCACTTCAGAAGATTAAAATTAAGACTGATTGTATTTTGCTTTTATGCTTTTGGTGTACAAAGAATTCCCCTGTAGAAGCTGAACACATCCTAGAAGTTTTAGAAGCTTGCTAGGATGGGGAGCCTTTTTCTTGTTTTGTTGTTCTATCTTCTTTTAGCTAGACGCTCAATCTGTAAGGGGTTTTCTGCACTACCTAAGTGTTGGTTTATAATACAAATGTTACCTTATCAAAAAAAATATATATATATTTTTTTAAACGGGGAAAACGATATTGATTTGCCTTTCCATTACATGTCGCTATTAAAATTTCAAGCTTTTGGTCATTCCTCTTTACTTTCTTGCAGATTCGATCTCAAAGTGCAGAGAAGCATCTTAACCATAACTGGAGTAAAAGATCAACTACTATTATCGGTACTTGATAGTGCCTTCTTTCTCCTTTTTTTTCTTCCAAATTAATTTTTTTGGGTCAACAACTAAGTTCTTCTATTAAATTATTGTGCCTACTTTTGTTTAGTAAACCATATATTTGTTTGTGCCTACTTCAAATTGTTGTATCTCTTTAATTGAATTTGTCACTTTATTTTGCTTTGATTTGATGGTTTTCATCTATTTTGGCACTCACATAAGAATTATTTAGTAAGAAATTGGAATGAATATACAGGGAAAATTATTAAAATTGAATCTTGATATGCTTTTCCTTAAATCTGAGGACAGTAATGGAACAAAGGGAGCCAAAATATTGCTATGGGGAGACATTAACCCCCCTCCCCCCTCCCCCTCCCCCTCCCAAAAAAAATCAATTGAAGGAAAAATTATCTGTCTTATAATAAAACGCCATCTAATTTTACCGGCATTAAACCAACTTAGATGTAAAACAATATTTACTACACGTGGGTGGTTGTATGCTTATCAGAACCACGTGATTGTTTTAGTTAAGATAACTCTTTTTACCATGTTGAATTTCGGAGTTTCATTCTCTTTTTAACGATTTCATTCTTATTATTTGAACTTTTATTGTGGAGTTTTATGTCCTGCTAATTGTTTCTTATTTCTTAAACTTCTACTATGAAGGTGGAGGTGTGCATTAGCTAGCTCGGATACCACGGTCATTAAAAAAGGGAGATATGGAGTAGTAAAGTTTTGAACCTTCAAGAATAGTAAATTCTGTTCAAAAGTATTTGGTGTTTTTCTTGTTATTTAACTGTGTAGGGTAATTTGAGGAAAGGGTAAAAAAGGGACAAACTTTTTAGCTGTAAAGAAGTTGTCCGTATTATGTTAAAAATTCCATGGTGGGAATTGTCTAGAGTTGATGGATTAATGGGTATCTGTTCATTCTTCTGACATTTTTCTGTTGATGGAATTCCAAGTTGGAGTTTGCATATTCTCTGATTTTCTTGTATAGTTAAAAAGGTCTTTAATCCTACTTCAGATTAATCTTTTTTGGATATTTCTGAACTTTATAAATAGATTCTTAATTTTCGAACTCGGATCACATCCCTTTTTACCTCAGCTATGTATATCTAATTACTTGATTCATGTATGGTGTCTCTATGTGTATTATTCAGTTTTTTACTAAATATGATATCGCATATTGTAGGGGTTGTTTGTGCCTATAAAGATTTTTTTGGCTTTCTTCTGCAGGGGTATTTAAGTAAGCTAAATTAAAGAATCTTGAAATGAGGCATTTTCGTCCATGTTTAATGGATTATCAAGGTCTTTTTCCTTGAAGAAAAGAATGAATAGCTATGGAAATGGGAAATATGATAGTAGAGATGTTGTTGAAGCTAAGAAAAATGACTTGATATAAAGCTTCAGGAACTGTAAATGTTGATGGTTCTAGGAATTTTGCTTCATTATTCTCCAGGAGGGGTGAAAAAGGAGTAAATCAAGATTGCTTCATTGTTTGGGAGGTATATTTACATTACTAGCCTATTTGTGATCAATACTAAGTCAATAGTATGTTTATTTGTAAGAGTATCTGGGAAGGTAGAGTGTAATCTTTAAGTGGTGTTGTTTGCAATAGACTGATGGATTCTTTGTCCCATTGCAGAAATTCGGATGTCAAGAAGACATGACATTCTGTGGTATATTTGATGGGCATGGTCCTTGAGGTCATTTTGTGGCAAAGAAGGTTCGAGAATCGATAGTATCATCATTGCTTTGCAATTGGCAGGAGAGTCTTGCTGAGGCTTCCAGTGATCCAGATTTGGATTTAGATTCTGGAAGGATTGTTTCTTAAAGTCATGTACAGATGTAGATCAGAAGTTGGAACACCATCCTAAAATTGATACATTTTACAGTGGAACCACTGCTTTAACAATAATCAGACAGGTAATTGCTTCAGCTATCTGGTCTTCTAAATATCTAAGTTTTCATAGCATAAGTGCTTTTCGAATGGATTGTGGAAGTGCTTTTACAATGAAACTATATTCTGAAAATAGTCCGGACATCATCCAACTTGTATTTGAACCTCTTGTAGATATTCTTGTACGTGTTATCTAAATGTTAGACTAAACTCATGTGTAATTAATTATCAAACCTAGATGATAACAAGGACTTTCTTTCTCATGAAGAAGTAGAGACCTATCTTTCATCAAAACAACCGAATATACTATTGCAGGATATCCCGTTACTTTTGTTGTTATTGCTCTAACCTATCATTATGACACCTCAATAGCTGAGACTTCCTAAACCTTTTCCATCTATCTTTAGAAGTAGGGCTTTGTTCGTGTTCTAAATGTTAACTCAAATTTGTTTCCTTAGTCAATAACTACTGAAAGCATATCAATTTGTCAACGTTGATTGGTTCTGAGGATATGCAGGTTATGCAAGTTGAGTTTTGAGGTTTTGTTTTGTAGATTTGAGAGATTTGACTGTAGCTGAATTGAAATCGAACAACCAGGATAACTGAAATGGTGAAGGAGAAGGAAATAGTGGTTGATGCAAGAATTTCTTTAAGCTTTCATTAGTGTAATACCTACTTTTCATATTTCATTTTGTCTAAGTTGTTATTGGAAGTGTTTTCGCTTCTTAAATAGTTGTAGTATAATATCTGTAGTACTTTATTTTCGATTCTTTTTCTCTTTAGTATAAAGTGTATAATAATTAATAGATTTCTTAACAATTTTGATGAGTTCAATAATGTTATTTGCTTATAGATATTTCTATTAATTTTCGATTGTTAAAAGTCGGTGTCCATTATGATCTTACTTTTCTGTTAGTAAGATGGTAGTCATTTCATCTAGATGAAGCTACAGGTGTTATATTTGAATTTTTTATTTCAAGTGCTTAAAGATGAAATTGTAACATACATATACTAATCATTATAAGTATGTAAGTATAAATTAAACATGAGTGCTTTGTGGTTAATGTTACTTTACAAGTTATAAGTTATTTAGGTATGGTAGAATCAAAAAGACATTTTTCATTAATGATTTTTTCTTTTGCTTAAAAATTAACGTATATTAATTCTTTCATAATAGTTAAATGGCAAAAGAAGCACTATGGCTAAATCGTCTAGCAAAAAATTTCGAAATCTTGGCCCTCAACAAGTTTTTCTCAAATTATCAAAAATTAATATTTTTTATGACTGCGCGAAACGCGGACAAAATTTCCTAGTGTGAGAATACCATTACCTTGAAGAAATCTCCAATCCCCTCAAGAGGATTTCTACGTCGAACGCCATAGAACTTCTCTGCAATTTCATCTAGCAACTAAACCACAGAAACATTAGTAAACATTAGGAGGAAAACCATCCCTCTGAGTCTGATCTGAAATAGAAGTCTTATTCTGATGCATGGAAATATAGAAACTCACTTCATTAAACGTAGATTCTCTATCTATACTAGACTTGTACGCTTGTCTCAGTATGTTAAACAGAGGTAAAGCATCCCTCTGCAACCTGTAAAATAAAAGGTACAATACATAAACATGCCCTTTAACTTGGCCTCAGATCACATCTATGACCTTCAAAATTAGGTGTGCACAAGTAGGCACTTAAACTTGTATAAAGTTGAACAAGTAGACACATATGTTCATGTGGCGTCCTACGTGTATTATGCCACATCGGACGTGTGTGTCTACTTGTTCAACTTTATATAAATTTTAAGTGCATACCCAAAGTTGGAGGTCATAGATGCGATTTGAGACTAAGTTAAATGCATGTTTATATATTATGCCTAAAAGATAAAACGAGTTTTTGAACTGTGAATGACAGCTTAATCATGTACAAAAGGATGCAACAAAGAAATTTTACTTTTGCCGCATGTCAAAGCACGACTGGAACTTACGTCAGGAGGAGATAGTTCACAAACTGTGTTAATTCTGAGCTAGGGAAGTTAAGATTTTTCAATTCAACTTCCATTTTCACCTCATCCATGAGCTTGTTAGCATCTCTTAGATTTCCCAAAGACAAGTACCTGCCAAATCAAGGAGATAACAATAGAAACGTAGGCTCAAGAAGATAAACAAACAAGGAAAAGATCAAATTTGTCACCAGTACCTTTATTTGTCCCATCTGGCAACAAATATGGTGTAGAAATACAATCTTATAACAAAGAGTCAACACCTAGGTGGATTTGAACGTCGTTTCAACCCAAATGATGTTCATGGAGAATGTAAGGCTTAACGGCGCTAATAGTTCCTCTAAGACGAAAAGAGCATGCACGTGAAAGTAGGCAACCCAAAGGTTTCTCACTACATCCCTTACGAGCATGGAGCAAATTAAAGTTGAAGCTGCCCAAGCCGCACAAACACCAAATTTAACGCTACCTATTTGAGTGGGACTTTTGCACACAAATACGGCCACGAGATGATTGTTATTACACAGACACAGACTCCATTGTGCTCCACTTCCTTGCCATGTTCTTTCCCCTTTAGAGTTTATTAACTCATTGGTGAGGCAAGCTCTTCTATTATGGTTCATGGTTTCTCTTGGCTATATGGTTCATCCGGAGGAGAGATTGAGCTTCAAGAAATAGTAGACGGTCTTAGCAATACAAAAATGTATAACTCCCCAGGAATTTCAATTGCGCTCATATTCATTACCGTAGGAATTGGGTTGAAGCTTTCCCCAGCCCCTTCTCATCAATACGAAGGGATGACAGGATTTGACCCCGTGACATTTCTTACCCAAAACAAAGGCGCTACCAAACTGCACTGTGCTCTAAGTCCTTGGGCTGTTGAACAGAATCCAACCAGGACACATGCTGTCACATTTGTGTAACAAAATCTTCATCATTTTTTATTTTGGATTGACACGTTTTGGGACACCAAATGGACCAAGAATATCTCCAAAAGAGTACATTCTGGGCCTTCATGTAATAGAGAGAAATATAGAGATAAAAAACTAAACCTTAGACATTGCTACTAATTTCTTTTTTCTTTTGAACTGTTTGTTTAGCAGAAACATCATTATGGCTACAACAACAAACATGCGCTACAACTAAGAAGTTTCAGTAACTTTTATCGCAACTCAAATGCGATAACTGTGAAGTGATACTCGACGTTTTTTAGTAAGAGAATCTGGTTCGAAGGAGTAGAGAACCTTGTTTAAAGGAGAATTACAACACATATATAAAGATGAAAAGGAAGAAAAGGAACTGCCAGGTTTGAACTTCAATGAAGATGTAGAAGCTCTGCTGGTTCAAAGATGATGCTTATTCCGAGCCCGCATCCCTTTGTATCTCTTCCTTCATCCTTCTCTTATTGTTTTTAATTTTCTTTCAACTCTTTCACTGCTATTCTGCGCTGTTACATACTGCTTTTACTATAGCTGATTTTACATTTATCAATGTTCGATATACCAATGCCAATTGGAGAAAAGGGACCTGTTTGTAACTGTGAATTGAAAGAGAAATAAGAGAAAACTCACCTTAATTATTCTCTCAAGCTAGTGAGGTTTAAATAGCTAAGTTTACTTGTCCTAAAAGGAAAGGAAATCAATACAATTAAATACCTGATCAATACAAATCAATATCTAATTAATACTAATTATAATAGGAGTAAATCAAGCTACCTATTTTATTTACATATGCTATAGAATATTCAAATGATTTCAACACTCCCCCTCAAGCTTGATACATATAAATGAGCTGGTGCATACAATTTATATGTTAAAGTTTGTTACATAAATAATTCATTTTAGGACTGGCTAGGGACTTTGTGAATATATCTACAAGCTGATCACTTGACTGCATGAACCTTATGACGATGTCTCCTATGAGTAATTTTTATCTGACAAAAAGTGACGATCAATCTCTAAGTGTTTGGTCCTCTCATGAAACACCACCAGATTAGATTCAATGTGAAGTTTTCATTATCGCAAACGAGTTCCATTTCTTTAGTATCTCCAAATTTCAACTCCTTCAGCAGTTGCTTGATCCGTATGCGTTCATATGTTGCCACCACCATAGACCAATATTCTATGGGTGACCCTACCCAATCTGCATCTGAATATCCAACAATTTTCCTATGTCCTCGGTCTTTGTAAAGTAGTCCTTTCCCCAGAGCATATTTTATGTATCAAAGAATGCGAATAACTGCATTCCAGTGACTGACACAAGGAGAATTCAAGAACTGACTTACAATACTAACCGAGAAGGTAATATCAGGTCGAGTCATTGTTAGATAATTCAACTTTCCTACTAGCCTTATATATCACAAGGCTCCCCCTGACCTGGTAGGAGCTTACCATTTGAATCCATTGGAAAATCAATAGGCCTACAATCTGAATCGCAATCTCCTCAAGCATATCAAGTGCATACTTTTTCTGTGAAATGACAATTCTTGATTTGGATTAAAGAACCTCAATGCCCAAGAAGTGTACTTCAATCGACCAAGATCCTTAGTCTAAAGTGCTGGAAAAAGTGAGGTTCCAATTTGGTAATCCCTCATCATCATTACCTATGATAACTATGTCATCAACGTACACTACCAAATACAAGCATAAACCTGGAGCAGAGTGATAATAAGACACAGAATGATCAGCTTCACTTCGCACCATGCCAAACTCCTGAATAACCATACTAAACCTCCCAAACCATGCTCGAGGAGACTACTTCAGGCCATAGAGTGCTCGTCTTTGTTTGCAAACCATGTTATCATGTTACTAAACTCCCCTTGAGCAATAAACCAGATGGTGGCTCCATAAATAACTCATCTTTGAGGTCTCTATGAAGAAAGATATTTTTAATATCCAACTGGTAGAGAGGCCAACGACGAACAACAACCATGGATAAAAAGAGACGAACTGAGGCAATCTTAGTCACAGGAGAGAATATATCACCATAGTCAAGATAAAAAATCTGTGTAAACCCTTGGCCACTATTAGAGCCTTTAGGCGATCAATCTGTCCATCAGTGCCAACCTTTACTATATATACCCACAATCAACTGTAGACTTACTTGGAGGAGAGGAACAAGTTCCCAAGTACCACTAGAGTGCAAGGTAGACATCTCCTCAATCATAGCTTGTTGCCAGCCTGGATGAGAAGACTTCTCCTGTAGTTTTAGGAATAGACACAGATGATAGTGATGATACAAAGGTAGAATGGGTTGGTGACAAACTATAATAGCTCAAACAAGTATAGATAGGATGAGGGTTACGAGTAAAGCAATTACCTTTTCGGGCGGCGATAGAAAGATACTATATAGACAAGTCTTCAGCACACAAGGATTCTGGGGGCGGGTGTGATACAATCCAAATTGCCTCCAGACCCTTTGATGGGATGCTCATGAAGTTAGAGGTGTTTGACGACTCCTTAGTGCTATCAAAAGGTGCCAAATGGATGATATTACCTTCAAAGAGGGTCGAGGGGCCTTGGAAGGGTCAAAGGAGTGTGAGACAAGGCTAAAAATCCCCTTGGAGGGGACCTACGCCCCATCTGCGCCCAAGGTGCGCCTTGACCTGCTCCTGACCTGCTTGAGCAGGTCAAAACAGTAGCACCTGCGCCTGAGGTGTGCCCACGATTAGGGGTGTGCATTGGTCGGTTCGGTTCGATTTTATATATTATCGGTTCGGTTTATTGATTTTCGATTTTTAAATATGCTAAACCAATAACCAAACCAATAAGATATTTTTTATCGGTTTTCGGTTTATCGGTTTTTAGTCCTTAACAGTTCGGTTTTCGATTTAACCGATAAGAAAATACTCATAAAATAGAAATAGTAGTAACTAACATGAAAAAAATCGAATCTTAGTTGCAGTAAAAAATCCTACATGATGTGTTTTAATTTACAAGAATCTATAAGTTAAGACTAAATTTTGTTAGGAGAAATTAAGAGTGTGTATAATTGCAATAATAGGTTTGTTAATTTATAGAAATTAAAGAGAAATATATAATAAGTCATATAATATATATATATATATATATATTCTTATTGGGTTATCGGTTTACCCAATAACCCAATAAGAAAAATCAAACCGAACCAATAACCCAATAATTTTTTTTTCTAAAACCATTAAAATATTGTTAACCCAATAACAATAAACCAATAACTTTTTAATCGATTTGGTTTATCGATCGGTTCGGTTTTTGCACACCCCTACCCATGATGCGCCCTATCTGCTCCAGGCGGGCTGATTTGTGTTTTTAGTTACAAATAGATCACTTTTAGGCCCATAAGTTATAATATTAACCCTAAACTATAAATAGAAGTTTTCTTTCATTTTGAGGGAACTTTGATATGAATGAACTTTAACTCTCTAGTGAGTGTGGTGAGCTTGGAATAGCTTGCGTTGAAACTTTGTTTAGAAACATTGGTTGCTTGGGAATTGATTCCTTTGTGGTCAACGTTAGATTTAGGTGTTTGTTTGGTCATTGAATAAAGGATTAAGGGTTTAACATACCCTTTGTTTGCTATCAATTCCTTTCATTGTGTCTATCTTATTGTTAATCGTATCTATCTTTATCTTTTGTTTCTTCGTTTTTTAGTTTAGTTTTCAATTTCGTAGTTTGTTCCAGTATCATTTGGTATCAGAGCCGAGCTTGGATTCGTTCCTACGATTCAATCTTGGGTTAGAAATCTTGAAAAAAAAATGTTTTACAGAAAAAACCTCAACAATTTGTGTTTTTGAGTTCTTGTTGTTATTTCTACACTATATTTGTTTCATATAGTGATATTTAGGTTGGAACTTGATCATTTGGTGTGTTTGGAAGAGTGTTGGAGTGGGCCACCATTATTGAACTTGTTCTTGAAGAAATAGTGAAGTGTGTACTTAGATCTTGCTCACTTGGTGTTGGTTTGTGGGTTAACAAGTATTGAAAAGTGTTTCCCACACCAAAAGAACCCTAGATCTAAGTTGTGGTGCTATTTGGAGAAGTTTCAAGATTTCACCATTTTTGTGTTCTTGAAGCTTGAAGAAACTAGCAAGTGGATTCAAAAATTTGAAGAAATTGGATGAGAATTGAGGCTTAATGCCATTTGGAATGCGTTTAGAAAATTGGAAAGAGTTTGGTGTTCATAGTGTTCTTGAAAACCTTCATATCTTTAAGAGGCAAATTCATCTAAAAGTTGTTGTTTGATCCAAGAAAGAGAAAGGAAAAGTAAGAAAAAGTGTTGGTCTAAAAGCATATCCAAAGGCCCCAAGGAATATTCCAGAAGAAAAAGGCAAAGGGAGCCCACAAAGAGGACATTTTCGACCATTTTCCAGCTGGTTTCGGGGCATTTGCGCCTAAGGTGCGCCTGACCTGCTAAAGCAGGTCAAAACAGTACCTTCTGCGCCTGAGGTGTGCCCAACCTGCTCCTGCTTGTCCAAAATGCATCTCAAGCCTCCCAAACTCACTTTTGCTCAGGTTCCATCAATCTAGCTTTATTCCTTGACTCTTAACTTCATATTTGGATTTATAAACACTAATTAACGACTAGTAATCGATCTATTAGTTGATTAATTAGTTCTAGAGTCTGTTTCCTTTCTTATTTGTTCTTGTGTGCTTTTCTTTTTGTTTTCGTTGTTCTTTCTTGATTCAAGTATGTTAGTTTGTATTTGAGTTTTTATTTTCAATTTCAAACAAGAATCCATTCCGATCACAAGCCACAATTGATACCACATCTTCCAAGTGGAGTACAAACGATCTTTCAACGCTAGCGATGCCAATTGAGAGACAAGATCAAAGGTGTGTATTTTGAGGGATTGTGAGGTTGATTTCTTAACTCTAACTTATTTGTTGTTTTTGTTTAGTATTTCTTTAGTTAGGTACAATTGCTCCAGATGACATCCCACAAGATATGGATAACAATGCTTCAAGCTCAATCTTAGCCACAGTTGAATCTTTGAGTCAAAGAATGGAATCTTTGAGTCAAAGAATGGAAAACTTCCCTAAGTCCACCCTTTCCAATCCACAAAACTTTCAAGCTTTTCCTTGAGTGGACATGCTCAAAATACCTTGCCTAAACTACCCCAAGCTCCATTAAACCAAAGTCAACCCAATTAAGTTGAGGATGAAGGGGAAGAGGAAGCTAAGAAAGGGGAGAAGAACTTGGCTAAACAAGGAGTGTTGTGTGAGGATGTTGAGCCAAGGATTGAATTGAATGAGGTAGACAAGGAACACTTAGTTGTGGAACTTGTCAAACCCAATCCCTTGTTACATGCTAACCATGGAACTAGCATTTTTCCTAGTACCAATACTTCTCTTTTGCAGTTTCATGAGCCAATGCTCCCGAAGGAGGATTCAAAGAAAACCTCTCAAAGGCATAAGTTTGAAGGCCTAGATGATTTCTTATTCAATGACTCTGAAGTTGATGGAGACTTGACTCAAAGGAGGAACCTAATCAAACTCCTATGGGTCGATGGATACTTTATGACAAGTAGTGAAGCAACTAACCCCATGAATCGAAAGAACGAGTTACTTACCAAGGAAACTCTTACAAAAAGGCAAGGGGACCAAGTCTATTGGTCCAAGTTGATTCATGGGAAGGAAGGTCCTTGTAAAGCACCTATGGAGGACAAGAGAATAAGTTCAAGGCGTTGCTTCTAAGGTCTGTACCTACCCCATCCTATTCCTAGTGATCCTTGAAGGCATGATGATATTTTTCTCATATTGACTAGACCTTTGAAGTTGATTAATATCATGTCATATCATGAGAGTGTTAGTGTCTTCAAGATTCCTTTGGGGAGTTTATCTTTGGTGCTTGAATTGTGTGGGTCTTGCAATCTAAATGCCCAATCTAATTGTTTCTTTAGGAAGTGTCCTTGGTATGTACTTGATGTACAACTTTTGTTTCTAAATCCTTGTCACACTTGTGTGGTTGGACAAGTTGAAGTAATAGGAAGGACTCTTAGGAGCATGCTAAGTGCCATGAAAAGAAATCACCCAACTTCTTGGGTATACCATTTGGTTTGGAGTGAATTGGTTTCTCATAGGTCCTCTAATTCCTCTAATAGCATGATTCCATTGGTGAATGCACTTCTTGTGGGAAATTGCTTGAAGGGAAAAAGATGTAATGTGCTTAAATTGTCTTGTCTCATTTGCTTGTATACTTATGTCTGAGGGTAATTTAGATGAGAATGGTGTCCTTAACTATTTTCTTTTCTATCTTTTTGCCTATGATGATGGCTATGTTTGAGTTGAAAATGTATTTTGTATGAACATGGGTTATCTTGAAAGGAAGGGTGATGTGCATCCTAATGACTTGACTCCATCCTTGGTTGTTCCTTCTTCTAGTGACTTGATTACTAGCTTTCTTGAGTACCTTGCTTCTCTTAAGTATGGGAACACCTTGGATGGGACTCATTTTCTTCATATCTTTCTTTACTACCTCTTTGCATCTGATGACGTCCATATTGATATTAAATTTGTTTTAGAGAGAGGTGGGAGTTCTTGGGTAAGGTCTTGTGGTAAAATAAAGAAACACTTTGTGTCTTACGATCTTAGTAGCTTCCTTGTTTCATAAAGCTCCTTATAGCCAACACCTTGGTGTAAAGTATGATGAATTCATTGTATTGATAAAAAAAGATAATTGGTTGTAAGTCAAATGTGATCCTCTTTGGCATGGATATTTTGATGTTAACCCTTGTGCTAACCCTCATGCTTCGAGGATGTATTGGTTGTTTGTTCTTCTCTTGTGCTCTAGAGTTGTAGATTCGAGAATGAATCTTCTTCAAGAAGGAGAGAATGATACAATCCAAATTGCCTCTGGGCCATTAGATGGTATGCTCATAAATTTAGAGGTGCTTGACGACTCCTTATGGCTATCAAAAGGTATCAAATGGATGAAGATTACCTTTAAGGAGAGTTGAGGGGCCTTGGAAGGGTCAAAGGAGTGCGAGATAGGGCTAAGCCCCTAGGAGGGGATCTGCGCCCAAGGTGCGCCTAACCTGCTTAAGCATGTCAAAACAGTAGCACCTGTGCCTGAGGTGCGCCCAAGATGCGCCGCATCTGCTCCAGACAGGCTGATTGGTGTTCTTAGTTGCAAATGGGTCACTTTTGGGCCCATAAGTTGTAATCATTAACCCTAAACTATAAACAGGAGTTTTCTTTCATTTTGAGGGCAACTTTGAGGCTAATGATCTTTACTCTATTGTGAGTGTGGTGAGGTTGAAATAGCTTGCGTTGAAACTTTTTTTTAGAGACATTGGGTGCTTGGGAATCGATTCCCTTGTGGTCAACGTTAGATTTAGGTGCTTGTTTGGTTATTGAATAGAGGATTAAGGGTTTAACATACCCTTTGTTTGCTATCAATTCCTTTCATTGTGTCTATCTTATTGCTATCATATCTATCTTTATCGTTTGTTTCTTCATTTCTTAGTCTGGTTTTTAATTTCGTGGTTTGTTTCGATATCAGGGCATGAATCATCTAGACGTGGACGATGATGATAAGTCAATAGCGGTGGAGGTGCAGCGGTGGAAGATAGAGTTGTAGAAGGTGATGTGGAAGGATAAACTATGGTAGGATCCCCAAAAGATAAAACTGGTAGAACCTCGAAAATGCCTAACTGTTCAGTAGAAAAGGATGTAAAGTAGGGTTGACCTTCAACGAAAGTAACATCGGCAGACATAAGGTATCGCTGGAGGTGAGGTGAAAAACATCGATATCCTTTTTGTACCCTTGAATAACTGAGAAAGACACATTTAAATGCACGAGGAGCCAATTTGTTGTTTTCTGGAGTGAGGATATGGACAAAGCATGTGCTTCTAAAGACACGTGGTGGAAGAGAAAACAGGGTTGACTTGGGAGACAAAACAGAGTGTGGAACCTGATTTTGAATAGCAGAGAAAGGCATACGGTTAATTAGATAAAAAGAGGTGAGCATTACATCTCTCCAAAAATGCAATGGAATATTTGCTTGTACGAGAAGGGTGCATGCAGTCTCAACAACATGCCTATTTTTTCTCCCGCTACCTTATTTTGTTATGCAGTATAAGGACAAGATGTCAGATGAAGAATGCCATGGGGAGACATCAACTATTGAAATTGATATGATAAATATTCACGTGCATTATTGTATTTCAGCACAGAAAGTTTGAAATATGGAAAAGAATTCAGAACGATCTCTAATTAAGAAAATTCAAGAACACCTTAAGTAATCATCAATGAAAGTAACAAAATACTTAAAACCCAGCGTAGAACTAACTCCACTAGGACCCTATATCATAATGAACTAAATGAAAAAGAGACTCTACACGATTATTAAGATTGCGCGGAAAAGTAGCTCGAGTGTGCTTCCCGAATTGACATGACTCACAGTCTAACTTAGACAACTTAAACAAGTTAGGTACTATCTGATGAAGTTTGGATAAACTAGGATGTCCCAATCGTCTGTGGATTAAATCTAGAGAGTCGAAGACCAAACAAACTGTAGAGGACTAGTGGCAATTAAGGTAATAAAGCCCATCAAACTCACGCCCTTCATCAATCATCCTCCGCGTATTGAGGTCTTGTATAACAAAGAAGTCACTAAAGAATAAGACGAAACAATTTAAAGACTTAGCCAAATGACTGATTGATGGAAGGCTAAAAGGACAACTCGGGATAAAAAGAACATTACTCAAAGTCAATGGAAGTAAGGGATTGGCTTGACCAACTCTGAGTGCCCTAGTTTGAGAATCATTAGCTAACGTAACAGTGGGAGGGGATCGAGAGAAAATAATATTAATCAATAAGGATTTATCACTAGAAATGTGGTCAGAAGTGCCCGAGTCCATGACTCAAGGTCCAGGTGTGGTGGACTGTGAGATACATGCAATAGGATTACCTGAGCAGCAGAAGATACTGATGGAGACATCTGCTTACTAGCTTGATACTGAAGAAAGTCAATTGTATTCTACTTCAAATAAAGAGAAAAGTTGACTGGTTGAATTACCGGTGGGTTCAATCTATGCAACATGAGCATTCTTTGTCTACCATAGAGAGAGTAACAGATATCACGGGTATGACCCAATTTGTTACAATAGCTACACCTTGGCCGAGGTTTCCCAAAGCGGCTTCCATGTCGATTTTCAGTTTGAGATGCTAGAATAGAAGACTCTGCGGGTGTCACGGGGTGACTAAACGATATAGGTGGTGCAACTAATGACAACAATCAAGCGAATAGGTCATCCATAGCAGGAACAGTGGGCTCACTGAAATTTGATCTCGCACCGAGTCAAGATCAAATGGAAGTCCAACAATTGTAACAACTAAAAACATCTTCGCACGTTGCTCCAATTGTTTTTCAACACTTGAAGTAGCGGGCGTCAACCGCCTGAACGTGTCCAAGATATGTAGACATATCTGAGTCCTGCTTTTTAAGATTAGTCAACCGAGAAATAACATTATAAAAACAAGAGACATCATTTTTGTATAGCCCACGAGCCTTTTCCCAAACCAAGGAGCAAGTTTAGAATGGTCAGAACAACGGAATAAACTTCGAATCAATAGATTTCCATACTAGACTACACAATTGAGCATCAATCTTCTCCCATTCGTCCTTATCTTTTTCATCAACGTCCTTAGCGAGTTTAACCAGTTGGTTCTGAACCCCTTGTTCCTTGCACCATAGCTGAACAAAGGAAGACTAAGATACACAGTCCACACTATCTATCAAAGGTTCAGTGGTGATGAAGTGGTTGGGTTTACTTGAAACCACATGTTTAGAACTAAAAATACATGAAGTGAGGGACATAATGTATATGTTACTGAATCTGGAAATTCTGCAATTTGCAGGAAGCTGGAAGCGAACAGCTGCCGGAATCTAGAAAACAGTAACAGTCGCCGGAAAAATCAGATCTGTACGGAATCTGGAAAATAGAAATAGTCGCCAGAATTTGGAAATTCTGCAATATACTGGAAGCTGGAAGCGGACAGTTGACTGGAATCTGGAAAAAATATTAACTGCACAATTTTGTCTATTGAATATGAAAAAAAACCAGATATGTCTACCGGAATTTGACAGCTTCAATCGGTGCGTGAAATGGCTAGTGGTGGCGAAGCTGACTGGGTTTTGAGCGCGCCAGTGTTCGAGTCTTGTGGTGGTGTTGGTTTGATCACAACACCTCCGAAAATAGAGATCTGTCCGTACAGCCATAAAATAGCTGGAAAAAAATGAGTTTGGAAATTTATCTTCCAATGTTGTTGGCCATAACCAGGCTCTGGTACCATGTGACTTGTGTGAGAGGTTGGCTAGGGATGGTTTCAAGCGAGGTAGAGGTAGACCGAAGAAATATTGGAGGGAGGTGATTCGACATAACATGGAACAGCTCCAGCTTACCGAGGACATGACCCTGGATAGGAAGTTGTGGAGGAGGCGGATTAGGGTAGAAGGAAAGTCTGAATTTAAGATATTGTATCTTTCGGTGTGTTACTTGGAGTATTTTGTTTATGGTAGTATTGAATATACTAATTTCTATTGTATCTTCTTTTACTATTCCTACTATTACTATTCCTTATCTTAGATTGTTTTAGTTTGAGCCGGGGGTCTATCGGAAACAGCCTCTCTATCTCACATTTGAGGTAGTGGTATGGACTGCGTACACTTACCCTTCCCAGACCCCACTTGGTGGGAATATACTGGGTATGTTGTTATTGTTGTTGTTGTCAGCTTCATTATTCCCTCAAGCTATTGGGGTTTAAATAGCTAAGTTTATTTGTCCTAAAAGAAAACAAAATCAATACAAACAAATACCTAATCAATACAAATCAATATCTAATTAAAACTAATTATAATAAGAGTAAATCAAGCTGCCTACTATATTTACATACACTATAGACTAGTCACGAGAAGCCCGTGCAAAGCACGGGCCCAACATCTATCCTAAATTAATATTATAACAATAACCATATCAATTAATGTGACATCTTTTGAATTTAGAAATTTAAATAAATTTATTTTTCAGAGTAATTTTTGCATATATTCTTAAAATATTTTAAGTTTCTCAATTATTGTGATTTATGATTCAAATATATAATTTTGTTTCAAAAATTTAATTCACGATCAAAATTAAACTCTATAATGTATAAATTAGTAAAGAGTGTGAAAAGCAAAATTCGATGGGCCTATATTACTGTTTTTCAGATAACACGGGCTCAGTATATGTTACTTTTTTGTCTCAATTTATGCGACACAAATCAATCATACTTTTAATATGTTTTTAGATATTTTAAGTTGTTAACTATTGTAATTTATAATATTTTTATGTATTTTTCAAATAATATATATACATTACTCTCCCTGTCCAAACTCTTGTGGAGTTGATAGTCAATTATATTCTTAAAATAATTTAAGTTTTTAATTATTGTGATTTATAATACTTTTCTTCTATTTCAATTTAAGTGGCATTGATATAATTTCAAAAATCAACCAAATATTTTATATCTTTTAAATTTTTTAAGTTGTTAATTATTGTGATTTATAATATTTTTTACGTATCTTTTTAAAATATATAACATATTAATTTTTTTTTAGATATTTTAAGCTGTTAATTATTGTAATCTATAATAATTTTTATGTAATTTTCAAATAATATAAGTTACTCTCCTTGTCCAAACTTTTGTGGCATTGATAGTCAATTACATTTTTTAAATAATTTAAGTATTAAATTATTGTGATTTATAATACCTTTTCTTTTATTCCAATTTAAGTGTCATAAAGCTTAGATGACCATAATAATTAATTATGGGTGATATAGTAAAATCACGACTGAAACAGCGAAGCAGACATGTCTTAAATGACTCACAACAACTAATTAGAAGTAATATAGCAAAATTACTATAAAAAATTAATTGTGACATCTATCCTAAATTAATATTATAACAATAAACATATCAATTAATGTGACATCTTTTGAATTTAGAAATTTAAATAAATTTATTTTCCAGAGTAATTTTTGCATATATTCTTAAAATATTTTAAGTTCTCAATTATTGTGACTTATTATTCAAATATATAATTTTGTTTCAAAAATTTAATTCACGATCAAAATTAAACGCTATAATGTATAAATTAGTAAAGAGTGTGAAAAGCAAAATTTGATGGGCCTATATTACTGTTTTTTAGATAACACGGGTTCAGTATATGTTACTTGTTTGTCTCAATTTATGCGACACAAATCAATCATACTTGTAATATGTTTTTAGATATTTTAAGTTGTTAACTATTGTAATTTATAATATTTTTATGTATTTTTCAAATAATATATATACATTACTCTCCCTGTCCAAACTCTTGTGGAGTTGATAGTCAATTATATTCTTAAAATAATTTAAGTTTTTAATTATTATGATTTATAATACTTTTCTTCTATTTCAATTTAAGTGGCATTGATATAATTTAAAAAATCAACCAAATATTTTATATCTTTTAAATTTTTTAAGTTGTTAATTATTGTGATTTATAATATTTTTTACGGATTTTTTTAAAATATATAACATTATTTTTTTTAGATATTTTAAGCTGTTAATTATTGTAATTTATAATAATTTTTATGTAATTTTCAAATAATATAAGTTACTCTCCTTGTCCAAACTTTTGTGGCATTGATAGTCAATTACATTTTTTAAATACTTTAAGTATTAAATTATTGTGATTTATAATACCTTTTCTTTTATTCCAATTTAAGTGTCATAAAGCTTAGATGACGATAATAATTAATTAAGGGTGATATAGTAAAATCATGACTGAAACAACGAAGCAGACATGTCTTAAATGACTCACAACAATTAATTAGAAGTGATATAGCAAAATTACTATAAAAAATTACTTGTGAAAAAAATTTAAGTGGGCCTCATATAAGACGTCAAGTTAATTTAAAACATCAAGAGTTAATTTATCATTTTATATCTGTTTTATCTTTTTTATTAAATATCATTAATTTTTTAATACTTAGATGACTTATAGTAATTAATTAGGGGTGATATTTAGTAAAATTACAATTGAGGCAGCTGAAACAGACATGTCATAAATGTCTATTTTACTTTTTTTGTTAAATATTATTAATTTTTTAGTACATAAAAAACTTATAGTAATAATTAATAGGGGTGATATAGTAAAATCACTGAGCAAGAAGCTGAAGCAAGCATGTTGTCTCCCTGCTGCCTGCTTTACTTCTTATTAGTAAGTAAAAGATTCATAGGATTCTAATTTCTAACGTAACGTTTCTTTGAGAATGCAAGTCTATATTCAATTTTCTTTTCCAGTCATTTTGCCGTTACATTAACTTCTGAATCCGTCGATTAAAGTTGGAAACTCAAGCTAGATATAGAATACATGCAAACTGTTTATTAAAATTCAAGAGAAGAGGGAGATAGACGGAAGCAGTAGAGACATCCAGTATTGGAGTAGAGTAGTCTAAATGTGTTTTGAGTAGGAAGTTATGTATGTAAGCGTATTAACTTCAATAATCAGCCTGTCATCGATTGTGTAAATGCCCCGAAATTTAATGGAGAATACACAGACTTGGGAGAGCGGAAAATAGTTTGTTGAAGTTTAATGTTCAGAATATCCACCAACAGAAGTTGGATAAGTTAGTTAGGACTACCAAATGCAAGGAACTTAAATATATTCCAACTGTACTCACATCAGAATAGCCCGCACAATAGCCAAATCATCTTCTCCTGGGTAGCACTGCATGTTAAATGTTATGAATTATACAAAAATTTGAAAATAAATCATACAGGTGGTTAATAGGTCATTGTTGACAAAAACAACAAAATCTTGGCAAAACTTTTTTCTTAAGAGAATTCATGGTAGGAATGAAGTATCTTCCTCGCAGTCAATTTTGAAAATATAAATCCAGTTTTTGAGCTTGTTAATGTGTCCGGTGATAGCTAGATATCAGAAAAATTATAATAGTAAGGGCAGCCAAAGCTTACCTTGCCCATGAAATTTACAAGAGCTGAAGCAAATTTCTTTGGGTTCCTTCCTCTCACAAAATGAAAAGATACTTTAACAATGTCCTGCAAAGCAGGGATGTGACAACGTTAACCACAATTCATCCCTAATAAATTAGCTATCAAGAAAATCCTCATCAAGTTCTGGTTCATTAATATATGAAAAACTCAGGTTTCTTCACACTGTGAAAAAGAAAGTAAATAATAAATTTCCTTAAGTTACCAAACGATCTGCCACAAGGCTGAAAACAAAGAATCATTTTTACCATTCGCTACTAGTTTTACAAGTCATCTTAGGCCCTAATTTCTCCCATTAAATTCAAGAAAGTAATAACCTATGGAACAGAACCGACACTTTTTCTTTCTTGTACCAAGAACTAGAGAGCATCAGCTTTTATAATGTACCACTTCAGGAGACTCTGAATACATATAATCCGCCAGCATGTCATGCAGCTCCGGAGATCCATACCTATGTGCACCAAATTCTGCTGACCACCTACAAACAAAGCATCATTAGTTTTTTCTCTTTCTTAATAAGTACTTCCAACAATATAAAAAGGATTGCAGGACAAGCACAAGCATCAAGTATGTTATCCTACTCTATCGTAGGGCAAAACAAAAATGATAGAACTCAAGTAAACAATTTCATCTAAAAGTGATACAAGAGAGACCAAGAAGACACGAAACATACACCAAAACAGTCCACAAGTTTGAAGAACCGAGGACCCCTTTGGTGACCACTCTCGGATTCACTACCAACAATAAGAATACAAGATATAATGGTGTATTTGACACCAAAATAGCCAACCCAAACTAATGTAACAACAAGAAGAAGATAAACAACACAATAAGATTTCAACAATAGAACGATTACAAGGTTACACAACAAGAACACTACCAACGGTTACAACAAAATAAAGATAGAAAGATAGACAAATGGAGGTATAACCTTAAGAACCCAAGAACTTATGACACTCTTGGACCCTTAACACTACACACTACAATCACCTATCTCTTACAATTGACACAAGAGAGGCGTCCACCACCCAAGCACCAATGCATCAAGCAATGCAACACACAAGTGATTCCACACTTGTATATGGCCCTAGTTTTGGTTTTGGGACTCTTTTCTCTAAGAGGAGTGTTCTCTCAATATCATTAAGCAACTAAAGAAATAAACCCTACAATGTTCTATTTATACTACATTACAATAATAGACAAAATGACAAAAGGGCCTTTTAGTGACTAGTCTACAAAAATACTCAAAAAGTGTCATGATCATGATCATACTTGTATCATCCTCTCCATCTTGAGAGGAATTCGACCATAAATTCACGGGCTCACCTCTTTTACAAAGGCACTTCACAATCTCCTTCTTGCAACCACACATCTTCTCCATACTCTTCATTTTGCACTTCGGCTTCTTTTTGCTCTCCATCTTGCGGTTTGCCATCATTCTTAACCGATTCAATGCCCACCTCTTCTCCAAGATAGTACAATCTACCCTCCCTAAGGATTATATTCCTCCGGTTTGGGCACTCACTAGCCTTGTGCCTCCACCCTTGACACTTGAAGCATTGAAACCCCTTGGGATTAGATATAGAATTCAATTTACCTCCATACCTTGGAGGATGGTTTTGGACAGCCTTGGTGGCCTCGGGTTGGGCAGCCATGAATGAGTTCTCTTTGATCTCCCTCTCAACCTCTAAAGCCGGGTGGAAGATGCCATTTATGGTGTCGAATTTGTGAAGCGTCATGCGAGTGGAGATGTCCTTGTTTAACCCAACCTTGAAGCGCACAATGTCATGACTTACTTGCTCGCCTCGGTGGTCAAGTTTCAACATCAATTGTTGAAATTCATCGTAGTAAGCCATGACACACTTGCTCCCTTGCCTCAAATTGTACAATTTGGCAAGGAGCTCATGCCTATAAGTCTCGGGCAAGTACCTTTATCGCATAAGGTTCTTCAACCGAAACCAAGGAGGAGGTTGTCCCCCAATCATCTCATTCCCAAACCATTTAACATACTCCCACCATGTATTAGCATACCCTTCGAAGTGAGCTATAGCATAGCAACTTTTATTTTCTACGGTGAGATCATTAAATTGGAAGATCTTGTCACATGACGACTCCCATGCAAGGTAGGCTTCGGGATCACTCTCACCTTTGAAAACGGGAAGGCTAATGATGTGTGAGCAAAAGCTAACACATTTAATGCTTTTTAGCTCAAAATAATTGTGAATTCTGAAGCAACTCTTGTTGTTTTGACGTGTTTGCTCATGATATTGCAGTAAAAGGCTGAAGGAATGGAAATAAACGACAATGGAGCAAAAGAGTTGAAAATCTGAGCAAAAGAGAAGAAAACATGACTGACGACATCCGTGATAAGTCGCCAGCCTTGTGATAGCCTATCAGAAGCAGCGTCATCCTTAACCAGGGAATTGGAGCTGAGAAGCAGTTCTGACGACGTCTGTGACGTGGCGTCAAAGTGGGTGATAAGGCGTCAAGAATGGCGTCAGCATTAAGCAGAAAATCAGCGATAGGAGAAGACATCTGACGACGTTGGTGATACGTTGTCAGATCCTTGACGCGCCGTCAGATCCTTGACGCGGCGTCAGAGTCATCGTCAGCCTAAGGCAGAGAATTGAAGAAACTGGAGCAAGTTTGACGCCATCCGTGATAAGGCGTCAGACTCTTGACGCGGCGCCAGCTTAGGCGTCACCTAATCCGAGAATTAATTGAATTTGCTATTTTATTTCCTTAATTAGGCTTTAGTATAAATAGCATCTTTGAGGGTTTATTCAGGAAGTTCTTTTTTTTTTTTAGTTTTTGGGAGAGTTTTATTTTCTTCAACACTTATCAACTATTTGTGGACTCCTATTTTCGGGATTAAATTGAAGAAACCACTTGTTGCTTTTCATCCATTCGTAAGTTTATCCTTATTATCATGAATTCAACTTTGTATTTCGTTCATCAAATCATGAGCGGCTAATTCCATTAGCCGGAGTTATGGGATCCATGGACTAGGGTTTGATAGGTTACTAGGTATTTAACGGATTCAAAGAGTAGTAGGACGTCTTGAAATTCTGTTGTTTTAACTGAAATCTACTGGTTGCAAACATTAGGTTATGCCTTAGGTTTTATTTGCTTCTAACGGAGAAATAGACTAGAGGTCGTGAATTATCAATAGGAACTCGGAAGCTACCAACCTTCTGTTTAATGATCAATGTCGTAACTGGATTGATCTACCTAAGATAAAATCCTATTGGAAATAGATAAGTTATCTAAGTTCGAGAGAATTAGATAATAAATTGTCTGGTAAGGTCGAGAGATAAGTCAAATAGTATCGTCGTCAGGGATATTCTGTTGTTTCTACTTACTTCAAGAATCCCAAGCATTACCTAGTATCTGTCAATTCCCAAAACCCACGGTGAACATAACTCTGGTTTCCCATTTAGACTGATTTCAAACACTAAAATATTGAAAGTGACAATTAACTCTCTGTGAACCTTAAACCCCCATTTCTGGAAACATTAAACTACCAGTAAAGTATTTCGTAAACA
This sequence comes from Capsicum pubescens, assembly GCA_030864215.1. Lineage (NCBI taxonomy): Eukaryota > Viridiplantae > Streptophyta > Magnoliopsida > Solanales > Solanaceae > Capsicum > Capsicum pubescens. The sequence goes on from CM061540.1 coordinate 205,841,761, forward strand.
AATTGAAGTTCACACCATATTCCCTGTGGGATTCGACTCCAACCTAGTTGAGTTTTATATTGACAACGATCGCTTACACCTATTCAAATGTGTAATTTGAGCTTTATCAAAAATGGCGCCGTTGCCGGGGAATACGATTGTAGACTAAAAGTTTGTGTGTGAAAATTTGCTGATAGTTAAGTCTCCTTATTTACGTTTATTTGTTGTTTTTGTCTATTTAAGGTACTGTGTTGTTTATGCCAAAAACAAGAAGTTCCGGAGAACCACTATTACCAATCAACCCGGAACCTCAGCTAATAGGGAGAATGGCGAAACAACAGGAAGCAGAAAGACTAGCTGCTTTGGCCAGGGCTCAGGTGAATGTGCAGAATTTAGGTCAACAAGCACGTCACCAGAACCCTGATGATGAAGACTTGGGTGATGAGGAACTGCTGAATCCTCAAAACCTAAGGAGAGCTGAGCAAGTTGCTGCACCAGTGCAGCGAAACGTCAATAGAAACCGTCCAGTTCGAGGAAGATATGGTCAACAGCCTATTCAATATGAGGCTGATGAAGATGATGAAGGAATGGACGAAGCTGGTGCAACGGGTGCTATCATTCCTCCACCGTTGGCACCAGGTGCAAAATTCAGCATAACAAGTACCGTGATCCAACTCCTGAATCTGAAGGGGTTATTTGGAGGCTTGCCTGGTGATGATCCGAACATGCATTTGGTGAACTTCATCACTATTTGCAAATCCTTTGACAATCCAGGAGTGAGCCAGAATGCGATCAGGTTGAGGTTGTTTCCGTTGTCTCTGTCTGGAGAGGCAACAATGTGGTTGAATGAACTAGAGCCTGATTCTATAACCAACTGGAGACAGTTGAAAGAAGCGTTCCTAGAACGGTTCTTTCCACCCTCCAGAAGGGTACAGTTGAGGGATGAAATTAGTAACTTCAGACAGTTCCCGCTTGAAGCATTGCACGAAACCTGGGAAAGATTTAAGAAGAAACTTGCACAATGTCCGAACCACAACATGACTGACTTGCACTTGATGGAGACTTTGTACTGCAGGTGGTTCGTTCATTGATCTCTCTTTTCTAGATGCTTCTGACATACTGAATAGAATGACCAAAAAGAGTCGGGCTTGGCACACTAGGGATTCTGTAGTGGCTAGCCCGACTGTTGCTGGTGATATAACTGCAGAGCAGCGTAGAAGGGATGAGAAGCGAGATCAGGACATGGCCCATTTGAAGACGCAGATGGACTTGCTGGCCAAGCACTTGCTATCCGACAAGACTGAAATAGTTAAAGCTGTGGAATCTCAGGGTACTGTTTCTGCAGGTGCTGATGCGGAGGCAAACTATGTGAGTAATCAGGGGGGTTTCCGAGGCAATAGCCAAGGGAACCAAGGTCGGACTTTCTATGACAAGCTTGATTATAAAGATAGGGAGCAGGGACACTTGAGAAACAATAATGACACGAGTGGTTTGTATGTTCTTCCTGGAAGTCGGGATACTGCAACAACTAGTTCTGGCAAGATGTCCATGGAGGACATGATGGAAAAGCTGTTAAAGGGAGTTGAAGCTACTAACTCGGGGTAACTACTATGAAGAGTGAGTTTTCTACCCTCAGTCAGTTGGTTAGCTCACACTCTGCTTCTATCAAGCAGCTGGAGCAACAGATGAGCCAACTTTCGGCTACTCTGAACCAGAGAAAAGTTGGTACTTTACCTAGTGATACGGTTCAGAACCCGCGGACTGATAGTTCTTGTATGGCGATTACCACTCGGAGTGGTAAGATGTTATTTGGCCCTTCAATGGGCAAAGCTGTGGAGAATGAGGTAAGTGTCGATGAACCAGAAGGAAGCAATCCAGTGGAGTTTGAGAAGTTGGATGGCTTTGTTGATATTTCGGAGAAAGAAGACGAAAAGAAAGGGGAAGTGGTATTGAAAGAAATGCCAAGGCCACCACCTCCCTTTCCTCAGAGATTGAAGAAGAAAGTAGATAACGAAAAATTTAGCAAATTCACGGCAATACTGAAACAACTGACAGTGAATGTGTCATTGCTGGAGGCACTTGAGCAAATGCCAAACTATGCTAAATTTATGAACGAATTGTTAACAAAGAAACGGAAGGTAAGCTGTGAGCCGGTGGACAACATCCACCACTGTAGTGCTGTTTCTTCACAATCCTTAGTGCAGAAAAAGCCTGACCCTGGAGCATTTACTATACCGTGCACAGTTGGATCCATGAAGTTTACCAAAGCTTTATGTGACTTAGGAGCAAGTATTAATCTGATGCCACTTGATATCTACAAGAAGCTTGGATTGGGGGAACCTACCCCCACAACGATGCGTCTTGTGATGGAAGACAGATCGGTGAAGCGACCAGTTGGTATATTGCATGATGTGCCGGTAAAAGTGGATGACTTTATTCTGCCTGCAGATTTTGTGATATTGGATTGTGATGTTGATTTTGAGGTACCCATCATTTTGGGTAGACCACTATTAGCCACGGGAAGAGTATTGGTTGATATGGAGCTCAATGAGCTAAAGTTCAGGTATGGAAAAAGGGAGGCCAGATTCAAAATGCATCCTCCTATGAAGCAGTTGGAGGAGATGAATATTTTCTCGGTTGTGGATGTATTCCAGGAAAATGGTAATGAGGTATCGATACGGTATCTTGACGAAGTCTGAGTAGTCAAGACGACCAAGTCGTGCCGCGACATTAAATCAGGCGCTATTGGGAGGCAACCCAAAATTTTATTTACATGCATTTTGTTTTTATTCATTTAGGTAGTAATCGGAAGGAACTGAAAAGGGTACAAAAAGGTCAAGGTAAAAACTGAAGAAAGCAAGCCAAGTGGTCTTGACGACATTTGTGATAGGCTATCACAACTGTGACGGCTTATCACCAATGTCGTCAGAAAGACCAAAGGTTGAGACCTTCTCTGTTAAGGATGACGACCCCCGTGATAAGCTATTACATTTATGACGGCTTATAACAAGTTGTCGTCAGCCATTACCCTGTTTTTGAAAATCTGGGCCCAAATTAGTTAAAATCCGACCCGACCCAGATACAAAACCTTTCAAGTTCCCGGTTTTTGTTAGTTTCCTTCTTTAAGTTTTATTTCCTTCTTTTGTTAATTCCTGCCTTAGTTAGGATATTTACTTCCTTTCAAAATACTCCCAAGTGAACAAGGAAACAGCCTTCCTGATAGTTGTGGGATTGCAAAGACATTCAAAATCAATCTCTCATCTTTTCTTCTCTCTCTCGTATAAGCAAGTCAAAGTTGATCATCAGGTATGTTCTTAAGCTCATCTCCACTCTTCTCTTCAGTGGCAAGAATAAGTTAAGTTGATTGTGCCATTACTATGAAAATCGAAAATTAGGGTTGAAATGGTGCTTAAATTGCAAAAATTAAAACCCTAGTTTAATGAGTGAAAACTCCATGTGATTCTAAGGAAAATTTGGTCCCTAAATTAAGAATGAAAACTGAGTTGGGCCGAAAATCTGGACTGACGGCATCACTGATAGGCTATCACAAACGTGACGCCTTATCAGGAATATCGTCACAAGCCTAAGAAAAGAAAAGTCAGTCTGTTTAGAGCTGACGACAAAGCTGATAGGCAATCATAACTGTGACGCCTTATCAGCCATGTCGTCACAACATGTTTATAATGCACTGTCTTGACCTTCTTTTTCTTAAGTTACTGAATTCAAATGGAATGCATGTGTTCTTAATACTGAGTACTGAATATTGTTTTCTTGATATCACAGGAACACTAAAATGGCACCAAAGGGCAAGAATCCTAACACTCCAAAGAAAGCTGCCAAGCCCAAGGTGGTTCGAAAGCTCATTGATGAAGACTCTGATTATGAAGATGAAGAACCACTGCTCAGGTGGAAGAGAAAGAAATCAAGTCCAAAAGGCACCTCCTCCACCTAAACCCATTGAGGTGGAGGATAGTGATGATACTGAGACCACCACTCCAGCTGAGAGTGAATCTTCTGAGCAAGAGGGTTCTAAGCAAAATGAGTCCGAACAGCCTGAGTCTGAGAAGGCTGAATCAAAAGAACCGGAGACAGGACATGCTGAGTCTGACAAATCGGATTCTGAGGAACCATCCTCAGAAACTCCCTCGGCTGAGAATCAAGTTGAGAAGGAACCACCAGCTCGGGGAACTTTGATAAAATGCAAGAATCCTAAGGTTCGAGAGAATGCTAGATGGCAGATCCCTGAAGCAGAGGACATCTTCCTCAAAGTTCTGATCAGAACAAAAAGAAGATCTGCCAGACGGCCAATTTTTCCAGAAAAGAGTCATCATCACAGGATTGACAGGGTATCCTACAGTTGAGCAGAAGTTCAAAAACTATGGGCTAGGATGGACTTCTAAGGGAGGAAAGCCTTTTTGTCCTACATTAGTCTGGGAGTTCTATGCGAACTACCAGTCTAGATTAGAGAGTATGTGCAAGAATGGAGAGACCACAGCAGACCAGCCTTTGCTGACCAGAGTTCCAGTTCGTGGGGTAAATGTAGATATTTCTGACATGACTATCAACAGATTTCTACATGGACCCAACTTCATTCCTCAGGTCACAAATCCGGCATTCTACCATCGACTGAAGAGTAAGGATAACCAGCGTCCTTGGTTAGCTACACTAATAGCGGAAGGAGATCCCTTATGGCTGACCAGACCTAGTGAGCGGATTTACAAAGCTTCTTTGACTCAAGAGGCAAAGTTCTGGTGGGGTGTTGTACGCACCCATTTGATGCCAACTGACGGAGATAACATTCTTGGGGATGATCGAGCTGTATTGGTTGCATGTCTTGTGGCCAACCTTAAGCTGGACTTCAGAGAGATCATTGCTGAAGAGATCAAGATTCGGGTAACAAGGTCTGACACCGCTTTTACCTATTCCCTTGTTTGATCACCAGGTTATGCACAGAGGTTATGCACAGAGGCTATGCACAGAGGCAGGGGTACCAAAAATAGCAGGGATTGATGATACGTTGTATGCCACTAAGACCCACAACCTTATCCGATATGATGAAAATCAGCTGAGGCTGACACTTGACAGAGGGGTGAGGGTTGAGGTGAACCCATCAGTTGCAGGCCCTAGTTCAGTACCTGAAGTGGAGCTGCAAGACTCTGAGGCTGCGCCACCAAAATCTTCAGTACAGGCAGGTTCAGTACCTGAAAATGAGCCAGGCCTTTCAGCTCCTACAGCACCAGCAAGAATTACCACCCAGCCGATTGATATCAGAAAAGTGGCCAACCAGGCCAAATGGTGTGAGACGCAACTACATGCCTTCGCCAACCAGTTTGCCGCTGCTGTAGATAAGAGAATTAAGGCTGCTCTTGAGCCTTTTGCTACATTGCCTGCACGGGTGGCGGATCTGGAGAACCGTTTTGATGCAAGGGCACAGGAATTGACTGGAGCAGATCTTGCTGAAGTTAGAGTGGCCCTAGATAAGGTAAAGGCTGATGTGGTGGTGTTACAGCAACACCAGTTTATGATGCCTGCAGGGCAGGCAGCTGAAGAATCTGAGGATGAACCCCCAATCCTTGATCTCACTGCGGAGCCAGTGAAAAAGAAAAAGAAGAGAAACAAAGAAGCTGAAAAAGGTAAGAGAAAGAGACAAGAGGATGATGAGAATGAGAGCAAACCCGAGAAAAAGGCAAAGAAGAAGAAGGCAGAGAAGACACTACAGGCAGATGATGAGCTAACAGAACAGGAGAAAGCAGATCTGAAAAGGCAACGCAAGCGTCCCTAGAGGACAATTGGAAATGGGACGAAGCACTGCGAGCGAGGGCTATAGGAGCCTCGTCTAGCAGAGCAGCTGCACCAGAGCAGAGAGAAGCTCTTGATGAGGATAACACTGCTGCAGGGTCAAGGACCCATGATTTGAGACTTGATTGACCCCAGGTATACCCTAGCCCTTAGTTTCATTTTGTTTTGATTTTAAGTTGAGGGTGTAGGGTAGCATGTTGTTGTAGCATGTTCTGTAACTAAATAGGAGTAGTGCAAGTACTGTAGGCAGTTAACTTATCTTGTGATTTTGAACATCTCTCCAATGGTTTGTCTTGCATGACTGTGTGAATTGCATCTGGGTATGACCACTGTGCATCCGGTTAGGGCATTAGTCTAGTGCTTAATAACCACTGCTAAACAATTGCATGAACCAGATAGGTAGTAGCTAGTGATATGCTTGTGTGCCTTGTGTGTGTGAGATCTCTATAGAGTTCCCTTTGTACTGCCGAATCCAGAACTTGCCCGATTCGTCTTACCTTAGTTGAAAGATAAGGGTTAGGAAAGGATCATAGGCCGTTTTTGAATCGAGTCACTGTGTACATGTTACCACTTGATCCCTGTTTTGAGCCTAAATTAACCATTTCTTTCTATAATACCTATCACCTTCCCTTTTAAATCATAATGAACCTGTTTTGGCCCTGGTCCTCCTTGGACACTGTGCACCTTGTCTTAGGCAAACAGCCTAAGTTGAGGGTGGCTATCATAGGGGTGCATGATGTAAATTGGGTATGAAGAAGAGTAGAGTAAAAGAAAAAGAATAAGTGAAAAAGAAATAGAAAGTTGAGTGTTGGTGAAAAAGAGCAAGAAAAGAAATTTGTTTGAATAGAAAAAAAGAACTACCCATTTTGAATGTGTGATCAAGAAGAGAAGAAAAAGAGAGAAAAAGAGAGAAAAAGAAGTTAATAAGTGGACCCCACAAGTTAAAGTAGTGCCAAGGAGGTTAGTCACTCTAAATGCCGTATAATATCATATCAGCCCTTAGCCTACGTTACAAGCCTAAGAAAGACCTATAGTGATCCTAGCTTACCTGTCTAGACACTTTGGTAATGAAGATAAGGGCAAGCATATGTTATTTGACATACATTGGTTTGAACTTCATTCTGAGAGTGAGTGTTTTTGTAATGATCCCCATGTTGATACTTTGATTTCTATTGTGAGAGAAAAAGGGGAAATTCTTTGTTGTGAGGGCACACTAGTATGTTGCTAAGTGACTTACTTGTTTGGGTAGTGTCATATTGATATAAGCATGATTGTTGGTACTTAGCTGATGTCATGGCTGGAATCCCTTGTGTTACATTGCTGATTTTCAATAAGATACACAGTAGTTTAAATTGGTTGACCTTGGAGGTGGTAACTGAGTTTTGAGCTAAAATGGTTGTCGACTGCTGAATGTTCTTTGTATTCTCTTAGTTAGTTTGTTTCTTGAGGACAAACAATTTTTTTAAGTTGAAGGTGTTGATGTGTGAGCAAAAGCTAACACATTTAATGCTTTTTAGCTCAAAATAATTGTGAATTCTGAAGCAACTCTTGTTGTTTTGATGTGTTTGCTCATGATATTGCAGTAAAAGGATGAAGGAATGGAAATAAACGACAATGGAGCAAAAGAGTTGAAAATCTGAGCAAAAGAGACGAAAACATGGCTGACGACATCCGTGATAAGTCGTCAGCCTTGTGATAGCCTATCAGAAGCAGCGTCATCCTTAACCAGGGAATTGGAGCTGAGAAGCAGTTCTGACGACGTCTGTGACGTGGCATCAAGTGGGTGATAAGGCGTCAAGAATGGCGTCAGCCTTAAGCAGAAAATCAGCGATAGGAGAAGACATCTGACGACGTTGGTGATACGCCGTCAGATCCTTGACGCGGCGTCAGAGTCATCGTCAGCCTAAGGCAGAGAATTGAAGAAACTGGAGCAAGTCTGACGCCATCCGTGATAGGGCGTCAGACTCTTGACGCGGCGTCAGCTTGGGCGTCACCTAATCCGAGAATTAATTGAATTTGCTATTTTATTTCCTTAATTAGGCTTTAGTATAAATAGCATCTTTGAGGGTTTATTCAGGAAGTTCTTTTTTTTTTTAGTTTTTAGAAGAGTTTTATTTTCTTCAACACTTATCAACTATTTGTGGACTCCTATTTTCGGGATTAAATTGAAGAAACTACTTGTTGCTTTTCATCCGTTCGTAAGTTTATCCTTATTATCATGAATTCAACTTTGTATTTCGTTCATCAAATCATGAGCGGCTAATTCCATTAGCCGGAGTTATGGGATCCATGGACTAGGGTTTGATAGGTTACTAGGTATTTAACGGATTCAAAGAGTAGTAGGAAGTCTTGAAATTCTGTTGTTTTAACTGAAATCTACTGGTTGCAAACATTAGGTTATGCCTTAGGTTTTATTTGCTTCTAACGGAGAAATAGACTAGAGGTCGTGAATTATCAATAGGAACTCGGAAGCTACCAACCTTCTGTTTAATGATCAATGTCGTAACTGGATTGATCTACCTGAGATAAAATCCTATTGGAAATAGATAAGTCATCTAAGTTCGAGAGAATTAGATAATAAATTGTCTGGTGAGGTCGAGAGATAAGTCAAATAGTATCGTCGTCAGGGATATTCTGTTGTTTCTACTTACTTCAAGAATCCCAAGCATTACCTAGTATCTGTCAATTCCCAAAACCTATGGTGAACATAACTCTGGTTTCCCATTTAGACTGATTTCAAACACTAAAATATTGAAAGTGACAATTAACTCTCTGTGAACCTTAAACCCCCATTTCCGGAAACATTAAACTACCAGTAAAGTATTTCGTAAACAAATTGAAGTTCACACCATATTCCCTGTAGGATTCGACCCCAACCTAGTTGGATTTTATATTGACAACAATCGCTTACACCCATTCAAGAGTGTAATTTGAGCGTTATCAGCTCACTTTGATGGAATTGAGACCTACATCTCGATTTGGGTGGACATCTCTCACCTCTCGACCTAACTCCCCATGTCTACTCCTCATTTTTTCTTCCCTTAAGCGAACATCATCATACGGCCTATAACCATAATGTTGTCCTCCCCTACCATAGCCCTCAACATGGATGGGTCTATTCGGGTTCAGTGGAGTTTGTAGTGGCGGGATTTGATTTGGATAGTGAGGTCTTGGGTCAAGTGGAGTTTGGATGTGAGGGTTCGGGTTTGGTGGTGGTATTTGGGTTCCAAACCCGTCTTGTTGGACTTGGTGGAGTGGAGGATGGTTTGGTCTATCTTGTTCTCGGCTTCAGGAATAAAGATTGGTTGGATTTGTGGCAATTGGTGGATATAGCATTTGGTGCAAGGTCTCGGGAGTATTAGTTGGGGAATTGTTTTGAGGGGTAGAAGGTCGACTCTTTTGGCTTTCCACACGTTCTAATCTGTCACTCATTAATGTCACATCTGTATCTAATTTCTCAAGGCCCACATTCAACCTAGCCACATCTCGGGACATAGTTTCAAGGTGAGCCAAAATGAGATTGATGGCATTATTGTCCATTGTTTGAGCATTTGAAACCTCGGGTTCCATTGTGGTTGTACCGAAAATAACCCATCAAGTTACGGTCCAACAAGACACCCAATCAGTCCACAACGTCACACACAACAATACAACACAAATCCTACAAAACAAAACACACTTTCGTTTAAAACAACCTCCCACAATGAGATCCCACCTTCAAGTTTCTTCAAACTCAAGCTCAACAATGGTGGATGGCTCAAATCACCTCCAATTTAGCTCAAATTCGAACCATATACTCCTATAGTGTCAAAGAACACAAATCTAACACTAAAAAACACAAGAAAAACACAAAATCAAAAACTCAAAATTTGACCTAGGGTCAAAAACGGGTTTAGTATTTTTTTGGAGATTTTCGATTTTGACACTTCTTTTTTGTTGGGATTTTCAATTTCTAGACTCTAATAGTGTTAGGGAACAAGGATCTAACACTAGAAACACACAAAAATCAAGTCTCAAAAATTGAAAAACCCTAAAAACGTGAACAATAACTTTTTTCTTTTTTCTTTTTTTTCACTTTTTTTTATTTTATTTTCAAGAAAACAATCCCAAGATTGATTTTGTTGGAATAAAATCAAACCTTGCTTTTATACCAAATGATAGAAGAGAGACCAAGAAGACACGAAACATACACCAAAACAGTCCACAAGTTTGAAGAACCGAGGACCCCTTTGGTGACCACTCTCGGATTCACTACCAACAACAAGAATACAAGATATAATGGTGTATTTGCACCAAAACAGCCAACCCAAACTAATGTAACAACAAAAAGAAGATGAACAACACAATAAGATTTCAACAATAGAACGATTACAAGGTTACACAACAAGAACACTACCAACGGTTACAACAAAATAAAGATAGAAAGATAAACAAATGGAGGTATAATCTTAAGAACCCAAGAACATATGACACTCTTGGACCCTTAACACTACACACTACAATCACCTATCTTTTACAATTGATACAAGAGAGGCATCCACCACCCAAGCACCAACGTATCGAGCAATGCAACACACAAGTGATTCCACAGTTGTATATGGCCCTAGTTACAGTTTTGGGACTCTCTCTCTCTAAGAGGAGTGTTCTCTCAATATCATTAAGCAACTAAAGAAATAAACCCTACAATGATCAATTTATATTACATTACAATAATAGACAAAATGACAAAAGGGCCCTTTAGTGACTAGTCTACAAAAATACTCAAAAAGTGTCATGATCATGATCATACTTGTATAAAAAAGACACTACAATCATGAGCCAAGACGAATTTGGATATCCTTATGAAAATGATGTATTTTTGATACACTACAAACAAGGAATGTACCAAAAACAAGCCAAAACAATCCACAAACACACTACGAACCCGAGAGCTTGAAGATAACAACTCCTAAACGTGAAAACAATAACAATAACGAGATTTTGAAGGAGTAACAACACGAAAACAGTAGCTACACAAAATGAACAACAAGATAACAATAACAATAACCAACGGTTTCAACAACACAAGAAACAACAACAAAAGATTACACTAAACAAAAGGATAGATAGATAGACTACATGAAGGCATAATCTTAAGAACTCAAGAGCTTATTCCACTCTTGGACCCTTAACACTACACACAACAATTCACCTATCTCTTATGTGACACTAGATCGGATTCCACCTCTCAAGCATCGACGTTTCCAAGCAAATACAATCACTAGTGAATCCACACTAGTTTCTTGTCGTAGTTTCGGTTTGCCTCAAAGGAGAGAGGACTTGGTGTTCTTTGTGTCTTATGACTAACAACATTATCCAAAAACTAACTAGAGAAGCCCTAACATGTTCCTTATATAGCTATTACAAAATGGAAGACTAAAATGTCTATAATACCCCTCAAGGGTGAGGCGCCTATCAAGTGTAATAAGTGGACTGTTTTTTGGTGTGTTTTGGCCATCTTTTACACTTCAATTGCACACACCAAGTCTCGGGTCCAAACGCACTCTCATAAGTTCATATCCGTGATTATTCTCGTATCAATTCTGGAGGAAAAGAACCATGACTAGTGAGTCAAAGGTAATATTCTGCAAGCACAATTACAAAGTTATTGCATCAAGGGTCTAAATGAATATTATTCAACCAGCTCCATTAGAACTAATTAAGGACAGTGTTACGTTGCAGGAGTTCTACAGTATGTCTAGCAGTATATCATTTTACACAGCAAAATATATCTACTATATAACTCCTTCAGCAACTGAAACAGCCATGTTTTCAAAGAAGCGGATAAACGTGGATAGATATATGTGGATTGGCTGCAATAAGAGAAAGAGTATCTAACTTGATAGCGGCTTTCAGAAAGGACGAACAGCCTTCTACTCGTGTTTTGGCTGCCGCAATGGCTTCAGATAGTTTTTGCAATTCATCATCATCTGCAAGCTCCAAATGTTGTGGCACAGAAAGCCGAGGAAACTTCTTGTAGATTTTCTTGACATGATCTAGGGAAAATGCATCAAAACCCAAGTCAACACTTAATCCCTTATTAAAATAGCAACAACAACAAGTACTACTACGCTAGTCCCAAATAAGTTTGGAACGCCCATATGAAATCCTCAATTTAAAGAAAATAAAAGGAAAACCAAAAAAACAATAACAAAAGCAGAGACGCACCAGCTTAAGTTAGCTTCCATATAGCAACACGGTCAAGTTGTGATTTAATTAGCTACTTAAGGTGTACAGGAACTTGTATCTCTTGCTTGCCATTCCAGGAAACAGTACTTTTCTTTCATTTCTACTATGTAAAAGGTATCACGTTTTATCAACAGAATATATTTAATTAGTTTTCTGCTTGATGTCTCGTTCTATAAATTCCACTTCTGAAATTTTAAAATTTTAGTTTATTATGCATCACTTACTTGGAAATTTTAGAAAGATGACTTATCTACTTACGTAATTCTTTGGGATTTTTTCTAATAAAGCAAAGTGTTAATTTAAAAGTACCCAGAGGATTAAAATTTGTACAATGTATTGACTATTGTGTACAAAAAAATTGTTTTGAGGAACAGTATATTCACAAGATTCTCACCATCCAAATAATGGTGAGAGTAAGCACTTACATTCCATAGGGCAAAAAACAGAAAACCATAAGCACTAGTCTATGGAGCTTTCAATTTCCCAATATAATCAACAAAAAGTTCATCATTCCCCATCATTTCCTATTTACCCCCAAAATATAAAAGACTAAGTCAATTCATTCTGATTTTCTGAATGTTGTTACTTTTGTCTACGATGCATCTTGCATTCCTTTCCCACCATAATGTCTACCAGATGCTTGCAGGAATCAATTCCCACCGGTCCTCTGTTTCTCTTCTTCCAATCTCTTTCCAGCAGTCTAACAACCTTTAGTGGTCTTAGGAATTACCCAGCTCACACCAAGTAAAGACAAGAACATGTTCCACAGATTTGCAGCTATTTTACAGTGCAAAAACAGATGACTATGTACTTGAGCATCCTAGCCACACATAAAACACCTTGAGCAAATCTGTCTACCTTTTTTTTGTAGTACTTCATGAGTCAAACAAGCTTTTCTGCATGCTAACCACACAAACCAAGACTTTGACTTTCCAGATCAACTTCCAAGGCCAGTTCATAATAGTAATTCTCCTCCAGTAGCAAGACATCATTGTGAAAACACCCTTACTATGAAGCTTCCACACTGGTTTGTCAGGCGTTCTAGTAGTTCCAGGGAAATCATTTATCACCAGAAGTAGGCTTGCAGCTCTGTCAACCTCCATATCATTAAGGGCTCTTCTAAAGTCGAGGGTCCAAACCTGTAAGCACCATACCTGAGCTATAGTAGCCATTCTCTGTTAACGGAAAAGGAACAGATCAGGGAAAAGGGTTTTCAAGTTCTCTTCTCCTATCCAATGTTCACCCAAAAATCAATCTTCAAACCATTGCCCACCTTGAGTTGAATATTTCCTTGAAATTCAGGCCACAATCTTCTAATAGTCTTCCAAACACGATACCCAAAAGTTCCAAGAACTTCTTGAGTGTTCCACTGACTTTGAAGTCCATATTTCTCTTCCATGACTTTTTTCCATAAGGGCATATCCTCAGTACAAAACCTCCATAGCCACTTTTGTAAAAGGCAAGAATTTTGGGACTGAGGTTCTTAATTCCCAGCTCCCCCTGTTTCTTGCCTAGTGTTACTGCATCCCACTTCAGTAGATTATAACCTGTTTGCTCTTTGTTCCCATTCCACAAAAATGTTCTTCTTAGTAGGTTGACTCTCTTCTTAATAGTCTTAGGTATAGGGAATAAGCTCATCATATAAGAGGTAAGGGAGTCCAACACAGATTTTACAAGTGTCGGTCTCCTTACTAAGGATAACTATTGACTCTTCCATCTTGTCAATCTCCTGTCACATCTCTTTAGCACTTTTCCCCAAATCTCCAGTTCTTTGTTCTTTGCACCAGGGGCCTCCCTAAGTACTTTGTGGGTAAGGTAGCTACATGGCACCCCAGATTGCTTTGCTAATAGCTCCATGTTTTCAACCTTGTTCACTAGGTAAAGAGAACTCTTCGGCTAGTTCACGTGGTGGCCAGATAAACTTTGAAAAATGGTGAGGATTGCCCTAACATGTTTGATCTGTGACACTGCAGCCTCACAAAAAATTAGTGAGCCATCTGCATATAGTAAACGTGTGACTCCACTTTCATCTTGATACAAGACAAACAAGGAAGGCGTGAAAAACACCCCAAATCAGTCCACAAATCTTATAGATCCGAGGACCAAGATGGAGACCACTCTCGGATTCACTACAACAACAAGAATACAAGGATACAAGGGTGTTTTTGACACCAAAACAGCCACCAAAACGTGATGAACACTAGAAGCTAGACAACAATATGATAAGAACAATAACAACAACAAATGGCTTGCACTAAACAAGAGGAAACACCACAAGATTACAATAAAAGAAAAGGGATAGATAGATAGACCAATGGTTGGTATAATCTTAAGAACCCAAGAGCCTATTCCACTCTTGAACCTTTAACACTACACACAACAAAAACCTATCTCTTACGTTGGTACAAGAGTGACCTCGATCTCCCAAGCATCCAACGTTTCCAAGCTTGAATCCAACCCGAGTGAATCCACACTCAATGTTGAAAACCCTAGTTACAAGTTTTGGCCATGGGGGCCTTTCTCTCAAGAGAAATGTTTCTAAGTGTTACAACTTCAATATCCAACAAAAACTAATGACTAAAACCCTACATCATTCTATTTATAGTGTATTACAAATAATAGGTAAAATGACCAAAAGGTCTCTTTAATGAAATATGACCAAGGGTGCCCTTGGAGTGCAAGTTTAGGTTCGGTTTTGGTGTGATCCAAGGCCTTCTCCATACTTCACTTGGATGCTTTATTGGACGGGTCCAACGCATTCTCACATACGTGCATCCTCGTGGTCGTACCCGTATCATCCTCCCTTCTTGAAAAAGGATTCGACCTCGAATTCGCTCCTTGCAAAATCAAAGAAGGACAAACAAGCAAAACATTCTCATGACATGAGGGTTAGGATTAGCAAAATATACACATCACATGCCATGCAAATGTGGACAAACTTGGAGTATACCCACGGGTCCTTTGTGTTGAACATGAAAACTTTAGTATAAATGGCACAAAGGAAAAGGTCATCATCAACAAAAAGAGACAAGGAAGAACCTTGCCTTCCTTCATCATCACCCACTATCAAACATTGCTTGTCGTCTTGACCAAGCATCAAGTGGGAAGTGTAGGAATTCCCACATTCCGGGAGGGTGCCGGGGTCAATGGGAGAAGTAGCCAAGGGTCTAAGTTGAGGTTAGCCCTTCCTTCCCTTAGAATGTCACTCCCACAACCATGCATGACATTTTCCTTTAAGAGAAGACTAACATTCAAGAATAGAGAGAGATGGCCTAGAAGTCCTACCTCAAAAAGACATATGCCATCATTTACAACATTTCCATACACATGATCTCTATGAACAAAACTACTAGCAAGGCTTTTACCACACAAGATGTTCAAAGAGTCACGTGCACCATCAAGATCAACTCTATAAACACCATCACTAACTTGAGATTTTTTATGCATGCCACATATATGCTCAAGTAGTGGAATACATTCATGAGTAAGTTGATCTTCATTCACATCCTCACTAGTTGTTGGCAACTCACATACCAACGTAGACTCACCTTGGTTCGCACAAGGGTCAACTAGTGTGTGAGTACTCTTGTCAATTGATAATAGAACCTTGTTCAAGTTATAAGGGCTAGCACTAGATAGCCATAAATCATTCTTACAAGAAGAATCAATTTCGTCATCTAAAGGATCAACTAGTGCTTGCGTACTTACAACAAGAGTTTGGTCTTCACGTAACCTAACATCACCAAGAGTATCACCATAGGGAGACTCAAACATCTTTACTCTAGGTAAATCCGCAACTACATCCAATTGGCCACTACTAGCCACAACACAACATTCTAAGTTCATAAGAGTGTAGGGAATAGTACTTTTACCTCGTAGCTCACATGAGCTACGACCTTCCTCTTGACGTGTGTCCGAGCAGCCCACTTGCTCCCTTTGACCTACCATACGATCCGACCTTTCATTTTCCATAGCTAGGTCTCGGGACATAGTGTCAAGGTAGGCCAAAATGACATTGGTGGCATTGTTATCCATGTGTTGAGAGGTGGAAGCCGCGGGTTCCCTTGTAATTGTACCTAAAAAAAAGAAAGAAAAGAACACACCTACAAAACAAAACACAAGTTAGTTCGAAACAACCTCACCACACTTTCTCACACTTGATCGTCTCACACTTGGTTTCACAAGTGTTGAAAGTCGACTTGTACTTCGCGAGTGATTGAGGGTCGAGTCTACTCTTGCCCGGAATAGATTTTCGTTTGAGTTGACTCAAGGAAAATTGTTTTACGGACTTGAACCAACAAGATACAATGAATTTACAAAAGAGAAAAGCACACAACAACGCTTAACACGAATGAACGAACACAAAGACTAACTAACAATCTAGTAGATGAGTACTAGTTTGCCAATTAGTATTGAAACCAACGAAAGTGAAACTAAGGAACAACTAAAGGAAACTAAGAGATCAAAAGTTTGAGCCAAAATTATTGCCTGAGCAGTAACAATGATGATGTGGCAGCACGTAATTGGTTGCGGTTTCTAATAATTTTTGTTGTCCAATCTCAAGTCTTTGGTCAATTTACAATTTAGGAATTGGAATTTGGTTAATGGAGGGAGATACAAGTCTTGGAGCCCTTTTGAAATTCAAACACAAAAAGTCTTGACTTGACTTGCACTTTTCCTCAAAACATGGGTCCTTGTTTTATGGAAAATGGTTGAGATGTGATTGACTAGTTGGTGAGTAATGATAAGTCTTTCAAGACTAACAAAGTTCTCACACCTTTTTTTCACCTTTTTGGATCTAACTTTCACTTTATTCTAACAAGCTATAAAGGTGATGAAGAACTTCAAGAACAACATCAACAATCACCAAGAACAACCAACAACAATCTCCAAGACACCAACAATTTTCACACGGCCAACTTCCAATTTTCACAATACAATATCTTCAACACTTGGCCAAAAAAACTAGAACTTCAACAAAATGGTTCTTAGGCCACCAATGAACAACAACATCACGTGGCCAAGCTTAGAACAGCAACAATATGAAGACCACAAGGCCAAAACAGTCCACCACAATAATGTTTCAACAATAATTCGGCCAAGCATTATGTTCACAATAACAACTCCAACAATGTAAGCTTAAACTTAGATTTAGACTCAAAAGTGTTAGAGATGAAGAAAACTAACACTAGAAACAACAAAACAAGTAAAAAATCTCGGCCAAGACACAACATAACACAATTTCAGCCAAGAACACAAAATGGACAGATTTGCTTCTTTTTTATTTTTCAGTTTTCTAACACTTTTTTTTTTAATTTTCTATCAAGCAAGCCCAAGATTGATCTTTTAGGAACAAGATCAAGCCATGCTCTGATACCAAATGATACAAGACAAACAAGGAAGGCATGAAAAACACCCCAAATCAGTCCACAAATCTTAAGGATCCGAGGACCAAGATGGAGACCACTCTCGGATTCACTACAACAACAAGAATACAAGGATACGAGGGTGTTTTTGACACCAAAACAACCACCAACACGTGATGAACACAAGAAGCTAGACAACAATATGATAAGAACAACAACAACAACAAATGGCTTACACTAAACAAGAGAAAACACCACAAGATTACAATAAAAGAAAAGGGATAGATAGATAGATAGACCAATGATTGGTATAATCTTAAGAACCCAAGAGCCTATTCCACTCTTGGACCCTTAACACTACACACAACAAAAATCTATCTCTTACGTTGGTACAAGAGTGACCTCGATCTCCCAAGCATCCAACGTTTCCAAGCTTGAATCCAACCCGAGTGAATCCACACTAATGTTGAAAAACCTAGTTACAAGTTTCGGCCATGGGGGCCTTTCTCTCAAGAGAAATGTTTCTAAGTGTTACAACTTCAATATCCAACAAAAACTAATGACTAAAACCCTGCATCATTTTATTTATAGTGTATTACAAATAATAGGTAAAATGACCAAAAGGTCCCTTTAATGAAACATGACCAAAGGTGCCCTTGGAGTGCAAGTTTAGGGTCGGTTTTGGTGTGATCCAAGGCCTTCTCCACACTTCACTTGGATGCTTTATTGGACAGGTCCAACGCATTCTCACATGCATGCATCCTCGTAGTCGTACCCGTATCACATCTTCTCTGCTCCCCTGCACCTGAGCCTGGAAGCCCTGCAACTAGCCATTTGTCCTTACCCTCTGATCATGTGATTGAGCCCCTCCATAGCTAAAATGAACAAAAAAGGTAAGAGAGGATCACCCTGTCTCAACCCCCTTTGCGACCGGAAGAAAGCTTCATTATTGTCATTTGTAGTCAGGGAGAACTTTACAGTAGATATGCAAATTGTTATCCAATTGATCCATTTTCTACCAAAACCCATATCCTTCAGCACTTTCAATAAAAATAATTCCAGTTGACATAATCATATGCCTTCTCTAAGTCAAGTTTGCATAGTAATCCTAGAGTTCTTTAATTTATCTTGGAGTCCACTATTTCATTGGCTAAGAGTGCAACGTCCAAAATGTGTCTGCCTTTTAGAAAAGTCATTTGGTGTTCATTGATCAGTTTCCCTATAGCTGATTTCAACCTTTCGGTGATGAGTTTGGAAAGTATCTTGTAGACATCTCTTATCAAACTGATAGGCCTAAAATCCTTAAGGTCTTTAGCTCCAGCTTTCTCTGGTATTAAAGCTATGAAAGTGGCATTGAAAGATTTTTCAAACATCTCCTTTTGATGGAAGTTATGTACAATTTCCATCAGATTATCCTTCACAGTATCGCAACATATTTTGGAGAAGCTCATTGTCAGTCCATCCAGGCCAGGGGCTTTGTCTCCAACATTATTTGATTATACTCAACAAATCTGCTTCAGAGAAAGGTCTTTGGTCTTTGGATCCAATCTTGTTCCTCTTGTGAAATGGTTGGGCAATCTATCATGTCAAAAGTTGGCCTCCAGTTTTCAGATTCTGAATAGTGTCTTTTATAAAAGTCTACCATGGGAATCTTGATTTCATCAATTTCTTCTCCTCTAACCACAAGTCTATCTATGGTATTATATCTTTTGTGGGCAGTTGCCATTCTTTGAAAGAACTTGGTGTTGTTGTCACCTTGCTTCAGCCACAAGACTCTGGATTTTTTACTCTATTTAGACTCTTCATTTTTGGCCAAATCTTCCCGTTCAACTACAATTGTTGCTCTTACCATCATTTCTTCCTCAGATAAATCTCTGGTTTCCATTATCAAATTAATTTCTGCCAGTTCCTCTAGTAAGTTGTTCTTCTAGTTGATCATTTTCCCAAAAGTGGTTCTACTCCAATCTTTCAGTTTTTGTTTCAGCAGTCTGAGTTTAACATTAAGTCTTTAGTGTGGACAACCTTCTACTATGAACTCATTCCACCAGGCATGCACCAGCTCCTTGAAACCCTCCACCTTTAACCACCAATTTTCAAATTTAAAGGTTGTGATCTTTTATTTTCCCAATCTCATATTCTAAAATGACAATACCGTGATCAGACATAGCTCTGGGTGATGCAATAACAAGTAATTGAAGTGGAAATTGTTATTCTAGGAGTAGAATACTCGAAGAAGATGAAGCTGAAATCAGGGCTTAAGCTGGGAAAAAATCAGAGGAGGAAATTAGGGAGAAATTGAATGAATTGTATTATCTTAAGAGAAAATGGTCTGTTACCCCCCCAACCTTTAGTCGAAATCCCAACTACACACTCAACCTTTTAATGTGACCTATTACCCCCTGAACTTATTTTTACCGAATTTATTACCCCCAGGTTGCTGACGTGTCACTGGACGTGACTACACGCGCCCATAGGCGCGTCAGTTGACTTTTTTTCACTTTAAAATCATTATTTTTTTTTTGCCACGTCATTATTTTTAATAATTATTATTTTTTCTTAATAAATATTGGCTTCTTCTTCTATTCCTCTTCTTCAATGGCTTCTTCTCCTTCTTCTTCTTTTTCTTCTTCTTCAATGGTGCAGCTTCAATGGTGAAATGCCGATGAACAGTGACGGCGCCGGAAAATTCAAAATTCCATCGACATTTTTTTTTGATGAATTTCACGTAATTCGATTCAACATTTTGATTCAACACGTTGATTCAACATTCGATTCAGCTTCACGTAATCAATGGCATTCGACTTTTTTGATTCAACATTCTCACATAATTCGAGTTCTTGGATGCCATTGAAGAAGAAGAAGAAACGCCATTAATGAGTTCTCACTTGAACTAAGAACTTCGATTCAAAAAACTTGAAAAAAATTAAGAACTTGAATTCTTGAATGAGGAGATGAGGAAGATGATAAATTAATCTTGAAATCCATTGATTAGTTCTTGGATGCTATTGAAGAAGAAATGCCATTGAACCCGAATTAACTTGAAAAAATTTAAGAACTTGAATTCTTGAATGAGGAGATGATGAAGATGATAAATTAATCTTGAATGTCATTGATGAGTTCTTGGATGCTATTGATGAAGAAATGCCATTGATGGGTTCTTGGATGCCATTGAAGAAGAAGAACTGAAAAAAAAGAAATGAAGAAGAAGAATTGAAGAAGAAGAAAGAAAAATAATACTTGCCATTGATGGGTTCTTGAGTGCCATTGGAGAAGAAGAATTGAAGAAGAATTGAAGAAGAAGAATTGAAAAAGAAAAAGAAAAAGAAGAAGAAGAAAGAAAAATAATAATTGGGAAATAATAATGTTAAATTATTATTATTTTTAGAGTAAAAAAATAAAAAAATGACGTGGCAATCACGTGGCGGCGCGTGCATCACACCATATTTGCAACGACTGGTTGTCAGTTTTGGGGGGTTTAATAATTCCACTTTAAAATAGTTCAAGGAGATAATAATTTCACTTTAAAATAGTTCAGGGGGGTAATAGGTCACTTTTAAAGGTTGAGTGTGTAGTTGAGATTTGAGGTAAAGGTTGGGGGGTAACAGACCATTTTCTCTTATCTTAATGAATGTTACAAATGAATACATCAACTATTTATAATGCTCACTTAGCTAAGATCAGTTACACTTAGTAGCTTAACAACTAACTATCTAACAACTAAGTAACTAACTCTGTGAACAGAACAGTAATAACTAATTTTGTGACTGCACCGTAATAACTGTTTTTCAAATCCTCTGCACTGCTACAACTGTTTCTTGTTACTCTATCACTCTTTTCTTCTCAGCATTGTATCAATACCCCCTGCTAATGTAGATCCTTGACCTCAAGGATGAAATGTAGGGAACCTATGCATCAATTCAGACTCAAGTTCCCAAGTAGCTTGTGTATCCTCAATGTCTGACCGCTTCACTAGAACTTGACCAACAGCTCTATTACCTCTATTAACCAACCTTCTATCGAGAATAGCTTCAAGTTGAAGACAGTATGGACTTGATAGCTGAATAACAGGAGGGGCGTGAATGCTTTAAGGAACTTCATGACACCTCTTTAATTGATAAGAAAATGAAAGACTGGGCGAATGAGAACATCAGAAGGAAGCAATAACCTATAAGCTACTGCACCAACCTTAGCATCAACAACATAGGGGCTATAGTGATACAAAACTAAGTGTGTATCAAGAGATTCAAGTCAACATAAGAGCAACAAGATGAACAACAAGGTGCTAGTGAATTGAAATAGGCCACTCACGGCTTCACTAGACTTTAGATTTAGTTTTGAGCAAGAAAAGAGAGGAACACAAGAACAACAATGCTAGTGAATCGAAAGAGCCCCACCCGGCTTCACTAGACTTCAAAGACCAACAACAATACAATGTTAACAAAAGAGATGGATAGATAGTTAGGCATACAATATTCAAGAATCTAAGAACCCTAACCACATGTAAGGACCCTAAGATTAATGAATGTTAACACCAAACTCTTACGTTGACAAAAGAGGGACTTTACCTCCCTAATCACCAACGTATCAAGCCAACGATGCAACACAAGTGATATCCACACTTGGGCAGCCCTAGTTACGGATTGGTGGGTTTTCCAAGCCCTACAACTAAGGGGTGTTACACTCCTCACACTAGAGAGAGAGTTTGTCATCCATCAATAAACAACTAAATCCTAAAAACCCTATCTTGTTCTATTTATATTACATTACAAAAGAAGACAAATGACTACACTACCCTTAATGAGAGGGGTGGCCATGCAGTGCATTTTGGGCAAAGTGAAGTGACCAAAATGCCCTCAATGAAGATGGCCCAAAACCATGAGCTATTAAGTCTCCAAAACCGTGAATCCTCGTGTCTTCAATACTCCAAGCAATCTTCCACTCACGGCCTTAATGAATGTTATGCTCAATGGTAGGCTCAAAATGGGTGTTCCTTGCATATTCTTGTGCCCTCGGGATGACAAGTCTTGAGCCTTTAAGTGATGGTCTCCAATCATGTCTTCAAAAATTAGGGTGGCCATTTAACTTGTATTATCCTCCCCTTCTTGAAAAGAATTCGACCTTGAATCCAAACCTTGCAAGAACGAAGAGAAGACAAACAAACACCACATCCTCATGACATGAGGGTTAGAGTTAGTACAATAAACAACATCAACATGCCAAGGAGGTACACACTTGAGATATAGCCACACATCCTTGGCTTTAATCACGAGGGGCTTAGCAAAAATATTACAAAGGGGTGGTGCCCTAATTGAAAGTAAAGTTCACGCAACACATATAGCAATATCACTCAAACAAGTGGACCGACCAACAACTATCCGTCCTTCACACCCTAAGAAGTTACCGGGGTCAAATGGAAGACGTAACCAAGGGCTTAGGTCTTGGCCACTCTCACTTTCCCCTAGGGTGTCATCCTCGAAATTAAGCAATCCCTCTTTATCACCATTGGAAAAATCATGAACAAAAAGAGGGTTGAAGTTACCGGGGTCAAATGGAAGACGTAACCAAGGGCTTAGGTCTTGGCCACTCTCACTTTCCCCTAGGGTGTCATCCTCGAAATTAAGCAATCCCTCCTTATCACCATTGGAAAAATCATGAACAAAAAGAGGGTTGAGAAAGGTGTTCCATAAGTCAATTTCAAATAAAGGGTTCTCATGCATGCACTTACTACTTGTTTCAAAATCTCCACTAGGAATATGTCCAACATAAGAAACACATAAAGAAGAAGTTGATGGTATTTCTAAGCACATATCACCGTCTCTTTCACAAGAGTAATCCTCACCTACATACAAACCATCACTGGCAGCCAAAGGACCACAATCAAAATCGTCTTCACAAGGACAATCACAACTCGGGTTTTCTAAACATTCAAGCAAATCAAGATCATCTACGCCCGGTTGATCATTTTGCTCACCCTCACTAGTTGTTGGCAATTCATATACCAACGTAGACTCACCTTGTTTTTCACAAGGGTCAACTAGTGTTTGAATACTCTCGTCACTTGGTAATGGAACCTTAGTCAAGTTGTAAGTGCTAGCACTAGATGGACACAAATCATTCTCAAGAGGAGAATCAATTTCGTCATCTAAAGGAACAACTAGTGCTTGCGTACCTACAACAAGAGTTTGGTCCTCATGCGACCTAACAATATCAAGAGTATCACAAAATGAAGACTCATGCACTCCTACACTAGGTAAAACCACAACTACGTTCATAGGAGTATAGGGGATAGCATTTTTACCTCGTAGCTCACATAAGCTACGGTCTTCATCTTGACGTGTGTCCGAGCAGCCCACTTGCTCACTTGGAACTCCCATGTGATCCAACCTTTCATTTATCACTTCCTATTGACAGGTAATGGCTTCAAGTTTAGCCAAAATAGCAGTTGCAGCCACGGGTTCCATTGTAATTGCACCTAAAAAAAAAAAAAAAAAAAAAAGCCTACAAAGTAAAACACTAGTTAGTTCGAAACAACCTCACCACACTCTCACACACTTGATCATCTCACACTTGGATTCACAAGTGTTGCAAGTCGGCTTGTAGTTCGTGATGCGTCGAGGGGTGAGTCTACTCCTTGGCCGGAATAGATTCTTTGTTTGAATACTCAAGGAAATAATGTTCGAACTTGAACCAAGAAGTACTACGATTTATAAAAATGACAAAAGCACAAAAGAAATGTAGACACGAATAATAGATGCAAAGGACTAATTGACAATCTAGTAGGAGTGTACTAGTTTGTTAATTAGTTCTAGGATCAACTAATGAAATCAAGAATCAACAATTAAAAACTAGGAAAATCCAAATTTGAGTTTAATATTGATGGTGAACAGTAATTAGGGTGACGTGGCAGCATGTAATTGGTCTCGGGCCCACACATCTTTAATTACAAATTTGAAATTTCAATTTTCACACAATTTGGAATGGAAGACAATTGTATTTGAAGGGAAAGTATAAGTCTTGAGTCCTTTGTAAGTTTAATCTCAAGAAGATGATCTTGACTTGTACTAGTTCCACCAAACAAGGCTCATTGATTTAAGGATAGTAGTTGAAAAAGTTGATGGCAAGTCTAGGAAGTGATGGCTCAAGTCTTCTCACAAACACACTTTACAACTTTTATCTTCACTCCTTTTGAATCTATTTGCACTTTTTGTTGGTTTAAGTATGAGAAGAGATGAAGAACAATATGAACACAACAACCTTTCAATAACACATCAACAATACACCAACAACGTCCTCCAATCCTCAACAACAAGGCATAACCCACGGTCAACTTCAAATCACAACACACGGCCACTTCAAGTTCACAACAACAAGGTTAATATTATAAGCTCAATTTCAGATCTAGAGACCTTTTGTGTTAGTGAGAGAGAAACCAACACAAAAAACACACTAGACAAACAAAAATCTACTAGATCTAGTACAAATCTCAAAGGCAACTTCACAGGAACAACAACTTTCGGCCAAGAACAAAAAAATGGATAGATTTGATTCTTTTTCTGGAATTTTCAAATTTTTTTTTTAATAATTTTTTTGTGGTCAACTCTCAAGCCCAAGATTGATCTTGTTAGAACAAAATCAAAGATGGTTTTGATACCAAATGATACAAGACAAGCCACGGAAGGCACGAAACACACTCCAAAACAGTCCACAAATCTTAAGGATCTGAGGACCTTTTTGGAGACCACTCTTGGATTCACTACAACAACAAGAATACAAGAATACAAGGGTGTTTTTGACACCAAAACAGCCACCAAAACGTGATGAACACTAGAAGCTAGACAACAATATGATAGGAACAATAACAACAACAAACGGCTTGCACTAAACAAAAGGAAACACCACAAGATTACAATAAAAGAAAAGGGATAGATAGATAGACCAATGGTTGGTATAATCTTAAGAACCCAAGAGCCTATTCCACTCTTGAACCTTAACACTACACACAACAAAAACCTATCTCTTACGTTGGTACAAGAGTGACCTCGATCTCCCAAGCATCCAACGTTTCCAAGCTTGAATCCAACCCGAGTGAATCCACACTCAATGTTGAAAACCCTAGTTACAAGTTTCGGCCATGGGAGCCTTTCTCTCAAGAGAAATGTTTCTAAGTGTTACAACTTCACTATCCAACAAAAACTTCAACAAAATGGTTCTTAGGCCACCAATGAACAACAATATCACGTGGCCAAGCTTAGAACAACAACAAGATGAAAACCACAAGGCCAAAATAGTCCACCACAATAATGTTCAACAACAATTCGGCCAAGTCTTATGTTCACAACAACAATGTCATCTTTTAAGCTCAAACTTTAGATTTAGACACTTGTAGTGTTGGTGAGGAAGAAACCAACACTTGAAACACTCTAAACAAACAAAATGACTACTAAATCTAGACACACAAACACCAATCTCGGCCAAGACAACAACACAACACAATTTTCTCGGCCAAGAACAAGATGGACAGATTTCTCTTTTTTTTCGAGAATTTTCAAATTTCAACAATTTTTTTTTCTTTTTGTGGATTTTTCACTAACCAAACCCAAGATTGGCTTTGTGGGAACAAAAACCAGCCTTGCTTTGATACCAAATGATACAAGACTAGGTGTGTATCAAGAGATTCAAGCCAACATAAGAGCAATAAGATGAACAACAAGGTGCTAGTGAATCGAAATAGGCCACTCACGGCTTCACTAGACTTAATATTTAGTTTTGAGCAAGAAAAGAGATGAACACAAGAACAACAATGCTAGTGAATCGAAAGAGCCCCACCCGGCTTCACTAGACTTCAAAGACCAACATAAATACAATGTTAACAAAAGAGATGGATAGATAGTTTGACATCCAATATTCAAGAATCTAAGAACCCTAACCACATACAAGGACCCTAAGATTAATGAATGCTAACATCAAACTCTTACGTTGACAAAAGATGGACTTTACCTCCCTAATCACCAACGTATCAAGCCAACGATGCAACACAAGTGATATCCACACTTGGGCAGCCCTAGTTACGGATTGGTGGCTTTTCCAAGCCCTACAACTAAGGGGTGTTACACTCCTCACACTAGAGAGAGAGTTTGTCATCCATCAATAAACAACCAAGTCCTAAAAATCCTATCTTGTTCTATTTATATTACATTACAAAAGAAGACAAATGACTATACTACCCTTAATGAGAGGGGTGGCCATCCCTCAATGAAGATGGCCCAAAACCGTGAGCTATTAAGTCTCCAAAACCGTGAATCCTCGTGTCTTCAATACTCCAAGCAATCTTCCACTCACGGCCTTGATGAATGGTATGCTCAATGATAGGCTCAAAATGGGTGTTCCTTGCATATTTTTGTGCCCTCGGGGTGACCAAGTCTTGATCCTTTAAGTGATGGTCTCCAATCATGTTTTCAAAAATTAGGGTGGCCATTTGACTTGTATCATATAGTACTTAGCAGCTAGCTTAGGAAAGGTTCTCACAGCCAAGTCTATAGGGTTGAAGTTTCAAGTAGACCCAGTCACCAATCTCAAACAATCTCTCAGACCTCTGTTTATCAGCAATGTCTTTCATCCTTTGTTGAGCCCTGTGCATATGGAACCTCAACAACTCTATAATAGCTTCTCTAGTAGCCAAGGATTTGTCAACCATCTCACTGGAAGCCTCACCAGCCAAGTAGGGTAGATTAATGGGAGGTTTTTGATCATATAAAGCTTCACAAGGTGTGCATTTAATAGTAGTGTGATAGGTGGTATTATACCACCATTCAGCCAATGGCAAGTAAGAGCACCAATCCTTAGGATTGTCAGAGCAAAAACACCTTAAGTATGTCTTCATGGTTCAATTCAACACCTTAAGTATGTCTTCATGGTTCAATTCAACACCTTAAGTAAGTTAATGCATGTGTTAAAAGTCTTTGTATTACTAATACATAGGAAATGAAGTGTATTACTAATACACACTTCAATACACAATAGAGTGTATAACTAATGCTTGCATTAGTTATACACAGGCAAAAAGACATACCAAACAAGGTACTAGTAGTACACATTAATTAATGCATGTATTATATTTTCTAACACACTCTACCAAACGGCCCCTAAGGAAGATAGGATCTCTATCACTTGTTAGTGTGTTGGGCATACCATGCAGTTTGAAGATGTTGTCAAGGAAACATTGAGCAACTGACTAAGCTGTGTATGGGTGTGCTAAAGGCAAAAAATGACCATACTTGCTCAGTCTATCTACTACCACTAAAATCACCTCCTTCCCTTTGGATTTTGGCAACCCTTCAACAAAATCCAAATAGATATCTATACAAACACCATCAGGAACAGGTAAGGGTTGCAGCAGACCTGGACTTGCAGCCACATCATATTTGTGCCTCTGGCAAATATCACATCTATTAACAAAGTTCCTGGTGTCATGCATCAAGTCTTTCCAATAGAACAAAGATTGGAGCCTTTTAATGATGGCATCCATGACAGAGTGCCCCCCTTGAGTAGAGTCGTGCCATAGGGAGACAGTATCCTTCTTGAGTTGCTCATCATTACCAACCACTAACCTTCCCTTCCACCTCAACTGATTGTTAAGAAAAGTAAAAGATTTATAAGGTGAGCTGAATTCTAGTAATGATATCCTATAAGTGTTGATCAATGATCCAAGAATGTCTAATTCTAACCAATAGAACACCATGAGGACCTAACACAGAGATTGCTAACAGCTCAGCATCACGTTTCCTACATAAACCATCAGCAACTTTATTTTCCACCCATTTCTTATACTCAATATTAAAATCAAATGCCATTAGCTGGGATATGCAAGCCACTTGAAAGTTGATGTGAATAGACTGATTCAGTAAGTATTTGAGTGCTTTCTGATCAGTTTTGACAATAAACCTTCTGCCTAACAAATGGTGAGACCATTTAGCGACAGCAAATAGCAAAGCCAATAGCTCTCTATCATAAACAGTCATAGCCTGATGTTTAGGTGCTAGAGATTTGCTAATGTAAGAAAGTGGATGCCCTTCTTGCATCAACACAGCTCCAATACCCTTACCACTAACATCTGTTTCTACCACAAAAGTTAAAGCATAATCAAGCATAGCTAAAACAGGGGCAGAGACCAAGGCATTTTTAAGCTCCTCAAATGCTCGGGTAGCATCATCAGTCCATAAAAACCCTTCCTTCTTGAAAAGGTCATGCAGTGGTCTGTAAATAGCACCAAAACCTTTTATAAATCTTCTGTAATATCCTGCCAAACCAATATAACCCCTCAGTTGTTTAAAAGTCTTGGGAATAGGCCATAGTTGAACAGCCTGTATCTTCTTCTTAGGATCTGTTGCTACTTGCTACACCTTGTGCACTAATCACATGGCCTAAGAATTCAATAGTAGGAACTCCAAAAGTACACTTGGACATTTTGGAATACAACTGATGGTGAACCATAAGCTCAAACACCTCCTTAACATCAGTAATACGAGATGACATAGACTTGTTAAAGATTAAGATATCATCAAAGAAAACCAGCACAGATTGTAATATAGTGTCTAAAAATAGGGTTTCAATGTAATTATGTAAGCACACAATTCAATAATATTTTTCTCCATTATTCTCACAGTGTCAGTAACATCATTTTGTTCCTATCCAGCAGATACTCCAAGAGAGAGAAAAGGGAGCTGGTCGCGATATTCCTTCTCTCTATTCTATTGATCTCCAGATCACTAAAGTTTCATCCATATGGTTGGAAGTACCCAAGAGACATTAAACAAAGAATATCCAAACTCGGAAGCTCAAGTACAAATTCAAAATGAAGAAGTAAATTATCTGTGCCGTCTCCATTCCTTTTAGACAAGCAATAACAATTGATTAACCAGCACACATGACCATCACATCCATATTTCCTTGCAATAGTTGTCCTCCATAAAGGCTAAAGCTACTTCAGCATTTGAAAATCTCCACATCATTTTCATTTTTAAAAAATGAGTTTTGACTGAAAATAGATAACTCTAAGACTCCCCATTACCGCACCAAGGGTGTGGCCTAGTGATTCAATGAAATTGGGTTGAGCACTATGAGGTCACACCTTCAATTCCCAACAAAGACAAACGCTAGGTGATTTCTTCACATTTGTTCTAGCCTTGGTGGACAGAGTTAACTACCTGTTGATAGTGGGAGGTGGCAGGTATCCCGTGGAATTAGTCGAGGTGCACGTAAGCTGGCCCAAACACCACGACTATCAAAATAAAAGACTCCCAATTACCCACAATTGTGGAAGACAAACATATTCTTCCATCCAATTGTAATATTCTTTTTTCCTCCTGAACTATCCATAAAGAATCCCTTGTAAACTTCTCTACCTCAAAGCAACTGGAGATGAACCGGAAACAAACATGTAATATGTAGTAGTGGCGGATAAGGTAGATTTGATAAGGATTAGAAGTATCTCCTTTTGATAAGTTTCCCATTTTCACCCATCCAACTTATTTTCAGATCCTTATAGTACAGATTTTCATATTTCTACATCTTTAATCTTATATGTAAGATAGAGCTCAGATGATTTTGTAGGTCAAGGAGCCATTTTCAATCATAAATCTGCACCAGGTACTGGATAATTTTATAGAGTGGTGGTTAGGACGACTATGTTGTATGGGATAGAGTGTTGCCAGTCAAAACTCCCATGTTCAGAAGATGCATGTTGCATAGATGAGGATGCTGAGGTGAATGAGTTAGCATACTAAGTGTGATAGGATTAGGAGTGAGGTTATTAGAGATAAAGTAGGAGTGACCTTTGTGGTTGACAAGATGAGGGAAGCGGGATTAAGAAAGTTTAGATATCTGAAGAGGCAAGGTGTAGATGCACTAGTGAGGAGGTTCGAGAGGTTGGATATAATGGGTACAAGGAGAGGTAAAGGTAGGCCAAAGAAGTATCGGCAAGAGATGATTAGACAGGACATGGTGCAACTTCAGGTTCCTGAGGATATGACCTTCGATAGGAGGGTAAGGAGGATACGTATTACAGTAGAAGGCTAGTCGGGTAGGAGTGTTGACTTGCTTTTCGCGGGTTTAGGCTTGTTGGTGTTTTGTCATTGCTCTAGTCGCAGTATTATTGTCTCTGCTTGTGATATTTATCATAGTTTGTTGTTTATTGTGTTTCGACTATCACACTATTTTGTTGTTGTCCCTTGAAGGCTTTGCATTGTTCCCTTCTTGGTGGATATATTTTCTTCACTGTTTTCTTCTTCTTTGTGCCTGGGTTTGCTACAGTTTTGTTGAGGGTCTATCGGAAACAGACTCTCTATCTCCCTAAAGTCGTGGTAAGGTTTGCGTACACTCTATCCTCCCCAAATCTCACTTGTCGGATACCCTGTTGTTGTTGTTGTTGTAGTACTGGACAATTTACACCACTCCAGATAGAATCAGTTACCAATTTCCTCATATTAGTTCACAGAGTGATTCACACCAATCTAGCCAAAAGAGATACTGGTTCTCTCTCTTATGGCCAAAAAAAAAAAGTGCATTATCCAAAAACAGAAGGTTTTAAATGGATATATTTTCTCCCATCCAACCAACCACTCACCTTGAACCATTTAAATGTCTTCATGTAATCACTTATTCTAGTAGCATTCTAAAAGCTTCTATTACAAAAGGAAAAGGCAGGGAGAAAGGGGTCCCTATTCTTACGACTCTATGATGATCAATAAAGAGAAAATAATGCCTTTGATCATGACGGAGAATCTCATGGTGGATACTCGACGTAGGATCCATTGTCTTCATTTCACCCCAAACCAATTCTTGTCAACAGATATATTAGGTAATTCTAGCTACATGTTCATAGGCTTCTTTATGTCTAACTAGCATACAATTCGAAAACTTCACTAGTCAATCCGAAATCCAATGCGTCATTCGTAATGAGAATTACATCTAGAATCTATCTACCTCCATCAGAATTGCTCTTTGAGGCGTAAAATCGTTTGTCTGAGACCCATCACTGTATCATGGATAATATTTTTGTTATAAATTATTTTACAATTAGATAAAGTTAATTCTTGATGTAAAGGGGGAAAATGAACATGCAAGATGTGCATACAAAATAATAGAATTTTATGTAGAATTATGATACTGTACAAAGAGCATCTTGTCATCAGTACTAACTGGTCTATTAAATTTACTCCATAATATAGAGGAAAAAAAGCAAAAAAACAAAGCTCTACTAATCTGTATAAGGGAGTTCTCTACCCTTTCAATGCTCTTCTATTCCTTCCATATCATATTATCCACATAAATAATAAATGAGAAACTTCATGCCCTCTTCTTTGACTCTTCCTCTTCCTTATGAGTTTCCACCTTAGCAGCAGCCAGCAGGTCATAAAAAGTTCTTGGCATGACCAATTCGACTCCAAAGATATTTCTACTCCATGGACCATTAAGCCTTTATGTCATCGAGCAATGAAGCAATAGATGGTTTATGCAGAAAATTAGGAGAACTAATGCAGTTACTTGTAAGAATGTTCTAGATTAATTTTGGTGTCTCATCTGTTAGAACATTCTACATTAAATTTTACGAAGTATGTTTTTAGGTTGCAACTACTACTACTACTATTAGTATAACTCAATCTCAAGCTAGTCGGGACAATTATATGAATCCTCACTATCATTTTGCTCAATTTGGACCCATTTTGTTCCAGTATTCAATAGCTCAGATTCTCCAATAATAGAAACTTTCTACCTTTTAATACTGACATAACAAAAACTCCTTAGCAAACATACGTTTAACATGACGAAACCTTAATCAGAACTAGTTGGTATTGCCTATATGGATTTTTTTGCTTACATTATGTTCTATTTCTTTTTCCATTCTATTGCATAATGAAAACATTCGGAAGAACATTGTACAATACAAGCATAATGCATTATACAGAAAAACTAACCGGATTAGGAAAGACTAACCAAGAGTGCCTTCGTCATATGGAACTTTTGATTTTGCAAGTGTTTCAGCAAAGAGCAAAGAAAGCTCAGCCCCACAGGTGATCTGGAAAATGGAAAAATTAACAAATGAGTTGAATAATTAAAAGAAGAATGCTAGTGAATGAAGTTGAAGAAAAGAAAAACATAACATAAACCTGGGCCTTGTCTAATTGCAAACAAGCACCAGACTGAAGAACATTCAAGGCGTCAGAGTACCTCTCGGCAGACGCATATCTGAAAACAAGTATAGATATTATAATGAGCACAAAGCCGCATTCAGGATGTGTTCGGTATAGAGGGAAAACATTTTTCAGAAAATATTTTCCTATATCCCCATGTTCAGTTGATCAAAACAAGTTGCTAAAGATAAGGAAAATGACTCCTCTAGTGAAAGCAGGAAAAACAAAAGTTCTATAAGTGGCATTACACAATCACCCTAGTGAAAGCATGAAAACAAGCTCCAGCAAGTGTCATTCCCCATTGATTGCGGCCTCTCTAACCCAACACACCTCACCTTCACCCCTAACCTTACCCCTACCACACCTCTCCAAGTATTCATCTATACTATATACAAATACTTTCTTTTTTTATAAGCTATAATACATAAACATGCCCTTTAACTTATCCTCAAATCATATGTATGACCTCCAACTTCGAGGGTACACAAGTAGACACTTAAACTTGTACAGAGTTGAACAAGTAAACTCACACGTCTTATGTAGCATAATACACGTGGGATGCCATGTAGGACAAAAATTGGCCATGTAGGATGTCACATAAGATATATGTGTCTATTTATTCAATTTTATACAAGTTTAAGTGTCTGCTTGTGCACACCCAAAATTGGAGGTCATAGATGTGATCTGAGTCAAAGTTAAAGAGCATATTTATGTATTGTACCTTTTTATAATCGTGTGTCTAGGCCAGCTTACATGCACTTCGATTAATTCCACGAGACACCTATCAGCTCCCACCAACAACAGACTTAACACTAGAAAATAAGTACTTTCTTCATTTAAAAAAGAACGAACTACTTTGATTTGACACAAAGTTTAAGAAAATAAATAAGACTTTTAAATCTTGTGGATTTTAAATTAAAGTTGTGTCAAATGTACCAAAATATCCTTTAATTTTGTGGTCCTAAATATGTTATATTGAAACTAAAGTACTACCAAATAAAGAAAAAAGGTCATTTTTTAAAAACGAACTAACAAGAAAAGAGGTTCTTTTTAAAATGGAGGGAGTAAGAGAAAAGAGGATATCTTTTTAAAATGGACTAAAAAAAAAAGTGGTGATTTTTTTTGAAACAGAGGGAGTAAGTATTTCACTTATTTTCCTGAAAATATTTTTCATGGAAAACATATTTGTTCGTACCTAACACACCCTCGATTCAATTGAATAGAATAACGGATACCTGGCACTAGTGGACTTATACATCTGTTGAGCTCCATAGTAATTTCCCTCTTTGACAACCTTCTCCAACTTATCGATATTCTGAAATTACCCACTTATGTAAATCTAAAATCAGATTAATAGACTTCAAAATGATCAAAATTCTAAAGCTTCACCTCCTGAGCTGGGGGCTGTATAACTCGCCTGACTCTCTCCCTGAACATAGTAATAAGAACAAGTTATTTTTTCCTAAAAGTGGTTGATCAAGTACACTTATTTGTCATTCCCCCCACAAAAAGGAGCAAAAATGGGGACTTCCTCATGTCTCGCACTATTCAATGGAGTCGTGCATTCAACGCGATAATCACTCGTCTCACTTGTTAATGCTTTCCAATTACTCACAGGTCTTTTAGGGGTGTTTGGTAGAGTGGATAAAACTAATGTCGACTAAGTTGTATTATTAATATAAGTATTAGTAATATTGGTATTAGTTATGTAAATATTATTTTTTATAGAACGTTTGATTTGATGTATTAAAGATAATATATATTTTTATAATTTTTATAAAAAAAAATTGTTTACCAAACTACCTTTTCCTGTCCACTCTTTTATATACTCAGTGATTTTTCTCTGATTTTTTCTGGAAAAAAAAAAACAAAGAAAGTTTTTTCATTTTCATCCCAAATTAGAATCTATGAATGTGATATGGTGCAAAGAAAAAGGGAGAATTTTACTTCACATGACATATCTACACTATAATACTTCATCTTCACTTCATCCTCCTGTTCATTGAACGCCATAATCGAATTCACGAATTTATTAATAGTTTGTACTTGAACAAAATGATTGATAATCTGAAAGAGCCCGAGGGTTATGGAAGCATTGTGAACTTGTTTAATGATTTTTGAACGTGTTGCAGAAAAGTCCACGACGGGGATTAAGTGCTTCCGGGTCGGGTTTTGAGTTTTGGGTCGAGTTCTGATTGGTGGATGAAGAAAGTAGGTATGGTAGTAAGGCCTTTGTCGACGAGACCTTTGACGCCGGTTTTGGATTCATCAAATTGTTTGAGTTTCGTTGCATTGATGTTGTTTCTGGAAAACGAGAAGAGGGATGAAATATTTGAGGGGCAATAATATCATTTTGCAAGTTAATACATGTGTTAAAAGCTTGGTATTACTAATACATTGAAAATGGTTTGTATTACTAATGCACACCTTAATATATAACAGAATGTATAACTAATGCAAGCATTAATTATACATAGGTTAAAAAATGTACCAAACAAGGTGCTAGTAATACACATTAATTAAACACATGCATTATTCTATTCAATACACTCTACCAAACGACACCTTAGTTGGGACGTAGTTACGTGTGATTAGTTATGGTGGAATAAGTTATGACGTGATAAATTATGTTGAGGTTAGTTATGTTGGGATTATTTTGTATTGAGTGTTTAATTTGTTGTATTCAAAGTAATACGCATAGTATAATTTTTAAGAATAAATTAATTGATTACTAAAATACTCTTCATCTTATTTAACTTTTTTTTTCATATATATTATTTTCAAGCTTTAAATATTTATTTTTAAAAATAACACTTTTATCTTATTTAGCTTAATATTTTGTGTGTGTATATTTTCATGATTATATCGTAACTTTCATCTTATTTAGCTTTAATTTTTTTGCATGTGTCTTCCCATGATTATGCCGTGTGTGTTTACAAAAAAATCTTACTACATCGTATGTAGTTTGAAATAAAAACTTTTAACTTAAGTTTGTTAAAGTAAAAGAAGATTTGTTGTTTATGTCACTTTATTTAAACACATATCACTCATATAATATAGAATATTAAAATTCATTTTAATTGATATATACAATACCAATTTTTAAGTGATTAAAAAATTATTTAATTTAAAATATGTAATTGAACAATGGAGTCGATTGTGAAACGATAATGTGTATTAAAACTAGGCAACGCCTTTGTAGTTGCTAAAATGTTTTACAGATTAACAGTGAATGGTAATTATTATTATAAAATCTACTTATTTTAATTAATCTTTTCATTGTTTAGTAAAAACTTTTTGTATTATCAATTCACAAAAATAACACTTGGAAGGAAAAAGTTGATGTTGAATTCCGTTTTTCTATTCTTACAAAATTATAGTACCTACATTTTGTCGGCTATATAACAACGTTTGAACGATAATTTAATTTACGTACAACTTATTAGTAGTGTAAAAGATACATGAGCTTTTGCATGTAGGTATACCAAGTTGATTTTGTGGTAGTTTGTATGGAAAGGTTCAGTCAATTAGTCTCCAACATCCCTGAATTTCCTCCAAATAAAGGTATACCAAGTACTCTTTTTCTTTGTTTGCTTAATAAAAGTGATTTGAAAAATCATTAAATGCAGTAGTAGTAAGTGATTGGCATTTTTCATCACCTTGTCTTGCTATATCGAAAACAAAGAAATTGGTCATGAGAAATAACGGTAGCACTTTAGATCCCTCAAATATTAATAGATTTTAGTTTTGATCCTTATTATGTATGAATCTAACATATTTTGATTTTTAATTTGTTAATTGTGCATTTTGATCCTTTATATAAGAAAATAGCGTATAAGTTTATAAAATTCACAAGCAATGGGATGAAAAAAATGCAAAGTTCAATTAATAAGAGGTTAATTTTTCTTAGTCATATATTTTTGTCATTCCAAAATAAGATATTTTAGTCTTTTTAATTTGTCATAAATATCGCGTTTTAGATAATTCAGTATATATCAATAATATTTTTTCAATTTCAAAAGCAATAATTAGAGATTGAAAAACTAAGAGGAGATGAAGAAGATTGAAGAAATGTGTTTGTAATGGGTTTGGGGATAATCTTGTCATTTTATAGTTTTATCCCAAGTATAAATTATGATGGGAATGTTATCCTACCGAATGTGGGGATAACTTATCCCGGTACTATTTATTAGTCCCGGGATAAGTTATCCCGAATATTAAAAACCAAATGATGCATTAAATTTTTTATCCCGAGACTATTATTTTATTCCGAGATTATTTACTCTAGTACCTCACACCAAATGACCCCACAATGTATTTATCAGGTCATGAAAAGCATGGACAAAATTCCAAATTTTTTCATTAATTTATTACCCCCTCGATTCATTTTTAAATGTTCTTTATTCGTTTTTAGAGCCGAACAATATAAATTTTGATCAATATTTTAAAATTTACTTTTTAATTAAATTTTAAAAATTATAATTTACAATACTTTTTATATAATTTTTAAAAATTTTAATTTTAACTTTAAAAAATTATTTAATTTAATCTAATTTAGTTTTGAAACTTAATCTTGACTCACAAAAAATGAAGAGAGCATATAAAAAGAGCTGGAGAAAGTATATACCGATTATATTTATTTAATAATTAATGAAAAACAGTAATAGAAAATAACAACAAAAAAGGTTCTAACTCGAACCACTAATTGGATCGGCCGAAAAAATCATAAAAGGGGCGCTTACAAAAAAATAGCTTAGGTTTCAGCAAACTGAGAGTGCTGAAAAATATGGCTATATCAAGTACAAGCCATGAATGATGATGGAAATATATTAATCGCTCATTATATTTGTATTCGCCATCGCTTTTTTTTTCTTTTTCTCTTATTTTATTTTTTTTACTTTTTTTTTTTTCTATTTTTATTTTTTTCGATTCTATTTTTTCATTTTTTTCTCTCTCTTATATCTCTAACTTTTATTTCTCTTTGGTTCTTTTTTTCTTTTTTGTTATAAACTAATAAAGAATAAAGAATAAAGAAGAAGAGTAGAGACAATAGAGAGAGTGATTCTTATTTCTCTTCTTGAGGGATCAGAGATCATAAGATTGTAAATACAATGAACAAAACTCCTCTATTTATTGGGAAAATTTACTCCTAGTCTGAGTAAAAGACAGATGCTTCAAATCCTAATAGATATCAAAGTAGATCTTGATAGACATTCACTATTATGTAAATACATTTATAACACTCCCCCTTGAATGTTTAATTGGTAGATAATGTGCCTCATTAAAACCTTACTAGAAAAAACCCAGTAGGAAAAAAATCTAGTGAAGAAAAAGGAGTACACATCTCTAATAATACGCATTTCGGTTGCCTCATTAAAAACTTTACAAGGGAAATCCAGTGGGACAAAACCTCATAAGGAAAAAAGAGTACAACGCGTATTAACTCTCCCTAATGAGAACACCCTTGACCTTAGCATCTCGATCTTATGCAATATCTTCTTGAAAGTTGCAATTGGAGAAGATTTGGTGAATAAATCAGTCACATTATCAGTTGAACGAATCTGTTGCACGTTAATATCATCATTCTTTTGTAGATCATGTATGTATAAAAGCTTTGGCAAAATGTGCTTCGTTCTATCTCCATTTATGAATCCTCCCTTAAGATGTGCTATGTATGCTGAATTATCTCTGTATAAAATTATGGGTAGATTGTCATATTTCATACCACATTTTTCTCGAATAAGATGTATCGTGGACCTCAACCATACACATTCTCGGCTTGCTTCATAAATAGCTATTATCTCAGCATGATTCGATGAAGTGGCTACGATAGTCTGCTTTGTATATCTCCAAGATACGACAGTACCACCACATATGAACACATAACGTATTTGAGACCGAGCTTTATACGGGTCAGATAAGTACCCAATATCAGCATGACCAATAAGATCTGGACTGCAATCTTTAGAATAAAACAAGCTCATGTGTTTTATCCCATTTTGATGTCTCATAGTAGGAGCAGAAATATACCTTGCTAACAAAATGTCTGAAAAGGCCATAGGCCTTGTAGTATTTGCAAGGTACATGAGTGCATCAATTGCACTAAGATATGATACTTCATAACCAATCCAATTCGATATATTTTGAATTTCAGCAAATAATCTATTACTTTAAAAACTCTCCAAGAGTTCCAATGATGTTCAAGCAATAAGCTTATACAATATAAGGATTATAAATAAGTTTCCCAGAAACTTTTATATGCTTCAAGCATTTTGAATCCTTAAAAGTTTTTCATATAAGTTTTGTTAAGTGACAATATTCAACATTTTATGAGTGACATCTTCAAATATCTAGACTGCAAATCAAATAAGTTTAATACTTACCAAAATGCATCTTTTCATGTCACTTGATAAATGTTTCTACGTCAGCATGCTTAAATTAACGTAGAATTAAGATCCTCGTAATCTTTCACAATATTGCGCCAATATTGTGTCAAAGATATTGATGATATATCATTTAGTATCGGTTCACAATGCGACATAACATTTGAGATCTCATCACTTCATTATTTTCAGGTACATGAACCTCTCATAAGGTTTCATGAAGTGTTATGTCGTAGGCTCTTCAAGAGCTCATTGCCTTCTTATTATGATTATTTGCTCATTATTTTTCAAGGACTGTTTCATTTGAAATCGATTAGTCTACCACGTTTCACGCATGCATAGACTTTGTCCTTTAGGAACACAAAATAAGAGCACTTGCGCTTAATATGAGATGCTTTCGGCATTTGACTTGAATTATCTTTTGGATGAGGATCTGGTGATAATTCCTAACATATTTCATAGCGCTTATAATCTCCCCCTTATGTTAGGAAAACTAACATACATCCTCTACTTCTTTGAGGAATCCATTTTTGTGCATTATGGTATATTCATTAATCATATACCGCACATCAAAATTATTAGATGGAATAATTGGTTTTCGACCTTGAACCAATTGAAAGGGAAGAAATAATCATAATTTATTGGTCTAATGCATACAAGTGCTATTGCAATATATCATATTTCAGACCAATACATAAAGTTTTGTTCTCATTAACAATGGTTTAGATATTTATCGAAGGCATTCAATACTAAACCATCATCATCAAGATGAATTATCTTGATTACACAATCTGAAAGTCATGCTTAACTCAATTTTATTGAGCAAGCAACTTTATGAATGTCAAACTGCAGGTTGACAATAAATGTACATATGATCATCTTATTGACGCATCATTTTAACATACCACATGATAGATGAACGGACCCTTATTCACCTTTTATAATTTTCAGATTTGAAGGGATCCAATCCTAATATTAGTTGGTCTAACCAACTTATCAGGAGAACAAATGACATAAACAATTCTTGAAGAATCTTCTAATTCTTCAATACATGCACATCTTCGAGATGTCACAATCGTTGATATCAATTATGAACTTTTATTCTAGTAAACTCCAAGTTTACCATGACATGTACTTTTTCTTTAGTAAATTTCAGATTTACTATTACATGAATAAATTTCAGATTTACTACTTTAGAAGTAGATTTCAAAATAACTTTTCTCAGTTATTCTTCCTCATTCGGAGGTGAGTTGTGAGACCATCACAATCAAGTGCACGTTTGCATTAATATGTTTGCATTAATAAGGTTCTCATTCCCCAAGAATGAAATATAATTGTACCTTAAGCCTATCAAATTATGATAGCTTATAACCCCTTTCATGATATTGCTACTTCAGGAGCAAATCGAGGCATAAATATGATAGAGAGAATTTCTCTATATTGATACCACATTCACTTCAAGAATGGAGCAAATTGTCATCTTTCAGACTTATCATATATTGCTACCATATTCACTTCTTGGAATGAAGCATATTCAATGGACAAGTTTCATGACTTTTTATCAAAAACACATTATTTTGCCTTAGTCATCATAATATCATCAATATGGTGCATTGAGATTCAAACTCAACTTCTTACCCATATAAATGTGTCTTACACATAAATCAATGGGACTTGAACCCAACATATTATCATTTTTTTTATAATATTATTCTTGAAGAATAAATTTAAAATATAAATGGTTTCAAACCAATTATTTTTCCTCAAATCCAATAATAATTATATTAGTAGTATCAAAAGAAAGATAACATAAAGAATTACTAACCTTGAAATCCTTCAGATTTATAATCTCACCTTGTTTAGCAGAGTCACGTGCTGATAACGTGTTATAAACTAATAAAGAATAAAGAAGAAGAGTAGAGAGAATAGAGAGAGTGATTCTTATTTCTCTTCTTGAGGGATCAGAGATCATAAGATTGTAAATACAATGAACAAAACCCCTCTATTTATAGGAGAAATTTACTCCTAATCTGAGTAAAAGACCAATGTTTCAAATCCTAACAGATATCAAAGTAGATCTTGATAGACATTCACTATAATGTAAATACATTTATAACACTTTTTCATTTTTTTCTATTTTTCATTTTTTTTTCTTTTTTTTTCTATTTTTGTTTTCTTTTGTTTCCTTCTTTTCGATTTTTTTCTCTCTTCTATCTCTAACTTCTATTTCTCTTTTCTTTTTTTCTTTTTTTAATATTTTTTTCTTTCTCATTTTTTTGTTCTATTTTATAGTTTTGTATTTTCAAAAAATATGGCTACGTAGAGTACAAGTCATGGATGATGATGAAAATACCACGATTACTTGTTGTATTTGTATTCGCACCATCATTTACATTTTTATATTTGTTGATATAATTATATTTGTATTTATATTTTATAGTTCGCGCTTGTATTTGTATTTTGTAGTTCACATTTTTATTTATATTTTATAATTTGTATTTGTATTTATATTTTATAGTTCACACTTGTATTTATATTTTATAGTTCGTACCATAATTTATATTTTATATAATTCATACTTGTATTTTAAAGAATCGTTTAGTATTTGTATTTTGTTGTTGACTGACTATTGTATCTTGTCGTATCATTTTATCTGTATTTGTATTTGTATTCTATTTTATTTCACATGCTGACAATTAAAACAATTGGACACATAATTCACTATGTCCCTCTTCATTCCAGGCCACCAATACAACAGTCTCAAGTCATGATACATCTTGGTCATATCCGGATGAATAGAATAACTTAAATCATGGGCCTCTACAAATATATCATGTATTAAATCACCAACCCAAGAAACATACAATCTTTACTTAAACCACAACACTCCTCCCGCATCAAGAGCGACATCCGCCCCCTCTTCGCGCACCGCTTTGTTCTGAAGTGCATTCAACTTCTTATCCTCGAATTGCTTGACCTTAATCTATTCTACGAATTGTTAACTTTACCTCAACACTGGCCAACATACCACCC
Source organism: Capsicum pubescens (assembly GCA_030864215.1). Lineage (NCBI taxonomy): Eukaryota > Viridiplantae > Streptophyta > Magnoliopsida > Solanales > Solanaceae > Capsicum > Capsicum pubescens. The sequence continues at coordinate 205,883,737 of CM061540.1, forward strand.
CAATTTGAGACTTCATACTATATTCTTTGAGATATTAGAGTTTGGAATTCTCTAGCTAATGATCGCCTGAATGCCCGCAAAAATGATAAGCTACCAATACTTGTAGCTTTCCTACTTAATGCATCTACCACCATACTGGTTTTACCCGGATGATACTGAATGGTCACATCATAATCCTTCAGCAACTCCATTCACCTCCACTACCTTAGATTCAAATCTTTTTGGTTTATCAACTATTGTAAGTTGTAATAGTCTGTGAAGGCCTCACACTTGACATCATATAGACAATATCTCTAGATTTTTAGTGCAAACATCACTACTGTCAACTCCAACTTTGGGTTAGGTAATTCCTCTCAGGAGGCTTTAACTGGCTCAAATCATAGGCATTAACATTCTTATCGAGCATCAAAACAACACCCTGACCAAAAAGTGAAGCATCGCAAAACACTATAAAGTCCTTACCTTCAATCGACGACGAAAGAATGGGCGATGTAGTCAAGAGCGTCTTGAGCTTTTGGAAGTTCTCTTTATATTGGTCTGACCAAACATATGACATCTCTTTTTGAGTCAACTTTGTCAAGTGTGTTTCAATGGATCCAGTTCTTGAAAAATCTGTGATAATAGCTAGCAAGATGACCAATAAAACTTTTGACCTCAGAGTTTATAGAAAACAATCTTTCTCATGTTACGCCCGTAACGTACAATATATAATATAAGTTTGTAGTGTCAATGTTATTGATTCAAGTTAATTAATAGACAATCAATTCTTTACAATCAAGTTAAATTGTGAAAGAATAAAAATATATGAATGAAATAAATACACTATTTAAGACAAGCCTTGTTACCTATTCCCTAGAAAAGATAGACTAAGACTCTTTATGATCCACCGTCCAAAGCTATGGCTCCATCACCTATAAATGGTGGATCATTCGGCATTTCTGTCCTTGTTTTGTATACTTGCAACTATGAGAAGAGTTGATAGAAAATAGTCTCTCTCATGCTATCATAGGTACTTATAATATATAATATAAGTTTGCAGTGTCAATATTATTGATTCAAGTTAATTAATAAACAATCAATTCTTCACAATCAAGTTAAATTGTGAAGTAAGAAAAATATATGAATGAAATAAAGACATTATTTAAGACAAGCCTTGTTACCTATTGCTAGGGAAGATAGACCAAGTCTCTTCCTGATCCACCGTCAAAAGCTATGGCTCCATCACCTATAAATGGTGGATCATTCAACATTTCTGCCCTTGTTTTGTATACTTGAAACAATGAGAAGATTTTATAGAAAATAGTCTTCCTCATGCTATGTCCAGTACTTATAATATAAGTTTGCAGCATCAATGTTATTGGTTATATTGCAGCAAAACTAAGAAAATTTTGGAGAGGTGTCTTTGTTTAAAATCAATCTTTGTTTTGTTAGATCAAATCTCATTTGAGGCACAACATTAATAAATTTTACCATTATATGGTTTAAATGATGATCCAAAATATAAAAAGAAAAGAGAGAAAACAAGTGTTAAATCAAGAATATTATGAGCATTTACAAGAAGAGATTTGTGTGACCTCAAACCTTAAATTTTCAAGATAGATTACTAGAAATTAGTCATCCAAATCCCTCTCAATTAAAAATTCAAGTCCACGAAGACCTGAACTTTTATTTATAAGGTCTTTCTTATCATATATTCCATTGATTTAAGTCCATCACGTGTCTTGAAAATAACTTGCTAGCATGATTTCTAGATCAAGATAATCTGAGGGGGGCCTAAATTTTAGAGATCAAGGTACAAATGTCAATCATGATATAATGAACTTCCAGCATGCTTAATTACTTCTTTAAACACCATGCTTATGTCTTTTTTTATTCTCAAAATGCAGAAAACTATTCTTATTTAAACTCTTACATTATGGCAAGACCATTCATGACTTGATACATAAATAAACAAATAAAAAAAAATCCAAAAAATAAAACAGTGTAAGAGATTAAAGATTTTCTTTATAAAAATTTACGTAAGAAGGTGCAAGAGACTATAGATTTAATTGATTTAATTAGAATTCAAAGCCCACTCTAATATTCTATTATCACTAACAAGTCCTAATCATTTTCTGATTAAAGAATAGAGAGGAACCAAATTCTTAAAAAACTATTAGAATTACCCGCTTTTTATTTATTGGCATTTAATAGGGTAACACATATAGTCTGGTCAAGCTTTTGAAAATTTTAAAATGATTATTTTAAATTAATTTTATTTCAAATAGTTGAGGTGTTTTTGTTCAAGTAAGAAAAACAGTTAAATGTAGTGACTAGTATAGAAAGATACCATTATAGCTTCTCTATGGAATTGATACACTCTATTGTTAATTAAAGTATTTTTCAACACTAAGCAAATATTAAATTGTTTATCTGTTAAAATCTTTTTTGTTGAAAAATACTTAAGATACAAATATTTTTCAAAATAAGTAATTTTTGAAAGTTTAATCTAAATAGATTAATAATAAAAATGAATTTTAGTGTATTGAACATGATTGAAACAACTTACACATACAGTTAGATTCACAAATAATCACTAATATGCTCATCAAGAGGAATGCCGAAAACATGAAGCTTAAATAGATCATCAGCATAATTAAAAAATATGATTCTTAGAATGACTGGTTTCTCTAAGGGTGAGCTACCTTTTAGGTATCTTGAGGTTCCATTAAGCACTACAAGATTTTCTAGTACCGAAAACATGAAGCTTAAATAGATTATCATCATAATCCAAAATATAATTCTTAGCATGAGTGGTTTCTCTTAGGGTAAGCTACCTTTTAGGTATCTTGGGGTTTTATTAAGAACTATGAGATTGTCTAATGTTCAACATCTACCATTGTTTGATAAAATGCTCAATAGAATTACTTTTTGGATGACTAGACTCCTTGTCTGTGCACAGAGATTCCAATTGATCAAACGTGTTCTTATTTCACTTTGAACCTTTTGGTCTCAGATTTTTAATCTTCCAAAGGAGGTGCTCTGAATTATAACCTCTACTCTTAGAGGTTTCCTTTAGAGTGGCAGTGCAGAGCTATCTTCGGAGTTTCTGTACTAGCCTAATATTATTGAGGTTTTGAATATTATTGATATAAAGGAGTGGAACAAATTTATGATATCCAAACTCCTTTGGAATATTAGTCATGAAAATGACAAGAAATATATGTTACGCTATTACATTAAAGGTCAAAATATCTGGGAAACTTTGCCTAAATAGGCATATTGGGTGTTGGTGAAAATATTTAAAAGCCCGAAATACTTTGAACAGGTTGGTTACACTTACACTAACTATGCTACAATTCCATCATTCTCAATCCAAAAATTCTATATAGCAATGCAACCCAACTTTCCAATGTTGGAGCGAAGAAAGATGATTTGCAATAACTAAGGGGCCTCAAAGTGGAAGTTTGTTGTTTAGGGTGGAAGCTCTGGAAAGGTTATACACTAGAGATACACTAGCTAGATGGGGAATCTCGAATGATTCAGATTGTCCACTATATTCTAGACTTGATTCGAATCGACGCATGTTTTTTGTTGTCCTTTCTCTAGTTATTTTTGGGCAAAGATATTAAGGTGGAAAAGTGTAATACCCCAAAAGTTTAGACATTTTTAAGATCATGCTTCGAACTCATGAGTAATAAACTTTAGTTATTTGGTAGTGCTATGATCAAGGTTGATGCATATTAAGTCCTCAAAAGTGTCCTAGCTAATAGACGAATCAAAACATTTCCTTACCGATTGAATTCTTGAGAAGGATATTGGTATAGTCAGATTCAAACGAGTATATCTCTAGTTATGATATGAATCTCTGACCTCATAACCCACTAACATATAGATAATTGAATTAGCTTTCCAACGATATAAATTTTACCTAAATCCGATATCGGAGCAAGGAGTTATGCCCATTTTACTCCGGCATGTCAGGCTGGGAAACTGAGTTACGACATTCGTGATAAGCTGTCACGCCCGTGACGGCCTATCACCAATGTCGTCGGCCCTGGGCAGATTTTCATCCCCAGTGACGATATTTTGTGATAAGACGTCATGCCCGTGACGACCTATCACCAATGTCGTCAACCTTAACCAGAAAATCAAGATTTTACCCTTTTGTGACGACAATTCGTGACGGCTTATCACCAGCTTGACGACTTGTCACAAATGTCGTCAGCTATTTTTCTCAGCAATTGAGGGACGTTTTATTAAGGGTATTTTGGTCTTTTTACTTCACTTCCCACGACTTATAACCCTCAAGGAGCGTATTATCTTCTATTCTCTTTAGTTAAACATCTCAAAAAGCTCTTTCATACACTCTCAACCACAAGATTAGGGTTTCCTCTCAAGATCATCTCCTCAAGATCAAGCCTAAGGAATTCTTCAAGAACCTTCAGAAACATTAGATCTCTTTCAAGATTCAATCACTAAGGTATGCGTAGTGTTCATCCATGAGTCCTTTTCATCCATGGAGCTCAAGAATCATGTTTTAAATTATAAATTATGATTTTCTTGTCGTGTTATGACTATATTCATGTTGATGATTATTGTTTGGATTCAAGGTTGTATCTTGATGTGTTTTCATGAAGCATGTGAGGAGGTTAGTTGAAACCCATAAATTTTGGATGGATTAAGATGGTTGAATTGATAAATATACCTATGCCTTAAAAGAGTGCATGCAAGGTGTTTGATAAAATACCTAAGGAACTAGAAATCATGCAATATAGCTAATTATGACTAAGTGAAGGATTCATGATATGCCCCTATGTTCCAATGACTTTTATGTTGATAGTGTGCCTCACAAATACTGTTGGATTGTTCATGAACTAGCCTTACGAGATTATGCTATGCTTACTTGCAAATCCTACTTATGTACAAGATGTATGAAAATCATGTACTTTATGAAATTCCCCAAGTTATGATATTATGAATTGGGAACTCCAATCTTGTGATCAAGTCAGTCATGTGTGTGTCAGTTTTCTTCTATCGAGTCCTGGGGGTATTCGTACCCAAAAAATATAGCTGTGTGCCTAGAGCCATGTCATGTTTCACGATATCCGAAATCAAGCCATGATTCAATAGAAATCAGTCAGTCATGTGACTCAGGAAAACCTCATGATCTCAGTCAGTTATCAGATATTAGTAGTATTCCGTCAGTCAATGGAAATTCAGTAAGTTCAGTTCACGTACAGTCAGTTAAATCATGTTCAATCTCTTAAGATGGGAGTAAGAGTTAACACCGAGTGAACCCAAGGATGGGAACTCACCTGTTATATGAGGGTGTGATTCTTAGAAGTCATCCTTGCATTCCAGAACTATGTAACCAGCATAGGTTGAGACATCGCAACCTGTTATATGAGGGTAGATGAGGTGGCTTAACCTATTATATGAGGGTTCCCACTGTTCTCACTAGTGTTACCTATTATATGAGGGTTGATCATACGTTGTCCTTACCAGTGAAGCAGTATTGACACCCTTCCAGTCAGGGCAGAGATTGGACCCCAGCTTAGCCATAATGGCACATATGGGGCATGTTAGTTAAACAACTACCTCCTACAGTTTCAGCATCAGTCTCAGTAAAAGAACTCAAATAGTTCTTCAGATTTCAGTATATCAGGATTGTCAGATACAGTTAATTTAATTACAGTACAAAACTCAGATAGTTTCATTAGATTCAGGACTATCAGATACAGTCACCCATGTTATCAGAACTACAGTATCAGTCCTGATTAGTTATCAGTAAACCATGTATTAGCATACAGATTTAGCTATTATGCATTCACGATCTCAATTACTATGCATTTATATTTGCACTCTCACATTTATATCAGTCAGTCAGTTAGCATTGCTCATGCATATAAACCCTTTTTCATTTAGCCTACCTCACTCGCATACTTAATACATCCCCACGTACTAACACATTTGTGCTATGGTGCTTTCTTTTCATGTTACACCATAGGTCCAGAGACACGAGCTCTATATCCGTAGTAGCAGTAGCATTCCAGTATACAGAGTTACAGTGAGTCCTTTTTATTCAAGGACGATATGAGTTGATTCATTTATTATCTCAGTTAGCTTTCAGTTTTACGGAGTTAGTTGGAGACATGATCCTTCATCTCCTTATTCAGATAGTACTTAGAGGCTTTCAAATTTAGTTCAGATTTATATTCAGTTTTGATTAAGATTCAGTTGTTTTGGGTATTCGTTACCCCACATGGATGTTATGTTTTGAAAGATTCTTTATTCAGTTAGACCTTATGGTCTATTGTTCATTTTTCCACATTCTTCATGTATATTATGCAGTGTACATGTACAGATATCAGTCATGGGTTATCTTGTGGTCGTTTGGGGTTATAGGCACCGTGTAGTATTTCGGTTCAGAAAATTGAGGCATTACAAAAGGTATCACACAACTCTAGGATTTGAATACTGAGTTAAGATAGATCTAAAAAAGAAGAGGACGAGCAATGTAGGTAGAAATTTTCACAAAGGTAGCAACTAGTAGCATATATCATATATGGAAAGAACACAACTTGAGAATCTTTCAAGGGCAGTTCAAAAGTATTGATCAAGTCATCAATACTATTAGACCAGAAGCTTTCTGATAACGCTCAATCTACAGCTCTCGTAGGAGTGTAAAGCGGTCGTTAGCAAATATAGAACCCAACTGGGTTGGGTATCGATCCCACAGGGAATAGCTTGGTCAACAAGTAAGTAAAGATTACTAGACTTTTAGTGCAAGTCTCGTAAAAAAAGGGGGGAGTCTTGTCGTGCAAGTAATGTAACCAAAATAAGATCTAAAAACGGCAATAGCAAAGTAAAAAGAGAAAGAATGTTTTGGTGAGATGTAAACAATGAGAATTGAGACGTTGGGGTTATGTCTACCTTCTGAGGTATACGTCTCTATTGGCTATGAGTGTGTAGAATTCTGTCATGCAATTGCTTATAGAGAATTGTAGTCGATGGTAAATCCAAGCGTCTCTCGACCTAAACAAGGACTATTTCACTTTAACTCTCTCGAGCTTAAAGCGTATCTAACGGTACGAATTCTCCAAGAGGTTAGTCCAGTTACGGCACTAGCTTTTTAATAGGAAAGGGTGTCCTACTACCTTGACATTATCTCTTTTCCAGCCAAATAACTTTTCTCTCGAACAAGTTAAATGTTAGACTGGCGTATTCTTGCGTTTGCAACCGCAAAGAATGTAGATTAAGATGAAGAGAATAATGATATAAGCAATATACGTGCCTCGAACTCACAAACTCACAGCAATAGATAGTATCTCATACGGCTTCCATAACCCCAACAGAGAAGTTTAGTTACCCATGAATGCGAAGGAGATCACGCTTGACATTGTTGTTATACCACAAGATTGATTAATTTCGTGTAGCGTAAGTGGTAGGCGTGAGGCGTGAATTCCTTAGCAAAGTAATGATTCTCTTGTTGCGGAAATTAAGAATAGATGAATGGAAGAAGAAAACTAGAATTAATAGAAAGATTAGAAGAGTTGTAGAATTGTTTGTAGTGTAGAATAATAGAGGAATAGAAGATGAGAGAAGATGAGAGGGATGGAAGGAAGTATTGTGTTCTCCCTCCTTCCTCCCTCCTTGTTCTAAATCTCTAGCATGATAGGGTATTTATAATACTCATATCCTACTCCTACTGAGCTAATGAAATAAATAACCAAATCCTACTAGACTAATGAAATCCTTAACCCAAATGTACTAGGTTAAGGTAACATTATCATAATCCACATAAAATAATGAAATACATAACCTAATTGTACTAGGTTAATGTATCATTGTCAAAATCCAGCTTTGTGTCTGTAAGTCCCCAAAGTCTTCAGAATTTTTGTTTTAGCCCGGGACAGATTTTCCATGCAGCAGTTTTGGTCCCCCAAAGTCTTCAGAAATGCTGTTTTAGCCCGGGACAGATTTTCCATGCAGCAGTTTTGGTCCTTAGGCGTGTAAACTCCCTTCCCTTCCTTCGTGAGCTTTCTTTAGCGTCAAGTAAGCCATAAAATGCTGAATTATGCATCATTTATACCTGAAACTTTACTAATCATGTTCGTTAGCTCATTTACAGGAAAAAGGACTAAAAGTGCATGAAATATATAATTTGTTCTCAAAACTAGGCTAAAATATGGGCAAAATATATTGATATAGGCGCGTAAATTCGCCTATCATCAACACCCCACACTTAGAGCTTTGTTCGTCCTCGAACAACATATCATGTCCTTCTAAGCATCAACTTAAGGTTTTTACAGAAACAACACAAAACATTCTTCAAGACAAGCACAACAATTATCAACAAAGAGTAGCTTTTCGATTATAGGTAGAAACAATTTAACCTCTAGCATAGACTCGTGATGGTGATCAACTCGCATGCAAACGTTAAAGTACAAAGAATCATATATAACTACCCAAAACTCATCAACCATGTGTGTCTCACACTATAGTACCCATAATCACTCACAAGTATAGCATATTTTTCAAACATGGGTATCAAAATGTCCTTGCTCTCACTCTCACAAAGAGTTCATATGTAGCAACTGATGACCATAGGCTTGCCCTTAATGTAATACTCTACTAAATGTTGGAATGTTAAGATTAGGATCAAGTAGGTCTTTTGATGGTTGTAATGTAGGCTAAGGGACGGGTAGGACTATTTTGGCCAGGAATAGTGACTAAGTTCCTAAGCGCTTTAATACATCACTTTGTATCATTGACACTTTTTTCTTTCAACCTTTCTTCTTTCTTTTGTTATACCACCCTTGTTCTCCTCTTTTGTTTTTCAATTTTAAGCACAACTCGCTTTTCAGCTTTCTTTTCCTTTTTCTTTTCACAACATACCTCTTATGATAGCATTTTTTTTTTTTTTTCATAACACATTCAAGAACCATTCCAATTTATAGCATTATACTCTCCCAATTTCCTTTTATGTTGTCACATGACTTTTTCACTTTAAAGCACTTAGGGATTTTGGGATCAAATTACGGTCTTGAAAGAAATGGATTAGGCTTACATACAAGGTTGTCAAAGAAATAGGCTAAAGGCTCAAAAGGGTTAACTAGGATGATGTCCATGGGTAGGTAAAACTGAAGGTAAACATGTATAGGTTGCCAAAGAAATGCCTAAATCATATCCTAAACTTACACTCCTTATTTTCGCTTTGCATACATACCAGGCAAGTTCTAGCATCAGCCACATACATAGAATATACTATTATCTCACACACACAAGGCACATGGTCGACTTGATTGGAAGTAATATAGACTCTCGACCCAACAAGTGAAGGAATTGAATCACACAATATCACATATTGAGTCACAACTAGAGCCTAAACGTCTCAATAGTCACAATTGTAGCACATACTCTTGTTATAATCTCATGCTGCCTATCAAAATAATTTCATGCGAAGCTAGAAAAAATTTACTACTAAAAAAAAAACCGAAACAAAAATGAAACAAAAGCAAACAAACATAGATGCGAATAGAGAAGTATAGCATGCAATACCACCACCCCACACTTAAACGGGACACTGCCCTCAGTGGAAATAAATACGAGGAACCTGGTTAGTCGGACTCTTCCTCATTGTCGGGGGTCATACCCCCTTCGTCGGAATCATCATAAGAGTCGTCGTCAGAGTTCTCCTCCTCGTCAGAGTCTGGTAAGCGTCGATCGTCATCAGTCGGCACATCATCATCTAGAGGTTCCTCAAAGTATACGCCCACTCCACACATCTCCCGTGCATGCATGTTCATGGGATAATCGTGGTCCAGCTGTTGGAGCTCTGCAGCAGTTGGAATACGACCTCCGCTCATCATTGTAAACCTCATCATGCCGTACATATGGCGGGAGAAACTCTCATCCCGAGCATGTCTCTCTGCCGTAGTAAGGTTTATGCCATGTGTTGATTCAGCATCTTTGACCTTTGTGAGGTCAACCTTCTTCGGATTGTGTGGGAGTTTATGATCAGCTGGTTCCTCTTCGATATCCTCCTTCCGCAATATTGCTGTCAACAAATTGCCAAATGTGAAATGGGACCTTTTGTGTAGTCTGGCCTTCCTCATGGTGGATCGAATGATTGCCCCAAAGTTGATTGGGACATTCGTCATCAAAGCATAGACCAAACACACTCTATCTCTTGATATCTTGGTGTATTGAGTCCCAGGAATAAGACATGAGTTGACAATGCGCATCCAGATTCTTGCTTCCCTATTTAGTGGAGCATAGGGAAAGGTGTTGTGTCGGCCTGTTTCTTTATGTCTGCCCCACCTTGCCATTGATCTGCTTCCACAAAGCGTGTGTCGTATTGCTCTATAAGGAGGCCTGCTGCACAGCTCTTTGAATGGTGCTGCGTCGATTGAAGGTAAGCCAAGAAAAGAGTTGATCCAGTCCGCGGTGAGCTGTAACACCTGGCCCCGAATTTTGACTTCATTGCCTGTTGTGTTTGGCGACCAGTTGGCATAAAACTCTCTTGTTAGATCCAGATTGCACTCTCCCATGTCGCGGAAGATGAAATCCAACTTCAAAGCCATTATTTTTGCCAACATACGCGACTCCTTCTTTGCTAAGGTATCCTTGTTGATCAAGTCGACGTGCACATATTTTCTTTCTTTGTTGCTGCTGTACCATGCTTTGGCTTCTTCCTCAAGAACCCATTTTATTCCGAACATTCTGCGTGGTGGTTGTGCTGAGGATGATTCTCCTTGGTCTTTTCGACTTCTCTTCTTGCCCTTTTGGGAAGTGGTCGCCTTCTCCTTGCCTTGCCTCGCTTTAGGTGCCATTGTACCTGAGACTAGAAATAGTGTTAGTTGCAGCACAGTTTCGCTTGATACAATCTATAAGCAAGCATTAGGGGTACCACCCCACACTTAGTTTTGTTATCACAAATCAGTGAGGTGAAAGTAGTTGATTTACTCAGATTTTGTTGACATACGTTTAAGGATTGCATTCCGGCAAGAAAATCAGTAATGCATCACTTACTTGCAGCCATTGGGCTACTTTCATGGTAAATATAGCAACACTACTACATGGGGGTTATCGTTATTCTTACAACAATCACAACCTCCTAAGTCGGTAGGCACTATAAGTCTTATCCCGATGGCCGGGATAGTCTAACATGTCAGTATCCAAACAACAATCTTAAGCAATATTCATAGCCATAGCAATTCCGCAAATATCATAATAATGCTATTGAAACCAAATTCAAGTCGGAAACAAGTCAAGATTTACCTACGTATATGTTCACTCACATGATTTTGTAACAACAATCCAAACACATGAACATCACCAACAATCTTATATAATTTAGCAGTTAATAATAGCCATAGCAACGTAGTACTTACGAGAAATAAATGAAGAATAAGAGAGCACTTACTTGCTTGAAGCTTGTGGAGATGGTTTTGTGAATTGGAAGAGCAAAAGAAGAAAATTTTTAGAGGATTTGGGAGAGTATGCGGCGCCTTTAGGGTAGTTTCTATTGTGGTTGTGTTTATAAGACTAAGTCCTCTTTATATAGGAAGAGTATGGGTCGGGTTATGACCCATTTACAATCGGTTTTGGAGACAAAATTCCTACATATGCGGCGCATTGTCTATGGCATAATGGGACATATGCGCCGCATAGTCTATGGCATTTGTAGACATATGCGGCGCATTGTCTATGGCATAATGGGACATATGCGCCGCATAGTCTATGGCATATGAGATACTGAGACCAAATGCCATAGCATAGGCGGCGCATAGTCAAAAGCATACTTAGGAATAGGCGGCGCATAGTGTATAGCACACTAGATTCCGAGACCTTAGGCTATAGGATAGGTTGTGCATCGTTTGTGGCCTAGTTTTACCAAGGCCTAGCCTTCCTCGAAGCCTATTTTGGCGTGGGAAAGGCTCAATCCATAGCCTTATGCATCACCCTTCCTAATTTACCAACTTTACCATACAATGCGTCCAAATCGTCAATTGAAATCAATCTCCTCGTTGAAAACTTCTTGCACCTATATTCGCTCAAACAAATGAAAACGATTAGTACGATGGGTTGCCTCCCACCAAGCGCCTTAGTTTTGGTCGTGGCACGACTCTTATTTTTGGATTTTTATTTATCAAAAGCAAAACACATACTGAAATGAAAAATGATAAACGATAAACGATAAACGATAAACGATGGGTTGCCTCCCATCTAGCGCCTTATTTATTGTCGTGGCTCGACGTAGTAATCTCGAGTACTTAGACTTCGTCGAGATAAGTGATGGCCATGTCATTCATCGAGTCAAGAGGACCGATATACGGCTTAACACGTTGGCCATTCACTTTGAAGACAACACCCTTATTGTCTTCCAATTCGACTACTCCAGACGAGTAGACTTGGATAACTTTAAATGGACCAGACCACTTAGATTTTAACTTACCTGGGAAGAGCTTAAATCTGGAGTTGAAGAGTAGTACCATATCACCCTTTTGGAAGTTTCGTCGAACAATCCGCTGATCATGATACTTCTTCATCCGCTCCTTGTATAAATCCGATCTTTCATATGCATGGAGACGGAACTCATCTAATTCGTTCAGCTGCTCCAACCTCAGATTCTTCACATCATTCCAATTCAGATTCAAGTGCTTCAATGCCCACAATGCCTTGTATTCAAGCTCGATGGGTAGATGACAAGCCTTCCCATAAACTAGTTGATAAGGAGACATGCCAATGGGTGTCTTGAATGCAGTCCTATATGCCCATAGTGCATCATCTAGTTTTCGAGACCAATCCTTCCTATTTGCATTAACCGTCTTTGCAAGGATTTGCTTAATCTCGCGATTGGAAACCTCTACTTGTCCACTAGTTTGGGGATGATAAGGCGTAGCTACCTTGTGTTGCTTGACACCATACTTGGCCAATACAGATTTGAATAGCTTGTTGCAAAAGTGAGATCCTCCATCACTTATGATAGTACGAGGTACCCCAAAGCGAGAGAAGATATTCTTCTTTAAGAACGCTACAACACGCTTTCCTTCGTTGTCGGCCAATGCTACAGCTTCAACCCATTTCGAAACATAATCCACAACAACCAAGATGTACTTCATTCCAAACGAATTCACGAATGGACCCATGAAATCAATACCCCACACATCAAAAAGTTCTACCTCCATAATTTTGGACATGGGCATTTCATGGTGTTTTGAAATAGCACCTTGACGTTGGCATTGGTCACACCTTCTCACATAGTCGTATGCATCTCTGAATATCGAAGGCCAATAATAACCACTTTGCAATACTTTTCTTGCCGTTCGATTTCCTGCATGATGTCCTCCAACTTGCGAAGTGTGGCATGCTTCCAATATAGCAGGTACTTCTTCATGGGATATACATCGTCGAATGATCCCATCCGCGCATCTTCGAAACAAATAAGGTTCATCCCAATAGTAGTGCTGAACGTCATGCATAAACTTCCTCCTTTGGTGGTAAGATAAGTTGGCAGGTATCACATTACTCTCTACGAAATTTGCAAAGTCGTCATACCATGGTACTTTCTCCATTTTTGTCGCCAATATCTCCTCGTCAGGGAATGCATCATCAATCTGAATTTTAGGTTGCGCCACATGTTCATTCTCAAGTCTAGATAGGTGATCAGCCACTTGGTTCTCGCAACCTCTTCTATCTTTGACTTCGAAATCAAACTCTTGCAGCAGCAGTACCCATCGAATTAACCTTGGTTTGGCATCCTTCTTCGTCATTAGATACTTAAGGGCTGCATGGTCTGTATGGACGATCACATTGGTACCCAATAGATAGGCACGAAACTTCTCAAACGCATATACAACCGCTAGGAGCTCTTGTTCAGTAACAGTGTAGTTCCTTTGGGCTTCATTTAGGACCTTACTCGTATAGTAGATAGGATGAAATAGTTTCTCCTTTCTTTGTCCAAGAACAGCACCAACGGCTACACCACTAGCATCGCACATGACTTCAAACGGGAGCGTCCAATCTGGTGATACCATGATAGGGGCTTCAATAAGTTTTCCTTTAAGACATTCGAATGCCTTTAAGCAATTGTCATTAAAGTCGAACTTCGCATCTTTCTCCAGTAGTTTGCACAATGGACTAGAGATTTTGGAAAAGTCTTTGATGAATCTACGATAGAAACCAGCATGGCCAAGAAAACTACGGACTCCCTTCACCGAAATTGGAGGCGGTAGCTTCTCAATTACCTCTATTTTTGCTCGATCAACCTCTATTCCTTTTCAGAGATCTTGTGCCCAAGAACGATTCCTTCTTTTACCATGAAGTGGCACTTCTCCCAATTCAGCACAAGGTTGAACTCTACACATCTTTGCAATGCCATGCTCAAGTTTGCCAAACATGCTTCAAAAGACTCACCGACAACTGAAAAGTCGTCCATAAATACCTCCAAAGTGTCTTCAACCATATCAGAGAAAATAGACATCATACACCGTTGAAAGGTGGCTGGTGCATTGCACAACCCGAATGGCATGCGTTTGAAGGCAAACGTACCATATGGGCATGTGAACGTTGTCTTCTCTTGATCTTCGGGAGCAATACAAATCTGATTATAACCTGAATAACCATCCAAGAAGCAAAACCATCCTTTCCCCGCTAATCGATCTAGCATCTGGTCCATAAATGGCATGGGGAAGTGATCCTTGAGTGTCCACGAATTCAGCTTGCGGTAGTCCATGCATACTCTCCATCCCGTAACGGGCCTTAGTGGAATCAGTTCATTCTTTGCATTTGCGACTACCGTCATTCCTCCTTTCTTGGGAACACATTGTACAGGACTTACCCACGTACTATCAGAGATAGGATATACAACTCCTGCGTCTAACCACTTTATAATCTCCTTCTTCACCACTTCTTGCATAGGTGGGTTTAAACGCCTTTGATGTTCAATGGTGGGTGTGCACTTTTCTTGAAGCTGAATTTTATGTGAGCAAATCCCAGGTGGAATACCAATAATATCTGCAATGGTCCATCCAATGGCTCTAATATATTTTTGTAAGATCGAAATAAGAGCTGCAACTTGTTGCTCACCCAAATCGGCTGCCACTATGACTGGAAGTGTGTTTCCGCTTCCTAAGAATGCGTACTTCAGATGACTTGGCAGCTCCTTCAATTCTAGTGTGGGTGGTTCTTCAATAGATGGCTTGGCTAGTGGTGTGGGTCGATTCTTGAGATCAAGATCCAGCTTCTTGGGAGTATAGCGATATGTCCCTAATCCCGATAGCGCACAAACAGCTTCTTCAGAAATTTCAGCATCCTCGTTCTCTCCTTTCATGAGCAAAACCTCCAAAGGATCATCAAGAATTTGCTCTTCTTCACGGCATCCTTTCTCATCGTCAAAGACAACATCAGCCACAGAAAATACACTCAGATCTTTGGGTTGCTTCATTGATTTGCAAATATCAAATCGAACCACTTCGTCATTTATTCTGAATGAAAGTTCATTAGCTCTCAAATCAATGAGCACACTTCCTGTAGCAAGGAAAGGGCGTCCCAAGATTATGGGAACCTCTGAATCTGCTTCACAATCCAAGATGACAAAGTCTGCTGGAAAGATAAATGAAGAAACCTTTACCAAGACATCACATAGAATACCAACCGGTCGTTTTACCGACCTATCTGCCATAACCAGCCTCATGTTAGTTGGCGTAGGATCTCCTAACCCCAACTTCTTGTAGATCGATAATGGCATCAAGTTGATGCTGGCTCCTAAGTCACATAATGCTTTGGCAAAGTTCAAAGATCCGACAGTGCAAGGAATAGTGAAAGCTCCGGGGTCGGCCTTCTTCTGAACTATCGATCGGGTAGCAATTGCACTACAATGATGCACATCATCCTTCAGCTCATAACTTGCTGCCCTCTTCTTAGTCAAAAGATCTTTCATAAACTTCGCATACCCAGGCATTTGTTCAAGTGCCTCCACCAATGGAACATTAATGGTCAGCTGCTTTAACATAGTCATGAATTTGCTGAACTTCGTGTCCTCAGCCACCTTCTTCAATCTTTGAGGAAAAGGTGGTGGTGGGTATGGAAGTGTTCTCTCCATGGCTTTCTTCTCCTCTTGCTTCCGCTGTTCTATTTTTTCAGGCTGCACGTCACTGGGCATGACGTCCTTGACGTCAGGACTGGTTGTTGCGGCATCTTCTCCTTTTGCGTTATCATCCATGTCCGCAACTTCTTCAACCACTTGCTTGCCTTTTGCTGAAGGTTCCAGCACCTTACCACTTCTGGTAGTGATGGCCATGCATGACCCATCTTTCCTTGGGTTTTGCACAGTATCGCTAGGTAAAGTGCCAGCCTTTCTTTGATTGAGTGCTGCTGAAAGTTGGCTTAGTTGCTGCTCTATTTGCTTGATTGAAGTGGAATGAGAATCAACTAGTTGTTTCATAGAAGACAAATCATTGATTACCTCAGTAACTCCCGCGCTTGTTGTTTCCACTCCTTTCAATAATTTAGCCATCATGTCTTCCATACTTCCAGAATTAGATGTGGTGGTATCACGTCTACCAGGGGGAACATAAACACCACTCTTTTCATTGTTTTTTCTCCAACTACCTTGGTCCTTGTTTCCAGAATTATCATAATAGTTCCGACCTTGGTTTCCTTGGGCATTCCCTCGGAAACCCCCCTGATTGTTCAAGTAGTTGGCTTCTTCTTCTGAATCAGATTCGTCTCTTCCTTTTAGCGCCACAGCTTTCACTTTTTCGGTCTTCCCTGATAATAAATGCTTTGTAAGAAGATCCATTTGTGTTTTCATGTGCGCCATATCTTGATCACGTTCTTCTTGTCTTCTTCTTTGGTCTGCAGTCATGCCTATAGAATAAGTAGGGCTTGCTACCTCAGAATCCCTGGTATGCCAAGCTCTACTTTGTTTCGTCATGCGATCTAGCATATTGCTTGCTTGACCAAATGTGAGGTCCATAAAAGATCCTCCAGCTGCGTTATCCACCACTGGCTTAGTTATTGAATTCAAGGCTCTATACAATATCTCCATGAGGTGAACATTAGTCATGTGATGGTTTGGGCATCTTGCTAGCTTTGTCTTGAACCTCTCCCATGTTTCATGAAGAGCTTCAGTGGGAAGCTGACGAAAGTTGCTGATTTCATCTCTCAATTGTGCCCTTTTGGAAGGCGGAAAGAATCTTTCTAGGAAAGCGTCTCTCAATTGCCTCCAATTTGTAATTGAATCAGGAGTCAGCCCATTCAACCATAGTGTTGCTTCCCCAGACAGAGACAATGGAAATAGACGTAATCGAATTGCATTCTGACCAACACCAGGATTGTCAAAAGACTTGCATGTAGAAATAAAGTTGATGAGATGCATATTCGGATCATCGCCTGCTAGTCCACCAAACAATCCCTTGAGTTGCAATAACTGAATCATGGTGCTTGTGATGTTGAACTTGGCTCCGGGCGCTAATGGTGGTGGAATGATAGCTCCAGTGGCTCCGGCACCATCAAGATCATCATCATCATCGTCGAAAGCTGGCTGCATAGGTTGGTGATCATATCTATACCGAGCTTGTCGACCTCTTCTGTTGGCAGGTGTTACGATTTCAGCATCACGCCTAGGGTTTAGTAACTCGTCATCACCTAAATCCTCATCGTCAGGATTTGGTGCTCGTGCAGGGTTATCAATGTTCTGCTGTTGAACCTGGGCTGCGGCAAGGGCAGCCAATCTTGCTTGTTCCTGTTGAGCAGCCATCCTTGCGATTTCAGCTTGTGCTTCCATTCTACCAATGCGTTGTGGTTCAGGATTGATTGGTAATAACGGTTGACCAGAACTTCGAGTATGGGGCATGCACTAAAATAAAAACCTGCAGTAGACAAAAACAAAAACTAAAAGTAAAAGTACGAGAATCTTTGACCAAAGGGTCTAGTAATTATTACGAACTTAATTGACACTTGTATTCCCCGGCAGCGGCGCCAATTTTTGATAACGCTCAATCTACAGCTCTCGTAGGAGTGTAAAGCGGTCGTTAGCAAATATAGAACCCAACTGGGTTGGGTATCGATCCCACAGGGAATAGCTTGGTCAACAAGTAAGTAAAGATTACTAGACTTTTAGTGCAAGTCTCGTAAAAAAAGGGGGGAGTCTTGTCGTGCAAGTAATGTAACCAAAATAAGATCTAAAAACGGCAATAGCAAAGTAAAAAGAGAAAGAATGTTTTGGTGAGATGTAAACAATGAGAATTGAGACGTTGGGGTTATGTCTACCTTCTGAGGTATACGTCTCTATTGGCTATGAGTGTGTAGAATTCTGTCATGCAATTGCTTATAGAGAATTGTAGTCGATGGTAAATCCAAGCGTCTCTCGACCTAAACAAGGACTATTTCACTTTAACTCTCTCGAGCTTAAAGCGTATCTAACGGTACGAATTCTCCAAGAGGTTAGTCCAGTTACGGCACTAGCTTTTTAATAGGAAAGGGTGTCCTACTACCTTGACATTATCTCTTTTCCAGCCAAATAACTTTTCTCTCGAACAAGTTAAATGTTAGACTGGCGTATTCTTGCGTTTGCAACCGCAAAGAATGTAGATTAAGATGAAGAGAATAATGATATAAGCAATATACGTGCCTCGAACTCACAAACTCACAGCAATAGATAGTATCTCATACGGCTTCCATAACCCCAACAGAGAAGTTTAGTTACCCATGAATGCGAAGGAGATCACGCTTGACATTGTTGTTATACCACAAGATTGATTAATTTCGTGTAGCGTAAGTGGTAGGCGTGAGGCGTGAATTCCTTAGCAAAGTAATGATTCTCTTGTTGCGGAAATTAAGAATAGATGAATGGAAGAAGAAAACTAGAATTAATAGAAAGATTAGAAGAGTTGTAGAATTGTTTGTAGTGTAGAATAATAGAGGAATAGAAGATGAGAGAAGATGAGAGGGATGGAAGGAAGTATTGTGTTCTCCCTCCTTCCTCCCTCCTTGTTCTAAATCTCTAGCATGATAGGGTATTTATAATACTCATATCCTACTCCTACTGAGCTAATGAAATAAATAACCAAATCCTACTAGACTAATGAAATCCTTAACCCAAATGTACTAGGTTAAGGTAACATTATCATAATCCACATAAAATAATGAAATACATAACCTAATTGTACTAGGTTAATGTATCATTGTCAAAATCCAGCTTTGTGTCTGTAAGTCCCCAAAGTCTTCAGAATTTTTGTTTTAGCCCGGGACAGATTTTCCATGCAGCAGTTTTGGTCCCCCAAAGTCTTCAGAAATGCTGTTTTAGCCCGGGACAGATTTTCCATGCAGCAGTTTTGGTCCTTAGGCGTGTAAACTCCCTTCCCTTCCTTCGTGAGCTTTCTTTAGCGTCAAGTAAGCCATAAAATGCTGAATTATGCATCATTTATACCTGAAACTTTACTAATCATGTTCGTTAGCTCATTTACAGGAAAAAGGACTAAAAGTGCATGAAATATATAATTTGTTCTCAAAACTAGGCTAAAATATGGGCAAAATATATTGATATAGGCGCGTAAATTCGCCTATCATCACTTTCTACAAGGGAAATCTGAGAACTGGAATAGAAATAAAGCTTAGTTCACTAAACCTCCATCCTATCTAGATATTTAGAACCTATGGTTATTGATAGATTTAGAACTTAGTGATAGCTTGTTGATATGTTGTTGAGGTTGAAGAGATGATGTAACTTCAACCTTTCTACAATTTTATGTACCAAAATAAATACTATCAATGGAGCAACAATTCATATCTCTCATTATTTTAGAGAGGCAAACAAGGTGGATAATTATTTTTCTAAACTTGCCTTAACAAATGAAAGAATGATATTTTACCATTCATACCAGGAGAAACAAATGACCTAATAATTCAGCTTGATAAATGACAAATAACTGTCTTCTTAGAAGAAGATTTCAGAAAGGTAGCTTTTTTGTTAGCGAAGCAATCTTTATTTCTGGAAGGAGGATCTATAGGCTACCATCTTTTCTATTTGGATTGCTTTGCCAATCTTTTTTGTATACAAGAAGCAAGATTTCATTCCCCTTGTAGCCATTGCTAATTTATTAATCTCTCTCTCTCTCTATATATATATATTATACATGATAGGGTTCAAGCTAAACTCTTCACACCTTAAGCTCACAACCTAATGGTGATGACTTATTTTAAAAAGAAAAGCTAGTGAGGTAGTAAGTTGCCATTTTATTAATAAATGCTAAAATTAAATAGTCCAGAAAAATAAGCAAATGCATAATATTTACATTTATTAATCAGGAATAATATTTTATTTGTGTTGAGCTTAGACCACTAATGGTTGGTTATAACTGATGGTTTCTTAGCTTTCTAATAAAGTGATTGTGAAGCAAATTATGGTAAAGAATAGATATTAGGCCTAGCATAATCTCAAATTCTCGCCATGAAGAGAGGATTATCCAAGAACGTATAAGGAAATCACCATATATTTTTCACCCAATATGGGACTCTTCAACATCTATCTCATGTTTAAGGATGAACATCAAGAGAGTTTCTTTTTTCATTCGATATGGGAGTCTTCAACCCCCATTTAATTCCCTACATGTAAAACATGGGCAAATTCATATTAGGGTCCTTGCATTAGACATTTAGATTATGTGATGATGAATATAGGGGTAACAAATCATTTCATCATTACTAAAATATCTTTGATAAAGGTATATGATCTCATTCATCATAAGTGTTAGGATCAATTCCTTGGTAAGAGAGTGCTTTAGTTATAAATTAAGGTCATACAATACCCCTCGCACAACATTATAAATGAAGGTCATACAATACCCCTAGCACAAAGTTAAGTTGGAAGTGCCCTTATCAATTTAGTTTTGGATTATGTATAATCTAGTATCAATTTCAATCATGCACTCCTCCTAGAATAAAGGAGTTAGGGGGACCAATACCCACCAAATTAAATATTTTTTAGTCTTTTTTCCAATACAACCAACAAGTTTTTAATCCATTTTGAGTAAAAAGTTATAATAATTATACTGAAGGTTGTCTATGCTGAAAAAATGAGGTTGCCATAGTGGGATCAGGCTATTATAGTGGGAATGTTTCTGCTATAACAGGAAAACAACAATTTATAAGCTTATATTAATGGGTTTCAATTCATAAACTCAAATTTTATTCCCTGGTCCTAAAAGGGCAATTTACATAAGGTTAGGGTGGAAATTCTTTGTTGAAGTAATTTTTTTACTTCTTTTTAACATCGATTAATCCATTCATCTTTTAAAATCATTAGAATGAGTAGTTATAATGAAATTCCTGTAGTTTAAAACCTTGGGTTAATTAACATATGGGAAAACCATATGGATATATGTATTTTAACCTAGAATTGATTTTAGATTATAAAATTAACTCTTCCTAATATGAAATTACGGTTCAAAATATGAACTTTGATAGTTGGGGGCCTTAAATTCTATAAAGACGGGACCTTTAGCTTCAAAACTCTATAAATGGAAATAGGTTGGGTATGATAGATCTAGTTAGTGGTTAATTGATCCTTGGATATTATTATACACCATAATTGAGGGTAGAGTGAAACACCATGGGTTTGGACCCTTAGAAAATTTCCTGGATTTCTGGTTACTGGACATCTTATGACTTATGGATACCAGTCGTATGGTGGGGTACGGTTGGTATGGGCTGGTCGTATGCTAACCAGTATTGGTTGATGGGTTGGATTGGTTTCTGGAATGAATACGACTTGGTGGGTATGAGTCTTATGGTTGGTGACGGGTCATATGGGTTGGGTTTTTCTTTCATTTAATCTGAGATTTAGTAACTTAACTTGGATCTAAGTACGAATGGCTCACCATGAGTTATAAGATAAGGTACGAGTCATACCTTTGACTCGTATGGTAGGCAGTGTTTAAACTTTCTTTAGTTCTATTCTGCCAAGGATATACGGTTTAGGGATACTAATCATATGATTAGGTACGACTTGGGTTGGTAAGTCGTATGTTGGATAGTATTGGGTCTAAGGGGGGAGGCTTAGGGTACGAGTGGTGGGTACCACTCTTATGTGAGGGTATGACTGGTATGGGGGAGTCGTACCATATGATGGGAAATTGTAAGCAGTTTAAGTTGGTGTAATTTGGACATTTCCCTACTTAACCCCGTAAGGCACCATGACTTATATCACTATTGGGACATCATTTACCCTATTATTCTAATTTTAATCACTTAGAAACTCTCTCTAATTCTCTCTAAGGCTCTTGGGTAAAAGAAGGCAAGGTTTCATCTAGAGGACCAATTTGGGGCTTATACGGGTGATTTATCTTTATCATCTTCTTAATTTAAGGCATGTACTCCTCCCTCATTGTTAGTTACAACTAAAGACATATTTTATACAATAATTTCATGGCATGATTGATGTATAGTTTTGGGGGTTTCAAATATATATTAGGGCTTTGGTATAAATGCTTGGTTATGGTTTTCCCATGTTTTAATTATGTTTTTACATGCTTTAATGGTGGTTTGGACAATTGTTTGCATAAGAATGGTTAATTGGTGATTGGAATTGGTTTTGGAAATATATGCCCCCAACATGTTTGATAAAATGCCTATGATAATGCTTTTACTATATTATTGGACTTTTAATAGAAATATTGCATGGTATGGTTTGGCAATGGAACCCTAAATGGTATAAATGGATTAAATAGATTGGAATGATTAAATGGAAAGGTTTAGTGGTCGTGGTTATGGTTAATTAAACTTCCTTATGGGGTACACAGAATTCCCCCAAGTTAACCTGATAATGAAATCTATGGGTACATGGGAATCCCTTTAAATAAAAATGTTGGCTAAGGACATTGCTTGCAAGCTTTAGTCAGTATGACGATACCACTACTTATAGATTTGGTTAATAATAATGGAATAATGGTTTGGTTAGATGGTAATGGTTTTAATAGGGCAATAATGGCGAGCTGTGATAGCTAACCGTAAAGGTGCGAGTCCAATGGACGGACATTGAAAATCATGTTGTTGATATGAGGGTTGGTCATCACGACCATATATGATACTATTAGGTACACGGGAATCCTCTAAGTACACTGTTCATATGTATCATGGAGAGCTATGTGTACTTGGGAATTCCCTACTCTTATGGTATCTCTGGTCTATATGGCTACATGCATCGGGGCCCGTTCAGTGAGTTACACTGGACCCATATAGCCCGTGGGTGGTTTTAGGACGGTTAATCTACATATACCCAGGTTAATGTTCTTAAAGGCATGCTAACCTAACTCTCTTTCCTGGCATGGTTATATATATGTATGGTTTGCATGCATATGGTTGGTTTACTTGGTTTTACTGGATGACATTATTTTATCCTTATCTTGATTTAATGCTAGCGTTCACTCGCTAACCCATCTTTGGGCGGCTGTATCCCCAAGCAATGCAGAAATTGACTATTCTACTCATCCTACTAAGTGATTAGATTCGGGATCAACTATTGGATTGAAGTGGTGAGCTTCTATATTTTGAAAGGCTCTATTTCATATCATGGATTTTTTTTATATACTTTGGTTATTTTATGGTCATTGGTTTTGGCTATGGTCGGGGGCATATCCCTATCGGATATTGTTTTTCCTTTGGTTAGAGGCTTGTGTGACTACTATGGGTTGAAATGGTAGGGGTCGATATTGGTGTCTGCCTTAGTATTGGCATTGGCATTGGGGCTGATACAATTGGACTAAATTTAAGATTATTCCATTTTTTTATGTTATGTTATGGATAGGAACTTGGTTATTATTTTGGTTTTGATATGGTTATTTGTTGGGTACTGGATGGTTGGACTAGTTTGGGGTTGGTCACGGTCATAGGCCTATCCAAAAGTCTGGAAGCCTAATAAATGCTATCTTGTTATATGTTTGAAATTCAACCGACTCAGGGTATGCATATTTGGAGGTTGGGTTGGGTAATGGGGGTGATCCCCAGTCCTATTAGACTTGGGATGCCCAATACGATAAGGCTCTTGTCCGAATCGTGTTAAGTTGGTATCAGAGCTTTAGGTTTATGGTCAATTTGGAGTCCACAAAGTCGTGTCGAGTAAAGTTTCTTTTAAGGATGTGTAGCGCGCCACACTCATAAGAGAGAGGCTACAAGACATTTAGGAATATTTCACTTTCTTGGTATTTTATTTTCAAGTTTGGAGTCTAAGTCCTGGAATCTTCTCTATTTCTGGTTTGTTCGCTTTTCAGATCATGCCTCAACGACTTGAGATGGAAGGAAACTCCTCTATCCCAACTGGGGACAATGTTGAAGAGACACGTACTACTCAAGGGATCCATACTCGGTCTAGGGGTCCAGTCCTTGATATTTTTAGAGTTCCACCGGTCGCTACTAGTCCTTCTCAGGGTGAGGTGACTAATGTGGAATTTTGTCAATCGATTCATATTATTGCTCATTTGGTTACTGCTCAGGCCGAGTGGGATGCATCTAGTGTTTCATCTATCAAGGCCACAAGGGTTGGCTAGTTTATAAAGATAAATCCTTCTACTTTTACTGGTGTGAAATTGGAGGAGGATCCTCAGGGTTTCTTAGATGAAATGGAGAAAATTTTTAGGGTGATGCAGGCCATGAATGTGGAACGGGTAAATTTTGCTGCTTATCAGCTTAAGGATGTGGCATACCAATGGTACAAGGAGTGGGATAGGGCGAAAGGTGATGTTGAGGAGTTTAATTTATGGGAGACTTTCTTGAATGCTTTTGTAGACCACTTCTTTACTCAGGAATTAAGGGAAGTAAAGGAGGAATTTGTCAATCTAAGATAAGGGAAAATGCCGGTCAAGAAATATTCCTTGAAATTTCATCAGCTGTTAAGGTATGCTCTGGAATTAGTGTCTGACATGAGGGCAAGGATGAGAAAGTTCACTTCTAGACTATCTCAGGATTTAATCCTTAAAATCAAGACAAGATTGCTGATAAATGATATGGACCTTTCTAGGTTGGTGGTTCATATGCAACAGGTAGAGAAGGAAAAGAGGAAATATGTTGATTTTGGAAAAAGGTAGGGTAAGTAGTTCAAGTCATATGAATATGGTGGTGCTCAATAGAAATGTGGTAGGGATGGCAGTAAGTGGCCAAAGAAGAAGTGGGGGAGTTCTGGTTCCTTCTCTACAACTAGTGCTCCTTACCTGAAATAGTCAGGTGATAGGCATTAACAGGGTGGCGATAATTTCTGGGCACAGGGTGCCCAATCTCAAGAAAATATGGCTCAGTAAGCCTCATCATGCGCTCTATTTCAATTCTGTGGTAGGTTGCATAGGGGTTTTTATGCTGAGGGAAGGGACAAGTGTTTCAAATATAGTCAGCTAGGCAATATGCTTTGAAACTATCTGGTCGATAAGGGTGCTTCGAAAACGAGTAAGGCTCCTGTTGCTTCATCTTGTGCTCTTGCACCAAACAGTGCTACTTCTACATCAGTTTTTGCTTTTGGTACCAGCACAGGTCAGAATAGGTTATATGCTCTTGCTACTCGATATGAATTTGAGACTTTACCTGATATCATTACTGGTCATTATAACTCTTCTCTCGTAACGTATATTGTTTGCATAATTCAGGTTTGACTCTCTCTTATGTGACCCTATTATAGCTATGTATTTTGGTTTTGATCTCGAGGTTATTTCAGATCCTTTTTCTATTTCTACCCCGATAGATGACTCTGTTATTTCTAAAAGGGTCTATAGGGGGTGTGGTATCTGTTGGTAGTAAACAGACTTTGGTGGATTTGTTTGAACTTGATATGGTGGATTTTGATGTTAGTCTAGGGATGGATTGGTTACACTCTTGTTATGCTTCCTTAGATTGTCGGACCTGTAAGGTCTTCTTTAGGTTCTATGGTGAACCGATTATTGAGGGGAAGGGTGGTTTGAAAGATCCTATGGGGAGGTTTATTTCTTATCATAGAGCTCGGAGGTTAATCTCTAAAGGGTGTCTCGATCATCTGGTCTGGATTAAAGATTCTAACTCGGAAGGTCCTTCTTTACATTCAGTTTTGGTGGTGAATGAGTTTCCTGAGGTCTTTTCAAATGATTTTCCTGGTGTTCCTCTGAATAGGGAGATTGAGTTTAGTATTGATTTAGTTTCGCACACTCTTCTAATATCTATTCCTTCTTATAAAATAGCTCCGACTGAGTTGATGGAACCTAAAGAGCAACTTAAGGATCTTTTAGATAAGGGTTTCATCTATCCTAGTGTGTCCCATTGGGGTGCACCGGTATTATTCATGCGTAAGATGGATGGTTCCCTTAGAATGTACATTGAATATCAACAGTTGAACAAGGTAACGGTTAAGAACTAGTATCCTCTTCCAAGGATAGATGACTTTTTTGATAAGTAGCGAGGTGCCAAATTTTTTTCTAAGATAGATCTTCAGCTCGGGTACCATCATATTAAGATTAGGGAGGTGGATATCCCTATGGTGGCTTTTCGTACTCGGTATGGTCACTTTGGGTTCTTGGTTATGTCATTTGGTTTGACTAATGCCCCGATGATATTTATGGATTTGATGAATAGGGTTTTTAGGTAGTTTCTGGATCTTTTTGTTATTGTATTTATTAATGACATTCTGGTTTATTCTAAGAGTGAGGTGGATCATGCCAATCACCTCTTTGTAGTGTTGCACACCTTGAATAAGTAGCAGTTGTATGCCAAATGTCCCAAGTGTAAGTTTTGGTTGAATACTGTAACCTTTCTCGGTCATATTATTTCTAGTGAGGGGATCATGGTTGATCCGGAAAAGGTGTTTATGGTTAAGAGGTGTCCTAGACCCATGCTTCAAACTAAAATTCTAAGCGTCTTGAGTTTGGCTGGGTATTATAGGCGGTTCGTGGAATATTTCTCGATGATAGCTGCCCCATTGACTAAGTTAAGTCAGAAGAAGGTAAAGTTTCCTTAGTCGAATTCTTGTGAGGGTAGTTTTGAGAAGCTGAAGAATAATATAACTTCGACTCCGATTTTAACATTGCCTGAAGTTAATGAGGGGTTTGTGGTTTATTGTGATGCATCTCGGGTGAGACTAGGTTGCATTTTGATGCAGCATGGTAAGGTGATTGCCTATGCTTCCAGGCAGTTGATGGTGCATGAGAATAATTATCCTACTCATAAGTTGGAGCTTTTAGTGGTGGTTTTTACTTTTAAAATCTGGTGGCATTATTTATATGGAGTGCACGTGGATGTCTTTTCTAATCATAAGAGTCTACAGTATGTGATCACTCAGAAGAAGTTAATCTCAGGAAGATGAGATGGTTGGAGCTTCTCAAGGACTATGATATGAGTTTTCACTACCACCCAGGTAAAGCTAATATGGTTGCTGATTCTCTTAGCAGGTTATCCATGGGGAGTTTAGCTCATGTGGATAAGGAGAAATGGGAATTGGTGAAGGATATTCACTACTTGGCTAATCTGGGAGTTTGTATTTTGGACCTTAATGATGGTTGTGTGATAGTACAGGAAGTAGTTCGGTCGTCTCTTGGTGCAGAGATCAAGGAAAAACAAATGCTAGATCCTATCTTGATGAAAATCAAGGGTGATATTGGTGGGAAAAAGGGGGTTGTGTTTGAGATCAGAGGTGATGGTACCTTAAGGTACCAAGGGAGGTTATGTGTTCTCGACGTCGATAGTTTGCGACATAGGATTTTGACTGAGGCACATAAATCATGCTATGTTTTTCATCTTGGTTCGAGAAAAATATATCATGATCTCAAGGGGATGTATTGGTGGAACGGTATGAATAGGGATGTGGCTGATTTTGTTACCAAATGTATGGTGTGCCAACAAGTCAAAATTGAGCACATGAGGTCAGGAGGGTTGTATCAGGAAATTGAGTTGCCTGAATGGAAATGGAAGGTGATCAATATAGATTTGTTACTGGTCTTCCTGAATCTCAAAATCAATTTTATTCCGTTTGGGTTATTTTTGATAGAATGACAAAGTCCGCCTACTTCTTACCAGTGAGGACCAATTTTTTGTCTAAGTACTATGCACGGTTGTATCTTTATGAGATTGTAAAGATGCATGGGGTACCTATTTTAATTATCGCTGATCGTGGTACATAATTTTCATCTTACTTCTGGCGATCTTTTCAGAAAGGGTTGGGAACTAAGTTTAGTCTTAGTACTACTTTTTATCCATAAATGGATGGTCAAGTAGTGAGGACTATTCAAACATTAGAGGGCATGCTTCGTGCATTTGTGATTGATTATGGTGGCATTTGGATTGAGCATCTACCTTTGGTAGAGTTTGCTTACAATAATAGCTATCATTCTAGTATTAGAATGGCCCCTTTGAAGGCAATGTATGGTAGGAGGTGTAGATCTTCTATTGGGTGGTTCGAGCTTTATGTGACGGATATATTCGATCCAAATTTGGTTTATCAGGCTATGAAAAAGGTGAAGGTGATTCAGGATAGGCTTAAGGCTCGCTAAAGTCGCCAAAAGTCCTATGCGGATGTAAGGCGTAGAGACATAGAGTTCATGGTTGGGGATAGGGTGTTCCTAAATGTATCTCCCATGAAGGGAGTGATGCAGTCTAGTAAATAGGGAAAGCTCAGTCCCTGGTATGTTGGTCTTTATGTAGTTTTACAGAGGGTTGGTAATGTGGCTTATGAATTAGAGTTGCCTCCTAGTTTGAACTCCATTCATCCGGTATTTCATGTCTCTATGTTGAGAAAGAGCCTTGGTGATCCTTCTTCGGTGGTTTCTTTGGAAAGATTGGGTATCTCAGATTCTCTATCTTATGAAAAGGCCCCAATTGAGATATTGGATCAGTACGTTCATCGATTATGGGCCTTGGCTGAACCGTAAGGTGAAAGAGGGTACATGGTAAATGAAAGCGAACATAAAGTCCATCTGTATTTATTTTCTGCTATGGATATTTGTGTGAAAGGTATGTGTTCTTGATCACCTTTTTGTTTTCTAACTTTGTTAAAGGTTGGGTTGATATTTGATAATGCAAATGAATCATGCTTTTGTTTGACCTGCCTTGCCCATTATTTGAGGATGAATGATCCTAGTGAGGGAGACTGAAACACCCAAGGCTTGGACCCTTAGAAAATTTCTTGGATTTCTAGTTTATGGACATCATACGACTTGTAGGTACTAGTCGTATGGTGGGGTATGGTTGGTATAGGTTTGTCGTATGCTAACCAGTGTTGGTTGGTGGGTTGGATTGGTTTCTGAAATGGATACGGCGTAGTGGGTACTAGTCGTATGGTTGGTGGTGGGTCGTATGAGTTGGGTTTTTCATTCATTTAATCTGAGACTTAGCAACTTAACTTGGATCTGAGTACGAGTGCCTCACCATGAGCCATAATATAGGGTACCAGTCGTACCTTTGACTCGTATGGTAGGCAATGTTCAAACTTCCTTTTGTTCTATTCTGGTAGGGATACGATTTAGGGGTACTATTTATATTCTTGGGAATGACTTAGGTTGGGTAAGTCATATATTGGACAGTGTTGGGTCCTAGAGGGAGGCTTCGGGTACGAGTGGTGGGTACCACTCATATGGGAGGGTACAAGTGGTATGGGGGAATTGTACCATATGAAGGGAATTTTAAGTAGTTTAAGTTGGAGGTAATCTGGATATTTCCCCACTTAACTCCTTAAGGCCCTACGACTCATATCACTTTTGGGGATATAATTTACGCTATTATTCTAATCTTAAATACTTAGAAACTCTCTCTAATTCTCTCTAAGGCTCTTGGGTAAAGGAAGGCTAGGGTTTCATCTAGAGGACCAATTTGGGGCTTGTACTGGTGGTTTCACTTCATTATCTTCATAATTTAAGGCATGTACTCCTCCTTCATTGTTGGTTCCAACTAAAGGCATGTTTTATACAATGATTTCATGGCATGATTAATGTATGATTTTAGGGTTTTTAAATATATGTTGAGTTTTTGGTATTAAATGCTTGGTTATGTTTTCCCATGTTTTAATTATATTTTTACATGCTTTAATGGTGGTTTGGACAATTGGTTGCATGGGAATGGTTAATTGGTAACTGGAATTGGTTTTGGAAACACTATGCCCCCAACATATTTGATAAAATGTCTATGATAATGCTTTTACTATATTATTGGACTTTTAATGGAACTATTGGATAATATAGTTTGGTAATAGAACCCTAAATGGTATAAATGGATTAAATAGATTTGAATGGTTAAATGGTAAGGTTTGGCGGTCATGATTATAGTTAATTAAACTTCCTTGTGGGGTACACAGGAGTCCCCTAAGTTAACCTGATAATGTAATCTATATGGGAATCCCTTTACATAAAAAGATTGCCTAAGGATATATCTTGCAAGCTATAGTCGGTATGATGATACCACTACTTATAGCCCTCGTTATTGATAATGGAATAATGGTTTTGTTGGATGGTAATGGTTTTAATTTGGCAATAATAGCGAGGTGTGATAGCTAACCATGAAGGTACGAGTCCAACGGACGGACACTGGAAACTCATATTTGCCAACATAAGGGTTGGTTATAGCGACCATATATGATACTATGAGGTATATGGGAATCCTTTAAGTACACTATACATATGTATCATGGAGAGCGAAGGGTACTTGGGAATCCCATACTCTTATGGTATCTCTAATTCATGTGGCTACACGCTCCGAGGCTCGTTCAGGGGGTTACACTTGACCTATATAGCCCGTGGGTGGTTTTAGGATGGTTAACCTACACATACCCAGGTTCATGGTTTTAAAGGCATGCTAAACCCGGCTTCCTTTCCTGACATGGTTATATATATGTATGGTTTGTATGCATATGGTTGGTTTACATGGTTTTACTGGATGACATTATTTTATCCTTATCCTGAGTTCATGATAGCATTCACTTTCTAGCCCATCTTCGAAAGACTGTATCCCTATGCGATGCAGGAACCAACCATTTTACTCCTCTTGCTTAGTGATCGAATTTGGGATCATCTATTGGATTAAAATGGTGAGCTTCCATATTCTGAAAGGCTCCATTTCATATCATTAATGTCTTTACTTACTTTGGTTATTTTATGGACTTTGGTTTTGGCTATGGTTGGGGTCATGTCCCAACCAGATATTGTGTTTCCTTTGGTTAGAGGCTTGTATGACTACTATGGGTTAGAATGGGCGGGGTCGGTATTGGTGTTAGCCTTAGTATTGGCATTGGTATTGGGGCTGATACCATTGGACGAATTTATGATTGTTCCATCCTTTTATGTTATGTTATGGACAGGAAGTCGGTTATTGTTTTTATTTTGATGTGGTTATTGGTTGGGTGCTAGATGGTTGGACTTGTTTGGGGTTGGTCACGGTAATAGTCCTATCCCAAGATCTGGAATCGTAATAAATGTTATCTCGTTATACGTTTGGAAATCATAAGAGTCAGGGTTTGTGTATTTGGAGTTTGGGTTGGGTAACGGGGGTCGTCCCCGATCCTGGTTGGACTTGGGATGCCCATTATGATAAAGCCTTGGTTCAGGTCGTGTCATATTGTTAGTGGGTTTGAATATCCAAACTAATTATTTGAAGAATAAATAATAAAATACTCTTAGACTTGTTTTTTATTAGGTGATTTATCCTTCGAAAATGTGATGAAGAAGGAATATCATCTGCGGTATAGCTTTCTTATTGCAACAGTTGGTGCTCGGGTAGGCTATGGTTTATGAGTAGCAGACTATTGTTAGAAATCATATTCGTAATCCAGATTAAATATGATACATACTTAGGCTTGCGAACATAGAGTTTGGATAATTAAAACATGGGGGGTGCGGATAACTTGGTTAACTTAAATAGATCTATTATATCTCTAATGGATCTATTTTTAGTTGTGCGTGGATATTTCTTAACTTCTCTAAACATTTTTATTTTTGGTGTATTTATTTTAATTTTATTAATGTTCATATCTTGGGGGTGATTAGATGGTATTTAATTAAATGCTTTACTGTAATATTCTTTAGTTTTTTCTCTTAGTCTTTGTAATTCTTGTATATTATTTTGGAGGTATTCTAAATATTCTATATCTTTTGTTCTAAAATATTCAATTAAATTCTCTTTCATAAGTATTTCTGTTAATCTTATATCTTCCATATTTTGTTTCCAGTATTTTAAATACTCGTAGTCTATCATTTTATTCTAAAGTAGTTGCTTGTTTACTAATTTCTGTGTAATATTCTATTCTGATTGTACTATAATTTATATCTGAATTAAGGTTATTAATACTATTAATTATCTCTCCTTCTTCTTCTGTTAATGAGTTTTTTATGTTATATAAACTATTATCTGTACTTTTTTCTAAATTTTCTAAGGTTTCTTTTATCCATATTAATTTTTCTTTTGGATTTTCCATTATTTCTTTGAGTCGGTTTCTATAATTAATTTCTTCATATAGGTCACTTTGGTTTTCTCTAATTTTTCTAATATATTCTAACATTTCTAATCTGTATAATATCCATTTGAGTAACAACTATCTAAATATGAGCAGTAGCTTTCATTATATAGGTGTAAGTTTTCTATAGAACTTAATAAATCTTCATTAAAATAAAATACCTCTTCGTATATAATTTTTCTTATATCTACTATTTCTATATCTTTAAGTACATACAAAATAAGTATTTTAAATTTATCTATCATTCTAAATAGGTAGTCATGTTTTTTCATATGATGCTATTTTCAAAATATTCCCTTCAATCATACACATAACAAAATATGATCATTTTAGATTACTATATACTAGATTATTCTTAAATAACATGTTCTTCGGTCACTATTAGCATGGTAATCTGGATACTTTTTCCTTAAACAACGCCTCTACTCTGGCTACTCCCCACCATGGCTTTCTTGCCTTACCGGTTTCACCTTTAGGAAGGCATAGTTCTTAGGGATTTTTCTCCTTTTCTACTTTGCTAATAAACTTCTAAACATGCTATTTTTTGAATAATTCTACTATAAAGTAACTAACATGAACTTATTTTATCATATCATGATTGTTAGGAATTTATGAATTTAGCTATTCATAATCATAAATAAATATACCTGTTCTGGTAGGTTTGATAATTCTGGGCTTTGTTTATCCATAGCTTTTTCTTGGAAATATATCTGTTTTTATTAAATATTCAAAAATTTGTTTACAAAGGAGGAGGCTTGCTTTCAACACATGAAAGTCTTGCCTTTATCTTGCGAATGACTTACATATTTATAGGAGGAGATAAACTATTCCTACTTCACACGTTTTTTACATGTAAACTATACTATTCCTACTTTTTACAAAAAAAGTCTTCCTTTTCAATAGTAGAAAAGGACTAGACTAAACTAGACTAGTATAATAAGACAAAAACTAGGTCCTATCTTTACAAAAGAAAAAATCTTAAGACTAAAAAACAAAAAACCAATAATGGTACTTTGGCCAAAAAGTCAAAAACTAAACAATTTACGTAACAAAATTTCAAAACTATACATGTCACTTTCTATCTTTTATTATCTTGTTTTTTGTTTTTATTCCATCATTACTCCGTTGATTTTTATCTTCTAGCTGGCGTTCTTATCTTCTTGGTTGATTTTTGTATCTTAGCCGGACTTCCAGGATAATATTATCTTCTCCATTACATCTCGAACATTGATGGTCTAGATATTTGTGTCCAATCATCTTGCAATATCTTGTTAATAATCCATCTGAAATAAATCCCTTCCTAATTGCTCTTGCAGTAGATTGTTTTTCTAGGTTAAGTAACGTCATTATCCATTGCCTAACATCTTCCATATCTGTTTGTCGTAGTTCTCTTGAATTTGAATAAATCATTTGATGATCTCTTGAATAATAGCTCCATATTGGGTTTCCATTGATATAATTATTTGCTAATTCTTGAATAATTGTAGCTATTCCAATAAGTCATTTATTTGCGTAAAAATCAGGTATCTCGATTTTGGGTATCTCTGGATGCTGCACAATATCTTTTGATATAATCATATCTCTGGTTAATCCTATTTTATGATTTGTATAACTGGTTTGATTTTATCGTATAATATCTCTGCTGGTGCAGTATAAAACTTTATATAAAATAGATTGCCTTTGGTTACTCTTTTATAGGTGGTGAATACTTTATGTAATTCTTCTATAACTGTTAGTTCTTCTCCATTTTGGGTATATACGGTATTTAATAATCCATAGTCGAAATAAGTTTTTATTAAGCTTGGGTTGGTTTTGGGTAGTGCGATTAGCTTGTTGTAACCTTGCAATTTTTGGGTTATATAGTTTGTATTTGGTTCTTGGATATTTGTAGCTCTGGGGTTAAGGTTTAGAAAAGCTTGTACTTTGTAGATATTTTCTATATATCCTCGGGCTATATGGTTATAAGTTTTTTTATCTTGGTTCAAACTATCTCGATATGTGGTAATTTGTGGGGGTATGAACTAGGGGTCTTTTTGTGCTTTTGGTATAAATGATTTTTCAAATATCTTATTCATGTTCATGTTTTGGTATCTTTGTCCACTAACTCTTTTGCTTGTACCTGCAATTGTAGATTGATAAACGTTATGGGTTTTATGGAGTGTCCCAACGTCTCCTTTTAGCTCTGGAATTTTATTGTCTTCCGATTGACATAACTCTGCACACTGCTGAGTTAGCTGCTTCATAGCTTTAGACTTTAGTTTAACTTCATTAGTCTTTAGCTTTTCTATTTCATTACCCATACTGCCCACTTTCATTGAAAACGTAGTTAGGGTTTTGAGTATTTTTTCTAAAGCATCATCTTCTATTATATCAGTCTGTGTAGCTTTGTCTTAATATGTAATCTGCAATAACATTTTGTTAGTACTAATTACTTCAATTGTAAATGTAAAATCTAATATATTCAATACTAGTCTCCGAATTTCTTTCGTTGTAACTGAATTCTGTTTTTTCTTTGTTAACCACCAACGTACCTGTGTATTATCTGTTCGTACAATAAATTTATTGTATACAATATATGGCTCAAATGCTAATAAACATTTATATAATGAACATAATTCTTTTCTATTTATTTCCCATTTTATTTCTATTTCATTAAACGTACCTAAGTAGTATCTACAATGATGTTCTAATTTTTCTTCTTCATAGCTATATTTAAGTATTCCTCCATAATTATATTCACTAGCATCTGCTTCTACTATATATATAAATTTTTTATTTTCGTCTGGGAATTGTAATTTCGGTAATTCTTTACAAAGTATTTTAATTTTCTGAACTTATCTTTTATCTTCTTCGTTGTAATTATATTCTATATCCTTTTTTAATTTTTTGTGTAAAGGCTTTAGGTTTTCTGCTAATTTTGGTATATATTCTCTTACTTGGTTTACTAATCCTAAAAATGATTGTAATTTCTTTTTTGTATCTAATTCTTCTTTTGAATTTATTATTTTTTGTACTATATGTTGTTGCATTTTTACTCCACTTTTATCTATTTGTATTCCTAAAAACTCTATCTAGTTTTTCATAATTTCGGCTTTCTTTTACTTAAACTTATTCCCAATTTTTCTATTATATCTGTAAATTGTTCTAATAATTTTAAATGTTCTTCTTTAGTTTTTGTATATAGTAGTATATCATCTATGTATACTATACAATTAGGTAATTGTTTAAAATAACTATCCATAAAATGTTGGTACCTACATGGTGCATTTTTATATCCAAATGATAATACGTTCCATTCATAAAATCCTTGTGGTACCGTAGATGCGGTTAATTTCTTAGAATTTTTATCTAACTTTAAGTGGTAAAATCCTGATTTACAATCAAATTCACTAAAATAATTATATCCTTGTATTTGTCTTATTTTTAGTATCTTATTTGGTATTGGATAATTATATGTCATAGTTTTTGCATTTAAGTTTCTATAATCAATAACCATTCTACTTTTTCCTTTTTTTTGTTCACTATGTTTATTTACTATAAATGCTGGACTATTGTGTTTACTATTGCTTTTTTGTATATACTGTTTTTCTAATAATTCATCTATATGCATTTTAAATTCTTTTAAATCGTCAAAATTATATGTTAATGGTTTTTGAGTTATTATGCTATTTTTATCTATTAATTTAATTTTTATTGTAGTTTTATGTTTTTTCCCATCCTTTTAATGGAGCTTTACTATATAATTGTTTAATTTTTTCTTTATTATTTCTACCTTATCTATTGAAAATATAGTTATTTCTTTTTTATTTATCGAACCTTTGTGTAATTTTTTCACTTCCTTCTATCCAATCAGTTTTTTTTCTTATTTTATTAATAACTCTTTTTGCCCTTACTTTTTGTTCACATGGTGTTGTAAACCACCAATCTGTTTTAGTTATTATATGTGGATATAATTTATCTAAAAATGACATTCCTAAAAGCATATCTTTTGATGTCAGTTCATAATTATAGATTTCTTCTATTATTATTATTTATCCCATATTTGTATTTTTACATTTTTAGCTTTATATGTAATTAAGTTTCCTTCATTATTAAATCCTTTGACTACTATTGGTATTTTTAATTTATCCCATTAACTTTCTGGTAAACAGTTGTATCTACATAAGTTTTCTTCTGCTACTGTATCTATCATAGGTGTATAATACCTATTATAATATCCTTTTACTATTATTTTTACAAGTACATATATTTTCATATCATGTTAAAGCTCTTTTTATGAATAATTTCTCTTTATTATATGTTACAGATAATTGTGTGTGTTCTATATTGTATGGTTTTACTTGTTCTAACCATTTTATTCCTAATATTATGTCTGCTTTTTGCATATCTTCTTTTATTTCAAATTCTATTTTTATTTTTCTAACTCCTATTATTATTTCCTTTTCAGCTATATCTTTAATGTTTATTAGACTCCTTGGTAGATCTGGACATATATTACTATTAGATTTTATTTCTTCACTTTTTACTAGATATTTTGCTATATAATTTTCTTCTTGTCCTGTGTTTAAGAGTATTAAATATTCTTTTTCATTTATTGTTCCTGTTATATAATATTGATTTAAATTAACTATTGAAGTTGTTTCACAACTTGTTCTTTTTGATGAGCTTGATGATTCTGTTTTTTCATGAGTTATTCTTTTTGTTGTGCTTATTCTATCATTTATTATTTCTAAATCTTCTTCTATATTTATGTCTTTGTAACTATAAGCATTATTATCAATTGTTTTTACAAATTATTCAAAAGGACTTTCTATTTGTATTTTATTAATTTTATTTTTTCCTGTTATTTTATGTTTTGTTGTTAATACATATAGATTTTTACATCTTGCTGTAAATATTTTACTTCCTGGGGTTAGTTCTATTCTTGATATTTTTCAATATAATACTAATGATTTATCTATATTTTTATCTGTTATTGCTACTGAATAATTCACATTTATTATAAATTAAATTTTTTGGTATATTAAATTTCCTTTTATGACAGTTATTATACCTTTTTCAATAGGTTTTATAATTTTATCATCTGCTAAATATAATTCTATTGATGTATCTATTCCTTCTCTAAAACATGCTTTTATTAATATCTCTGTTCCTCCAAGGTGATCATATTTTATTGGGTCTTTACTTTTTATATCGTTTATTTCTTTATTAATTATTCTTTTTGTTACTAGTGGTATACTAGCTCTACCTTTTGCATATCTACAGTCTATTACATGTTCCTTTTGGCTTACTACGTAGTATTCTTCTTTTTTTCTACTAAATATATTTTTTATTGTTGGTATTTTAAATATTTTTTCTACACTTAAGTCTAACTCTTTTCCTTTTATTTCGTCAAATATATTACTGTCAAATATTATTTTTTGGTCTGTTCCTTCTTAATTTAAATATTCTTCCTTTGTTATTATTTTTATATCTTCTTCAGTTATGTGGTTCATTTTTATATCTTCTTCAGTCATTTGATTCATCTAATTCACTATCTATTTCATTATCTGTTTCATTCTCCGAAATTTTATATATACTATCTTCACTTTCTAATTTTTAATCTATATAATCTATCTGCATATATTCTGTATTTTCTATTTTTATTTCTGATATTTGTTTATTTTTTGGATTTTTTTGGTAATTTACAATCTCTAGCTAAATGTCCCAGTTTTCCACAATTATAACAAGTACATTCTTTTATAGATTTCTTTTTTCTATATGGTCTTTTATGTTTATAATTTTTTACATAATATCTTTTTCTTGGTTTCTTATATTTATATTTTGATTTTTTGTATTTCTTATATTTCTTATGTATTTTTCTTTTCTTATAATATCTTTCTTCACATTCAAATTGAGGTGCTATTTTATCTTTGCAACATGCTAAATTTCTTATTAATGTTTTTTCCATTTTTATTTCTTCTTTATATTTTTCACATAGATTTCTATACCATTGTTGTAAAAATTTTATTCTTGCTCCTAGGGTATCTACTATTTTTGCTTCATCCCAACTCTTTATTATTTTTTAACTAAATGGTTCAGGTAATTTACTAAAATATAATCTTCTTATTTCTTTACTTTTTTCTATATTATATGTTCCTTTATAATAATATTCTTTAAATGCGCATGTATACTCATCTATATAACACATATTACATATTGCTAGTTTTAACATTAAATTTCTATTTATATCTTTTTCTTCATTTTGCTCTTTCTTTTCTGTTGTCATACTGCTAAATTCATCTCTTATAGCTATTTCATATTTTTTTAATATTTCTGTTAATAGTATTTTATTAGTTATTGATGTTCCTTCTGTTTTATTATCAGATCTTAGTACTTTTTTACTTGCTTCGGCTAGATTTAAAAACCATAATTTTACTGTTCCTATTAATGTCTTTTCTATATATTCTGGTGTGTTTGTTGTATCTATTTTATTATCTAATAATTATTTTGACATATATCCTACCCATAGTTGTATTATTTTATTTGTGTCTATTACACAATCTAAATCTAGAAAGTTGTAATTAATTATTTATTTTGGTGTCCATTTATTATATTCATCATTTGGATTATATCTTTTAAACTTACTTTTGTAATTATATGTTGGTTTTCTTATTTCTGATGTACCAGGTATTATATTTTTATCTAGAGTATTTACTTATGTATTTATTAGTTCTAGATTTTCTTTATTAATTACTTCTTGTTCTCCATTAATTTCTACTTTTCCTATATTTTCTAGAATTTCTGTATATGTTTCACTATCTTTCGAATTATAATTGTCTGTTTCTTCAGCATCTATTGTATTTATTTCTAATTCACTAATTTCTGGTTCTTTATTTTTTATTTCTAATTTTTCTTTAAATTGATTTATCTCGTTTAATAATTTTTGTTCTTTATCTTTTTCTTCTTTTTGTTTCTGTCTCTTTTCATATAAATCTTTTAGCATTTGTAGTTCTTTTTCTAATTCAGCAATCCTACTATTTTTAGTTTCTTCTATTTTTCGTATTTATTCTGTGGTTTGTTGTTTTATTTTATCTATTTCCTTTTTTCTGTCTATCTCTTCGTTTTCTCTTTCTATTCTTACCATGGCTGCCAACTTATCTTCTAATTTTAATTCTTTTTTTTCTAATAGTAAATATAAATGTTCACCTATTTTCTTATATCTTCTTCCTAAATTAGAGAATACTATTTTTATTTTTAATCCTTCGTGATTTTCATATGTTTTTCATTTATTATAAATTCTTCTTTGTTCATTTTATTTAAATTTATATAGGTTATGTTGATATATATATTCTAGACTATTTATTGTTGATTCTAAATTTGATATTTCTTCTTTTTGTGCATTTATTGAATTTTTACTAACTTCGACAATTATTTTATACTGTAGTATTTCTATCCTTATTTTTAATTCTTTACATTTTTCAGATATTATTTGTTTTAATTCTTTATATTTTTGTAATTTCTGTACGTTATTCATCTAAACAATATTTATAATATTTTGGTGATTGTTGAACTAGATTTTAGACTCCATTTGGCTGAACGTGCACTCCTAAAATGAATACTTAATTTTGATGAATATAGCTTGATAATGCTTACTTGAATAAGCCATGGATTGATGTTGGGGGCATGGTGTAATTATGGAGTATGAATTGATAAGGCCTGAATTATAAGTTGTAGCTGGCCTTCGGGTATACTTGTGATTTTTTGTATTAAATAATAATTATTGTTTGCATGAAATGATTAACTTGAGTTTGACCAATAGTTTGAAGTTCTTGTCTACTTGATTCAATGAATGTAAAAAAAGTAAATTATAGTATGATATCCTAGGTGTTAAGATATATAATGAGGTTATATTACAGATTTGTTGACTATACAAGTATGATTGCTTGTTCTCATTGTGGTTGTGATTATTGTGATATTTGTTGCTTTTGTGGGATGAAATGGTATCTTGACATATTCATGGGATTAAATTTATTTTTATTGGATATATCGGCATTTGTACATTTTCATAGAATTTATATTTATTATTATAGGATGTATCGCTATTTGGAGATCTTCATGTGATTGGTTGATATATGATTGTCAGACACTAGCTATCTAGATTTTTTGGTACATGAACAAGAGCTCGTCCCCAGCAGATCATCAAGAGAGGATTATCTAAGATCGTATAAGTAAACCACCATCCATTTTTCATCCAATGTGGGACTCTTCAATATCCCATCTCATGTTTAGGGATGAACGTCTAAAACATTTCTTTTTTATTCGATATGGGAGTTTTAACCCCCACTTAATTCCCTATTTGTGAAACATGGGCAAATTCATATTAGGGTCTATCTCACACCCAGGACTAGCCATTTAGATCATAGAATGATAAATATAGAGGTAACAACCCATTCTGTCATTACTAAAAATATCTTCCATAAAGGTATAGTAGTCCAAACAAATCCTTCTAAACAGTGAACCAAAACTGAAGATCAATAAAGTGTAGGGACATGCTCTCGACTATAGCTAAAAATAGTATCTGATAGTCTATAACAAAAAAAAAGAAACATAATCCTGAAATGAAGCCTTTTGAAGCATGAAAGCTCACCACTTTAAGTCTACTCTTGATCAATCCACGATCACTGAGCATGAGAAGTAGAAGTATGGCTAATTCCTGCATTATATAGGGATACAACGTTCGAAGACGATTAGAGGGGCAAACTGAAACACCCTGGGTTTTGTCCCTTAGAAATTTCCTAAGCTCTGAGATCACTGTCCCATTGATGACTTAACCATATAAGTCGTATAGTGTGGGTACGGGTTAGGTTACCCTAGTCGTTAGGTGACGAGTGAGTGGTGGTTGGATTTTTGATCTTGGTAACAACTTAGTGGGATGGGTCATTAGGGATGGTGACAGGTTGTTAGGACAATTCTTAAATGACTTGACTTGACTTTGAGTATGAGTGTCTCACTAAGAGCCGTGAGGATAGGTTGCGAGTGGTAAGGTTGGGTCATATATTGTATAATGTCTAATCCTTTGGGTTTTGTCTTGGATACGACTAAACCATATGAGTCGCATGGCCAGGTCACGTATGGAGTCATTTAGTCATATGGTGGACAGTGTATAGGTGACCAACTCACTGTCTTGGTGATGAATCAATAGTACGAGTCGTATGTTGCGGTCACGAGTCATGGGGTCGACTCGTAACCACCTATGGTCTTTTTACAGTTTTTAGTTGGGGGCACTTTAGACTTTTCTCACTTAAAACCCTTATAACCCCATGTCCCTATAACACTCTTTGGTTATTCATTACACACTTTACAAGAATAAATATCCTCTTTACTCTCTCTAAATCCTCTCAACCAAAGTTGGATAGGGTTTCTCTAAAGTGGTCATCTAAGCGCTTAAGGATCTATTTCTCTCTGTGAATCTTTGTACTTCAGGCATGTGACTCTTCCCTTATTGTTAGTTTACTAAAATCATATGTTTAGAGCTTTGTTCATAAATCATATGGTGGTTTTGAAATCAAGTTTGAGGGGTTTGAATGCATATTATTGAATATTATTTTCTATGGTTTAAATTATAATTATGCATATTTTAATTATGGTTTCGCACATATGGATGTATGGGAAAGGTGATTTAATGAAGGGGTGATGGTTGATTCCCCACAATTTGATGCGTTTGGCTTTGATAATGGTATGACCTCAACCTGTTTGTGAAATTGTCAATGGGAATGATTTTGTCACATAGTTTAACTATTCTTGAATCCTTGCATTGCATAAATGGTTAAAGGAACATGAATTGGTTTTGGTTGTTTTCATATGGTTTTGGAAAGGCCTTGGTGGCCATGGTTTGATCATAAATGGTTGTGGTTAATTGAAAACAAGGGAGTCTAATTTGGTTAAATGGTTTATATGGCATAAGGAAATAGACTTGCAAGCTCTAATTTTGGTATGACGATACCAACGATTAATGCCTAATTAAAAGAATCCTTTGTTAATGGTTGGAAATATGTAAATAATTTTAATATGGGCTTAAAGAGGGTCGAGTAGCAAAGCCGTGGAAGGTGGGGGTCCCGGGGGAATCGACACTAGAAACTCATGTTTGTCTATGTGAGAGTAGTCTTGGTGACCGACCGTATGCATGATGTCACACTTTATATTTCGGGAGATGTACTAGTCATCTCAGGTTCTTTTCTCTTGTCGTGCAACAAACACGCACTTTGGACCTATCAGTAGGGGGAGCTAAATCCATATAGCCCATGGGTGGTTTTAGGATGGTCAAGCTACTCAACCCAGGTTAAGGATTTAAATACATGCTAAACCTTGTTCCCTATCATGACACGATATATATATACATATATATATGTGTGTGTGTGTGTACACATGTGATTGCATATGGTTAATTGATTTGGTTTTGAAATGATGACATTATATTATCTTTATCCCTGAGTTACATGCTAGAGTTCACTCCGCTAACCGTCTTTGGCCGCTGTTTGCCCATGCAATGCAAGAGCTGGCCATACTGCCATTCCTTCATCTAAGTGACTTGGATTCCGGGATAACTTTGAGTCAGATTGAAGTGGTGAGCTTCCATACTCCAGAAGACTCTATTTTATGCTATGGACTCTTTTTTATCATTGTTATTTCTTTGGTTATGGTTTTGGCTATGGTCGGGGGCATGCCCCGATTGGATGTTCTTTGATTCTGGTTAGAGGCTTTGTCAGATTACTATGGGCATGGGCGGTGTCGGTATTAGTGTTAGTGTTATATTGGTATTTGTATTGGGATTGGTATTGGTTGGACATTTGGTTGTGGTAGTTTGGTTATGGTTATAGACTTTGTCTAAAGTATTTAAATTATTATTATTTTATCTTGTTATATGTTTGAAATCCATCCGACTTGGGATGTGTGTGGTTAATAGTGGGGTATTGGGGTGGTCTCCAGTACTGGTTAGACTTGAGATACCCGACATGGCTAGGCCATGGTTTGGGTCATGTCGGACTGATATCAGAGCCCTAGGTTCATGGTCAATTAGGTTTTCGACAAAGCCGTGTCGAGTAAAGTCTCTATTAAGGGTATGTAGCACACCAACTCATAAGGGAGAGAATACAAGGCCTTTAAGAATGTTTCTATTTCTCGTTTTATGTTTTCTAGTTGTAGAGTCTATGGTCCTGAAATCTTCTCTAATACCCATTTGTTCTCTTTTCAGATCATGCCTCCATATGATTTGTAGTTCACGAAAAATCCTCCGTCCTACTCAAGGACAATATTGATAGGACCCATCCTACTTATGGGGTCCAGACCCGGTCTAGGGGTCTAATTCCTAATTGCTCTCCTGGAGTTCCACCGGTTCCTTCCAGTCCTTCTCGAGCTTTTCAGGCTGATTTGATGAATGTTGAGTTTCATCAGTCTATTCATATGTTGGCGCACTTGGTATCTTCTCAGTTTTAGCGTGATTTTTTTGTTACTCCATCTTCTGAGTCCATAAATATTTTCAAATTTACGAGGTTGAACTTTCTTGTGTTCACTAGTGTTAGGGTT
This sequence comes from Capsicum pubescens, assembly GCA_030864215.1. NCBI lineage: Eukaryota > Viridiplantae > Streptophyta > Magnoliopsida > Solanales > Solanaceae > Capsicum > Capsicum pubescens. Next base: position 205,927,733 of record CM061540.1, read on the forward strand.
AAGAAGGATTCTCAAGGTTTTATTATGAGATGGTGAAGATCTTCTGCATTATGCACGCTACTAATGTGGAAGGTATGGAATTTGCTGCCTATCAACTAAAAGATATAGCCTACCAATGGTATGAGGAATGGGAACAGACTAGGAGTGACGATGCTGAGTCATCCCTGTGAGATGATTTCTCTAGAGCTTTTCTAGACCGCTTCTTTTCTTAAGATTTGAGGGAGGCAAAGGCGGAAGAGTTTGTTAAACTGAATCAAGGCAAGATGTCTGTCAATGAGTATGCCTTGAAGTTTCACCATTTATCTCGGTATGCTCCGGAGTTGGTTTCTAGCATGAGAAGGTTTGCATCCGAGTTATCCCAAGACTTGATTTTGGAGAGTAGGGCTGCCTGGTTTAACAAAGACATGTACATCTCTAGGTTGGTTATGTACATGCAGCTGTATAAGGAAAAAAAGAAGAAGCAAGCTAAAATGAGGGAAAAACAGAGCAAAAAGTTTAGATTTTCTGAGCAGGGTGGTGGCCAACAGTAGAGTGAAAGGTATGGTAGGAAGTTGGGGCAATTTAGAGTCTTATTTGACGGCTAGTTCTCCCTACCCAAAGCCATCTGGTGATTAAGGTTTTCAGAGTTGTGACAATTATAGGGCACATAGTGCCTAATCTCAGGCCACTGAGGCCCAATCTGCTTCATCATACCCTCCTTGTAGATTTTGTGGCCGATTGCAATGGGGTTACTGTGATAAAGAAAATGATAGGTGCTTCAATTGTGGTTAGCCAGGGCACATAATTAAGAACTGCCCTGTTGGTAAGGTTGCTTCTGGGCTAAACAAGGTTCCTACTGCCTCTTCTTCAACTTTAGTACCAAAAGGTGCACCATATGGCTCCGACACTGGTCAAAACCGACTATATGCTCTCACTACCCGTCAGGAGTCCGAGGCATTTCTTGATCTCGTGATGTGTACTTTTTATTTGATTTGGGGTCCACTCTCTCTTATGTTACCATATTGGTGGATGTGCATTTTGGTTTCAGTCTTGAGTGTATTTCAAACCTCTTTTTTATTTCTATCATGGTGGGTGAGTCTGTGGTGGCTAAAAGAGTCAATAGGGGTTGTGTGGTATCTGTGGGTGGTAGGGAGACTTTGGTGGACCTGTTTGAGTTGGACATGGTTTATTTCAATGTCATATTGGGGAAGGATTGGTGGCACACGTGCTATGCATCTTTAGACTGTCAAACCCGTAAGGTCATATTTAATTTCCCTAATAAGCCGCTTATTGAATGAGAGGGTGGTTCCCTAGATCCTAAGGGGAGGTTCATATCATATCTTAAGGCTCAGAGATTAATCTCCAAGGGGTGTCTTTATCATTTGGTCTAGGTTAAAGATTCTTACCCGGAGGGTCCTTTCTTTACATTTCGTCCCGGTGTTTAGTGAATTTCTAGAGGTCTTACTGATGACCTTCTTGGTGTTCCTCCTGATAGGGAGATTGATTTTGGGATTAATCTTGTTCCGGACACTCGTCCTATTTCTTTTCCCTCGTATAAAATGGCTCCAGCTGAGTTAAAAGAGCTTAAGAAGCAATTAAAGGATCTTTTTGACAAGGGTTTCATCCGTCCTAGTGTGTCTCCGTGGGGTGTACCGATGTTGTTTGTGTATAAAAAAGATGGTTCATTTCATTTTTGTATTGAATTCCGGAAGTTGAATAAGGTAACGATAAGAAATAAGTACCCTCTTCTAAAGATAAATGATTTGTTTAATCAACTTCAGGGTGTTAAGTTTTCCTCCAAGATTAATCTTCGATCTGGGTATTATCAGTTAAATATTAGGGAGGTGGATATTCCTAAGACTACCTTTCGTACCCAGTATGGACATTTTGTGTTCCTGTTTATGTCTTTTGGGTTGACTAATGCCCCAACGACATTCATGGACTTGATGAATAGAGTCTTTCGTCAGTTTATTGGTTTGATTGTGATTGTCTTCATAGACGATATTCTGGTGTACTCTAAGAGTGAGGTGGATCATGCCGATCACCTCCGCATTGTATTGTAAACCCTAAAGGAGCTACAATTGTAGCCAAATTTTTGAAATGTGAATTCTGGTTGAATGATCACTTTTCTGGGTCATGTCATTTCTAATGAAGGGATCATGGTATATCCGCAGAAAGTTGCAGTGGTTAAGAAGTGGCCTAGACCCACGACTCCAATCGATATTCGAAGCTTCTTGGGTTTAGCTGGTTATTACATAAGGTTTGGGGAAAGTTTCTCTTCTATAGCTGCCCCGTTGACTAAGTTGACTCAGAAGAAGGTAAAGTTCTTGTGGTCTGATGCTTGTGAGGATAGTTTTGAGAAGCTAAAGGATAACCTGACTTCGGCATCGGTCTTGACTTTTTCCAAAGACACAGATTTATTTGTGGTCTATTGTAATGCATCCCGTGTGGGGCTTGGTTGCGTCTTAATGCAACATGGCAAGGTATAGCTTATGCCTCTAGACAGTTGAAGGTGCACGAGAAGAATTATCTGACTCATGACATAGAACTATTGGCTGTGGTGTTCATGTTGAAAATCTGGCATCACTATTTGTATGGAGTGCATGTAGATATCTTTTCCGATCATAAGAGCCTGCATTATGTGTTTACTTAGAAAGAACTGAACCTACGACAAAGGAGATGGCTTGAGCTGCTTAAGGATTATGACATTAGTCTTCAGTACCATCCAGGTAAAGCTAATGTGGTTGTTGATACTCTTAGTAGGTTATCCATGGAGAGTCTAGCTCATGTAGATGAAGAAAAGTGAGAATTGTGAAAGATGTTCACCGTTTGGAAAACCTTAGAGTTCGCCTCTTGAATTCTGAGAATAGTGGTGTGTTTGTACAGAAGGTGGCACAGTCGTCCCTGGGTGCTGAGATGAAGGATAATCAAGTGTTAGATCCAATCTTGATGAGGATGAAGGGTGATGTAGGTGGGCAAAAGGTAATGGCCTTAGAGATTAGTGGCGATGGTATGTTGCGATACCAAAAGAGGTTATGCGTTCCCGATATAGATGGTTTGCGAGAGAGGATCTTAGATGAGGTGCATGAGTTGCACTATGCTTTTTATCCTGGTTCGATAAAAATGTATCATGACCTTAAGGAGATATATTGGTGGAACAATATGAAGCGGGATGTGGCTAGTTTTGTAGGTAAGTGCATTGTGTGTTAGCAAGTGAAAGTTGAGCACTTGAGGCCCGGAGGATTGTATCAAGATATTGAGCTACCTATTTGGTAATGACGTCCATGAAACACCTCCTTTTAGATGATGTTATGGTCGCTGTCAAGATATAGTAACCCAACTAAGGTTGGGGTCATTCCAAAGGAACACGTGGTTTGCAGTTATCAGCAGTTGTAGTGTACAGGAAGTACTGAAAGTAAGTGAGGGGATTTGTTTGTAGTAGTCTCGAGCAAGTAGCAATATTAACTCTGGTTGAAATTAGTTATGGGTGAACTCTAGGATTGTGTTTCCCCCTGGCATCTCAACTAAGCAAAATAAGAGAAATTAGAGTTAGTGGCTACCCGCTTTCTATACCCACGGTTTGGTGTCGATTGCGGGTTGTACCTGCGGTTTGCTTTCGGCACAGGTACCAACCGTAGGTACCGGATGGAAATTTTCCTGCAAGTTAACTCTTGGGATTTTAGACATCTGGTGCCAGCTTTGCGTACCTGCGGTTCGTAGGTCCTTCCCGCGGTTCGTGGATCAACTTAGTAGGTGCCAAGAGTCAGTATTTCAGCTCTTCTTCGATTCTCGAACATGTTTTGATCACAATCAAACCAAAAAATATCCTAATCATCCATAATCTCTCCAAAAGTAACCAAAAACACCTTTTTTCACTAATTTCATGAACTTATCATCCAAATCATGGTTTTCTGCAAAACATACCCAAAATATATCAAATCTAACAAAAAGGACTCAGAAACTTGCATCTTTTCTTTGTTTTTAGCATCAAAAGTGCTATATTTCTATAGCACATCAACACCCTTAACTTAGAACATTTGCATGTCCTCAGGCAACAAAAACACAACAAAACAAAAAACGACGCTTAACTAAGAGAATCTAAGATATTCAAGGCAGTCAGTCATCACATTAAGTTCAAATCACATCATGCCCTCCTGTATCTCTTTACAAAACCAACTATGCAAGAATATGAAGCAAAACAATATGACATAAAGGAATCAAGGTATGGAAACTACATTAGCAACAAACTACCATTTATATGTACAAATTACACTACCCGAGATAAGCAAATAGCTGGCATTATGACTTAAGTGCACTCATGACAAAATTGTCCCACTCACTCATATGAAATCATACATGTCAATACAGGTACGATCAAGAGACACTCACACTCAACAAAGAAGTTCCATCCAATGCATGTCAAATACCATAGACTTGCCCTTATTTTCTTAACCTTAACATTTAGATAGTCAAATTAGGATCACTATAGGACTTTTCTTGGCTTGTAATGTAGGCTTGGGGGGCTGGTATGATATATATGGACATTTAATATGACTAAGCCTCCTTGGAACTATACTAACCTTGGGATGTCACTTACTAGCCAATTTTCTTTTATTCCCCCATTATTTCTCCCTTTTATTCCTTTATTGCATATTCAGGTTGGATGTGGTCTTTTATTTTTTCCTTTTTCACTTTTTCACAATTTTCTTTCAACTTTTTTTTCTTTTTCTACCACACCTTACCCTACTATCTTTTCTCTAATTTTACCCTTCTTCATACCCATTTTACACTACGCACCCGCATGATAGCCATCCTCAACTTAAGCTTTTTGCCTGTGTTGAGGTACATAATGTCCAAGGTGGAACAGGGCCAAAACAGGTAAATTGTAACACAAATGGAAAGGTGAAAGGTGTAACAATAAAAATAGGCTATAAGGCTAAAAAACAGGGATTAAGGGATACAATTCACACATGAAAGGTCATTTAGGCAAAAAGTGGACTAAAATAAAAAATGGCCTATGATCCTTTCCTAACCAACTATCCTTCAACCTAGGCAAGACTAACTAGACAATTTCTGAATTTAACATACAAAGAGTACTAGGTAGTCGCTCACACTCACATAGCACAAAGTCAATATCACCATTTACTACCTATTCAGTTCATGCAATTGTTAGCAAATGGTCATCATGTCCCTAATACTAATGCCATAACAAGATCCACAAGGTTCACATATATATACATCAATCACAGTTCTAAATCACAAAATTTTTTAGGGCTATAAAAATCAATCAAAATCAAACTACTGCCCTAAATACTTAAAAATCTCTTAGTTACACACAACATCACTAAACTAAACACAATACGCCTAAACATTCCGGATCTACTAGAAACAGAACTCTAGGAAAAAGAGGCACGAAAATAAAAACCCTAAGGGGACATCAAAACCACAAGCCGGTCCACCCCCAACTAAAAATTATGCATTGTTCCCAATGCATCAAACCAAAATGAGAGAGTTAGAAACATACCTGTGGCACCGTAGGTGCAAAGATCCGACGCCAAACATGCAATACGAATACAAACAACATAATACTTTAAGTTGCCTCCCAAGAAATACCTGATTTACTATTGTGGCATGAATCAATTCTCTTAACAACTCAGACTTCGTCAAGGTCCTCTCTTCACAAATTCTAACTTCTTCCAGGTTTCCCATGTAATGTTTCACACGCTAGATTTACTTTAAACGGAGCATCACCATCATGCTTTACTCAATAGCACCATATGGGAACACCTTAATCATAGTGAATAGTCCGGTCCATCTTGACCTCAGCCTCCTAGGAAACATGCATAGTCTTGAGTTGTACAACAAGACCAAATCACCGGGCTTGAACATTCTCTTCACTATCTACTTGTCATGATACAACTTCATTCTTTTCTTGTATATGATTGAGTTTCATAATCACCGACTCAATATTCATCCAACTTATTCAGTTTGCTCAGCCTCAAATTTACTGCATCATGCTATTGAAAATTTAGCCTTTTCAACACCTAATGTTCTTTATTCTCTAGCTTAACCTGTAGATGAAAATCTTTTCCATATACAAGATAATATGAAGAGAAACCTATGAGAGTTTTATACACCGTCTGGTAGGACCATAGTGAGTCATCTAGCTTCTTAGACTAATTAGACCTATTGGCATTCACAGTCTTTGCTAATATGGAATTTATTTCTCTGGTGGATACTTCCACTTGCTCGCTAGTCTGTGGATGGTAGGGTGCTAACACCCTATGACTTACACCATATCTATCAAGTAGGGCCTTGAACAACCGATTGTAGAAGTGATACCCACCATCACTAATGATTGCACGAGGGGTACTAAATCTGGAAAAGATGTTTTTTTAGAAAAATAATATCACTTCTGCCTTCATTGTCTGGAAGTGTAACTGCCTCAACCCATTTTGATACATAGTCAAATGCTACCAAAATGTACCTCATGCCATAGGATCTCATAAACGGACCCATGAAATTAATCCCCCATACATCAAATAACTCCAACTCCATAATAGGTGTCATAGGGTGTTCATGGCATCGCAAAATATTACCTTAATGCTGGCATTAGTCACAGACTTTTGCAAAATCATGAGCATCTTTGTAAATTGTAGGCCAATAAAACACACATTGTAGAATCTTATGGGCTGTCCGTGTACCACTATGATGACCCCAAACTGGTGATAAATGATAAGCCTCTAGAATGCTCATCATCTCCACCTCTGGTATACATATTTGAACTATTCCATCAGCACAAAACCTAAATAGATATGGATTATCACAAAATAATTTCCTTACCTCATGCATAAATCTACATCGCTGCTAGAAGGATAAGTCTTCTAGAATGAGATCACTTGCAAAATAGTTGGCAAAATTAGCAAACTAGGGAATCAGATCATGGGATGTTGCTAGAACATGCTCATCTAGAAAGTAATCATCTATATCCAGATCATTCCCTAGTTTCTGGGTTGTCTCTTCTTCAAGTCTGGATAAGTGGTCCGCAACTTGATTCTCTTTCCCCTTTCAGTCCTTGACCTCAAAATCAAACTTTTGCAGCAAGAGTACCTAAGGAATAGATTAAGGTTTGTCATCTTTCTTTGTCATTATATATCTCAATACTGCATGGTCAGTATGAACTTTTACCTTGGACCCAATCAAGTAGGACTGAAACTTCTAACAAGAAAAAATCATTGCAAGTATCACCTGCTCTATAATCGTGTAATTATTCTGTGTGGGGTTTAACGCTTTGCTTGCATAATAAATAGGATGCAAAATCTTCTCTCTTATTTGGCCAAGGACAACACGCAAGACCAATCCACTTGCATCACACATTACCTCAAAAGGTGTCGACTAGTCTGGTGACATAATAATAGGTTCCGAAATTAACCTATCCTTTAGGTATTTGAAAGCCTTGAGACACTCATCATCAAACACAAACTTTACATCCTTCTCTAAAATTTTGCATAATGGGTCTTCAATTTTAGAGAAGTCTTTGATGAATCTTCTATAGAAACCAGCGTGACCCAAATAACTTTATATACCTTTAACTGATACTAGTGGAAGCAATTTCTTAATCACTTCTTTCTTTGCTTTGTCCATTTCAATACCATGTTTAAAGATACTGTGCCCTATCACTATAACTTATTTCACCATAAAGTAATATTTTTCCCTATTTATCAGTAAGACGTATTCTTTACATCTTTATAGTGCACTGGCTAGATAGGCTAGGCAATCATCAAAAGAATCTCCAACCACTGAAAAGTCATCTATGAATACCTCAATTCCACTATGTCAGAGAATATGGACATCATAAATCTCTGAAAAGTGGCAGGTGCATTGCAAAGTCCAAATAACATCATATTAAATGTAAATGTCCCATAGGGGAAAGTAAAGGTAGTCTTTTCTTGGTCCTCAGAAGCAATCATGATTTGATTATATCCTAAGTAACTATTATGAAAATAGTACCAACCCCTTCCGGTAAGTCTTTCCAACATCTAGTTCATGAATGACATTAGAAAATGGTCTTTTTGAGTCCATTTGTTAAGTTTTCTATAATCTATTCATACTCTCCATCCACTCAATGTCCTCATTGGTACTAAATCATTCTTTTTATCCGGAACCATTATGATTCCTTCTTTATTTGGTACGCATTAAACCAAGCTAACCCACCTACTATCTGTAATTGGGAAAACCACCCCAATGTTTAACTATTTAAATATCTCCTTCGCCATTTCTTGCATAGAAGGGTTTAGTCATCTCTAATATTCAATACTGGGAATACTGTTTGGCTCAAGCTGTATCTTATGTATGTACATACCTGGTGGGATCCCCATAATATCGGCAATGGTCTATTCAATAACTCTCTTAAGCTTTTATAATACTGACATCAAAGCCTCCTACTGTGCTCCTACCAAGTCTACTGCAATAATAACTAGTAAGGTATTGTTGGTCCCTAAGAATGCATACTACAAGTAAAGAGGGGGGACCTTCCATTCCAATATTGGGGGTTCTTCAATAGATGGTCTTGTAGGAGGTATAGTTCTATTCTTCAAGTCAAGATCGAGCTTCTTTGGTGGATACTTATAAGATCTTATGACATGTAGGGCATGAACCATCTCATCATATTCAGTTATTCCATCACTCTCAAAGTTCATGATTACCACATCCAAGGTTTCTACCTCTAATCTTTCCCCAATAAACTCATCAAAAGTGATCCTGTCATCATCCATCGCATCTATCACTGCCACAACTCTCATGTAATCTTATTGTTGTACTGTCATGCATATATTCAACAAAATTTGCTTGTCGTTCCACTTGAAAGTGATTTATTCCAATTCCATGTCAATCAATACTCTGCCAGTGGCTAGGAAGGGTCTATCCATGATAATTGGAGAATGGGTATCCACTTCACAATCTAGAATCATGAAATCTGCTGGATAGCTGAATGATGCAAACTTTATCTCGACATCATGTACAATGCCCACTGGCTCCTTTACAGATGAGTCATCCATCAATAGCCTTGTAGAAGTAGGCTTGAGTTCTCCCAAACCTAGTACATTGTATATTACCAGTGGTATGACATTTATTCTTTCTCCTGAATCACATAAGGCCTGGTTTATCTCATAAGGCCCAATAAAACATAGGATGGTCATTACGCCTGTATCTCTTTCTTTTCAATTGAAGTAGTGTGAAATATTAAGCTAAATTCATTAACTATGTTTTGGAGTTCTTCACCAATCCATTCATCATCAGTACAACTCAACTTTTCAAACACTGCCTCAGGTGGCTTATCTGCAACAACGTCCTTTTTTTGGGCTCATTAGTAGAAGGTAAATAGTGCTCCTAAGGTGAGGAGTCATCCCATGTCTCAATGACCATATAGTGAAAAAGTGTCTGAGGGTTCTACACATTATAAACAGGTATTTGTACTGATTGTCTCTCCACTAAAGTGATAGAGATTTGTCTATACTTCTGCTCCAACTACATGATAGCATTTTCATGTGACTCCACCTTTGGGCTAATCCTAAAATTTCAGCTTTAAGTTGATTTAAGCAAGCTACTTGACTCTTTTGTACCCTCATCAACATAGTCAACATCTCTTCTATTCTATACTCTGTCTCTTGTATGCCAGGTGGAATGTATTTATCCTTCTCATCCTGATTGTTCCAACCTTGATTTCCTTGATCTCGAGCTTGGAAAACCACCAACTAACAATCCACATACTTTGCCTCCTCAGATATCCTTAATCCATGCACTTTTGAAGAATTTATGGTTGCAAATTGCTTAACCAACTCACCAATTTCTATCCATAATAATGAAATCTCCTGTGCTACTTCATTCTCTGTAACTCTCTGTGTACTGGGAGCTCCAATGTCATAAATATCCAAACCTCTCTCAACCTTTTGAGTTTTCCACCCCTGGTTCATTAACGATATCTGATCTATAATACCTAAAGCTATGTCTAATCATAATCTTATAAAGGCTCCTCCGCAAATAGTGGTTGCTATTGCTCTTGAATTAGTAGTCAGGGCTCTATAAAATATATCTAACAAGCTTATCCCTGATATTTGGTGGTTGGGTAACATGCTCAGTCTCTTCTAGAATTGGAACCATGCATCGTACATAGATTCTAAGTTCAACTGCCTAAAATTGTAAATCTTATCCTTGAGCTACAATACCCTAGATAGAGGAAAGAACCTATTCAAAAACTGTCTGTGTAGCTCTTTTTATGAAGTAATAGATTCTCTAGGCAGTTCCCCAAGCCATAATGATGCTTCTCTAGTAAGTGAGAAAGGAAAGAGTCTCAATGCCTCCTGATCTACCCCCGATATGGTATATGAAGTACATATCTCACTAAAGTTTGACAAGTGCATATTTGCATCATCTGTCAGTGACCCCGCAAACACACCCTTCAAATATAAGAGTTGGATCATAGCGCTTGAGATATTAAACTTTACATCAGGAGATAAAGCAAGACAAATAATGGCTCCTGTATCAGCAGGCTCATCGTATCCTAAATTTTCTTCGTCATCAACATACAACCAAACAAACTAACATGCTGGGATCACTTTTGGTTGGCTTCTATTCTAAACTTAACTAAGTGCGGCTTGACGGTCTACTGTCTATCTCTCAACAACATCCTGAACTCCGTCTTCAGGGAGATTGTCCCTAGTTGCTTCTAACATCCTACTATGTGATTATAAGATTTTTTCTAAAGTAAGTGGGAGTAAGGGATTGCCTTTACTCCATGTGCTAGGCATATATCGACATATCCCCAACTAAGAACAAAAATAAAACCTAAAAACAACAACTTTTATCCATAAATCAACACTGTGTTCCCCGACAACAGTGCTAATTTCTTGATGACATCTAAGTAAAACCTTCTTTTAGATGATAGTACGATCGCTATCAAGATATAGTAACCCAACTAAGATGGGGTTGAATCCAAAAGAAATATGTGGTTTGCAGTTATCAACAGTTGTTGTCTACAGACAACACTGGAAAGTAAATGGGGGAATTTGGTTGTAGTAGTCTCGAGCAAGTAGTAATATTAACTCTAGTTGAAATTAGTTATGGATGAACACTAGGATTATGTTTTCCCTAAAATCTCAACTCTATTGGTTTACGTGCATTATTGAACCAACTTAATACCTTGCATGTAGAACTGATAAGTTATGTACCTCCTATAATCTTTTGGATGAGCATAAGGATTTCACCCTTTATGTATTGAGTATCAGAGTGTCGCGTTATTAACCCTTACCCTAGTCCCAGTTAACTATCACCTTTTGAGTCTCATGTTATTAGATAAAGGCTAATAACAATTCACATATACCATTGTGCTGCAATGGATCGACTATTAACTTCCCAAATTATTGTTATCTTTATCTTTTCCTAGTTACTACCCCTTTGTTAAAGGAAGTAGTAATATCTAGGTGGGATCTTAACATTTGCAAATGCTAACACAATTATTATAATGAAAATAAAGCAATACATGCCATGGGTATTAGTTTCCCATCAATAATTGCACTTTCCCTACTTTGTTAATTTGCCAGGGTTACCACAACCCTAGATATGGGGTTAGCCACTCATGATTATAAAGAAATCAATAACATTCATGTTGGAAGGCAAAGATGAAATCACAATGATAAGATGAAAGGAAACCCATAACCGTAAACTGAATAATCGAGTAAAGTCCATACAATAAAATCCCAAGATCAAAGATGGATCTTGAAATCAAAATAAGTTTCTAAGTGTTAAAAGTGTTGAACCTCTACTAAAAAGTACATAAAGGGTATTTATAGTACAAGATAAAACCCTAAAAACTAAGACCAAACGGGATAGAAGAAATCAGGGTCGGTGGCTACCCGCTTCCCATACTCGCAATTTGGTTTCGGCCATGAGTTGTACCTGCGGTCTGCTTTCAAGTGCAGGTACAAACTGCAGGTACCGTATGGAAATTTTCCTACCATTTAACACTCCAGATTTTGGACTTCTGGTAACACACTTTGGTACTTATGGTTCGTAGGTCCTACCTGGGGTCCGTGGGTCAACTTAGTGGGTGTCGAGAGTTAGTTTTTTAGCTCTTCTTTAATTCTCAAATATGTTTTGATCACGATCAAGTCAAAAAACATCCTAATCTTCCATAATTAATCCAAAAGTTACCAAAAATACTTTTTCACCAATTTTACAAACTTATCATCCAAATCATGATTTTCTGCAAAACATACCTAAAACAGATCAAATCCAACAAAAAGGCCTCTGAAACTTGCATTTTTTCTTATTTTAAGCATCAAAAGTTCTATATTTCTATAGAACATCATGTGGAAGTGGGAAGTGATCAATATGGATTTTGTTATCAGCCTTTCTCGATCACGAATTACTTTAATTCAGTTTGGGTCATCCTGGATAGAATGACTAAGTCTGCTCACTTTTTGCTAGCGAGGACTGTTTTTTTGAAAGAGTATTATGCAAGGTTATGCCTCTAATAAATTTTAAATTTGCATAGGGTGCTTGTTTCTATCATCTCAGATCGTGGTACACAGTTCTCATTGCACTTTTGGTAATTGTTTCAGAAGGGTTTGGGAACCAAGGTGAGTTTTAGTACTACTTTCCACCTGCAGTCGAATGGGAAAGTAAAAAAGACTATTCATACATTGGAAAATATGCTTAGAGCTTGCGTGATCGACTATGGTGGTGTTGGGTTAAACATTTTCCCCTTATAGAGTTTGCGTATAACAACAACTACAACTATAGCATTAGAATGTCTCCATTTGAGGCCTTATGTAGTAGGAGGTATAGGTCTTCTATCGGGTGTTTTGAGGTTGGTGAGGTGGAGATGTTTAGTTTGAAATTAGTTCACCGATCCATGAAGAAGGTGAAGGTGATTTAGGATAGGGTTAAAGCTGTCCAAAGTCACCAGAAATCCTATGCAGATATGAGGTTTAGGAAGTTAGAGTTTGAGGTTGGGGATAAGGTGTTCTTAAAGGTGTCTCCCATGAAAAGAATGATACGGTTTGGGAAGAAGGGGAAGTTTAGTCCCCTGTATGTAGGTCCATACTTAGTTTTGAGAAGGGTTGGTAATATTGCTTATGAATTAAAGTTCCCTTCTAGTTTGAGCTCCATTCACCCGGTGTTCCATGTATCTACGTTGAGGAAGTGTGTGGGTAATTTATCTCAAATTGTGCTTATGAAGGATATTGGAATTTCGGATTCTTTGTCTTATGAGGAGGTCTCAGTTGAAATCTTGGATTGGCAGGTTGGTCGGTTGTAGACCAAAGACGAGCTTCAGTAAAGGTTTTGTGGAGGAACCACAAGGTTGAAAAGGCTACTTGGGAAGCTAAAAAGGACATGAAGTCCAAGTATTCATTTTTTTGTTTTCTACTCCAGAAGATCATGCGTAAGGTATGTCTTATTTTTAATATCTTTGTTTTCTAACTTAGTTAAAGGTAAGAGTAGAGGCGTTTGGGGTTTGATCGTGCTAGTTAATGCCTTGCTCCATCATTTAGGGACAAATGATCCAGGTAGGGGAGAATTGAAACACCCTGGCTTTTGGCCCTTGGAAATTTCTTGAGCTTTGAGCTCACTATCCTGTTGACGACTTAACCATATGACTCATATGGTATGGGTACGGGTCAGGTGACCCTTGGTCATTAGGTGACCTATGAATATTTATTGGGTTTTTGGTCTTGGTAACGACTTGGTGGTATGAGTTGTTAGGGTTAGTGATGGGTAATTAGGATGATCCTTAATCAAATCAAAAACTTAGTGACTTGTCTTGGCTCATAGTTCCAGTGACTCACTAAGAGTTGTAAGGATAGGTTACGAGTGGTAAGGTTGGGTCGTATGTTGTCCAGTGTCCAATCCTTTGGATTCTATCTTGGATACGACTAAACCATATGAGTCATATGGTCAGGTCATGTGTGGACTCATGGAGTCGTATGGTGGACAGTGTATGGGTGACCAACTCACTGTCTTGGTGATGACTCAATGGTACGAGTCATATGTTATGGTCACGAGTCAAGGAGTCGACTCGTAACCACCTGTGGTCTTTTAATAATTTTTAACTAGGGGCATTTTGGACATTTCTTACTTTAAAACCTTAAGATGCCACATCCCTATAACACTTTTTGGTCATTCATTCCACACTTTACAAGATTAAACATCCTCGTTACTCTCTCTAAATACTCTCAAGCAAAGTTGGCTAGGGTTTTTTCAAAGTGGTCATTTAAGAGCTTAAGGATCTATTTCTCTCCGTAAATCTTTGTAATTCAGGCACGTGACTCTTCGCTCATTATTAGTTTAATAAAAATATATGTTTAGAGCTTTTTTCATGAATCATCAATGGTGGCTTTGTTCATCAATCGTTTAGGCTATGCTTTACTTTTGATGCTATCGAGTCCTGGGGGTATTCAATACCCAAAAATCTAGCTATTTACCTAGAGCTACAGTAGTTAAAGAATAGTTTCGGTTGTGTCACGAACAATAACACTTAGTAATCAGTCACAATTTCAGTTCAGACCTCAAGTAAACCCAGTCAGTTAACAGAACTCAGTAGTATTCCATTAGTCAACGGAACCCAGTGAACTCAGTTTAGTTAGACAGTACGATCAGTCACAGTTCAGTTAAGCCTAGTGCATTCTAGAAATCAGTTTAGTGTCTATTCAGTTGGGCGTAGGATTCAGCACCGAGCGTGTGCAGGGATGACGACTTCCCTGTCAGATAGGCAGAGTCGTTAGTAGTAGTCCCTAAACTCCAGAACTGTATTACCAGCGCAGGATGAGGAGTCACCCATCAGACTAGGCTTGACTACCTCCCAAGGGTCACCCGTCAGATTAGGCTTGACTCTGCCCAGGTGTCACCCTTCAGTTTTGCTTGGCATCCTAGTTTTCCAGTATTAGTACCCGTGGCATGGTATTAGCACCCTTCCAACTGGGGTCACAAGTTGGACCCTTATAAGTTTAGATTTGAGGCATGTCGGTTAGATGATTACCTCCTATAGTTTTAGTTTTAGTCTTAGTATAGAACTCAATTCAGTTCTACAGAATCAGGATTGTCAGATACAGTCACCCAGGTCAGTATAGAACTCAGTTCAGTTCTTCATAATCAGGACTGTCAGAAATAGTCACCCAACTATCAGTAATACAGTTATCCGTAAATTCAGATATCAGTCACTCAGTTATCATTACTACAGTATCAGTAAACTCAAATATCAGTTAATCAGTATTCAGAACTCAGTATCTAGTGTTAACATAATCTTAGTTACAGTTTATGTATTCATGCATGTACTCTTATTCAGTTACGTCCATGTTACTTAGCTAGTTGATATCCATGCATATGAACCCATGCATATCAGCCTACCTCACTTAGCATACTAGTATATTTAAAGTACAGATGCATACTTTTCTTTTGCGCTATGATATCTTATATCATAGGTTCAGACACATTGGCTCCTGACCGCACTTAGCAACCCAGATTATCAGCAATAAATTTAGTAGTGAGTCCTCTTCTATCGAGTGCATGCTTTTATTTCATTTATCAATTTATCAGTAGTTCAGTAGTTGGAGTTAGTTGGGGTCTTGTCCCATTAACTCCACATTCAGATAGTTCAGTTAGAGGCCTTTCAGACTAGACTTTTAGATAGTATTCAGTTGTACAACTTATTATTTCAGTTGGTAGTTTATTCAGTATTTTAGGTGTTGAACCTTATGGAATTTAAGCCTATTTTCCGTATTTATTACAGTGTTGTTATTATTCAGTGCTCACAGCAGGTACCACTCATGGATTAGCTAGTGGTCTATTGGGGCTGCTAGCACCGTGTATCGCCTGGGGTACAGACTCTGGGTGTTACAAACTTGGTATCAGAGCCTAAGTTTCAATAGAGTCCTAGAGAGTATGAAATCTACATGAAGTAGAGTCTTGTGCATGGGTGTATAACGTGCCACACTTATGGATAAGAGGCTACGAGATATTTTAGGAAAAGTTTTCTTTCTTTCAGTATTCATGTTGTGCAAGTGAGCATAAGCTCAAATTAAACTCTTATTCTAATCTTTTTCTTCCTTCCAGTTACAAAGCATACCTCCCAAGAAGAACGGAGGAAGAACAAGAAATTAGCCTGCCCCTCAGCCCATTGAGGCAGATCCTCTGGATGAGCATGTCTCCCACACGGAATTCAGGGCTACATTTACTACTCTAGCCAATTCAATAGCATCCCAGAATGAACGCCCGGCTGCCGTTCAGGACAACCCAGTGGCCAATACTGCTACATCCAGGATTCGGGACTTCACCTGAATGAACCCTCTCCTATTCTCAGGATCTAAGTCAGAAGAGGATTCATAGGAGTTTCTTGATCAGGTTCAGAAAGTCACAGATATCATGGGAGTAACTTCCAGTGAGAGTGATGAGTTAGTTTCCTATCAGCTACAAGATATATCTCATACGTGGTTTAAGCAATGGAAGTTAGACAGGGGCACAGATGCAGAGACCATAGAATGGGAAGAGTTTGCTACTGCTTTTCTAGATAGATTCTTTCCCTTAGAGCTGAGAGAAGCTAAGGTGTTAGAGTTCATTAATCTCAGGTAAGGTAGTATGAGTGTGAAAGAGTATTCCCTTAAGTTTACTCAGTTAGCCAAGTATGCTCCCCATGTAGTAGAAGACAATAGGTCCAGAATGAGTAAGTTTGTGTCTGGGATATCTGATAGTATGGTCAAGAAGTGTAGGACTGCGATGTTAATTAAGGATATGGCCATATCTAGGCTTATGGTCCATGCTCAACAGATTGAGGAGTAGAATCTTAAGAAGAAGGAGAGAGAGAATAAGAGAGCCAGAACGGGTAGCATTAGTTTTTCTCAGCCAGGTTCAGAGGGTGGTAACCGTCCTCAGTTCAGTTAGAAGTTTTCAGGTCCAACTCCATTCTCAGATAGTACGCTAGTACCAAAGTTCAGGAATGACAGTTAAGATGGGGCACCAGGCTCCAAAACCCAGGGTAGTATGAGTAGTGGTCATACCCATCCTCTTTGCAAAGAATGTGGTAGAAATCACCTAATGCATGTAGAGCTGGTAGTGATGTATGTTTTGGATATGGTAATCCAGACCACAAGATATGAGAGTGTAGAGTAATGACTCATAGGGGGAGGGAGATCAGAATTTTTCATAAGATGAGAAGTTGAGAAAATGCCGAGTGTGAGTGTCTATTCAGATCCTTGATTTATGTCAGTATCTATCGCGTAGTTATTAGAACCCAATATTCAGTTCCAGTATAAGTCTCAGTTACAGTCTTAGTTACCGTCTTAGTTACAGTCTCACTCACAGTCTCAATCGAGTAATCAGATCAGTAACTCAGTTCAATTTCAGGTTTGCTTGACCATAGCATACAATTATTAGTTATTCAATTATCAGTATTTTAGTACCTCAATTTACAGACTATTTTAAAATCATGTTATATGCTTGGTCTTGCATTCTCAAATAATATAGTTTTCACGAATTCATGCTCAGTTATCTCATGTTACTTAGTCAGCCCTTACCTCATATGTATAATACTCTACAGTTTCAGTCCAGTTATTCAAACTAAGTACAATTCAGTCTTACATGCCCAGTATTCAGCTATCAGTCACTCAGTTAATTAGATAAGTTAGTATGTTTATGCAGTCGTGCTTAGTGCCAATGTGAATATTTTCAGTAGCCTCAAGTGAAATGCAGTGTTGAAGTAAAAATTCCAGTTAAGGGAATAGTTAAGAAATGTGGATAAGATTGCAAGTTAGTAGTTACAGTGCATAAGACTTAGTAACTCTATCTTAGATGACATTTTATAGGCCTTGCTCCATTTTACAGAATTGTAGCCACGTGGTGATTTCTTATTCAAATATTTATTCAGACTATGCCAAGATTTCCTTGCTCCCTATGGTCAGTAAAAATTTATAGAAAGAGTTTCAAGAAATGCTCTAGTTGAGTATAAGTTTTCAGTATGAGTTAGTCCGTAAAGCCAGGAATTCAATTTAGCAGTCAGGCGGACAGGTTCATACGGTTTCCCCATCTTTCCACCCAGTCGTACTATCCAAAGTTTTGTGAATATAACTGTTCCAAGATAGAGCATCCTAGTAGTTACGAGTTCATCCCAGTTTATGTATCATGCCTCAGTTTCAAATCTCAGATATTCGATCATGATTTAGTTCGTAGGTGCCCCATGCATCATCTCAGCCTTTCCTCAGTATCCCAGCTAAGTCAGCATTCTTTGGGTGACATAATGCCCCAAGGCAGAGATGCACTATAACCCCAAGCTTTCATGTCCTAAGCCTTCCATTTTCTCTTTACGTAACATGACCCAGTTTGGAGTAGTGAGCACTTATAAGTTTACTCTCTCATTCCAAATATTAGCCGTATGACCATTCTCATGGCATGGAATGTATTCAAGGAATCAGTTCAATTCATGGTATTCAGTTCATGTATCATGTTTCATACTCAATCATGTTCTCATGTTCCTATTCATACATGTTCAATGAATGATCTCAGGTATATCAGTATTCTCAGCTTGAGGTAATAGTCTTCCTTAGATTGGCTTAGTTCCAAGTTCAGTTACAGTTATGAACCTGGTATCCATTACCATTACATATTCAGTCATTCATTCACGAATCAGTTAAGTCATGTACTCATGCATCAAATATGCATATTCAATATGAAAAATCAGCTTATCAGTACTTTCAGTCATGTATTCCATACATCAGATATGTATGTTCAGTGTATAAACTCAGTCCATTAGTATTTCTCAGGTTAGTCAGTCTCATTTGAGGACGAATGTTCCTAAGGGGGAGATATTTTAAGACCCCAAAAATTTTTAAGCTTAACGCAACCCTTAGAGCTTGATAAGGGGTCCCATACTTAGAAATTTCAGCTAAGTGTTTACACTTAGGATTATCTTAGCCTCATAAGATGGCGATCCTTTTTCCCAGCCTTGAAGACCTTAAAGTGATAATTTTTAGGTTGATTCATGATCGATGAAGTCAATAGTTCACCTCAGGTGAGTTTTGGAATTTTTGGATTAGAGTAATGGGGTGTTTGGAATTTAGAAATAGTGGCTCGAGGCGATGAGCCCGCGACGCCTTGCCTAGAGCGGTGCTCTAGGTCCTGCGGAGCCTAGCCTAGAGCAGCGC
This sequence comes from Capsicum pubescens, assembly GCA_030864215.1. Classification (NCBI taxonomy): domain Eukaryota; kingdom Viridiplantae; phylum Streptophyta; class Magnoliopsida; order Solanales; family Solanaceae; genus Capsicum; species Capsicum pubescens. The sequence goes on from CM061540.1 coordinate 205,946,899, forward strand.
TCCAGAGCCCGCAACACCCTGACTAGTCCAACCCATGTATTTTCCTGCAGCTTTGTTCCATATTTTTAAGGGCAAATGGGTCATTTTTCCTTCACCCAATAGCTCCATAACACGGGATTAAAGCCCCAAATAACAAAATTTCTCATTCATTTTATAAAATCCTCTTAAGAACAAGCCCTAGCTTCATCAAGCTCAAGAACCAAGCCTCAAGAACTTACCCCAATCTCCATAAAATCTACAATCAAGGTATGTTAGGTGTTCATCTAAGGGTTTTCTTCCACCCTTGGAGTTCAAGAGCCCTTTTGAAACTACAATATTAGTGATTTCACTATTTACATCTTTGAATTTAATTGTGTTCCTGTATGTATTAATGTTTGGTGTTCAATTCAAGCTTGAATTGCTAGTTTCATGAATGTAAAGTAGCATGTGTGTGATGGGTGTAATTTCCATGTCAAGAACCCTTGAATTGTGAATTGGTTGTGGTAGTCATGATACATTAGTATGTTGTTCATGCCCAAGTATAAGGTTATGCTTCCTATGTGTTGTGAAAAAAGCCTAAGTGAATAAACTGTGTATTTTGGACCATGGGTGATCTAAAGGATGAATTCATGCTAGAACTACATGTTTAAAATTACTCCCATGTCAAATCTATGCCTTGTAAGTGTTTGATAAAATATCTCTATGAATGAGTTAGGAACAAGTGCACATGGTTGTGTTTTTTTTCAAGTTTATGCTATGCTTTACTTTTTATGCTATCGAGTCCTGGGGGTATTAAATACCCCAAAATCTAGCTATTTACCTAGAGCTACAGTAGTTACAGAATAGTCTTGGTAGTGTCATGAACAGTAGTTCTCAGTAATCAGTTACAGTTTTAGTTCAGTATTCAATTCAGACCTCAAGAAAACCAAGTTAGTTAATAGAACTCAGTAGTATTCTGTCAGTCAACGGAACCGAGTGAACTCAGTTCAGTTAGACAGCACAATCAATCATAGTTCAATCAAGCCTAGTGCAGTCTAGAAATCAGCTTAGTGTCTATTCAGTTGGAGTAGGATTCAACACTGAGCGTGTGCAGGGATGACGACTTTCCCGTTATATAGGCAGAGTCATTAGTAGCAGTCCCTGTACTCCAGAATTACATAGCCAGTGCAGGATGAGGAGTCACCCGTTAGACTAGGCTTGAATACCTCCCAGGGGTCACCCATCAGATTAGGCTTGACTCTTCCCCGATGTCACCCGTCAGTTAGGCTTGGTATCCTGGTTTTCCAGTATTAGTACCCGTGGCATGGTATTAGCACCCTTCCAACTGGGGTCACAGGTTGGACCCCTATCAGCTTAGATTTGAGTCTTGTCTATTAGATGATTACCTCCCACAATTTTAGTTTCAGTCTCAGTATAAAACTCAGTTCAATTCTACAGAATCAGGACTGTCAGACATAGTCACCCAGCTCAGTATAGAACTCAGTTCAGCTCTATAAAATTAGGACTGTCAAAAATAGTCACCCAGCTATCAGTAATACAGTTATCAGTAAATTTAGATATCAGTCACTCAGTTATCAGTACTACAGTATCAGTAAACTCAAATATCAGTTAATCAGTATTTAGAACTCAGTATCTAGTGTTAACATGTTCTTAGTTATAGTTTATGTATTCACACATGTACTCTTATTCAGTTACATCCATGTTACTCAGCTAGTTAATATCTATGTATATGAATCCATGCCTATTAGCCTACCTCACTTAGCATACTAGTATATTCAAAGTACTGACACATACTTTTCTTTTGCGCTATGATGTCTTATATCATAGGTTCAGAAGCACAGGCTCCTGACCACACTTAGAAGCTTGGATTATCACCAGCAGATTTAGTAGTGAGTCCTTATCTATCGAGGGCATGCTTTTATTTCAATTATCAGTTTATCAGTACTTCAGTAGTTGGAGTTAGTTGGGGGCTTATACCATCAACTCCACATTCAGAAAGTTCAGTTAGAGGCCTTTTAGACTAGACTTTCAGATAGTATTCAGTTATGCAACTTATTATTTCAGTTGGTATTCTATTCAGTATTTTAAGTTTTGAACCTTATGGCATTTGAGCCTATTTTTTCGCATTTATTGTAGTGTTGTTATTATTTAGTGCACACAGCTGGTACTAGTCATGAGTTAGCTGGTGGTTCTTTGGGGTCGCTAGCACTGTGTAGCGTCTAGGGTATAAACTCGGGGCATTACAGTTGCATTGCTTAAATGGTTAAAGGAACATGAATTATTTTTTGTTGTTTTCATATGGTTTGGGAAAGACCTTGGTGGTCATGGTTTGATCATAAATAGTTTTGGTTAATTGGAAATAAGGGAGTCTAATTTGGCTACATGGTTTATATGACATAAGGTAATAGACTTGCAAGTTCTAATTTTGGTAGTACAATACCAACGATTAATGCCTAATTAAAAGACTCTTTGGTAAATGGTTGGGAATATATAAATGGTTTTAATATGGGCTTAAAGAGGGTCGAGTAGCAAAGCCATATAAGGTGAGGGTCTCGGGGGGACCAACACTGGAAACTCATGTTTGCCAATGTGAGGGTGGTCTTGGTGACCGCGTGCATGATGTCACACTTTATATTTTGGGAGATATACTAGTCATCTCAGGTTCTTTTCCCCGTTCATGTGGTTAACATGTACTGGATCCCTTTCAACATAGGGAGAGAACCCTTATAGCCCATGGGTGGTTTTAGGATGGCCAAGCTACTCATCCCATGTTAAGAATTTAAATGCATGCTAAACCTTTTTCCCTATCTCGACACGACATATATATGTGTGTGTGTGTGCGTACATGTGATTGCATATGGTTAATTGATTTGGTTTTTAAATGATGGAATTATATTATATTTATCCTAGAGTTACAAGCTAGCGTTCACTTCACTAACCATCTTCAGGCACTGTATCCCCACGCGATGCAGGAACCATCCATACTACCATTCCTCCTACTTAGTGACTTAGATTCCGAGACAACTTTGAGTCATATTGAAGTGGTGATCTTCCATACTATGGAAGACTCTATTTCATGTTATGGTTTTATCTATGGTCAGGGGCATGTACCGACAGGATGTTCTATGATTCTGGGTAGAGGCTTTGTCAAACTACTATGGGCATGGATGGTATCGGTGTTATTGTTAGCGTTGGTATGGGTATTGGCAATGGGATTGGTAGTGGTTGGACATTTGGTCATGGTAATTTAGTTATGGTTATAGACTTTATCTAAAGTATTTAAATTATTATTGTTTTATCTTGTTATATGTTTGGAGTCCATCCAACTTGGGATGCAGGATAGTTAACAGTGGGGTATTGAGGGTGGTTTCCGGTCCCGGCTGGACTTGAGATACCCGACACGACTAGGCACTGGTTCAGGTTGTATCATGAACTCTATCATGTAACTCAGAGATAAAGATAAAATAATGTTGTCAATTCAAATCAAGTCAACCAATGGACAATAACCATACGCAAATACATATATACATATCACGTCGGGATAGGGAACAAGGTTTAGCATGCACTTTAAAACCTTAAGATGGATTGTATATCTGAACTGTCATATAATCATACTCACAGGCTTTGTGGGTCCCTACTCTCACCCCTGGTCGGGCCGTAGTGTGTGTAGCCGTACAAATAAGAGAATAATCTCATATATATGCACACGGGGGACTCGAACCTCCCAACATATACTAAGCTGACTTAAACACCCGATCATATAATGATTTACGGGGGACTCAAACCTCCCTAATCATGAAATATTAATAAGGGTGACTCGAACCTCCTTGGTCACTTTGACCCCGGTATTGACAAATGTAGTTTTCATTGTCGGTCAGGACCTCCACTTTCACGACTCAGCTACACAACCCTATTTAAAGCCCAGTTAAAATATTTATCCACAATCCCATTCATGAACCATATTCCACATTAAGTCATACATTATTGGTATTGTCATACCAACTACACTTGCAAGGTAACAACAACATGCCAAAACAATTCCCATTAACTTGGAGAAAACAACTCCCTTGTCCATTAATACAAGGTGGGGGACACCGACTCCCTTTGTTCATTAAATAAGACCATTGTGTTTCAAATACCTCTTTATATCATGTAATAGTTCAAGCCTATTTCAATTTTACAAATTCCCAGCTTTGTCATAACTATAAACCAATTTCACACTATGGGTTAGGGTCATAACCATTTCAAAAGCCACAAGTTTGGGAAAATAACAATTCCCTAATCCATCCAACATACCCACGTACCCACTAGATCAAAACCATATTTAAAGCATGAATAATCATAATTAAATCATGGAAAAACATTGTTCAATAATAAGCATTAAAAATCCACAATCCTTTCTTTCAAAACCAAAACAATTCTATGTGAATAACACTTTAATACATATGCTTTTTAACAAATTAACAATGAGGAAAGAGTCATATGCCTGAAATGGTAAGATGTACGAAGAGAAATCACCCTTGAAAGCCCTAATTCATCAACCTCTTGAAAACCCTAAGTGTTCTTAACCTTGAGGAATTTGAGAGTGTTAAGAAGTTACTTTGATGTGTTTATGAGGGCTAATAATACCCTAAAGGGGTTATAATATGTGGATTTCAAGTTGGGTTAGAGAGGAAATGTCTAGAATTCCCTTAACTTAAAAGCTGAAAAAGAGTCATCTTTGACTACGAGTCAACCCTTGACTCATATCCACTCCTTACGACTCGTCACCACTAGTCGTAACCAAGGCAGTACCACCAAGGAAACATACACTACTGACCATATGATTCATCTACACAAATCATAATAGGACCCTCCGACTCGTACGATCAAGACGTAATCAACACAAAACCCAAATTGGGACCTACACTGGACATCCTATGATTACACATAACGACTGATGACATATCCTTATGGCTCATAATGTACCACTCATACTCAGAGAAAAATCTAGCCATAAACTTACTGGTTTGGTTACGACTCGTCAGGACGCCCTATGACTCATAGGGTGAGTCGTAACCAGGGCAATAGGCTCAAAGCTCAAGTAATTTTCAAGGGACAAAATCGGTAGTGTTTCAAGCTCATCCCCTACAGGTCATGAGGAGAGGATTATCCAAGACCATATAATGGACCACCATCCATTTTTCACCTAATATGGGGCTCTTCAACATTCTATCTCATATTTAGAGATAAACATCTAAAGTGTTTCTTTTTCATTTGATATGGGAGTCTTTAACCCCCACTTAAATCCCTATTTGTAAAACATGGGAAAATTTATATTAGGGCCCACCTCACACCTAGGACCATCCATTTAGATCATGGGATGATGAATATAGGGGCAACAACCTATTCTATCAATACTAAAAATATCTTTAATAAAGGTATAAGAATCTCATTCGTCATACGTGTTAGGATCAATTCCTTGGTAAGAAAGTTATTTAGTTATGAATGAAGGTCCTACAATAACCCTAACACAAACTTAAATTGAAAGTGTCCTTACCAATTTAGTTTTGTGCTAAGTATAAACTAGGATCAATTTCAAACATGGACTCTTTCTAGATTATAAGGTGTTAGGGGGCCCAATACCTATTAAATTAAACATCTCAAAGTCTTATTTACAGTACAACTAACTAGTTTTAATCCTATTTTTGAGTATAAAGTTATGAATATTATACCGAAGACTATCCATGTTGAAAAATTGAGGTTGCCATAGCGGGATCAGGCTGCTATAGCGAGAATGTTTATGTTATAATGGGACAATAATAGTTTATAAGCTTATCTAATGAGTTTCAATTCATAAACTCGAATATGTTGTATCTTGGTCCTAGAAGGGCGATTTGCATAAGGTTAGGGAGGAAATTCTTTGTTGAGGTAAGTTTTTTACTTCTTTTTAATATACATTAATCCATTTATCTTTTACTATCATTATAATGGGGATTTATGGAAATCCTTGTGGTTTAAAACCTTGGGTTTATGAAAATGTGAGAAAAACCAATGAATATATTTTTAGATTGTAAATTAACTCTTACTAATATGAAAATGTGGTTCAAAAACATGAACTTTGATATTTGGGACCTTCAGTTGTATAGAGATTGGACCTTTAGCTTCAAAACACTATTAATGGAGATGGGTTGAGTATGATTGTCATGACCCAAACCAAAGCCTAGTCATGATGGGTATCTCAAGCCCATCATGAGCCGGAGACCACCCTCGTAGCCTATCATCCAGAGAATAATAAAGATGAACAACAGAAGACAATCATAGATGGAAATAAATATAGATAAGAAAAAGACAGTCTAATAATCAAAACGAACATCCAACCCACACTTATCCACATAAAACTGTAATACCAATGTACCAAACTAGGTCGGGATATGCCCCCGACCATGACAAAAAAAATCTATCCAAAATATGAAAAAAACCATAATGAAATAGTAAATCTTTCTGAATGATGGAGGTTCACCACTTCACAACAACTCAACCGATATCTGCACCACCTAACACTGCACAAGAGTAACAAAAGAACTCTAGAACCCTACATCATTAAATGATGCAAAATATAGGGACGGTCATTGGGATAATCACATATATGTAACTCAAGAAAAGTGATAAAATAATTCTATGTCCAAATCTAGTCAAACCACATGTACACATTCATATTGAAAAAAACTAGGATGCCGAGATAGAGTAGAGGGTCATGAAACATGAGAGTTTAAGACCATTAACCTTGACTATGTAGCTTTATCCATCCTAAGGGCACCCATAGGGTATAATGGTTCAGCTTCCCCTGCTGAAAGATCCCCAATATATGTTAGTAGTAAGAGCTAAGAAAATTTGAAGGAGGGATAGAGACACTTAAACACCTTGGATTTTTTTTCCTTGGAAAAATCCCTGAGTCTTAGGCTCACTGTCCAATCTATGAATCACCATATGAGTCATAAGATTTCTTGACGTGTCATAGGACCCCAATTGTAGGGTGCCTAGTGATGATTGCTATAACGACCCAATTTTTCTGGAATCGGAACGTCACACGGTGCTTATGATCCCGAAGGACCACAAGCTAAAACTCTATAGATATCTGTACCTAGACACTGCATAACATAGATAATAAATGCAAAAACTGTCCATAAGGTTCAAAACATCTAAAGATACTCAAAATTTAAAACTGAATACTGATACATCTGTCCAAAAAACCTCTAGACTATCTGAGCTATGGAGTTAATGGGACATATCCCCAACTAACTCCGTCTACTAGAAATAAACAAAATCTGATGCAATAATGATAAAAGGATTATCTTCGAATGAAGAGGACTCACTGCTATATCTACTGCTACTGACTGGGACTGAGCTGCTAAGGGTACTCTGTATCTCGTGCCTCTGAACCTATGGTGTCAAATAAAATACCATAGCATAAATGCATCAGTACGGGAATATACCGAGTATGCATATGAGGTAAGGCTAAATACATGAATAATTACTTAACTGAATAATCATAAGAGTACTGAATGAGAACACATGCATGAATGCACAAACCATAACTACAACCATCAAGACTCTGAATACTAAAACTCGGATACTGCATTACTATCATCTAAACTTACTACTAATACTGAGATACTGAACAACTGAATTATCTAATATCGATAATTGAGTACTGGAGTTGAGATCAGTCTTTTCTAGCGAGTGATCTCAAAATTTGAGGATACTGAAGCTGATTGACTAAATATACTCACGTCATTGACTAAATTTTGAGATTTCTACTCTCGACTGACAGTATCGAAGATCAAACCTCTCTAATAGATAATTTCAGAATCTACTATCAATGATAAGAAAAGATCATGTCTGAATCTACAACAAGAATACTTAACTGAATCTGAGACTGAGATCAAGCCTATCTGATGGGTGATCTCTAGATCTGATAACAAGAATACTCAACTAAATCTGAGATTGAGATCAAGCCTATCTGACGGGTGATCTCTAGTCTGATAACAAGAATACTCAACTAAATCTAAGACTGAGATCAAGCCTATTTGACAGGTGATCTCTACATCTGATAACAATAATACTCAACTGAATCTGAGATTGAGAACAAGCCTATCTAATGGGTGATCTCTAGATCTGGTAACAAGAATACTCAACTAAATTTGAGACTGAGATCAAGCCTATCTAATGGGTGATCTCCAAATCTGATATTGAATAACTTCATATGAGACCAAGCCTATCTGATAGGTGGTCAATAAATCAATGGAACAATCTGAGTTCCTCACTGAGATAGATGATTGTATCTGACAGTCCTAGTTTCTGAAGATTGATACTGAAACTGTAATTATGGGAAGTTGTCACTTAACCAACATACCCCAAATCTCAACTGATGGGGTCCAACCTGTAACCCCATCTGGAAGGGTGTCAATATCTTGCCACAGGTAAAGACCTATCTGGTCAAGCCTATTTGACGGGTGACCCTCACAGGAAGTCATGCCTAAGGCATATAATAGTCAAGCCTATCTGACGGGTGACTAGCCTTTCCTGACGGGTGACTCCTGCATCCTGCGCTGGTTACACAATTTTAGAGTTCAGGGATTGCTCCTAATGACTCTGCCTCTCTGACGGGTATCCCCCATCCCTGCCCTTGATCGGTGATAGCTCCTACTCCCAACAGAAAAAATCTGAATTAATTTTTAACTGAACAAAAACTAAGCTAAATCTAATACTGATCATGTTTCTCTAATGGTCTGACTGAGTTAAGCTGAATTCACTTGGTTCTGTATCTGACGAAATACTACTGAATCTCGTTATCTGACTAAATGACACTGAGATTTGAATAGAGTACTCGATTACTACAGAGGTCAGAACTGAATACTTAAATACTACTAGATCTGAGTTGGGTATAGAACTGAGGCTAGATTACTAGTGATACTGAGATTATGATGATTACAAAGATTACTGAGATTTCTTAAGTTCTGTATCTGTTTGAGAATATAGAGTTTTATAACTCGCTGAGTTCTGAGAATCATGGCTCGACTGGAATTATCATAAAACTGACATGGGCTCTAGACAACAACTAAATTGTCAGGTATAAATACCCCCAGGACTCGATAACATAAAAGTAAAACATAACCATTCTTAAATAATCAAGACCATTGACAATCATTCACCATCACAATCACTAAGGCATCACTTTAAGTATTTAGGAATCCTAAACATGTAATAACATAGGGGGACATGCTATTGGATCATACTGCATTCAACAAGGTCTTGCATTAAATAATTGGTATGTATTAAAGTCTTAGCATGTATCAAAGAGAACATAGTTGGGGAATTTCATGCTATCATGTCACAATTCATTCACTAAGGCTTTTCAACAAACACTTGACATGCATGGTCTTGCACACAATTGGGGATTTCTAGTCAACATGCTATAATGGCTCTAATTCCTTCACATAAACATTTTATCAAACATATGGGGAGCATGGTTTGCTTATTCAATAATTTTCTTCACTTAATTGACATGAACACATCACTTAACAAGTAACTTGAAGAGGGTTTATCATGAACATCACATGAATATCACATACTAGATTCAAAGCTTGAAAACCTTGCAAACAAACATGAATCAAAACTCAATAATAGCATGAACATCAATTTTAACTCACACAAATCATGAAAACCCACAAACATAAGATCTTTGAATTTTAGAAAAGGGTTCTTGAGCTTCTTTGATGAAAGGGACCCAAGAATCAACATCTACATAACTTAGAGAAACTCTTTCTTGAAAGCTCTTGGAGAGATTCTCGATTCTTGATTTCTCTTGATTTTTCTTGAAAAAGAAAAAAGGGTTTTAATTTTTTAGAAACCCTAGTTTTCGACGTTGAAGATAAGAAATAAAGTTGTGAGCCTTGATCGGATATAAATAGGGGATGAAAAGAGTGGGAAAATAAGTAAAATCCCTTTATAAAAATGAGTTAAAAATGCTGAACGGGGTTTGCGACGATTGAAGTGACGGTCTGTCGTTCAGTCTGATGGTATGTCGGATTATCTGTCGTACAATGGTCGAAAAATAGCACATTGCCTCGATGCTATGGTCTCAACAATGGTCCGTCACAAACCCGATGGTCCGTCGGATCATCCGTTGCACGATGGCCAGGATGAGGCCACACTGCCTCAGCGCGATGGTCCCAGCGAAGATCCATCGAAGCCTCAATGGTTCGTCATCCTAGACATCGTACTTGGGCCTGAAAAAGAAGTCACTGCCTTGGTTGTGATGGGCTGGGCGGCGGTCCATCGTAAGCTCGACGGTCCGTCAGCCCGTCCGTCGCACCTAGGCGATTTCGACTGCTTTCTGTAAAACGGCCATAACTTCCTCGTCCGATACCAGATTTTGATGAAATTAGTATCGATGGAAATATTATTCAATGATCTACATGAAAAAAGTCAATATTATGGAAATTCTGTATGGTTCAAAATATTTCTCACTTGCGAAGACACTTCTTAACCTTTTTGGACTGGATTTATGCTTTACTTGACAAGCAATAAGGCTCAGACTACGAGAGAAATTTATGGGGTCTAATAATTTTCTAAGTTACTAGCTTGGATATGACTGGGTGGTCACGAGTCATTAAGACTCTATATGAACCATATAGTCTAAATCGTAGGCTAACTAGTGTTGTGTCCTATATGTTCTGTCCTGATTACGACTAGGCTCTATGATTTGTATAGACTCATTTCGAGTAGTAATATACCTTTTGTAAGGTAATCAATATAGGGCCTTGATTATTTTTCTTTTACTACAATTTGTGGTGATAAGTCTTAGTGAGTCCTTACGAGTCATATAGTGACCCATTGTCGATGGCGATAATTATTCAGCTTTTAATAAAGGGCACTTTAGATATTTCCCTCTTTATCCACTTAAGAAACATGACCATAAATCATATTTGGGGCATTATTTTCATCCTTTATGAAATCAAAACATTCTCTCAGATTCTCTCAAGCAAAACAATAGGGTTTTCTAGTAATTAACATCTAAGGGCTCAAGGGTTGATTTTTCTTCATATTTCTCTGTACTTTCAGGCATGTTACTCTTCCCCAAATATTATTTTACTAAAGCATGCATTTTAAAGTATTATACATGTGGTTTTGATGCTGGTTTTGGAACATAGGTTGGGGTTTTTGAATATTTGTTTTCTGAATAATGCTTTCCATGGTTTACATATGATTGTTCATGCTTTATTTATGATTTTAAACTTGTGGAGTTCATGGGTATGGTGGATATACTAGGGGATTATGATTTCCCTAAATTTTGTGAATATTTAAAATTGAATTGGTAATAACCCCAACCCAATTTGTGAAGTTGGTTTTGAGTATGAGAGTTATATCATTGTACTGTTTTTGGAACAATTGTATGATATAAAGAGGTTATCAAAACTTGATGGTTTGATTTAATGAACAAAAGTGGTTGGTGTTTCCCTACCTTATATTAATGAACAAAAGGAGTTATTTCCCCATGTGAATGGAATATAATGGCATGATGATATTACCTTGCAAGTGTAGTTGGTATGATCATACCAACAACATATGCCTTAAGATGTATTGTGGTTCAATGAATGGTAATGTTTTAAAAGTATTTTAATTGGGCTTAAAATAGGGTTATATAACTGGTCCATAAAAGTGGAGGTTTTGAGAGACCAATACTGGAAACTACATTTGTTGGCACGGGTGGTCTATATGACCGGGTGGTTTGAGTCCCTCTTATTGAATGATTGGGTGGTTTGAGTCCCTTATGTTAAATGAATGGGTGCTTACGTCACCCTTGATATATTATTAGGAGGTTTGAGTCCCCCATGGTACATTTTACATATGATTATTCTTTAGTTCGTGCAGCTACATATATTTGGGCCCTTTCAGCTAGGGGCGAGCTGGACCCATATAGCCCGTGGGTTTCTTCTTATGACGATTGAGCTACATAGTCCAGGATAATATTTTAAGGTTCATTCTAAACCTTGTTCACTCTCCCAACATTTTATATAAGTATATATTTGCATGCATGTATGTGAACACGTACATTGAGTTTAGATGAATTTTTAATTGTCATTACTTTATCCTTATCCTTGATTTACATACTAGTGTTCAACCTACTAATCATCTCTAGAAGCTGTATCCCCACGCGATAGACACTTCTACTTTTTCTACACAGTGTAGGATTTTTGAATTATCAACAGTCAGCTTAAAATGGTGAGCCTCCTTCTTTTGGAAGTCCATTACTTCTTGGTTTATCTTATATCATAGACTTTTCTTTGGACTTATTTTGGCTATCATCAGGGGAATATCCGAATATTAGTTTAATTTAGTTTTATCATTGAGGCTTTGTAGACTATTATGGACTGGGTATTGGTTATTGATATATCTTAGATTTCTTGAGTTTGATTATTCTATCTTGATATGTGTTTAGAATTCAGCCATTATCAATGCATTGTGTTTTATGTGACTAGGCAAAGGGGGTGGTCTTCCTTTCATGGTGAACTTAGGATTCCTGTCATGGCCAGGCCCTGGTTTAAATTATGATAAAGTTGGTATTAAAGCCTAGGTTCATGATCAATTGAGTATCCATAAAGCCGTGTCAAATAGAGTCTCTTTTATAGGTGTGTATCACACCACACTTATAAGGAAAAGATTACAAAACATTTGGGAATATTTTCCTTTCTTGTTGTTCTATTTCAGGCTATAGAGTCTTAGACCTTGAGTCTTTTCTAATTCCCTTTTGTTCGCATTTCAGATCATGCCTCCAAGTAGATCTGATGTTCATGAAAACTTCTTTATCTCACTTGAGGACAATATGGATGGAACTCATCCTGCATATGGAGTTCAGACCTAGTCTAGGGGTCCAACTTCTAATTGACCTTGTGGAGTTCCACCGGTTTTCTCTAGCCCTCCTCGAACACCTCTGGCCAATGTGTCTACTATTGAGTTTTGTAAGTCGATCCATTTGCTTACCCAGTTGGTGTCCTCTCAGACTGAGCGTGTTTCTTTTGTTGCTCCATCTTCTAAGGTCACTAGAGTTTCCCAATTTATGAGGTTGAGTCCTCCAAATTTCACTAATTCAAAGGTTGAGGAGGATCCTTAAAATTTTATTAATGAGATGGAGAAGATTTTTTATGTGATGCATGTTTCTGACTCCGAGGGCATTGAGTTTTCTACATACTAGCTAAAGGATGTGGCATATTAGTGGTATGAAGAGTGGGATCATATAAAGGGAGATGATGCTTAGCCAACTATGAGGGATGGCTTTTCTAGTACTTTTATGGATAATTTCTTTCCTCAAGAGATGAGGAAGGTGAAGGCTGAGGAGTTCATGAAATTGAAATAAGACAGAATGACTGTAAAAGAGTATGCCTTGAAATTTTATTAGTTATCTCGTTATGCTCTGGAGTTGGGGTCATCTATGAGGATGAGAATGAGGATGAGAAAGTTCACTTCAGGCTTGCCCCATGATTTGGTTTTAGAGTGAAAGGCTACCTTTTGAACAAAGATATTGATATTTCTAAACTGGTGATGTATATGCAATAGGTTGAGGAGGAAAACAAGAAGCAGGATGAGATCGAGGAAAGGTAAAGTAAGAAATTTAGGTATTATGAGTAGAGTGGAGGTCAAAAGACTAGTAGAAGAGATGGCCGGTAGTGGTGTAAGAAAAAATAGGGAAATTTTGGTTCCTATATTATGCCTAGTGCTCTATATTCTAAGTCGTTAGGTTATTGCCTCTTTCAGATTGACAGTGGATTTAGGGCAAAAAGTGCCCTGTCTTAGGACAACAGAGTTCAATCATCCCCATCTTATTCCCCTTGTCATTTTTATAGAAAACACCATCATGGGGAATATGATAAGGGGAGGAATAAGTGCTTTAAGTGTGGTTAGCTTGGTCACATACAACGGGATTGTTCTTCAAGGGTTAATTCTGGAACTAATAAGGTCCCTGTTGCTACTTTTTAGCTCCTGCAACAAAGGGTGCTATTTTGGCTACTGGCACTGGCCAAAATTATCTGTATGCTCTTACCACCCATCAGGACTCTAAGGCCTCTCCTGATATTGTTACTGGTGCGTTATAACTTTTTTCTTGTTATGTGTATTGTCTGCTTGATCCAGGGTCAATTTTTTCTTATATAACCCCTTATGTGGTTGTTCATTTTGGTTTTGGCCCTACGTGTATTCCTGATCTCTTTTCTGTATCCACCCTAGTGGGTGACTCTGTTGTGGCTAGAAGAGTCTATAGGGGCTGTGTGGTATCTATCTGTTGTAGAGATACCTTGGTAGACTTGATAGAGTTGGATATGGTTGACTTTGATGTGATCTTGGGGATGGATTGGTTTCCCTCGTGCTATGCCTCTTTAGACTGTCAGACCCATAAGGTCACTTTGAAACTTCCTAATGAGCCGGTTATAGAATAGGAAGGGAGTTCCCTAGTGCCTAAGGAAATGTTCATTTCTTATCTTAGAGTCCGTAAGTTGATTTCCAAGGGGTGTCTTTATCATCTTGTGCATGCTAAGGATTCTAATTTAGAGGGTCCCTCTCTACAATCTATCCCTATGGTCTGTGAATTTTTCGAGGTATTCCCTATTGATTTTCTCGGTATTCCTCCCAATAGGGAAATTAATTTTGGTATAGAACTTTTTTTGGATACCCATCCTATCTCTATTCCTCCTTGTAGAATGGCTCCGGCTGAGTTTAAAAAACTTAAGGAGCAGTTGAAAGATCTTCTTGACAAAGGTTTTATCCACCCTAGTGTGTCTCCATGGGGTGCTTCGGTACTCTTCGTGCATAAGAAGGATGGGTCCCTTCGAATGAGTATAGGCTATCTCTTGAATAAGGTAATAGTAAAGAATGAGTACCCTCTCCCTAGGATTGATGATATTTTTGACTATCTTTAGGGTGCTAAGCACTTTTCTAAAATTGATCCTCGGTCGGTTTATCATCAACTGAAGATTAGGGAGGTGGATACCCCTAAGACTGCTTTACAAAACCGCAATGGGCATTTCAAGTTTTTGATGAGGTTCTTTGATTTGAAAAATGCCCCAATGGTATTTATTGATCTTATGAATCAGATATTCCATCAGTTTCTTAACTTGTTCATCATTGTGTTCATTGATTATATTCCGGTATATTAGAAGAGTGAGGAGGATCATGCCAATCACCTCCGTATAGTATTGCAAACCCTTAAGGATCAGTGGTTGTATGCTATGTTCTTGAAGTGAAAATTCTGGTTGAATGCTATTACTTTTCTAGGTCATGTTGTTTATTGTAAGATCATGGTAGATCTACAGAAGGTTGTGGTGGTTAAAAAGAGGCCTAGACCCACGACTCCAACTGATATTTGGAGCTTCTTGGGTTTAGTTGAGTATTATAGGAGGTTTATGGAGAGTTTCTCTTTGATTGCTGTCCCATTAACTAGGTTAACTCAAAATAAGGTAAAGTTTCTGCGGTCCGATGCTTGTGAGGGTAGTTGTGAGAAGTTGAAGGATAGGTTGACTTTGGCCCTGATTTTGTCCCTGCCCAAGGGTATTGATGGTTTCATTGTATATTATAATGTGTCCTGTGTGGGACTTGGTTGTGTTTTGATGTAGCATGATAGGGTGGTGGCGTATGCTTCTAGACAACTTAAGGTATATCAGAAGAATTATCTGACTCATGATTTGGAGTTGTTGGCTATGGTTTTTGCTTTGAAGATTTGGCACTATTACATGTATGGAGTTCATATTGATATATATTATTATCACAAGAGCCTTCAATAAGTGTTCACTCAGAAGGAGTTGAATCTCAGGCAAAAGAGATGGCTTGAGTTGCTCAAGGACTATGATATGAGTCTTCCCTATCATCTAGGTAAAGCTAATGTGATTGGTAATGCTGCTAGCAGGTTTTCCATCGGAAGTTTATCTCATATGGAGGAGGAGAAGCGAGGGTTGGTGAAGGACATTCACCATTTGGTTAATCTTGCAGTTCATCTTTTAGATACCGAGGATAAATGTGTGATTGTTCAAGAGGTGGTGAAATCATCTCTTGGGGTAGGGGTGAAAGAGAAATACATTTTGGATCCCATTTTGATATAGATCAAGGATGATGTTGGTCAACAGAAAGTATTGGATTTTGAGATTGGTGGTGATGGTATACTGTGGTACCAAGGTAGATTGTGCATTCCCAATCTCGATGGGTTGCAGGAAAGGATCTTGGATGAGGCTCATGAGTCGGGTATACTGTTCACCCTGGTTCGATAAAGATGTTTAATGATTTGAAGGAGATTTATTGGTGGAATAATTTGAAGAAAGATGTGGAAAATTTTATGGCTAAGTGTATGGTTTGTCAGCAAGTGAAGGCTAAGAACTTGAGGCCTTGTGAATTGACTCAATTGACTCAAGAGATTGAGTTGCTGGTATGGAAGTGAGAGGTGATTAATATAGATTTCATTACTGGTCTTCTACGGTCTCGTAGTCAGTTTGATTCGATTTGGGTTGTCGTGGATAGGATGACTAAGTCTGCTCACTTCTTCACTGTGAGGACTAATTTTTCTGCAGAGGATTATGATAAGCTTTTCATTTAAGAGATCGTAAAATTACATGGTGCTCTAGTCTCTGTCATATATGATCAAGGTATGCAGTTCTCATCTCACTTTTAACGCTTATTTTAGAAAGGTTTGTGGACTAAAGTAAGCCTTAGCACTGCTTTCCTCCCTCAAGTGGATGGACAAGCTGAGAGGACCATTTAGACGTTGGAGGATATGCTAAGATCATGTGTGATCGATTTTGGTTGTAGTTGGGTTGACTATTTGCCTCTCATAGATTTTGCATATAACAATAGCTATCATTCCAGCATTTGTATGGCTCCATTTGAGGCTTTGTATGGTAGAAGATGTCATTCTGCTATTGGGTGGTTTGAAGTTGGTGAGGCTAGGTTTTTTGGTCTTGACTTAGTTCATCAGGCTATGGAGAAGTTGAAGGTAATAAGGTAAAGTCTTAAGACTGCCCAAAGTCGCCAAAAGTCTATGCGGATATGAGGCAAAGAGAGTTGGAGTTTGATGTTAGCAATTGGGTATTCTTAAAGTTGTCTCTCGCAAAGGGAGTGATGAGATTATGAAAGAAGGGGAAGCTTAATCCCCATTATGTTGGCCCGTACTTAATCTTGAGGAGAGAGGGCAACGTTGTTTATGAGTTGTAGTTGCCTTCTAGTTTGGGTTCCATTCATCGGGTCTTCCATGGTTTGATGTTGAAGAAGTGTGTGGGTGATCCTTCATTGGTTGTCCCATTGGAGAGTGTTGGTGTTTCAAATTTCTTATCTTATGAGGAAGTCCCGACTGAGATTTTGGATTTGCAAGTTATCTGATTGAGGATCAAGGATGTGGTTTCGGTGAAGGCTCTATGGAAGAATCATAAGGTTGAAGAAGCCACTTGGGAAGCTGAAGAGGATATGAAGTCCGAATATCCATTCTTGTTTCCCGCTTTGGATAATTGCACTTGAGGTATGTGTATTCCTTAAAAACTATGTTTTCTGCCTTTGTTAAAGGACATTATAGTTGTGTTTTGTGTTAAATCATGCTAACAAATGCTCTAACTCATCATTTGAGGATGAATGATCCTAAGGGGGGATAATGAAACACCCCAGAATTTTGGTCCTGGGAAAAATCCCTGAGCCTTAGGCTCACTGTCCAACCTATGACTCACTATATGAGTCGTAAGGTCTCTTGATGGGTCATATGACCCCAATCATAGGGCGCCCAGTGAAGATTGCCTAAGTCACTGCCTTGGCTACAACTGGGTGGTCACGAGTCGTAAAGACTCGATACAAGTTGTATAGTCTAAATCGTAGGCTAACAAGTGTAGTGTCCCATATGTTCTGTCCTGATTATGACTAGACGCTGTGAGTCGTATAGACTCATTATGAGTCGTAATATGCCTTCTGTAAGGTAACCAGTGTGGGGCCTTAATGTTTTTGCTTTGACTACGACTCGTTGTGACGAGTCGTAATGAGTCCTTATGAGTCGTATAGTGACCCGTAGTCACTAGCGACAATTTTTCAATGTTTAATGAGGGCAATTTGGAAATTCCCTCTTACCTACTTAAGACTCATGACAATAAAACACCTGACACGACCCAAAATCGGGCCATGCAGTATCGGGCACCTCAAGCCCATATGAATCGGAGATCGCCTCTATAATCCAACCCAAACATCACATCAATCACAAGGATCGGGAGAATCCCGATCATATAATAAGATAGTAGAAAACATACTACATGACATAACTTAAAAATGTCTAAACACTTCATTAGATTCATCAAACTAACGAATATACCCAAGTCCACAGTCACCCAAAATACCTCTATACAAATTGATGTTTAGAAATGTAAATGTCGGGACAACCCCCGACAATAGCTAAACCAAGTCAAAATACGACTAAGTCTAAAGATAGGAGACCAAGAATGAATGTCTTCCGAAGTAAGGAATCTCACCACTCCAAAGTCAATGCACGAACCTCTTTGATCATCTAATCACTGTGCATGAAGAGAAGATGATGCTCCGTCCCCTATGTTGCATGGGGATATAGCGTCTGGGGATAGTTAGCAGTTGGAGTGCTAGCATGTAACTCAAGGATAAGGATAAAATAACATCATCAATCAACAACAAATAAATATATCATATTCAACCATATTCACGACCTTATCCATACATGTAGGTATATCACATGCCAAACAAATAAACAAGTCTTAACACCATTCTCAATACACTCAATAATGAGACATAAAGTGGATGAATCCGACCTTCCACACTTAGATTCAAACGACTCTTATTAGGTATGGGACTTCAACCATATTCACATATTACGTAGACAAAGGACTTTAACCATGTATACACTCATTAAGCAAAGGACTCTAACCACATACACATCCATTTAAGCAAGGGACTCTAACCACATGAGCACATTCAGTTAGGCAAGGGAGTCTAACCACATTCCCACACATTAGTCAAGGGAATCTAACCTCATGCCTTATTAGGTAGGGGACTCTAACCCAAGCCATTTCATTTGGCGAGGCACTTCAACCTCAAGAGATCTCATTGTGCAAGGGACTTTAATCACAAACGATTTCATTAGGCAAGGAACTTTAACCTCAAGACCATTTATTAGGAAAAGAACTTTAACCTTAAGACATTACGACTATCATTAGTCGACATTGGGACTCCATCCCTTTGTCCATACATCATTATCTATTCAATTCACATTTTAGGACTTTAAACCATTTAGAAAATTCAAAACTATACATGACCATATGGTCCTCATGGGAGCCTTTGTTGCTCAACCATTTCAAAAGGCCAATGCCTTAATTCAATTCATCATACAATTTAATTTAGGTCATCAAGACCCTCACAAAGTATTCACATTTTGTTAGAATCTTATATCACATTCTTACTACACTTTAGCTCAACACACAATTCAAGTTCATTTTCATATCTAGGGACTTTAACCCCTCATTAGCCATCAACCAACAAGATCATCAACTTTACAATACATGACTCATAATAACTTTACAATATCATTTATCAAATATTCATACTTATTGGGCCATTGCCCTAGTTCAAAACATCATCAATATGAGACTAGACAATTCACTTAGACATTTTTACAAACACCTTGTGTGCATGCCTTTATAAAGGCCAATTTCAAAGTAGAAAGAATTATCATTAGGGTTACTCAAGACCCATATGCTTAACCATAAAGAACAAGCACCTACATGTTCTAAACATCATTATTATCAAGAATCAACACAAGTCTAGATAAGGATAAAAATTATTCATCACAAGTCATCAAAACCCTTATCATTTGATTACAAAATCTACATGTACACTTACTAATCCAAGTGTAAAATACACATTTTTTGAGTTATTTAGCAAGGGAGAGAATTACAGTCCTTAAACAACTTGATTCACCAAGAATCTTGACTTCACTTTTCCTTTAGAAGATCACCCTTGAAACCCTAGCCTCCAATTCTTCACAAATGTGTTTGAGAGATTATTTAGGGTGTTTGATCCACCAAAATGGATGTTTCAGAGGCTACAAACACTTATATAGTAAGGGGAGATAGTGTTTTTGGTGTAGGAAATGACCACAAGGTCCTCAACTTAAAGCTAGAAAATGAGCCCGTGTACGGGTACGACTCACATAAGGAACTACCCTAGGGTACGAGTGGTACCCTAACTCGTACCTTAGGATCCTCCTAGGTCACCTACATTGGTTAGTGTATGACTACACACCATTGAGTCGTATCCAAAGGGTAAGACTCATGCCCTAAACCATATACATTAACCGTACCAAAAGCAGTCCACCCCAAGATAAGTCTTCACTCTATACGGTTGGACATGGTACGACTCGTACCTTAAGGTATGATTGGTTGGAGGATCACTCGTACCTAGGATAGTGAGTGACCCTTACAACATAGCCTAGGGTATGATAGGGGAGGGAGAGAAGGATATGACTCGTATCCAAGGGGTACGACTCATACCCCTAGTCGTACCTTGTTCAATTACATCCCACGAAGAAATTCTCCTCATGGTTTAGAGCCTAGGTGTTTCAATTGTCCCCCACTTGGATCATTCATCCACGAATGATGGGTAAGGAAAGCATAAACACAAACCGACACATTATCACACATCAACCATTTTTTAAACAAGTTAGAACAAAGCACACCACAAGAGTGCAACACATATCATGCTCATTATCAATCAATCATTCATTTCATCATCTTTGGAACTCAAACCCACAACTTATAAAAACCACTTACTCATTTCACAACTTAGGGACTTTAACCCATCAACTCATCACAAGTACTTACTTAATTCAAGGACTAGGGACTCGAACCCATCTTCTATCAAATACATGAATTAACTTCAATGTATTAGGGACTTAAACACATAACAACAAAAACAGACATAATTTCAAGGCATTAGGGACTTGAACCCATGGTATAACAAGACCTAAATCAGTTCAAAGCTTGGAGACTTTAACACAATATATAAACAAGGCATAACTCAATTAAAAACATTGGCGACTTTAACCCAATGTCTATCAAAGACATAAATCAAGATAAGGACATTAGCTAATACCTTTATCACAAGTTTCCAGAACAGGAAAAAAATTCCGATACTTGGACTTTATGTCCTCTTCCATCTCGCAAGTAGATTCCTCGAACTTTTGGTTCCTCCATAGAACCTTCACTAAAGCCACCACTTTCATTCGTAACCAGTGAACTTTCCAATACAAGATACTCACCGAGATATCATCATAGGTCAAAGAGTCTGAAATATCAACATTCTTCAAGGGAACAACCAACGAAGGATCACCCACATATTTCCGCAACATAGAGACATGGAAAACTGGGTAAATTGAATTCATGCTAGAATGCAACTCCAACTCACAGGAAACATTGCCAACCCTCTTCATAATCAAGTAGAGACCAATATACCGGGGACTAAGCTTACTATTTTTACCAAACTACATCACTCCTTTCATGGGAGACACTTTTAACAATACCCAATCGCCAACACTAAACTCTAAGTCTCTACGTCTCACATCCACATAGGACTTTTGGCGTCTTTGAGAGGTTTTCAATCAATCAAAAATTACCTTCACCTTCTCTAAGGCTTGGTGAACTAAATTGGGGCCAAACAACTTACCCTCTATAACTTCGTACCACCCAATAGGAGATTGACATCTCCTACCATACAATGCCTCAACAGAGGCCATGCCAATACTAGAGTGGTCACTATTATTATAGGCGAACTCAATCAAAGGAAAGTGGTCATGCTAACTACCTCCATAATCAATCACACAATTCCTCAACATATCCTCCACTGTTTAGATGGTCCTTTCTGCTTGCCCATCCGTTTGTGGGTGGAAAGCGGTACTAAGGCATACTTTAGTATCCAAACCTTTTTGGAATGACTTCCAAAAGTGGGATGAGAAAAGAGGACCAAAATCCAAAATGATCAAAACTGGTGCACTGTGTAACTTCACGATTTCCATAAAATACAACTTAGCATAATCTTTCATGAGTTATTAGTCCTCATGGGAAAGAAGTGAGCAGACTTGGTCATTCTATCAATAATGACCCAAATAGAATCACATTGATTTCGAGATTGAGGAATATCGGTAATGAAGTCCATATTAATTGCCTCCCACTTCTATTCAGGCAACACAAATTTTTGGTACAAACCATCGGGCCTCATGTTCTCAACTTTCACTTATTGACATGCCATACACTTGGCCACACAACTAGCCACATCACATTCCATATTATCCCATCAATAGAACTCTCTAAGATTATGATACATCTTAGTGGAACTGGGGTGAGTAGCATAACGGGATCCATGAGCCCCGACCACGACCCTTTCCCTCAATCTATTGACGTTGGGAACACATAGCCTACCTTGGTATCTTAAGATATCATTACCACTAATAATAAAGTCCACAACTTTGTGTTGACCCACATTACTCTTGACCTTCACCGCTTTTCCTTTATCTCAACAACAAGAGATAACTGAGATACCGAATGCACTAATACACCACCATCCTCAAAGTCCGCAAGTCAAACTCTAAGATTAGTAAAATGGTGAATGTCCTTCACCAATTCTCACTTATCCTCATCCACATGGGCTAAACTTCCCATGGACAATCTACTAAGAGCATCGGCGACTATATTAGCCTTACCGGGATGGTAATGAAGACTTATATCATAGTCTTTCAACAACTCAAGCCACCTCCTTTGCCTAAGGTTCAACTCTTTTTAAGTGAACACATACTAAAGACTCTTATGATTAGACTAGATATCAACATAAACCCCATAAAGATAATGTTGCCAAATCTTTAATGGAAAAACCACAGCTAATAACTCTAAGTCGTGAGTAGTGTAGTTCTTCTGATGAACTTTCAATTAACTAGAAGCATAGGCCACCACCCAACCATGTTGCATCAGCACACAACCAATACCAACCCGAGACGCATCACAATATACTACAAAACCATGATTACCTTCGGTCAAGGTCAAAATCAGAGCCAAAGTCAATTTATCTTTCAACTTCTCAAAACTACCATCACACGCATCAGACCACAAGAACGTGACCTTATTCTAGGTCAACTTTGTCAATAGGGTAGCTATGGTCAACAAACTCTCCATAAATCATCTATAGTAATCGGCTAGACCAAAGAAGCTTCGAATATCGGTTTGATTCGTAGGTCTAGGACACCTCTTAACCACCATAACCTTTTAGAGATCTACTATGATCCCTTTAATAGAGATTGCAGGACCAAGAAAATCTATGACTTTTAATCAAAACTCACATTTAGAGAACTTGGCATACAAATGATGATCCTTCAAAGTTTACAACATGGCACGGAGGTGATCAACATGGTCTACCTTACTCTTAGAATAGACTAAGATATCATCAATGAAGACAATGACAAAAATGTCAAAGAATAGATGAAAGAACCCATTCATCAAATCCATGAATGCCACCGGGGAATTGGGTAACCCAAAAGACATAACAAGAAACTTATAATGACCATATCAGGTTCTAAAGGTAGTCTTAGGGATATTCGCAGCCCTAATCTTAAGTTGATGATAACCCGATCTAAGATCAATCTTAGAGATGCACTTCGCACCCTAAAGTTGATTAAACAAATCATCTATCCTAGGAAGAGGATATTTATTCTTTATGGTCACTTTGTTGAATTGACGATAATCAAAGCACATATAAAGGGAACCATCTTTCATGTGCACAAACAACATGGGAGCACCCCAAGAAAGCACACTAGGATGGATAAAACCTTTATCTAAGAGGTCCTTTAATTTCTCCTTAAGGTCCTTTAGCTTCGCCAAAGCCATTCTATAAGGAGGAATAGAAATAGAACAGTGTCCAGAACAAGATCAATCCCAAAATCAATTTCCCTATCAGGAGGAATACTGGGAAGATCATCGGAAAACACCTCGAGAAACTCATTATAGGATGGATTCTAGAGAAGGCTCTTCCAAGTTAGAATCTTCAACTCAGACCAATGATACAAACACCCCTTTGAAATCAATTTTTGAGCTTTAAGATAAGAATGAATCTTCCCTTAGGCACTAAGGAACCACCTTCCCATTTAATGACCGACTCATTAGGGAATTTAAATATGACCCTATAGGCCCGAAAATCTAAGGAAACAAGCAGAAGTGCAACCAATCCATTCCCAGAATGACATCAAAATCGACCATGTCCAACTCTATCAAGTCTACAAGTGTATCTCTGCCATCAACAGATATCACACCCCTCATATGGACCCTTTTAGTAACCACAAAGTCTCTTAGCAGGAAAGAAATAGAAAATGAAACCGACAGACTCTTGGGACACAATAAAGATACATTACCACATACGGGGTCACATAAGAAAGTGTAGACCCTGGATCAAGCGAATAATATACATCACGGGAGAAAAGTCTTAACATACCCATGAAAACATTGGGAGACTCCTCAGAATCTTGGCGAGTAGAAAGTGTATACAAGCGGTTTTGGCCAGCGCCGGTGCCAGAAATAGAAACAGACATGGCACCCTTTGGTGGGGGAGTAGGTGGAGTAGCAATATGGGCCCTGCTAGCCCAAAAAACTGCTAAAAAAGGGCACCACACTGTATGTGCCCAATTTTAGCACAACTAAAATATCTGTTCCTCCCCTTCTCATACTGACCACGATGACTCTGACCATAAAATCTGCAAGGAGGGTGGGATGGAGCTGACTGGGCAACACTAGCCTGGAATTGGGCACCCTATGCCCAGAACCCACCATTAAACTAAGGTCGACGATCACCCGACAACTTCAGGTAAAGAGAGTGATCACTAGTTGAGGGAAAGAACCTGGACTCCCCCACTTATTCCATGACCACATACCCCCATCTCTACCACTAGGCTCGAAAGACCTAAACTTCTTCCCTTACCGTTCACTAAAATCAACTTGCTTCTTTTTCTTTTTTTTTTTCACTAGTTCCATATACATTATCAACCTAGAGAAGTCCATGTTTTCAATCAACAAGTACACCTTACTCTCAAGAACTAATTCACGGGATAATCTTGAAACAAACTTACGCATCCTAGCCCTCATGCTAGAAACCATATTGGGAGCATACCTTGAACATTGATGGAATTTCAAGATATACTCTTGAAAGAACATCCTTCCTTGCTTCAAGTTCACAAACTCTTCCACCTTTTCTTTCTCAACTTCTGAGGAAAGAAGCGGTCTAAGAAACCCTCAAAGAAATCCTCCCATATGGTAGGACTAGCATCTACACTTCTAGAAAACTCCTACCCTTCATAGTATTGGTATGCTATATCTTTTAATTGATAGAAAACAAACTCAATGGATTTAATCTCTGAAGCATGTGTGATTTGGAAGATCTTCTCTATTTCATCAATGAAGCCTTGAGGATCTTCCTCAACCTTCGCACCCATAAACATAAAAGGGCTCAACCTCATGAATTGGAAAGTTTTTATGGACTCAAAAGAAATAGTAGTTGGAGCACCACACTCTAATTGAGAGGCTACCAATTGAGTTAAGAGGTTAATAGAGTAATGAAGCTCGACATTAGTAACATCCCTTTGAGGTGACAGAATAGGAGGGTCACTCTCATAGTCGGGTTTGGTGGGGATAGGTGTAACCCCACAAAGAGGGTCAGATTTCACAGCCCTATCCCAGGTCTGAACTCTAAAAGTTGGACGAGCTTCATCCACAAGGCCCTCAGCCAGGGCAAAAGTGTTTGCCTAAAACTTAGATCTCCTTAGAGGCATGTTCTGAAAGATAACAAACAGAAATTAGACAAATCCAATACCTTAGACTCTATATCTTGAGATTTAAACATAAGAAAGGGAAAGATTTCCTAAAATATCTCGTAGCCCCTCTTTTATAAGTGTGGCACTCTTTACACCCATAAAAAAGACTCTACTTGACATGGCATTGTAGATACCTAACTGACTACTAACTAAGGCTCTGATACCAACTTGATATGACCCAAAATTAGGCCATGTCATATTGGGAACCTCAAGCCCATATGAATCGGAGGTCGCCCCAATAACCCAACCTAATTATTACATCAATCAGAAAGGTTGGGTGAATCCCAACCATATAATAAGATAGTAGAAAACGTACTACAAGTCATAACTTAAACATATCTAAACACTTTATTATATTCATCAAACCAACCAATATACCCCAATCCACAGTTATCCATAATACCTCTATACAAATTGATGTTTAGAAATGTAAATGTCGGGACAAGCCCCCGACAATAGCCAAACCAAGTAAAAATAAGACTAAGTCTAAAGATAGGAGACCGAGAATGAATGTCTTCCAAAGTAAGGAAGATCACCACTCAAAAGTCAATGCATGAACCACTTCAATCACCTAATCACTGTGCATGAAGAGAAGATGATACTCCAGCCCCTATGTCGCTTGGGGACATAGCGTTCAGAGACAGTTAACGGTTGGAGCGCTAGTATGTAACTTAAGGATAAGGATAAAATAACATCATCAATCAACAATAAGTCAATATATCATATTCATATATATATTAATGACCTTATCCATACATGTAGGTTATCATATGCCAAACAAGTAAACAAGTTTTAAAAATATTCTCAAAACACTCAATCATGAGACATAAAATGGAGGACTTTGACCTTCCACACCTAGATTCAAATAATTTTTATTAGGTATAGGATTTTAACCATATTCATATATTACTTAGATAAATGAATTTAACCATGTATACACTTATTAAGCAAGGGACTTTAACTATATACACATCTATTTAAGCAAGAGACTCTAACTACACATACACATTCAGTTAGGTAAGGGACTCTAACCACATGCCCACACATTAGGCAAGGGACTCTAACCTCATACCGTATTAGATAGGGGACTCTAACCCAGCTATTTAATTTGGTGAGGCACTTTAACCTCAAGAGATCTAATTATGCAAGGGACTTTAACCACAAGCGATTTCATTAGGTAAGGAACTTTAACCTCAAGCCCTTTCATTAGGCAAGGGACTTTAACCTCAAGTCATTACAACTATCATTAATCGACATTGGGACTCCAACCTTTTTTCCATACATCATTATCTATTCAATTCATAATTTTGGACTTTAACCCATTTCGATAATTCAGCACTATACATAACCACATTGTCCTCATGGGAGCCTTTGTTTCTTAGCCATTTTAATAGGCCAATGCCTTAATTCAATTAATCATACAATTTAATTTATGGTAATCAAGACCCTCACAAACTATTCATGTTTAATTAGAAATCTTATACCATATTCTTACCACACTTTAGCTCAATACACAATTCAAGTTCATTTTTATATCTAGGGACATTAACTCCTCATTAGCGACAACCAACAAAATCATCAACTTTACAATACATGGATCATAATACCTTTACAATATCATTTATCAAAGATTCATACTTATTAGGACATTTTCCTAGTTCAAAACATCATCAACATGAGACTAGACAATTCATTTAGATATTTTTACAAACACCTTGGGTGCATGCCTTTATCAAGGACAATTTCAAAGTAGAAAGAATTATCATTAGGGTTAATCAAGACCCAAATGTTTAACCACAAAAAAAAATCACCTACATGTGAAAAAAATCACCATTATGAAGCATCAACACAAGTCTAAATAAGGGTAAACATTATTCATCACAAGGCATCAAAACCCTTATCATTTGATTACAAAATCTCCATGTACACTTAGTAATACAAGTGTAAAATACATAGTTTTTGTGTTATTTGGAAAGGTAGAGAGTTACATGCATTTAAAAACTTGATTCACTAAGAATCTTTAATTTACTTTGCCTTTAGAAGATAACCCTTGAAACCCTAGCTTCTAATTGTTCATAAATGAGTTTAAGAGAGTATTTAAGTTGTTCGATCCACCAAAATAGATGTTTAAGAGGATACAAAAACTTATATAGTGAGGGGACATAGGTTTTTGGGTGTGTTAAATGACCATAAGGTCCTCAACTTAAAGTTGGAAAATGAGCCCGTGTAAGGGAATGACTCACTTAAGGAACCGTACCCTAGGGTATGAGTGGTACCCTAACTCATACCATAGGATCATACTAGGTCACCTACACTGGTTAGGGTAATACTACACACCATTAAGTCATATCCAAAGGGTACGGCTCATGCCCTAAATCATATCCATCAACCGTACCAAAATAGTCCACTCTAAGCTAAGTCTTCACTCTATACGATTGGTCTTGGTACGACTCGTACCTTAAGGTACGATTTGTTGGAGTATTACTCATACCTAGGAAAATGAGTTACCCTCACCACACTGCCTAAGGTATGAGATAAGAGTGAAAGAAGGGTATGACTCGTATCCATGGGGTATGACTCATACACCTAGCCGTACCTTGCTCAGTGACATCCCATGAAAAAATTCTCCTTATGGTTTATATCCTAGGTGTTTCAACACCTTTGGGGCATTACTTTATACTTTATCAAATCAAAATACTCTCTAAAACTCTCTCAAATACTCTCAAGCAAAAACACTAGTTTTTTCAAGCGATTGGCATATAAGGGCTTAAGGGTTGATTTATCCCCATAATTGACTATTCTTTCAGGCATGTTACTCTTCCCTAAATATTGTTTTGATAAAGCATGAATTTTAAAGGGTTATTCATGTGGTTTTGATATTGGTTTTGGAATATGGGTTGGGGGTTTTGAATGTTTTTTTCTGAATAATGCTTTCCATGGTTTACATAAGATTGTTCATACTTTAATTATGGTTTTGAACTTATGGGGTGCATGGGTATGGTGGATAAACTAAGTATTGTGATTTCCTTTAATTTTGTGAATAGTTATAATTGAATTGGTAATAACCCCAACCCAATTTTATAAAGTTGGTTTTTAGTATGAGTATAATTGCATTAAACTACTTTTGGAACAATTACATGATATAAAAAGGTTATTTAAACATGATGGTTTAATTTAATAAACAAAAAGGTCCAGTGTTTCCCCCACCTTTTATTAATAAATAAAGAGAGTAGTTTTGCCCAAGTGAATGGAAATGTAATTGCATGATTATGTTGCCTTACAAGTGTAGTTAGTATGACGATACCAATAATATATGCCTTGAGGTGTATTGTGGTTCAATGAATGGAAATGTAAGTGTTTTAATTAGGATTAAAAGTGGGTTGTGTAGCTAGGCTGTGAAAGTGGAGGTCCTGAGAGACCAATACTGGAAATCACATTTATTAGCGCAGGTGGTCTATATGGCCGGGTGGTTTTAGTCACCCTTATTGAATGATTGGGTGGTTCAAGTCCCCCATGTTAAGAGACTGGGTGCTTAAGTCACCCTTGTTATATGATCGGAAGGTTTGAGTACTCTATGGTACATATATACATATGATTATTCTCTTGTTTATGCACCTACACGTATTGGGGCCTTTTCAGCTGGGAGAGAGAAGGACCCTACAGCCCATGGGTGCCTTATTATGATGGTTGAGCTACACAGTCTAGGATAATATTTTATTATTCATGCTAAGCCTTGTTCCCTATCCTAGCATTTTATATAAGTATATATATATACATATATGTATGTGAACATGTACATTCAATTGAACTGGATTATGAAATGTCATTACTTTATCCTTATACCTGAGTTATATGCCAGCTCTCAAATTGCTAACCGTCTCTGGATGTTGTATCCCCACACAATGAAGGAATTGGAAACACTTCTACTTTTACTGTACAGTGATAGGATTTTCAGATTGTCATTAGTAAGCTTGAAGTGGTGAGCCTCCTTCTTTCGAAAGGCCGTTACTTCTTGGTTTATCTTTTATCATATACTTTTCTTTAGACTTGTTTTATCTATCATCGGGGGATTATACCGACATTAGTTTGATTTGGTTTTGTCATAGAGGCTTTGTGGATTACTGTGGACTGGATATTGTTTATTGATGTATCTTAGATTTCTTGAGTTTGATTATTCTATCTTGTTATATGTTTAGAATTCAGCCATTATTAGTGTATTGTGTTCTATGTGACTAGGCAAAGGGGGTGGTCTCCGATCCATGGTGAACTTAGGATGCTTGTCACGGACAGGCCCTAGTTTGAATCGTAACAGACATTGAGGCTCCAAGCATCTCAAAAATATAATGTATGAATAAGGCACACAATCATATAGACTCTCATGCCGACAAATATGATTTCCAGTATTGATAACCTTGGGACCTCAACCTTTGTGGCGAGCTATATCACCCTCTTTAAGCTTAAATTAAAATATTTTCACATAATCCCAACCATTAACCAAGGAGTCATTTATGAAGGAATTTACTATTTGGTATCATCATACCAATTATACTTGCAAGCTAAACTAATTATTCCATTCCAATCTAATTAACCAATTTCAGTCTGAAATTTTATTTTACAATCCAAAACCATGGCCTCCAAGGCCTTTCAAATCCATTTTATCCATTTAGCCTTTATATGTAATGAAATGTTCCCAAACAATTTAAATCATCCATTTAGCCTTTATATGTAATGAAATGTTCCCAAAAATTTAAATCATGCATATATCCATGTTACAAAACACAATTACAAAGTGGGTTGAGGTTGATGCCAATTTCAAGTAAAATCCATCAGTTTGGAGAACCCATGTTTCCCATTATGAATTCCCATAAAAGTGCACCCATTCTATCCCAAAAACTATTTATCAAACATGAATGACATATTTAAAGCATGGGAAAATAATTCTAATAGCAAATAACCAAAAGCCCTCAACCCAATTTCAAACTAACAATTAAATCACATGAATAATGATTAAAACATATGCCATAACATAAAATTCAAGTTAGGGATGAGGGACATGCCTGAAACACCAAATAATTTGAAGAGGAATCACGAATTAGAGCCTAGATGTTTAATCCCTTGAAACCCTAGCTTTCTCTTGCTTCGGGGTATTTAAGAGAATAGAAGTGAATTTGATTTTTGTTACCTAATGGAATAGAGGCTATTTGAAGTGTTTTAAGTCATGTGATAATATTGGATGAGAGGGAAATACCAAAATAACCTCACTTAAAACATGTAGGAAAATTGGGCCCAGTCGCTATGACTCAGGTAACGACTCATGAGGTATAACCACGAGTCATTACCTAGACTCATTACCTCAGGGACAAATTCTTGACCCCTTACTTTTATGGTCACGAGTAACTCTCCACGACTCGTAACCTGACATAACGACTCGTGAGGAGGATCCATGATCAAAGAAGAACCTTAGACAATCTTGATGCTGAGATAGTGAGTCCCACCTTATGAATCATGATGAGTGATAGGTACTCATCACTTGAGTCAGAGTCATGGTAGTGTTGATAACATTCCAGAAATTTTAGAGTTAAAAAACTAGGGGTTTTACAATGATAGAGCTAGTTAGTGGTTAATTGACCCTTGAGTATTTTTATACACCATAACTGAGGGTAGAATCAGTGGGTTTGAATTTCCAAAGTATTTATTTGATGAGTAATTTATTAAATACTCTTACTTGTTGTTTACTAGATGATTTATGCTTTGAAAATGTGATGAAGAAGGAATATCATCCATGGTATAACTTACTCATTGCATCAGTTGACGCCCAGGTAGGTTATTATTTATTTGTATTAGACTATGGTTAGAAATCATATTTGTAATACAGATTAGACAAGAGACATTCTTAGGCTTGCAAACATAGAGTTTGGACGATTAAAATATGGGATATATATGATAAAATATAAGATTAATATAACAAATACCTAACTGTATGTTGATATGTTAACACATCCTTGAGGGAGTTTTGTGTTTGTATGACTCCATGATGGATCATAACATGAATTATGTGAATATAGATGGTTATATAGAGATTGCATGAGCCTATAACCTAGTGATTTAGCCTAAATACAAGAAAAAGAGTGAACTTGATGTTATGTGTGTTTGGAATGTAGTTTAACATTGCTCATTTTCTTATTAGATAGGAATAATTATTGGTTGATAACTCCTTTAAAAATCGTATAAAAAGTTTAATGACTAGATAATAGAGTAGGTCTTGAACCTAGTGATGACTTGAAAGTTAGGGTTGCTATATAAAAACGGAATCACAAGTCTTGACAAAAAAAGATGATTGGATTAGTTAATGAATTTAAGATTGTTGAACTAGAGTTTAGACTTTATTTGGCTGAATATGTACTCCTAAAATTAATACTTTATTTTGATGAATATGGATAGATAATGCTTACTTGAATAAGCCATGGATTGGTGTTGGGCATGGTGTAATTAAGGAATATGAATTGATAAGGCCTGAATTATAAGTTGTTATTTGGATGTCAGGCATACTTATGATTTCCTGTGTTAAAGAATAATTGTTGTTTACATGAAATGATTAACTAGAGTTTGACCAAGTGTTTGGAGTACTTTTCCTATTGTTGCAATGCATGTACAAGAAAGTAAATTATTGAATGATATCCTAAGTGTTAAGTCATATAATGAGGTTATATTAAAGACTTGTTGACTATACAGGTATGATTGCTTGTTCTCATTGTGGTTATGATTATTGGGATATTTGTTGCTATTATGGGATGTACTGGTTATTTGACATATTCATGAGATTAAATTTATTATTATTGGATATACCAGTATTTGTACGTTTTTATGGAGTTTATATTTATAACTGTGGGTTGTATTGATATTTGGAGATCTTTATGAGATTGGTTGATATAAGGTAGATAGACTCTAGATATATAGAATTTTTGGTACATGAATAAGAGATCATCCCCGACAGATCATAAGGATAGGATTACCCAAGACCGTATAAGAAAACCACAAACCATTTTTCACCTAATGTGGGACTCTTCAACATTTTAACTCATGTTTAGGGCATCTAGAGCGTTCTTTTTTCATTAGATATGGGAGTCTTCAACCCCCACTTAATTCTCTATTTGTAAAACATGGGAAAATTCATATTAGGGCTTACCTCACACCTAGGACTGGCCATTTGGATCGTGGAATGATAAATATCGGGGTAACAACTCATTCCATTATTATTAAAAATATCTTTGATAAAGGTATAAAAATCTCATTTATCATAGGTGTTAGGATAAATTCCTTGGTAAGAAAGTGCTTTAGTTATGAATGAAGGTTCTACAATACCCCTAGCACAAAGTTAAGTTGGAAGTGTCCTCACCAGTTCAGTTTTGGGCTAAGTATAAATTAGGATCAATTTCAAACATGTACTCTTCCTAGGATGTAAGGAGATAGGGGGTCCAATACTCACAAAATTAAATATCTCAGAGTCTTTTTTCCAATACAACCAACTAGTTTTCAATCCCCTTTCAGAGTAAAATATTTTGATTATTATACTAAAAACTATCTATACTGAAAAACTAAGATTGCCATGGAGGGATCAGGTTGTTGTAGCAGGAATGTTTCTGCTATAACAGGACAACAAAAGTTTATAAACTTATCTTAGTGGGTTTCAATTCATAAACTCAAATATTTTGTTCCCTGGTCCTAGAAGAGTGATTTGTACAAGGTTAGTGACGAAATTCTTTATTGAGGTAAGTATTTTTACTTCTTTTTAACATATATTAATACATTCATCTTTTAGAATCATTAGAATGGGGATTTATGGTGAAATTCTTGTGGTTTAAAATCTTGGGTTTATGAAAATATGAGAAAACCTATGTATATATGTATTTTCACCTAGAATTGATTTTAGATTGTAAATTAACTCTTTCTAATATGAAATTGTTGTTTAAAAACATGAACTTTGATAGTTGAGGACCTTAAATTCTATAAAGATGGGACCTTTAGGTTAAAAACTCTATTAATGGAGATGGGTTGAGTATGATAGAGCTAGTTAGTGGTTAATTTACCCTTGGATATTGTTATACACCATAATTAAGGGTAGAATCTAAGGGTTTGAATTTCCAAGGCATTTATTTGAAGAGTAATTGATTAAATACTCTTATACTTGTTGTTTGTTAGATGATTTATCCTTTGAAAATACGATTAAGAAGGAATATCATCCATGGTATAGCTTACTTATTGCAAAAGTTGATGCCTAGGTAGGTTATGGTTTATGAGTAGTAGACTGTGGTTAGAAATCATATCCGCAATACAGATTAGACAAGAGACATGCTTAGGCTTGCAAACTTAGAGTTTATATGTTAAAAATATGGGATTAATGTGTTAAAATATGGGATTAATATGATAAATACCTTACTGTGTATTGATATGTTAATCTATTAATCTTTGAGGGGGATTTTGTATTTGTACGACTCCATGATGGATTAAAACTAGAGTTATGTGAACATAGGTGGTGATAAGGAGATTGTGTGAACCTATAACCTAGTGATTTAGCCTAAATACCATAAAAGGGTGAACTTGATATTATGTGTGTTTGGAATGTGGTTTAACATTGATCATATTCTTATTAGATGAGAATAATTATTGGTTGATAGTATCCCTTAAAAATGGTATAAAAAGTTAAATGGATGGCTAGCGGAGTAGGGAATTGAACCTTGTGATGACTTGAAAGTAAGGGTTGCTAGATAATAGTGGAATCACATGTCTTGATAAAAAAACATGAGGATTGGATTAGCTAACAATCTTTTAATTGTTAAACTAGAGCTTAGACTCTATTTGGTCGAACGTGTACTCCTAAAATGAATACTTGATTTTGATTAATATGGGTTGATAGTGCTTACTTGAATAAACCATGGATTGGTGTTGGGCATGGTGTAATTGAGGAATATGAATTGATAAGTCCTCAATTATAAGTTGTGGATGGCCTTCGGGCTTACTTATGATTTCTTATCTTAAAGAATAATTGTTGTTTACATGAAATGATTAACTTGAGTTTGAACAAGTGTTTGAAGTATTTGTCAACTTGTTGCAATGCATGTACAGAAAAGTAAATTATTAAATAATATCCTAACTGTTAACACATATAATGAGGTTATATTAAAGGCTTGTTGACTATACAAGTGTGATTGCTTGTTCTCATTATTATTGTTCTTATTATAATATCTGTTGCTATTGTGGGTGTACTAGTATTTTGACATATTCATGGGATTAAATTTATTATTATTGAATATAATCGTATTTTTACATCTGTATGGAATTTGTATTTATTATTGTGGGATGTACTGGTATTTGGAGATCTTTATAGGATTGGTTGATACAAGGTTGGCAGACACCAGATGTCTAGAATTTTTGATACATGAACAAGAGATCGTATGCTGTTGGTCATGAGGAGAGGATTATTGAAGACTGTATAAGAAAACCACCATCCATTTTTCACACAATATAGGACTCTTCAACATCACATCTCATGTTTAGGGGTAAGCATCTAGAGTGTTCCTTTTTCATATGACATGGGAGTCTTTAACCCCCACTTAATTCCCTATTTGTGAAACATGGGAAAATTTATATTGGGGCCCACCTCATACCCAAGACCTCCTATTTGGATCATGGGATGATAAATATATAGGTAAAAACCCATTCTGTCATTACTAAATATATCTTTAATAAAGGTATACAAATCTCATTCGTCATAGGTTTTTGGATTAATTCTTGCGTAAGAGAGTGCTTTAGTTATGAATGAATATCGTACAATACCCTTAGCACAAAGTCAAGTTAAAAGTGTCCTTACCAATTTAGTTTTGTCTCAATATAAACTAGGATCAATTTCAAACATGCACTCCTCCTAGAATATAAAGAGTTAGGGGTCGAATCCCACCAAATTAAATATCTCAGAGTCTTCTTTCCAATATAACCAACTAGTTTCTAATCCTCTTTCTGAATAAAAAGTTATAATTGTTATACTGAAGACTATCCATGTTGAAAAACTGAGGTTGCTATAGCAGGACCAGGCTGCTATAGCAGGAATGTTTCTGCTATAATAGGACAACAATAGATTATAAGCTTATATTAATGAGTTTCAATTCATAAACTCAAATATTTTATTCCTTGGTCCTATAAGGGTGATTTGCACAAGGTTATGATGGAAATGCTTTATTGAGGTAAGTTTTTTACTTATTTTTAACATCAATTAATCCATTCAACTTTTAGAATTATTAGAATGAGGAGTTATGGCAAAATTCTTATGGTTTAAATCCTCGAGTTCATGATAATATGGGTAAAATGAAATTGTGGTTCCAAAATATGAACTTTGATAGTTGGGGAGCTTAATTCTATAAAGATGGGAGCTTAAGCTTTAAAACTTGATTAATGGAGATAGGTTGAGTATGATAGAGCTAGTTAATGGTTAACTGACACTTGGATATTGTTATACACCATAACTAAGGGTAGAATTAATGGTTTTGAATTTCCGAAGTACTTATTTGAAGAGTAAGTGATTAATTACTCTTATACTTGTTATTTATTAGATGATTTATCCTTCAAAAATATGATGAAGAAGGAATATCATTTGTGGTATAGCTTATTTATTGCAATAGTTGGTGCCCAGGCAGGTTATGGTTTATAAGTAGTAGACTATGATTAGAAATCATATTCCTAATACCGATTAGACAAGAGACATGTTTAGGCTTGCGAACATAGAGTTTGGATGATAAAAACATGGGATTAATGTTATAAAAGATATGATTAATGTGATAATGACCAAACTGTGCGTAGATATGTTAATGTATTAATGTTTAGGAGGCGTTTTGTTTTTATATTACTCCATGATAGAATGTAACATGAATTATGTGAATATAGATAGTGATAAGTAGATTGTGTAAGCCTATGACCTATTGATTTAGCCTAAATACCATAAAAAGGGTGAACTTGATATTATGTGTGTTTGGAATGTGGTTTAACATTACTCATATTCTTATTAGATGAGAATAATTATTGGTCGATAGTATCCCTTAAAAATGGTATAAAAAGTTGAATGACTGTCTGATGGAGTAGGGACTTGAACCTCGTGATAACTTGAATTTAAGGGTTGCTAGATAACAGTGGAATCACAAGTCTCAATAAAAATAAAGAAGGATTGGATTAGTTAATAAATTTATGATTGTTGAACTAAAATTTATATGCCATTTGGCCGAACGTGTACTCCTAAAATGAATACTTAATTTTGATAAATATGGCTTGATAGTGCTTATTTGAATAAGCCATGGATTGGTGTTGGGTATGGTGTAATTGAGGAATATGAATTAGTAATGACTGAATTATAAGTTGTGGCTGGCCTTTGGGCCTACTTGTGATTTCTTGTGTTAAGGAATAATAGTTATTTACATAAAATAACTAACTTGAGTTTGACCAAGTGTTTGGAGTACTTGTCTACTTGTTGCAATGCATGCACAAGAATGTAAATTGTTGAAGGATATCCTAAGTGTTAACACATATAATGAGGTTATATTAAAGGCTTATTGACTGTACATATATGACTGCTTGTTCTCATTATGATTGTGATTATTGTGATGTCTGCTGCTATTGTGGGTTGTACTAGTATTCTGACATATTCATGGGATTAAATTTATTATTATTAGATATATTGGTTTTTTTACATCTTCATGGAATTTCTATTTATTATAGTGAAATATACAAGTATTAGGAGATATTTATGGTATTGGCTGATATAAGGTTGGAAGACACTAGATGTCTAGAATTTTTGGTATATGAACAAGAGCCCATCCCCTATAGGTCATGGCTAGTGGGTGACCTTAAGACCCTTAAAATGTGTGTACAAGGTATTGGTGAGTATCATCATTCCTTGAGTGAACTGAGTTTATGTGTTATGTGATATTATATTAGATTACTCGAGCGAATCGGGTTTATATGTTATTTGATTTTTTTGGGTTTTTGAGTGAACCAGGTTTATATGTTACCTGCTATTATATTAGGTTTCTTGAATGAATTGGGTTTATGTATAATCTGATATTATATTTAGTTCCTTGAGTGGACCAAATTTAATTGTTGCCTTGTTATATATAGGTTCTCAAGTGAATCGGGAATTGCGATTACTGACTTACTAATTATGTTGGATCCTTGTGAAGTCTGTGCTAATGACATAAAAGAATAGAATATATTCTGTTATTGCCAACTTACTGGCATATTTGATACAATTTGTAGGATATTATTGTGAGTCATGGTTTGTTGGCTGGGTCTATTATCGGTAGTAATTGTCTTGACTTGGTGTATTGTTTATATTGAGTTAAACTTGAATAAAATCTTGGTGTTGTTGTGAAGGACTAAGTGGTAATACAACTGAAGTAATTGATAACTGTTCATGGTTGTACTTATTTACAAGGTTATGGTTATTTTTTCTCATTTATTATTGAGGTAATTGAGGTGGTAGTCAAATAGGTTAAATTTAAATAACTATCTGGGTTAAAAACTGAGAGTTATGATGGATGACATTTGATGTAAAGGGTATACGGGGAATTCCATAGTATATATTGACTATTGGTAATTAATTGGATACAACTAAGTCAACAAGAATAAGAATGGACTACTCTTAGGTAACATAAGTAGATGAAAGTGATGTGAATTAAACTGTTACATAAATTGGCAGGCTTTCTTTCTATGATTTCTATATTGTGTTTACGTGATCTAACTCAGATCGGTTAATGATACCTATCAGTACATATTGTTTGTACTGCTACTACTCTTGCGATACCTTTTTATGAGGTATTATCTAATTGT
This sequence comes from Capsicum pubescens, assembly GCA_030864215.1. Taxonomy (NCBI): domain Eukaryota; kingdom Viridiplantae; phylum Streptophyta; class Magnoliopsida; order Solanales; family Solanaceae; genus Capsicum; species Capsicum pubescens. The sequence continues at coordinate 205,985,666 of CM061540.1, forward strand.
AGGATCAATAGATATTTTATACTTGACATGGTAAACATCTGATGAGTGGGGAATTTATCACTTATTTGCATTCCACTTTCGTTCACACTACTATAATTTGAATGTCTATATGAGACGACTTTACTATTAAATGTACTAATTTCCATATTTTGAAGGTGTACAAGTGCTGAAAAGAAAAGAAGAAAACCTTAGCTAAAATGAGCAAAAAGGGAATTGAAGTGCAAGAGCTGGACAAGCTGAAGAAGGATCAGGATCTAGCCCTCAGAATGCCCGTGATCCCGGTGAGTCAAGTCAACCAACTGCGATCTTAATAGACTAACCGCGATCATAGTGAGTACGATCGCGATCAAGCTTCCGCGATCGCCTGAGAGCAAAAAGAGCCAAAAGGGTAGAAACGTAATTTTGGCCAGCTGATCCCAAATTCCCATTTAAAGGCTCAAAACCCTTATTTATCTCATGATCATCCATCATTCCACAACCCTACCTCCCATCCTTAGTTTAGGGTTTTTGTAATTTCTTGGAGCTTGGAGCAAGACTTGTACTAATTTTGAGCTAACAAGACATTAGAGTGACTTTTAAGTGTAGATTTGGTTTCACCTATTGAAGATTCATTGGATTCTAAAGTGTGGTTTGCCCTCTTTTTATTCTCTTATGGATGACTTTGATGGAAATATTAATTTATTTGTGTTTATTATCATTATGAGTTGCTAGATCTACCTCTTGGGATTGTGCTTGATTAGGGTGCAATTGAGGTGGGTTGTAATATTTTTGTGTAGATTTGAGTTTGTTAATGATGGGTTGTATTATTGATTGATTAAATTGCATGGGATTTAATGGGTGAAAGCCCCAAATACCCAAATGGGTTTGATGGGTGAAAGCTCCAAACTCTAGAAAGATTAGGGCCATCTTCGAAAGAAGGGTTTTGGGTGAACTTTAGGTATCCATATCATCCTTGAAAGAGGGATGTGGAGACCAAATCAATGATAGACAATTATGTGTATAGTTTTCTAATATATCATTATCTTAGACATAAGGGTGGTTGTGAAGTTAACTATACCATGGGTATCATCCTAGGAAAAGGGATGCCTTGATTGAGGTATTGGGTTGTTTTGATTGACAAACTTGTTAGGTACTCGAAAGAGCCAATGGGTGAAATCCTTGTGGTTTTGTTGAAAAACTAGCTTCAAAGACATTAGGCCTAGCCTACCATATCATCAATGATTAAAATTTGCATCGAATTATCATGTTCCCATACACATCTTGCCCCTAGGACAGTATAATCCCAAGATCCGTTCTAATTGATTACACTCTAATTGTTCTTAGTCTAAAATTAGTCCTTTAGAATCTCAAGATTTGCATTCATTTTTTACATGATTGAAAACCCCCGAACCATTTTGTACCATAGGTTTGAATTTCAGCAAGCACTTCTATTTCGAATTTACTCAATCGCCACTCACATTGTTCCTCATGGATTCAACCCCGACTCTTGTTGGGTAATTGTAATGCCCTAGAATCTGATCCTGAGACGTCACACGGTGATCAAATCTACTAGTAGCCCCAAGCTAACCCTTTAATCCTGGTACTAGGTCTGAACCTTACTTCAACATAAACTAGTCAAGAAATAATGTTGTATCATACCAAAACTGAACTGACTGAAGGTACTATCTGAATAGCAAATACTGAAAGTCTATAAATAAACTTATAGTCCGACAAGCCTCTACTGCTAAGGAACTAGAGATTCATTGGGATGGACCCCCAACTGACTCAGACTAAACTGAAAATAATAAATCAATTACTATGAAAGATGGAAATCTGAAGAAGTAGGCCCTTGAATCATGAGGACTCATCAACTGTGGGAGCGTAGATACAGATGCTTTAACTACTCATGCTGTTGATACTGAGCACCTGAACCTACATTATAAGAAAATGTAGCACATAGACATATATATGGATCAACACTTTGAGGATATAGTGAGTATATGGAGGTGTAATTCATAAGTAAGACATCATCATAATTAGAAAGTAAATGCATGCTGGTTGTATATGACTCACATAAGCTTGATTATCTAAAATACAAAAATATAAAATTATTTATAACAAATCATACTTGTAAATCTAGTGAGTCATAACACTTAGTCTTATAAAAACTTTTCTATCATTCTTTTCTTTCGAAACTTCGAAGCTTTGGAAATCTTGGAACTTTAGAAGCTTCTTTTAACCAACATAAACCATGTGAGATGACATAGAGTCCAATGTCTTGCCCATGTTGGGGAGAGCTGTTCTATCCTTGCCATCAAAATAGAACCTTAACTTAAGTAATCACTATCTTAGCCCACTATTGGCATTTAAAACCTACGGTGGCTTGTAGTTCTAGGGCATGAGACCTTGGAATCATACCCAACTCGGTGCTAAATACTACTCCCATACTTATTGCTCAAAACTTTTAGGAAATCAACCTTAAAATAGCACAAGGGTTCGTAATTAAAACGAATTATGCTTCTCTTTGTTTTCAATCATAAACCCTATGAAGAACGTGGATTCCTATCTTAGCTTAGGATCAAAATATCAATATTTGTTTTTGAAAGTACTAATCAAAACTGGTCAATAGGACTTGATATCATAATCTCCTTATAAAATCATCAATAGTACTTAGGACTCAAAGTATAAATCTTTAATGCATCAATAATTACATCAATAATAAGATTTAAACTTCATGCTCAACAATTATCTTAAAAGCTTTCAACAATCTCAGTCAAGATAATGGTATATAACTCATAATACAAATCTTATAATTGCAAACATGAATATATGTAAATTTCTTGCAATTGGAGCCTTAAATATCATAATAATGTCATGAACTAAAATAATGAGGATTTGGGTATCAAACCTAACTTAAATTTCATGGGAAATCATAGAATATTCAGTAAAATTAAAACCATAATTAAGTTTTGGGCACAAGGATGAAAGGTTTATCCTTGTTCAAAACCCCACATACCTTGGATGATGAACTAGAGGAACAACTTTGCTTTTGGGATTCTATTTATGCTCTTGAATGATGATTCTTGGAATTCTTGAATTGAGAACTTTGAATCTTGAATTTATTTGGGAAAAGAATGGTGAAATCTTGGGGATTCTTGAAGTTGAATGTTGAAGCTTAGGGTTTTTCTTGAGAGAAACTTTGATGAATATAAGCATAAAATATTTGTAATAGGCTTAAATCTTGTGTTTGGACGGAATTGAGGCATGGGAATTGTCCAAAATACCCTTTTAAACTCCTAAATGAAACTAGAAAAATGAACTGGGGTCCCAATTTAATAGGCCACCGCGATGCGCCACTATCATGGTGGCTCACTAGAATTTGACGACTGGGAAATTAGGGGTCTCTGCGATGCAGAGCTATTGTGTTGTCCCACTGTATTTTGACAATTGGGACTTGGAACTTTAACGTGACACGTCACCATCGCGGTGCCCTATAGAGATGCTATTTTGGCCTTCGGCGCGATGCGCCACTATAGTGTTGGACTACTGAAAATTGAAAAATGGGAAAATAGACCTCTCCGCGATGTGCTAATATCGCGGAGGTCCACTGAAAAATGACAATTATGAATTTAACTACCTCCGTGATGTGGTGACTGCCCAGGTGGTACACTGTCAACTTAAAAATGCTCTAACTCTTCAATCGAGTGTCGGAATTGGGCGAATTTGGTATCGATGAAAATCTTATTCAATTTCTCACAGAATGAAAAGTCGAAATCTGGAAAATTCTATATGAAACAAATATTATTCATTTTGGAAGATATCCCTTAACATTCTAGGAACAAATTTAAGATAGAAAAGTTTGGGGTATTATAGTAATTATATTGACAACGATCGCCTTGAATTTAATTAGACGTGTAAGTTGAGCGTTATAAAAAATGGCAACATTACCGAGGAACAATTTGGCATATTGAGTTAGCTTGGAGTTTTAGTTACTTGCTTAAATCCAAGATTGTATAAATTTGTTTGTAATTTTTCTTTTGTAGGTAGGTTTTACTTTATTTTACCTCTTGCTATGGCACCTCCCGAAACATATGAAATTGGTGGTTGGAACGCCTATATTGATGGCCAATGACTTATTATGATAGACCACACTACATTAAAGATTGTAACTATGTTCCCCAGAGAGAGATGGAATCCCCATATCAATCTTATAGGGCGTATTATTGCACTTCATATGGAAGTCAAAATGGACATAGGGACCATTGTCTAAATGTCCCCTCCCCATGTTATGATAACCCGGTTTCTTTTTTTTCTTATGATTCTGATAAGTTTTATGAGAAAGAAAGGAAAGAACAAAGTGTGAAAAATATTGGTGTTGAAACATTGCTTCAATGTATCTTAGGGTAAACAATAACGGTAGAGGAGGAATCAACTCTTAAACTCCATTCCATGAGGGCATGTAATGAGGAAAACAAGAAGATAGAAAATATAGGCATTGAGGTCAATCATTCAAATACCATGGAGATGCCCACTCTTCAAAATGATCTCAATGATGGAGAATCCTCAATGATTTCCCAACCATCCAAACCACTCATGAGAGAGAATGCCAAAATTGAGGAAATAGTACTAGAGTCGAAAGAACAAGCCAAGCAAGTCCTTTGTGAACACTTTAATCCATTTCGGAGTAAGAATGTCAAGAAGGATGCATCTCCAAATTTAGGAAAAAGACCTCACTCGAACCACTTTTCAATATTGTGCTTGGTGGATGTGATGAAAATCAAACCACCTAAGAAAATGATGAATGGCGATGAAGAGGTACAAGGTCCATGTATTTTGGATTTTGCCATCCCAAGAGGGAAAAATGAAGCCCACCACTTGAAGGTCAATAAATGCAAAATCCAAGGTGTAGCAAGTGGATTATTGATATTCTCACTACTACCCAATGAACCTACTCAGAAATTTGATGTGAAATTGGGTAGAAGATTCAAGTCATCAAAGTGGCGCGATAGAGGTCATATCATTTCGCTCTCTCTTTGCCTCTAAGTCCCACGAAGAAACATTAATCAAAAGTTGGGGCACCATTTCAATTATTCCAAGTGGAGACATAAATAAAATTGAAGGCGTCGTGCCGCGATGGTAAATAAGGCGCTTGATGGGAGGCAACCCATAATTTCTATGTTTATACAACTTATTTTTGGAATAATTCATGTAATTTTCGTGTTTTGTAGATGCTTTGGACAGGTTAGAAGCGAAAACCAAGGGAAAACCAAGCTTGAGAAGTGTGGAATCCTTGCAGAAAAATAGGGTGAAATAGGGGAGAAGAATGCCTCAGTTATCGCAATCGCAGTCTGAGGCTCACGATCGTGCCACTGCTATCGAACCAACTTTGCTCCAATCACGGCAGCTCACCCAGCCTGCACATTTGTTATCACTGCAATTTTAGGGAGCCCTTTTACCCTTCTTGTGCTCTTAAATTATGTAGTGAGGTCACTACAAGTCTTATAGTTGGGGGTGTGGCCCTACCCTTGTGTGTACATATTGGCTTGCAATACTTGATCTTAATTGATGCGAAACATGGAAATTTTGTGAGGTAGATTATTTTCACTTCTTGCTTTTTATTTCTTTTAATAATAATGTTGGACGATCCTTTCTCTATGATGAATTGAGTGACATCATTCTTAAGGAAAAAACATCATGTTTGGGTGTTGATCCATAGATGTTGGGGAATTTTAGGTACCTATGGCATTGTTGATTTGGGATCACATTATACACTATTGGCAAAGTCTGAGTAGCCATATGGGTGGGTTGCCCATTTTGAGCCAAAATGTGAGGCTAAGGATTTAGTTGTTGCCATGGTCAGCAAATTGTACATGGTACAAGTGCAAGGAAACACCCCTCTCTGCCCAAAATTTTTTCAAAAAATAAAGGGCATGGACGTGAGTGACAGTGTAATAATTCTCTTTCTCTTTTTGTGACTCCATAAGTTTTTGACTTGTAACTAATGATAGATACTCCAATTTGGTCTCTCACGAGTGGGGAAATTGAGCCTTATTTGCAAGTTTTTACATGCCATGTGCGGTGAGCTTATTTGTTTAAATCTCATGAATGCTCGTACTATCTAGAACTTTCCCCGTTAGTATCTCAAAGCTAATTTTTATTATACTTGGTTGGTGATATAATCTTAGGCCGTATTTGTAACATTATAAGTCCACTTTAGCCTAAAAAACCTACCATTGCATATATGTTATTCCTAGTCACCCACTTTGAGCCTTTGGACCTTTTCTTGGAAAACTCATGACAAGGTATGAGCCCTTATTTTATCCCTTTTTTGAACCCTATCCTCCTTGAACTTAATAGTGCGAATTGAGGCTAAAATCCTATGTTGGGGGTGGTGAAGTTTAGACAAGGAAACTTTGGGCTACGAAGTTGTAGTGAGTGCCTATGAGCTTAAGCATTGAGAACAAGTGTAGAAGAAAAATAAAGGACATAACAAAGGAAAGAAAACACGAAGTGTGCATGAAAAAGAAATGAAAAGAAAGTGGGTGAACCAAGGAAACAAAAAATAGGCACATGCATAAAGAGAGAAAACAAAAAAAAAGTGGCCCATAATCAAAAGATGGATTGAATGGTATGAAAAATGATGTAGATGTTCAAGGACTCATGCCTAAATGATATCCTACCCATTCTCCCAAACCTATATTACAAGCGTAAAAAGTACTTTGAGATCTCCAACCAAGTGTATTCATTATAGTGGAGGTTAAAAATAGGGGCAAGCCTATTGCATGGTACTTGTTAATATAGAGAGTTCCTTTGAGAGGGAGAGAGTTTTTGCACTTAAATTCCTTGTTGCATATGTGGCAGCTTGGTGTGTGGAATTTTGTTTCTTGTGAGGACGCATGCGAACAAGTCAAGGCAGGTGATTTTGTCATCTCCCAAAAAATGAGGCAAAAAGGAGTATAATATATTTGAGGTCAAAAAGGAGTCATTTCTAGAGTATTAGTGATTATTGCATGGTTGCTCTTTGAAGTCTTTTTACCCTTGGATATTGCATTTTATGTTGAGGGGTGTCATAAGAAGAGCCTTGCCCATGTTTGATGAGATACTTATGGTAGTGACTAAGCTTGAAGTCATTATAATCATTGGATCATCTAATTGGGAATAAATGTGAGTTGTCTCATGATAAGAGGTAGTGTTGCATGAGGACAAGCAAAGATTTAAGTTGGGGGTGTTGATGAGAAGAAAATTTACTACTTATTTGCATTTCATTTTTGTGCACACTACTATGATTTGAATGTCTAAATGAGAAAACTTTGTTATTAAATGTACTAATTCCCATTTTTTGCAGGTGTACAAATGCTGAAAACAAAAGAAGCAAACTTAATCTTAAAAAGAGTAAAAAGGGAATTAAAGTGCAAGAGCTGGACAAGCTGAAGCAGGATCAGGATCTAGCCCTCAGTTTAACACCTGTGATTGCAGTGAGTCAAGTCAACCAATAGTGATCACAATGGTCTAACCGCGATCGCAGTGAATGCAATCACGATCAAGCTGCCACGATCGTGTGAAAGCGGAAAAGGGCCAAAGGGCAGAAATGTAGTTTTGGCCAGCTGATCCTAAATTCCAACTTAAAGGCTCAAATCCCTCATTTATCTCATTATCATCCATCATTCCACAAACCTACCTCCCATACTTAGTTTAGGGTTTTTGTAATTTATTGGAGCTTGGAGCAAGACTTGTACTAATTTTGAACTAACAAGACATTAGAGTGACTTTTAAGTGTAGATTTGGTTTCACCCATTGAAGATTCATTGGATTCTAAAGTGTGGTTTGACCTCTCTTTATTCTCTTATGGAAATATTAGTTTACTTGTGTTTATTATCATTATGAGTTGCTAGATTTACCTCTTGGGATTATGCTTGATTAGGGTGCAATTGTGTGTGGGTTGTGATATTTTTGTGAAGATTTAAGTTTGTTAATGATGGGTTCTATTATTGCTTGATTAAATTTCTTGGGATTTGATGTGTGAAAGCCCCAAATACCCGAATAGGTATGATGCACATTATGAATAGAATACTAGTCTGAATTACATCTCCATCTTTCGACCTTTATGGTATCTAAGCCTTTCTAAACTCCACCAAGTCTTTTCATCTCTTTCAAGTCTTCACATCGTTTCTATATACATGGTGAATCCAAGTGATTTTATTATTCCCGCTAATAAAACCAGCCATCTGGTGCAATTTAACCCTAGTTGCCAACTTCCCCTAAAACTTACTGGTCCAATGAATTTTGTCATTTGGAAAGTGCAGGTCAAATCTCTCATGTTCGGTCATGATCTCTACAACTACCTCAATGGAACCTTGACCACACCATTAAAAATAGTAACCCTCAACAACCAAGAGGTACCCAAGCCTAAATACAAACTCTAGTTTCGTCATGACCAGTTGATTTGCAATACCTTAATGGCATCTGTTGGTCCTACAATAACCTCCGTAATCACCCAAACTTCCACTTCGAATCAAGCATGGGACACACATATAATCCGTATGCTAACAAATCACATACAAGGGTTTTTAGTCTTTGAAACCTCTGGCTATATCACAAAAAACACACGCAGTATAACAGAGTACTTGCTGAGATCCAGAATATTGCTGATGATCTTATAACGGTTGGAACTTCTATTCTCGATGAAGAAGTTTCTATCAAAATACTCAGTGGTCTAGGAACCGATATGATTTAATTTTAGTGCTTATCCAAGCACGAAATACACATGTCTCGTATGAGGAACTATACAAGGAGCTTCTCAACAAAGAGCTTGTCACGACCTAAAAACCAAGGGTCATGATGACACTTGTTACGACAAGCCTTGACTAGTAAGCCTATCACTCAAATTGATATGAAATGAAAGATAATACCAAAACACAAGGCAAGACTTATAGAGCAAAGCTGAACCGTACAAATATGGTAATAACAGAAGTACCTAACCAAAGATGCCATACAATATCCCAAAACCTGGTGTCACAGTGTAAGAACTACTAAATACATCTCAAATGTAAAAAGATACAATAATAGTCCAAAAGGATCAAAATCTATCTCAGAATACAAAATAGGACATGAGCTAGATAAGAAGAAGTAGTAGGTCAACTTCGGAAGCATAGATCGACCGCTACCTCAAATATACTCTAGATACTGCCTGAAATAACTACCGTGCGGCTCACTCATACCCAAATCTACACCAAAAAGGTATAGTAGGGGTGAGTATGGTCCACTTGTACTCAATTGGTATCATAGGCCGATTGAGCAAAGTAGAAGATAAAACATATAGTATAAACACTATGGGCACGTCACCTACGGTAAAAAAATATCCCAAATATTAGACCACACCATCTCCACTAACAGTTCTATAATATACATATATACTATACACAAATATGAGGAAAAAGCATAAATATACACTATACCAAATACAAGTGTAAGAAAGAAGTACAAATAGACAGATATCACATCAAGGACAAAATACAACACATAATGAGCATAACATATGAGATGCAATAAATATGATGATAATAATAATGATGATGTGATGCTTGAGGTTGTCACACTACCTTTGTATACACCTACTGCGCTGTGCTCCCGAGGTAGGACACATGGGGGGTTCATCAACCCATATACAATCCAATATCCAATACCAATATCCGTCACTCCTCTTCGGCACATCCCTCGGCAGAGGGTCTATAAAGATGTTACAAGCCAGTATTTCTAGTATTCCACAGTGGTAACAATGTTTCACAAGTGCATATAATATGAAGATACAATGCTCACAACTAACTTGAATGTGAATTTCCGAAACCAACCAATATACTAACTAGGTGAGCCAAAAATCCACTCAATATGACAACAATCCATGAATCCAATGTAATCATATGCCAATAGAGTGAAATACACAATAATATGCCATTGATACTAATAAATTCCAATTTAGGCTTTTCCCCAGAAAGATACCACCAAATACACATACATAAGGCCAACAACATCATACAAGACCTCACACGGTATAGCAGATAATGTTTCAATACCACAAAATAACAACCACATAGGCCCCTACACGGGCATAATACGATATTAATAACCATTACCATGATTGGTTCCCACACCCATAATATCATTTTGTAATAGTATTAATGTAACACCCTAATTTTTTAAACCGAAATGCTACACGGTGCTCATGGCCCCGAGGGACCACAAACTAACCTATGACTGATATTTGTACATGTATACTAAATAATATATCATAAAATATGGAAAAATTGAACATGAAAGGCCATAAGGTTCGAACTGAATAAACGTATGATAACAAAATGTCTGAAAAAGGTATAACAATACCAAAACAAGTCATAAATACTGAAAATAATGAGATCTGAATATCTTATCAGACATCTAGTTTGAAAGCCTCTAACTGAACTGAATAAGAAGTTGAAGGAACATGTTCTAACTAACTCCATCTAGCAACTGAATAGTAAATATAGCAATAATCATATCATCCTCGAATGAGAAGGACTCACTGCAAACTCTGAACACTGGAATGCTACTACTGATCTAGATCTCGTGCCTTTGAACCTATGGTGTAAAATAAGAGAAAGCACCATAGCACAAATGCATCAGTACATCTAAATGTACTGAGTATACGAGTGAGGTAGGCTAAATGCAAAGGGTTATATGCAAGAACAATGCTAACTAATATGAATTTGAGAATACATACATGCATAAAAAACTATAACTAAACTCGTGATGATGTTGACTACTGAGTATGAATGCTGGCGATATGACTTTACTATTACTGAGGTACTGAAAAGATTATTGACTATTTCTGACAGTTCAAATTATGAAGAACTGGTTTGAATGACTGTGTCTAATAGTCCTGAAACTAAATACTGGTAACGTGTGCTATGACAACTGATATAGCTGATATAACTGTAATGATCAGACTAATCGATATAACCGATACTGAGCGACTGTATCTGACAGTCTAAGTTCTGATGGAACTATCTGAGTTTCGTTCTACTTGGAGTAACTAAATCTAAGATCAGTCCTATCTCGCGGGTGATCATAAGTATACTGATAATAAGGATGATTTGACTTAGTCTGAGATCATTCTTATCTAGCGGGTGATCTTTAAATATAATGATTCTGATACTGATTAATCATAGTTGAGATCAGTCTTAGCTAATAGGTGATCTTGAAGTCCATTTACAATGATAAGCATTGGCTATATCTAACAGTACAGAATCTGTACTACCAAGCTGAGTTGACTGTGTCTGAAAGTCGTGATTCTATAACTAAAACTGTGGGATCTGTTCATCAAACTGATAGGCCCTAAGCTAAGATAACTGGGGTCCAATCTCTTCCCTAACTAGAAGGGTGTCAGTACCGAACAACCAGTAAAGACATCTACTGTGGAGTCAGTCCTAATCTAGTGGGTGACTCCTGGGATCAGTCCCATACATATAAATATGATAACGGGTGACCCCTGAGTATGTCAGTCCTATTTAACGGGTGACATCTCGTACCTATGCTAGCAACATAGTTTCGAAACTTAGGGATTGCTTCTAGGAATCTCAATTCTATTCTAGCGGGTGATCCCCCATCTCTAGGTTTGCTCGGTGTTAAATCCTACTCTCATTTGAAAGACATTAAACTTAATAACTGGGCTGAACTAAATAACTTAATCTAACTGATTTGCTAAACTGATACTGATTAACTGAACTGATACTAGTGGTATTGTTTATCGGAGCTAAAACTGAGTTTACTGGATTCCGATGAGGGATGAAATATAATGAGTTCCGATGACTGATTAAGAGTAATGAAGTTACTGAGATTTACTGTGATTACTGAGGTTACTGAGCACTGAGATTACTGAGAATACTGAACTACTGAGATTACTGAGTTTTCCTGAGTCACATGACTGACTGATTTCTATAGATCATGACTTGACTGAGAGTATCGTGAAAACATGACATGGCTCTAGGCACACAACTATATTTTTCGGTTACAAGTACCCCCAGGACTCGATGGAAGGAAACTGACACACATGACTGACTTGATCAAAAGAGTAGAGTCCATGATCCACAATATCATAAATAAGGGATTTCATACTAAGCATGGTTCTCAACAATCTATTTCATGGCAGGGAATTTCATACCACATGTATATACTTTCATAGCTTTCAATATCATGCTCATTACATATTACAACCATAATCCATAATATCATAACTTGGGGATTTTCATAAAGTACATGGGTATTCTACATCTTGTACATGAGTGGGTTTTGTAAGTAAGCATAGCATAGTTCCATAAGACTAGTTCATGAGTAATCCAACAGTGTTCACAAGACACATTATCAACATGGATGACATTGAATCATAGAGGCCTATCATGAATCCTTCCCTTAGTCACAATTTAGCTATAATGCATGATTTCTAGTCTCTTAGGTATTTTATCAAACACCTTACATGCACAACTTAGGCATAGGTGTAAATCATACAATTACTCATCATAAATAATCAAACTTACATGTTTTCAACTCATATGATGTCATAGATTCATAATAACACATAAAGATTCTATCTTGGCATCATTCAACACATTAACATGATCAACAATCCATTCATAACATGAAAACCATAATATATAGTTTTAGAAAAGGGTTCTTGAACTTCATGGACGAAAGGAGTCCATGAATGAACACACACATACCTTAGAAAGAAAACCTTGATAATTTGCTGGAGAGTTCTTGGATTGGGAAACTTAATTCTTGATTATCTTGGAAAAAGGCTTGAATCTTGCTTTTGAGAGATGAGTTTGATGGAAACCCTAATCTTGTGGTTGAGAGTGTAAGAGAGGGTTTTTAAGATGCTTTAATGAAGAAAAATGGGAAAAATTATGCCTCTTTAGGGTTATAAGTTATGGAAGGTGAAGGAAATAATCAAAATACCCTTGAAAAAATGCCCTTGAATTGCTGGAAAAATATACTTGATGCCATCCGTGACAGGCCGTCAGGTCCGTGATAGGCCGTCACGAATGGTCGTCACAAAAGGGGTCCAAATTCTTGATTTTCTACCCAGGTCTAATGATGTTGTCAGAAATGTTCTCAAAATATGACGACGTCGTCAAAAAGGTTGTCAGAAACGTGATAGCCCGTCAGAAACGTCGTCACCATTTTCTAGCTTTACATGCTGGAATAAAATGGGAATAACTCTTTACTCTGATATAGGATTTAGGTGAAATTGGTATTTTTGGAAATATAATTTAATTATCTATTGGTTTATAGGTCATGAGCTCAAAAATTTCAAGAATAATGAGAGATATGCTCATTTGAAGTTGACTATACCAATATCCTTCTCAATAATTCAATCGGTAAGGAATGTTTTGATTTGTCTGATAGCTGGGAGTTATTTGAAGCCTCAATATACATCTAACTTACTCATAAAACTATAAAAGAACCATGATGTACTATGCATGAGCTTGGTATATTGCTCTAATATTGGTTTGGATTTTTTGGGGAATTATAATATCTCCCCCTTGAAAACATTCGTCCTCGAATAATGACTGCTTGAGAGGGGAGAAAAGATAAAACTATGAATATATAGCATGAATTAATGATCATGATTTCATGGCTGACATGACTAAAAACTGAGCATATCATACTGTACATGCATATCTGATGCATGGGTAGCTGATTTATGAATGTAGGACTGAGTGTTCCGATAAACTGAGTTTCTCAAATTGAGAAATGTATATTTGATGCTTAACTGATAAGTTGAATCCATACATATCTAATGAATTATTATATGACTGACATGATACGTGAATGCATGACTAAAAGTACTGATAAGATGACCACATATATCTGATACATGAATACATGATTAAACTGACTCACGAATATGCGATTGAACATGCAATGGTAAAGGCACTAAGATTGAACTGAAACATGAGAACATGACTGATTCTGCTACGTGACATATGGACTGAACATCATGAACTGAACTGAACCTCTGAATACTTAACTTATAGCTGAGGTATAACTTGAAGGTTAACTTATGAGTACTTTCTATTCTAGACCAAATTCGTTATGCAAGGAAAAATTGAAGGATCTACGGCATGTGAGCGTTAAGAGAAAGTGAGGTATCTCCCCCTTGGGACGCTATGTCCCTCTAAGAACGCTTACCTTACGGAGATACTGGGTGATGCACAGGGCATCTAAAAACTAGATTATAACTAAACTTTGAGAGTCTAAAACTAATGCATGATGCATGAGATGAACTGAACTTGCAACTACTAGGAGGTTCTACCTTGAAATAGTTACATTCTCTGAGATTTTGGATAGCATAAATAGATGCAAGGATGAGAAAACAAGCTATAAAAATCTGACTGCTCGATTGCTAAACTGACTTGCTGGCTTTACTAGCTAACTCATACCGAAACATATGCTCGAATGTGAGAAAGAGATCTAACAATACATACTATGAACATGAAATACTGGTAACATACCCGAATCTAAGTCAGGGAAACTTTCTGGATTAGGAAGGGTCTGGAGTGCATAAAGTCTATTCTGACGCTGACCACTATTGGTACCTTGCTGACGCAACTCCTTAACCCTCTGTGCTAGAACTCTACACTCTCGCATCTTGTGGCCTGGCTTGCCATACCCAAAGAATACATCACTGCCTTCCATACATGCACCTAGATGATTCTTACCACACTCTTTGCAAAACAGATAAGTAAGACCTCTATTTTCACTACCCTGGGCCTTAGAGCCTGTCACTCCATCATAACGGTCATTTTTGGACTTAGGTGCTGGTACACTAGCTGAGGATAGAGCTGGGACTAAAAATGTCTGACTATCCTGAGAACGGTTACCACCCTATGACTTAGGCTGAGTAAAGCTGAAACTACCTGTCTTTTCTATCTTACTCTGTCTTTCTCTCATCCTAATCTTCTGCTCCTCTATTTGCTGAGCATGTGTCATAAGTCTAGATAAATTCATATCATTATTCAACATGGAAGATCTGCACTCGTTTACCACACTATCATTCACCCCTGACATGAACTTACTCATCTTAGCTCTACTGTATGCAATCACATGAGGGGCATATCTGGCTAATTGAGTAAACTTGAGAGAATACTCCTTTACCGTCATACTGCCCTTCCTTAGGTTGATGAACTCTAGTACCTTAGCTTCTCTAAGCTATAGAGGAAAGAATCTATTAAGGAAAGTAGAGGCAAACTCCTCCCACTCTATAGGGCCTGCATCATCTAACCTTTCTGACTTCCACTGCTTCTACCAAGTATGAGCGACATCCTGTAATTGGTATGTGGATAACTCAGCACTCTGAACAGTAGTAACCCCCATAACATTTGTCACCTTCTGAACCTGATCTAGGAATTCCTGCGGGTCTTCATTTGACTCAGACCCTGTGAAGGAAGTAGGATTTATTCGGGTGAAGTCCCGAATTCTAGCTGCAGCTAAATTGGCCACTGGGTTGGCCAGAACGATTGCTGGTCATTCATTCTTGGCAGCGACTAACTGAGAAAGAGTGATGAATACGGCCCTGAACTCCGCATGAGAAACATAATTGCCCAAAGGGTCTTCGGGCTGAGGGGCTGACTGATTCCCACTTCTTCTTTTAGGAGGCATGTCTGTAGATAAAAGAAAGAAATGGATTAGACTGAGATTATGTTCACTAGCACGACATGAATACTAAAAGAAGGGAAACTATTCCTACAACATCTCATATCCTCCTGCACATAAGTGTGGTGCACCACACACGCATGTACAAGACTCTACTAGATGCGGCTTTCAGACTTCCTACGACTCTATTGAACCTTAGGCTTTGATACCAAGTTTGTAACACCCCAATTTTTTGAATCGAAATGTTACAAGGTGCTCATGACCCCGAGGGACCACAAGCTAACCCATGAATGATATCTATACCTGTATACTGCATAATATATCATAAAATACAGAAAAATTGAACATAAAAGGCCATAAGGTTCGAACTGAATAAACGTCTGATAACAAAATGTATGAAAAAGGTATAACAATACCAAAACAAGTCATAAATACTGAAAATAATGAGATCTAAATATCTAATCTGACATCTAGTCTGAAAGCCTCTAACTGAACTGAATAAGGAGTTGAAGGAACATGTCTCCAACTAACTCCATCTAGCAACTAAATAGTAAATGTAGAAATAATCATATCATCCTCGAATGAGAAGAACTCACTGCAAACTCTGAACACTAGAATGCTACTTCTGATCTGGAGCTCGTGCCTCTGAACCTATGGTGTAACATAAGAGAAAGCACCATAGCACAAATGCATCAGTACGTCTGAATGTACTGAGTATACGAGTAAGGTAGGCTAAATGGAAAGGATTATATGCATGAACAATGCTAACTAATATGAACGTGAGAATACATATATGCATAACAAACTTTAACTGAACTCGTGATGATGCTAACTACTGAGTCTGAATGCTGACGACATGACTTTACTGTTACTAAGGTACTGAAATAATTATTGACTATTTTTAACAGTTCAAATTATGAAGAACTGGTTTGAATGTCTGTGTCTAATAGTCCTGAAACTAAATACTGGTAACGTGAGCTATGACAATTGATATAGATGATATAACTGTAATGATCGGACTAATCGATATAACCGATACTGAGAGACTATATCTGGCAGGCTAAGTTCTGATGGAACTATCTGAGTTCCGTTCAACTTAGAGTAACTAAATCTGAGATCAGTCCTATCTAGCTGGTGATCATGAGTATACTGATAATAAGGATGATTTGACTTAGTCTGAGATCAGTCCTATCTAGCGGGTGATCTTTAAATCTAATGATTCTGATACCGAGTAATCATAGTTGAGATCAGTCCTAGCTAATGGGTGATCTTTAAGTCCATTTATAATGATAAGCATTGACTGTATCTAACAGTACAAAATCTGTACTACCAAGCTGAGTTGACTGTGTATGAAAGTCGTGATTCTGTAACTGGAACTGTGGGATGTGTTCATCTAACTGACATTTCCCAAGATAAGCTGACTGGGGTCCAATCTCTTACCTGACTGGAAGGGTGTCAGTACCGCGCCACCAGTAAAGACATCTGCTGTGGAGTCAGTCCTAATCTAGCGGGTAACTCCTGGGATCAGTCCTATACATATAAATATGCTAACGGGTGACCCCTGAGTATGTCATTCCTATCTAACGGGTGACATCTCATACCTACGCTGGCAACGTAGTTCCGAAACTTAGGGATTTATTCTAGGGATCTCAGTCCTATTCTAGTGGGTGAGCCCCCATCCCTAGGTTCGCTCGGTGCTGAATCCTACTCCCATCTGAAAGACACTGAACTGAATAACTGGGCTGAACTAAATAACTTAACTAAACTGATTTGCTAAACTGATACTGATTAACTGAACTGATACTAGTGGTATTGTTTAGCGGAGCTAAAACTGAGTTCACTGGTTTTCAATGACGGACGGAATATAATGAGTTCTGATGACTGATTAAGAGTAATGAAGTTACTGAGATTTACTGTGATTACTGAGGTTACTGAGGTTACTGAGCACTGAGATTATTGAGAATAGTGAACTACTGAGATTACTGAGTTTTCTTGAGTCACATGACTGACTGATTTCTATAGATCATGGTTTGACTGAGAGTATCGTGAAAACATGACATGGCTCTAGGAACACAACTATATTTTTTGGGTACAAGTACCCCCAGGACTCGATGGAAGGAAATTGACACACATGATTGATTTGATCATAAGAGTAGAGTCCATAATCCACAATATCATAAATAAGGGATTTCATACTAAGCATGGTTCTCAACAATCTATTTCATGGCAGGGAATTTCATACCACATGTATATACTTGCATAGATTTCAATATCATGCTCATTACATATTACAACCACAATCCATAATATCATAACTTGGGGAATTTCATGAAGTACATGGGTATTCTATATCTTGTACATGAGTGGGTTTTGCAAGTAAGCATAGCATAATTCCATAAGACTAGTTCATGAGTAATCCAACAGTGTTCACAAGACACATTATCAACATGGATGGCATTGAATCATAGAGGCCTATCATGAATCCTTCCCTTAGTCACAATTTAGCTATAATACATGATTTCTAGTCTCTTAGGTATTTTATCAAACACCTTACATGCACAACTTAGGCATAGGTGTAAATCATGCAATTACTCATCATAAATAATCAAACTTACATGTTTTCAACTCATATGATGTCATAGATTCATAATAACACATAAAGATTCTATCTTGTCATCATTCAATACATAAACATGATCAACAATCCATTCATAACATGAAAACCATAATATATAGTTTTAGAAAAGGGTTTTTGAACTTCATGGACGAAAGGAGTCCATGAATGAACACACGCATACCTTAGAAAGAAAACCTTGATAATTTGCTGGAGAGTTCTTGGATTGGGAAACTTAATTCTTGATTATCTTGGAAAAAGGCTTGAATCTTGCTTTTGAGAGATGAGTTTGATGAAAACCCTAATCTTGTGGTTGAGAGTGTAAGTGAGGGTTTTTAAGATGCTTTACTGAAGAAAAATGGGAAAAATTACGCCTCTTTAGGGTTATAAGTCGTGGAAGGTGAAGGAAATGACCAAAATACCCTTGCAAAAATGCCCTTGAATTGCTGGAAAAATATACTTGACGCCATCCGTGACAGGCCGTCAGGTCCGTGATAGGCCTTCACGAATGGTCGTCACAAAAGGGGTCCAAATTCTTGATTTTCTGCCCAGGGCTGACGGCATCATCAGAAATGTCGTCAGAATGTGATGATGTCGTCAAAAAGGTCGTCAGAAACGTGATAGCCCATCAGAAACGTCATCACCGTTTTCCTGCTTGATATGCTAGAATAAAATGGGGATAACTCTTTGCTCCGATATCGGATTTAGGCGAAATTGGTATCATTGGAAAGATAATTTAATTATTCTTCTGTTGATAGGTCATGATCTCAAAAAGTCCAAGTATAATGAGAGATATGCTCGTTTGAAGTTGACTATACCAATATCCTTCTCAAGAATTCAATCGGTAAGGAATGTTTTGATTCGTCTGATAGCTGGTAGTTATTTGAAGCCTTAATATACATTTAACTTACTCATAAAACTATAAAAGAACCATGATGTACTATGAATGAGCTTGGTACATGGCTCTAATATTGGTCTGGATTTTTTGGGGTATTACAATTAACTACCCAGCCAGTCTGAAGAAATCTAATCCATAACATACCTCAAATGTCGTAAATCGATACATACTAGCCTTCAACACCGATCTTTCACCTTATGAATGGACTCAGAACCAACTAAAATACATAAATATAGAATCTACATGTTAAAAGATCTATATTGTCCACTTACGGGTTGGGGTCAAAATGGATCCCTGAAAAGGATTTTTGAAAAAGAAGGGTAAAATTGGAATTTAGTCCAAAAATATATTTTCCATGATTAAAGGAACTTAAAGAAGAAAACCAAAGTGAAAACAGATTGGAATTGGGGTTTAAATCGAAGAATTACCGTTTTTTAGGTCTTCTGGGCCAAAATCCCCAAATTCCACCTTTGAATTCAAGATTTTAAAGGATTTAATTAATAGGAATTGAATAAAAATATTTGACCAGGGATTCAGAGCTTACTCAAGCTTAAAATGGAAGAAATCGCCCAAAACCTTAAACCCCAAGCTCCAAGTCTAAAAAATGGTAAAAAATTATGAAAATGGATATATAATCCACCCAAGGGTCACTTAAGCGGCCATAGCTTAAGAGACCAGGCATCGCTTACGTGATGCCTGCCAAGTCGAATAAGTGACATGGCTGTCACTTAAGCGACATGTGCCTAAGTGATGAGGAGTTTCTTAAGTGATACCCCCAGCTGGCTGATAGGTCGCTTAAGCGACCAAGGAGTCGCCTAAGCGAGTGCACTAGTTGGAGACTTGGAAAAGTTTAAATCTTTGTGGACCCCTTGGGAATCATTCAAAATCTAGAGAACAAATATAAACTATGCGACTAGACTAAATTCGATGCTCCGGACACAATAGCGATATCAGATTTTCAAAGAAATATCTTTTATCACGTAGTTGACCCTCGAAATCCAATTTCATAACTTTTGAACCGCGGGTCGAAATGAGATATAAAATCCGTAAAACCACACCAACTATGTTACTATCACGACCCGAACCGGAGCCCTGGCCGTGATGAGCATTCCGAACCATGAAGGCCCGAAACACCCCTATCTATATGGTAATCATGCACATAATTCATATGATAATAAGATATGCGGAAGATACACAATATTACGGAAAACAAGTTCATAAATCAAATGAAATCAACAAAGGGGAAATAATGTCCCACAACATCTATCGATATCTGAACAACCGTCTGCGAAATATCTAATACATGACTGAAACAAATTACTATCTAAAAACTGGGACAAGGCCCCCAGTAGACCCAAAACTACTAAATGATAAATGAACTGACAGACATCAGACCTTTCGAAATATAGAAGGCTCACCACTTGATTCTGCAAATCTGTCAGAAGAGATCTACTGGTTATCTAGACCCCTAAACTGTTCCTCCAAACTTGGGAGGGAAGGGGTTAAATACAAAAGTACTGGTACGCAGAGAAATCAAAAACAAAATATAATATTTTTTTCCAAATATAGGTGAGAGCCATTATAAAGTTGTTTCATATAAAATTATTTGAAAACACATGCGCATAATGTAATAGTTTTCAACAACAATGTAATGCATCTGAGCTAGGTGGAATACCCTACATATAACATTTACACCAACTGTCAAATCTTGGTTGCCGCCGAGATTAGAGTATAAGTGAGGGGAAGACACACAAGATCACACAACAGGGTGTCTCGACCTAATAAAGTATAGTAGTGCCCAAGATCACTTAGCCTGGGGTCCTAACCATAGTCCAAATTTGGGAATGACATAAAGTCAAGTACACAAGATCACTTAGCCAGGTACCAAATCTCCATGTCGGCAAACACGGTTTCCAGCGATGAACCCTTACACTCAAACGCCTTCTTCGGGCATCCACCTATCTCATGTAAAATCAATGCATCAAACTCCATTTAATTCAATCACATATCTTATTTTGTAGGGTATTGTCATACCCGACTTGCAAGCCATCAATATCATATCATTCTTTCATGAAACCATTATATTCATCATATTTCAACATAACAACCCTCTCATTTCAAGTCAAAAATCATAACCATTTTCAAAATATTTCATGTCATGCTTGTCAAGATGATTTCAAACAATTCACATTATATGAGGATTTAATACAAAATCATATCAAGAGAGGGATTTTCATATAATTCATGCTCTCAAGTTAACATCTTTTCGGAATACATGCATATACGTATATCATTTATCAAATTACTTCAGGAATGGGCCTAAAGACCAAATCAATATCATAAAACATTTAAAACATAATCATATTTGTAATTTCAAAACCCCCATTTTGAAAACATGATTTTTTAAGCCCATGAGATTTTTGAGATAACCCCACGGACCTCTATATGCGAAGATGATAGGTGCTTCTTGAAGCCTACGTTCTGGGTATTCCAAATATGCAATTAGTTTTAAAAACCCACGGTTGAATCTTGAGTTGCTTGGGTTTTTATTTTGAAATCCTAAGGAGAGTTCTTGAGCAATTTTGATGAATGAAGGTGTATTTTGGGGTATTTGGGAACTGAATTTCGTGTTTATGGCTAAATAAGGGTGGGAAAAGGACCATTTTACCCCAAAAACGGAGTGTTTAAGTCACTTGAGTAATAATATATGCGGCGTACATCTTATCGTATAATATAGGTTGTGCGGTGCACTCTTTATATCACACATTAGGTTGTGCGTCGCACACCTTATGGCATAAGTTAGGGTGTGCGTCGCACACCTTATGCTGCACGACACACTCCACTTTGGAAAGCCATAACTTCTTCCTCGGGTGTCAGATTTTTGCGAAATTGGTATCGTTGGAAAGATAATTCGAATACCTTTTATTTGATATATAGTAGGTACTCTAATTCAATATGTAAAAAGAGTAATGGTCGATTGAAGTTGACTTAAGTTTCAACGATCACTAAAATTCGAACGATAGGAAAACATTCAACTTGTCCTTGAGCTTGGGGACCTCTATGATCTCAATTCATGCTCAAATAGGTTTCCACACTACATAATTTATTAACACACTAAATTTGAATTGGATTTATGGCTTTTGGAACCTTTACGTGAAGGAAATGACGATTTTCGTTCTCATCCGAAATGCGGGGTGTTACATTATCTCCCCCTTCGGATCATTCGTCCCCGAATGATGGGTAGGAACTTGTTGAAGCTTAAAGGTATGGAATAACGTGGACATGATGTGCCTTCTATGAAAGGACATAACTGATCTGAAATATTTAAACTTCTATAATGAAACTGAATTCTGAGCTGACTTGACTTTTCTTGCTTCAAGAAGCTGATTTGTGCTGAAAATTTAGGATTCCCTTGAAATATTCCTGATCCAATCATACATATTGAAATCAGGAAGTGATAACTTATGCAAGTACGAATCATAAGACATCAAAACTTAGATCGTACAAGGGTATTACAATATCTGATCTGAAATACTTGAAATATTTTGACATTATACGCTGAACTCTCATGCACCGAGTCATGAATAGATAGCTGAATCTGAAACATGATGCTTGGAATAAACTGAACTCACAATTTATATGGATGGAATAGATTATCTCTTGGGAATGGCCCTACGCATGAGACTTCGGATAGTAGGACTGGGTGAAAAGGTGGAAAAACCATAGTAACTTGTCTGCCCGACTGTTAAACTGAATTACAGACTGAATTATACCAGACACTTATACTCAACTGGAGTATATCTTCAACACTCTCTCTAAAGAAGTTCTAGCAGTAATAGGAATCCACGAATCTTGGGTATGGATTACATAAGACATCCAACTAAGGGAAATCACAACATTTACACTACTCTGCAGTCTGGAATATAGACATATAACTCATAAATTAGGATAGAATTTCCAGGCCTTAGTCAATGCGACTTCTTACTTTAAAGATTAGCACACTCCTCGAATACTCCCTTAACTGTACTATTACCCATAGATACCACATTTATTCGATCCAACTTATTTTTTCTCGTATTTGCATTTATAAATCTTTCTATTAATGTCTATAGTAATTTAAATCCTCTTCACCGTGATCAGGCCTAACTCCAACTCGCAAAATACTACATGCCACTCCACGATACAAGTCTAAACCATAAGATTCCACCTTCTATATCTCTTAAAAGATCACACCCTAAGCCTATCATGCCTTACCACTTCAATGGCTAACTCTGAACTATTACTACGAAGTCGCTAGCGCATATAGCGTTCCTTAACAAAAATTCCAACATGTCATTCAAGCCTATCTCTATAACCACATATGAACTTCAAAGTAAAAACTCATAAAGACACACTTCACATATTCTACTAACCATCTATCGATATATCTCCCACACTCTACCCCAAGAACATACATACACACACCTTTCAGCTAACCATCACATGCATCAAAGACTTGGCCCCAACCTTACTTCACACTTATGGCCTTATCTAAAATAAGCGTACTATGATCTTTCACCAACTAGAAACATTTACTCATCACCACTACCATCACATAAAGAGGAGTCTCTAAAGATTAGAACATAAGATCTTGAAGCATGGAAGGATGTTATATGAAACTTGACACTTAACTGAGGCCTGGGGAATAGCAAATCAACATCCGGGATTTATCAAAGAAAAAAAATCTGAATTGGGGCATACATGGCTATGAACTATATTCCACCTATCGTAAAGAGTGTAGCATGAATTATGGGAATTGAGCACACTATAAAGCGTGAATACATGAGTCATGAGATGCATGACCTCAATTTAGAGTTCATAACATATGGAATGTGATTTCGATGGCTGAATGAACTGAAGTTCCTCATTTAGGAATCTGGAAGAGCACGTGATTTTCTATCATATTCATGAATATAAACTATGATCATGGAACTGAAACGTGAGGTATGAGTAGGTATTAGGATAACTGAAAAATATTGAGACCGGAATGAGTTGAGCCTCACTCTTCCCTTCTGATGTTCTATGTCATACTGACATCACTACTAGAATCTGAAAGCATGACTTGGTTATTCTCTCTATCATCTTCCCCTTAGCTTCAAGCCATCATATTAAGTTTGGGAGATCCCTTACTAGACTCTTAACTGAAGTACACTCACTACACTCTAGGGTTTGGAAAAATACTATACACGCATATCATGGCACTTAACCCGAATGACTACACCTGAAAGTGGAAAACCCACTGTTAATACTACCTTCTGAGATACACTTTATCATTCTATAGACCCAGTAGTCATCATATAATACTTGCACACTTACTAACTTTGGGTCTTCATGGGTATCCCCATAGTCGGAGTGCATACCCTCTAGTGCTTTAACTCTTATTTCTATTAGTTCAACCTTCAAAAACTCAAACTTAGAATCTAGCACTCAACATGTATATCACCAAGCCTTCAATGAATCATACTACTTCCGACATAGCCTACCAATATCGCGACTCCAAACTTACATCTCTCTACTATGAGAATCAATATCATATAAAAAGGCTCAACACTATCAATCAAAACTCCTTAACTTGGCTATTTAGAATGCCATATACCATCTAACTAGTCTTTCTCCACCTAGCAACTCAACGGTACCACTCATCACACAAAACGTGTAATAGTCTTAGAAAATACCGCAACCTCAGATCACCTTGGGCATACTTCTACATTGTATATGCAACATCATACTTTACTACGAATCAAATAAACTTAAGCTCTTGCATATACCGTTTAAGCCTATTAGATTACTTCCATAAAACTAGTATTATTAACCAAGAAATCATCATATCCACCTTCATGGACATCAATTGTTCAAAACTTAATGTCTAGTGCTAAACATGATTTTACAACCCAACCTTACTCATGATTCTCACTTGGATACCATGAAATAGACATCAAGAAACACTAGTACACTAGAACTTCCAAACAAAAAATAATTGATCTTGACCTTACGGTCTTCCTTATCATAACTCATTAGCACGTACTATTTTAACACATCAAGCCTACTAATTTTTTTCCCACAAAACATACATCATTAATCTCACGCCACTATTTTTACCACCACATTCTACATTAAATTCAAGCATATAGTCCTATACCAATCATCTATCACTACTGAAAAATGCAACATAATATGCTAGTCCATAAAATTTGGGACATACTATACAAACGCTTCAAAAATCACAACATACCTTCTCACAAGTAGTACTAGTTTACAAATACCAACGAAA
Source organism: Capsicum pubescens (assembly GCA_030864215.1). Classification (NCBI taxonomy): domain Eukaryota; kingdom Viridiplantae; phylum Streptophyta; class Magnoliopsida; order Solanales; family Solanaceae; genus Capsicum; species Capsicum pubescens. The sequence goes on from CM061540.1 coordinate 206,011,154, forward strand.
AGAAGGTCAAGGGGTAAAGTTACATAATAGACATGATCAACCTTAATCTTATATTATAACCCCATACAATCTTTTCTACTTATATGGATTTCTCACCTCATACTTACTTACCCAAACATACATTTAGACTACCTTCAAATTCCACAAACAACCATGAGTCTATACTTACAACTTACTGGCTAATATAGCCATTTTCACACTTCAAGCAATGGGCAAATCACCCTAACTAACACCTCCTTCTCTACCTTCTACTAAACTAACACACAAGGACGAATCACCTCTTTACCAACTCAATCTCATGAAAACAGATTCAGCTATATATATATATATTAAACCAACACAAGAACAACAAGTTGGACAACAAGTTGCTAGTGAATCGAAATAGGCCTCACACGGCTTCACTAGACTTTGATTTTGTATTTTGAACAAGAAAATGAGATGAATGACAAGTCAACTATGCTAGTGAATCGAAAGATCCCCACACGACTTCACTAGACTTTATTCTTTTCAACAACACCTTGATGACAAGATTACATGAGATAGAAATTTAATATGCAATATCCAATGAACTAAGAATACATATCTTACTCTGTATAAATAAAATTAGAGTCAAACACTTCCTCCACGGACTACCATACCATCCACACATACTACTAGTTATCACATTAGTCTATCATCATAAGGGGGGTAAATCATTCTCGAACATTGGTTATTCAACTAAAATATTCATTTACACAAAAGTCACCCTCGCTCTAACTTCTAACTTTGTGACTTCACATCACCAACTTCGTGGTCTAATTTCACTACCAATAGGTCATGACAACAACACTTTAACGCATACTACTATTCGGGTGGAAATACAGTTCCAACATTCTACTACACATTATCCCCCCTTAAGCAAGACATTTGTAACATAAATTTGAAGGGGACTAAATTCAATTAATACCTCAAGCTGAAAAGCACGATTCCATCAGGATCAATGTTTACATTGGAATCAATACACATTGAAGAACTAACGGACTCTTCTTAAGTCCTTGCACAAATTTTAACTCTTATATGGTTCAATCAGAAAAGACCATACCATTTAGGTTCAAAACTTCTGCACTTGAATCACCTCAATAATGAGACATATCAGAGGACATTAGAGTAAGGAAAGAATTTGGGATGACCTTTTTTTTTACTTTCGTATGGGCGACACCATAGCACGAATTAGAGTATGAAAGAGGAACATTCTGACTCTATTGCACGAACTAGAACATGAAGAAAGAGAGACGTTTCTAAATGCCTAGTAGCCTCCTGCTTATAAGTGTGGTGCGCTACACACCCATAAATAAGACTCTACCCGACGCGATTTCACAGACACTCTGGGACCATGAACCGTGCTTTGATACCAAGTTTGTCACGACCCAAACTGGGGCCCTAGACGTGACGAGCATTCCGAACCATGAAGGCCCGAAACACCCCTATCTATCTGGTAATCATGCACATAATTCATATGATAATAAGATATGCGGAAGATACACAATATTACGGAAAACAAGTTCATAAATCAAATGAAATCAACAAAGGGGAAATAATATCCCACAACATCTATCGATATCTGAACAACCGTCTGCGAAATATCTAATACATGACTGAAACAAATTACTATCTAAAAACTGGGACAAGGCCCCCAGTAGACCCAAAACTACTGAATGATAAATGAACTGACAGACATCAGGCCTTCTAAAATATAGAAGGCTCACCACTTGATTCTGCAAATCTGTCAGAAGAGATCTACTGGTTATCTGGACCCCTAAACTGTGCCTCCAAATTTGGGAGGGAAAAGGGTCAATACAAAAGTACTGGTACGCAGAGAAATTAAAAACAAAATATAATATTTTTTTCCAAATATAGGTGAGAGCCATTATAAAGCAGTTTCATATAAAATTATTTGAAAACACATGCGCATAATGTAATAGTTTTCAACAACAATGTAATGCAGCTGAGCTAGGTGGAATACCCTACATATAACATTTACACCAACTGTCAAATCTTGGTTGCCGCCGAGATTAGAGTATAAGTGAGGGGAAGACACACAAGATCACACAGCAGGGTGTCTCGACCTAATAAAGTATAGTAGTGCCCAAGATCACTTAGCCTGGGGTCCTAACCATAGTCCAAATTTGGGAATGACATAAAGTCAAGTACACAAGATCACTTAGCCAGGTACCAAATCTCCATGTCGGCAAACACGGTTTCCAGCGATGAACCCTTACACTCAAATGCCTTCTTCGGGCATCCACCTATCTCATGTAAAATCAATGCATCAAACTCCATTTAATTCAATCACATATCTTATTTTGTAGGGTATTGTCATACCCGACTTGCAACCCATCAATATCATATCATTCTTTCATGCAACCATTATATTCATCATATTTCAACATAACAACCCTCTCATTTCAAGTCAAAAATCATAACCATTTTCAAAATATTTCATGTCATGCTTGTCAAGATGATTTCAAACAATTCACATTATATGAGGATTTAATACAAAATCATATCAAGAGAGGGATTTTCATATAATTCATGCTCTCAAGTTAGCATCTTTTTGGAATACATGCATATACGTATATCATATATCAAATTACTTCAGGAATGGGCCTAAAGACCAAATCAATATCATAAAATGTTTAAAACATAATCATATTTGTAATTTCAAAACCCCCATTTTGAAAACATGATTTTTTAAGCCCATGAGATTTTTGAGATAACCCCACAGACCTCTATATGCGAAGATGATAGGTGCTTCTTGAAGCCTACGTTCTGGGTATTCCAAATATGCAATTAGTTTAAAAAACCCACGGTTGAATCTTGAGTTGCTTGGATTTTTATTTTGAAACCATATGGAGAGTTCTTGAGCAATTTTGATGAATGAAGGTGTATTTTGGGGTATTTGGGAACTGAATTTTGTGTTTATGGCTAAGGGTGGGAAAAGGACCATTTTACCACAAAAATAGAGTGTTTAAGTCACTTGAGTAATAATATATACGACACACACCTTATCGTATAATATAGGTTGTGCGGCGTACTCTTTATCACACATTTGGTTGTGCGTCGCACACCTTATGGCATAAGTTAGGGTGTGCGTTGCACACCTTATGCTGCACGACACACTCCACTTTGCAAAGCCATAACTTCTTCCTCGGGTGTCGAATTTTTTCAAAATTGGTATCGTTGGAAATATAATTCGAATACCTTTCATTTGATATATAGTAGACACTCTAATTCAATATATACAAAGAGTAATGGTCGATTGAAGTTGACCTAAGTTTCAACGCTCACTAAAATTCAAACAATAGGAAAACTTTCAACTTGTCCTTGAGCTTGGGGACCTCTATGATCTCAATTCGTGCTCAAATAGGTTTCCACACTACATAATTTATTAACACACTAAACTTGCAGTGGATTTATGGCTTTTGGAACCTTTATGTGAAGGAAATGACGATTTTTGTTCTCGTTCGAAATGCGGGGTGTTACAGTTACCAACCTAAAATCAATGTTTCGTATCTCCTTGCGCAGTTCATTTTGCCATTCGATGAACAAATCAGTAAATATTGACCAAAGTCAACTATAAGGCCTTTATAACCATTAAAAACCACAATCTCGCATAAATCACACCAAAATGCATTGGAAACCATGCCAATTATCCCCACAACCCAAAAATACCACAATGCAATCACGTTGAGGGGTAAATAGTCAAATCACATAGAAATGAATAATTCACATAAATCACCAAAACTTAGGTCATTAAATTATCCACCACTAAGAATCTAGTTCATCCTCAAACTAATGGCAAGAGAAAATACCTGAATCTGCAAAAAGTTGGGGATAACTACCACATATATAAGACTCAACCTTCCAAGTAGACTCATCTACTAGCTGATGTCTCCACTGGGCCTTAACTACTGGAATCTCTCTAGAACACAACCGTCTAACATCCCTGGTCATAATGGAGATGGGCTTCTCATCAAAAGATAACTCTTATCTAACTGGATTGAATCCCAAAAAATGACATGAGACTCATCTGGGATGTAACACATGGATACATGAAAAACTGGATGAATAACTGATAAATCTGGGGTAATACTAACTCATAAGCCACATCCCCAATAGTTTGAAGAATATCAAAATGACCAATAAACCTGGGGCTAAAATTTCCCTCTTACCAAACCATATCACATCCTTCACGGGTAATACACGAATGAAAACTCGATCACCAACACAAAATATCAAGGCACAAAGTCTACAATCTGCACAACAATTCCACCTACTCTGAGCCACTTGAAGTCTATCCTGAATGACCCAAACTCTATCCAAAGACTCACAAAACAAGTCTATACCTCGAGATCTAATCTTAGAAACCTCAAATTAACCAATCAGAGATTGACAATGCCTACTATATAAAGCCTTGAAAGGAGCCATCTCAATATTAGAATGGTAGCTATTATTATATGCAAACTCTCCAAAAGCTAGTTGTTTCTCCCATTGACCTCCAAAGTTGATCACACAAGTGCGCATCATATCCTCCAAAACCTAAATTTTCCAATCCGACTAACCGTTAGCCTGTGGGTGAAAAGTTTTACTAAGATCAACCTGGGTACCCTAATCCTCCTGAAAGGTCTTCCAAAAGTACGATATGAACACTGAACCTCATTTTGAGATGGTAGACATTGGCACACCCTAAAGATGGACTATCTCATGAATATAGATGCAAGACAACTTCTTAACACTGAAAAAACCCTGAACCAAAATAAAATAAGAAAATTTGGTCAATCGATCCATAATGACCAAAACCCTATTAGAACCACAAAAAGTATGAGGCAACCCACTTAAGAAGTTTATAGTGATCTGTGCCGATTTCTGCCCGAGAATGGGTAACCTTTGAAGCAAACCAACAGGTCTCAAATGCTCGACCTTCACCTACTGGAAACATAGGAAACGAGCTACAAATCCATGACATCCTTCATCATACCACCCCAACAATATGCTATCTCAAATCATGATACACCTTAGTCACTCCTGAATGGATGGAATACCTAGGTCAACTCCAGAAGCATAAATCGACCATTACCTCGAATATACTCTAGATACCACTTAAATCAATTATTATGTGCGTGCTCGTACCTAGATCTGTATTAAAAGGGTAAAGTAGGGTTGAGTATGATCTACTTTTACTCAGTAGGTATCATAAGCCGACTGAGCAAAGTAGAAAATAAAGCATATAAAATACACACTATGGGAACATCACTTACAATCATAAAATATCCCAAATGGTATCCCAGACCGTCTCTAATAATAGTTCTACAATATGCATATATACTATACACAAATACAAGAAAGAAGCACAAATATTCACGTATACCAAATACAAGTGTAACAAATAAGTACAAATAGACAAATATCACATCAAGGACAAAATATAACTAATAATGAACACAACATATGAATGCAATGTTTATGGGTTGTATATGGGTTGACGAATACAACAGATGAATACAAATATTCGTCAACCCATATACAATCCAATATCCAATACCAATATTCATGACTCCTCTCCGGCATATCCCTCGACAGAGGGTCTATAAAGATCTCACAAGCTAATGTTTCCAGTATTTCCATAGTGGTACCAATGTTTCACAAGTGCATATAATATGAGTATGCAATGCTCACAACCAACCAGAGTGAGAATTTCCAAAGCCAACCAATATACTAACCATATGAGCCAAAAATCCACTCAATATGCCAACAAATAAATCCAATATAATCATATGCCAAAAATCCATGAATCCAATGTAATCATATGTCAATAAAGCAAAATACACAATAATAAGCCATTGATACCACATAAATTCCAATTTATGCTTTTCACCAAAACGATACCACCAAATATACATAATAAGGCCAACAATATCATATAAGACCCTACACAATCGCATAACAGATAATGACTTAATACCACCAAATAACAACCACAAAGGACCTCATATGGGCATAACACAATATTAATAGCCATTCTCCATGATTGGTTCCCCCAACTATAACATAATTTAATACCAGTATTAACTCCCCAACCCAGTCTGAAGAAAGTTAAGCCATAACCTACCTCAAATGTCATAAACCAATACACTCAAGCCTTCAACACCAAGATTTCACCTTATGATTAGACCCAAAACCAACTAAAATACACAAATATAGAATTCACACATTAAAAAAAGCCAATGATTCTCATATTTCCTATTTATTGATCAGGATCAAAACGGACCCTTGAAATGGGTTTTAGAAAAAGAAGGATAAAATCAAAATTTTAGTCCAAAAATATATTTTCTATGATTAAAGGAACTTATAGAGAAAACCCAAGTGAAGACGGGTTGGAATTAGGGTTTAAATCAAAGAATTACTAGTTCTTAGGCCTTCTGAGCCAAAATCACCAAATTCCACCTTTAAACAAGCTTTAAAAGGATTTAATAGACAAGAACTGAATAAAAATAATTAAAATAGGTATTTGGAGCTTACCCAAGCTTAAAAATAGAAGAAATCACCCAAAATCTCAAAATCCCAGGCCCCAAGTCTTGAAAATGGTGAAAAATAACAAAATAGGGATATAATCCACCTAGGCATCGCCTAAGAGACCACCGAGCCGCTTAAGCAGCCATCGCTTAAGAGACCAGGCTTTGCTTATACGATGATCGCTATGTCTCATAAGATACATAGCTATCGCTTAAGCGACGGACGCCTAAGCGATGGGACGTCGCTTAAGTACTATGCCCAGCTAGCTGTCAAGTCGCTTAAGTGACCAAGGAGTTGCCTAAGCGAGAGCTCCAGCAGTGGTGCACAAGTTGAAGAATCCCAAGTCTCTGTGGACCCACCCCTTGAGATTCATTCAAAATCCCTAGAACACAAATGAACTATGCTACTAGACTAAATTCAATGCTTCAGACCCAGTAGTGATATTAGATTTAAAAAAAAACATCGTTATTAGGAAGTTGACCCTTGAAACCTAATTCTCAAAACTTTCCAAATTGAGAGTAGAAATGAGACATAAAATTACACCAATCATGTTACAAACCTAAAATAAATATTCTAGATCTGTTGGTGTAGTCCATTTTTCCATCCGACGCATAGATTAATAAATATTAATCGAAGTCAACTATAAGGCTTTTATAACTACCAAAACCCAAAATCTCACATAAATAGCACCAAAATGCATTAGAAATCATGTCAATGATCTCCACACCTTAAAAATACCATAATACAATCACAAGGAGGGGGTAAAATGGTCAAATTACATGAAAATAAATAATTCACATAAATCACCAAAAATCAGGTCATTATAGAGCTTGTCCTCAAGCATAAAGAGCTAATCATGCCTTAATTACAACTGCAGTGGCACAAAAACAATCGTCAAATAATTTTACACCCGCAATAAAAAGAGAGGAAAAACATGGAGTTCAAAACATCCCAAGAAGCAAAATGCATTGACTTCATCACCAAATTGGTATCCAATGAATGCACCATCCCCAACACCAGATTGGCATCCAAAGGCCTCTCAATAAAATCATCCAGTTTGTCAGCTATGTAGTCGCACTGGGCATACAACTATTGTATAGCATTCATGCTCCCATAATTACTTGGAAGACAGAGCAAACATTATTTCCATGCCTTGGTTTGTTGATTCATGAGCATCGCATCATGTAACTGCTGATTCTCAAAATCTTCAACATTTAGATGACTACACTGGTGTTGACGTTATTACCATGGGCTACAGTAATAAAATCCCTATAACTCACATCAATCAGTTCAAATAAATGCTTTAAATAAAAAGTTTCATTTTTTAAAATCTTTGTGTGCACCAGAGGTTAAACATAACCTTATATTTGCATTTCAATTTTGAAAAGATAGTCTGACATCCATGAATTTATTACTTTTTATTTTATTGTGAAGGAATTGAGTATGGGGGGCACCGTTGGTATGAGTCTAGAATAAGAAAGGACTTTATGAGTGGCCCGATGGAGGATCCCAATACAATCTGAGCTACTAATTCTATATGGTAGAATCTCAAGAAACTTGGCATAGAAATTTAGGACACCCAAATAAAAGAGTGCTTAAATACTCTCACAAAAATTTTCAATTCTAGTTTCAAATTTTGAAATGTTTGATCTTTGCAATTCCTGCTTTTCTAATTAAAGCCACCGACAACCTTTTTCTTTGAATACTCTAGTGAGAAAAAAGTCTTTACAAGTTATTTAAGTGATGTATGAGGCCCATCACCTATTTTTTCAATTGACAAAAAATTATGTCATGTAATTTTTGTCGATCAATTTACAAAATACATTTGGTTGTACACACTTAAAATTAAAGTGTGGTCCAAAAATTTTTCTCTAAATTTAAACCCCTTGTTGAAAATTATTTTCATACAAAAATACTATCAGTTTACACTAATGGCGGTGGTGAGTTTGAAGGTCTCAATCATTTCTTCAGACCAATGACTTTAAGCACCATGTATTGCCATCATACATACCACAATGAGTAGCTATGGATAAACATAGACATCAACACATCATTGGAAAAACTAAAACCATTTTACACCAAACCTCTATACCTCTAATATTTTGGTCTTTTACCTATCAACAAGCCACATTCTTGATTAACAGGCTGCCCACCCTCAAACTTCATGACGATTCCTTATACCAATGATTATTTGGAGAAATTCCAAATTATCAATCCACTCATACTTTTGGTTTTCTATTCTACCTATGGCTTAAACCATATGCCAAGCACAAACTAGAACCCAAGTCCATCCCTTGTGTTTACTTGAGCTATTAAAATTCCCATTACAACCATCAGTGCTATGATACTATTTCACAAATGAAATATATATCATGAGATGCTATTTTTTATGAAAATAATTTTTTTTTATTTATATTTTCATCTTTAAAAGACAAAAGAATTCTAAGTTAGGGTGGGTTATCTTGTACAAAGAGTCAAATGGACCTAGTGTCAAGTTTGTGCCTCCAGTAGAGTATGAGATTCTCTAGCCAATCAAGGTTGCTCCAGAATTGCTAGATACTCCTCCTATAGGTTCATATTCAACCCTATCTTTGGAAGCTGCGCTACCTCCCACTGTCATCTCAAATTGCTCTACACAACTTATTATTGTCCCACCTACCACACAATTACTAATCCAGTATTAACGTTAAAATAGACACACATAGACAACCCCTTTATATATATGAACTCTAGATCCCTCCCCATCCATTCCATATCACAATTATCACCAATCATCCACCATAGTTTATGCACATACCCAACAACTATCCATTTACTATCTTGTTACTCATTCATAAAATAATATCACCAAAACCAAGCAAGTATTTGATTATCTTACAGTTGAGTTAACTAAACCACTTTCACCACTTATCACCAAGCCCAAAAGAGTGCACATTAGAGTAAAGTGATGAAACTTGAGTTTGAGGCATTGATGAAAAATAAGACGTGGGAGCTTGTACCACCATCCTTTTCTCAAAATGTGTTGATTACAAATGGATCTATTTTATCAAAACCAAATCAGATGAAAGTGTTGACAGGTATAAAGCTCAGCTAGTTGCAAAGGATTTCACTCAACGATTGGGTGTGGATTATCACTCTATTTTCAGTCCAGTGGTAAAACCTATTACTATTAAACTCATTTTGTCACTTGCAGTTTAGCACAAACAGTATTTGTACCAATTAGATGTGAATAACACATTTCTTCAAGGACACATTAAGGAAGATGTTTATATGCATCAACCTCATGGGTATGCTTATCCCTATTTTTCTTATTATGTGTGAAAATTAAATAAAGAAATTTATGGACTTAAGAAGGCCCTTCAAGCCTGGTACTCTGAGTTAAACCAATTTTTGCTTCACATTGGCTTTCAAAAATCTAACTATGACTCTTGTCTATTTATCTGTCATCAAAAGGAGCATTGGTCTATATTATTGTATATGTTGATGATATAATTATCATTGGATCGAACTATTATGTAATCAAGAAAACTATCCAGGTTCTTTCAGCCAGATTCTCTCTTATGACCTCAAATATCTGCACTACTTTTTTGGTATTGATGTTCTCTGCTATAAATAAGGAATCATTCCTTTTCAGTACAAGTATATTTCTTGTTTTATTGCTGCACATAAAATGTCTGAATGTAATCTTGTTACAACTCCCATGAGTTTCACTACCTTACTATCCTTAAATGATGAAACACCTTGAGTGTATGCCACTTTGTATCATCAAGTACTTTGTAAGCTTCAATCTATCATTAACCAAACCAGATAATCTTCATAGTTAACAAATTATCTCAATTCATGCATGCTCCTACACAAACAGACTATTTTTTTTTGTTAAGAGACTCTTATGATACCTCCCATATACCAAAAATCATAGTTTACACATGATGAGTAAGACACATACTGTGTTGTTTATGTATTCAGATACTGATTAGGCTAGTGAAATTAAGGACATGACCTTTACTTTTAGATATATCTTATACCTTGATGCAAATCCTACTAGCTGGTTATCCAATATGCAACACACTGTGGCACGCTCCTCCACTGAAGCAGAGTATCATCGATACACATAAACTACAACTCCCTAAAAGAGTGTTAGCGGTCGTTGTCAAATATATAACCCAAAAATGTTGGGGTCGAATACCATAGGAATAAGGTGATAACTAAGTTGTATACAAATTAATAGACTTATAATCATAAGTTTTCATAGAATAAAAGGGGTTCGATTGAATTGTTAACTGAGCGATCAAAGTTTAGTAAAAATAAATATCTTTTTATAAAGTGTTAACAATAGAGAAATAGTAAACTAAGGTTATGTTCACCTTAGTATTTCACTTCTTTTTGTCTATAGGGTATGTGAGTTCATATTTATGTTTGCAATTATAGATAAATATAGATAAATTTCCATTCAAGTATTTTCCAACCTTTATGGATAGATTCACTTTGATTTTCTCAAACTTAAAGTGATTACTTGATAATTTCATGTATTTTCCAAGATATTAATCTGGTTGAGGCATCAACTTATAAATTGGAGATTCAGAGCTCTAATTTCTTGTTACTATTCCCATTTCCTAACAATAACTTCTTTGTTCAAGCAATTATGTTTTAAGGCACACTCTTAAGTTTGCAACCACAAGAATTCATTAAAATAAAGCGAATGTAATATAAAAGCATTTTCAATATAAACTCAATAACCCATAGTATAGAATTTACATTACACCAAGGCTCCCATAACCCTAACTATGAAGCTTTATCCACTCATGATTAGAAATAACATCCAAGAAATCAAAGTGCCAATACTAAAGATTCAAGAGTGTTAGAGACTAAAAGGATGAATCCTAATGAAATAAGCTTAGTCTCACTTCTCTGCTCCAAAAATGCATAACAAACATTCAAAATTGGGCTTGGGGTGTTCATAATTATATTATAAAATTATCTCCAAGCCCCAACCTTGGAAAGAAAGGTCCCACTGTATAGCTAAATGCGTTCCCCAAGGGTCACGATGTCGGAGCCTAGCATAAACCTTGGGGGTCGTGGTGCAAGGCCTAGCGCGCACCTTAGGGGTTGTGGTGTGAGGCACTTGCCACAGTCTCCGATTGTGCCATTTTGCTTCCGTCTTGCATCCTTGTGCTATAAAGATTTGGGAGAGAGTGATCGAGAGAAGTTTGAGGAGGGTTGTGCGTATTTTGGAGAATTAGTTTGGATTTATGCCTAGTCGCTTAACGATAAAGACAATTCACCTGGTGAGGAGATTAGTGGAGCAGTATAGAGAAAGGAAGAAGGATTTACACATGGTGTCATCGACCTAGAAAATACATATGATAAAGTCCCGAGGGAGGTTTTTTAGAGGTGCTTGGAGGTGAGAGGGATCCCGATGGTGTACATCATAGCTATTAAGGACATGTATGATGGAGAGAAGACCCGGGTGAGAACGGCGGGAGGAGACTCAAAGCCGTTTTTGGTCAAGATCGGGTTGCATCAGGGATAGAATCTTAGTCTGTTCCTTTTTGCATTGGTGATGGAAGTGTTGATGCAGAGCATTTAAGGTAAAGTTCCTTGGTGTTTGTTATTTGTGGATGATGTGGTGATGATTGATGAGATGCGAGGGGGTGTGATGACAAATTAGAGGTTTGGAGGCAAACCCTTGAGTCTAAGAGGTTTAGGTTGAGTAGGTCCAAAACTGTGTATTTGGAATGTAAGTTTAGTGACTTGAGACAGGAGGACAAAGGGGTGGTGAGGTTGGACTCCCAGGATGTCTGTAAGACAAACAATTTTAAGTATCTTGGGTCTACGATTTAGGGGAATGGTGAGATTGATGAGGATGTCTCTAAATATATTGGAGCAGGTTGGATGAAGTGAAGCATAGACTCGGTAGTGTTGTCTGATAATAAGGTGCCCCTTAAGCTTAAAGAAAAATTCTATAGAGTGGCAGTCTGTCCAGCCATGTTGTATGGTGCGGAGTATTGGCCAGTCAAGCACTCGCACATCCAAAAATTGAAGGTGGTGGAAATGAGAATATTGCGTTGGATGTGTGGGCTTACTAGAGGTGATAGAGTAAGAAATGAGACTATTCGGGAGAATTTGGGAGTGACTTCAGTGGAAAACAAGTTGCGAGAAGAAAGACTGTGATGGTTTGGGTATGTGATGAGGAAGAGTGCGGATGCCCCAGTCCGGAGGTGTGAAAGGCTTTCTTTTGATGGATTCAGAAGGGGTAGAGGTAGGCTGAACAAATACAGGAGGAAGATGATTAGACATGAAATGGAGCTTCTACAGCTGACTGAGGACATGACCCTAGATAGAAAGGTGTAGAGGTCGCGGATAAGGGTAGAAGGCTAATGTGGGTGTGTGGGTTGTAGCTTGCAGTCTAGAGAGTATTGTGTAGATGTGTTAGTAAGCCTAGGTACGTGTTCATAGGGTCCTTGTTTTGGGAGTGTAGGTTATTACTAGATGGGTGCACTAGGTCTTATGTCTTAGTACCTATTTTCTTATTCCGTTTCACCCTTATGTTTCGTATTTCATATTTCTCTGATGTCTATTTTATTATTTCTTATTCCTAATTTTCTATTATGTTTTCTATCCCTTTGTTTACTGTTCTCTACTTTGAGCCGGGGGTCTATCGGAAATAGCCTCTCTACTTCCTCGAAGGTAGAAGTATGGACTGTATACATCTTACCCTCCCCAGACCCCACTCTTGTAGGAATACACTGGGTATGTTGTTGTTGTTGTTGTTGTTGCATCCTTTCACTCTATGGTCTTCCTATGTCTCCATATGCCTTATTTTTTCCTGAAATAGTACTAATCACGTAGGTTAGCTCAATTGCAAGAGTAAGATAAAACATACTTATTAAGATAATTTGCTCTCAAAACATAGCTCAAATATGGGTAAAACATGGTAGTTAGGTGAATAAATACACCGAAGATCACCACCCTACACTTAAAGCTTTATTCCTCCTTGAACAACTTTCTATTTTATAATCACCACTTGAATCTCCAATATCACTAATTAAAATAAGATACCCAAGTTAAGTTCACACGACACATATGAACTATAAGTCTTACTTTTAAGCATGCCACATATATCTATGAACAACTACTAAAAACCTCCAACCCTCAAGTATAGTCTCTCCAAAGTTAGAAAACTTATGCACATTCCCCAATCAAGAAATCACATAAAGTCTTAATTCTTCATTAAACATGTGCTCCTCACAACAAGAGAGTAATCCCATATTACTCACTACATGCAATTTGTCACAAAATTTGGCGGTAAAGAAAAAATATTTCTTCTTACTCTATCAAAAAATTCATATGCACATCGGATGACCCATAAGATTGCCCTTAGTGTAATACTCCACTAATATAAGAATTGTATGGCATAGGATTAAGTACGACTTTAATGGGTTGTAATGTAGGCTAAGGGATAGGTTGGTACTATTTTGGATAGAAATAGTGACTAACTTCCCAAAATGCTTTAATACATCACATTCTCACTGATCTTGATTTCAACCAACTTGTTTTTCCACACTTCTTAATTTACACTTATTTTGTTTTGGCCCCCATCTCCTTAGGTTAGATTGCAAAGAAAATATAGGAAATTGTATTTATATGTAACAAATACATATCACTTTTATTCATATTTCATTCTTTTTAATTTTTCACTCCCACCATCTAACAACGCGAAAACTATTTACCACACCAATATATATTATGTTGGGGCTTCATTATCATTTTCCTTTTTGCAACTTCCAACTCCCATTCTTTAATTTTTTCAACTAAAGCTCTCATGAGTTTGGATAGATTATGGTCAACCAAGAAAAAGGGATAGGCTAAATGGAAAGCTACCAAACAAATAGGCTAAAGGCTCAATAGGTCTTAGTAAGGTTAAACGTAAGGGGTAGTTAACATAGGAATTTAATAAGGCTATCAAAGGAAGGCCTATATCATTTCCTAAACCTTACATACCTCATTTTTCTTTGCACACTGATGTGCTATGGTTACGTAGCATTTTTGACACTTAAAACTACAAAAATATGCAGTTACTTAGGTCATTTTGTTAGATATGATGTGTTTTGTGTTGTGTTTTGCAGGAAACCAGGTTTTGGGAGCTAAACAAGAGAAAAAAAGTGAAAAATGAAGTTTTGGACAACCTATGTGGGCACTACATCCCTAGGTACTACCTATGTGGCATAGGTGCTATAACAAGTGTTAGAGAGCTGAGTTTCAGATATTCAGAAGTTGAAATTTTGACCTTGCTACCTACGATGGGGCACTTATGTCTCGTAGGTACCACCTACGACCCATAGGTACCATAGTAAGTGTTAGAAGATGAAGTTTCAGTGATCCTACAGATGTTTTGAAGACCTTGTCACCTATATGGGGCCACCTACGAACCGTAGATGCGACCTACAACTCGTAAGTGGAATCGTAGGTGGCCACCAACTCTAGTTTTACTCTTTTCTTTTGGAAAGGTTGGGAACCTTGGTGGATTAACAAAGTAAGGGAAGTGTAAAGTTGTTCCAAACTAATATTCTTACGAGTATTGTAATCATCTTTAGTTTTATAGATTTCCTAGCAGTGGACAATGTTAAGAACCTATGCCTATATTCACTATTTATGCCATGACCTGAATCAGGGCCTAGTCGTGATGGGAATCTCAAGTCCACTGTGGGCCGGAGACCCCCTTAGCCTAACCTTCAGAGCACAATAAATGAATACAGTGGAAGTTAACCAAAAATAGTAA
The DNA here is from genome assembly GCA_030864215.1 of Capsicum pubescens. Lineage (NCBI taxonomy): Eukaryota > Viridiplantae > Streptophyta > Magnoliopsida > Solanales > Solanaceae > Capsicum > Capsicum pubescens. Next base: position 206,026,485 of record CM061540.1, read on the forward strand.
ATAAGATAGATGAGTCAAATGAAATCTAAGAGTCTAAACAAAACCTCCAATCATCCCAATACCTGTCCACAAAAGTCTCTAAACAAAAATACCAACTATGTCGGGGCATTCCCCTGACTATGACTAAAAGAATCCAGAAAAAATACTAAGAACTAAAGGAAATAAGTTAAGTGATCAGGCCTTTTGAAATATAGAGGCTCACCACTTCATAGCAGATCCACAATTGTACCAAATCACCTAACACTGCACAAGAGCAATAGAAAAACCCTCATACCCTACATCATTAAATGATGTAGCATCCAGGAACGGTCAGTGGGGCGAGCACTGGCATGTAACTTAGGGAAAGGGATAAAATAATGCCATTGCCATAAAGTAGTCAAAATCACATACACAACATTTATTTATACATATATAGGATGTCGGGATAAAGACAAGGGTCAATAACATAAGTGTTTAAAACCATTAGCCTGAATGGTGTAGCTCACTCCATCCTAAAGGCACCCACTGGCTATATGGGTCCAACTCTCTTTACTGGAAGGGACCCAGGGTGTGTTAGCAGCATAAATCAAGAAAAGTTTAAAGATAACAAGGCGATAGCCATCTAAAATATAGTGTGTATCCAGACACACGGCCATATAAAACCCCACACCAGCAAACATAGTTTCCAGTGTTGGCCCCCCCAGGACTACACCTTTGTGGTGAGCAACATAATTCCTTTTAAGCCTAAATTAAAATAGTTTGCACATAAACCCAACCATTAACTAAGGAGCCTTTTATTAAGGCATTTACCAATATGGTATCATCATACCAATATGCTTGTAAGCTAATTCAATTATGACAAACCAATACATATAATCATTAGACTCCCAAGTTCTATTTAAAATCCAAAACCATGGCTGCCAAAGGCGTTCCAAAACCATTTTTATCCATTTAACCTGTAATGTAATGCAATATTCCAAAAGTAAGTTAAATTATGCAAATATCCATATTTGAAATTAAGTTTACAAGGTGGGTTGAGGTTAATGCCATTACCAAGCGAAAAATCCATCAATTTGGGGAAACCCATGTTCCCCCTTCCAATCCTCATAACAATGAATGCATTCAGTCCCAAAAATCATCAATTAAAGTATAATCAACACATTTAAATCATGGAAAAAATAATTCAAGTAACAACCATCAAAATCCCTCAACCCAATTTCAAATCCATCAATTAAAATAACATGAATAATGATTTTATAAATTCTATAGTGTAAAATTCAAGTTAAGGATGAGAAATATGCTTGAAATACCAAATAATTTGAAGAGAAATCAAAGTTTTCAGCCTGGAGTAGTGTTTTCTTGAAAAACACTTGAGATTTCTTAGGTTGGGAGTTAAGGAAGAAAAGAATGGACTTTAATCCTTGAAAACTAAAGGAAAGGGGTTTATTTAGTACTTAAAAATCATGTATGGGGTAAAAGGACCAAAAGCCCCTCACCCCAAGTAAAAATAAAAACTAGATGAAAATTGCATAGTGGTGTGGCACATTTTTATAGTGAATCTTAGCCTCATTTACATGCCATTATAGTGGAGGATAAGTGGCATAGAACACCACTATTGAGGAGGCTTACTGCCTCGGGGTCCCAAAATAGCCCCAATCCCTTCTAAAAATTCTAAAACCTTCCCAAAACACACTTTTAGCACCCCTAAACATAATTCAAGTCAAAAGTTGACATTACACATACAAGAGGGTCAAAAATTAAATTATTAAAATTTTATAGGGTCTTACATTACCTTCCCCACATTGGATCATTCATCCCCAAATAAGGATTTAGGACATTTTTAGCACGAATAACAAGAATGCCATAAAATCTAAGGATAAATTAGAACGCGATAGGAGAAAATGAAACTCATACCTTAAGAACTTTCATCCAATGCAGGGAACAAGAATGAGTACTTGGCTCTCATATTTTCCTCAGCTTCCCATATAGCTTCTTACATCTTTTGATTTCTCTAAAGGACCTTTACCAAAGCTACATCCTTTGTCTTTAATCTACGAATGTGCCTCTCTAGTATCTCAATTATGACCTCTTCATAAGATAATAAATCCAAAACACTAACATCCTCGATAGGCACTATCAAAGATAGGCCACCCACATACTTATTCAGCATAAACACATAGAAATAGGATGAATCGAGGCCAAACCCACTGGAAAATCCAACTCATAAGAGACATTCCTAATTCTTCTTACAACATGATACATACCAATGTAATGGGGACTTACTTGAAACTTCAACTCTCTCCACCTCATATCCACAAAACACTTTTGGTGACTCTGAGTAGCTTGAAGTCTTTCTTTAATCACTTTCACCTTCTACATGACTTGGTGAACCAAGTCAGGACCAAAAAACCTAGTCTCACCTAGCTCAAACCACCTAATAGGAGACCTATGCCTCCTATCATAAATATCCTCAAAAGGAGCCATCTGGATGCTATAATGATTATTGTTGTTATGAGAAAACTCAATAAGAGGCAAATGGTCAACCCAAATGCCTTTAAAGTCGATCATATAGGCCCATAGTATATCTTCTAAAGTCTAAATAATATTATCTACTTTTCCATCCATTTGAGTGTGTAAAGAGGTGATAAGGTTCACCTAAGTGCCCAAACCTTTCTAAAATGCATGCTAAAAGTGAGAGGAAAATTGCATACCTTGGTTTAAAATTATGGACACCAACACTTTATACAACTTGACTATCTTCTGAATAAAAAACTTAGCATAATCCCCTCTTAAGTAGTTAGTCCTCATACGGAAGAAGTGAGGAAATTTAGTTATTCTATCCATAATGACCCATATAGAATCATACAAATTACGAGACCACAAAAGACCCATAACAAAGTCCATATTGAGCATCTCCCACTTCCATATGGGAAACTCTATCTCTTAAGATATGCCACCAGGCCTCAAATATTCTACCTTAACTTATTGACAAACCATACACTTAGCCACAAATTCACCATATATCTCTTCATATTATTCCACCAGTGGATTTCCTTTAAGTCATGGTATATTTTAGTTAAATTTGGATGAACTATATATTAGGACTCATGAGCCTTAGTCAAAATCTTTTCCCTCAGCCTATCGAATGAGCTGTATATTGGGACTCATGAGCCTCAGTCAAAATCCTTTCCCATAACCCAGCAATATCAGGAAGACACAACCATCCTTGATAAATCATAAAACACCCTGGGATTTAGAACCTTAGAAAATTTCTTGTATTTTTGGTTTCTGGTCAAGGTACGACTAGGGTTATAGGTCGTATGTTGGGGTACAATTGATAAGTTTGGTCGTATATTAACCAGTATTGGTTGGTGGTTGGGTTAGTTTTTGGAATGGGTAAGACGTGGTTGGTACGAGTTTTATGGTTGGATACGGGTCGTGTGGTTTGGGTTTTTCTTTAATTAATCTGAGACTTAGTGAAGTAACTTTTATTTAAGTATAAGTGGCTCACCATGGGTCCTGAGATAGGGTACAAGTTATATTATCCCACTCATATAGTGGACAATGTCAAATCCTCTTGGTTCTGTTATGGGTATGGGTTGAGCTTTTAGTGGTGGTTTTTGTTTTGAAAATTTGGCAGCATTATTTGTATGGTGTGCACATAGACATCTTTTCTGATCATAAGAGTCTACAGTATGTGTTCACTCAGAAGGAGATAAATCTCAGGCAAAGAAGATGGTTGGAGCTTGTCAAGGACTATAATATTAATCTACACTACCACTCAGGTAAAGCTAACGTGGTTACTGATGCTCTTAGAAGGTTGTCCATGTGGAGTTTAACTCATGTGGATAAGGAGAAACAGGAATTGGTGAAGGATATTCACCATTTGGCTAATCTTAGAGTTTTTCTCTTGAACTCCAATAATGATGGTGTGATAGTACAAGAAGTGGTTTGGTCATCTCTTGGTGCAAAGATCAAGGAGAAGCAAATGCTAGACTCCATCTGGATGAAAATCAAGAGTGATATTAGTGGGAAAAGGGTGATGGTGTTTGAGATTAGTGGTGATGGTACCATGAGGTACCAAGGGCAGTTATGTGTTCCTGACATTGATGGTTTGTGATAAAGGGTTTTGTCTAAGGCGCATGTGCTATGTTGATTATGCCGATTTGACAAAAATGTATCATGATCTTAAGGAAATGTAATTGTAGAGTGGTATGAAGAGGGATGTGGAAGTTTTTGTGGCAAAGTGTATGGTGTCCCAACAAGTCAAAGTTGAGCATATGTGGCTTGTAGGGTTGTGTCAAGAAATTGAGTTGCCTAAATAGAAATATGAGGTAATCAATATGGATTTCATTACTGGTATTCCTCGATCTCGGAATCAATTTGATTTGATTTGATTTGGGTCATCGTGGATAACATGACAAAATCTACTCACTTTTTAATGGTGTGGACTAATTTTTCATCTGAAGACTATGCGAGATTGTATGTTTATGAGATTGTAAAGATGAATGGGGTGCCTATTTTGATTATGTCTGATCATGGTACACAGTTTTCATCTCACTTCTGGAGGTCTTTTCAGAAGGGGTTAGGTACTAAGGTTTGTCTGAGTACTATTTTTTATCCACAGATAGATGGACAAGCATAAACAACTATTCTAACATTGGAGGACATTCTTCATGCATGTGTGATTGATTATGGTGACAATTGGGTTGGGTATTGACCTTTGGTAGAGTTTGCTTACAACAATAGCTACTATTCTAAGCATTAGGATAGCCCCTTTTGAGGCATTGAATCGTAGGAGGTGTAGGTCTCCTATTGGGTGGTTTAAGCTTGGTAAGGAGGATATGTTTGGTCTGAATTTTGTTTATTAGGCTATGGAAAAGGTAAAGGTGATTTAGGATAGGCTTAAGGCTTTCTAAAGTTTCCAAAACTCCTATGTGGATGTAAGGAATAGAGACTTAGAGTTCACGGTTAGGGATAAGGTATTCCTAAAGGTATCTCCCATGAAGGGAGTGATGCAGTTCAGTAAAAAAGGGAATCTTAGTCCCCGGTATGTTGGTCCTTGTGCTGTTTTATGGAGAGTTGGTAATATGGCTTATGAATTGGAGTTTCCTCCTAGTTTGACCTCCATTTATCTGGTATTTCATGTCTCTATGTTGAGAAAGTGTCTTACCAATCCTTCTTTGGTGGTTTCTTTGGAAGGATTGGATATCTCAGATTCTCTATCTTATGAAGAGGTCTTGGTTGAGATATTGGATTGGTAGGCTCATCAGTTATAGACCAAGTATATGGACTCAATTAAGGTTCTATGGCAGAACCATAAGGTGTAAGAGGCTATATGGAAAGCGGAAGTGGACATGAAGTCTAAATTTCTGCATTTGTTTTTTGCTCCAGATATTCGCGCGGAAGGTATGTGTTCTTGATTCTTATCTTTATTTTCTAACTTATTTAAGGGTTAACATAGATACTTGCATCTTTATTTTCTAACTTGGTTAAAGTTTGGATTGATATTTTATAATAAAAATGAATTGTGCTTGTGTTTGACCTACTTTTCCATCATTCGGGGATGAATGATCCTAGTGGGGGAGACCGAAACACCCTGGGTTTTGGAACTTAAAAAATTTCCTATATTTTTGGTTTCTTATCAAGGTATGTCTAGGGGATATAGGTCGTATGCTGGGGTACGGTTGGTAAGGTAGGTCATATGTTAACCAGTGTTGGTTGGTGGTTTGGATTGGTTTCTAGAATGGGTACGACTTGTATTGGTACTAGTCGTATGGTCGGATACAGGTATTATGGTTTGGGTTTTTCTTAATTTGAGACTTAGTGAAGTAACTTGGATCTGAGAACGAGTGGCTAACCATGGGTCATGAGATAGGGTACAAGTCGTATTGTCCCACTCATATGTTGGACAGTGTCAGCTCCTCTTACTTCTGTTATGGGTACGGGCTGAGGGTACTAGTCGTATCCTTAGATACGGTTTGGCTAGCATGGTCGTATGTTGACCAGTATGGGGTGTAAGGGAGGTCTAGGATAAGAGTGGTGGGTATCACTCGTGTTGAAGGGTATAACTAGTATGGTGGAGTCATACCCACCTGCGGGGATTTTATGCAGTTATATTGGGGGTAATCTGGACATTTCCCCTCTTAACTCATTATGAACCCACGACTTATATCATACTTGGGAGGTTATTTGCCCTATTTTTCTAATATAAAATACTTAGAAACACTCTCTAATTCTCTCTAAGGCTCTTGGGTAAAGGAAGGCTAGGGTTTTATCTAGAGGAGCAATTTGGGGCTTGTTTAGTTGATTTCTCTCCATCATCTTCATAATATAAGGCAAGTTCACCTCCCTCATTGTTAGTTCTAATTAAAGACATGTTTTATACAATGTTTTCATGGCATGACTATTGTATGATTTTGGGCCTTTCAAATATATATATTGGGGTTTTGGCATTAAATACTTGGTTATGGTTTTACCATGTTTTAATTATGTTTTTACATGATTTAATAGTGGTTTGGACAATTGGTTACATGGGAATGGTTAATTGGTAATTGGATTTGGTTTTAGAAACACTATGTCTCTAACATGTTTGATAAAATGGCTATGATAATGCTTTTACTATATTATTGGACTTTTAATGGGACTATTGCATGATATGGTTTGGGAATGAACCCTAAATGGTATAAATGGTTTAGTGATCATGGTTATGGTTAATTAAACATCCTTGTGGGGTACAATGGAATCCCCCAAGTGTATTTACTAATGGAACACTTGTGGGGTACATGGGAATCCTCCAAGTTAACTTGATAATGTAATTTATTGGTACATGGGAATCCTTTTACATAAAAAGGTTGGCTAAAGACATTTCTCGCAAGCTACAGTCGGTATGACGATACCACTACTTATAGACTTGGTTAATAATAATGGAATAATGGTTTGGTTGGTTGGAAATGGTTTTAATTGGGCAATAATGGTGGGGTGTGATAACTAACCGTGAATGTATGTGTCCAATGGACGAATAGTGGAAACTCTTGTTTGCCGACATGAAGGGTTGGTCATAGAGACCATATATGATACTACGAGGTACATGGGAATCCTCTAAGTACACTGTACATATATATTATGGAGAGAGAAGGGTACTAGGGAATCCTTTACTTTATGGTATCTCTAGTTCATGCGGCTTGTAAGACCCCGCAAAATCCTAAGGTTAACTCAGTCCTTTAAAGCTTGTTAAGGGGTCCCAGACTTTGAAAACTTTAGCTAAGTATTCAGACTTAGTGTTATTTTAGCCTTCATAGGTTGGAGACTCTATTTCACGACTCTCATGGCCTTAAAGTAATGATTTTTAGGTTGAATCATGATCAGAAATATCAGTAGGTGTTCTTGGATAAGTTTCGGATTTTTTGAACTTCATTTGAAACACACTTGAAAGCTCAAACCAGTGGATCGACGCAATCTCGCCGCGCCGCGTTGCCCATCGCGTCGATGAGTATTTTCACCAGCTCCTAGTGAAATTTCCAGTGAGCCGACGTGAATTCGACGCGGTGCGTTGGCTATCACATCAATGTCAATGATGTGGCGTATCGGTCTGCGCATTGCTAAATCAGTTTCCAGCCATTAAAACGCGGCGTCCTCAGGGGTAATTGGGTCTTTTCCCATCTTATGTCAACTCCCAAAACACGAAATTAAGCCACTTTAGAGGTAAAATCCATTCATATTTCTCAGAATTTCTCAAGAAGCAAACCCTAGGATCTCTAATTCAAGATTCAGCCTTTAAGAACACTCCATCATTCTTTTCAAATTTGAATACCAAGGTATGTCAAGTGTTCATCCAAGGTCCTTTCCACCCTTGGGGTTCAAGAAACTACTTTTAAAACTTCAAATATATTGATTTCATGAATTTCATGTTGGGTTTGATTATATTCATGATTATAATGATTAATTGGGTTTCTAATCCATGTTTGTTACAAGTTTCATGTGGAGTTATTTGATATATGTATAGAATCATGTGAATCCACGCTAAACCCATGAAATTGTAAATGGGGATTTAAATTATGATGCCTATGTGTTGTTTAGTGTCATGTGCACGGATTATGTTCTCCATGTGTTTGATAAATTGCTCATAAGAAAAAAGAAAAAGGGAAAACAATCATGTCATGTTAGCTTATGTGCAATTTATATCATGCACGTGTTTGATGGAATGTCTCTGTGAATGAGTTATGATCAGGTGCATATGGTTATGCCTTTCAAGTTTATGCTATGATTTATTTTTCATGCTATCGAGTCCTGGGGTATTTAATACCCAACAATTTCACTATTTACCTAGAGCCAGTGTCAGTTACAAAATAATCTCAGTCATGTCACGATCAGTTGTACTCTCAGTCAGTTACAGAACTTAGGAAAAACTTAGTAGACTCAGTATCAGTTCAGTTCAGTTCAGTATCCAGTTCAGACCTCGGTAAATTCAGTCAATTAATAGAATTCAGTAGTATTTCGTTAGTCAATGGAACTTAGTGAACTCAGTTCAGTTCAGTTAGACAGTATAATCAGTAACTGTTTAGTCAAGCCTAGAATGAACTAGGAATCAGTTCAGTGTCTATTAAGTTTGGAGTAGAATTCAACACCAAGTAAACCGAGGGATGTGGCATTCCTGCCAGCAGAGGGTTTGACCCTTAGTAGCAATCCCTATATTACAGAACTATGTAGCCAGCATAGGTTGAGATATCTTAGTGCCAGACTAAGGTTGATACATCTTATACGAGTTTTCCTGCCAGCGAGGGTTGACGAAAGAGATTACTGTCAGAGAGGGTTAACTCACAGTTATCTTTACCCGTGGAACAATACTGACACCTTTCCAACTGGGGTTATAGGTTGGACCTCATTATATTTAGAAAGGGGAATGTCAGTTAGATTATTACCTCCCATAGTCTTAGTTTCATTCTTCAGAATAGAACTCAGTTCAGTTCTACAGAAATCAAGACTATTAGACACAGTAACTCAGTTCAGTATGGAACTCAGAATAGTTGCACAAAATTAGGACTGTTAGATACAGTCACCCATTTAACAATAATATAGTATTAGTAAACCCAGATATCAGTAAGTTATTAATTCAGAACTCAGTATTCGGTGTTATCATGACCTCAGTTATAGTTTACGTATTCATGCATGTACTCTTATTCAGTTATACTTATGTTATTCAGTTAGTATTTTTCATGCATATGAATCGATGCATATCATCCTACCTCACTTAGCATACCAGTACATTCAAAGTACTGATGCATACCTTTCTTTTGCGCTATGATGTCTTATATCATAGGTTCAGACGCACGGGTTCCCAATCATACTTAGTAGCCCGATCCATCAACAACAGACTAATGGTGAGTGTTATAGTTCGAGGACATGATTATTACTTTAGTATCTCAGTTTATCAATTTTCTGTAGTCGGGGTTCATTGGGGGCTTGTCCCATCAACTCCTTGTTTAGGCAGTAGAGGCTTTTTAGACTAGAGTATATATAGACAAATATTTAGTTTTGGTATTGATGTACCATACTCAGTATTTATTTACAGTTTTGAACTTTATGGAAAGTTTTCGCCTAATTTCCACATTATATAGTATTATTATTCAGTTATTCCAACAAGTACCAGTCATGGGTTAGCTTGTGATCCCTTGGGATTATGAGCACCGTGTAGCGTCTGGGAAACAAACTCAGGGCGTTACAAACTTGGTATCAGAGCATAAGGTTCAACAGAGTCCTAGGAAGTATGAAAGCCACATCTAGTAGAGTCTTGTGTATGGGTGTGTAGTGCGCCACACTTATGGATAGGAGGCTATTAGATGTTTTAGGAAAAGTTTCCCTTCTTTCGGTATTCATGTTGTGCGAGTGAGCATGAGCTCAAGTTAAGCTCTCAGTCTAATTCATCTCTTCCTTATGCTTCCAGAACATGTCTTCTAGAGAAGCTAATGAAAGAAGTAATGAAAGAAGTAATGAAAACCAGTTAGCCCCTCCACCCATTGATAACGCTCAAATTACACTCTTGAATAAGAGCAATCGTTGTCAATATATAACCCAACTAGGTTGGGGCTGAATCCCACAGGGAATATGGTGTTAATTAAGTTGTATGCAGATTAGTTGACTTTTACTAATTCGTTTCCGTAAAATAAGTAGGGGTAATTAGATTCAATTCACAAATTAAAGGTTTCAGTTTAACAAGATGAGATATGTGTAGTAGTATTCAAATTCATAGAAATAGCAAGCTAGGGTTATGTCCACCTTGTAGTTTTCAATACTTTCTGACTATGGGATTTATGAATTCATACATGCATCGTGCTTACAGAGAAACATATTGTATTTAATAACATAATCCTAGTGTTTCTCAACCATCAAGGACTAATTCACTTTAGTTCTCTTGAATCAAAAGCGTTCACCAAAAACAATACAAAATCTCCAAGTAGTTAATCCTGCTAAGGCATTAACTTATGAAATAGGGGTTGGTAATCCTATTTTCTTGTCAATACTCTCTTTTCCGAACATCAACCTTTCTTTCGAACAAGTTGCATTTTAAGGCATATCCTCTATGTTTACAACCACGATAATTCAAGATAAGCGAAGAGAGTATGATGTAAACAAATCAATGCATAATGAATTCAAAATCCAAAGTGATAGACTGTATGCTACAAGGCTTCTATAACCCTAACTAATAAACTTAGATATTCATGAATCAAATGAAAAGCATCATAAATATATTCATCATACCAAAAACTAGAAGACGATCTTGGTGTACGAATAGTGAAAACAAGAGAGAAAACATTTTTCTCCCTCCCTAGGCTAAGCTGCCACTCTCCTCTCTCCAAATAATACAGAATAATGAATAATGACTAAAAATTCAGCATTAAGACTTTTAATAGTATTTTCTCTCATAATTGCCTTCTAAGTCCCTGAATTAATTATAAATGACAAACTAGTCTTGGACATAGTTTCTAGGCGCCATATTTGGTCCAGACTGCTACTCTCTCTTGTGTCATATGCCATCCGCATTCCATAGTCCCATTATGTCTTCATATACTTCATTAATACCTGAAATCATGCTAATCACATCAGTTAGCTCAATTACATTGAAGTAGAGTAAAAATATAAGAAACTAGGCACTTTGTTCTCTAAACTTAGCAAAAATATGGATAAGTTATGGTGCTTAGGCGTATAAATACACCCAAGATCACCACCCCACACATAAAGCTTTGTTCTTCCTCGAACAACTTATCCAATTATTCATACTACACAAGTCTTAGCACCCACAAAGGAAGACAAGATGCTCAAAAAGGCTCACATAACAATTATGAACAATAAGTAGATTCAGGAATCATTATTAGAGACAACCTACCCTCAAGAATAGACTCACTAAGTTGGAAAATTCATGCACACCATTTAAGCGAAGAAATCATATAAATTATCCAACCTTCATCAACCATGTGCCCTCACATTAAGAAAGTTACCCATAATCACTCACAATCATGCAATTTCTAACAAAATAGGTATAAAAATCAAGTTGCACTCACTCTCACAAAGAATTCTCTAATTACAACTGATCACCATATGCTTGACCTTAGTGTAATACTCTACTAATATCAGAATGCTAAGATTAGGATCAAATAGGTGTTTTACGGGTTTTAATGCAGGCTAAAGGATGGGTAGGAACTATTTTGGCCAGAAATACTGACTATCTTCCCTAAGTACTTTAATACACTACATTATGTAATTAAGACCAATCTCTAACAACCAATTTCCACTTCTTCTATCTTCACAGATTTGCTTTTCACCCTAACTCGTTAAGCTCAATTAATAACACTATGGTGGGAGTATGCAACCCTTTCAAATAATTTTTTTTGCACCCTTTTAATGTTACGCACCCCTATAATAGCCACCCTCAACTTAAGTGATTTGCCTTAGTTGAGGTGCACAATATCCAAGAAGGACCAGGGCCAAAACAGGTTCATTGTAACGTGTTCGGGAAAAAATTTAGAACTTTTTCAACAATTTTTGCTATTCCCAACCACTTCAATTTCACACACCAATAACTAGACTTTGGGGCATCAATTTCACCTTTTCCCCTTTAATTGTCAAACTCCTAACTCAAATTGATTTTACATTAAAGCGCTTAGAAGCTTTTGGATCAAATTACGGTCTATTAAAGAATGGATTAGGCTAAATATGAGGCTGACAAAAGAACAAACTAAAGGCTCAACAAGGCTAGCTAAGATAATGTACAAAGGTAGGTCAAAAGAAGGTATGAACAATGGCTATCAAAGAAATGCCTAAATCATCTCCTAAACTCACAATCTTTATTTAGCTTTGCACACACACCAGGAAAGTTGTAGCATCAGTTGCAATAAGGAATATACAACAGTCTTACACACTCATGGCACATGGTCAACTCAATTAGCAACATTATAGATTCTCGACCCAACAATTACATGAATTCAAATAAAACCAACAAACACAACAAGAGTCACAACTAGAGCCTAGGTGTTTCAAACATAATGATCCATCACATACTTATGTTATAATGTCATGTGATCCACAAGAATAGTTACATGCAATTAAATGACTAATTTTCTCTTAAGACGGTCGTCATCCATCCATCATCGAGAAAAACACCTAATTATGACTAAATAACTAACAAAATAAGAAAAATAACTAATTCTATCACGGAAGAATGCTAAGGAGAAGGTACTATTTTCTTACAAAACATGTAGCTAAGTAACCAGCCACCCCATACTTAAGCTCAACACTGTCCCCAGTGTAAATAAAAAGATAAAGAACCTGGCTAGTAGTACTTCTCATCCACATTAGAAGTCATGCCACCTGCATGGAGATCATTATTCAAGCTATTTTTCCTGTATTCATCACATCACCCATGTCAGCTACACATAATGAAACTAACTACAATTAAGATAAAGGTGGTGAAGTCGCCACCCCACACTTAATTTATTAGTATAAACCAATTAAGTGTTATTATTGGGTACTCAGACTTCGACGACATACACTTTGGTGTGGTGCACCTATATTATTTGCAATACAATTCACTCACTTTTATTCCCCCAATTCTATTTCAACGAAGCACTTTTTGAACAAAATTATGCTCTACACTTTCAACCATATCAAAATATACAAAACACCATCACTTTCACAACATCGCCATGGCAAGAATTTAATTCGTAATCCTTAAAAATCAATTAACTATAACATAAAGTCATGATAACTAAGGATTAAGAAAGTAAAACTTACCTTGAAGATGGAAGATTAGCAAAGGACAAAAAGAATGGTGAGAGCTCAATATTGTACGGCTTAAGGGTGAAATAAGGATGAATTTGGGCATTTAGGGTGTGAAGTCTATTTAAAGCATGAAAATCTGGGTCGGGTTGACCCACGTTAAAGTTGGATTCATGTTAAAATTGGAAGGGTATGTGACACATAGGTTACCGCACAAGTTTAAGGGTGCGACGCATTGGTCATCGCACACATAAAATAGTGAGCCTATGCAGTATGGTGTGCAACACACATGTTATTGCACACATTAAGGTGTGCGGTGCACTGGGCATCACACATGTGAGGTGATGTTCCGGCTATTAATAGAACATTTAGCATCATCTTCTTGGGAAAATTGTATGTTTTCAAGAAATCAAGGTTGTATTTAATGAGTCTTTTTAGTATTTCAGGGGAAGGAGTGAACCACAGAAGAAACATGGAAAAAGTAGCAATAAAAGGAGATTTGAAGGTCAAAATAGTGGACCGTCAGGCCTTATCCAGAACATGGCCTCCCGAAGAACTCAATAACGGACCAAATGATGGACCGTCAGTATTACGATGGATCACCAGGTGTGCCATTGGGACTTATACAGAACATGGCCTTCTGAAGGAATTAGTGACAGACTAAATGGTGGACCGTCAGTATTACGAAGGACCACCAGGTGTACCGTCAGGCTTTATCCAGAAGCCATTTTCCTGAAGGACTCAGTAACGGATCAAATGGTGGACCGTCAGACCTTTGACGGACCACAAGTTGGACCGTCAGTCCTTATCCAGAAACCACTTTTCTGAAGAATCAGTGATGGACCAAATGGTGGACCGTCAGACTTTCGACGGACCACCACTTTGGCCGTCAACTTGGACGTGACTTTTTTAATTTTAAATTTTAAATTCCTATTTACCTGGGAACATATAAATACAAAATTGTAGGGTTAACAGAGATTTTTTTTTTAGATCTTTAACAAGTTTATCATCTATTGAAACTTTCTGTAACCTAGTAATTTGGGGATTAAATTATATCTTTGGGGAATTTAATCATTCAATTCTTTATTGACAATTCAAGAACTCATTCTTGAGATTTGTGTAAGTTAATTCTAATTCTATTTATGAATAATACAAGAATTATTTCTTCTTCTTCTATGAAATTTTGTGGCTAAGTTCCCATAACTAGGGTTATGGGATCCTTAATGTGAAAAGTATCTATGGGTTGTGAATCAAATTGAGTTCCATGAATAAATGATATTGTATAAACCTTTCTTTAATCTAATGGCTTTTCTTGGTCGGAAACTTGAAAGTGAGCCCAAGAACATCACTTGTTTGAAAGGAAAGTGTTTGTTGGGAAAAGAAAGTGTTTACATGAATTCTAAGGGCTTTAACCTTTGGATTAATGGCAAATTCCCTAACAAGATTAGCTTACATGAGAAAATGGTTGAAAGAACAATGTATCCTTTGAGTTTGATAGAATTAGAGGATAATCTATCCACTTAGATTGAGAAACTAGGGTATAAAGAATAGGATTCAACCCTTCTTGCAATTGAATTTGCTAATTGGAAATCTTAAGTGATTCACAACCCTAGTTGTTCTAGAATTTTGGTAACCATATCCATGGTTTGTTTAATCTTATTTAAATTACTAATTACAAAGAAAATCATTCGTTGGAATACTCTTGTTACAATTAATTACTTTATAAGTTACAAATCAAAACCCCTTTATTCAGGAACCCCTGATCAATAGTCCATGTGGCTACCTTCATATTTCCTATGGATTTTGTAATTCTGGATTACGAGGTGGACTTTAAGGTACCCATAATCTTGGGTCGACCTTTCCTCACAACCAAAAGTGTGCTGATAGATTTGCGAGCTAATGAGCTTTTATTTAGGATGAATGATAAAGTGGTGCATTTTGATGTGGGTAAATCAATGAAACAACATAAATAGATAAGTGTGTTCTCAATTATTGATGTATATTATGAGGACGAGCAGGAAGTACCAATAGAGAAACAGCTTGTTGTTGAGCCATTAGCCGCAGTACTTATGAATTTTGATCGTGAAGATATTGCGGATTATGATGAGACCGTTTGTGCTTTGACAGGAATGGGATCATATTCTTATTCTCCTAAGAAGCTCGACCTTGATCTTAAGAATTACCCAACACCACCATCAAAGATATCTATCAAAGAGCCACCGATGTTGGAATTAAAAGAGTTACCCGGTCATTTGAGGTATGTCTTCCTAGGTAGTGGTAATTCACTACCCATCATTATTGCTGCTGATTTGGGTGAGAAACAGGTGGAAGCTCTTATCTCTGTTCTTAAGAGATATAATAGAGATATTGGATGGACTATTGTGGATATCATTGGTATTCCTCCTGGTATATGCATGCACAAAATTCAGCTAGAGGAGGATTGTGTTCCTACTATTGAGCATCAGCATCGCTTGAACCCACCTATGCAAGAGGTGGTAAATAAAGAAATCATCAAGTGGTTAGATATAGGGGTGGTATATCCTATATCAGATAGTAAGTGGGTGAGTCCTGTGCAATGTGTGCCCAAGAAAGGGGGCATGACAGTGGTAGCCAATGAGAAGAATGAATTGATCCCACTTAGGCCTGTTACTGGGTGAAGGGTGTGCATGGATTACCAAAAGCTCAAATCGTGGACGTTAAAGGATCACTTTCCAATGCCCTTCATGGATCAAATGCTTGATTGATTGACAGGAAAGAGATGGTATTGCTTTTTGGATGGTTATTTTGGATATAACCAAATTTGTATTGCTCCTAAAGATTAGGAGAAGACCACTTTTACATGCCCGTATTGCACTTTTCCATTCAAGAGGATGCCGTTTGGGTTATGTAATGCACCTTCCACCTTCCAATGGTGCATGATGTCTATTTTCTCAGATATGGTTGAAGACACCTTAGAGGTGTTTATGGATGATTTTTCGGTTGTAGGAGATTCATTTGAGTTGTGTTTGGCAAACCTGAGTATGTCTTTGCAATGATGTGTGGAATTCAATCTTGTGCTTAATTGGGAGAAGTGACACTTTATGGTTAAGAAGGGCATTGTTCTCGGGCATAAAATTTCAGCAAAAGGAATTGAAGTTGATTGAGCCGAGTTTGAAGTTATTGAGAGACTACCACCTCCAGTTTCTGTGAAGGGGGTTCGCAGTTTTCTCGGCCATGCTGGTTTTTATCGTAGGTTTATTAAAGACTTCTCCAAGATTGCAAACCCACTCTGCAAACTTTTAGAGAAGGAAGTGAAGTTTTTCTTTGATGAAGTTTGCTTGAAGGCATTTGAATGCCTTAAAGGGAAACTGATGGAAGCCCCTATCATTGTAGCACCGGATTGGCCCAAGCCGTTTGAGATCATGTGTGACTCAAGAGGTGTTGGCCTTGGAGCTAATTTGGGGAAAAAGAGGGACAAATTGTTTCATCCAATCTATTATGCCAGCAAAGCTCTGAATGGAGCTCAAAATAACTACACTATCATCGAGCAGGAACTCCTTGCTGTAGTGTGTGTTTTTGAGAAATTTAGAGCCTATCTTCTTGGAACCAAGGTAGTGGTCCACACTGACCATGCATCCTTAAGATATTTGATGGTTAAAAAAGACAAAAAGCCAAGGTTGATAAGATGGGTGTTACTACTCCAAGAATTTTACTTTGAAGTCAAAGATAGAAAGGGTTGCGAAAACCAAGTGGCAGATTATCTGTTTAGGATGGAAGGTGAACGAGCAGTTAGAGATAAGATGGAGATCAATGATGCATTTCCGGATGAGGAAATCCTATCTACTGATTTAGAGAACCTATCTTGGTACACTGATTTTGCGAATTATGTGGTGAGCGAGGTGATTCCAAAAAATCTTTCTTTCCATCAAAGAAAGAAATTTCTTCATAATATGACACACTACTTCTGGGATAAGACATATCTTTTCTGGGGATGTTCTGATAATATAATAAGGAGATGTGTTCCAGAGGTGGATGTATTAAGCATATTGGAAGCATGTCATGCTTCCCTAGTCGGGGGTCACCATGCAGGTTATCGAACTGCGAGAAAAGTGTAGTAGAGTGGCTACTATTGGCCATCATTATTCAAGGATGCTCACGAGTTTGTTCTGAAATATGACCAATGTCAGAGGCAGGGATCTATCTCTAAGAGGCATGAAATGCCTTTAACCAAGATGCTTGAAGTGGAATTGTTTGACGTATAGGGCATCAATTTCATGGGCTCTTTTGTAATCTCGTATGGAATAAAGTACATTTTAGTTGCTATGGATTATGTATCCAAATGGGTTGAAGCTGTCGCCTTGTCTGATAATGAAGGGAAGAGAGTTGTTGATTTATTAAGAAGAACATCTTCTCTCGCTTTGGAGTTCCACGAACTATTATAAATAACGGAGGATCCCATTTTTGCGACAAAGTTTTTCGGACAGCTTTAGTGAAGTATGGGGCGAAACAACATAGAGTAGCAACTCCATATCACCCACAAACTAGTGGGAGAGTGGAGGTGTCAAATCGGGAGATTAAAACCATCCTAGCCAAAACAGTGAATGCTAATAGTAAAGATTGGGCTGGAAAGCTAGATGAAGCTTTGTTGTCATATCAGACAGCTTTTAAGACTCCAATTGGCATGTCACCGTATCAGCTAGTCTATGGAAAAGCATGCCATTTATCGGTTGAGCTGGAACACAAGGCTTTGTGGGCTCTAAAATGGTGAAATCTGAATTGGAAGGAGGCAATAGAGCTAAGATTAGGGCAACTGAATAAGATGGATAAATTCCATCTCGGGGATTACAAAAGAGCGGACCTTTACAAACAAAAGATGAAAAAGTATCACAACCAAAGACTTGAAAGTAGAGACTTTCAGAAAGATGATTTGGTACTTCTGTTCAATTCCAGGCTCAAATTGTTTCCAGGTAAATTCAAGTCTAAGTGATCAGGACCGTTTAAAGTTAGTCAAGTCTACTCATCTGGAGTAGTCGAGCTTGAAAATGAAGATGACAACGTCTTCAAAGTGAATGGGCAATGAATCAAACTTTATATCGGTCCAAAAAACTTGATAAGAAGTGTTGATATCTTTTATCCCGATGAAGTCTGAGTAATTGAGATAACTGAGTTGTGCCGCGATGATAAATTAGGTACTAGTGGGAGGCAACCCACAACATGTTGTTGTAACCATAGTTAAAGTTCATTTCATGTTTTTGTGCAATTTTGATGTGTTTGTGAAGTGTGCAAGACTAGAAATGCAGTAAAAAGGGAAAAGAGGGATACAAGTGAGCTACTGGAACAAGGTGACGGACAACTTGGCAGACCACTAGTCCCTCTGACGGACCACCACTTTCAACCATCACGAAATGGAAAGAAAGTTTATTCACTGGATAAGCCATGACAGTCTAGGTGGCGGACCATCACAAACCTGGTGGGCCGTTATTACAGTCGTCAAAAGTAAGATCAGTGATCTACATTCTGGTAAGAAGTGACGGTCATACTGGTGGACCATTACATTCTTGGTGGACCATCCCACTTACCGTCACACCAAAATAAAAACACACAATCTTAGGTGATGAGTGACGTTCAGAGTGGTGGTCCACCACACTTATGACGTACGGTCAATGTCACCGTCACTTTAACCCTAATTCTAAATCAGGACGGGTCAAATCGGTACTCTTTATAAGTACTCCGTATTTGACCCAAAGAGAGATGTTAAGGATAAAATTGATCGGGTACATTCATTGTAACCGTTCCATGACCTTTGGCTATTCTACTTCCTTAAGAATCTAAGAACCTAAAGGAAGTTATCCCATCTAAGACTCCCTATCTCCTCATTTTTACCTTATTTAAACTAGCTCACCTCTTTCCTCTCTTCATCACAAATAAAGAGTAACGTAAGATCTAGAATCTGTAAGTTAGCTGTGTCTCTGAAGTTTCAAGAGCATAGCATACCTGCAAAATCTAGGTATGTGCACACCCTTCTCTTCTGGTTGTCCATATTAAATGTAAGAACATGATTTGTTTTTCTTGGTTTGTTCCTATTGTGTTGAGTTTGAATGACTTGAGTTGGACTTCAATGTGCTAATTTGTGTGAAATCTGAGTAGCATAAGTTGTAAAATTCAAAGAATGTGCTTAAAATATGAGTTTAGTGCTGTGCTGATAGTAGGAAATTGATTTGATATGCAATTGTTCGACAAAAAAAGGGTAGAACCCAAAATTATGGCTGAAGATGAAGGTGCGATAGTCAAAATGGTGGACCGTCAACTTTATGATGGACCGCCAACATGACCGTCATAAAGCACTCTAAGATAGAACATTCTATATAAGAAGCAACGGTTGAATTGGTGGACCATCAACTTTATGACGGCCCGCCAACTTGACTTTCCCAAAGCACTCTAAGATGTCACATTCTGGATAAGAAGCGAGGTTGAATTGGTGGATAATCGACTTTATGACGGCCCGCCAACTTTACCGTCACAAAGCAAAATTACATGATGTAACTATTTTTGAATTTTAAACTAATTCATTACTTCTTTTTTAGGTGTTATGGCCCCTAAACTTCCACAAACCAGAGGAGAAAGATCTCAATGAGGTAGGAATGAGTCCTTACCGGCTTACAACACCAGAAAAAATGAAAGAGAAGCTCTCATACTCTCCCAGTCTGAGGAGAAGAGTGAGAGTACCTCTAGCAGTACAAGTTCAAGCCCCGATGAGGGAACTATTGCTGCAACTCAACCATTGCCTATAGAGGGTGATCTATCAGATGGCAGATAGAGGGGGCACAAAAATAGTTCTATGATGGGTTGACACCCAAAGCTCGAGGGATTAGAAGATCATTCACAGAAGAACATCAGATTATGACAATAGAACTTCATGAATATCCCGAGTTAGAGCACCAGTTCAATGAATATGGACTGGCATGGGTGAGCAGACCACCAGGAGAGTACCAACCAAATTGGGTAAGGGAATTTTTTGCAAATTATCTGTGTTTGGTGAAATTGGAATGCCCAAAGGGGACTCCAATCTTAAATAGACCAAATAGGGAGTCTGTCCCGATTTGAGGGATCACCGTTGATATCTCAGCCCAAACAATTAATAGGATGCTATTTGGGCTAGGATATGAGGCTCCACCCGCTATCCCAGATTTTGAGTATAGAATGAGAAATGCTTCCAGTCAGAGACGTTGGGCAGCTTCTTTATTGACCGATGAAGGAAATCCTTCCTGGTTGACTAATTCTAAAGAGCGCATTGGAAAGTTCACTCTTAGATTTAAAGCTACGTTCTGGGGGGCTATTGTTCGGTTGAGGTTAATGACAACAAAAGGAGATAGTAACTTGTATCATCACAGAGCAGCAGTAGTAGACAGTTTGGTTTCAGGGCTACCAATTGATTTTTGCTAGCTAATTCAGATGAGATGTTTGTGCGGGCACATAAAGTGACCACTTTTATACCTTTCCCATGTTTGATCACTGAGTTATGCAAACAAGCTGGTGTTCCACTGATCCGTGGGGTTGGCAACGAAGTACAAGCTACACATAGGAAGGACATTGAGAAGTCAAAGGATGAATCAAAATTCAAAATTCGTGTGACCAAGACTCCAGCATATCAGCCTCAGTCTGCACCAGTTCCCGAGGCCACAAAAATGCCTGAAGGTATGCCTTTACCCATCACCACATATGTACCACCTAATTATATACCCCAAGGTACGTCTGTAGGGTCAGGTTCTACACAGTTTGATGGTGGAGCAGAGTTTACAGAATACAGGTTCAAACCAGAAAATTTTGTTAAGGTGGTGAAGAATCAAAAGCGGTTTCAGAAATAGTTAGAAAAATGGGCTGGAGATTTCAAACCTTTTGTGGATGAAATTGTGTCCGAAGAAGTCAGACCATTTCAAACTATTCAAGTTATGATGTATAACATAGAAGCCCGCATCAACAAAAGGCTAGATTTACTGTCTCTCCCTAATCTTGCCAAGCTCATGGCAGAGTTTAAGTAGGCAAAGGCTGACATAGCAGAGTTAAAGGGGAAATAGTCACAGCCATCTGCATTTGACCTGACTTTAATGGTAAGTGATGATGAGGAGGGCATTCTGGATCTGATGGGTAGATCCGTGAAGAACAAAGGCAAGCAACAAATGGATGAAAAAACAGTAAGAAAAGAAGAAAAAAAGAGAAAGAGAGAAGCAATGTCACCTGAGGAGTTAGACCAACATAACCTAGAAAGAGCTACAAAGAAGTCAAAGAAAAAAGCTGAAAGAAAGCAAAGAGAGGCAAAAAATGAAGCGGCAGGGGTCTCTACTAGTGCTGCCCCAGAAAGGAGGCGAAGTGCAGGTTCAGTTTGGGAGACGATCCCTCAAATTATGGAGGGTGAGGTTGTGAGTGATCCTACCACCATAGGGGCCAACATTGAACCGGGAGAGGACGCAGGGACCTCACCTCACCTGACAGATGCCTCAGAGGAATAAGAGGCGAAGTAAATATCCCAATCCAATCCCATGTACGGTAATTTCTTACTTTGAGGATAATGCTTATCTTTCTGTGTGGGGGTGGGTGTATTTATATCATGGTTGGATGTTGTTGCCGATATTCTGAATCCAATCATGTACTATCTAGTAGAAGCGGCGTGTCTAGGGTGTTTTTATTATTGCATTTCAAATTTTGCAGCTTGTGATGTAAATATCTGTGTTTAATGATTATCTATAAAATGTTTCTTTTTTCAGTACTTCATTGTAAATATGGATAATGAATGATGTTGGCATAAGACTATGAGCATGTGTATGTAATTATTTACTTTATTCATGCAAACATGTGTACATAAGCTTCAGTAAATCTGCATTTGGCATTATTCTGTAAGAGGTGCATAAATCATGTGATGAACATTCTAAGAGTTGCAGAAGAAGTTTAGCTCAGTTGCCTGTGGGTGTGAGGATTTACTTTCAGTTCTTGCATAGTCTAATGCCTAGAACTTTCCTGAGTCATTGATATGGCCTCCTAGTGGATTCAATAGGATAGGATAACAGGCCTCCTTATACTTTTACCCCACTTAGCCTAAATAAATAACCCCACCAAAAAGATTTTTATCTCATTTGAACCCGTCTTGTGATTTTAGGACTCTTTTTCAATTCCAATAACATTTATTTACTCTCCGTACGGCGTTAGCATCCAACTCTGGCCTTGGCCCAATATTTGGATATTGTGCACTTTAACTTAGGCAAAAAACCTAAGTTGAGGGTGACTTTTGTCAAGGTGCAAATGCTAAATGGAAAGTGAGTGTAAATTCTAGTCTAAAAGCTTTTGGCCCTGATCAGTTCAAAGATATTGTGCACCTTAAGTTGAGGGTGACTGTTGATGATTTTCTTTTTCAATTAAAAAAAAGGGTTTTATGTCTGAAGAATTGCCTGTTATTAGAAGTAGTAAATGAGCTGATCTGGGTTACAGTAATGCAATGGCAAGGAGATTTAAATCTTAATGAGTCACTTTATCCAAAAACATATCCTTGCCTAACCTGAAGCCTCATTACAAGCCTTGAAAAGACCTGTTTGATCCTAGCGAGTCGACTTTGAGGAGGTTTCGTATGGCTAGGGCAAGCCTATGGGTATTTTGGACTATGCTTGTAACTTCTTTGATGAGTGTGAGAGTTTAAATTACGTCCACATCATGTGATGAGTGGTGGATTTTATTGTTGTGAGGGAAACTGGAGTTTCACTGAGTTTTGTTGTTCTCTGTGGGATGTAATATCCATGTTTGTGTGCTGAATTATGATCAATACCGGGTGTAGACCC
This sequence comes from Capsicum pubescens, assembly GCA_030864215.1. NCBI lineage: Eukaryota > Viridiplantae > Streptophyta > Magnoliopsida > Solanales > Solanaceae > Capsicum > Capsicum pubescens. Next base: position 206,049,539 of record CM061540.1, read on the forward strand.
TGATGTGTTAAATTCATGTAAGTGAAATGATGGGTGAATAGTTGCATCAAAATGTTTCAGTGGTTGGTTGTAGGTCATTGTATTGTTCATGTACGCAATTAAGTGCTAAGTTTCTTGAGGACAAGCAATTATCTTAATTTGAGGGTATTGATTTTCCGGCTTTTGACAAAAAATTTAGCATCATCTTATTGGGAAAATTGAATGTTTTCAAGCAACTAAGGTGGTATTTAATGAGTCTTTTTAGTGTTTCAGGGGAAGGAGTAAACCACAGAACAAAACATGGAAAAAGTAGCAATAAAAGAAGATTTAACGGTCAAAATAGTGGACCGTCAGACTTGCGAAGGACCACCAGTTGGACCGTCAGGCCTTATCCAGAACATGGCCTCCTGAAGGACTCAGTGACAGACCAAATGGTGGACCGTCATTATTACGATGGACCACCAGGTGTGCCGTCAGGCCTTATCAAGAACATGGCCTCCCGAAGGACTCAGTGACAGACTAAATAGTGGACCATCAGTATTAGGACGGACCACCAGATGTGCCGTCAGGCCTTATACAGAAGCCACTCTCCTGAAGGACTCAGTGATGGATCAAATGGTGGACCGTCATACCTTTGACGGACCACCAGTTGGATCGTCAGGCCTTATACAGAAACCACTTTTTTGAGAATCAGTGACGGACCAAATGGTGGACCGTCAGACTTTCGACGAACCACCACTTTGGCCGTCAACTTGGACGCGGCTTTTCTGATTTTTAATTTTCGATTCCTTTTTACCTGGGAACATATAAATACAAAATTATAGGGTTAGCAGAGAATTTTTTTTTTGGATCTTTAACAAGTTTATCATCTATTGAAACTTTCTGTAACCTAGTACTTTAGGGATTGAATTATATTTTTGGGGAAGTTAATCATTCAATTCTTTATTGAAGATTCAAGAACTGATTCTTGAGATTTGTGTAAGTGAATTCTAATTCTATTTATGAATAATATAAGAATTATTTCTTCTTCTTCTAAGGAATTTTGTGGCTAAGTTCCCATAACTAGGGTTATGGGATCCTTAATGTGAAAAGTATCTATGGGTTGTGAATCAAATTGTATAACTTATATTGTATAAACCTTTCTTCAATCTAATGGCTTTTCTTGGTTGCAAACTTGAAAAGTTAGCCCAGGAACATCACTTGTCTGAAAGGAAAGTGTTTGTTGGGAAAAGAAAGTGTTTACATGAATTATAAGGGCTTTAACCTTTGGATTAATGGCAAATGCCCTAAAAGGATTTGCTTACATGAGAAAATGGTAGAAAGAACAATGTATCCTTTGAGTTTGAGAGAATTAGAGGATAATCTATCCACTTAGGTTGAGAAACTAGGGGACAAAGAATAGGATTCAACCCTTCTTGCAATTGAATTTGCTAAATGGAACTCTTATGTTATTCACAATCCTAGTTGTGCTAGAATTTCGGTATCCATATCCCTGGTTTGTTTAATCTCATTTAAATTATTAATTACAAAGAAAATCATTCATTGGAATACTCTTGTTACAATTAATTACTTTATAAGTTACAAATCAAAACCCCCATATTCAGGAACCTCTGATCAACAGTCCAGTAATGATTACAATACTTAGTAAGCATAGTATTCCCTATGGGATTCCACACCCAACCTAGTTGGGTTCTATATTTGACAGCGACCACTTACACTTTCTAACGAGAGTTGTAATTTGGGCATATCATGAGGTACTGAGCATGTGCGGAGGCTTGGGGCGCGCACATGTTATCACACAATATTAGGTGTGCGGCGCATATGTTATCTCCTATATCAAGGTGTGCATCATACATCATGCCACTCATTTTCGCCTATGTGAAACAATGTGCTTAGGCTGAATATAAGGCTACGCTTTTACCATGGTCTATGCAAATTTTGATTCCATGCACCCCATTCTTCATATAAATCATTGAGAAAGGTCTATACCGCGGGGAATTCAGCCCCACACCCCCATCGAGGTTAGTGGTGGGCTTTAAAATCGGGCCTATCGTCCAGATCCCTACGCTACCATCACAGACCTCATTGAAAGTCACAAAATAAAGTCGCACCGCAAAACTTTTGGGGTCGGACTAACATAGATTGGGGAACGACTCTAACACGAATCATACTTAAGCCTTACACATTTGACCACTCCAACTTACCTGTAATGTTCCCATAACTCCTAAACTTACCACCATTGACATGGCTCAATTTTAAACCAAATTTGGTACCAATCACCTCCTTAGTACTTCATGCACCTACACTTAATAAAAAACAACAAAAATGATTAGAAGGATGGGTTGCCTCCCACCAAGATCCTAATTTAGTGTCGCGGCACGACACAAACAACTTTTTCCTCCACTTTGAGGATATGAATTTCACCCCCAACATTGCATCTATATTTTTGCCTTGCTCATACGGGGGTGGTGTAGAAATTAAGAAGCCGAGAAATGGATGATGCATGGTAAATAACTCAGTCTTAAAGTGAGGTGTGTTTTTATGTTTCTTATCAAGTGTAAAATAAAGAATATAGGATTCTTGGTCCTCATCTTTACATTCTTCCACTATTTTAGATGATTCCACAGACAAGATTCATCTAAACATAATGTGGAAAAATGCTTCGAGTGAGGCCCAACTAATTCTACTTCAAAATTTACACTATCTACTACACACTCACTTTTACTCACCTTCTCGGCATCTTCTCTTCGAATTGGGCTAGAGTCTTTGTTAGAGATTTTCTTGGTTTGTTCTTTTTCCTCTAGCACCAAGTCCTCAATCTTGGTATCATCTCTCATAGTTGTTTTGGTTGGTTGGGAAGTCACTGAGGGTTTCTCAACATCAATATAGGGTTCTATCTCTTCATCTTCACACTTTTCTTTTATGTTAAATGATTCACAAACAAGATATCATCTAAGTATATTGTAGAAGAGTGCTTTGAATGATTGGCCTCTATATCCATCTCCTCATGAATAATTGGCCTCATTCCTTGACGCATATCACTTATGATATCGTATGTTTCTTTCTGGAGATCCAACATTCGTTGAAACATATCTTCAATGCCACTCCTTTAGGTGCTTCGTTATTCCTTTTCTTGACCATAAGACCTGTTAAACTCAAAAGAAGAACTAGAATTTGAGTTAGTGCAATGGGGGGAGGGGGCATTAGGACAATCACTCCAATGTCCATCTTGATCACCACATAAAGAACAATTATACTCCCGGTAGGATGAAGATGGTGCACATATCTCTCTCCGGGGAGCATATCTACAATCTTGCCAAAAGTGAGGTCCATCACAATATGGACATGGATCATCAAGATAAGATTTCCAACCACCAATCATATGTTCATTCCATGATGCCATAGTAATAAGTAAACTAAAATAAAAATCTACCTAACACAAGAAATAAAAGAAAACTAAAAATAAATATTAACAAGTTTGAATTCAAGCAAGTAGGATAAAATTCCAAACCAACTCTCTTAAACATAAAATTAAGAAACTTTACTAACAGTCAATTAACACACATAAACTCAATCGACAATCGTATTCCCCGGCATCGGTGCCAAAATTTAATAATGCTCAAATTACACTCTTGAATGGGTGTAAGAGATCGCTATCAATATATAACCCAACTAGGTTGGGGTAGAATCCCACAGGGAATATGGTGTTAATTAAGTTGTATGCAGATTAGTTGACTTTTAATCGTTCGTTTTCGTAAAATAAGTAGGGGGAATTTGATTCAGTTCACAAATTAAAGGTTTCAGTTTAACAAGATGAGATATGTGTAGTAGTATTCAAATTCATAGAAATAACAAGCTAGGGTTATGTACACTATATAGTTTTCAATACTTTCTGACTATGGGATTTACGAATTCATACATGCATCGTGCTTACAGAGAAACGTATTGTATTTAATAACATAATCCTAGTGTTTCTCAACCATCAAGGACTAATTTACTTTAGTTCTCTTGAATCAAAAGCATTCACCAAAAACAATACAAAATCTCCAAGTAGTTAATCCTGCTAAGGCATTAACTTATGAAATAGGGGTTGGTAATCCTATTTTCTTGTCAATACTCTCTTTTCCGAACATCAACCTTTCTTTCGAACAAATTGCATTTTACGGAATATCCTCTATGTTTACAACCACGAGAATTCAAGATAAGCCGAGAGAGTATGATGTAAACAAATCAATGCATAATGAATTCAAAACACAAAGTGATAGATTGTATGCTACAAGGCTTCCATAACCCTAACTAATAAACTTTGCTACTCATGAATAAAATGAAAAACATCATAAATATATTCATCATACCAAAACTAAAAGACGATTTTGGTGTGTGAATAGTAAAAACAAGAGGGAAAATGCTTTTCTCTCTCCCCAGGCTAAGACACCACTCTCCTCTCTCCAAATAATACAGAATAATGAATAATGACTAAAAATTCAGCATTAAGCCTTTTAATAATCTTTTCTCTCATAATTGTCTTCTAAGTCCCTAAACTAATTATAAATGACAAACTAGTCTTGGACATAGTTTTTAGGTGCCACATTTGGTCCAAATTGCTAATATCTCTTGTGTCATATGCCATCTACATTCCATAGTCCCATTATGTCTTCATCTACTTCATTAATACCTGAAATCATGCTAATCATATCGGTTAACTCAATTACATAGAAGTAGAGTAAACATAAGAAACTAGGCACTTTGTTCTCTAAACTTAGCTAAAATATGGATAAGTTATGGTTCTTAGGCATATAAATACACCCAAGATCACCCGTTCAGGTAGATCCCCTGAATGAGCCTATTTCTCACGCTAAATTTAGAGCTGGTTTCACTGCCTTAGCTCATTTAGTAGTTGCTTAGAACAATTAGCTGGATATTATCCTATCTAATCTTCTAACTCATACTCCACAGAGTGAGGAGGAGAGACGTAGGAAAAAGGGGAGAAAGAATAAGAGGGCAAGAATGTCAAGGCCAAATAGTGCCTGAAAAAATCCCCTTTGCCAGAAATATGGCATAAACCACCAGGGTTTCTGCAGAACTGGCAGTGATGTATGTTTTGAGTATGGTAAACTAGGCCACAAGGTCAGAGATTGTCCTCATTCAGGTTCCCAGAGTCAGTATAATCGACCCCCAGCTCAGTCCGATCGCCTAAATCAACAGGGTGCCGCTTTTAGTACCACTAGTGGGCAATACCCAAATAGACTCTATGCCCTTCAGTCCCGACAAGATCAATAAAGTTCTCCTGATATGTTCACTGGTATGTTACAAGTTTATCATTTTTATGTTTATTATTTTCTAGATCCAGGAGCTTCTATATCCTTTGTAACTCCATATATAACTGTCAACTTTGGAGTCAGTCCCGAGATCCTAGCAGAGACTTTCTCAGTCTCTACCAGTAGGTAAATCTATCATAGCCCGATGGGTATACAGAAACTGTCCGGTTATGGTATCTCAGAAATTCACTTCAGCAGACTTAGTCGAATTAGAGATGACCAATTTTAATGCCATTCTCAGCATGGATTGTCTTTATTCCTACTATGCCTTAGTTGACTGTAGAAACAAAATTGTCCAGTTTCAGTTTCCAAATGAGCCTATCCTAGAGTGGAGGGGTAGTACTTCAGCACTTAGGCGTCAACTTATTTCCTACCTTAGGGCAAGGAAAATGATATCTAAGGGATGTTTCTACATCTTGTTCGAGTCCAAGACTCTAGTTCAGAAACCTCTAATATTGAATCAATGTCAATAGTATGTGAATTTCTAGACGTGTTTCTTGAAGATCTTCCCGGAGTTCCTCCCAAAAGGGAATTTGACTTCGGAATTGACCTTCTTCCAGATACTCATCACATATCTATTCTGCCATACAAAATGGCTCAAGATAAACTTAAAGAATTAAAACAATAGTTGAAAGATCTCCTAGATAAGGGATTCATCAGACCCAGTGTGTCCTAGTGAAGTGTACTATTTTTATTCATGCGTAAGAAAGATGGTTCTCTCAAAATGTGTATGGACTACTGTTATCTAAATAAAGTCATGGTCAAGAAAAAGTATCCACTTCCCAGAATTGATGACTTATTTGACCAAATTTAGGGTACCAGTTGCTTATCTAAGATAGACCTCAAATCAGGCTATCATCAACTCAGAGTCAGGGAATGTGACATTCCAAAAATAGCTTTTAAAACTCGATATGGTCATTTCAAATTCCTAGTCATGTCATTTGGTCTTACTAATGCCCCAGTAGCTTTCATGGGCTTAATGTATCACATGTTCAAGCAGTACTTGGACATATTCATTATATTCTTCATCAATGACATTCTTGTCTATTCCCGTAGCGAGAATGATTATGCAGATCATCTCTAAATCGTACTTCAGACTCTCGAAACCCATCAGTTATCATGATATTTATTCATGTCTTATATGTCAGCTCTATGATAATGGATCACATTCGAGCATGTTAGTGAAAATAATGTACATATACAATTCCTAGTATACGGAATTTCAGTTCAGTCAGTGTTACGAACCATGTTCCATGAATACAGAAACTCCAGACTCAAGTCATGCAGCTCATGACTCAGGTAACCATGTCATTCTGTACAATATGCCCAGTTCCCATCACCCAATACACTCCTAACGATCAACTAAATTCAAATTATGTCATGCATATCCTCAGTTTAAGTCTCTTAGTGAATCTATGATGTTGACATTCTCTTCCTCAGGCCTCAGTTCGGTGTCAAATTTTGTATAACGTTCATTTATGCTTTAGGCCCTTATGTTTTAACCCTTCAGTGAACTCTCCTTACGAAATGATATAGTGATGAACGATTGCTTAGATGGGGGAGAATAAATGTTTCATGTTAAGGAAAAGTTTTTTTGCATACTTGTTTTACATGAGGCTATAGTTATGAAAATAGGCTTAAAAGTCAGGTTAGTGTGAAAGTAAATGGCTAGCAAGGAGTTGTATTAGTTGTTGAAGGGGGGAAGTCAGAATTTTTCATGCGATGAGAAGTGGAGAAAATGCAGAGTGTAAGTGTCTACTCAGATCCTTGATTTATGCCAGTCTCTATCACATAGTTATCAGAACCCAGTATTCAGTTCCAGTACAGTCTTAGTTACCATCATAGCTACAGTATCAGTCCAGTAATCAGATCAGTAACTCAATTTAGTTTCAGGTTTTCTTGACCATAGCATACAGTTATCAATTGTTTAGTCATCAGTGTTTTAGTACCTCAGTTTATAGAATATTTCATAATCATGTTATACGCTTGGTCTTGCATTCTTAAATAATACAGTTTTCACAAATTCCAGCTAAGTTATCTCCTATTACACATTCAGTCCTTACCTCATATGAATAATACTCTACAATTTTAGTCTAGCTATTCAGACTAAGTGCAGTTCAATATTACATGACCAAGTATTCAGCTATCAGCCATTCAGATAATCAGATAAGTTAGTATGTTTATGCACTCGTGCTCAACACCCATGTGAATATTTTCAGTAGTCTCAGGTAGAGACTCGAGTTGAGAGAGTATTCATGGGATATGCCTAAGCTTGAAAATTTGTAGTTGCAGTGCATAAGGCTTAGTCACTCCATGTTAGATGATGTTTCGTAGACCTCTACTCATATTATAGAATTTTTTCCAGGATGTGATTTTCTTATTCAGCCGTTCTATTCATCCCATGTCAAGATTCCCTACTTTCTAAAGTCACTAGAACTCTATTGAAAGAGTGTCAAGGAAATAATCTAGTCAAGTACAAGTTTTCAGTATGAGTAAATTTGTAAAGCCAACAATTGAGTTTAGCAGTCAAGCATGCAAGTTTGTATGGTTTAGTTTCCCATCTTTCCATCTAGTTGCACTATCTGAAGTCTCAGGAATGTAACTATTCAAAGATCGAGCAACTATGTGGTTGCGAGTTCAGCTCAGTTCAGGTGTCATGCCTCAGTTTTAGATCACTGATATGTAGTCATGATTCAGTTTGTAGGTACCCTGTGCATCATCTCAGTTTTTCCTCAGTATCTCAGCTAAGTCAACATTCTTCAAGGGACATAATATCACAAGGGGCAGATTCACTATAATCCCTGAGCTTTTATGACCTAAACCTTCCATCTTCTCTTCACGTAACGAATCTATTTTGGAGTAGTGGGTACTCATAGGTGGACCCTCAAGTTACAATCTCATCCGTAAGCCATATATTTAGGGGCTCAAGTTCATTTATGATATTCAGCTCCTGTATTACGTTTCAGGCTCAGTTATGTTCTTATGTTCCCGTTCATGCATATTCAGTAAATAATCATGAGTTGGAGATCAGTGATTTTATATTCTTTGAAAATATCTCCTATGAAAGAAGTGAAGAGGTTTGTTAAGAAGGGGAAGCTCAGTCCCTGATATATCAATACTTACCGAATTCTCAGCTATTTTGGAAAGGTAGCTTACGAGCTCGAGTTACCTTCATACTTAGCTTCAGTACATCCAGTGTTTCACGTCCCCTTGCTAAAGAAGTGCATAGGTGACCCCGCGGTTGAATTCCCTATAGAGGGCATATACGTTCAGAACAGTCTCTATTATGAAGAGGTCCCAGTCGAAATTCTTGACTATCAGATTCACAGACTGAGGAATAAAGAAGTCCCTTAAGTTAAAGTTCTTTGGCGGAACCAATCCATTGAGGGAGCTACTTGGGAAGCAGAAGAAGATATGCATACCAAGTATTCTCACCTCTTTTTTGCAAACTCAGACTCAGCCCAAGATAAAAGTTTTCCTTGAATTTACTCAGTTCCATGCTTATATTTCCCTTTATAGACTTGCTATCAGTTACCATTGCATATTTAGTTATGTATTCATGTATCAGATATGCATGTTTAGCATGAGAAACTTCATCTTGTTAGAAATCTTAGTCATTCATTCATGAATCATGTTTATCTATGTACTCATGCATCAGATATGCATATTTAGTACAAATTTTTAGCATATCAGCAGTGTCAGTTAAGTAATCATGTTGCAGTTGTGCATATCCAGTATCTAAGTTTAGTCTACCAGTATTCCCAGCTTAGTCAGTCTCATTCGAGGATGAATATTCCTAAGAGAGAGATATTATAAGACCCTGCAAAATCCTAAGCTTAACTCAGTCCTTTAAAGCTTGTTAAGGGGTCCCTAACTTAGAAAACTTTAGATAAGTATTTAGACTTAGTGTTATTTTAGCCTTCGTAGGTTGGCGACTCTATTTCACGACCCTCATGACCTTAAAGTAGTGATTCTTAAGTTGAATCATGATCAAGAATGTCAGTAGGTGTTCTCAGACAAGTTTTAAATTTTTTGGACTTCGTTTGAAACACATATGGAAGCTCAAAATAGTGGATTGACATGATATAGACGCGCTGTATTGCCCATCACGTCGATGAGTATTTTACCTAGCTCCCAATGAAAATTCCAGTGAACCGATGCAGACTCGACGCAGCGTGTTAGCTATTATGTTGATGTTAATAATGTGGTGCATCGATCTGTGCATCACTAAATTAGTTTCCAGTCATTAAAAAGCTGCGTCCTCAGGGGTAATTAGGTCTTTTCCCATCTTAAGTCAACCCCCAAAACACGAAATTAAGCCCCTTTAGAAGCAAAATCTATTTATCTTTCTCAAAATTTCTCAATAAGCAAACCCTAGGATCTCTAATTAAAGATGCAGCCTTCAAGAACACTCCATCATTCTTCGCAAATTTGAATACCAAGGTATGTCAAGTGTTCATCTAAGGGTCCCTTCCACCCTTAGAGTTCAAGAAACTACTTTTAAAACTTCAAATGTATTAATTTCATGAATTTCATGTTGGGTTTGATTATATTCATGATTATATGATTAAATGGTTTTCTAATCCATTTTTATTACAAGTTTTATGTGGATTTATTTGATATATGTATAGAATCATGTGAATCCATGATAAACCCTTGAAATTGTGAATGGGGATTTTAATTATGATGCCTATGTGTTGTTTAGTGTCATGTGCATGGATTATGTTCTTCAAGTGTTTGATAAATTGCTCATGAGAAAAAAGAAAAAGGTAAAACAATCATGTCATGTTAGCTTATATGCAAGTTATATCATGCAAGTGTTTGATGAAATGTCTCTATGAATGAGTTATGATCAGGTGCATATGGTTATGCCTTTCAAGTTTATTTTATGATTTATTTTTCATGCTATCGAGTCCTGGGGGTATTTAATACCCGACAATTTAGCTGTTTACCTAGAGCCTGTGTTAGTTATAGAATAATCTTAGTCGTGTCATGATCAGTAGTACTCCCAGTAAGTTACAAAACTTAGGAAAAACTTAGTAGACTCAGTATTAATCCAGTCCAGTTCAGTATCCAGTTCAAACCTCAGTAAATTCAGTCAGTTAACAGAATTCAGTAGTATTTTGTTAGTCAACGGAACTTAGTGAACTCAGTTCAGTTCAGTTAGACAGTATAATCTATAATAGTTCAGTCAAGCCTAGCATGAACTAGAAATTAGTTTTGTGTCTATTAAGTTGGGAGTAGGATTCAGCACCGAGCGAACCTAGGGATGGGGGCATTCCTGCCAGTAGAGGATTTGACCCTTAGTAGCAATACCTACATTACAGAACTACGTAGCCAGCGTAGGTTGAGATATCTTCCTGCCAGACTAGAGTAGATATATCTTATACGATTTTTCCTACCAGTGAGGGTTAACAAAAGAGCTTTCTATTAGAGACGGTTAACATATTGTTGTCTCTACCCGTGGCATGGTACTGACACCCTTACAACTGGGGTTACAGGTTGGACCCTATTATATTCATAAAAAGGCATGTCGGTTAGATGATTACCTCCCACAGTCTCAGTTTCAATCTTTAGAATAGAACTCAGTTCAGTTCTACAGAAATCAGGACTGTTAGACTCAGTCACTCAGTTTAGTACGAAACTCAGAATAGTTGTACAAAATCAGGACTGTCAGATACAATCACCCATTTAATAGTAATACAGTATCAGTAAACTCAGATATCAGTAAGTCAGTAATTTAGAACTCAGTATCCAGTGTTATCATGACCTAAGTTACAGTTTACATATTCATGTATGTACTCTCATTCAGTTATACTCATGTTATTCAATTAGTATTTTCCATGCATATGAACCCACACATATCAGCCTACCTCACTTAGCATACCAGTATATTTAAAGTACTGACGTATACCTTCCTTTTGCACTATGATGTCTTATATCATAGGTTCAGACGTACGGGCTCTCAATCATACTTAGCAACCCGATCCATCAACAATAGACTAGTGGTGAGTCCTTATAGTTTGAGGACATGATTATTACTTTAGTATCTCAGTTTATCAGTTTTTAGTAGTCAGGGTTATTTGGAGGCTTGTCCCATCAACTCCTTGTTCAGGCAGTAGAGGCTTTTCAGACTAGAGTATTTATAGAAAAATATTCAGTTTTGGTATTGATGTACCATACTCAGTATTTATTTACAGTTTTGAACCTTATGGCAAGTTTTCTCCTAATTTTTGCATAATACAGTATTATTATTCAGTTATTACAGTAGGTACCAATAATAAGTTAGCTTATGTTCTCTCGAGATTATGATTAGCATGTGGTATCCGGGGTACAGACTCGGTGCATTACATAGCTACACATAACAAGGCCCATTCAGGGAGTTACACTGGAACCATATAGCTCGTGGGTGGTTCTAGGTTGATTAAGTTACACATACCCAGGTTAATGGTTTTAAAGGCATGCTAAACCTGAATCCATTTCATGACATAGTTATATATATATATATGTATAGTTTGTATACATATGGTTGGTTTGCTTGGTTTTACTGGATGTGATTATTTAATCCTTATCCTACGTGCTTGCTAGAGTTCATCCGACTCAAGATATATGCAGGATGGTTGGGTTAGGTATTAGGGGTGTCTCCGGTCCTGGTTGGACTTGAGATGCCCATTACGATAAGGTATCGAGTCGGGTCGTGTCAACTCAAGATGCCATGTCCCCCAATCTCAAAAGCCATAACCTTTTGCTGGCTAATATTATCCTTACTCTACATAAGTATAGAATCAAAAGCCTTTTTCTTCTTCACCTCAGCACCAAGAGATGATTTAACTACTTTCTAAACAATCACTCTCCCATCCTTAGAGTCCAAGAAATTAACTCCTAAATTAGCCAACTTATGAATATTCTTAACCAACCCGTTTTTCTCCCCATCAACATAAGATAATCTCCCCATATACAACCTTCTAAGATAATCATCAATGACATTAGCTTTACCTGGATGGTAGTGAAGGCTCATGTCATAGTCCTTAAGCAATTCGAGCCACTACCTCTGCCTGAGATTCAATTCCTTCTGCGTAAACACATACTATAAGCTTTTATGGTTTGAATAAATATCTATATGTACCCCATATAGATAATGGCACTAGAATATTTCAAGCAAAGATCACAACCACCAGCTCTAGATTATGAGATGGGTAATTCATCTCATGAACCTTAAGCTTTCTAGAAGAATAAGCTACAACTTTACCATGTTGCATCAACACACAACCCAGTCCTACATGGGATGCATGACAACACAGAACAATCCATCAATACCCTCGAGCAATGCCAAAACTAGAGTGGAAGTTAAATTATCCTTCAACTTCTCAAAACTACCCTCACAAGCATCAAACCACAAGAACTTAACCTTTTTTTAAGTTAACTTCATCAATGGGGTTGCAATCGATGAAAAATCTCCACAAACCTCCTATAGTAGCTTGCCAAATCCAAAAAGCTCTTAATGCCGGTTGGAGTTGTGGGTCTAGGCCACTTCTTAACGACCTCAACTTTATGTGGATCCACCTTGATCCCCTCACTAGAAAGAACATGCCCAAGAAAGGCCACAACACTTAACTAAAATTTGTACTTAGAAAATCTTACATACAATTTTTGGTCCTTAAGAGTGTACAACACAATTCGAAGGTGATTGGTATGATCCAACTCACTTTTAGAGTTCACCAAGATGTCATCAATGAAGACTATATCAAATAAATCTCGAGAATCTACCTAAACACCCAATTTATTAGATCCATGAAAGCAGTCGAAGCATTAGCCAACCCAAATAACATAACCAAAAACTTATAATGACCATACCGGTCTCGAAAACTAGTCTTGGGAATGGAACTTCCCTAATTTTCAACTGATGATAGCCTGAATTAAGATCAATCTTAGAGAAACACCTAGAACCCTGAAGTTGGTCGAAAAGATCATCAATACTTGGAAGAGGATACTTATTTTTCACTGTAACATTATTCAACTGATGATAGTCTATACATATCCAAAGAGACCCATCTTTCTTTTGCATAAAAATACAGGAGCACCCCACACAGAAATAATAGGATGGATGAAGGTCTTATCAAGGAGATCCTTTAACTGCTCCTGTAATCCCTTTAGTTTAGTCCTAGCCATCCAATAAGGAGAAATGGAAATGGGATGGGTATCTGGTAGAAGATAATTCCCAAAATCTATTTCCCCATTGAGAGGAATCCCACGTGATATGCTAGGGATATATTGAACTTTCAACACTTAAAAAAAAATTCAAGTTTCTTACGTTGTTTTGTGAGAAATGATATATTTTAGATATGTTTTGGTGTTGATCAAAATTTCAGCATCATTTTTGAGAAAGATGGCCTGACTATTGATTGAAGTTTGTTGGAGTTTTTGGGTCTTTATTTTTCTTAGTTAGGTATATGTTGGTGTATGATTAACACCACGAGTCAAGGAAATCCCTTAATCCTACTAAATCTAAACCTAGAAATATTGTTGTAGCATAATTGTTTGATGGCGAAACCAGTATGTGTAGGCCATTTAAAAGGGGTTTAGGATGATCCTAATAAAGTACCTCTCCCTTCTCTAGGTGATCCATAGAATATTGTTGATCGACAGATGGAGTAGTTGTTAGCAGATGTTGCTAACTAGAAAATGAATGAGTAGGCCCTATTAGCTCAGCAGGTAAAGCTATCCATGACAAGACCTACAGTTAATCATCGAGCAACACTCGATGGTAATTGACATAGAGTTTGAGGTAGTTAGGATCAAGTGATCCTAGTCTTCAAGTGCTTTAATCCGTATGATGATAATAAGGATATGGGATACGTTGAGCTGGTATAAGTGTGAGCTATCATTCCTCCTACACTACCCCTAATGTGAAATTTGATACCAGTGCCATGATCCAACTTTTGAATTTGAAAAGTGTATTTTCAGGCTCGGCAACAGATGACATAAATATTCATTTTGCTAATTTTGTTGGGATTTACACTTCTTATACTATTATGGGGTATACCAAGAGGCACTCAGATTGAGGTTGTTTCCCTTCTCGTTGACTGGAGAAGATTCTTTGTGGTTGGGGGAACTTTTGAGGGGATCTATTACCACTTGGAATAAGTAGTGCCAGCAATTCTTGAATTGTTTCTTTCCTCCGACCAGAATGTTGTATCAAAAAGACGAGATATACAATTTCAGGTAGCTATATTTAGAGTCGATATATGAGGCTTGGTTTTGGTTCTTGTAACCTTTGTATAACACAATCCTTATTTATGAATAACACAATGATTTCCTCTCTTTATATTATGGAGATGTGTGGCTAAGCTCCCATAACTAGGGTTATGGGAGCCTTGATGTGAAAAGATGAATTGGGTTGTGAATCTAGTAGATTTCCATGATTAATCAATGTTGCATAAACCCTTCTTCACTTTAATGACTCTTCTTGGTTACAAACTTGAAAAGTGAGCCCAAGAACATCACTTGTTCGAACGGAAAAGTGTTTGTTGGGAAAAGAAAGGGTTTACACAAATCTAAAGGATTTAACCTTTGGATAGAGGGTAGATGCCTTAACCGGATCAACCCATGTGAGAATATAGTTGAACAAATAACATGTTCCTTATGGTTGAAAGAATTAAGGGATAAAATTACTCATTTAGGTTGAGAAACTAATGAGTAAACCATAGAATTCAATTACTCTTACAATTAGAATTGTTCAAAGCTAATTCAAAACAGTTCACAACCCTAAATGCTTAACTATCTTGGTAACCACAACTCTAGTTTGACTACTTTTACTGAATTACTATTTTTAATACACTCAACAAGTGGATTACTTTCTGTGACAAATATTTTTATACAGTTAATAAATTGAAACCCCCCTCTTTGCTCAGGAACCTTTAATCAACAGTCTAATAACAACAACAATACTTAGTGAACATAGTATTCCCTGTGGGATTCAACACCCAACCCAGTTGTGTTCTATATTTGACAGCGACCACTTACACTTTTATAAGAAGGTTGTAATTTGGGTGTATCATACCCAATCATTGTATATCAGTGACACACTTATTGGAGATATTCTAGAGATCCCTGGACATCAGTTCTTGAGCCATGTTAGACACAATTATTAGAGGAGAATTTATAAGATTATGCTGGGAAACAACTTCTGAGGTTTTAGACAAAATCTCTCTAACTAACCGAGGGTGGCATACTCGAGAGGCCATAGAGGTACTGGAAATTATGCCATTAGGGATTTTAGTGACCATAGAGAAGTTGTCGATTTTGTGGTGTAAGAGATTGCATAGCTGAGTTCTTATATTGGGTTGTTGGCTAAGCAGTTCATAATACTAAAATCTGAGAACGTAAACACGATAGGTACACAGGGTTCATCCTCTAGAGCTTACGAGTCTAACTTGGAGGAAGAAATTAAGTATCTTGATAAAAAATTAGTGAGTTTATGAGCCAATGTGCATGAAACCAAGGTTGGAACTATTATGGAGATAAATACAAAGATCGCAGTAGCAAGCATGATGGTGAATTAAGGAGAAAGGACGACTATAAGGAGAAAGGAGAAGTATGTTCCACATAGAAACCAAGACACTGAATCAAGAATGGAGGCATTGCTGTCCAAACTAGTAAAGGGTCAAGAAAATTAGAAGACATGACTTAAGAAGATTAAGGCTAATGTCTCAGGTATGACATAGAAGGTTGGCTCCAATCCATCTACAATCAAGTAGTTGGAGACACAGTTTGGGAAGATGTCTTCTACTTCAAATTAGAGGTAGCCGCATACCCTTCTAAGAAACACAGTCTATAATCCAATGAATAATGGTCATTATCTCTCTATTACAACTCAAAGTGGTAAATAGACTGTTGATTCCCCATTATCTACTGTGGACGTGGCAAAGAATGATAGTACTGTGGTTGATGCGACTCCTTCCATGGAGTAAAACAAGGTGATAGGTGCTGAAGCTAGTGTTGGTTAGGATAAAGGTAAGGGAAAGGTCGATAGGCCTATAGTTAATCAAATTCCACAATCGCCCCTATCTTTTCCTCAATGTCCAAAATAGAAGAAAGAAGAAGAGAAGTTCAATAAATTTATTGAGATACTAAAATATTTGTGTTTGAACATCTCTCTCCTTATGGAGTTGGATAAGATACCTGGGATGCTAGGTTTATAAAAGAATTGGTTACTAAGAAATGAGCATCTAGTTTTTAGGATGTTAATGGATTGCACCATTGCAGTGAAGTCACTTCTAAGTCTTTGTCCTAAAAATGGGTATCTCGGTGAATTAATGATTCCATGTACTATAGGGACATCAAGATTCGCCAGAGAGTTATATGACTTAAGAGCCACCATCAATTTGATATCGCTGGCTATATTCAAGCAATTAGGCTTGAGCCCTTTTGAGATGAATACTGTGTGGTTATTCATGGCAAACCACAAGATAAAGAAACCCATGGGCATTTTGTTTGATATGTCGATAAAAGTTTATAACATCATTTTTCCGTTTGACTTCATTATTTTAGATTATAAGGTTGACTTCGTGATGCCCATCATATTGGGAAGTCCATTCATGAACATAGGTAGAGCGATGGTTGATATAGAAAAGGGGGAACTCAAGTTTAGAGTCCATAATGAAGAAGTCACCTTCAATGTCCGATAAACTATGAAGCAGCGTACCGACATGAGGATGGTGTCGGTTATCCATTGTATTGATGATGATCCTAGAGGTTATTACTTTCGGTACCTCAATGAATTTTGAGTAATCAAGGTACCCACGTTGTGCCACAACATTAAATCAAGTGCTACATGGGAGGCAACCTATGGGCTTGTTGGTGAAGTCTAAGTAACTGTAACACCTTGGATTTTTGTCCTTTGAATTTTTTTTGAGTTCTGAGCTTTCTTCTCTGGCAATGACTCACCTAGCGAGTCATAATGTGTCTTTATGGGTCATAGGACCTATTCATAATGAGACCAAAAGGATTTGCCTAAGGAATTGCCTTGATAATGACTAGACCTAACGAGTTGTATAGAAACCAAATCATTAACAGGGTATTTCATAATATGCCCAATGTAGTGAATCTATTGAAACTATCAAGACTATGACCTAACCCTATGAGTCATAGTGTCTCATTACCATATGAAGGGTGCCAGTCATAGGGTTCACAGTGAAGAGCCCTAAGGGGGTTCCGATTTGGCTACAACTGGATGGTCTGAGTCGTAGGGTGACCCTACGAGTCATAAGGTCACCCATAGCGACTGATGGGTTATTTTTTTCCAACTTTTAATAAGGGTACCCACTGACAACCCACAACTTATAATCCTATTTGGAACCCTACTCTAAACCATAAATCAACACAATTACACTGTTCCTTCTCTCAAAATTCTCTAAAACATCCATACATAGGGTTTCCAATAAGTGGGTCAAGTAGAGCTCCAAAGGTTGATTTTCCTCCTTAAACTTTGGTATTTCAGGCATGTATCTTTTCCCCAAAACTTATTTTGTTCAAAATATGTGATTTAATTGCTACCCACGTGGTTTAATTGTTAGTTCTTGGATATTGGTTGAGGGTTTTAAATAATTGATGTTTATGTGATGTTTCATGTTTACATATGCATTATTTATGCTTTAAATGGTAATTTTGAAACCAATTAGATGGGTGAGTGTGTGAATTAAATGAGGGATATGGTTTCCCTAAGTTTGATAAGTTAATGGTTTGAAATTCTTAATAACCCCAACCCAAATCTTGTGAAATTGGTTTTGAACATGGGTCTAAGCATATTGAAAGTGTTCTTCAAAACTTGCATGCTACAAAAGACTAATGAAACACGGATTTATTTTGAAACATACCTTAGTGGTCATGAACTCATTTAAATTGTAAACTTTAGATTCCTATTGGTTGAGGGGTTAGAGTTTCACTTGGCTAAGTGTTTTGGTCCCTACATAGGAATTTGGATTCTTATTGGCTAGTTTGGGTTAGAGTCCTGCTTTGGTATATGATTAGTTCCTTATGTGGAACTATGTGGTCATGATGGATAATTGAGTTAGAGTCTCATTGGAAAATTAATTATTTTAGCAAAGTGACATGTTCTTACAAGATACAGTCGGTATGACGATACCACTTGATAATGTCTTAATGAATGACTTTCTATTTGATGATTGTGAATATATGGAAAAGTGTTTTAGTTGGGCTCTAATAAGGGTTTTGTATCTGAGTCGTAAAAGTAGAGGTCATGAGGGACCAATACTGTAAACTGCGATTGCCAACGCGGGGGTCTATATGGCTTGAGGGTTAGAGTCCCCTTGCTTATGATCAGGTGGTTTGAGTTTAACTTACTACTATTATTATATGATTATGAGGTTCGAGCCCCCATATCATATTACATGATCGGGTGCTTAAGTTACCTTAGTATATGATTGGGAGGTTAGAGTCCCCCGTGCATATATATGAAATTACTCTCCGATTCGTGCGGCTACACGCACTAGGGACCTACCATTGGGTGAGAGATGGGGCCCATATAGCGTATGGGTACTATTATATAATGGTTAAGCTACACAATCCAGGCTAAAATTTTAAAGTACATGTTAAGCCTTGTTCCCTATCCCGATTGTGATATATATATATAAATACATATATATATATATATATATTTGCATTTGATTATATGCATTGGACTTGAATGATTTTAAACTGTTGATTATGGTATTATGTTATCCTTATCCTTGAGTTACATGCTAGCACTCCAATGGCTAACCGTCTCTGGATGTTGTATCCCCATGCGATTCAGGGTCCGAACGCAAGTGTACTTTTCCTATGCAAAGTTAGCAGGATCAGCTCGGTTCGTCGGTTTGTTGTAGTAAAGTAGTAAGCTTTCATTCTACAAAAGGCTTAGGTATTTCATATATTTCCATTTAGAATTGAGTTGGCAGTTTTCCTTATCATTAACATTTTCATTGTCATTATCCTCTATCAGAGTCGGTGACATGTCCCAACAAAGATGAATTTTGGTTCTTTGTTTAGAAGGCTTTGTTCGGATTACTATGGACTTGGGTGATGTTGGCCGGTGGTTTTTTCTTGTTTGTTGTTATACATAAAAAAAATATCTTTTATTTTTTGAATTTATCTTGTTATATGTTAGGAATTCATTTGATAATGGGGATATTATATTTGTTTGGTTAGGTACAGGGGGTGATCTCTGGTCCATGTGGAACTTTAGATACCTATCACGGCCAGACCCTAGTTCGGGTCGTGATAGTAACCAACATAGCCACGTTGTTTTGCAATGTTAAATCAAGCATTGGGTGGGAGGCAACCCACTATTTTAGTGTTCGCATTTTTTTTGTACGTTTAATGGCATGTGAAGTGACTTGGAATACGGTAAAACACCTTTAATTCAGAATATTCTAGGTAAGGGGATGTGACCTATTCAACAAGGTCATAAGTCCCATATGGACTAAGTAATCTATGCATCAACTCACAAGATGGAATTTTGAGGATTTTTGGGAAATTTTTGGACTTTAACCTACATTACTTACAGGGTTGTAACTACCACTTACGACCTTGTATGTAGTAAAGTATCATAATACAAAGTCTATAGACCAGGGAACAAAGAAAATTTTTTTGGCCCACCTACGGTGGACACCTACGACCCATAGGTGGATGCCGTAAGTGGGCACGTTTTGGTCCTAATTTTGTTTAAAAATTTGGGCCGCCCCAACATTTATTAACCCTAAAATGACCCCCCTTGGGTATTTAACCCACTTTAATCTATTTTAAACATACAAATTCTCAAAATTCCCTCTTTCCTCATAAAATTAAAACTACCACACTTCTCTACACTTGAGAAAAAGCTGAAAGGTTACTTGTTCTTGGTACCAAATTGTCCAAAAGCATAAAGTACGCATATAAGCATTAGTTTTACTTCTCTTTTTCATAGTTCACTTCTTGTTCTTCGAATAAAAGGTAATATTCTTGGTTCCTAATAGTAGTATCTTATGTTAAACATGGAATAAGTAAGTTGGCATGTCTATTCTCATGCAAAATACATATAAACCATCATGTATGTAGATAGGAGTCTTGAATTAGCCTAAAATCTTAATGTCCAGCATTATTCTCTAATTAAACCATTATATCATGCTCTAAATGGAAGTTGAATTTGAAAAGGTAGAGCAATACAAAAAGTTTTGAATGCTAGTTAGTATGGAAAAGTTGATTCTTGTTGAATGTGTGCATATTGGACTTGTTGGGACTTAGTTTATGTTATAAGGATGCCAAAATTGAGAAAAATTTCAAAGTTTTTGAATTTTGAGTTTTTTTTCAAATTTGGCAGTCCCTCACTATCTTTTGGACACTAACACTTGATTTTTCAGGTACACATTGCTCCAAAGGCCTCAAAGAAGAAGGCTGCACCTTTAAGGAGATGGGATGACTCTTTCGGGAGTAGTAGCTCAAAAGAGGTACCCGCTTTCCCAAACTAGAGCAACCCCAACCAGAGTGTCACGACTAGTGACTACAGGTAAGAACCATGCTACAGCTGAGGCTATTATCATGGATAACGTGGGGTACCACTCAAGAAATCACAGTGGGGAAGACGGCCTAATTTTACTTGGTCTAGGACTCAGACTGAGGCTATCCAATTCACATCCAGGATGAGGATAAAGTCATCTAGGAAATCACTACCAAACTCTCCCCAACCTATTAAGAGTGGTGATAATGATGACAAGGGGATATAGAGTCGGAGCCAATACTATAGATAGATGCATAGGACACTCAGTCTAAGGAGGTGTCATAGGATGAGGATGATGCAACAGATGGGAAACAGTTATCAGCAGTACCCCAGACTAAAGAGAGTACATCATCTTATAAGAAGTCGTCAGCCATACCTTAATTTGAGGAGCATACAAACCAGATTTCACATAAGGAGTCACCACCGGGTACAGAGCTACTAGTTCATATAGATTAGACGTTCGATCCCACACATGTATCGACAAATCCCATTGATAAGGTGAACCCGAGATGGTGCATAAAGAGGCTTTAGATGCTTTATGAGAGAGATATTTATGAAGAAAGATGGATCAACTTGTTCGGATTGGCTGAAGCACCATTTTTGAAGGCTAGAATTTATATGTATCAGTTTGGGAGGATGACTTGACCCCTAGGTTCATACAACCCGACATTGGTATAGGAATTCTATGCCTCATACCATGCCATAATGTATTTTACTACACCTAGATATAAAGGTATTCTGAGGTATGTTAAAAAGCCCTAGCTAGAGAAGACACCTGTGAGAGGGGCCATGGTTGATATTTCAGCGGCGACCATTTGCCGATTTCTCTTCAGGCTAGATTATGTTTCTCCAGTATCCCGATTAGAGTGTTATTATAGATTGATATTTGCATGAGACATACCTATTATGTGTGATACTGAGTATAAGAGAGAGAGTTAAGATGACCAGATGGATTGCCAGTTATATTTTACCTCTAGGTGATGATACCCCTTGGATCGAGAGACAGGGTGTGATTAAGAAGGCATCACTGACTTTTTCTGCAAAGTTTGGGGATTGCTTGTTCGATATATATATTATATTTGAATATTGTGAACAACTTATTGACTTGGGATGGAGCTGCACTGACTGCGAGCATGATAGATAGATACAATATTGACTTTGCAGCTATCATTCGGCATATGCTTTATAAGATAGCTTTTGGTGAGACAAAGACTATGCCATTCCCTTGTATTTCTCAGAGATTATATGATGAGGCCAGTGTTTTAAAGGTAACAAGAGTTTATGAGAGAGTAGAGGCGACAACCATGGCACAAATTAATATGACAAAGGATTCGGCAAATTCAGTCCTTCCTAGGAGACCCAGTGCTCCTACTAAAGTGACCCTGGCTTAGACTGAGGGCCCATCATTCCCTGTGGAGCATAGTGATACAAAGGAGGTGATGTGGGAGTTAGTGTAGAGTTTGATATGGGGGAGCAGAAAAAGGACCCAATATTGAGTACACAATGTGAGGGGACCCCAGATACATCTACATCAACCCCGACTTCTACTTCGGAGCCACTGGGTGCATATTCTGTGCTCCCTCATTTATCCAATTCAGCTGCTGCTTCAGGTATGATGTTAGTCTCAGTGAGTTTTTGAAGAGCTTGGTGGACAGTCATATCATTAAAAAAACTTAGCTATAGAATATTAAGGCCAAAGTGGCGATATTGTATGAACAGATTCATCCATAGTTCCGGACTACACTTGAGATAGTTGAGGATAGATTAGAGTCTGTACACTGGGCTACAATGTTAGACCTACGGGTCGAGTTGCATGCACGGATAGACCCTTTTAAGGGTCAAGTATTAGCCTAGTTCAGCAACATTGAGATACCAGATCTAGAAAATATTAGGGATGATGTGGGTGTACTTAGAGTAGAGGCACATTCTTTCTCTAAGATCCATACGTCAGCCATTTCTCCAGGTGTGCCCCCATTTTTTCAACCGACACCTCCGCCTGGGCCTAGACACTTTGACTTATTTATAGAGAATGATAGATTGTTCTCATAGTTGGGACCAAGTGTTGCCGAGAGAGGGACCTGGAGGATCCTAGTATTCTATTTTAGTAGGACCTGAAAAGGGCTACAGTTGATTTATAGAAGACTATTGTGATTGATAGGTAGAGAAAGACCAAGATAGCAATGGCTGTATCTTATAAGTATTTGGATTTTATCATTATTGTGTTTATTGATAACATTCTAGTTTATTTGAAAAGTGAGGTGAATCATGCTAATCACCTGCATATGGTTTTACAGACCTTAAAGGAACAACAATTGTATGCCAAGTTCTCCAAGTGTGAGATTTGGTTGAACGTTGCAACTTTCTTGGGTTATATTATTTCTAGTGACGGGATAATGGTGGATCGGCAAAAGTGGTGAAGGGGTGGTCTAGACCTACGACTCCATCCAATATTTAGAGCTTCTTAGGTTTAAGAAAGTATTATAGGCAATTTGTGGAAAACTTTTCATCAATAACTTCTCCTTTGACTAAGTTAACTCAGTAGAAGGTCAAGTTTTCTTGGTCAGATACTTGTGAAGGGAGTTTCAAGAAGTTGAAGGATAAGTTAACTTCGGCTCTAATCCTGACCTTGTCGAAAGGCAATAATGGGTTTGTGGCTTGTTGTGATGCATCTCAGGTAGGGCTTTGTTGTGTGTTGATTAAACATGGGAAGATGATTGCCTACTTCCAGGCAATTGAAAGTGCATGAGTGGAACTATCCTACTTATGATATGTAGTTGTTGGCAGTTGTGTTTGCTTTTAAAATATGGAAAAATTATTTGTATGGTGTGCACTTGGATATCTTTTATAATCATAAAAGTTCACAGTATGTATTTACTCTGAAGAAGCTTAATCTCAGGTAGAGGAGATGGCTTGAACTTCTGAAATACTTTGATGTAAGTCTTCATTATCACCTAGGTAAGGCTAATATGGTTGCTGATGCTCTTAGAAGGTTATCCATGGGGAGTTTTACTTATGTGAAGGAAGGAAAGAGGGAATTGGTTAAGGATATTCACCTCTTGTCGAATCTTGGAGTTTGCCTCTTGGACTCTAAGGATGGTGGTGCGATGGTGCAGGAAGTGGTTCAATTGTCTCTTGGTACGGTGATTTAGGAGAAGCAAGTGCTATATCCTATCTTGATGAAAATCAAGAGTAACATTGGTGGGAAAAAGGTAGTGGTTTTTAAGATCAATGGTGATGGAACTTTTTGGTACCAAGGGAGGTTGTGTGTTCCTGTTGTCGATGGGTCGCAACAAAGAATTTTGACTGAGGTGCATGAATCATTCTATGTTGTTTATCCTGACTCGACTAAGATGTATAATGATATCAAGGGGATTTATTGGTGGAATGGCATGAAGAGGGTTGTGACTAATTTAGTGGCTAAGAGCATGGTATGTTAACAAGTTAAGGTTGAGCACACAAGGCCAGGAAGGTTATATCAAGAAATTGATTTTCCCAAATGGAAATGGGAAGTGATCAATATGGACTTCTTTATCGGTCTTCCTCGGTCTCGGAATCAATATTATTTGATTTGGTTCATCGTGGATAAGATGACTAAGTCTGCCCACTTTTTACCAGTGCAGACTACCTACTCGGTGGAGGATTATGTAAATCTGTATCTTTAGGAGATTGTGAAGCTGCATGGGGTTCCTATTTTAATTATTTCTTATCATGGCACACAGTTTACGTCTCACTTCTGGTATTTTTTCAAAAAGGGTTGGGGACTAAGTTTAGTCTGAGTACTTTTTTCCATGCAAAGACAAATGGGCAAGTGGAGAGAACTATTTAGACATTGAAGGATATGCTTCGGGCTTGTGTGATTGATTATGGTGGCAATTAGGTTGAGCATCTACCTTTGGTGGAGTTTTCTTAGAACAATAGCTATCATTTTAGTATTCGTATGGCCCCTTTTGAGGCATTGTATGTTAGGATGTGTAGGTCTCCCATTAATTGGTTTGATCTTGGTGAGGCAGATATGTATGGTCCCGACTTAGTTTACCAGGCTATGGACAAGATGAAGGTGATTCGAGAGTGGCTTAAGTATGCCCAAAGTCTCCAAAAGTCCTATACATATGTTAGGCATCAAAACTTGGAGTTAAGGTTGGGTATAAGGTTTTCTCAAGGTATCTCCCATGAAGGGAGTAGTGCGGTTTGGTAAGAAGGGTAAGCTCAGTCCACGATATGTTGTTCCTTATGATGTTTTGCAGAGAATTGGTAACGTGGCTTATGAGCTAAAGTTTCCTTCTAGCTTGAGATTGGTTCATCCAGTCTTTTATGTTTCCATGTTGAGGAAGTGTATTAGTGATCCTTCTTTGATTGTTACTTTGGAAGGACAGGGTATCACAAATTCTTTGCTTTATGAAGAACTCTTGGTTGAGATCTTGGATAGGTAGGTTCTTCAGTTGTGGACTAAGGATGTGGCTTTGGTTACAGTTCTTTGGCGGAACCATAATGTGGAACAAGCTACATGGGAACAGAGGAGTAAATGAAATCCAAATAACCGCCTTTGGTTTTTGTTCCTGGGATTTATGCAGAAGGTATCGCTTCTTTAGTACATCTTTATTTTTAGAGTTTGTTAAAGGAAAGATTAATATATTTGCCTCTTTGTTTTCAAACTTTGTTAAATATTGGGAATATATTTGATAAGATAATGCAAATGACTCGTACGTGTGGTTACCCCTACCTTATCCGTTATTCATGGATGAATGTTCCTAGTGGGGGAGACTGAAATACCTTGGTTTATGGATCTTAGAAATTTTCTTGGAATTATGATCTTTGGACCCTATACGACTCATGGGTACGAGTCGTATGTTGGGTATGGATGGTATGGTCCAGTCGTATGCTAACTAGTGTTGGTTGTTGAGATGGATTTTTGTTACTTGAATGGATACAACTTAGGGGTACACGTCGTATTGGTGGTTATGGATCATTTGGTTCCTTAACTTAATCTTAGCCTTGGTTACTTAGGTTGAATCTGAGTACGAGTTGCTCACCATGAGCCATAAGCTATGGTAAGAGTCGTACCTAGGACTCGTATTGTGAATTGTGTGTAAATATTTCTTGGGTTAAAATCTGCTAGGGATACGGATGAAGGGTACGGATCATTTGCTTTGGATACGACTTGGTTGGATGGGTCATATGATGGACAATGTTGGATCCAAATATTGAGACTTAGGATATGATTGAAGGGTACTATTCGTATTGGAGGGTACGACTAGTGAGGGTTGATCGTATCCTTGTGATGGGATTTTAGTACAACTTTAATAGGGGTATTTTGGACATTTACCCACTTATCCTAAGGTCCCACAACTTGTAACCTACTTAGGAGGTTATTTACCCTATTATTCCAATCATTAACACATAGAAAATCTTCTAAACACTCTATAATTCTCTCAAAAGCTTTTCAGCAAGGGAAGCTAGGGTTTCAACTAGAGGATTGATTTGGGGCTTGTCTTGGTTATTTATTTCCATCATTATATTGGTTTAAGGCATGTTCTCTTCCCTCATTGTTAATTCTAACTAGAAGCATAGTTTTTATGAATATTTTCATGACTTTATTGATTGTATGATTTTTGTTTTCAAATATGAATTGGGGGTTTTGATATGATATGGCTGGTTATGGTTTTCCTTGTTTTTAATTAAGCTTTTGATGCATTAATAGTGGTTTTGGATAAGTAAATGGCTAAATGGTTATGTTTGTAGGATACATGGAATCCTCCAATTGGTTTCATATGGTAAATGGAAGGGCACTTGGAAGTCTCCTTAAAATATATACTTGTATATGGATAGTACTTGCAAGTAAGGATTGGTATGATGATACCAATAATAATGGCATTGGTTAATGGTTTGGTTATTTGGAAAATGGTTTTAGTTGGGCATTAATGGAGGGATGTGTAGCAAACCCGTGGAAGGTGGAGGTCCTAGGGGGACCAAAACTGGAATCTCATATTTGCCGATGTGAGGTTGGTCTTGGTGACCGTGTGCATAATGTCATACTGTATTTTGGGGGATGTACTAGTCATCCCAGGTTTTGTTCCCTGGTCGTGCGGCTTCATGCACTGGGGACCTTTCAGCAGGGGGAGATGAATCCATATAGCCCATGGGTGGTTTAGGATGGCAAAGCTACACAACCCAGATAAAGGCTTTAAAGGCATGCTAAACCCGGTCTCCTTTCCTAGCATGGTGTTATATATATATATAGGTATGGTTGTTTGCATATGGATGGTTGTACTTGGTTTTAAAAATGGCATTATTTTATCCTTATCCTGATATCATGCTAGCATTCACCTGCTAACCGGTCTACTGGCGGATGTATTCCCACACTATGAAGGAACCGATTGTTCTACTCCTTCTACATACCGATTGACTTGGGGACAACATTTGGACTGAAGTGGTGAGCTTCCATACTTTTGGAAGGCTCCATTTCATATTATGGGTATTTCTAGACACTTTGATTTTATTTTGGATATGGGTTTTGGCCATGTTTAGGGGCATGTCCCAACCTGATTTTATTACTCTTTTGTTTAGAGGCTTTGTGGTATTGCTATGGGTTGGAATGGGTGGGATCGGTATTAGTGTCAACCTTGGAATTGGGATAAGAAGGAGGGATGACATCATTTGATGATATTGTTCGTTGTTCCATTGTATTTCATTTTGGGATTAATTATATTATGTTTTGGAACATCTTCAATTATGGCCTGGATTATGGCATTAGTTTTGGTATTGGTTTGGTATGGATGGATTATTGGTATGGGATTGTTGGACTCAGTTGGGTCGGTTATGGTTGTGATCTTATTCCAGAGTCTTCATGTGAGCTATTTCCCTATCTTGCTACATAATAAAAATTCAGCCAACTCAGGGAAGACGACTGGAGGTTTGGTTTGGTAACGGGGGTGGTCTCCGGTCCCGGTCGGACTTGGGACTCCCATCATAACAAGGCTCCCGGTCGGGTCACGTCACTAGGGTTTAGGGAACCCTAGTGGATTAACAAAGTAGAAGAAGTCCCAAGTCGTTCTAGATAAAGATTCATTCATGTATTGGGTTTTCTTCGTTCTTATTGACTTCTTAATGGGTGCACACATTAAGATCCCACCTAGAATATCATTACTTACTCCACAAGAGGAGTAATGACAAGGAAAAGAAGATCACAGTGGTGATTTGGAATTAACTGCCAAAATAAGTTTACCTGCACTATCATTTTAAGACGGTTAACTTTCATCTAATAACTTAAGACTCAAAAGGTAATGGTCAAACTGGGATTCAGGATAAGGTTTAGTAAGGCGACACCCTGAGACTCTAAAGGTAAAGGGTGAGATTCATTAAAGAGTCCACAAGACAATTGATGGTACATAACTTATCAAATTCTGCATGCAAGGTATCAGAATAGTTCAACAGTTCATGATAAATCTGAGCCAGGGGGAACATAAGCCTAGTATTCGTCTTAGATTGTTTACAACCAAAAGAATCAAATTCTTGTTACTTCTTGGAAGTTACTACAAGCCCCCTCTTGTTAATTTCTCACACAACCTGGTGATTTTAACAAGTTCAAGCAAGATATTTGACGTATTCCCTGTGGGACCGACCCCAACCTAGTTGGATTACTATATTTTGACAACGACCACTTTATCCTTCTAAGGAGCGGTGGTTTGGTCATTATCAATCACGAAGAAAACAATCCATCAATTTGGGAAAACCCATGTTGTAAGACCCTACATTTTCAGGCTAGTCTTTGAACCGTAGTTCCTATATGTCTAATCAATAATCAAAATTATTTCCATGTGAATATAAGTTTCATGATCCTTATCCTCATGATTGATATGCTTTCGAGGTGAAAAATGTTCATAAGAATCACTTAGAACAAAGTTGATCTTAGAGCCTTTGATTCGTCAAAAGCTTGGTATTTAATTTTACAAGGGTATACTTTAAACTTGTATAACTTTGTATATACGTGGAATTTTTCATCTCAAAAACCACCAAATTGTAGATAATTGAATCATCTTTCGAACGATACCAATTTTTCCTTAATCCAATACCCAAGCAAAAAGTAATTACTTTTTCCATGAAAGGCAGTAACTGGAGGTGCTATGCCCGCGCCGTGGGCCTTACTGCGCCGCTCTAGAGGGGCAGTCGCGGGCTCTCTCGCCCCGGACTGAAAATTGCATCACCTGGTCCATTCCTTCACGTTTTCAACTTCTTAAGGGTCAAGTGGCACTTTGGTTCTTTTTCCTCAACCCCAAACGTCCAAGGGATGATTTATAGCATCCAAAAGGGCATTATTTGCCCATCTTCTTCAAGATTTACGCTCAAGAAACCCTCATTATTTCTCAAGAAAAATTAAAGCTTCATTCTCAAGAAAGAAAAGAATTCAAGCTTCAATTTCAATACTTCTTCAAGAATCTATCTAACTAAGGTATGTGGGAGTTAATCCATGGGTCCTCTTTCACCCATGGAGCCCAAAACCTATTTTTAAGTTCAAAGTTATGGTCTTTACATGTTAATATGAATTCCATCCATGAAACCTCTATGAATTTAGACTATGTATCATGTTTAAAAATGATTTTTGTTGAAATTTCCTTGATATGTTTGAATGATGATTTTCACATGTTAAATCCTTAACCCTTGTTTTTAATATTGAGATTTATGTGATTTTCATGGTTTAACTACTTCCATGTTTTAATTTATGATCCCCATGTGTTTGATTTCAAGTTAAGAGTATATGTGTTTTCAAGTGGAATTAGACAATACGTATTTTGAATGTTATGATCTTCATATCAAATCCCTAAGTTGTCAATTGATTCATGTAGTCATGATATTTTCACATGCTTGCTCATTCCCATCCACAAGTTTACAGTTTCCACATGTTTGATGAAGTTCCCATATCATGGTCAATCAATTTCAAGATGAATCCCCAAGTTATGAATGTTGCCATGTAACTCTATTGTTCTCTCATATTTAAGACAATCGTATGTCCAAGCTATGATCTTTACATGTTTTGATGAAACTCCTATGTCCTGTTACAAGAGAGTTTTATGTAAATCTCCCAATTCATGATCTTGGTAATGTAATCATGCTATGCTTCCATGTTTAGGACATTCTCATGTTCAAGTTCATGTTTCCCAAGTGTTTGATGAAATACTCTAATGATTGGGTTTTGAATATTGACTACTTATTATGCCCCAAAGCTTTAGCATGTCCTATTGTTATTGTTATCGAGTCCTGGGTGTTTTGAATACCCCAAATTTAGTTGCTTACCTAGTTTTTAGTGTCTACAAAATGGTTTAAGAATAGTTATGAGCATTATCAGTTCAACCAGTTACTATCAACAGTTAAAATATAGCCAGTCTAGTATTCAGTGTCTTTCAATTGGGAGTAGGATTTAGCTCTGAGCTAACCCAGAGATTGGTGCATTCCTACTAGCATAGGGTTTGACGCTTAGTAGAAATCCTTGGGTTATAGAACTATGTAGCTAACATAGGTTTGAGATGCCTTCCTTCTAGTTTAGGGTTGACACATGTCTCATGATTTTCCTTCCAGTATAGGGTTACTCTTTAGTCCATCGAGACACCAATTTAGTGGATCCACACAACCATTGTTAGTATCTGTGGCATGGTATTGACACCCTTCTAACTGGGGTTACAGGCTGGACCCTGATTAGCTTAAATTGGGGTATGTTGATTAGATGATACCTCCAATAGTTTTAGTTAGTTAATCAATATAATTCAGTTCAGGTTTGCTTGACCAAGTGTAAAAATTTTCAGTTATTTAGTTTCAGATTTCTGTATTCCAGTTAATAGATTATTTTCGATATATAAATATGCTTGGTCTTGTATTCTCAGATAATACAGTTTTCATGCATTCCTATTCAATTATCTCATGTTGTTCTGTAAGTCCTTATCTCATATGCAAAGTATCCCATAGTTTCAGCCCAGTTATTCATACTAACTACAGTTCAGTATTACATGATCAGTGTTCAGTCATCAGCTATTCATTGTCCGAATATCATTAGTCCATATTCATATATCATCTACTACCCCCTTACTTAGAGTTTAATAATTTAGTAACCCAGACATCAGTTATTAAGTTAATCAGATCAACTCAGTACATGTATGTTTGGTCTCGCATGTTCATGTATCCTTGCTTTGACGTATACCAACTTTAGTTCTACTTAGTCTTCCAAAGTAAAGAGTTTTAAAAACTAAGTGTTGTGATTCACCCTCTTATCAGATTATGTTTGTTAATCATGTTTTTAGAAGTTTTTCAGCTTTCAATTTATTCCAGCATATTGGTGAGTCTACTTATAATTAGCATGCATGCTTTAATATTTTATTCATAATAAGTTTTTACTCATTTCATTCACCCCTACATACTTAGTATATTCTAGAGGTACTGATCCACATATACGTCTATGTGGATATATTGTTTCATAATGTAGGTATCAGTTATAGCTTATGCATCATAATCAGACATTTGCAACTTCCTGCCAGCAGACGAAGAGTTCTCCTATTTCTGGAACGTCTGTCAGATTTAATTCATGTACTACGTTGTATTTATTCTTATCTATTGATTAGTGGTAGTTGGAGGCATGTCCCAGCTATCTGTAGTCAGTATAGTAAAGGCTTCATAGATGTCAGTCAGAGTCCATCATGCAATTTCTATTTCTTTCTTCAGGTTTATCAGTTTGTTAAACTTTATCAGTTACATACTATTTCATATTTTCAGTATTATTATGTTTCCGCACAACAGAACTTGTTATTTATTGTTTTATAATTTAGTTTTTTAATATTATGCCAGTTCATTGGTTAGCTTGGGATCACTTGTGGTTCCTAGCACCTGTGGCATCTAGGGTGTACTCCAGGGGCATTACAAACTTGCTATTAGAGAACAGAGTTCAAGTATCCTAGGGTGTCTATGAAACCGTGTCCAGTAGAGTCTTGTAGAATGGTACTGAGATTTTTGTACTTTTCTTTAAGAGGCTACAAGGCATTTAGGAAATGTTTTCTTTCTTTTATGTCTCCGATCGTGCAGTAGAAGTGTCCACTAAGAAACTTACACAGATTTTTATCTTGCTCTATTCATGCAATCTCTACCTTGTTTTTACGGTAATTAAAGAAGTGAAACTCAAATTCCTATAGATAGAGCTTTCTCAGACAGTCCCCACAGCCAGTTATGGGATATAGGTTATTGATATCGGATGTTCAGGAGTAATAGTAATTCTCATAGTTTAGTGAAAATGTAATTTTAGAGATTTGATATTAGTTGTCTATGAAGGAAGTTAGTATGGTTCATTAAAGGTTTGGGGATATCCATGTTAAGTGTTAGAATGTAAGTTTTAATCTTTGATGATTGAGCTAATAGAAAGAAGAATTAAAATTCTAGATGGTGTGAACTCAGGGTATGGTGATACTCATGAATATTCTAAGTTAGTAAGTGTTTATGTTATTATATGATGACTATTGGGGTGATAGGAAGTAAGAGTTGTATCTCAGAAGAAAGTACTAGTAGTGGGCCCTATATTCTCAGGTGTAGTTTTTTAGGGTGAGTTTATTATTTATGTCCAGACTCTAGAGTAAAGTGGTGGCAGTTCAGTTTAGAGTTTAGTAGAGGGGTCCATAGACTTAGAATAATGGCTTAGAGATAAGGGGGTGATGATAGAACAAGTAACCAAATTAGGCTCTCAAATTTTAGTAGTGATGCTAGTTTGTGTAGAAAAGAATTAAGAAAGGAAGATTCCAAACCTATTCTTATCTCAATGCAAAGTTTTTCAGTCATCACGACATCTACTCATGTCTTACATGTCAGCTCCATGATCATAGTCCATGTTCATACACATAATAAAGAATCATGTACTCTCCCAGTTCCTAGTATAAGCAGTTCCAGTTCACCCAGTACTAAGAATAATATTCCCTGAATCATGAACTCCAAACTCAGGTCATGCAGCTCATGACTTATGCACTCATGCTTTAAAGTATGTTCAATTCTGGGTACTCATGCTACACTCAGTGAAATTCATATTATGTCATGTATATCCTCAGTTTAGATCTCTTAATAAATCCATGATGTTGATATTCTATTCCTCGGGCCTCAGTTAAGTGTCTAGGTTATTCTTCCAGGATTCAGGTCCTTATGTTCTAACCTTTTAGTGACCTCTCCTTATGTAAAGATAGTGGGAATGAGTATTATTCTTGAGATGAGGAGTTGTGAAAGCGTAGGGTGAATTGAATTCATGATTCAGACTAGTATTACAGTGTTACATGTTCACTTTTTAGATTTGAGTAAGCTTAAACATGGTGAGAGAATTCAGTTCAGCTAAGACTTCAGCAGGTAAAGTTATCAGTGCCCATGTGAATACTGTCAGTAGCCTCAAGTGAAGTGTAATTTTAAAGTGAATTGTATAGTTGAGTTTAGGCTTTCAGTGTAATTCAGTCTCTATAGATAGAAATCCAGTCTAGCAATCAGACAGACAAGTTACTATATTTTCCATCTTTCCTATTCATGAGGTAGTTCACATCCATGCAAATTTCAAATTCATTTCAGTTTATGCATCAGGCATCAATTTTAGATACTAGATATTCAGTCATGATTCATTCCGTAAGTGTCCCGTGCATCATCTCAGTATTTACTTAGTATTTAAGACAAGTCAGTATTATTCGGGGGACGATGTATCCAAAGGGATATGTATTGTAATACCCTGATTTTTCATGCCCTAAACCTTTCATCTCTTCCTTACGAAACAAGATCTAGCTTGAAGTAATATTTACTCATAAGTTGACTCTCTTGTTTCTATCTCAGCCTTATGACCATTCTAATGTCAGTGCATGTATTCACGAAATCAGTTCAGTTCATGTATCATGCTCAAACTCAGTTATGCAATCATGTTCCAAGTCATGTATGTTTAGAATATGATCTCAGTTACCCTCATACAGTACTCTCAGTCTAACCACTATTATTCGAGGATGAATATTCCCAAGGGGGAGATAATGTAGGACCCCGTATTTTTAGGCTAGTCTTTGAACCATCATTCCTACATGTCTTAGCTATAATACAAATGATTCCCATGTTAATATAAGCTTCATAATCTTTTTCCTCGTGTTTGTTGTGCTTTCGAGGTGAAAAATGTTCATAAGAATCACTTAGAACAAAGTTGAGCTTAGAGCCTTTGATTCGTCCAAAATTTGGTATTCAATTCTAAAAGGGTCTAGATTAAACATGTATAACTTTTGATATACGTAGAATTTTTCAGCTCAAGACACACCAAATTGTAGATACTTTCCAACGATACTAATTTTTCCTTAATCAGATTCTCGAGCAAAAAATTATGGCTTTTTCTGTGAGACGCAGTAACTGAAGCGGATATGCCTGCACCGCGGGCCTTACTACGCCGCTATAGAGGGGGCGTCGCGGGATCTATCACCCCGAACTAAAAATCACGTCTCCTGGTCTATTCTTTCATTTTTTCAACTTCTTAAGGGTCAAGGGGCATTTTGGTCCTTTCCCATAAACCCTAAACGTCCAAGGGACGATTTATAGAATCCAAAAGGGCATTATTTTCCCATCCTCTTCAAAATTTGCTATCAAGAAACTCTAGTTCTTTCCCAAGAACAATTCAAGCTTCATTCTCTAGAAAGTAAAAGATTCAAGCTTCAATTTCAAGAATTCTTCAAGAATATACTAATTAAGGTATATGGGAGTTCATCCATGGGTCCTCTTTCACCCATGGAGCCCAAAACCTATTTTTTAGTTCAAATTTATGATCTTTACATGTTAATAGGAATCACATCCATGAAACCACCATGAATTTAGATTATGTATCATGTTTACAAATGGTTTTTGTTGAAATTGCCTTGATATGTTCGAATGGTAATTTTTACATGTTAAATCCTTAACCCTTGTTTTTAATATTGAGATTTATGTGATTTACATGGTTTAAATACTCCTATATTTTAACCCATGATCCCCATGAGTTTGATTTCAAGTTAAAAGTATATGTGTTTTCAAGTGGAATGAGCCAATACGTATTTTGAATGTCATGATCTTCATATCAAAACCCTATGTCGTCAATTGATTCATGTAGCCAAGATTTTTTTGCATGATTTCTTATTACCATGAACAAGTTTAGGGTCTCCACATGTTTGATGAAATAACCAAATCATGTTCAATCAATTTCAAGATGAATCCCCAAGTTATGAATGTTATGAAGTAACTCTATTGTTCTCTCGTGTTTAAGATAGTCTTATGTCCAAGCTATGATCTTTACATGTTTTGATGAAACTCCCATGTCTATTCCAAGTGAATTTCATGTAAATCCCCCAATTCATGATCTTGGTCATATAATCATGCTATGCTCCCATGTTTAAGACATTCTCAAGTTCAAGTTAACGTTTCCAAAGTGTTTGATGAAATACCCTAATGATTGGGTTTTGAATATTGACTACTTATTAGTCCCCAAAGGTTTAGTATGTCATATTGTTATTGCGTTTGAGTCTTGGGGGTTTTAAATACCCCAAATTTAGCTGCTTACTTAGTTTTCAGTGACTACAGAACAATTTTAGAATAGTTATGAGCATTATAAGTTCAGCAAGTTACTATCAACAATTAAAATATAGCAAGTCCAGTATTCAGTTTCTTTCAGTTGGGAGTAGGATTTAGCACCGAGCGAATCCTGGGATGGGGGCATTCCTTCTAGCATAAGGTTTGACCCTTAGTATCAATCCCTGAGTTATAAAACTATGTAGCCAATGTAGGTTTGAGATATCTTCCTGCCAGTTTAGGGTTGACACATGTTTCATGAGTTTCTTTCCATCATATGGTTACTCCTTAGTCCTTCGAGACACCAATTTAGTGGATCCATGTAGCCATTGTTAATACCCATGGAACGGTACTGACCCTCTTCCAACTGGGGTTACAGTTTGGATCCCGATTAGCTCAAACTAGGGCATGTCGGTTAGATGAAACCTCTCATAGTTTCAATCAATTAATCTGTATAATTCAGTTCAGGTTTGCTTGACCAAGTTTACAAATTTTTAGTTATTTAGTTTTTAGCTTTTAGTATTCCAGTTTACAGATTATTTTCTAAATATGTATATGCTTGGTCTTGCATTCTCAAATAATACAGTTTTTATGCATTCCTACTCAATTATCTCATGTTGTTCTATAAGTCCTTATCTCATATGCACAGTATCCCTTTCTTTCATCCTAGTTATTCAGACTAACTACAGTTCAGTATTACGTGATCAGTATTCAGTCATCAGCTATTCAGTGTCTGAATATCAGTAGTCCATATTCATATATCATCTACTACTCCCTTTATTTAGAGTTTAATCATTTAGTAACCCAGGCATCAGTTATTCAGTTAATTAGATCAGCTCAGTACATGTATGTTTGGTCTCGCATATTCATGTATCCATACTTTGTTGTATCCCATCTTTAGTTCTACTTAGTTTGCAAAAGAAAAAAGTTTTAAGAAACTAAGTGTAGTGATTCACCATCTTATTAGATTATATTTGTTAATCATGATTTTAGAAATTTTTAATCTTTTCGTTCATTCCATCCTATTGGTGAGTCTACTTACACTTACATGCATGCTTTAAGATTTCATACATAATCAGTTTTTTTATTCATTACATTCACCCTTGCATACTCATTAAATTCAAGAGGTACTGATCCACATATATGTCTGTATAGCTACATTTTTTCATAATATAGGTATCAGTTATAACTTACACATCATAATCAGACAGTTGCAGCTTCTAGCTAGCAGGTGAAGAGTTCTCCTATTTTGGGAACTTCAGTCAGATTTAATTCACATACTATGTTGTATTTATTCTTATGTATTGATTAGTGGTAGTCGGAGGCATGTTCTAACTATCTATAGTCAGTATAGTAGAGGCTTCATAGATATCAGTCAGAGTAATTCATGTAATTTCAGTTTCTTCCTTCAGGTTTATCAATTTGTAAAACATTATCAGTTACATACTATTTCAGATTTTCAGTATGATTATGTTTCCGAACAACAAAACTTGTTATTTATTGTATTATAATTCAGTTTCTTAATAGTATGCCAGTTTATGGGTTAGCTTGGGATCACTTGTAGTTCCTAGAACTGTGTAGTGTCCAGGGTGTACTCTCGGGGCCTTACACATGTTCCCCATTCCAATCCTCATAACAATACACCCATTCAATCCCAAAAATCACCAGTTAAAGCATAAACAATACATTTAAACATGGGAAAAATAAGTTAAGCAATAACCATCAAAAGTCCTCAATCCAATTCCAAACCAATCAATTAAAATTACATGAATAATGGTTAAATAAATGCCACAATGTAAAATTCAAGTTAAGGATGAGAAACATGCCTGGAATACCAAAGAATTTGAAAAGAAATCAAAGTTTGGAGCCCGAAGTAGTGGTTTCTTGAAAAAACTTTGAGCTTTCTAGGGTTGGGAGTTAAAGTAGAAAAGAAGGGACTTGAATCTTTGAAAACTGAAGGAAAGGTGTTTATATAGTGTTTAAAAGTAGTGTAAGGGATAAAAGTACCAAAAGCTCCTTACCCCAAGAGAAAAAACAAAAACTAGATAAAAATTACATAGCGGCGTGGCACGCTATTATTGTGGAGCTTAACCTCTGTGCCATGCCCTTATCACAGAGGCTAAGTGGTATGACACACCAAGATTGCAGAGGCTTATAGATTTAGAGGCCTAAAATAGCCCCAAACTCCTTCCAAAAATTCTAAAACTATTGCCAAACCACCCTTTTAAGATCCCTAATAATAATTCAAGTAAAAAATTGACATTACGCACGTGAAAACATCAAAAATAAAATTGTCAAAATTTTATGGGCTTTTACAGCTTACTTTAAAAGAGAGGTGGAGATTTGGAAAAGAAATTCACGATAGTAATATGAGATTTTACTCCATATTATTATTCTGCCATCTCATCTAATTAACTTGACAGTCAAAAGGTAATAGTTAATTTGGGATCTAGGATAAGGGTTAGTAAATTGACCATCTGAGTCTTAAAAGGTAACGAGTTAAATTCAATACAGGCATTCACAAGATGATTAGTGATATATAACTTATCAGATTCTGCATGTATGATAATTATTTAAGTCAATAGTGCACGATAATCCTACTGAGTTAGGATCCAGGGGAGCACAATCCTAGAGTTCATTTCAAATCACTTACAACCAAAATCATTCAAGTTCGATCATTTTTCATTGATTACAACAAATCCCCCATTTATTTTTCTGCAGTGCCCGACTATTTTAGTAAGTTTGAGAGTTAGTTTTGACCTATTCTCTATGAGATCGACCCCAACCTAGTTGGGTTACTATATTTGACATCAACCAAATTATTCTTGGAGGTATAGTTTTGTGCGACATCATAATTTTGGCGCTGTTATCGGGGAATACGATTGCGATTTATTAATTAAAGTTATTGAAGTTTTTGGGTTTTATTTTTTTCGTTCTTCTTGGGGTATATTATGGTGTTTTACTAGAACGAGGAGTCAAGGCAATCGCCTACTCCTAATTAATCCTGAATCGGAAAGAATCCTAGAGCTGAATTGTAGGATGTCAGAATACAAATAATAAGGTGAGCTTAAAGAGGTTTGGAATAACCTAAATAATTTGCCTCTACCTCTGCCAGGTATGATTCAAGGGACTATAAATAAGACTACTGGTAGGTTATTACCGGAAGAAAATATGGCAAGGGATACGGAGGCCCATCGTATAGCTTAAGAGGCAAAGCTGGCAAGGTAGAGACAAAGAGTTGACTATCGAGCAGAAATTTAGATAGAGGTAGAAAGGGTAGATCTCAAGTACTCCTAGACAACCAATACTTACAACTATATGATGATCCAGAGGAGGACTTGGGATACATTGTGCCTACCAAGACAAAAGCTATCAATCCTTCTGTATTGCCATCAAATGTGAAGTTCGACATTACTAGTCTTATGTTCCAGTTGTTAAATTTGAAGGGTATGTTTGCGGGGTTGCCCACTGATGATGCAAGCATGCACCTGATTAATTTTATTGGGATTTTCACGCCATACACTATACTTATGGTAGATCAGAAATCTCTCAAACTCAGGTTGTTCCCCTTCTCTATAAGTGGTAAAGATGCATGATGGTGAGGGGAACTTTCTCATGGGTCAATTCCTACTTGGAATGAGTTACGAAGGCAATTTTTAGATCACATTTCCCCCATCCAGAATGCTCTAGTTGTAGGACGAGATATATAATTTCAGGCAGTTGTACTCTAAATCAATGTTTGAGGCATGGTTTTCGTTTAAGAAGTATATGATGGTGTATAATCATAAAATTTTAGGAAATAACTTGATTGAAATATTCTATTGATCCCTTTACACCATCCCGAAAGATATGGAAGACACTATTACTTATAGAGCATTTATGCACTTGCATTAGGAGGCAACATCAAAGATATTAGATCAGATCTTTCTCACCAACTGAGGGTGGCATACTCGGGAGGTAGAGAGGTGCTGGAACTTATGCTATTGGGTCTTCCAGTAAGTAAAAAGTTATTGATGACACAAGAGGTTGCTCAGCTAAGGCCAGAGGTTGGGTTATTGACAAAAGTTGTGATAATGAATTCTGAGAAGTTAATACAATGGATTCTCAAGGTAAGGCCTCTATATCATATGATTCTAATTTAGTAAGAGACAAACTATCTAGATAGAGAGTTGGCAGGTTTCTGAGCCAAAAGGCAAGGGAACCAAGGTTGGAACTATTATGGGGATATGTACAGAGATCAGAGTCAAGATAAAGATGGTGGCTGGAGAAGACCGGATGATTATAAAGATAGGGTCATGCATATGTTCCACCAAGCAGTTGTCACACAGAGTCAAGAATAAAGGCTATATTGTCAAAGTTGGTAAAGGGTCAGGAAATTCAAGAAAATTGCCTTGAGAAGTTAAGGGAAAACATTTCAAGGTTGACCCAAAAGGTAGAATCGCATGCTACTGCGATAAAGAAATTGGACCAGTAGTTTAGACAAATGTCTACAACATTGAATCAACGGCAGCCGAGCACCCTTCCAAACAGTACAGTGCAGAATGCTAAGAACGGCGATCACTATTTTGCGATCACCATTAAAAGTTGTAAGACAGCTATTAACCCTCTATGCCTATAGTTGAAGAGCTGAGGAATGATAGTGTTAATGTGGATAAGACTCTCAAAGTAGAGTTAAAGAAGTTGGGGATGAATTCTAAGTCATCACAACCATCGACAAGTGTTGATCATAGTGCTGAAAAGGATAAAGGTAAGGGAAAGGTTGATGAATCGGTAGTGAAGACTATTCTACGACCTCCCCCACCTTTTCCATAGAGGTTGAAGAAGAAGAAAGAAGAACGAAAGTTCAAAAATTTTATTTATCTATTGAAAGAGTTGAGTATGAATATCCCTCTTCATGAAGCTCTTGAGCAAATTCCTGGGTACACAAAATTTATGAAAGACTTGGTAACAAAGAAGAGAGCTGTTAGTTATGAGGATATTGGTGGGTTGCATCATTATAGTGCGATCACTTTGTGATCTATAGAAAAAAATAAGGGTGATCCTAGAGCATTCACGATCCCATGCACCGTTAGGACATCTAGATTTTCTAGAGTGCTATATGACTTGGGTGCTAGCATTAACTTGATACTACTAGTAGTGTTCAAAAGGATAGGGTTGAGACCTCCTGATCCAACGATAATGAATTTGTTGAAGGAAAACCATATAGAGAAGAAGCCCATGGGAATATCATTTAATATGATGGTGAAAGTGGACAACATCATCTTCTGGGATGTATTTGTGTGTTAGATTATGAAGTTGACTTTGAGATGCCCATAACCTTAGAGAGACTATTTTCCTCCGTGGGCAAAGCATTGGTGGAAATGGAGAAGGGGGAACTTAAGTTTAGGGTAAATGATGAGGAGGTCACCTTTAATGTTCGTAGAACCATGGAGCAGCCGATTGACATGAGGGTTTTCTCGCTAATAAATTTTGTTGATGACCCTAGAGGCTAATTATATTGTTACCTTGATGAAGTATAAGTAATCAATGTACCGATATTGTACCATGATGTTAAATCAAGTTCTACATGGGAGGCAGCCCATGGGCTTAATGGTGAAGTCTGGTAACTAACATAGCTATGTCGTGCCGCGATGTTAAATCAAGCACTGGGTGGGAGGTAACCCACCATTTTAGTGTTCACATTGTGTTTTTATAGTCATATAGCATGAGGACTACCTGGAACATGATAAGACATTGGTAAATACAGAAAAGTCCAAGTAAAGGACTTATTGACCCACTTCCAAGTAAAATTTGGAAAAAAATAAATGCTTGACATCTTTGAATTTTTTTCAAATTTTGCTCTCCATTATCTTCCTCGCAGCACTGACACTTATTTTTTAGTTCAAGCAATAGAGAAATTCAATCAAAAAAATGTTCCATTATAAATATTGAACCCACAAGAATGGAAACAACACCAAATAATTTTAAACATGGACAAATTAAGGACACCCATAAGCTTTACTAACCACACCAATGGAGTTCATCCTTACAAAAATATCAAGAAAGAACATTGTTTACCACATGGAACGCATTCTCCAAAAATTCAAAAGAAACCCAATAATTACTAGCAACCAAACATTAGAAACAAGAAAACAAAAAAAAAACATACCTTGAAGTATAGAACTAAGAGAAAAGAGAAGAAATTTATGTGGATAGAGGTTGTGTCATGAGTTTGGGAGGTGTTTATGAGGTGGCGGAGGTGAATTAAAGAGATATTACTTTGAAAAATGTTAAATTGGGTGTTTGGGGTATTTATTGAGTGAAATCAGGTCGGGTATCCTGATGTTTGATTGGGGAAATTTTGTGATTTAAATGGGGTTAGCAGCGTGATGATATCATAGATAAGAGAGCATCACGACATGACCTTTGCCACATATATGATCTAGTGACTGGTCATGAGACGTAATGCGATGCTAAGGAGAGGCGATGACTGTTATCAGCAGCACAATGGGCAACATGGGTAGGGGTAGGTCATTCTATAGGTATTGTTGGGGTTACGATTCAGTAAATACCATAATGGCGAGGTAGTGAGGTATCGTCGGGA